>CAJQUN010000011.1:7886729-10286729 GCA_907163345.1 Haberlea rhodopensis
GGGTACGACCCATAGGTGCAAATGGATTTTCAAGAAAAAGACCGATATGGATGGTAACGTACAAACCTATAAAGGTCGGCTGGTTGCAAAAGGATTCAACAAATTCATGGTATTGACTATGATGAAACCTTTTCACCAGTGGCCATGGTTAAATCCATAAGGATCTTACTTGCAATAGCTGCATTTCATGATTATGAAATCTGGCAGATGGATGTCAAAACAGCTTTCCTTAATGGAAATCTGCTCGAGGATGTGTACATGACACAGCCCGAGGGTTTTGTCGATCCAAAGGATGCTGGAAAGATATGCAAGCTACAACGATCCATTTATGGATTGAAGCAAGCTTCTCGGAGTTGGAATCTTCGTTTTGATGATGCAATCAAAGAGTTTGGTTTTATCAAAAATGAAGATGAACCTTGTGTCTACAAGAAGGTCAGTGGGAGCGTAATCATTTTCCTAGTGTTGTATGTGGATGACATACTTCTTATTGGAAATGATATCCCTGCCTTGCAATCTGTAAAGATTTGGCTAGGGAACTGCTTTTCGATGAAAGATTTAGGAGAAGCCACCTATGTATTAGGAATCAAGATCTATAGAGATAGATCGAGAAGGCTTCTTGGTCTAAGTCAAAGTACATACATAGACAAGGTGCTTAAAAGGTTTAGCATGCAAGAATCCAAGAAAGGATTCGTGCCTATGACACATGATATTTATCTCTCGAAGGAACAGTGTCCTTCAACACCAGATGAGAGACAACGCATGAGTAAGATTCCATACGCGTCAGCTATTGGATCTATCATGTATGCCATGATATGTACTCGTCCCGATGTATCATATGCTTTGAGCATGACGAGCAGATATCAAGTTGATCCAGGTGAAGGTCACTGGATTGCTGTCAAGAACATCCTGAAGTACTTGAGAAGGACTAAGGATACATTCTTGATTTATGGAGGTGAGGAAGAGCTCAATGTAATGGGTTACACTGATGCTAGCTTCCAAACCGACAAAGATGATTTTCGATCGCAATCTGGATATGTGTATTGCCTAAATGGAGGTGCTGTGAGCTGGAAGAGTTCAAAGCAAGAAACTGTAAGAAACCCCATGAGCATACAGCGCAGCGGAATAAAATTTGGGATTACAAACCAGCGATCTATACATAGGGATTCATATCGGATTAGAGATTACAAGTGTCTTACCCTTGTAGCGTGTTTGAGGCCGAATCCACGGAGCTGCACCACGTCTTACGCCTTCTCCGAGTCACTAAGCAAAACTCGATTGGTTTTGCCTCAACGGTATCCACACGATCAAATCGAGTGAAGGGATGGTTTAATAACAAGTTGCTAGACTTGTTATTAATCCTATACACGAAGCTAGATCGATTCACAATCGAAAATGGCACGAAACCACCAAGAACCCCTTCGACTTGTGAAGGCCGAGAGGAATTGGATGGTGCGGCCGACTTGTGCTTCTTCACGTGTAGGGTTTTGTTTTTGATATTGTCTTACAATTAAAAACCTTGCTATCATATTAAATATGATTAATTAAAAGGCTTTCTCAAAGCTTCATGGGCTTAAGCCCATGATTTAATTAATCCTTATGATAATTAATTAAGACTCCTCTTAATTATTTAATTCATCTCATGAATTTAATTTCCCTTCTCGATTTAATCATTTGTGCGACCCGATAGGATCTCGTAATGTTGGCAGTGACATAAAATCTCATTTTATGTCGCAAGCATCGAGCGGTATCTAGCAACACATCGATGCTACCCAAATTACGAGAATGTCAATGACTCGACATAACCTTTAGAACTTGTGATAATATTAATCATGTAACTTAATCCCTTTGTCCTTTGTGTTTAGATTGAACACGAGTCATGAATAGTCATACTCGTATATTCAATCTCTATTTCTTGATCCCCAAGTAGAACTAGAATAACGAATAAGCTCGATATCTCATATCGACTCATTCGAGCATGGCCATGCATTTTAGTTCTCACTTGATCAAGGGCCAAACACATCTCCTGTTATATAGGAGGGACAAATCCTATCTCGATCAGTCAACATCCCTCTACATAATTCGTAGTGTATCCAATAGTCGCCTTTATAGTATACCCTGTTACGGGTAACGTTTGACGATATCAAGATACATAACTCCTTATGTTGGGATCTCTGATGATCACAAGTCGTAAGGATTACATACATTATTATCACTATGAGAATTGCATATGACGATCATATAACTATCCATGTTGCATTCTCATGGTGGGTCTGTTCAGTACATCGTTCTCTAACATGTACCCATATGCTGATTAGATATCTCATATCAATGAACAATTCATCGATCAACATATACTAGTCTCTACGTATTATCATTATCCCATTCATGATAATACTTGACTAGGAACATCTTTAAGAATAATACAATATTATTCTAAGGACATTAACATATATATTAATTCACAATGCACAGTTAAAAGAATAATATATAATAATGAATTGCCATTCATAAATCCATAAACATTGTATGTCTTAAACAATCATCTAATGACTTGTCTTAGGGCATATCCCAACAAATCTCCCACTTGCACTAAGACCACTCAGACATATACCTAATGCCTAGAGATCTAGTATGACGATCATGCTTCTGCTGTGACAGCGGCTTCGTCAATGGGTCAGATACATTATCATCTGTCGGTACTTTGCATATTTTAACATCTCCCCTTTCAACGATTTCTCGAATGAAATGGAAACGCCTAAGTATGTGCTTGGATCTTTGGTGAGATCTTGGTTCCTTAGCCAATGCGATCGCTCCATTGTTGTCACAATAGAGTTCTATCGGATCTTTAATGCTAGGCACCACTCCAAGTTCAGAAATGAACTTCCTCATCCAAACAGCTTCCTTTGCTGCATCCGAGGCAGCAATATACTCAGCTTCCGTTGTAGAATCGGCTACTGTTTCTTGCTTTGAACTCTTCCAGCTCACAGCACCTCCATTCAGGCAATACACATATCCAGATTGCGATCGAAAATCATCTTTGTCGGTTTGGAAGCTTGCATCAGTGTAACCCATTACATTGAGCTCTTCCTCACCTCCATAAATCAAGAATGTATCCTTAGTCCTTCTTAAGTACTTCAGGATGTTCTTGACAGCAATCCAGTGACCTTCACCTGGATCAACTTGATATCTGCTCGTCATGCTCAAAGCATACGATACATCGGGACGAGTACATATCATGGCATACATGATAGATCCAATAGCTGACGCGTATGGAATCTTACTCATGCGTTGTCTCTCCTCTGGTGTTGAAGGACACTGTTCCTTCGAGAGATAAATACCATGTGTCATAGGCACGAATCCTTTCTTGGATTCTTGCATGCTAAACCTTTTAAGCACCTTGTCTATGTATGTACTTTGACTTAGACCAAGAAGCCTTCTCGATCTATCTCTATAGATCTTGATTCCTAACACATAGGTAGCTTCTCCTAAGTCTTTCATTGAAAAGCAATTCCCTAGCCAAATCTTTACAGATTGTAAGGCAGGGATATCATTTCCAATAAGAAGTATGTCATCTACATACAACACTAGGAAAATGATTACGCTCCCACTGACCTTCTTGTAGACACAAGGTTCATCTTCATTTTTGATAAAACCAAACTCTTTGATTGCATCATCAAAACGAAGATTCCAACTCCGAGAAGCTTGCTTCAATCCATAAATGGATCGTTGTAGCTTGCATATCTTTCCAGCATCCTTTGGATCGACAAAACCCTCGGGCTGTGTCATGTACACATCCTCGAGCAGATTTCCATTAAGGAAAGCTGTTTTGACATCCATCTGCCAGATTTCATAATCATGAAATGCAGCTATTGCAAGTAAGATCCTTATGGATTTAACCATGGCCACTGGTGAAAAGGTTTCATCATAGTCAATACCATGAATTTGTTTGAATCCTTTTGCAACCAGCCGACCTTTATAGGTTTGTACGTTACCATCCATATCGGTCTTTTTCTTGAAAATCCATTTGCACCCTATGGGTCGTACCCCTTCAGGTGGATCAACCAAAGTCCATACTTGGTTTGCATACATGGATTCCATCTCAGATTTCATGGCTTCTTGCCATTTCTCAGAATCATTACCCATTATAGCTTGTTGATAAGATGACGGCTCATCCTCATCAATAAGTAGTAAGTCACCTTGTTGAGTCACAAGAAATCCATATCTCTGTGGCTCCCGGTGTTCTCTTACAGACCTACGCTGGGCTTGTGTCTCTTGAGCAGGTGCTTCTTCCACAACAGTTTGTGGTGCCTGCTCTGTTTCCATCTCAATTTCAGGTTCAGTGTTTTCTTGTGGTTGAACTTCACTAAGTTCTATTTTTCTCCCACTGGTTTTTCTAGAAATAAATTCTCTTTCAAGAAATACACCAGTCCGAGCAACAACTATTTTGTTCTCGGTGGGATAATAGAAATAGTATCCTTTCGTTTCCTTAGGATACCCCACAAATAAACACTTATCAGATTTGGGTCCAAGTTTGTTAGTGGCGTGACGTCTAACGAAAGCCTCACAACCCCAAATCTTCATAAAAGACATACTAGGACGCTTCCCAGTCCATATCTCATATGGTGTCTTTTCCACTGATTTAGATGGAACACGGTTCAGTAAGAAAATCGCTGTTTCTAGAGCGTGTCCCCAAAATGATATCGGAAGATCTGCATGACTCATCATTGATCTAACCATGTCTAACAAGGTTCGATTTCTCCTCTCGGATACACCATTCCATTGTGGAGTATACGGAGGAGTGAGTTGTGGGACTATCCCACACTCTTTTAGATAGTCATGAAATCTTGGCTTAAGTATTCTCCTCCTCGATCTGATCGAAGGATTTTGATACTTTTGCCAAGTTGGTTTTGTACTTCATTCTTGAAATCTTTGAACTTTTCAAAGGTTTCATGCTTATGTTTCATTAGGTACACATACCCATATCTACTGAGGTCATCAGTAAATGTAACGAAGTATTGAAAACCACCTCTAGCTAGTGTACTTATTGGTCCACATACATCACTATGTATTAGTCCCAATAAAACATTTGCCCTTTCAACATGTCCCTTGAAAGGGGCTTTAGTCATCTTGCCCATTAAACAAGATTCGCATGTTTCATATGATTCAAAATCAAATGAATCTAATACTCCATCCTTATGAAGTTTAGATATGCGGTTCTCGTTTATGTGGCCCAAGCGACAGTGCCAGAGATAAGTCGGATTACAATCATTATTTTTAATCCTTTTAGTATTTATGTTATAGATAGGTATATCAAGATTTAATACATAAAGACCATTCACCATTTGTGCATTAGCATAAAACATATCATTTAAATAAATAGAACAACAATTGTCCTTTATTATAAATGAAAAACCATACTTGTCTAAACAAGAAATAGATATAATGTTTTTAGTAATTGAAGGCACAAAATAACAGTCTTTTAAAATCAACGATAAACCAGAAGGTAAAGCTAAATGATAATCTCCTATAGCTAATGCAGCAACTCTTGCTCCATTTCCAACTCGGAGATCAACTTCACCTTTTGCCAATGTCCTACTCCTTTTGAGATCCTGCACATTTACACAAATGTGAGATCCACATCCAGTATCTAATACCCATGATGAAGAAATAGATAAATTGACTTCTATAACAAAAATACCTGAAGCGGAAGTCACACTTCCTTTCTTTAGATCCTCCAGATATACTTTGCAGTTCCTTTTCCAATGGCCGGTCTCACCGCAATGGAAACAGTTCCCTTCCTTTGCTATCCCTCCCTTTGGCTTTAGTGCAGAAGACTTTGGCTTAGATTTAGCAAAGACCTTCTTTGCTTTCTTGTTGCCTTTGGCTTTGGCCCTTCCTTTGCCCTTATTCACAATAAGGACATTTGTGGCCTTAGTCTTCTTAGTATTTGCTTCATATGTTCTCAACATACCAAGCAACTGGGGCAGAGTCTTTTCCATATCAGTCATATTGTAATTTACTACAAATTGACTGAAGCTCTCCGGCAACGATTGCAAGATTACATCGGTGGCCAACTCTTGGTCCAATGGAAAACCTAGCTTATCCAGATTCTCAATGTACCCAATCATCTTGAGCACATGAGTTCCAACTAAGCTTCCCTCTACCATCCTGCACTGGAATAACGCTTTAGAGACGTCATACCTCTCTTGTCTAGCTTGCTGTTGGTACAACTGCTTTAAGTGTTCGATCATATCGAACGCCTCCATTTCCTCATGTTGCTTCTGAAGCTCAGAGTTCATAGTGGCAAGCATGAGGCACCCAACATCAAGTGCGTCACTCTGATGCTTCTTGTAAGCATCTTTTTCAGCTCTTGTAGCTGTTAGGGGAGGTTCCTCAGCGAGCAAGGGTTCCTCTAGAACATATTGTTTCTTTTCTTGTTTGAGGACTATCCTCAAGTTCCTATGCCAGTCTAGGAAATTTGTCCCATTTAATTTGTCCTTCTCAAGGACCGATCGCAGTGATAAAGTGCTAGTAACGTTTGTAGTTGCCATGGATATCTACAATATAAATATGCAAAATAAGTTTATGATTTAAATCATTTAACATGGTCTTATATTAAATGATACTCCCACTATTTTATTTGAAAAATATCAACCCTCGAAACTTTTAGTGGGCCAAGATCCATATTTCGCCTAATCTTGAGTTAGCTTTGGCTAATCGCCCAAGACTCGGTTATTTAGGTAGACAACACTTTGTCAATTACATCACATATAATTCTTGGATAGTTGGACGAACAACACTTTGTTCAATTCATCTAATGAATTATAATCCAACCCATGCCTCTAGGTTCCCAATCCTATTGAGATAACCTAGTTAAGTCGTACCCAATTAAAGTATAACGGATATCACTTTTATCCTTTCGCGCCTTACTAAGATTGCCACGGTGCTTTGCTTTGGCAAACCCACACATGTACAATCGAAGTTATTGACGAGTACTTTTATTTTGGAAGGCATCTAAAACTTAATATTTTAGAGGGATTTATTGATCTCATGATTAATTTGATAATTTAAAATATGTCCACTACATATAGTTGTATACATATCTACATATATGTGTAATACTATTATCAAACTAAAACATAAGATAAATCATGCATCAACATACATAATTAAAACGTGACATGGTTATAGCCCCTACTAATGAGTTTCTCAAGCCAATGAGAAACTCTTATGAGTCAACCTAAGGTAACTTCATAAGCACCTTCCTTTGGCTCCAATTTGTGAATGGCCTCCTCATCCCGGCACGATGCTCCATCTTCATTGATCACCATCAATAAAATAAACTACACTATTTTACAAGATATAGAATTCCTCGATTCACATTCGAGGGGAACATAGGGGAGGGATTACATTTAGAATGAAATAGAGAAAGGCACGACACGCAGGTCGTATTATAAATTACAATCATTCACAAATCCTATCTAATAGGTCAAAGGGCTATAACCACGCACCATGCTCAAACAACACATAAAGCATGCATTAACATTTAATTAATTAAATTCTAAACAATTTAAATTTAATTCTAATTAAAACTGTAAAATAATTTTTGAAAAATTATCGTACGCTCGGGACATCACATGCCACGAACTTAATGCGACTTAGCTACGAACCACCATGGTTCGAACCAACCATGCACCACGGCTGGACCAATTATGGGCCTAGGGTTCGAAACCCTAGCCCACGACATGGTCCGAGCCGATGGCATGGGTGCGGCGCCGCTAGGGTTCCAAACCCTAGCCGCCTTGCACCATGTTGGTTTTTCATCGAGCCAACTTGCTCGAAACACCGAAATCCATGAGCCACAAGCCACGGTCCAACCATGGACGATCCATGACGGTGACGGCTTAACCATCTCGAGCCTAAGGTTCGATAAACCCTAGCCCAAGCGGCGGCCGAGTAGCTATTGTGATTAGGGTTCCAAACCCTAGCCTCTTGGAAGTGGCGTGGCCCCATGCATGAGCCAAGGGTCCGAACCCTAGCTCACTTGCGGCGGCCCGAGGGTCAAGTCATGAGGTGGTCGAACCACCTTGAGCCAACACCTCGATTTTACGCTTTCGTGTATCGTATACAATTATTCGCCAATTATATCAAATACAATTTTTACGATGATTATCAAAAACTAAAATTAATTTCATATCAAATATGAATTTAAACAGTTTAATTAGCATGCAATATTAATTCTAACATGATTAAACTATTTAACCACATAAAATCCGATATGAGCCTTGTACACGGCTCTGATACCACTGTAAGAAACCCCATGAGCATACAGCGCAGCGGAATAAAATTTTGGGATTACAAACCAGCGATCTATACATAGGGATTCATATCGGATTAGAGAATTACAAGTGTCTTACCCTTGTAGCGTGTTTGAGGCCGAATCCACGGAGCTGCACCACGTCTTACGCCTTCTCCGAGTCACTAAGCAAAACTCGATTGGTTTTGCCTCAACGGTATCCACACGATCAAATCGAGTGAAGGGATGGTTTAATAACAAGTTGCTAGACTTGTTATTAATCCTATACACGAAGCTATATCGATTCACAATCGAAAAATGGCACGAAACCACCAAGAACCCCTTCGACTTGTGAAGGCCGAGAGGAATTGGATGGTGCGGCCGACTTGTGCTTCTTCACGTGTAGGGTTTTTGTTTTTGATATTGTCTTACAATTAAAAACCTTGCTATCATATTAAATATGATTAATTAAAGGCTTTCTCAAAGCTTCATGGGCTTAAGCCCATGATTTAATTAATCCTTATGATAATTAATTAAGACTCCTCTTAATTATTTAATTCATCTCATGAATTTAATTTCCCTTCTCGATTTAATCATTTGTGCGACCCGATAGGATCTCGTAATGTTGGCAGTGACATAAAATCTCATTTTATGTCGCAAGCATCGAGCGGTATCTAGCAACACATCGATGCTACCCAAATTACGAGAATGTCAATGACTCGACATAACCTTTAGAACTTGTGATAATATTAATCATGTAACTTAATCCCTTTGTCCTTTGTGTTTAGATTGAACACGAGTCATGGAATAGTCATACTCGTATATTCAATCTCTATTTCTTGATCCCCAAGTAGAACTAGAATAAACGAATAAGCTCGATATCTCATATCGACTCATTCGAGCATGGCCATGCATTTTAGTTCTCACTTGATCAAGGGCCAAACACATCTCCTGTTATATAGGAGGGACAAATCCTATCTCGATCAGTCAACATCCCTCTACATAATTCGTAGTGTATCCAATAGTCGCCTTTATAGTATACCCTGTTACGGGTAACGTTTGACGATATCAAGATACATAACTCCTTATGTTGGGATCTCTGATGATCACAAGTCGTAAGGATTACATACATTATTATCACTATGAGAATTGCATATGACGATCATATAACTATCCATGTTGCATTCTCATGGTGGGTCTGTTCAGTACATCGTTCTCTAACATGTACCCATATGCTGATTAGATATCTCATATCAATGAACAATTCATCGATCAACATATACTAGTCTCTACGTATTATCATTATCCCATTCATGATAATACTTGACTAGGAACATCTTTAAGAATAATACAATATTATTCTAAGGACATTAACATATATATTAATTCACAATGCACAGTTAAAAGAATAATATATAATAATGAATTGCCATTCATAAATCCATAAACATTGTATGTCTTAAACAATCATCTAATGACTTGTCTTAGGGCATATCCCAACAGAAACAGTAGCCGATTCTACAACGGAAGCTGAGTATATTGCTGCCTCAGATGCAGCAAAGGAAGCTGTTTGGATGAGGAAGTTCATTTCTGAACTTGGAGTGGTGCCTAGCATTAAAGATCCGATAGAACTCTATTGTGACAACAATGGAGCGATCGCATTGGCTAAGGAACCAAGATCTCACCAAAGATCCAAGCACATACTTAGGCGTTTCCATTTCATTCGAGAAATCGTTGAAAGGGGAGATGTTAAAATATGCAAGGTACCAACAGATGATAATGTATCTGACCCATTGACGAAGCCGCTGTCACAGCAGAAGCATGATTTTCATACTAGATCTCTAGGCATTAGGTATATGTCTGAGTGGTCTTAGTGCAAGTGGGAGATTTGTTGGGATATGCCCTAAGACAAGTCATTAGATGATTGTTTAAGACATACAATGTTTATGGATTTATGAATGGCAATTCATTATTATATATTATTCTTTTAACTGTGCATTGTGAATTAATATATATGTTAATGTCCTTAGAATAATATTGTATTATTCTTAAAGATGTCCCTAGTCAAGTATTATCATGAATAGGGATAATGATAATACGTAGAGACTAGTATATGTTGATCGATGAATTGTTCATTGATATGAGATATCAAATCAACATATGGGTACATGTTAGAGAACGATGTACTGGACAGACCCACCATGAGAATGCAACATGGATAGTTATATGATCGTCATATGCAATTCTCATAGTGATAATAATGTACGTAATCCTTACGACTTGTGATCATCAGAGATCCCAACATAAGGAGTTATGTATCTTGATATCGTCAAACGTTACCCGTAACAGGGTAATCTATAAAGGCGACTATTGGATACACTACGAATTATGTAGAGGGATGTTGATTGATCGAGATAGGATTTGTCCCTCCTATATAACAGGAGATGTGTTTGGCCATTGATCAAGTGAGAACTAAAATGCATGGCCATGCTCGAACGAGTCGATATGAGATATCGAGCTTATTCGTTTATTCTAGTTCTACTTGGGGATCAAGAAATATAGATTGGATATACGAGTATGACTATTCCATGACTCGTGTTCAATCTAAACACAAAGGACAAAGGGATTAAGTTACATGATTAATATTATCACAAGTTCTAAAGGTTATGTCGAGTCATTGACATTCTCGTAATTTGGGTAGCATCGATGTGTTGCTAGATACCGCTCAATGCTTGCGACATAAAATGAGATTTTATGTCACTGCCAACATTACGAGATCCTATCGGGTCGCACAAAAGATTAAATCGAGAAGGGAAATTAAATTCATGGGATGAATTAAATAATTAAGAGGAGTCTTAATTAATAATCATAATGATTAATTAAATCATGGGCTTAAGCCCATGAGGCTTTATGAAAGCCTTTAATTAATTATATAAAAGATGATTACAAGGTTTTTAATTAGAAGACAATTATCATAACACAAAAACCCTACACGAATTCAAGCTCTCGGCCGCACCATCGAGTTTGCTCTCGGCTTCATCATTGTCGAAGGGCTTCTTGGTGGCTTTGGTCATTCTTTCGATTGTGAATCGAGTTTGATTCGTGTATTGGTTCAAGAATAAGTCTAGCAACTTGTTCTTGAACATCCCTTTCGATCTGATCGTGTGGATACCGTAGAGACGAAGGTGAAAACTTTCGTTTGTGACTCGGAGTTCGTTGGACGTGCTGCTCCGTGGAATCTGCTTCAAACACGCTACAAGGGTAAGACTCTTATGTATTCTCTAATCCGATATGAATCCCTATGTATAGATCCGTTGTTAGTAATCCCAAAATTGTATTCCGCTGCGTTGTATGCTCATGGGGTTACTTACACATCTTACCCCGTGGCATCTTACCACATAATAACATCGTATGGCCTCTTACCATATGGGCATCTTACCCCGTGGCATCTTACCACATAATAAACATTGTATGGCATCTTACCATATGGGCATCTTACCCTGTGGCATCTTACCACATAATAAACATCGTATGGCATCTTACCATATGGGCATCTTACCCTGTGGCATCTTACCACATAATAAACATCGTATCACATCATTATATAAACATCGTATAAACATCATCATTTCATCGTAAATATTCATGCGATAAATGCATAGTCGTAGTGTAGAGATGTGTTTTACCGTCCGATGCCCGTACGTCTCTTACGTGCCTTTTTAAAAGGAGGAGTCAACAGACTTTATCTCCTTGACTGTGCTGGTACCTGGGATGGTTCTACAAGACCACATAATACCATATTAGATGCCTCAATATCATCTCATACCATAAACTTAACAAAATAAATCATCATTTTATTTTCAACATTCTGCCTCTCTCGATCGATCGGCCCCAAGGTCTCGATCGATCGAGAAACTGTGCAAAAACAGTGCCAAACACTCTGCCTCGATCGATCGATCGAAATATTTTACCGATCGATCGGAAAATCCTTCGATCGATCGACGCCTGAATTTCAAACCGTGCTTAAAAGCTTCTGCCTCGCTCGATCGATTGGTACAAGAATCTCGATCGATCGAGCACTCTGAAAATTGGGATTTTTCCAGATTTTCGAGGACCTCATTTCATGTCATCAAATCTACTTCATAACACAACATACTTGCTCAAACAAACATGTTAGGAACTTCATAAAACTTCCATGTAAGTACTTAAATCAAAGGTTTAACAAAACCTAAGCTAACATGCATCATAACATCATCAAAATCTTTAACCTCAACCAACTTATACAGAAAACAGAGCATGCTCTTCCTTGCCCAGATTTTCGAGCACATAGTTTCATAGCCAGAAATCAATGACATAAAACATGTAACATGCTCGAACTAACATCCTAGTAGTTACATAATACTACCATGCAAGCACCCATACCAAGGTTTCACCCAAACCTATACTTAGCATGCCTAAAATCATCCCACCCAAACTCAAACTCAACCAAAAACCCAGAAAACAGGGTACCCACTTACCCCTCTCTTTTTGCTCCTCTTTTTTTGCAAGGATTTTTGAGCACCTTTACCAAGCTCTTCCTTGCCCTAAAGCTGCTTGTCAGAAACGTGAAAGGAGAGGAGGAAGGAAGAGAAGGGATGTGGGGGTGGAATGGTATGATGAGGCATGGGTTGGACCAAGTTGGGGCATGGGTTGCCATGTGGGGGGGTGGTAACCAATTGGGGGGGTGGTGTGGTTGGGGTGCCTTGTGGTGTTTAATTGTGTCCCGGTATATAGTACGATGTATTAAAATATTCTCACTCGATATTTTATAACTTCATTTAAATTAATACATCCTTTAAAACACCCAACATGCCCCCTAAAACATATCATCATATCATAATTATAACCCCCAATTCAAAAGTACCACAACTCCCTTAAACACATCGTAAATCATCATCGTAGCACATAATCATATAACATTTCGGGGGTATTACATTACTCCCCTACTTATAAGATTTTGCCCTCGAAATCCACATGCATCATCATAACGAAACTTAACATTAAAACATACCAGAGAATAGTTCCGGATAGTGCTGCACCATATGCCGTTCCGTCTCCCACGTAGCCTCCTCGACACCCCGACGATCCCACTGAACTTTGACCATCGGTATAACTTTGCTCCATAGTCTGCGATCCTCTCGATCCAGAATTCTGATTGGTCGTTCTACGTAGGACACATCTGAGTCTAACTGAACTTCAGTAGGCTTCTGGCTCATACTTCCGTAACATAGAAACGTGAAAAACATCGTGTATGCCAGACAAGGATGGCGGTAGAGCCAAATGATATGCCAATGTACCGATACGCTGCAATACTTCATATGGCCCGACATACCTCGGAGATAATTTCCCCGCATCCCAAAACGAACCACACCCCTGAAGGGCGAGATCTTTAAGAAGACCCTGTCTCCTAACTGGAATTCCAGCGGTCGTCGCCGCTTATTGGCATAGGCTGCTTGCCTATCCTGGGCCGCTTTCATCTTCTGGCGTATCAACTTTATCTTACCTTCCATATCCTTGATCATATCCGGTCCTCCGACCGCTTTGCTAGTCAAGTCCTCCCAATACAGCGGTGATCTACATCGTCGTCCACACAGAGCTTCAAAAGGAGCCATTTGAATGCTCGCCTGATAACTGTTATTATAGGAGAACTCCACCAGCGGCACAGAATCCTGCCACGGAGTATTAAACTCCAAAATACATGCCCTCAACATGTCCTCGAGCGTCTGAATGGTACGCTCTGTTTGGCCGTCTGTCTGAGGGTGATAGGCCGTACTCAGTCTCACCTCTGTGCCCAAAGCTGTCTGGAGACCCTCCCAGAAATGTGAAGTGAACCTCTGGTCTCTGTCAGACACTATCGAGACTGGAATACCATGCAATCTCACCACATCCCGTATATACATCTGGGCCATCTTCAAGTATGTATATGACATACTGTAAGGGATGAAATGAGCTATCTTTGTCAGCCTATCTACGATCACCCAGATCGCATCAAATCCCGAGGCCGTCCTTGGCAAGTGGGTCACAAAGTCCATGGAGATATGCTCCCACTTCCACTCGGGTACCTCTAAGCTCTTCAGCTCGCCCCCAGGCCTCTGTCTCTCTGCCTTTACTTGCTGGCAGATCAAACATCTTTTAACAAAAGCGATCACCTCACGCTTCATGCGTCTCCACCAGAATTGACCGCATAGGTCTTTGTACATCTTCTTTCCCCCTGGGTGGATACTGAACCGACTACTGTGAGCTCGCTCCAATATTCCTCTACGCAACTCTGGCGTGTCTGGGACTACCCATCGGTTGCCCAGTCTCAAAGAATCATCCTCAGCCACTCTGAACTTGGATGGCTGACCCTGAAGTATCAACGACGTCTATCTCTGAACCTCATCATCCGACCTATGGGCCTTCCTGATTGCCTCAAATATATCTGGCTCTGCCAATAAGGTCGACACTCACACAGGCGACGTGTCTACATCGAAATCATAGCCCAGATGGCAATAAGAAGTCATCAAAGCCGACAAACACATGACATCCTCTGCAGTACTCTTCACCTTCCGGGTTAAGGCGTCTGCTATTAAGTTCACTTTACTGGGATGATACTCAATCTCACAGTCATAGTCTTTGAGTAAATCCATCCACCTTCTTTGCCTCATATTCAACTCTGCCTGAGTGAATAAGAACTTCAGGCTCTTATGGTCCGTAAAGATGGTAAATGAAGTACCATAAAGATAATGCCGCCAAATCTTTAAGGCGAAGATGATAGCCGCCAGCTCCAAGTCATGAACTGGGTATCTGGTCTCATGAGGCTTCAACTGCCTCGAAGCATAAGCCACCACGTGCTTATCTTGCATCAACACACAGCCCAAACCCTGTAGTGATGCATCCGTATACAAGGCGAATCTCTTATTCTCAGACGGAATTACCAATACAGGCGCTGTAGTCAAGCGACGCTCCAGTTCTTGGAAACTTTCCTCACAAGCCTCAGACCAAAATAAGGGGACTCCCTTCTGAGTCAGCTGTGTCAGGGGTTTGGCGATCTTTGAAAAACCCTCGACGAAACATCGGTAATATCCTGCCAAACCGAGAAAACTCCGTATCTCAGGTACAAAAGCGGGTGCAGCCCACTCCATCACAGCCTCAATATTCCTGGGATCCACAGATATCCCTCTGCTAGATATGACATGGCCTAAGAACACCACGCTGCTCAACCAGAACTCGCACTTGCTGAGCTTCGCATATAGCTAATGATCCTTGAGGATCTGAAGTACTGTCCTCAAGTGCTCTGCGTGTTCTTCCTCGGTCCGGGAGTAGATGAGTATATCGTCAATGAAAACTATGACGAATTGATCCAAATATGGCTGGAACACCCTGTTCATCAAACTCATGAAGACAGCTGGGGCATTCGTCACCCCGAAAGGCATGACTAAGAATTCATAGTGCCCATATCTAGTACTGAAAGCTGTCTTCTCTTACTCGAATCTGATGGTACCCCGACCTCAGATCGATCTTACTGTAGAGCCTCGTACCCTGCAGTTGGTCAAACAAATCATCAATCCTTGGGAGTGGATACTTGTTCTTTACTGTGGCCTTATTCAGTTGCCTATAGTCAATGCATAGACGCATCGATCCATCCTTCTTCTTAACAAACAAAACAGGCGCACCCTAGGGCGATACGCTAGGGCGTATGTAGCCCTTATCAAGGAGCTCTTGCATCTGAGTCTTTAACTCCTTTAGTTCTGTTGGTGCCATCCTATACGGGGCACGAGAAATTGCAGACGTCCCCGGTAGTAACTCAATCCCAAACTCGACCTCTCTCGTCGGTGGGAATCCGGGAATCTCCTCCGGAAAGACATCAGGAAACTCCGCCACTACAGGCACATCCTCAACTTTTATTTCTTCTTTCTTTTCCGTAATATCAACAGCATAAATAAGATATCCTGTATGGCCTCATTCCAATAACTGTGACATCTTGGCAGCAGATATCAACGGAATCTTTGGACGAGAACCATCCCCAAAGAATGTCCACTGGACTCCCATATCAGACTTGAATCGTACAGTCCTCTGCCTGCAGTTCACGACTGCCTGATACATGTTCAGAACATCAATGCCTACAATACAGTCAAAGTCTGACATCCCCAGAACAATCAAATCTGACCTTAACTCGTTATCCTCAAAATAAATGAGGCCATCAAAAACAATCTGATCTGTAGTCAAACTTTTTCCAGCGGGTGTCGAGACTATAAGAGGCATGGGCGATGGGGAAGTGCATATGTGGTGCCTTTCAACAAAACTCATCGACACAAAAGAGTGTGACGCACCTGTGTCTATCAATATAAAAGTAGGGTGCGTAAATAAAAGGCACGCAGCCGCTATAACCTCCTCCGGAGCCGCTGTAGCCTGCTCCCTCGTCAAAGCATACACCTGCCCCTGAGGTGGCCCCGTCGGCTGACCTCCATACTGACTCGGCACAAATGGGGGTCTGTGTTGTGCTGCTCTGTCCGCAGGCCTCTCTGCAGAGTTCTGCTGTCTTCCCCTGTTGGGACACTGCCGAGCAAAGTGGCCTCTGTCGCCACAAACATAACATCTTGAACAATCCTTTGACGAATGTGGTTGCCCACAAATAGAGCACTGGACCCTTCCAAATCTGCCTCCCTGAGGCTGTCCTCTCCCTGTAGGGGCATCATTCCTACGATTCCCTTTCCAACGGTTCTCGGGCCTCTTACCATTAAACCTTGAAGCCGAAGTGTTCCCCCTGGGCTTGAACTGACCACCCCTTGGTTTCAAATTATCAGAAGTGGATTTCTGAGGGGGTACTGGAGGTGGCACGGCATCAGAGTATGCTCCAACTCCTAGTTCGGCTAGCTCAGCCCTTGCAAGTGCATCATCAAAACAGGCAGGGCCATAGGTAATTACCCTGTCATACAGTTCCGGCCTCAATCCTTTCATAAAATTTCTCATCTTGGCCTGGGTGCTCGCAGCAATATGGGGAACATAACGGAGTAAAGAACAGTAATGTAGACCATAATCTGATATAGGCATGGTACCTTGCCTTAAGTTGGTAAACTCATCCTCTTAGCCTGTCTCGCAGCAGCTGAGAAATAGCGGGTCAGAAACCTAGTCCTGAACAGTTTCCAATTGATCTCCGGACCCTGAGCCTCTTGCTCTATCACTGTGGTCTTCCACCACATCAGTGCCTTCTTAGCCAGCTGAAATTCTGCTAATCTGATCCATGCCGTCTTTGCACAAGGCGCCGCCACAAATATCTGCTCTATCCTCTCTAGCCACTCCTCGGCCACTTCCCCGGTTTCCGTTCCTTCGAACATCGGAGGTCGGTATGTCAGACAAGCTCAACTCCCCGGGTAATAATTGCTGTTCCGAGGGCTCTTCCCCTAAGGCTGGCGGTGGTAGTGGATTCGTACGCCCAGCGCTTGCATTGACGCTAATAGCATCACCTACTTCAGCATTCGCTGCCATACTGCTACACAAGGGTTAACAACAATACCAAAAGAAGTTCATAAGCTACATCGTTAGATAACTAAACATGTTAGTATAACATCTTCTACTTCATATGCAACATACATAAAAAAAAACATGTTTAAAAGTAAGCACCTAGCTAACTTATTGCTAAGGCTACCCTTCACTCATTCCCGGGTTATCTAACCTCTGCTCTGATACCACTAATGTAGGCCTTGCTACCCTAACAGTGTTATAATGGCATAAGACGGACTAATCATGCATTAATAACATCTTAAGGTTCTGGTTGTTACAGGAGCTAACAGGATTACAGGCCAAAATACAAAACTTCAAAAATAATTCATTACATTCGCAAAAGAATGTCAACATTTAGATTTACACTACTCCTAGAGTAGATACTAATCATAACTTGAAACCTAAACATTCATGTGTTCCTCGTAGGTCACTGCCTCAACCCGACCCTTAGTCCTTTAGTCCAAAAGTGTACCTACAGGGACAACATCATGAGCATATACAATCTTACTTAACATCATAAAAACATCACAGTAAATGCATGAAATATTGGTTAAGTAAATATGCTGGTTATTCATTAACTTCTTTTTGTTGTCCCTGATTCATATTCATGCATATAGGCATCTTACCCTGTGGCATCTTAGCACATCATAATGTTGTATGGCCTCTTACCATATGGGCATCTTACCCCGTGGCATCTTACCACATAATAACATCGTATGGCCTCTTACCATATGGGCATCTTACCCCGTGGCATCTTACCTCATAATAACATCGTATGGCCTCTTACCATATGGGCATCTTACCACATAATAAACATCGTATGTCATCTTACCATATGGGCATCTTACCCTGTGGCATCTTACCACATAATAAACATCGTATGGCATCTTACCATATGGGCATCTTACCCTGTGGCATCTTACCACATAATAAACATCGTATCACATCATTATATAAACATCGTATAAACATCATCATTTCATCGTAAATATTCATGCGATAAATGCATAGTCGTAGTGTAGAGATGTGTTTTACCGTCCGATGCCCGTACGTCTCTTACGTACATTTTTAAAAGGAGGAGAAGTCAACAGACTTTATCTCCTTGACTGTGTTGGTACCTGGGATGGTTCTACAAGACCACATAATACCATATTAGATGCCTCAATATCATCTCATACCATAAACTTAACAAAATAAATCATCATTTTATTTTCAACATTCTGCCTCTCTCGATCGATCGGCCCCAAGGTCTCGATCGATCGAGAAACTGTGCAAAAACAGTGCCAAACACTCTGCCTCGATCGATTGATCGAAATATTTTACCGATCGATCGAGGAGCTTCACCGATCGATCGGAAAATCCCTCGATCGATCGACGCCTGAATTTCAAACCATGCTTAAAAGTTTCTGCCTCGCTCGATCGATCGGTACAAGAATCTCGATCGATCGAGCACTCTGAAAATCAGGATTTTTCCAGATTTTCGAGGACCTCATTTCATATCATCAAATCTACTTCATAACACAACATACTTGCTCAAACAAACATGTTAGGAACTTCATAAAACTTCTATGTAGGTACTTAAATCAAAGGTTTAACAAAACCTAAGCTAACATGCATCATAACATCATCAAAATCTTCAACCTCAACCAACTTATACAGAAAACAGAGCATGCTCTTCCTTGCCCAGATTTTCTTGCACATAGTTTCATAGCCAGAAATCTATCACATAAAACATGTAACATGCTCGAACTAACATGCTAGTAGTTACATAATACTACCATGCAAGCACCCATACCAAGGTTTCACCCAAACCTATACTTAGCATGCATAAAATCATCCCACCCAAACTCAAACTCAACCAAAAACCCAGAAAACAGGGTACCCACTTACCACTCTCTTTTTGCTCCTCTTTTTTTGCAAGGATTTTTGAGCACCTTTACCAAGCTCTTCCTTGCCCTAAAGCTGCTTTCCAGAAACGTGAAAGGAGAGGAGGAAGGAAGAGTAGGAATGCGGGGGTGGAATGGTATGGTGAGGCATGGGTTGGACCAAGTTGGGGCATGGGTTGCCATGTTGGGGGGGGGGGGGGGGGGGGGTTGTGTGGTTGGGGTGCCTTGTGGTGTTTAATTGTGTCCCGGTATATAGTACGATGTATTAAAATATTCTCACTCAATATTTTATAACTTCATTTAAATTAATACATCCTTTAAAACACCCAACATGCCCCCTAAAACATATCATCATATCATAATTATAACCCCCAATTCAAAAGTACCACAACTCCCTTAAACACATCGTAAATCATCATCGTAGCACATAATCATATGACATTTCGGGGGTATTACATGGATGAACACCTACCGGGTGATGAAGACAAACCGGATGATGGACATCAACTGGATACAGACACCTACCGGGTATCAAAGACCTACCGGGTGACAAAGACCTACCGGATGATGGACATCAACTGAACAGATATCAACTGGATAGACATAAACTGGATGGACATCTACTGGACAAAGCATCAACCGGATAGTCTCACAGTTGAACAAAGAAGGCCAGCAGAAGTCTAACCATCCAGTAAGAGCACTAAGCAACGAGACAAAACAAATGCAACATTCTCTGACAAAGGTACAACAGAGCGGCGCACCCTGCTATATCTCCGCCACCATTAGCGTCAGAATAAAAGAGCCGTTGCTTAACAAAATAGGAAAGAAGACAATCTAAATTTGGAAAGCTGATCTCTTCCTAATACAGAAAAGCTATCGTTGGACCACTAAGCCTATAAATACGTCCGAGAAAATAATGAAGAGGTTAGCTGAGCGATTTATTCAAACAAAGAGAAACACTTCATCGTAAACAGAAAATCAACTTACTGATATTCTAAAAAGTTCAGCAAAAGAGCAGACAAGCAGTGCAACTGAATCTGTGACAGAGTATTTCCAACTGAAGTCTGCTGCTCAAGAACACTCGAAGCTAAAAGTTTATTTTGTAAAGAGTCTCATAAAATCTTCTGTAATCAAATTAAGAAGTTGTGATTGTTAGGAGTTTAGGCCAAGTTGTGTGAATGCCTAAGAAGGTTGTATACTGTAAAAGTGTAAACCAAGTCTTCTAGTGAATCCTTCCTGCAAAGGAAGAAGGGGAGACGTAGAAGCGTTGTGCTTCGAACTTTCAGAAACAATACTTGTGTCATTTATTTATTGCTTACTTACTACTCAGTTTTATTTCTCACAATTCCAGCAGACATCTTCCGCACTATAATCAGTGTCTGCTGACTTGCCTGATATTGAGAAGCTACTGTTGTACTTAACAGTCTGCAGTTAACCAGAAAAGAATCAAAATTGAATCTAGTGTTTATTCAACCCCCCACCCTTCTAAACACTACCTCGATCCTAACAAGTGGTATAAGAGCTTAGGTCTTCTCAATCTTAAGAAATTGCCAAAAACTGATGGCCTAATTCAACAAGATTCCAATGTTCAAGAAGGATGAATATGACGATTGGAGAATTCGTATGCAAACACATCTAAGTGCCCAAGATGATGATATGTGGTTCGTCATCACTGATGGACCAATGAAGATCATGAAGTCAATACAACAACTGCTATCTCTGGTGGTGAACCTTAGATGGTTGAAAAGGATAGATCCTTCTGGACAAATGAAGAAAAGAAAAAGGCGAATCTGGACAATGTGGCAAAAGACATACTGTTCAAAACTCTGGACAAAAATATGTTCAACAAGATCAAGATGTGTCCCACTGCAAAGGACATCTGGGAAAAGATTGCTCAGCTGTGCGAAGGAAATGATCAAACCAAGGAAAACAAGCTCACTGTTGCCTTACAGAAGTTTGAAAACATCAAAATGATGTCCGGAGAAACTCTAAGTGAATACGATGAGAGAGTAACTGGAATCATAAATGAACTCAACAGCCTTGGTAAAGATCTATCCAACAGGGAAGTCACTCTAAAAGTCATGAGAGGTCTCCCAAGAGAATGTGATGTAAAGACGATTGCTATGAGAGAATCAAAAGATCTAAACAAGATAGACCTACATGACTTATTTGCTGACTTAAAAGCTTATGAGTTCGAACTAGGTATTCGGATTGAAGATGAACCCAGCACCAGTCAACCAGCCAAAGCTCTTACTGCATCTGAAGCTTCACCTATCACAACAGAGATGACACCTGAAAAAATATGCAACGATGCAATGGTGCTATTTGTCAAGAAATTTGGAAAGTTTATGAAGAAGAGTCAAAAGATCTATCAATCTAGCCAAGACGACAAAGCTTCAAAAATAGATCTGATGAAGATGATCGTGTATGCTCTAACTGTCTCAAACCAGGACATTTTATTGCTGACTGTCCTAAACCGAAGAAGGATGATCAAAAGAAAGGACCAAAAGATTATAGAAAGTCTAAAGAGAATAGAAGATCATCCAGAAGAGACAGAGAACATAAAGTACTGGTGGCGGAAGAAAACAAGAACAAATGGGCTGACTCAGAATCAGAAACTTCTTCCAGCTCATCCAGTGACAGTGAAGATGAAGAAGTTCATTGTCTAATGGCCAACGACGACTGTGAGGTAAATGATCCTAATCTTTCTGAATTTACACAAATTGAGCTCACAAATGCATTACAGGACATGATAAATGAGTATCAGATTTGTACGAATCCTTCGAGAACTACAAGACTGAACAACAAGTCCCAACAAAACAACAGAACAACGAATGTGATTGTGAAAAATCCACTAAGTTGAAAAGCTTGAGGGATAAAGTAAGTCAGCTCGAGAAAGAAAGGGATGAAGCAACATGTGCACACCAGAAACTCAGTAAGCTGGTTCGCACATGGAATGCATCTACTGCCAGAAAAGATGAAATGCTTGAATCGATAAGACTTGCTGGTGATCTTACTGGTATAGGCTACTCTAACAATGATAGTAATTCATCCGGCTTCAAATCTCAAGTGTGTCTAGAAAGAAACAAGATTCAAACAATGAATTTTGTTAAATCAAGCACAATATATGAACCAAGTGAGTTGGTTAAGGAATCTGTTGAACCAATACTCTTCAAAGAACGGGCATCATACAAAGGTATTGGTTATGTGGAGCCAAAAGAGAAAGCTCAACCGGGGCAAAAGTTTAGAAATAAACATTAACCCACTGGTCAGGCCACTCGAGAGGTAAAACCTAACTGGTATCATAATTGTATGCCTGTCCAAAAGAGATACATGCTTCCTAACAGAAACCAAAAACCTAAACAACACGCATACACTCAGTATCACATGTATCACCCAAGAACATCTTCTTCAGTTAATGCACACACATTTCAGGACACACACAGACCCAAACAATTCAGGGTCATACAAGTGTGGGTCTCGAAAGGACTAATCCTGCCTGGACCCAAGTAGGATTGGGTACCAATCAGTTTATCGCTTTAATTGCAGAAAACTAGAATGCATCAAGTTCGGAGCTCAGAGTGGTTTCTGGATAGCGGATGCTCTAGACATATGACAGGAAATGCGAGCTTATTGTCTGAACTGGTGGACTCCACCGGACCCAGAATAACTTTTGGAGACAACGCGAAAGGTAGAACCGTGGGTAAGGGTAAGATTATCTACGGTAACATTTTAATTAAAGATATTCTGTTGGTTGAAAATCTATGTTATAACTTGATTAGCATAAGTCAACTCTGTGACAATGGTCACTCTGTATAGTTCAACCAGCACTCATGCACAATCAAATCTACTGATGGCAGTATATTACTTGTAGCAAGAAGGCATGATAACACATATAAAATTGATTGGAATCTTAATCAGCCTACCTCCTCTACTTGCTTTGCTGCCCTGAACTCTTCCAAAAATTGGCTTTGGCACAAACGATTGAGTCACTTAAATTTTAAAACTATTGCCAGTCTGCGTAAACTTGATCTAGTCATTGGACTGCCCCAAATTGAGTTCTCAAAAGTCAAGATCTGTGCAGCATGCCAACTTGGTAAGCAAATCAGATCCTCCTTTAAGAACAAAGGGAGTAAATCTTCTTCTCGGTGCCTAGAGTTGCTGCATATGGATCTGTTTGGTCCTATACCAGTAACAAGTCTAGGGAGAATGAAGTATACCCTAGTGTTAATAGACGATTTCACTCGTTTCACATGGGTCCTGTTCCTAAGTGGCAAAGATCAAGCTACACCAAAGCTAATCAAACTACTGAAAAGACTTCAAAATGAGAAATCGTGTGGTATAGATAGAATTCGCAGTGATAAAGGTACTGAGTTTACCAATCAGTCACTCGAATCATATCTAGATGACCTTGGTATTAAACACGAATACTCTGCTGCTAGAACTTCTCAACAAAACGGAGTTGCTGAGCGTAGGAACCGCACTTTGAAAGAAGCTGCGCGAACTATGCTTGCGGAATCAGAAATATCGCAGAGATTTTGGGCAGAAGCTGTCAACACAGCTTGTTATACGCAGAACAGATCAATGATTAATATGCGAGCAAATAAAACCCTTATGAGATCTGGAATGACAGTAAGCCAAATATTTCTTATTTCCATGTGTTTGGTTGCAAATGTTTTATTCACAATAATGGAAAGACTCATCTCACCGCTTTTGATGCCAAATCTGATGCTGGAATATTTCTTGGTTATTCTACAGTTAGTAAAGCATTCAGAGTATTTAATAATAGAACTCTTACTGTAGAGGAATCAGTGCATGTAAAATTTGATGAACCTACTGACTGTACTGTATCTAATCTTCAAATCAACAATTTGAGCAATCGACTGGAAAGCACTTACATTGATGACAATGTTGATGATGAGATAAATTACAGAAGCAGGACTGACTGCTCCTTAGAACCAGAAGTTCCTGAAGCTCAAACAGAGGAGTCTGCTGGTCAACAAGCACCGCATCCAGCTGACAATGACACTATTTCACATACTCCTGCTGCAGTAGAGGGAACAAATGAAAAAGATGCGACAATCAGAACTTCTGAATTGCCCACTCATATCCAGTCAAATGAAGAACTCAACCCTCTTGGACCTCCGCTCCGGTGGATGAAGGATCATCCTCCCGAGCAGGTCATAGGTAACCCAGTTGCTCCTCCACGCACCAGAGGACAAATGATTAATGAATTCCTTCATGCTGCATTCATATCTCACTTTGAACCTAAGAAGATTGATGATGCTATGTTAGACCCAAGCTGGGTAGACGGGATGCAAGAAGAACTAAATCAGTTTGAGCGAAACAAAGTATGGTATTTAGTACCACGACCACAACATCACACTATAATAGGCACCAAATGGGTATTTAGGAATAAATTAGACGAAAATGGAACAGTAATCAGAAATAAAGCAAGATTAGTCGCACAGGGCTACAGACAGGAAGAAGGCATTGATTTTGATGAAACCTTTGCCCCTGTAGCTCGACTAGAAGCAATTCGCATATTTCTTGCATTTGCTGCTTTTAAAGACTTTAAAGTCTATCAGATGGATTTTAAGAGTGCGTTTCTTAACAGCAAACTCCAGTAAGAAGTTTACGTTGAACAACCTCCTGGATTTGAAAGCCATCAACAGCCTTCTTATGTTTTTCGTCTCAATAAAGCTCTGTATGGTCTGAAGCAAGCTCCCCGTACATGGTATGAAACTCAATCAAAATATTTGACTGAGCAGAACTTTACCATTGGCACGGTGGACAAGACCCTTTTCAAATTCACAAAGGGAGATCATACTCTGCTAGTCTAAATCTATGTTGATGATATTATTTTCGGCAGTACTAACTCAAAATTGTGCGAAAGATTTTCTAAAATTATGCAGGATCAATTTGAGATGAGCATGATGGGAGAATTATCATTTTTCTTAGGATTGCAAGTCAAGCAATCCAGTGAAGGAATTCTGATAAATCAGTCTAAATATACTAAAGAACTGCTGAAGAAATATGGAATGAGTACCAGCTCAGCTGCCGCTACACCAATGAGCTCATCTGCCAAACTCGACTTGGATAATTCAGGAATACCAGTCGAAGTTACAATGTATCGAGGCATTATCGGATCTTTACTTTATTTAACGGCCAGTCGACCAGATATTATGTTCGCAGTTTGTATGTGCACCCGATTTCAAGCAAATCCCAAGCAGTCGCACTTCACTGCTGTCAAAAGAATCCTCAAATATCTGAAAGGCACTGAGAATGTTGGTCTATGTTATCCAAGAGACTCAACTTTTAACCTTATTGGATATTCAGATGCTGACTACGCTGGATGCAAAATTGACAGAAAAAGCACCAGTGGATATTGTCAATTTCTTGGTGATCGATTGATATCATGGGGTTGCAAGAAGCAGACATCCATAGCAACTTCTACTGTAGAGGCAGAATACCTTGCTGCTGGAAGCTGCTGTGCTCAACTGCTCTGGATTCAGCAACAAATGAGAGATTATGGAATTGAATCTACTGAGGCACCCATATTTTGTGATAACACGTCTGCCATAGCCATTACATACAACCCAGTTCTTCATACTCGCACTAAACACATTGACATCCGTCATCATTTTATCCGAGATCATGTTATGAAGAAAGAAATTCGGCTGGAGTATATTTCTACCGAACAACAGGCAGCAGACATTTTCACAAAACCCCTACCGGACGCTAAGTTTTCCTACTTTCGAAATATTCTTGGTTTAATTGAAATCAATCCTTGATTTTATTTCTTTTGGGTAATGAATTCAGGGTGAATTACTTAGTATATTCGCATAAATTAAGGGGGAATTTCAGTTACACAGTTATCTTGGCTATTTAAGCTCAGCTGGTAATACAATGGTCTGCTGCAGTAGGAGTATACGTACAAGTAGGACTCTACATACCAGTAGTGGTTCCTTACCAGTCGTACCCTACATACCAGCAGACTTTGCCAAGTATGCTTTGACAAAAATAACCTTCGATACCTATTAACCTACTGGAACGTCGGAATTCAAATTCTTCTTTTTAATTAAAATAAATTATTTGAATCCCGCCCAAAAAGGCTACAAGAAGAACAAGAAGGTCCTTGTTAAGTCTAAGCCACATACTTCTGCACTAAAGCCAAAGGGTGGAGTGGCAAAAGAGGGGAACTGTTTCCATTGCGGTGAGACCGGACATTGAAAAAGAAATTGCAAAGTTTATCTGGAGGATCTTAAGAAGACGAAGGGAAGTGTGACTTCCACTTCAGGTATTTTTGTTATAGAAGTCAATTTATCTACTTCTTCATCATGGGTATTAGATACTGGATGTGGTTCTCACATTTGTGTTAATGTGCAGGATCTCAAAAGGAGTAGGTTGTTGGCGAAAGGCGAGGTTGATCTCCGAGTTGGAAATGGAGCAAGAGTTGTTGCATTAGCAATAGGAGATTATTCATTATCTTTGCCTTCTGGCTTAATTTAAGATTTAAAAGATTGTTATTTTGTGCCGTCGATTACTAAAAACATTATTTCTATTTCTTGTTTGGACAAGTGTGGATTTTCATTTATTGTAAAAGACAATTGTTGCTCCATTTATTTAAATGATATGTTTTATGCTAATGCACAAATGATTAATGGTCTTTATATATTAAATCTTGATATGCCTGTCTATAACATAAATACTAAAAGGATTAAGAATAATGATTCTAATCCAACTTATCTCTGGCATTGTTGCTTGGGCCATATAAACGAGAATCGCATATCAAAACTTCATAAGGATGGAGTATTGGATTCATTTGATTTTGAATCATATGAAACATGTGAATCTTGTTTAATGGGCAAGATGACTAAGGCTCCTTTCAAGGGACATGTTGAAAGGACAAATGATTTATTGAGTCTCATACATAGTGATGTATGTGGACCAATAAGCACACATGCTAGAGGTGGTTTTCAATACTTCGTTACATTTACTGATGATTTCAGTAGATATGGGTATGTGTACCTAATAAAACATAAACATTAAACCTTTGAAAAGTTCAAGGATTTCAAGAATGAAGGACAAAACCAGCTTGGCAAAAGTATCAAAACCCTCCGATCAGATCGATGAGGTGAATACCTAAGCCAAGAGTTTCATGACTATCTAAAGGAGTGTGGGATATTCCCACAATTCACTCCTCCATATACTCCACAATGGAATGGTGTATCCGAAAGGAGAAATCGAACTTTGTTGGACATGGTTCGATCAATGATGAGTCATGCAGATCTTCCGATATCCTTTTGGGGACATGCTTTAGAAACAACAATATTCATACTGAACCGTGTTCCATCTAAATCAGTGGAAAAGACACCATATGAGATATGGACTGGGAAACGTCCTAGTATGTCTTTTATGAAGATTTGGGATGTGAGGCTTTCGTGAGACGTCACGCCTCTAACAAACTTGGACCCAAATCTGATAAGTGTTTATTTGTGGGGTATCCTAAGGAAACGAAAGGATACTATTTCTATTATCACACTGAGAACAAAGTGGTTGTTGCTCGGACTGGTGTCTTTCTTGAAAGAGAATTTATTTCTAGAAAAACCAATGGGAGACATATAGAACTAAGAAAACACTGAACATGATATTGAGATGGAAACAGAGCAGTCACCATAAGTTGTTGTGGATGAAGTGCCTACTCAAAAGACACAAGCCCAGCGTAGGTCTGTAAGAGAACACCGGGAGCCACAGAGATATGGATTTCTTGTGACTCAACAAGGTGACTTACTACTTATTGATGAGGATGAGCCGTCATCTTATCAAGAAGCTATAATGGGCACTGATTCTGAGAAATGGCAAGAGGCCATGAAATCTGAGATGGAATCCATGTATGCAAACCAAGTATGGACTTTTGTTGACCCACCTGAAGGGGTGAGACCCATAGGGTACAAATGGATTTTCAAGAAGAAGACCGACATGGATGGTAATGTACAAACCTTTAAAAGTCGACTGGTAGCAAATGTTTCAAACAAATTCATGGTATTGATTATGATGAAACTTTTTCACCAGTTGCCATGGTTAAATCCATTAGGATCTTACTTGCAATAGCTGCATTTCATGATTATGAAATCTGGCAGATGGATGTCAAAACAGCTTTCCTTAATGGAAATCTGCTTGAGGATGTGTACATGACACAGCCCGAGGGTTTTGTCGATCCAAAGGATGCTGGAAAGATATGCAAGCTACAACGATCCATTTATGGATTGAAGCAAGCTTCTCGGAGTTGGAATCTTCGTTTTGATGATGCAGTCAAAGAGTTTGGTTTCATCAAAAACGTAGATGAACCTTGTGTCTACAAGAAGGTCAGTGGGAGCATAATTATCTTCCTAATATTGTATGTAGATGACATACTTCTAATTGGGAATGATATCCCTGCCTTAGAATCTGTAAAGATTTGGCTAGGGAATTGCTTTTCTATGAAAGACTTGGGTGAAGCCACCTATGTATTAGGTATCAAGATCTATAGAGATAGATCAAGAAGATTAATTGGCCTAAGTCAAAGTACATACATAGACAAAGTGCTAAAATTGTCTAGCATGCAAGAATCTAAGAAAGGATTCGTGCCTATGACACATGGAATACATCTCTCGAAGGATCAGTGTCCTTCAACACCAGATGAGAGACAACACATGAGTAAGATTCCATATGCATCAGCTATTGGATCTATCATGTATGCCATGATATGTACGCGTCCCGATGTCTCGTATGCTTTGAGCATGACAAGCAGATATCAGGTTGATCCAGGTGAATGTCACTGGATTGCAGTCAAGAATATCCTGAAGTACTTAAGAAGAACTAAGGATACATTCTTGATTTATGGAGGTGATGAAGAGCTCAATGTAATAGGTTACACTGATGCAAGCTTCCAAATTGACAAAGATGATTTCCGATCGCAATCAGGATATGTGTTTTGCCTAAATGAAGGTGCTGTGACCTGGAAGAGTTCAAAGCAAGAGACAGTAGCCGACTCTACAACTGAAGCTGAATACATTGCTGCATAAGATGCAGCAAAGGAAGTTGTTTGGATCAAGAAGTTCATTTCTGAACTTGGGGTGATGCCTAGCATACTAGATCTGATTGAACTCTATTGTGACAATAATGGAGCCATCGCATTGGCTAAGGAACCTAGATCTCACCAAAGATCCAAGCACGTACTTCGGTGCTTTCATTTCATTCGAGAAATTGTTGAAAGAGGAGATGTTAAAATATGCAAAGTACCAACAGATGATAATGTATCTGACCCATTGATGAAGCCACTATCACAGCAGAAGCATGATCGTCATACTAGATCTCTAGGCATTAAGTATATGTCTGATTGGTCTTAGTGCAAGTGGGAGATTTGTTGGGATATGCCCTAAGACAAGTCATTAGATGATTGGTTATGACATACAATGTATTATGATTTATTAATGACAAATCATTATTATATCTTATTCGAATATCTATGCAATATGAATTGATATATAAGTTAATGTTCTTAGAATAATATTGTATTGTTCTTAAAGATTGTCCCTAGTCAAGTATTATCATGAATTAGGATAATGATAATGCATTAAGACTAGTATGTTTTGATTGATGAATTGTTCATGGATATGAGATATCAAATCAACACATGGGTACATGTTAGAGAACAATGTACTGGATAGACCCACCATGAGAATGCTACATGGATAGTTATATGAGTACCATAAGCAATTCTCATAGTGATAATAATGTATGTAATCCTTACGACTTGAGATCATCAGAGATCTCAACATAAGGAGTTATGTATCTTGATATTGTCAAACGTTACCTGTAACAGGATAAACTATAAAGGCAAATATTGGATACACTACGAATTATGTAGAGGGATGTTGATTGATCAAGATAGGATTTGTCCCTCCTATATAACAGGAGAAGTGTTTGGGCCCTTGATCAAGTAAGACTAAAATGCATGGCCATGCTCGAATGAGTCGATATGTGATATCGAGATTATTCGTTTATCCTAGTTCTACTTGGGGATCAAGAAATAGAGATTGAATATACGAGTATGACTATTCCATGACTCGTGTTCAATCTAAACACATTGGACAAAGGGATTAAGTTACATGGTTAATATTATCACAAGTTCTTAGGTTATGTCGAGTCAATGACATTCTTGTAATTTTGGTAGCCTTGATGTGTTGCTAGATACCGCTCATTACTTGTGACATAAAATGAGATTTTATGTCACTGCCAACATTGCAAGATCCTATCGGGTCGCACAAATGATTAAATCGATAAAGGGAATTAAATTCATTGGATGATTTAAATTAATTAAGAAGAGTCTTAATTACATGATTATAAGGATTTAATTAAATCATGGGTTTGCCCATGAAGCTTTAAGAAAGTCTTGAACCTTTAATTAAATCTAACATATATATGATATCAAGGTTAATTAAAGATTAATCCTACATATCACAAAACCTAAATAGCCACCATTGGAAGAGCTCTCGGCCGCCGACATTAAGCATCACTCTCGCCGCCGCCGCCGTGGGTTTGTGGGATTTTTGATTGGTCGTCGTTGATTGGTTTTGAACCGTGAGTTCATTCTTGGTTTAAGAACGAGTCTAGCAACTTGTTCTTGAATGCACCTTTCGATTTGATCGTGTGGATACCGTAGAAACAAAGGTGCAAACTTTTGTTTGTGACTCGAGGTGCTACAACGTGGAATCTGCTTCAAACACGCTACAAGGGTGAGACTCTTTTAATCATTCCGATATGAATACTCCGTATAGGCCCTCGGTTAGGAATCCATAGTTTTATTTCCGCTGCGCACTTGTGTGTTGGATTACTTACAAAGATTACATGCAACCCTAACGTGAAATACCATTTATAAAATTTCTTACATTATTCCATATAATGTCTAACTTTCCCCCAACATAGTCCATAAACATAACAACACCTTTATACATACACTAACATGCTCTCAATTCATTTTGCAATTCCTAAATAATTGCATTCAACACATAAATGAAAAGAGAAAGGCCCTTGCATTCTTTATACAACCCATATACACATAATAGTGCTCACATGTGAGCATCGAATAAGTATACGTGTATCTAATGTATAAAGTATCATGCTCAATACCAGCTTTGGTACTTTGATCCTGGAAGCACCTCCAATCAACAGCTCGGACTCAACTCCAAAACCATTGCTGCACCTGTACCACCTGCCCCAACAGAGACAGCTCCCACACGGGGTGAGCATACCATTACCACCAATCCAATAAGCACAATATTACAATTCATAATTTACTCAATGTAAAGACTATAATATTAAAAGACACTCCCTGGATGGAATCATCCTCATCCGGACCTGTGTTGTTCCTGTTCTCAAAATAATAGAAACCATCAAATTCCCAAATGCCAGTTAATCATTACATTGATTAACTAATCCGTTCCACATATACCGATACCATAATCAATATGATCAAACCATTTAACGATGAGTAAAGATATTCCATATATCTTGTTAATGGTTCCATTGTTCTATTTCATCGCTCGCTCTATAATAGCGGCATTTTAATCTCACGCATGCTCAACAGCAGTGGCGTCATAACCGATGTTCGCTCAAAGAAGGCGACAACCCAATCATTGCTCGCTCAAAAGCGGCACCATGTAATTTCCAATGCATATCACGTGGTTGCAATTACCATATATTATTCATGCACAACAATTGCAATAGTATATTTAAAGTTATGCTCGTACATTATACGTACCTTATGATTCCGTAGTCCGAGTCCAACCTTGCCCTAGTCCCGTGATCCAATGAATTATGTGCTAACACATAAATAACTCATAATCAATACAAGCATGCAACCACGTGCCCAAGAACGTTCACAATCCCCAGTTATATCGTCATCCATGACGATTAATGATAGGGTTGATTATTACGTGTATTTGGGCTTTGATTTGTATATATTTTCCTGTAGATTCCGTGAAGATGTTATGCTTTTTGGCATTTATTTGATTGTTTCAGGAATCTAGGTGGAAAGTGGAAGAATTGAGCTAGAAGGAAGAAAACGAGTCAAATCAAGGCAAGAAATGAAGAAACTGAATTCTGGCATGACCGATCGATCGGAACTGGAGGGCGATCGATCGAGTGAGGCAGAAGTTTTGGCCAACAAAGAAAAGCAGAGCTCGATCGATCGGTGCATAATTCTCAATCGATCGAGAGTGGCAGAAGATTTACAAAGTGAATGGAAGATAGCTCGATCGATCGGAAACTTGTGTTCGATCCATCGACATTGGCAGAGAGTTGACAAGGAAAAATGAAGAAATCTCGATCGATCGGCAGCTTAGCCTCGATCGATCGAGCGAGGTAGAGAAAATCAGGAACGGGAGTTGAAGACGCTCGATCGATCGAGATGCAGAATTTTCAGAAAAATAAAGACTTGATTTGGTTTGATTTTTGGAAACTCTTCCACCAACCCCCTCCTCTATAAATTAGGTAAGTAGGGCACGAAATTTGCATCCAGTATTCAGAGTATAATCAGACTCCATATAATTTCTTGAGCCGCCTTTCATCTCCGAATAACAAGACAAGAGAAATCCTTTGAAGTGCAAGGAAGGAAGCAAGAGAAGAAGTATCGTCAACGCACGGATTCGCTCCTACGTTATCGTATTTCTAAAATCTAGTTAATTTGATTTTCATATTTGATTTGATGTTTATGAGGTTGAGAGACGATTAAATATCTTGTTAATTTGATTTCAATTTAATTAAGTTTATTTTATCAAGTTTAGGGAATTTTGTGATTGAATCATTGATTTGATTGTGTTTAAGTGGATTAATTCTTATGTGCATGAGTTATAATCTTAATGCTATCAAAGCCTAGCTACTTAGATTTATTTTGTGAATTATAATTGTCATCGAGAGATGAAATTATAATACACTAGAATAATTCATGTTGTATGTTTAAGATTTAGATCGAGAGATTAAATCACATACGTGATCACTTTGAATTGAAAGATTCATAGTTAACGGTTTTCATAGATATTTATTCAATATTAAATTGGTTTAAGTGAACGAGAGTTAATTGTGTCAATTTAATATTAGTTTCAATATAGCTTGAGAAAGTGTATTGATTATATTCGGAAATACGTAACCTTAAGAATTGATTGATTAGTAATTGTTTTAACAAACAAATCATTGACGATAACACAGATGAACCGACATCTTGATAAATTTCTTGAGCGGAATTCCTTCGCATCTTCAAAGGAGTTGTTTTATTTCTAAGTTTTTAAGTTTTTAGTTTAATTAGTTAATTTATCATTTATTTCGTAGGCTAAATATAATTTTGCTAATTTTATTTGGTACTTATACATTAGTCCCTGTGGGTTCGACATCCTTTCTTTTATATCACTATACTAAAACTTGACACCGTGCACTTGCGGTAGAATCGCTACACTGAGAAATAATTGTTTAAAATAAAAGCGATCAATTAACCATTTCAACAGATTCTGGCTAAGCATGCATACTACCAAAAATAATCCATTTCAAAAGATCAAAGGTTAGACAATTACTCAATCGAGTATTTCATTTGTTATTAAAATTGGCTACAACCATTCCTTTTTAAAGGTATAGTATTCTCATTGGAATGTAGACATTGCCCCGGAAATCGGCTACTTAAACCCCGATTCCAAGATCCCAACAATTTTCCAAAAATAAAAAAAAAACCAAAGAAACAAGGCCGCGATCGATCGCTAGATCCCACTGCCCGAAAAATTAAAGCCGCGATCGATCGCTAGATCTCGCGATCGATCGGCAAGACCTCCGCGATCGATTATATTCGGAAATCCGTCACCTTAAGAATTGATTGATTAGTAATTGTTTTAACAAACAAATCATTGACGATAACACAATTGAACCGACATCTTGATAAATTTCTTGAGCGGAATCCCTTCGCATCTTCAAAGGAGTTGTTTTATTTCTGTGTTTTTAAGTTTTTAGTTTAATTAGTTAATTAATCATTTATTTCGTAGGCTAAATATAATTTTGCTAATTTTATTTCGTAATTATACGTTAGTCCCTGTGGGTTCGACATCCCTTCTTTTATATTACTATACTAAAACTTGACACTGTACACTTGCGGTAGAATCGCTACACAGAGAAATAATTTTTTAAAATAAAAGTGATCAATTAATCATTTTAACAGATTCCGGCTAAGCATGCATACTACCCAAAATAATCCATTTCAAAAGATCAAAGGTTAGACAATTACTCAATCGAGAATTTCATTTTGTTATTAAAATTGGCTCCAACCATTCCTTCTTAAAGGTATAGTATTCCCATTGGAATGTAGACATTGCCCCGGAAATCGGCTACTTAAACCCCGATTCCAAAACCCCAACAATTTTCCAAAAATAAAAAAAAAACAAAGAAACAGGGCCGCGATCGATCGGCGCCAAGCCGCGATCGATCGCCAGATCCCACTGCCCGAAAAATAAGGGAAGCTCGAGCAATGGCTGACAACAATCAAGAAGGATGCGCGCACAATGAAGCACCAAATCAAAGGTTTATGATGGATTTTGCTCAACCAGCTTTCCATAGATCACTGTCAAGCATTACAAGGCCAACCATTCAAGCCAACAATTTTGAGATAAAGCCGGCTATAATACAGATGATCCAGCATTCAGTGATGTTTGGGGGAGTAGCCACTGATGACCCGAACGCTCACATCCCCAACTTCTTGGAGATTTGTGATACCTTCAAACATAATGGCGTTTCTGACGACGCCATCAGGTTATAGTTATTTCCCTTTTCGTTAAAAGATAAAGGTAAAGCTTGGTTGAACTCTTTACCTGCAGGATCTATCACCACTTGGGATTGGATGACGCAAGCATTCTTGTCTAAATATTTCACACCCTTCCAAAACGGCAAAGATGAGAAACGATATCACCACGTTTGGGCAATATGATCCTGAAACATTATATGAGGTGTGGGTGTTGGGATCTGCCCTAAGACATGTCATTAGATGATTGTTTATGACATACAATGTATTATGATTTTATAAATGGTAAATCATTATTATATATTATTCGAATATCTGTGCAATATGAATTGATATATAAGGTAATGTCCTTAGAATAATATTGTATTATTCTTAAAGATTGTCCCTAGTCAAGTATTATCATAAATCAGGATAATGATAATACATTGAGACTAGTATGTTTTGATTGATGAATTAATTCATGGATATGAGATATCAAATCAACACATGGGTACATGTTAGAGAACAATGTACTGGACAGACCCACCATGAGAATGCTACATGGATAGTTATATGAGTGTCATAAGCAATTCTCATAGTGATAATAATGTATGTAATCCTTACGACTTGAGATCATCAGAGATCCCAACATAAGGAGTTATGTATCTTGATATTGTCAAACGTTACCTGTAACAGGGTAAACTATAAAGGCAACTATTGGATACACTACGAATTATGTAGAGGGATGTTGATTGATCAAGATAGAATTTGTCCCTCCTATATAACAGGAGAAGTGTTTGGGCCCTTGATCAAGTAAGACTAAAATGCATGGCCGTGCTCGAATGAGTCGATATGTGATATCGAGCTTATTCGTTTATTCTAGTTCTACTTGAGGATCAAGAAATAGAGATTGAATATACGAGTATGACTATTCCATGACTCGTGTTCAATCTAAACACATGGACAAAGGGATTAAGTTACATAGTTAATATTATCACAAGTTCTAAGGTTATGTCGAGTCAATGACATTCTTGTAATTTGGGTAGCCTTGATGTATTGCTAGATACCGCTCATTGCTTGTGACGTAAAATGAGATTTTATGTCACTGCCAACATTACAAGATCATATCGGGTCGCACAAAAGATTAAATAGATAAAGGGAATTAAATTCATGGGATGAATTAAATAATTAAGAAGAGTCTTAATTAAATGATTATAAGTGTAGGGTCTTCCTACCTTAACATCAAATAGTACACATATAATGGACTAACCATGCATTTATAACCTCTTAAGGGTTCCGGTTGTAGCTTGAGCTAAGAAGATTACAGGCCAAAATAAAATTTGCAAAAGCTATTTAATTACATTCTCAACAATGAATGTTAAAGCTATAGGTTTACACTACTCCTAGAGTAGAGACTATCAAAATCCTGCATCCTATATTCATCTTGCTCCTTTTAGCTCACCTCCTCAACCCGACCCTAGGCCCTCGGTCCAAAATTGTACCTACAGGGACAACACATCGTGAGCATAAACATATTTACTTAACATGATATTAAAAGACATACAGCATTGCATAACATCTTAGTTAAGTAAAAGTTATTGGTCGTTCTTCAACTTCTATTGTTATCTCTGATTCTTATTCATGTATAAGGGCATCTTACCCCATTGTATGGCATCTTACCATAACATAACCGTCGTGTGGCATCTTACCACAGGGGCATCTTACCCAATCATATGGCGTCTTGCCATATCATAACATTGTGTGGCATCTTACCACGTGGGTATCTTACCCACTCACATACATTGGGTGGCATCTTACCACATGGGCGTCTTACCCAATCATATACATCGTATGACCTTATCATAAACTCACTTATCATAAACATCATCATCATAAACGTCATCATAAACATCATCATCGTAAACATCATCATAATCATCATCATAAACATCATCATAAACATCATCATCATAACCATCATCATCATAAGCATCATCATTAAATGTAGGAGTATGGTTTACCGTCCGATGCTCGTACGTTTCTTACGTACCTTAATTCCAAAAGAAGGAGAAATTACAGAACTTTATCTCCTTGAGGTTGTGAGTACCTGGGACGGTTCTACATAACCATAGAAATTGATATTAGAAGCTAAACAATAGCCCAATACCAAAATTTTAACGAAAATCATCATTTTCCTACTTTTGAACAGTGGCGATCGATCGCTCAAAACATGGCGATCGATCGCCTGATTTTTTTCTTAGCGGCGATCGATCGCTTAAAATGAGGCGATCGATCGCTTGATGCACATTTCGCTACTGGACGTTGGCGATCGATCGCGCCATTTGAGGCGATCGATCGCCTATCCTCATTTTTACGTACTGCCTCTCGGCGATCGATCGCTGCATTTGTAGCGATCGATCGCCACAACCAGTGGTCGCGATTTCACCATTTTTATGTGCATTTTCCAAGCTTATCCTCATACCTTTCAAAACCAAACTTCCCAACAATAACAATAACATCATAACCCACTAAAACCCACATAAAACACTTCAAAAATCATACCCCAAACATATATAACACATACCCCAAAACAACCCACATACTCACTTCAAAAATCACCACATTTCAAATCCAAACATCATCAAAACTTTAGGGAGAGTCCCATACCTCTTGAAGACTCTAAATCTTGATAAAAATCACACAAACTCAAGTTTTGTGGAGCTTCCTCCTTCCTCCTTTGAAGAATTTCGAAAATGTGGGATAGTTTAGGGTTGAGGATGATTTGGGGGGTTTTAAAAGAGTAAAGGTAAAGTGAAGTGAAGTATAGGAAATGGGTAGTGGGGATTAAAAGGGGTTGTGCAAAGTTAATTTAAAACTTGTACCCCAAACTTAACATGATGTAAAAAACACTTCAACATGGTATTTTGAAAGAATTTTACAAAAATGCTCTAAACTTCATCTAAAATCACATCTTCCTCATATTTAATAATCAACACAATTAAATCATGTTAACATCTTAATACCCAACACATAAATCAATTATCACATGATTCATCATATAAACATAATTAATGCCTTAATCGCAATTAATTAATTTCGGGGCATCACAATAAGGATTTAATTATATCATGGGTTTGGGACCATGAGGCTTTAAGAAAGTCTTAAACCTTAATTAAATCTTATAATATATATACAAGGTTGTAATTAATTGTAAGACACAATTAATAAAACCTAAAGCCTTCACTTTAAAGCTCTCGGCCGCCGCCTCTTTCTCCCGCCTCACGTCGCCGGGCCGCCGCCGTGAATTGGAGTTTGATCGGCTGCCGTTAATCGGTTTTGAACCGGGAGTTCAGTTTTGGTTCAAGAATAAGTCTAGCAACTTTTTCTTGAACATCCCTTTCGAATCGTGTGGATACCGTAGAGACAAAGGTGCAAACTTTTGTTTGTGACTCGTGGTGCAACAACGAGGATTCTGCATCAAACACGCTACAAGGGTGAGACTCTTATTATCTCTATTCCGATATGAACCCTTTGTATAGATCCGCGGTTTTAGTAATCCAAATTTTATTATTCCGCTGCGTTGTATGCTTGTTAGATTACTTACAGTGGTATCAGAGCCGTGTACAAAGCTCATATCGGAATTATGTGGTTAATCGTTTAATCATATTTAGAATTATATTGCATGCTTTAAAACTGTATAATTCATATATGAAATGGAATAAATTGAGTTTGTGAAATCATCGTAAAATTATATATGATATAATTGACTATTTATGTATACGATACACAAAAGCGAAACCGAGCCCATAGCTCTTTATGATTCGGCCACCACCATCACAAATGACACACGGCTGCCACATGAGAGCTAGGGTTTTCAAACTCATTGGCTCGAGATGGTCAAGCCGCCAACGTCATGAATCGTGCATGAAAGGCCGAGAACTAAAACAAAATTTCGAACCATTGTGGCTCGTGACGGCTAGGGTTTTGAACCCTAATGGCTCACGGCCGCCGTCCAAGATTGTTAGGGTTTCGAACCCTCATGGTTGGACTTGGACTTTTGGGCTAAGGTTCCGTGACATGTGATGTCCCGATGTACGATAATTTCATAAAATTTATTTTATAGTTTTAATTAGAAATAAATTTTAAAATGTTTAGAATTTAATTAATTAAATGTTATAGCATGTTATATGTGTTGTTTGAGCATGGTGCATGGTTATAGCCCTATGACCTATTAGATAGGATTTTGTGAATGGTTGTAATTTAATATGACATGCGAGTCGTGCCTTCTCTATTTTTCTGAATGTATTCCCTCCCCTATGCTCCCCCTCGAATGTAACTCGATGAATTCTCTAAATCATGTAATTGTTATATAGTTTAGTTAGAGTTTTATTGATGGAGATCAATGAAGATGGACCATGGTGCCGGGATGAGAAGGCCATTCACAAAAGGGAGCCAAAGAGGTGCTTGGAGAAGTAACCCTTATGTTGACTTTTTAGATTTTCTCATTGGCTTGAGAAATCTTTAGTTGGGGCTATAACCATGTCACGTTTACTTTATGTTGATGTATGAGACTGTTTTATTTAATATTGATGCTTATATATATATGTAGATATTTATATATTCATATATGTACGGGACATATTTTCAATATTAATAAAATCATGAGATCAATAAATCCCTCTTATAATATTAAGTTTAAGATGCCTTCCAATTAAAAATACTCGTCAAGACTTCGATTGAACATGTGTGGGTTTGCCCAAGCAAAGCACCGTGACAATCTTAGTAAGGCGCGAAAGGATAAATGTGATATCCATGTTATTTTAAAATTGGGTTCGACTTAACTCGCGTTACCTCAATAGGATTGGGAACCTAGAGGCATGGGGTTGGATAATAATTCATTAGATGAATTTGAACAAAATATTGTTCGTCCAACCATCCAAGAATTACATGTGATGTAATTGACAAAGTGTTGTCTACCTAAATAACCGAGTGGCGATTAGCCAAAGCTAACTCAAGATTAAGTGAAATATGGATCTTGGCCCACTAAAGTTTTGAGGGTTGATAATTTTAAACAAAATAGTGGGAGTGTCATTTAATATAAGACCATATTAAATGATTAAATCATAAACTTATTTTGCATATTTATATTGTAGATATCCATGGCAACTAACAACGTTTCAAATGCACTATCATTGCGATCGGTCCTTGAGAAGGACAAACTGAATGAGACAAATTTCCTAGACTGGTATAGGAATTTGAGGATTGTCCTCAAACAAGAAAAGAAGCAATATGTCCTAGAGGAACCCTTACCTGCTGAGGAACCTCCCTTGACGGCTGCTAAAGCCGATAAAGATGCTTACAAGAAGCATCAAAATGACGCACTTGATGTTGGGCGCCTTATGCTTGCCACCATGAACTCTGAGCTTCAGAAGCAACATGAGGAAATGGAGGCGTTCGATATGATCGAGCATCTAAAGTAACTGTACCAACAACAAGCAAGACAAGAGAGGTATGACGTCTCTAAAGCGTTGTTCCAGTGTAGAATGGTAGAAGTCTAGTTGGAACTCATGACTCAAGATGATTGGGTATATTGAGAATCTAGAGAAGCTGGGTTTTCCTTTGAACCAAGAGTTGGCCACTGACGTGATCTTGCAATCGTTGCCTGAAAGCTTCAGTCAATTTGTCTTGAATTACAATATGATTGAAATTGAAAAGACTCTACCACAATTACTTTGCACGCTTAGAACTTTTGAAGCAAATAGCAAGAAGTCTAAGCCTACAAATGTTCTTATTGTGAATAAGAGCAAAGGAAAGACTAAAGCTAAGAGCTACAAGAAGAACAAGAAGGTCCTTGTTAAGTCTAAGCCACATGCTTCTGCACTAAAGCCAAAGGGAGGAGTGGTAAAAGAGGGGAACTGTTTCCATTGCGGTGAGACCGGACATTGGAAAAGAAATTGCAAATTTTATCTGGAGGATCTTAAGAATACGAAGGGAAGTGTGACTTCCACTTCAGGTATTTTTGTTATAGAAGTCAATGTATCTACTTCTTCATCATGGGTATTAGATACTGGATGTGGATCTCACATTTGTGTTAATGTGCAGGATCTTAAAAGGAGTAGGATATTGGCAAAAGGCGAAGTGGATCTCCTGGTAGGAAACGGAGCAAGAGTTGCTGCATTAGCTATAGGAGATTATTCATTATCTTTGCCTTCCGGTTTATCTTTAGATTTAAAAGATTGTTATTTTGGGCCTTCAATTACTAGAAACATTATCTCTATTTCTTGTTTGGACAAGTTTGGAATTTCATTTATAAGAAAGGACAATTGTTGCTCCATTTATTTAAATGATATGTTTTATGTTAGTGCACAAATGATTAATGTTCTTAATGTATTAAATCTTGATATGCCTGTCTATAACATAAATACTAAAAGGATTAAGAATAATGATTCTAATCCAACTTATCTCTGGCATTGTTGCTTGGGCCATATAAACGAGAATCGCATATCAAAACTTCATAAGGATGGAGTATTTTCATTTGATTTTGAATCATATGAAACATGTGAATCTTGTTTAATGGGCAAGATGACTAAAGCTCCTTTCAAGGGACATGTTGAAAGGACAAATGATTTATTGAGTCTCATACATAGTGATGTATGTGGACCAATAAGCACACATGATAGAGGTGGTTTTCAATACTTCGTTACATTTACTGATGACTTCAGTAGATATGGGTATGTGTACCTAATGAAACATAAACATGAAACCTTTGAAAAGTTCAAGGATTTCAAGAATGAAGTACAAAACCAACTTGGTAAAAGTATCAAAATCCTTCGATCAGAGTGAGGAGGTGAATACCTAAGCCAAGAGTTTCATGACTATCTAAAGGAGTGTGGGATAGTCCCACAACTCACTCCTCCGTATACTCCACAATGGAATGCTGTATCCGAGAGGAGAAATCGAACCTTGTTGGACATGGTTAGATCAATGATGAGTCATGCAGATCTTCCGATATCCTTTTGGGGACATGCTTTAGAAACAGCAATATTCATACTGAACCGTGTTCCATCTAAATCAGTGGAAAAGAAACCATATTAGATATGGACTGGGAAACGTCCTAGTATGTCTTTTATGAAGATTTGGGGTTGTAAGGCTTTCGTGAGACGTCACGCCTCTAACAAACTTGGACCCAAATCTGAGAAGTGTTTATTTGTGGGCTATCCTAAGGAAACGAAAGGATACTATTTCTATTATCCCACCAAGAACAAAGTGGCTGTTGCTCGGACTGGTGTCTTTCTTGAAAGAGAATTTATTTCTAGAAAAAACAGTGGGAGACAAATAGAACTTAGTGAAGTTCAACCACAAGAAAATACTGAACATGATATTGAGATGGAAATAGAGCAGACACCACAAGTTGTTGTGGATAAAGTGCCTGCTCAAGAGACACAAGCCCAGCGTAGGTCTGTAAGAGAACACCGGGAGCCACAGAGATATGGATTTCTTGTGACTCAACAAGGTGACTTACTACTTATTGATGAGGATGAGCCGTCATCTTATCAAGAAGCTATAATGGGCACTGATTCTGAGAAATGGTAAGAAGCCATGAAATCTGAAATGGAATCCATGTATGCAAACCAAGTATGGTCTTTGGTTGACCCACCTGAAGGGGTGAGACCCATAGGGTGCAAATGGATTTTCAAGAATAAGACCGACATGGATGGTAATGTACAAACCCTTAAAGGTCGACCGGTAGCAAACGGTTTCAAACAAATTCATGGTATTGACTATGATGAAACTTTTTCACCAGTTGCCATGGTTAAATCCATAAGGATCTTACTTGCAATAGCTGCATTTCATGATTATGAAATCTGGCAGATGGATGTCAAAAAAGCTTTCCTTAAATGAAATCTGCTTGAGGATGTGTACATGACACAGCCCGAGGGTTTTGTCGATCCTGGAAAGATATGCAAGCTACAACGATCCATTTATGGATTGAAGCAAGCTTCTCGGAGTTGGAATCTTCGTTTTGATGATGCAGTCAAAGAGTTTGGTTTCATCAAAAACGTAGATGAACCTTGTGTCTACAAGAAGGTCAGTGGGAGCATAATTATCTTCCTAAGATTGTATGTAGATGACATACTTCTAATTGGGAATGATCTCCCTGCCTTACAATCTGTAAAGATTTGGCTAGGGAATTGCTTTTCTATGAAAGACTTGGGTGAAGCCACATATGTATTAGGAATCAAGATCTATAGAGATAGATCGAGAAGATTACTTGGCGTAAGTCAAAGGACATACATAGACAAAGTGCTAAAACGGTTTAGCATGCAAGAATCAAAGAAAGGATTTGTGCCTATGACACATGGGATACATCTCTCGAAGGATCAGTGTCCTTCAACACCAGATGAGAGACAGCGCATGAGTAAGATTCCATATGCGTCAGCTATTGGATCTATCCTGTATGCCATGACATGTACTCGTCCCGATGTTTCGTATGCTTTGAGCATGACAAGCAGATATCAAGTTGATCCAGATGAAATTCAATGGATTGCAGTCAAGAACATCCTGAAGTATTTGAGAAGAACTAAGGATACATTCTTGATTTATGGAGGTGAGGAAGAGCTCAATGTAATAGGTTACACTGATGCAAGCTTCCAAACCGACAAAGATGATTTTCGATCGCAATCAGGATATGTGTATTGCCTAAATGGACGTGCTGTGAGCTGGAAGAGTTCAAAGCAAGAGACAGTAGCCGATTCTACAACGGAAGCTGAGTACATTACTTCCTCCGATGCAGCAAAGGAAGCAGTTTGGATCAGGAAGTTCATTTCTGAACTTGGAGTGGTGCCTAGCATTAAGGATCCGATAGAACTCTATTGTGACAACAATGGAGCGATCGCATTGGCTAAGGAACCTAGATCTCACCAAAGATCCAAGAACATACTTCGGCGCTTTCATTTCATTCGAGAAATCGTTGAAAGGGGAGATGTTAAAATATGCAAAGTACCAACAGATGATAATGTATCTGACCCATTGACGAAGCCACTGTCACTCAGAAGCATGATCGTCATACTAGATCTCTAGGCATTAGGTAAATGTGTGATTGGTCTTAGTGCAAGTGGGAGATTTGTTGGGATATGCCCTAAGACATGTCATTAGATGATTGTTTATGACATACAATGTATTATGATTTTATAAATGGCAAATCATTATTATATATTATTCGAATATCTGTGCAATATGAATTGATATATAATTTAATGTCCTTAGAATAATATTTTATTATTCTTAAAGATTGTCCCTAGTCAAGTATTATCATAAATCAGGATAATGATAATACATTGAGACTAGTATGTTTTGATTGATGAATTAATTCATGGATATGAGATATCAAATCAACACATGGGTACATGTTAGAGAACAATGTACTGGACAGACCCACCATGAGAATGCTACATGGATAGTTGTATGAGTGTCATAAGCAATTCTCATAGTGATAATAATGTATGTAATCCTTACGACTTGAGATCATCAGAGATCCCAACATAAGGATATATGTATCTTGATATTGTCAAACGTTACCTGTAACAGGGTAAATGATAGGCTTAGATTTTGAGTGTTTTTAGCTGTAATTTCTTCCCATTTTTCGTAATTTTTCCAAGATGATATTATGTTTTTTGGTGTTTATTTGTCTATTTCAGGAAAATTAGTTGGAAATGGAAGAAATGAGCTAAACTGAAGAAAAATGGCGAAATCGAGGCGAGAAAGAGTTGAAATTGAGGAAGTTGGATTTTCGGAGTCTCGATCGATCGAGAATATTTCTCGATCGATCGAGCCAGGCAGTGTGCTGAGTGAGAAGAAAATAATTTGATGTCTCGGTCGAATTATTTCTCGATCGATCGACCAAGGTAGAAACTTCAGAGCCAATTTTATCTAAGGCTCGATCGATCGGAAGAAAATCTCGATCGATCGAGCGAGGCAGTGAGTTTCAAAGGCTGACATGAACAGTGCACCGATCGATCGGACGCAATTCTCGATCGATCGATACGCAAATCCGGGAAAATCTTATCTTCAATTTTTGAATGGATTTTCGAGGGATAAAAGGAAGAATCATTTCCATAGAAGAGGAGGACGATATCAGACACCAATTCTCTCGAAAATAAGGAACCCTAGCCGCCTCCTAGCGCCGCCGAAGGAGATTCAATCTCCGTTCTTCGTCCAAAGTCGAGCCAATCCATTCCGGAGTGCAAGGAAGGAGCAAGAGAAGAGATTTCGGTGCTACGCACGGATTTATTCCGCCGTTTATCGTATTTCTAGACTCTAATCTATTTCATTTTGATTTCCAATTGATGTTTTTGAGGTCGAGAGACGATTAAACTCTTTTGTATTTGATTTGAGATATTTTTAGTTTATTCTATCGAGTTTTAGTTTCGTTGTGTTTGATTATTGATTCAATTGTGTTTGAGTGCATTGATTACTATTGTTCATAAATTAATTGCTTGTGTAGATCAAAGCCTAGCTAACTTTGATTGAATCTGAGAGTTATAACCGAGATCGAGAGATAATGTTGTAACACGCTCTATTAATTTATGATGTATGTTACGATTGAGATCGAGAGATGATATCGCATACGTGAGAACTTTGAATCGAGAGATTTAGAGTAACAAGGTTTTGATGATTTATGCAACACTGAATTAGTAAATAGGTGCACGAGAGTGACTTATTCTAATTTAATGTTAGTTTCTTTACAGCTCGAGAGAGTGTATCGAATAATAGAGAAAACCTTTCACCTTTAGAATCAATTGTTTGATAATTTGAGAATTCAGTTGAATCATTAAAGATAACATAGTTGAATGACGAGCTTGATAGATTTCTTGAGCAACTTACCTTTGCATATCCGGAACCATTCATTTTATTGTTTCTTGTTTATTTTTTCGGTACTTAGTTCAAGTCGTCATTAGATAATCACCTTTGTTAATCGTAGGCTAAATATACTTTTATTAATCTTATTTGGTACTTATACATTAGTCCCTGTGGATTCGACAACCCTTACTTAATTTTCACTATACTAAAACTTGACAACCGTGCACTTGCGGTAGAATCGCTTCACACTATTCTTTGAAATATCTTCTGTTTAAAAATAAAGCGGTCAAGTTTTTGGTGCCGTTGCCGGGGACTAATCTGTATAATATCATACGAGATTAGTTAATTGTAATTTAGCCAATTCTTTATTATTTCGATTTGTTTTATTTCTTTATTTTTGTTAGTTGATTTTTGATTTGTGTATTTTGTTGTCTCCTTTTGTCTGTTTTGTACATGAATCATTTCTCTAGTGCATGCTCAGAAGAGAGGAGCCCATTCTCGAGCCATTTGATCCGGAAATAGAGAGAACTCTACGAAGAAGATTACGAGAAGCTCGAGCGATGGCTGACAATAACGAAGCACAGAACCCTAGATCAATGATGGACTTTACGCAATCGGCATTTCATGGATCTTTATCCAGTATTACGAGGCTGACGATTCAAGCGAACAACTTTGAGATCAAGCCGGCGATTATACAAATGATACAGCACTCGGTTATGTTTGGGGGAGCGGCCACGGACGACCCGAATAATCACATCTCCAACTTTTTGGAGATTTGTGACACGTTCAAACATAATGGCGTCTCCGACGACGCCATCAGGTTAAGGCTCTTTCCTTTTTCATTACGAGACAAGGCTAAATCATGGTTGAATTCACTACCTGCAGGTTCAATAACAACATGGGAAGGGATGAGGAAAGCATTTTTATCAAAGTACTTTCCCCCTTCCAAGACAGCAAAGATGCGGAACGATATCACGACATTTGGGCAGTTCGACCCTGAGACGTTATATGAAGCGTGGGATCGTTTTAAAGAATTGTTGAGGAGATGCCCACACCACGGTCTACCCATATGGCTGCAGGTACAAACTTTCTATAATGGTTTGTTTTCTGCTAACCGTTCGATGATAGATGCAGCATCGGGGGGGATCGATAATGAGGAAGACACCGGAAGAGGCATACAGTTTGTTGGAGGAAATGGCGTGCAACAGCTACCAGTGGCAGTCAGATAGGAGCACGCCACAGAAACCAATAGGAGTCCATCAAGTGGATGAGATCACTGCTCTTTCGGCTCAGTTGGAGGCTATGAACCGGAAGATAGACAACATGGGAGCAGCAGCGATGCAAGCTCAAGCTATCTTCTGTGACTTGTGTGGAGGCGGTCATCCAAGCATCGACTGTCAGGCAGGTAACCAGTTTAACCAATCTATTGAGGCTGTGAATTTTGTAGGTAACAGGCCACCCAACAATCCGTATTCGAACTCCTACAATCCGGGGTGGAGGAACCACCCAAACCTGAGATGGTCGAACCAGGAGAATGTGTTGAACCCACAACCGCAGGCAGGGTTCACACAAAATCCGAGTATGGAGGAACTTATGGCAAAGTTGATTTCGTCGACAGAGGTGAGGATGCAAAATCAAGATGCATCGATCAAAAATTTGGAGATGCAAATAGGGCAATTGGCATCGTTGATTTCGGGGAGAACGCAAGGTACACTCCCAAGTGATTCTGTAAAGAATCCAAAGGAGCCATCAAATTGACAAGACGAGGAGGTGACAGTCCAGCTTGGGACTATAAATCAAGAACTCATTCTATTTCCCTTTGTTTTCTTTTAGTTTTATTAATTGGGTTATTTTGTTTCTACTGTTTTAGCAAGAATCAGTGTGCGAGGAGCACCACTACCCAGTTTCCCCTCCGGAGCATGATGAGGACGACGATCAGTGACGATCGTCGTCATGGTATGTGTTTTTGCCTTTGCATTTAGTTATTCTTTCTTGTTCATTGAGGGCAATTCACGTACTAAGTTTTGGGGGGGGGGGGGGTTTTGAGTATTTGTATATATCTTGTTTTTGCACATTCTGCTACTTGTCTTGTTTCTCTACTTGCAAGACTGCATGATTTTGTGACTGATTCATCCTTGAGCATTACCAACAAAATTTTTTTTTTGTGAGTTAGTCTTGAGAATTGAAGAATTAGATTTGCAACGGTATTACATGATGAAATTAATCCTCATCTAGATAGGAGTCATGAAAATGTTTAACTTGTTTGTATATATCCTTTGTTAACCATATGTCAAAACTGAGGAATAATTTGAGCACTTATTGAGTCATGATTGAGTGAAGTATGTATTGATTAAAGTGAAAATTTGTGTTAACTATGATGAGTCTTGAGTATTTTAGATAACTCTACAATTTATTTGAAAGCACTTTGAGGCGAAATTTATAATTAGGAACTTGACTTGGAGATGATTTAGGCGATTTTTGGACCGTTTGTGCCTTTCAAGACTACCTTGTATTCATCATTCCTTAGTGTCCCCTCTTGTGCCTTATTGAAAAAGAATGGTATATGCATTGCATATGATTAGACCCCCATTCGACATTCTTGGCAACCTCATTATACCTACCTTGGATTGAGCCTAAAAGAAAATTTTGACCCACCCCTAAGGGAGTATAATGAATCTCATTCATTGCATTAAATTGTTATATGTTGATAAGTTCATTGTGAAAAAAATGAAATGAACAAAAGAATGAGCAAAGAAAAAGAAAAGATGTAGAGAAAAGCCTTGAAAAGAAAATTTAAATAAGACCCAAAGTGGCCAAGGCTAGAAAAAGTTGAAGAGAAGCTCAATAGTGTGCGAAAAAAGTGTTGAACTGATTCTATTGTACTCTCTTCTTTGAATTCATCCTACCTTTTCTTTGGAGCCCACACCAAAAGGCCTAACATTATAAGCTTTTAAAGTCCTGTTGATCCAAGTCTAGGGAATAATTACATTAGTGGAGAAGTGCTGGATAGTAAATTTGTAGAGTAGTTCAAAGTAATCTTGACTCGGAGTTGTTATGGCACTTTTTGATCTTAAAGACATGTACATTACTCATGTTTGACAATAGCACACACGCACGTTCCAATGTTGCGATGTATTGTTTAACTTAGGAGAAATTGCTTCTTGTTAAATGTTGAATGACTTTTATTGATGTGTAAGTAGGATTTCTGAGTTTTTACGTGAGTTGTAAAGATGATTCATGCATAGTATTAAGATTAACTTTTCTTTTTGAGCTTATTGCTTGCTCGAGGACGATCAATCTAAGTTTGGGGGAGTTGATAGGCTTAGATTTTGAGTGTTTTTAGCTGTAATTTCTTCCCATTTTTTCGTACTTTTTCCTGGATGATATTATGCTTTTTGGTGTTTATTTGTCTATTTCAGGAAAATTAGTTGGAAATGGAAGAAATGAGCTAAACTGAAGAAAAATGGCGAAATCGAGGCGAGAAAGAGTTGAAATTGAGGAAGTTGGATTTTCGGAGTCTCGATCGATCGAGAATATTTCTCGATCGATCGAGCCAGGCAGTGTGCTGAGAAGAAAATAATTTGAAGTCTCGATCGATCGAGATTATTTCTCGATCGATCGACCAAGGCAGAAACTTCAAAGCCAATTTTATCTAAGGCTCGATCGATCGGAAGAAAATCTCGATCGATCGAGCGAGGCAGTGAGTTTCAAAGGCTGACATGAACAGTGCACCGATCGATCGGACGCAATTCTCGATCGATCGATACGCAAATCCGGGAAAATCTTCCATTTTTGAATGGATTTTCGAGGGATAGAAGGAAGAATCATTTCCATAGAAGAGGAGGACGATATCAGACACCAATTCTCTCAAAAATAAGGAACCCTAGCCGCCGCCTAGCACCGCCGAAGGAGATTCAATCTCCGTTCTTCATCCAAAGTCGAGCCAATCCATTCCGGAGTGCAAGGAAGGAGCAAGAGAAGAGATTTCGATGCTACGCACGGATTTATTCCGCCGTTTATCGTATTTCTAGACTCTAATCTATTTCATTTTGATTTCCAATTGATGTTTTTGAAGTCGAGAGACGATTAAACTCTTTTGTATTTGATTTGAAATATTTTTAGTTTATCTATCGAGTTTTAGTTTCGTTGTGTTTGATTATTGATTCAATTGTGTTTGAGTGCATTGATTACTATTGTTCATAAATTAATTGCTTGTGTAGATCAAAGCCTAGCTAACTTTGATTGAATCTGAGAGTTATAACCGAGATCGAGAGATAATGTTGTAACACTCTCTATTAATTTATGATGTATGTTACGATTGAGATCGAGAGATGATATCGCATACGTGAGAACTTTGAATGGAGAGATTTAGAGTAACAAGGTTTTGATGATTTATGCAACACTGAATTAGTAAATAGGTGCACGAGAGTGACTTATTCTAATTTAATATTAGTTTCTGTTGAGAAAACGATTTCTAAGTTTTGGTGATTACAAACTCCTACCGGATGTTAAAGTCCTACCGGATGAAGTCCTACCGGGTGATAAAGACCAGCTGGATGAAGACTCCTACCGGATGTTAAAGTCCTACTGGATGAAGTCCTATCGGGTGACAAAGACCAACTGGATGAAGTACTACCGGGTGATGAACATCTACCGCATATTGAAGTCTTACCTGGTGACAAAGACCAACTGGATGAAGTCTGACCGGGTGATAGACATCAACTGGACAAGACATAAACTGGATGGCTACCAACTGGATAGACATCAACTGGATGGCTACCAACTGGATAGACATCAACTGGACAAGACATCAACTGGATAACCACCAACTGGACAGACATCTACTGGACAACTATCAACCGGATAGTCCCACTGAACAAAGACATCAACTGGTCATAACAGGATGAACGACCAGTTGAACAAAGAAAACCAGCAGAAGTCTAAACTTCCAGTAAGAGCACTAAGCAACGAGACAAAATAAGTACAACATTCTCTGACAAAGGAACAACAGAGCGGCGCACCCTGCTATATCTTCGCCACCATTACCGTCAGAGTGAAAAGAGCCGTTGCTTAACAAAATAGGAAAGAAGACAATATGAATTTGGAAAGCTAATCTCTTCCATATACAGAAAAGCTAACGTTGGACAACCAAACCTATAAATACGTCCAAGCAGAGAATGAAGAGATGCTGAGCGATTTTCAACAAAGAGATATACTTCAAAGCAAAACAAGAAAATCATATTACTGATATTCCAAACGTTCAGCAAAAAGCAGTGAAACTGAATCTATGATAGATTATTTCCAATTGAAGTCTGCTGCTCAAAAACACTTGAAGCTAGAAAAGTTTATTCTGTAAAGAGTGTTATAGAATCTCTTGTAATCAAAAGATAAGAAGATTGTGAGTGCTAGGAGTTTAGGCCAAGTGTGTTAGTGCCTAAGAAGGTTGTATACTGTAAAGTGTAAACCAAGTCTTCTAGTGAATCCTTCCTGCAAAGGAAGAAGGGGAGACGTAGAAGCGTTGTGCTTCGAACTTCCAGAAACAACTCTCGTGTTATTTGTTCATTGCTTTATTACCTCAGTTTTATTCCTCACAAGTCAAGTAGACGTCTTCCACACTATAATAAGTGTCTGCTGACTTGACTGATATTGATAAGTAACTGTAATACTTAACAGTTTACAGTTAACCAGAAAAAGAAATCGAAATTGAATCTAGTGTTTATTCAACCCCCTCCCCCCCCCCCCCCCCCCCTTCTAAACACTACCCCGATCCTAACAAGTGGTATCAGAGCATATGTCTTCTCAATCTTAAGAAATTACCAATTGCCAAAAACTGATGGCCTCATTCAGCAAGATTCCAATGTTCAAGAAAGACGAATATGATGACTGGAGAATCCGTATGCAAGCACATCTAAGTGCTCAAGATGATGATATGTGGTACGTAATCACTGAAGGACCTATGAAGATCATGAAATCAATAATGTTGCTTCTATCACAAGTGGTGATCCACAAATGGTAGAAAAGGAAAGATCTCAATGGTCAAACGAAGAAAAGAAAAAAGCAAATCTGGACAACGTTGCTAAAGACATTCTGTTCAAAACTTTGGACAAAAATATGTTCAACAAAATAAAAATGTGCTCAACAGCCAAAGAAATCTGGGAGAAGATTGCCCAACTCTGTGAAGGAAATGATCAAACCAAAGAAAACAAGCTTACTGTGTCTTTACAGAAGTTTGAGCATATCAAGATGATGAATAGAGAAACTCTCAACGAGTATGATGAAAGAGTGACTGGAATAATTAATGAACTCAGCAGTCTGGGTAAGGAGTTACCCAACAGAGAAGTCACTCTCAAAGTAATGAGAGGTCTCCCAAGAGAATGGGATGTCAAGACCATTGCTATGAGAGAATCGAAGGACATCAACAAGATAGATCTACATGATCTGTTTGCTGATTTAAAAGCCTATGAATTCGAATTAGGCATTCGGGTTGAAGATGAACCAAATACCAGTCAACCAACCAAAGCTCTCACTGCATCAGAGTCTCTGCCTACTTCTACAGAGATGACTCCAGGAAAGATGTGTAATGATGCTATGGCAATGTTCGTAAAGAAATTTGGGAAATTCATGAAGAAGAACCAGAGATCTTATCAATCATATCCTCGAAGGCAGAGTTCCAAAGGAAATTCAGAAGAAGAAGAGCGAGTATGCTTCAACTGCCTCAAACCAGGGCACTTCATTGCGGACTGTCCAAAACCTAAAAAGGATGATCACAAAAGAGGATCCAAGGATCACAGAAAATCCAAGGAAACTAGAAGATCATCCAAAAGGGACAGAGATCAAAAGGTTTTGATGGCAGAAGAAAGCAAGAGCAAGTGGGCTGATTCTGAATCAGAATCAGAGGAATCAACCAGCTCGTCCAGCGAAAGTGAAGACGAGGAAGTCCACTGCTTAATGGCAAATAATGAAATTGAGGTACACGAGTCTAACCCACATAGTGAACTTACCAATGCTTTGCAGGACATGATAAATGAGTATCGGACGTTATATGAATCTTTTGAAAGCTATAATACCGAGCACTCAATCCCAGTTGAAACGCATAAAAACAAACCTGATTGTGAACAATCGAGGGAGTTGAACTGCTTAAGGGAAACAGCCAGTCTCCTAGTGAAAGAAAGAGATGAAGCCAAGTGTGCCTACCAGAAACATAGCAAACTGGTTAGCACTTGGAATGCGTCCACTACTAGAAAGGATGAAATGCTTGAATCTATAAGGCTTGCTGGTGATTTAACCGGCATAGGCTATAATAGTAATGAAAGCAGTTCATCAGGTAATAAACCTCAACTGTGTATAACAAAAAGCAAGGTCCAATCAATGAACTTTGTAAGATCTAGCATAGTATATGACCCTTATGAACTGGTTAAAGAACCTGTTAAAGCAACACTCATCAAGGAACAGGCACAGCACAGGGGTATCGGTTATGTAGAACCACTCAAAGAGGCTAAACCGAGGCAAAAGTTCAGAAATGAACTTAAACCCACTGGTCGAGCGGCTAGAGAGGTTAAACCCAACTGGTACTACAACTGTAAGCCTGTCCAGAAGAGATATATGCTCAATAACAGGAACTACAAACCAAAAGCACATGCATACCCATATTATCACACTTCACAGTCAAGATCATCACCATCATTTATAAATGCACACACATTTCAGAACACACACCGACCTAAGTCACTCAGGGTCATACAAGTGTTGGTTCCGAAAGGATTAATCCTACCCGGACCCAAGTAGGATTGGGTACCAATCATTTTATCGCTTTAATTGCAGGAAACTAGAATGCATCAAGTTCGGAGCTCAGAATGGTTCCTGGACAGCGGATGCTCTAGACATATGACAGGAAATGCGACCTTATTGTCTGAACTGGTGGATTCCACCGGACCCAGAATAACTTTTGGAGATAACGCGAAAGGTAGAACCGTGGGTAAGGGTAAGGTTATCTACGGTAACATCATCATTAAATATATTCTTTTAGTTGAAAATCTGTGTTATAACTTGATTAGCATAAGTCAACTGTGTGACAATGGTCATTCCGTAGAATTCAATCAAGCACTCATGCACAATTAAATCTACTGATGGCAGTATATTACTTGTAGGTAGAAGGCATGATAACACATATAAAATTGATTGGAATATTAATCAGCCTACCTCCTCTACTTGATTAGCTGCCCTGAATTCTTCCAAAAATTGGCTTTGGCACAAACGGTTGAGTCACTTAAATTTTAAAACTATTGCCAGTCTGCGTAAACTTGATCTAGTTATTGGACTGCCTCAAATTGAGTTCTCAAAAGACAAGATCTGTGCAGCATGCCAACTTGGTAAGAAAATCAGATCCTCCTTTAAGAACAAAGGGAGTAAATCATCTTCACGGTGCCTAGAGTTGCTGCATATGGATCTGTTTGGTCCTATACCAGTAACAAGTCTAGGGGGAATGAAGTATACTCTAGTGTTGATAGACGATTACACTCGTTTTACGTGGGTCTTGTTCCTAAGTGGCAAAGACCAGGCTACTCCAAAGCTGATCAAATTACTGAAAAGACTCCAAAATGAGAAATCGTGTGGGATAGATAGAATTCGCAGTGATAAAGGTACTGAGTTCACCAATCAATCACTCGAATCATATCTAGATGACCTTGGTATTAAACACGAATACTCTGCTGCTAGAACTCCTCAACAAAACGGAGTTGCTGAGCGTAGGAACCGCACTTTGAAAGAAGCTGCGCGAACTATTCTCGCGGAATCAGAAATATCGCAGAAATTTTGGGCAGAAGCTGTCAACACAGCATGTTATACGCAGAACAGATCAATGATTAATAAGCGAGCAAATAAAACCCCTTATGAGATCTGGAATGACAGTAAGCCAAATATTTCCTACTTCCATGTGTTTGGTTGCAAATGTTTTATTCACAACAATGGAAAGACTCATCTCACCGCTTTTGATGCCAAATCTGATGCTGGAATATTCCTTGGCTATTCTAAAGTTAGTAAGGCCTTCAGAGTATTTAATAGTAGAACGCTTACTGTAGAAGAATCCGTGCATGTAAAATTTGATCAACCTACTGACTGTACTGTATCTAATCTGCAAATCAACAATTTATGTAATCGACTGGAAAGCACTTATATTGATGAAAAAGTTGATGATGAGATAGATTACAGAAGCAGGACTGACTGCTCCTTGGAACCAGAAGTTCCTGAAGCTCAAGCAAGGAGTCTGCTGGCCAACAAGCACTGCAGCCAGCTACCAATGAAACAGTTGCATCTACCCCTGCTGCAGTAGAAGGAACAAATGAGAAAGATGAGTCTATCAGAACCTCTGATGTGCCCACTCATATCCAGCCAAGTGAAGAACTCAATCCTCATGGACCTTCGCTCCGGTGGAAGAAGGATCATCCACCCGAGCAGGTCATCGATAACCCTCTTGCTCCTCTACGCACCAGAGGACAAATGATTAATGAATTTCTTCATGCTGCATTCATATCTCATATAGAACCTAAGAAGATTAATGAAGCTATATTAGACCCAAGTTGGGTAGAAGCAATGCAGGAAGAACTAAATCAGTTTGAGCGAAACAAAGTATGGCATTTAGTTCCACGTCCACCGCATCACACAATTATTGGCACTAAATGGGTATTTAGAAATAAGCTAGATGAAAATGGTACAGTAATTAGGAATAAAGCAAGACTAGTTGCACAGGGATATAGGCAGGAAGAAGGCATTGATTTTGATGAAACCTTTGCCCCTGTAGCCCGATTAGAAGCCATTCGCATATTTCTTGCCTTTGCTGCATTTAAAGACTTTAAGGTCTATCAGATGGATGTTAAGGGTGCATTTCTTAACGGCAATCTCCACGAAGAAGTATATGTTGAACAACCTTCTGGATTTGAAAACCATCTGCAACCATCTTATGTTTTCATCTGAACAAAGCTTTGTATGGTCTGAAGCAAGCCCCCCGTGCATGGTATGAAACTCTATCAAAATATTTGATTGATCATGACTTCACCATTGGCACGGTGGACAAAACTTTATTTAAATTTACAAAGGGAGACCATACTCTGCTAGTTCAGATATATGTTGATGACAGTTATTTTTGGCAGTACTAATCCAAAATTATGTGAAAGATTTTCAAAGATAATGCAGGACCAATTTGAGATGAGCATGATGGGAGAATTATCATTTTTCTTAGGATTGCAAGTCAAGCAATCTAGTGAAGGAATCTTGATAAATCAGTCTAAATACACTAAAGAGTTGCTCAAGAAATATGGAATGAGCACCAGCTCAGCTGCTGCTACACCAATGAGCTCATCTGCCAAACTCGACTTGGATAATTCAGGAATACCAGTCGAAGTTACAATGTATCGAGGCATTATTGGATCTCTATTATATTTGACAGCCAGCCGACCATATATTATGTTTGCAGTGTGTATGTGCGCCCGGTTTCAAGCAAATCCCAAGCAGTCGCACTTCACTGCTGTCAAAAGGATCCTCAAATATTTGAAAGGCACTGAGAATGTTGGTCTATGGTATCCAAGAGACTCAACTTTTAATCTTATTGGATACTCAGATGCTGACTATGCTGGATGCAAAATTGATAGAAAAAGCACCAGTGGGTATTGTCAATTCCTTGGTGATCGATTGATATCATGGGGATGCAAGAAACAGACATCCATAGCAACTTCCACTGCAGAGGCAGAGTACCTTGCTGCTGGAAGCTGCTGTGCTCAATTGCTCTGGATTCAGCAACAACTAAGAGATTATGGAATTGAGTCCACAGAGGCTCCCATCTTTTGTGATAATACATTCTCCATTGCTATAACATACAATCCAGTTCTTCATACTCGTACTAAACATATTGACATCCGTCATCATTTTATCAGAGATCATGTTATGAAGAAAGAAATTCGACTGGAGTATATTTCTACCAAACAACAGGCAGCAGACATTTTCACAAAACCCCTACCGGACGCTAAGTTTTCTTACTTTCGAAATATTCTTGGTTTAATTGAAATTACTTCTTGATTATTTTGTTTTGGTAATAAATTCAGGGGGAATTAGTTAGTTTATTTGCATAAATTTAGGGGGAATTTCAGTTATAATCCTTTCATGGTTATTTAAGCTCAGCTGGTAATACAATGGTCAGCTGCAGTAGGTGTATCCGTACCAGTAGGACTCTACATCCAGTAGATGCTTTCCTACCAGTCGAACTCTACATACCAGCAGATGTTACCAAATATGCTTTGACAAAAATAACCCTCGATACTTATTAACCTAATGAACGTCGTAATTCAAAATTACTTTTGTGTAAAATAAATTATTTCACTCCCGCCTAAATCCTGTCCTATTATTTATTGGTTAATTTTTTTTTAATCGTTAGATGATCGCCACGTCTACATGTGTCCGCTCATCTACAGTACGACGTTACATATACTTTCATTTTAACCGCCATTAGTTTCACTACTCTTCTTCTCCAACAATTCACTGCAATTATCTTTTCTTTCAGAAAATTTTACTCTAACAAGATTGCTGCTGTTTCTTTCTCATATTCATCCAAATGTCAAAGAACATTCAGCCAAGCTTCATCACCAATGCTGTTCACGTCGATTTTCATTCTATATACACATCATCTGATGAGGAGACAAAGGAGCTGATTCAAAAGCTGGATACCTCAGGACTCTTGGTAATCCTGAGCCAGGTCCCCTCATTCTACAAGGACGAGCTACACGAGTTCTTTGCTACGGCCAAAGTTGTTGATGACACCGTGGTGGCATCCGTATCTGGACAGTTGGTTACAATCACCCAACCTGAATTTACCACACACCTGTGCCTTCCCTCCACCGGACTTACTGATTTTTCCACTGTTCCAGTAAAACTACGAGAAGAGATGCGCCTCACAGCTTCTGACTCTGCTCATCACCTTCAACGTCCCACATTCAGGAAAGTATTAATGAAGAGTCACTACCGACAACTGGCGGACATCATCTCCAAGGGGCTCCTCTGTAAAGCTGGATCATTTGATATGATCACCCCTGAAAAATTTGATGTTATGAATGCAATATGCAAAGGATTGGAGATAAACTGGTCAGCTGTGTTTTTTCAAATTCTGACTAGTCTCGTAGTCTCTGGCAAGGGTCAATCAGGCTTTGCTCTCCCGCTAAGCAGCCTTTTTGACAGCAAACACATTAAGACAGGGGCTCTCACCAACCTCCATCCGGGGAGACTTATCACTGCCAAGTATCTTCAGCTTCACAGGCAGAGAAGTGGCAGAGACGTTGGGGTAACTAAGCGCCGATTGATGCAAGTCATCAGCGACTCTGAACAAACCGTCTCAGAATCCGCTGAGTCTTCTCCTCCTCCTCCCCCTCCTAAGAAGCCCAGAACAAGAAAAGCTGCTCCTCCGGCTGTCCGACAGAAAGACATTGCAGCTTCTGATACCATCTCCTCTGCCGGTCCGACAGAAAACATTCCTGATAGAGAACCCAGACCTGCAAATCCTACAACTGAGGAACCCACTGCTTCATTAGCCATGGTGCCTGCTCCATCAATGATTCCAGTTGACACTCATTCTGCAATGGTGAGTTCTCAGCAAGCACCAGGCTCTATCAGCTTTAGGATACCCAAGTCCTTGTGTACGTACTGTCATCCAAAGACCACCCCTGCTGGCAAAGGAAAAACTCTTACGGCTCCAGTGTCCACTCCTGTTGCCTTCGAGATCCAAATGGTCATGGATACAGTTGAAGCCAAACTGCAACCACAGCTAGATATTTTTGATCGTTGGGTAAAGGCTCGAGTAAAAGTTCGATTTGATGATTTCGATCCTATACTGGATCAGGCCAGGGAAGATGAGAACCAAATCTTGGCCTATCTTCAAATCTCCGACCCCGAGAAAAGCCTGAAGCTGCGGGATGTTTTTCGCCAGATGAACTATGTGGGCGAACTTCAAGCCCTTGTTGAAACCCGCCTTCAACACTTCAACGGCGATTCAGGCACAGCAAATCATGATAGAGCCGTTCTAAATGCTCTTGGACCCAAGCTGGAAATGGCTGAGCTCGCTCTTCATGATATTCGCATATCCACTAGAATTCACTCATGCTCCACTACTGAAAATGTTGCAAGCCCCGACCAGCCGGATTTACAAATGGCTATTGCAAATTTGGAGATTGTCCCCTCTACTGTGGAGATCACTTCTACTGTCCTAGAGACCACTCCCACTGGAGCGGAGACAGCATCACCTGCCTTGGAGGCAGCCTCTTCTGCTAAAGAACTCTCCTCTGCTCCCAGCTCTAATAATGATCAACCGCCCCAACCGATGGTTGTTGATCACACCAATGTGGACACAGTGATTCAGACGGTAGTTCAGCAAGTTACCATTTCCTCTGGCAACCATGAACCCAGTGAGTCTTCACATTCCAATGATCATACCCAGTCGTCTGTTGCTGCGGTTGACCAAGCCACTGCTGATATGGCTGCCCCACTAAATGAAGCAACTGCTACTATAACTGCTACTATCTCAGACTCCCCAGCTGCCCCACTTATTGAAGAAACTTGTTTTCTATCCACTGTAGTTGTAGATGCTCATCCCGATACCTTTGTTCCTACTGCTGATACTCAAATGATTGCCGTGGATCCGTCCATGGCTCAAGAACTTTCATAGGATTTTTTTGTCTTTACAAACCCTCTGGACGAGCCACCAAACATCGCTGCACAGATAGCCAATCTATCCAATGCAATTTCAGCACTAGCCAGCGATGTCAATAAACTCAAACAGGAAGAGCGCACTGCGACTCTCATTCTAGGAACCCATCAGCAGCACACGGACTCTCAATTCCAGCAAGTCTACAGGGACTTAAGTAGTTTGACAACTACTGTCACCAGACTTCAAACTTTTGCTGAAAACACAATGGCGGACACTCTTTCTCGAATTGGCCAGGCTCGTCTTCAGATTACTCAAAATAATGAATCTCTTCATGCTGCCACATCCCTGGCTCTTGGAGAAAAGATTGAAGACGCCAAGAAAGTCTTAACCGATCAGTTGACCACCATGCAGGCAACATTTGCTTCTCAGATTCAAGATATATGCAACTGCCTGCCTGCAGCTCCTCAAATAATCCGCAGACTGCCTGAACCCAGCTGAACTGCCCCATCATCACAGCGGGCTTCAAGTTCAGCTGGTCGTTCATCCCCTGCAACTGGAGCACTCACTCAGTCCAGATCAACTGCTCAACAAAGATCTCGAAGTCCGCGCCAACCGCCTACCGCGCGACTATTCCCAACATTGGTTAGGGAGAAAATAGTATCATTTTCTGATCCCTCTTTAATTACTCTTATCTATTTACTGTTTTTAGTTGACTTTTTCTTTGTATTTACTGAAACAACATAAATGCATTCACACTAATTGAAACCTTTTTTTTTTATAAATAGCGACTCTTGTTTGCTTTCATAACTCACATTCACGAATCATGATTCTTTTCAACTCTTTGAAAATTCCTTGGTTTACATCCTACATTTGTTCAGTTTCATGGGTTTATTACTTATCTAAATCAACCCCTCATGGGTTGATTACTTATCTAACCCAGCTCCGTTAAGCTTCAGCGTTTGGATCCTGCTCTGATGCTCATCATCAGTCAGGAACTGCAATCAGGAGTTATATGGGTGCTGATGACAAAAAGGGGGAAGACAGAGATAGAGTATTCTGATAGGTGAATCCATGAACCATGGAGGCCTGATGTATATACTTTTGAACTCTTCCCGACTTTCTCTCTGAAACAAGGTAGACCGGCAGACAGAGATAGAGTATTTTCATTAGGTGAATCCATAAATCATGGAGGCCCGATGAATATACATTTGACTCTTCCCGACTTCATCTCTGAAACAAGGTGGATCGAGCTCTTCCTCTCTGACATTAGGTGGATCGAAGCTCTCCGGGTCTACAGTACTTGTTTAAAAATTTGTCATGTATCAGCTATATTGTGTAAAACTAGATTTGTCTTAGATTCTATTCAAGTTATAAGAATTCATCTTAAATAAAGATGAATCTCTCTAAATTGTCCAGTTTGATTACAACTTGTAATCTGCTTATATTTATAACAAATGAAAATTTCTTTTCCATTATGTCTTCAAGTATTTTCAGGTTTCTCGTCTTATTTACTCGAGTAGGAAATCGATTATTGCTTAGTTTTGTCATCACCAAAAAGGGGGAAATTATTGAGAAAACGATTTCTAAGTTTTGGTGATTACAAACTCCTACCGGATGTTAAAGTCCTACCGGATGAAGTCCTACCGGGTGATAAGACCAACTGGATGAAACTCCTACCGGATGTTAAAGTCCTACAGGATGAAGTCCTATCGGGTGACAAAGACCAACTGGATGAAGTACTACCGGGTGATGAACGTCTACCGCATATTAAAGTCTTACCGGGTGACAAAGACCAACTGGATGAAGTCTTACCGGGTGATAGACATCAACTGGACAAGACATAAACTGGATGGCTACCAACTGGATAGACATCAACTGGACAAGACATCAACTGGATGGCTACCAACTAGATAGACATCAACTGGACAAGACATCAACTGGATAACCACCAACTGGACAGACATCTACTGGACAACTGTGATATCCCCGAGATAATTAATTTCAATTCGGGCGTTAAGTATGTTTTTGTGACATTGGTGATAATTAGATGATGTGTTGGGTTGTAGTTTTGGTAAAGCATGATTTTAATGGCAATCGTGGTGCATTGTGGTGAAATACTTTTAAAATATCATGTTGAAGTATTCTACATATCATGTTAATATTTTGATACACATTTTTATTCCAAAGCTGATAAGAGCCACTTGCCATGCTTTACATCCCATCACCCCCCTTTGCTATCAACTTTATGTCCCAAATCCCTCTCCCTCATCTTAGAACTTCATTTTCGTTTCTGCATCTAGAGGAGAGGAGTAAGCTTTGAAAAAGGAGCCTTTTTGTGCTCTCTTGCTAAAAACTTGGAGCTCAAGTGGTAAGCTTCCTTTTTGGTAGAGTTTTGTTGAGTTGTGGTTAGTTTTGGGGCTTATTTTGAGGTTAAAAGGGGTGGATCTTGTTCCATCATGTTGTTTATACTTGGGGGTTGCATTTTCATGTTGTTTTGTGGTTATATGTTGAGCTTAGTAGTTGTTCTTGGTTGTTCATGAGTGTATGTGTTGAGGGAAGCTCATTCAGAGAAGTTTCTCGCAGAAACAGGGCTTCTCGATCGATCGGAAAATGGGTCTGATCGATCGAGCAAGGCAGAGCCTGAACAAGGCGTGAAATGGGCTTACCGATCGATCGGCGATTTTTACCGATCGATCGGTGTGATGTCTCGATCGATTGGTAAAACGGCTCGATCGATCGGTGGAGGCAGAACCTGGATGCTTATTTTTCTTGACTTGGCGATCGATCGGGGCTTAGGGCCGATCGATCGCAAGGCTTAAAGTTTGGATTTTTGGGATTTTGTTCTATATGGTGATGTTTTTGATAATGGTTCATTTATTGGTTTCTAATATGGATTCATGTGATTATGTAGAACCATCCCAGGTAGCCACACAGCCTATGAGATAAAGTCCACGATATCTCCACTTTTGGAACCAAGGTACGTAGTGAGACGTACGAGCATCGGACGGTAAAACGTGCCATACCTTTGATTATGTATATTGTGGATAGTGAATCCTTATACGTGATGGTATATGTGAAATGACTGTGATTTACTGTGATAATGGAATCAACTATTGTGTTTGATTATGTGATGGAATTGATGAATGTTCCGGTAGCCTTTATCTCCGAGCGAGGGAGGTACTTGCCGCTGTCATATGAAGCGATGGTAATATGATATTTGCCGCTGTCATGTCTAAGCGAGGTAACATGCCGCTGTCATTGTCGAAGCGAGGGATATCATATGATGCCGCTATATGTCGAAGCGAGGGGTCCTAAAATTCCGCTGTTGTATTGGGACCGGAACAGTCACAATTCTAGTGGTTAAAGTGAAATATTGTGGTTATAGTTGGAAACGCGTTATCGATCATTATATCGTGAACTAATGATTTTGTGCATAAGCTTGTGAAACAGGAACGACAATGAAATGTGCTAATGTGGTAATCGAAGAGCATATCAATTAATCGTTTCATACGCTTAATTACTTTATTAAGTTGAATTGTGTTAAGTGATAATATATGTATATGCTCATGGTGAGTTGTTCCTGTAGGTACGCTATTTGAAACCAAGGGGGCTGAGGGTCGGTTGAACTGTGAGCTGTTGAAAGCATAAATGAAGATAGAGTACAGGAAATTTTGGATGGATAGTCTCTACTCCAGAAGTAGTCTAATGCTATCACTTAAACATTCATGATTGGGAATGTAACTGAATAATTATTGTTGAAGTTTTATTTTGGCCTGTAACCTAATTGAGCTCACATCAAACCAGAACCCTAAGATGTCTTCAATACATATTTAGCCCCATTTATATCTTGAATTCACTGTTAAGGTTTAGGGTCCTTACAACAACTATCAACCGGATAGTCCCACTGAACAAAGACATCAACTAGTCATAACAGGATGAACGACCAGTTGAACAAAGACAACCAGCAGAAGTCTAAACTTCCAGTAAGAGCACAAAGCAACGAGACAAAATAAGTACAACATTCTCTGACAAAGGTACAACAGAGCGGCGCACCCTGCTATATCTCCGCCACCATTACCGTCAGAGTGAAAAGAGCCGTTGCTTAACAAAATAGGAAAGAAGACAATATGAATTTGGAAAGCTAATCTCTTCCATATACAGAAAAGCTACCGTTGGACAACCAAACCTATAAATACGTCCAAGCAGAGAATGAAGAGATGCTGAGCGATTTTCAACAAAGAGATATACTTTAAAGCAAAACAAGAAAATCATATTACTGATATTCCAAACGTTCAGCAAAGAGCAGACAAGCAGTGAAACTGAATCTGTGATAGATTATTTCCAATTGAAGTCTGCTGCTCAAAAACACTTGAAGCTAGAAAAGTTTATTCTGTAAAGAGTGTTATAGAATCTCTTGTAATCAAAAGATAAGAAGATTGTGAGTGCTAGGAGTTTAGGCCAAGTGTGTTAGTGCCTAAGAAGGTTGTATACTGTAAAGTGTAAACCAAGTCTTCTAGTGAATCCTTCCTGCAAAGGAAGAAGGGGAGACATAGAAGCGTTGTGCTTCGAACTTCCAGAAACAACTCTCGTGTTATTTGTTCATTGCTTTATTACCTCAGTTTTATTCCTCACAAGTCAAGTAGACGTCTTCCGCACTATAATAAGTGTCTGCTGGCTTGACTGATATTGAGAAGCAACTGTAATACTTAACAGTTTACGGTTAACCAGAAAAAGAAATCGAAATTGAATCTAGTGTTTATTCAACCCCCCCTTCTAAACACTACCCCGATCCTAAAAGTTTCTTTACAGCTCGAGAGAGTGTATCGAATAATAGAGAAAACCTTTCACCTTTAGAATCAATTGTTTGATAATTTGAGAATTCAGTTGAATCATTAAAGATAACATAGTTGAACGACGAGCTTGATAGATTTCTCGAGCAACTTACCTTTGCATATCCGGAACCATTCATTTTATTGTTTCTTGTTTATTTTTTCGGTCCTTAGTTCGAGTCGTCATTAGATAATCACCTTTGTTAATCGTAGGCTAAATATAATTTTATTAATCTTATTTGGTACATATACATTAGTCCCTGTGGATTCGACAACCCTTACTTAATTTTCACTATACTAAAACTTGACAACCGTGCACTTGCGGTAGAATCGCTTCACACTATTCTTTGAAATATCTTCTGTTTAAAAATAAAGCGGTCAGTAAACTATAAAGGCAACTATTGGATACACTACGAATTATGTAGAGGGATGTTGATTGATTAAGATAGGATTTGTCCCTCCTATATAACAGGAGAAGTGTTTGGGCCCTTGATCAAGTAAGACTAAAATGCATGTCCGTGCTCGAATGAGTCGATATGTGATATCGAGCTTATTCGTTTATTCTAGTTCTACTTGGGGATCAAGAAATAGAGATTGAATATACGAGTATGACTATTCCATGACTCGTGTTCAATCTAAACACATGGACAAAGGGATTCAGTTACATGGTTAATATTATCACAAGTTCTAAGGTTATGTCGAGTCAATGACATTCTTGTAATTTGGGTAGCCTTGATGTGTTGCTAGATACCGCTCATTGCTTGTGACGTAAATGAGATTTTATGTCACTGCCAACTTTACAAGATCCTATCGGGTCGCACAAAAGATTAAATCGATAAAGGGAATTAAATTCATGGGATGAATTAAATAATTAAGAAGAGTCTTAATTAAATGATTATAAGGATTTAATTATATCATGGGTTTGGGCCCATGAGGCTTTAAGAAAGTCTTAAACCTTAATTAAATATTATAATATAAATACAAGGTTGTAATTAATTGTAAGACACAATTAATAAAACCTAAAGCCTTCACTTTAAAGCTCTCGGCCGCCGCCTCTTTCTCCCGCCTCACGTCGCCGTGTCGCCGCCGTGAATAGGAGTTTGATCGGCTGCCGTTAATCTGTTTTGAACCGTGAGTTCAGTTTTGGTTCAAGAATAAGTCTAGCAACTTGTTCTTGAACATCCCTTTCGATTTGATCGTGTGGATACCGTAGAGACAAAGGTGCAAACTTTTGTTTGTGACTCGTGGTGCAACAACGAGGATTCTGCATCAAACACGCTACAAGGGTGAGACTCTTATTATCTCTATTCCGATATGAACCCTTTGCATAGATCCGTGGTTTTAGTAATCCAAATTTTATTATTCCGCTGCGTTGTATGCTTGTTGGATTACTTGCAGTGGGATCGTTTCAAGGACTTGTTTAGGAGATGCCCACATCATGGTCTTCCTAGTTGGCTCCAAGTACAAACTTTTTATAACGGTTTATTTGCATCTAACCGTTCTATGATTGATGCAGCCTCAGGAGGATCCATTATGCACAAAAAACCGGAAGCAGCTTATGAACTCATGGAAGAGATGGCTTCTAATAGCTATCAATGACAATCGGTGAGGAATGTGCCAAAGAAACCGAGCGGACTTCACCAAATTGATGACATCACTGCTCTTTCGGCACAGTTGGAAGCGTTGAACAAAAAGATAGATAGCATGAGCATGACAACGATGCAAGCTCAAGTTATCACTTGTGAATTATGTGGAAGCAATCATCTAAGCACCGAGTGCCAGGCAGGTAATCCATTCATACAGTCTAATGAGTACGTTAATTATGTAGGAAACAGGCAGCCCAATAACCCATACTCCAATACTTACAACCCGGGATGGAGGAATCATCCAAACTTGCAATGGTCCAACCAAAACAACGTGTTGAACCCACAACAACAATCGGGATATGTACCTAAGCCGAGTATGGAGGAGCTAATGACCAAGTTCATATCATCAACTGAGACTAGGATGCAAAATCAGGAGGCATCTATAAAGAACTTGGAAATACAAGTAGGGCAACTTGCAATGTTGATTTCCGGACGAACTCAAGGTACACTACCAAGTGATACAGTGATAAATCCAAAGGAGCAAGCGCGTGTCAAAGCACTGAGGAGTGGAAAAGAGCTAAGGACACAGACAGAAGCACAAGAAAGCTGTGAAACCATGACTGAAGACAAGAGTAAGACTGAGGAAAAGATAATCGAAAAAGGTAAAAATTCCAACACCACACCAATCACACACACTGATAAGGTAGTAATTCCTCCCCATTTGCTGATGCATTAAAAAGAGCTAAAATGGACGCCGAATTTGGTAAGTTTCTTGAGGTATTTAAGAAATTGCATATTAATATACCATTTGCTGATGCTCTACTTCAAATGCCTAGTTATGCTAAGTTTTTGAAGAAAATTCTCACTAACAAGCGAAAGTTGGGCGAATACGAAACGGTAAGCTTAACAGAGGAGTGCTCAGCAATTGTGCAAAACAAAATGCCTTCGAAGTTAAAGGACCCAGGGAGTTTTACTATACCTTGCACTATAGGATCAGTCTCATTTACTAAATCATTGTTTGATTTGGGTGCGAGTATTAATTTGATGCCTTTTTCCATTTTCAGGAGGTTGGGACTAGGAGAGCCGAAACCCACCAAAGTTTCACTGCAATTGGCGGATAGATCTATCACATATCCCCGAGGAATCATTGAAGACGTGTTAGTCAAAGTGGACAAATTCATCTTCCCAGTTGATTTTCTAGTACTAGATATGGAAGAGGACAGGGAGTGTAAGGACCCCTGTGCCCTTAATCCATTATTAGTGTATTAATCCATGCCATTATGGCATACAATCATATATCATGGGAAGGAACCACATGCAAGCATAGCATCATATACCAACTATAAAATTCCTTGCATTAAAACTCCATAATATTCAACTTCACAACCCAAACCATTTACATAGTATGCACCCTCATAATACACTAACATACTCTCATTTCATTTAGCAATTTCCATATACACGTAAAAACGTACTCACATGAGAGCACCCAATGAATGAGTGTGTATCTAATATATAAAATACTCTACAGATACCGTTACTAGTACTTTCATCCTGGAAGCACCTCCCAAGTACATCTCGATCTCAACTCTGGATCTATGTACTTATTCAACCTGCTCTGGTACCTCGAACCTGGAAGTACCTCAGACAACAGCCCGAGCTCAACTCCAAAACTGCTGCTACACCTGTATCACCTGCCCCAACAGAGACAACCCCCACACGGGGTGAGCATACCAATTCCACAATTCCAAAAATCATAATATTGCAGTTTACAGAATGTAAATGCCATGAATTTAAATGATACTCCCTGGATGGTATCATCCTCATCCGGGATCCCTGTATTGTCCATTTTCTCAAAATAACCAAACCATTAAATTCTCAAAAGCCAGTTGATCATTTCTTAGATCAACTAAAACAATTCCTGTACACCAGTTCCATAATCAAATAGGATTAAATCACCAAATAGGGTACCATAGAGATCACATGTATCTAGCCAATGATTCCATAATTCTATATCATAGCTCGCTCTACAATAGCGGCATTTTAACCCCACGCACGCTCAACAAGAGCGGCGTTATAACCGATGGTCGCTCAACGGCGACAACATCCCATTCATTGCTCTCTCAAAAGCGGCACCACATGATTTCCAAAGAATTCCCATTTATCACGATTATCATAAACCATGCATTTCAATACCCGTTTATTGTAAATACCACATACCATGCATTTCAATGCTCATTTATTACAAATACCATACATCATGCATTTCACAATTGCAATATTGTAACAGGCTATGCTCTTACGTTATACGTACCTTATGCTTCCGTAGTTCAAGTCCAACCTTGCCTGAGTCCCACGACCCGCTGAATTATGTGCTAACACACCAATAATTCACAATCAAACATAAGCATGCAACCACGTGCCCAAGCACGTTCATAACCACCAAACTTATCGTCAATCCAGATGATTACCAAAATAAAAGCCCCCCGACTAAGCAAGCATAATACCCAAAATATTCCATTTTAAAAGTGTAGCATTCTCATTGGAATGTAGACATTGCCCCGAAAATGGGCTAGTTAAACCTCGATTCCAAAATCCAGACATTTTCCAAAATTTTGAAAAAAAAACACAACACTTTGGGCTGCGATCGATCGCCGCTTCGGTCGCGATCGATCGCACACACCCGCTGCCAAACAGAATCCTTCCGCGATCGATCGCGCGTCTCCGCGATCGACCGCCAACTGCCTCGCGCGTCTCCGCGATCGATCGCCAACCGCCTCACGATCGATCGTCGAGACTTGGCGATCGATCGCCAGCACTGTACATCTTCACCAATTTACAGCTGCTCGTCGCGATCGATCGGCGCACCCCGGCGATCGATCACGACCTGCGATTTTCAGAAAAACTCGAGCTTCCATGGTGTTTTTGACACCCAAACTCAAAACCAACACCCCAAACTTCCTCAACACACCCATTATACCATTTGGAACCAATAAAAACACTAAAAACTCAACTTTGAAATTTTAACCAAAAAATCCCCAAATCCCATAACCAACCAAAACCTCAACCAAGATCTACCATACCGCTACCAAATCGAAGACAATGGTGAGGGGAAGATGAATACCTGATTATCTTCGAGAAATACGGCTCCCGAGTCATGCCACCAACGATTTCTCCTTCAAGGGAGAAAAGAGGGAAATGAGGGAGGGTTTGGGCTCATAGAGAGAGAGGGAATTCGTCCAAATGACGGAATACCGAGTCCACTTGGTATATATAGTACTAAAACTCGAAAATACCAATCCTCTCACAAATACATCATGACTCATTAAAAAATCATCTGTTTTCAATAATTACATCCCAAACTCTATTTCCATTAACAGCCCCAGTACAAAGTACTCCGGACCCCAAATCCCACCGAAGCCCAAATTCCAAGGTTATCACCACGATGGGAATACAATCTCATCCCTCGGATCCAACGACTCAAAATATTGGATTTAAAATCCCCGAGAGTCTAGAAACTGCAATTAATTCTTAATTGCCACAAATAAAATTCATTAAGGATTATTACCACACCGGGATTAACACCATTAATCCCCGGTTATCACAATTATCCCCCACTAATAAAATTTCGTCCTCGAAATTTGCACGGCGTACTCCACATAACGCCGAGAACACGTAATCCAAACAGATCCACGATGTTGAATCATGACCATAACATGAACGACACACCAACCGCGAGGATACCGACCTCGCACCAAACCTGGAATGGAGTAACCTCTCCAACCGACAAAAATCCGCGGAAGACATCATCATTCCCCGATGCTAACCATCTCAAAGGCAGTCAACCAAACATAACTGCAAATTAAACGAATCATTCGTGATTCTAAAATACATATCATCTCGATGATATCTCCACGACTTAGCCTACGATTTTAATCACACATCGTTGCCAAGGAAACCACCAGTACACTACAGTGTACTTAAACTAAATCCGGTTCCCATATCCCAATTCAACCTCCACCAAAGGAGCAGTTGCACCACTTTGCAACACGGAATGGGCAACAACACGGCCACCGGCCACCGGCCAAAACAAAACACATCTCCAAAGATGTCTACATCCGTGTGTCCCAAGAAATCACATCTTGGTCCCAAACACACTATCGAAACTCCACAAGGTCTCAAGTTCTCGAAAGGACATGCAAGAACAATCAATTGCATTCTCGCCACACGTGTCAACCACGACACTTAGCGAATCCGAATTATGGCCATCCCTCTCAGACCCTAGGATTCAACAATCCTAACACAGGGAGGCTATCGAATTAACCAACAAGAATTACCACGGTCCCAAAACACGACAATCCTTTTCATGGGAAGTCGACTGGACCTCACGATCATTCCTCAGAATACATCGTGCCATCAAGATTACCAATCTTAAGGTGCCACAATCCCTCACAAAGATTCACCAAACCAAGCGTACTAATCCGATACTCAACAAGTACCGAAACGCGGGCATTCGTACACACATATATGCCCAAGTACCTACACAACATGCATACTCAATACAATAGGCTTGGGTATCTCTAATCATACCCAAAATCCCAAAACCAACTGTCAATCCTCGATTATTCTCACTCCCCGGAGAATGAGGGTTGACAAACCCAAAAGGGTGTGATTTTAACATCAACAATACACAAACCAAATCAACGAATCTCCCAAAGATTCAGCTGGTAGGCATATCAGTACCGCCTTCCTCACAAGGAAAGTGTCATGAATCCATGACCCTCCAACCTCGAACCACTGTTCGGAAAACCTGGATATATTTATACCAAAATATATTCCGGAACTCAGGAATACACAACTGGTTAGGATAGTGTACCAACGCCACTATTACCACAAACGAAACCCGTGTACGCCATGTATACTCAAACTAAAGATGCTCTGTACTAATGCCATAGTACTCCACAATTTCGAGCACTACCCCAGAGACGTCTCCTCGAACGTCTCACTGGAAGTACGAAGCCATCACCTAGTCCAACACTAGTAGGGCTTACCCCGGTTGATTCACAATCAACCCTCAACCAATACCAGTTGTCTCCATGACAGTACAATCCAAATCTCCCCAAGAGATAAAATCAATATAGTAGTGTTAGCCCACTAACTATATCCCACAATTCCAATTTTTGTTTCCCCACTGCATGCCATATACAAGATGCTCAATCCGAGCCAAAAATGAGTTGTTTACACTCACGTTGGTACTCCCAACAGAAATGAGCTGTCCCAGTACAAGTCCCTTAACATTTGACGCATAAACTTCCCGTGAGGTATTTCCTTCCTCAAGCCTCAAAGTGACTACAAAAGTCCACTAAACCCTCATTGTATCATCATACGATTCACCCAGCTCGAATCCACGAGCAGTATAATGGCTAACACAAGCACACTATATCACTGCAACAATACATGGCTAGCAAAGCGCTGCCTCCATAGGCTTATACCAAGCCCACCAACGCAACATACGTTCCACTCGGTATACCATACCGTAACAGGCCATTAGAGTAGTGGGTCATCACCCAATATATCTCTAAAACACCAAAGCATAATGGACATCCCGGTGTCCTTGCTCAACCACGGTGCAATTCTAATCCATTAGGAGTTATTTCACACCCTCAGGGTGGGTGTGCCCATGCCTAACACGCATCACAACGACAAGTGAGTAGTTTCCTCAATGACTACTCTTACCACCAATCACTTGGCCTTAGCCAATACAGCGAGTATACCTAAAGGTATCACTACTCGAAACTATTTACTTCTATTACATGATGCGGTACGCTCACCGGTACAATGCATCCAATAATCCATCGAGCAACTTGCTCGGCATAACAGTCTCGTCAACTAGTGACCCAGACACTACAATGTGCTCACCATTGGTACTCAACCACGTGCCCAAGCACATTCATAACCACCAAACTTATTGTCAATCCATGACGATTACCACAATAAAAGCCCCCGGCTAAGCATGCATAATACCCAAAATATTCCATTTTAAAAGTGTAGCATTCCCATTGGAATGTAGACATTGCCCCGAAAATGGGCTAGTTAAACCTCGATTCCAAAATCCAGACATTTTCCAAAATTTTGAAAAAAAACACAACACTTCGGGCCGCGATCGATCGCTGCTTCTGTCGCGATCGATCGTGCGCACCCGCTGCCAAACAGAATCCTTCCGCGATCGATCGCGCGTCTCCGCGATCGATCGCCAACCGCCTCATGATAGATCGTCGAGAATTGGCAATCGATCGCCAGCACTGTACATCATCACCAATTTACAGCTGCTCGTCGCGATCGATCGGCGCTCCCCGGCGATCGATCGCGACCTGCGATTTTCTGAAAAACTCGAGCTTCCATGGTGTTTTTGACACCCAAACTCAAAACCAACACCCCAAACTTCCTCAACACACCCATTATACCACTTGGAACCAATAAAAGCACTAAAAACTCAACTTTGAATTTTTAACCAAAAAATCCCCAAATCCCATAACCAACCAAAACCTCAACCAAAATATATAATACCACTACCAAATCGAAGACAATGGTGAGGGGAAGATAAATACCTGATTATCTTCGAGAAATACGGCTCCCGAGTCAAGCCACCAACGATTTCTCCTCCAAGGGAGAAAAGAGGGAAATGGGGGAGGGTTTGGGCCCATAGAGAGAGAGGGGGAGAGAGAGGGAATTCGTCCAAATGACGGAATACCGAGTCCACTTGGTATATATAACACTAAAACTCGAAAATACCAATCCTCCCATAAATACATCATGAATCATTAAAAAATCATCTGTTTTCAATAATTACCTCACATACTCTATTTCCATTAACAACCCCAGTACAAAGTACTCCGGACCCCAAATCCCACCAAAGTCCAAATTCCAAGGTTATCACCACGATGAGAATACAATCTCATCCCTCGGATCCAACGACTCCAAATATCGGATTTAAAATCCCCGAGAGTCTAGAAACCGTAATTAATTCTTAATTGCCACAAATAAAATCCATTAAGGATTATTACCACACCGGGATTAACACCATTAATCCCCGGTTATCACAGGGGGACACCACTGATTTTGGGCCGATCGTTCCTAGCAACGAGAAAGACAATTATAGATGTCCAGCAAGGAAAGTTGATCCTCCGTGTAGGGGAGGATCAAGTTGTGTTTAATGTCTTTAAAGCACTTAAACACCCGCACGATGAGACCATGTGTTTTAGTATTGATATTATTGATGCCTTGACTGTTGATGTGTTGCAAGGTGCTTACAAAGAGAAATTAAAAGCATACCTTGTGGAAGCCGATAAACAACATGACAAGGAGGAACTTGAGATTATAGCTCAAATGAACAACATCGTTCTTTACATAAAACGAGCCACTGACAATCTTGGAGAGTTAGGAAAAAGAGACATTAAGCCTAAACGGCCATCCATCGAAGAATCACCCATGCTCAAACTAAAGCCCCTCCAATCTCATCTCAAGTATGTATTCCTAGATGCTGGAAATTCGTTACCAATCATTATTTCTTCATCTTTGACAGGTGAAAACGAGGGGAAGCTTCTTAAAGTCCTTAAGGAGCACAAGAAAGCATTTGGATGGAAGATACCAGATATTAAAGGAATTAGTCCATCAGTGTGCATGCATAAAATTCTGATGGAAGAGACTTTCAAGCCTGTGGTACAACCACAACGCCGTCTCAATCCCAAAGAGGTAGTCAAAGCCGAGGTCATTAAGCTAATGGATGCAGGTATTATCTACCCTATCTCTGATAGTTCATGGGTAAGTCCTATTCAATGTGTACCAAAGAAAGGAGGCATTACTGTTGTCCCTAATGAAAACAATGAATTGATACCTACTAGAACAGTCACATGGTGAAGAGTGTGCATTGACTATAGGAGGTTAAATGAATCAACTCGTAAATATCACTTTCCACTTCCCTTCATCGATCAAATGGTAGAAAGATTAGCAGGGTATGATTTTTATTGCTTTCTAGATGGGTATTCACGATATAACCAAATCGCTATTACACCAGAGGACCAAGAGAAAACTACTTTCACTTGCCCTTTTGGTACATTTGCCTTTAGACGAATGCCATTTGGATTATGTAATGCCCCTGCTACTTTTCAAAGATGCATGGTAGCCATATTACATGACATGATAGAGAAATTCTTAGAAGTGTTCATGGATGACTTCTCTGTTTTTGGATCTTCATTTGATATATGTTTATATATTTTGGATTTGGTGTTGACAAGATGCGAGGAGACAAATCTTGTATTGAATTGGGAGAAGTTTCACTTCATGGTCAAAGAAGGTATAGTCTTGGGACATAAGATATCCGAAAAGGGTATTGAAGTAGAACGAGCAAAAATCCAAGTGATACAACAATTACCACCACCAACAACAGTGAAAGGAATCCGAAGCTTTTTGGGCCATGCAGGATTTTATCGTCGATTCATTAAGGATTTCTCAAAAATTTCTAAACCTTTATCTCACCTATTAACTAAAGATGCACCTTATGAATTTAATGCTGATTGTGTGCAGACATTCGAGATTCTCAAGGAGAAACTGGTAACAGCACCTATCTTGGTAGCACCTGATTGGGAGTTATCCTTTGAACTGATGTGCGAAGCGAGTGACACAGCGGTAGGAGCAGTCTTAGGCCAAAGGAGGAACAAGGTATTTTATACCATCTACTATGCTAGTCGAACTTTGAATGAAGCACAAATGAATTATGCCACTACTGAAAAAGAGCTTCTAGCCATAGTTTTTGCATACAATAAGTTTCACTCCTATCTATGTATGGCAAAAGTTATTGTGTACACCGATCATGCTGCACTTAAATACTTGCTTGCAAAGTAAGATGCCAAACCACGCTTAATTAGGTGTATATTGTTGTTGCAAGAATTTGACTTAGAAATAAGAGATAAAAAGGGTGTAGAGAATGTGGTAGCAGATCATTTATCTCGAATAGACAATGGAGAGGATACAATTGAAAGTGAGATAGAAGAAATTAATGAGAAATTTCCTGATGAGCAATTGTTTAAAGCTGACATTCTACCTTGGTATGCAGATTATGCGAATTATATTGCTAGTGGTATCCTCCCACAAAATCTATCTTTTTATCAAAAGAAAAAATTCTTTTCTGAGGTTAAACATCTTATGTGGGAGGAGCCCTACTTGTTCAAAGTTTGTGCATATAGCATTATAAGGAGGTGTATCCCCGAAAGGGACATGCAGTCTATCTTAAAGCAGTGCCACGATGGAGAGATAGGTGGGCATTTTGGCCCAACTAAAACAGCTGCTAAGGTACTTGACTCTGGCTTCTGTTGGCCAACGTTGTTTAAGGATGCATTCAGGTATGTCTCCACTTGTGATAGATGTCAAAGGGTCGGTAATATCTCTAGGAGAAATGAATTACCCTTAAATAATATTCTTGAATGCAAACTTTTTGATGTATGGGGAATAGATTTTATGGGACCTTTCCCAAGTTCATGTTCAAACAAATATATACTTGTCGCATATGTGTCAAAGTGGGTTGAGGCCGAAGCTTTGCACACAAATGATGCTCGAGTGCTTGTGCAATTTTTGAAAAGACAATTTTTTACTCGTTTTGGCACCCCTCGAGCAATTATTAGTGATGGGGGCACTCATTTTTGCAACAAACAATTTGAAAATCTTTTGAGTAAATATGGTGTCACCCACAAAGTGTCTTCACCTTATCACCCACAAACCAGCGGGCAAGTAGAAGTTTCAAACCGAGAGTTGAAACGAATCTTAGAAAAAACAGTGACTCTAAGCCGGAAGGATTGGTCCTTACGTTTAGACGATGCCCTTATGGGCTTAGCGGACTGCTTTTAAGACACCTATTGGCACATCACCTTATAGGTTGGTATTTGGTAAGGCATGTCAGCTACTAGTTGAACTTGAGCATAAAGCATATTGGGCTATTAAATTGCTAAACTTTGATTGGCATTTTGCAGGCGAAAAACGTATTTTACAGCTGAGTGAGATGGAGGAATTTAGGAATCAGGCATATGAGAATGCCAAGATTTACAAAGAAAGAACCAAGAAGTGGCATGATTCTCATATACAAAAAAGGGAATTCAATGTAGGAGATAAAGTACTCTTGTTCAACTCCAGACTGCGACTCTTTCCAGGTAAACTACGTTCTCGTTGGTTTGGACCATTCACCATCTCCAAGGTAAACCCAACCGGCGCTATTGAAATTTTTGACCCCAAAAAGGGAAATTTTATAGTAAATGGGCATCGGTTGAAGCACTACAACATAAATGAGAAAGGCGAGATGTTAGCCTCTATCTGTTATCTTGATAACTAAGAAAAAGGAGGTGATAGTCCAGCTTGGGACTATAAATTAAGAACTTTCTTCTCTCTATCTCTCGATTGTTTTTCAAAGTTTTTTTTTAGTTAGTTCATCTTTTCATTATTTTTTTTTTTTCTTACTATCCAGTACCCCGCCGGAGCATGATGAGGACGACGATCACTGGCGATCGTCGTCGAGGTATGTGTTTTGCTTTTGTGCTTATTGTTTACTATACATTGAGGGCAATGCATGTACTAAGTTTGGGGGGTGTTTACTGGTTTCTGCTATTGTCTTGTGTTACTTCCTTGCATCACTAGTCTATCATAATATTAGGTCGTTTTTGGGCACAATAAAAAAAAAAATTCTTGAAAATGAGTTCATCATTTAGAAATAATGAATTAGACTTGCAATGGTATTTCATGATTATATTAATCCCCATCTCAACTTAAGTGTGATATCCCCGAAATGATTATGTGATTTTAATCATTTATTTATATTATGATGATTTATTGTTAATTCATGAGGTTGAATTAATATGGTTGAGCAGTTACATTTCGGGGTGCATGCGACATATGTTGGGATGTTGGGGTTGTGGCATAATTATTTTGGGGTGTGTATTATTGTTTTGGTAAAAGCATATTTAAATGGGAATTGAAGTATTTTATTGAGAAAATACTATAAAATATCATGTGAGGATATTTTAATACATCGTGCTAAATACCGCGACCAAAACATAACACATCACATAACCCACCACCCAACCACCCCCCTTGACCCATGCCCTGCTGCCAGCTACCAGCTGCTTGCCCATACCCCTTGTCCCATCTCTCACCCAACCCCCCCATGTCTGAAATCACTCCAATTCTCTCCCAAAATTCGTCCAACAGCTGCTAAGGAAGTTAGGGAGGAGATCTTCCATTTTTATTGCCTGGAAAGCTTCTAAAAATCGGAGCAAAAAGGGGTGAGAAACCATTTCTGGGTTTGAAATTTAGTTGTGGAGTTCATACTTTTGTTTGTGTGAAAAATGGCATGTTAGCTTAAGTTTCTTAAAACCTTCGATTTAAATGCTTACATGGTGTTGTTATGTAGCTCTCAGTATTTTTCCTTACGTATTTTACATGTTTTATGTTGAGGAAATAAGCATGTAAAGTAGGGTGTTCGGAAATCTGGGTAGGAGTAGCCCTGTTTTTCTGGAAAATGTGGACTGGGAGTGATTTTGAGGAGACGATATTATGCATGTTAGATGGGTTTTAAGGTAAACCTTTGATGTGAAAATATGCATCGTAGTTTTGTGAAGCCTTTGGCATTTTTATTCGAGCAATATTCATGACTTATGTGGTAGATTTCATTGCTTGAAAGTGGGTACTCAAAAATCTGGGCGGGAAGACAATGCTCTGTTTTTCGAAAAAGGTTGGTTGAGTACTGATGTTATAGGGTGCTTTTAATGCATGTGGGTTTGTGGTTGGGATATATATCTTGTATGATTACACTCAGGGTAGTGTATTGTAGCTACTAGCATGTTTGTTTAGGCATGTTGTATGTCTTACATGTTAGAATGAAAGGTGTGAAAATCAGTGTGGAGCATTCTGGAAAATGTCGCGCACAGACCATGTGGCGATTGTTGTATGTCTTACATGTTAGAATGAAAGGTGTGAAAATCAGTGTGGAGCATTCTGGAAAATGTCGCGCACAGACCATGTGGCGATCGATCGCCACAAATGGCGCGATCGATCGCCGAGGTCCAGTAGCCAAAATCAAAGGCACGCGATCGATCGCCATGGACAGTGGAGTTTGGCGATCGATCGCCATGGGACAGTGGAGTTTGGCGATCGATCGCCAAGTGGTAGCGATCGATCGCCAGAGGCAAAGTTTTGAAATATTGATATTTTGTTGCATTTTTGATTTTGGATCATAAATTGGCATCTAATATTGTGTTGTACACTGGTGTAAAGCCTTCACAGACGGCTACACAACGCAGGGGATAGAGTCCCACCACACACTACATTTTGGAAAGGTACGTAAGCGACGTACGGGCATCCTAACGGTAACATGTACTTATGTTTGTCTGTTTGACATATGATGAAGGCAATGTGATGCATTAAGAGTTGATACATGTTATTATGCATTGTTGTTGCATATTATGCATTGTTGTTGCATATTGTGATGTGGAATAAAGAGGAGTATTCCACGAGTCAGGGGTGATCACAGTGAAGGTTTAATGCTTACGCTTGACCGCTAAAAATGTGGAGCGGGAGGGGGGAGGCTCGCTTGCACATGGAGGTGGGGTATACCATACTAAGCGATGATGAGATACCGCTAGTATGAAGAAGCGAGGATGAGATACCGCTTGTTTGAGATTGTAAAGCGAAGAAGCATTAAAATAACTGATGATGACTGACTCAAGAAAAAGAGATGATATGTCATGACATTTATTGGTGAAGCCATACATTCATATATTGTTTTGATTATGAATTGTGGTACAGGGACAACCAATGGGCATTGTAAATGCGATGAAAATACAAGAAATGTTTTGTATTTATGATTTTGCATTTGCGCCTTACGTATTCATATTGTGTTGTATATGGATAGCTATGTGCTCATGTGTTGGGGGTTGTCTTTGTAGGTGCTTTTGCTAAGGAGAACTAGGGTCGGGGCTGATACTTTGAGCTGTAAGGAGTGCTACTACAATAGCAGGACAGAGTTCTTATGCGTAGTCTCTACAAGTAGTAGCGTAGAACTATAGTGTCACTCCTATTATTTTGAGAAATGTAACTATTATCTGTTGAAAATTTTATGGGTACATTTGAACTGTAAGCTCAAAATGTCAACACGATTAAATACTCTGATATTGAAATGCTTAGTTCTCTTAATCGCACCTATTAGTATCTTGAGATATCGGGGTCTCACATTAAGTCTTGAAGATTTTTGACTTGTTTGTGAATATCTTTAGTTGAGTTAATATTTCAAAAAATGAGGAACATTTGAGCACTTTTTGAGTCATGATTGAGGAAATTATATATTGGAACAATTTTGTTAACTATGATTTGTCTTGAGGATCTTGAAACACTTTAGAACCTATTTGAGAGCACTTTGAGGCGAAATTTTATAGTTATGAACTAGACTTGGAAATGATTTAGGCGATCTTTGGACCGTTTGAGCCTTTCAAGCTTACCATGTTTATATCAATCTCTAGTTCCTTAATTTGAGCCTAATTGATAAAAGAATGGAGTATGTTGAACATACTATTATCCACCATTCAACATTCTTTGGCAACCTCATTATACCCACCTACTTGAGCCTAAATGGAAGATTTTTATCTTACTCCTAAGGGAGTATAATGATTCTCATTAGATGCACATGAATTGCTAAACTTTGATGAGCTTATTGTTGAAAAAATTGTGGAATGAGAAAAGAAAAAGATAGACAAAAAGCCTTGAGAAAAAAAAATGAATAAATAAGACCCAAAGTGGCCAAGGCTAGGAAAAAGAAGAGGAGCTCGATAAATTGTGCTAAAAAGTGAATTCTATAAGTTATACTCTCTTCTTTGTGTTTCCCTATCTTTTCTTTGAAGCCAAACACCTAGGCCAAACATTACAAGCTTTAAAAGACCTATTAATCCAAGTCTAGGGAATAATAACATTAGTGGAGAAGTGCTTGAAAAGTAGGCTTATAGAGTGTTTAATAGTAATCTTGACTCTGAGTTTAATAGCATTATTTGATCCTAAAAGTACATATGAAACTCAAGATTGACATTAACACACACGCACGTTCTGATTTTGCGATATATTGCTGGCTTAGGAGAAAACACTTCTTGTTGATTTTTGAATGACTTATGGTTGAAGTGTTAGTGGGATTTCTGAGCTTTTACAATTGAGTTGCTAAGTTAATTCATTCAAAGTATTGATGATGAACTTTGCATTTTGATCTTAATGCTTGCTCGAGGACGATCAAATCTAAGTTTGGGGGAGTTGATAGGGTTGATTATTACGTGTATTTGGGCTTTCATTTGTATATATTTTCGTGTAGATTCCGTGAATATGTTATGCTTTTTGGTATTTATTTGATTGTTTCAGGAATCTACGCGGAAAGTGGAAGAATTGAGCAAGAAGGAAGAAAACGAGTCAAATCAAGGCAAGAAATGAAGAAACTGAATTCTGGCATGACCGATCGATCGGAACTGGAGGGCGATCGATCGAGGGAGGCAGATGTTTTGGCCAACAAAGAATAGCAGAGCTCGATCAATCGGTGCATAATTCTCGATCGATCGAGAGTGGCAGAAGATTTACAAAGCGAATGGAAGAAAGTTCGATCGATCGGAAACTTGTGTTCGATCCATCGACATTGGCAGAGAGTTGACAAGGAAAAATGAAGAAATCTCGATCGATCGGCAGCTTAGCCTCGATTGATCGAGCGAGGCAGAGAAAATCAGGAATGGGAGTTGAAGACGCTCGATCGATCGAGACATATTGACCGATCGATCGAGACGCAGAATTTTCAGAAAAATTGATTTGGTTTGATTTTTGGAAACTCTTCCACCTACCCCCTCCTCTATAAATTAGGGAAGTAGGGCATGGAATTTGCATCCAATATCCCGAGTATAATCAAACTCCATATAATTTCTTGAGCCGCCTTTCATCTCCGAAGAACAAGACAAGAGAAATCCTTTGAAGTGCAAGGAAGGAAGCAAGAGAAGAAGTATCGTCAACGCACGTATTCGCTCCTACATAATCGTATTTCTAAACTCTAGTTAATTTGATTTTTAGTTTTTTTTATGTTTATGAGGTTGAGAGACGATTAAACATCTTGTTAATTTGATTTGAATTTAATTAAGTTTATTTTATCAAGTTTAATGAATTTTGTGATTGAATCATTGATTTGGTTGTGTTTAAGTGGATTAATTCTTATGTGCGTGAGTTATAACCTTAATGCTATCAAAGCCTAGCTAACTTTGATTTATTTTGTGAATTATAATTGAGATCGAGAGATGAAATTATAATTCGCTAGAATAATTCATGTTGTATGGTTAAGATTTAGATCGAAAGATTAAATCACATACGTGATCACTTTGAATTGAAAGATTCATAGTTAACGGTTTTCATAGATATTTATTCAATATTAAATTGGTTTAAGTGAACGAGAGTTACTTGTGTCAATTTAATATTAGTTTCAATATAGCTTGAGAAAGTGTATTGATTATATTCGGAAATCCATCACCTTAAGAATTGATAGATTAGTAATTGTTTTAACAAACAAATCATTGACGATAACACAATTGAACCGACATCTTGATAAATTTCTTGAGCGGAATTCCTTCGCATATTCAAAGGAGTTGTTTTATTTCTAAGTTTTTAAGTTTTTAGTTTAATTAGTTAATTAATCATTTATTTCGTAGGCTAAATATAATTTTGCTAATTTTATTTGGTACTTATACGTTAGTCCCTGTGAGTTCGACATCCTTTCTTTTATATCACTATACTAAAATTTGACACAGTGCACTTGACGCAAAATCGCTACACTGAGAAATAATTGTTTAAAATAAAAGCGATCAATTAACCATTTTAACAGATTCCGGCTAAGCATGCATACTACCCAAAATAATCCATTTCAAAAGATCAAAGGTTAGACAATTACTCAATCGAGTATTTCATTTTGTTATTAAAATTTGCTCCAACCATTCCTTCTTAAAGGTATAGTATTCTCATTGGAATGTAGACATTGCCCGAAAATCGGCTACTTAAACCCCGATTCCAAAACCCCAAAAATTTTCCAAAAATCAAGAAAAAACCAAAGAAACTGGGCCGCGATCGATCGGCGCCAAGCCGCGATCGATCGCCAGATCCCACTGCCCGAAAAATTAAAGCCGCGATCGATCGCTAGATCTCACGATCGACCGGCAAGATCTCCGCAATCGATTGCCCATTCTTCGCGATCGATCGCCGCGACTGTTCGTCGTCACACCAAAATCAGTACAATGTCGCGATCGATCGGTGCCAAGCCGCGATCGATCGCGACCTGCGAGTTTCTGAAAAATTCGAGCTTTAATGGGGTTTTTCATACCCAAACTCAAAATCAACACCCCATACATCTTCAACACCTCAAATACTCCATTTAAAACCAATAAAAACTCCAAAAACACCACTTTGGATTTTAACCAAAAATCCCCCAATCTCCAAACCCAACATTTTACTCAACCAAAAACCACCATACTACTATCAAATCGAAGCCAAGGACGAGGGGAAGATTAACACCTGATTATCTTCGAGAAACCAGCGATTTCTCCTCCAAGGGAGAAAAGAGGGGAAATGGGGAAAGGGTTGGGCGCAGAGAGAGGGGAGAGAGAGGGGAGAGAGATCCGTGCAATGACGGAACTCCGAGTCTACTTGGTATATATAGCACCAAAGCACCAAAATATAAATACCTCTACAAATACATCATGATTCATTAAAAACCATCTGTTTTCAATAATTACCTATCAATCTCTACTTCCATTACCAGCACCAGTACAAAGTACTCCGGACCCCAGATCCCACCAAAAACCCAACTCCAAGGTTTTTCACCATGATGAGAATACAATCTCAACATTTGGATCCAACGATCCCAAATACCCGAATTTAACATCCTCGGGTGCTCCAACACCGCAATTAATTCATAATTGCCATAATTAAATCCATAAAGGATCATTACCACACCGGGATTAACACCATTAATTCCTGGGCATCACAATTATCCCCCACTAATAAAATTTCATTTACTCCACGTATCGCCGAGACCACTCAATCCAGTCGGATCCACATCGTCGAATCATGAACATATCATGAACGACACATCAACTGCGAGGATACCGACCTCACACCAATACCTGGAATGGGGTAAACCTCCTAAACCATCACAAACTCAAAGACAGACGTCAGCATTCCTCGATGCTAATCAACTCAAAAGCAGTCATTCAACCATAACTGCTAATCAAACGAATCATTCGTGCTTCCAAAATAGATATCGACTCAATGATATCTCTACGATTTAGCCTACGATGTTAAACATACATCGTTACCAAGGAAACCACCAGTACACTACAGTGTATTTATACCAAATCCGGTTTCCGCTCTCCAATTCCATCTTCGTCAAAGGAGTAGTTGTGCCACCTTGCAACACGGATCGGGCTCACGGCCACCGATCAACACAAAACACATCTCCAAAGATGTCTACATCCGTATGTTCCAAGAAATCACATCTTGGTCCAAACACATCATCGAGACTCCACAAGGTCTCAAGTTCTCAAAAGGGCATGCAAGAAAATCAATTGCATTCCCGCCATACGTGTCAACCACGACACCTAACAAATTTGAATCATGGCCATCCCTCGTTTATCATAGGATTCAACAGTCCTAACACAGGGAGGCTATCGAATTATCCAATAATGAATTTCCATGACCCCAAAACACGACAATTCCCTCTTCAGAGGTAGTCAACAGGACCTCACGATTATTCTTCAGAATACATCGTGCCAACGAGATACCAATATCAAGGTGCCACAATCTCTCACTGGAGATTCATTCATCCAAGCATACTAACCTGGTGCTCGACAAGTACCAAGTAAATGCTGGCATTTGAATACACACACTGGTATACATGCCTAATTACCAATACAACATGCATACTCAATGCAATCGACTCGGGTATCACCAATCATACCCACAACTGTCAATCCCCCGCTATTCTCACCTCATGGAGAATAATGATTGACAGACCAACGACTAATGGTGTGATTCCAACATCAGCACCACACAAACCGACTCATCGGATCTCTTAAAGACTTCCCTTTAGGTATATCAATACCGCCTTCCTCGTAAGGAAAGTGTCATGAACCATGACCTTCCAACCTCGAACCACCATTCGGAAACTGGATATATTTATACCAACACATATCTCGGAACCAAAAATATGCAACCGATTCAGAATAGTGCATCATTGCAACTATTACAAATCTGAAATCCATATACACAACGTATACTCATTCAAACAATGCTCTGTACTAATACCATAGTACTCCACAATCTCGAGCATTTCCTCAGAGACGTCTCCTCGAACGTCTCACCGCGAGGTAAGAAATCCATTACTCGGTCCAACACCAGTAATGCTTACCATGGCTGATTCACAATCAACCCACGACCGATACCAGCTATCCCCATGACAGTACAATCCAAATCTCTCCAAGAGATAAAATCAACATAGTAGTGTCATTCCACTAACTATATTCCACAATTCAGGTTGTGTTTCCCCATTGCATTCCATATACAAGGATGCTCAACCAGAGCCAATAATGACTTGTTGACACTCATGTTGGTATCCCCAACAAAATTGAGTTGTCCTGGTACAAGCCCCTCAAAACATTTGACGTAAAACGTCCCCGTGAGGTATTCCCGGCCTCAATCATCATGCCACTTAGTGACTACAAGAGTCCACCATGATCCTTATTGTATCATCATACGATTCACCAGACTTGGTTCCAACGAGCAGCACGAAGGCTATATCAAGCTCACTGTAGTACCGCAACAATACCTGGCTAGCAAATCGTTGCCCCCTTAGGTCTGTACCAAACCTACCAACGTATCATACGTCCCATTCCGGTATACCATACCATACAATCAATTAGTGTGATACCCGGGAATTATTGGTGTTAATCCCGGTGTAGTGATAATCCTTAATGGATTTTAATTGTAGCAATTGTGTATTAATTGCGGTTTCGAGACTCGCGGGGATTTTAAATCCCGTATTTGGAGTCATTGGATCCAAGGGATGAGATTGTATTCTCGTCGTGGTGATAACCTTGGAATTTGATTTTTTAGAGGAATCTGGGGTCCGGAGTATTTTGTACTGGGGCTGGTGAAGGAATTTGAGTTGGAGAGATATTTATTGAAAAAAGATGATTTTTAATGAATCATGATGTAGTTGTGGCAGTATTGGTATTTTGGAACCTAAGTGCTATATATACCAAATGGACTTGGTATTCCGTCATTACGAAATCATTTCCCTCTCTCCTCTCCCTCACGCCTCTTTCCCTCACCCCAAACCCTTCCCCTCTTCTCATCTTGGAACAAATCGATGGGGGCTTGTCTTGGGAGCTCGATTTCTTGAAGAAAGGCTGGTAATCTTCTTCTCCTCACCTTTAGCTTCGATTTGATTATGGTTTTGTGCTAAATGGTTGAGTTTTGTGTTGGATTTGAATTTGGGGGTTTTGGGTTAAAAATCTAAAATGTTGATTTTAGTGTTTTTATTGAGTTTAAATGGTATATTGGGGGTGTTGAGGAAGGTAGGGGTGTTGGTTTTGAGTTTGGTGTCAAAAACACCATGGAAGCTCGAATTTTTTGGAAAATCGCAGTGGCGATCGATCGCTGAGGAGGGGCGATCGATCGCGACGATCAACTGCTAAAATTGGCGACGATGAACAGTGCAGACGATCAATCACGTGGTCTAGGCAATCGATCGCGAGCATGTTGGCGATCGATCGCGTGGGGTGGCGATCGATCGCGTGTAGGCGATTTTGCCCACTGGACAGGGGCGATCGATCGCCGCCCGTAAGGTTTTTTTTTTTTTATTTTGGAAAAATTGTCGGGATTTTGAAATCGAGGTTTAAGTGGCCCGTTTCCGGGGCAATGTCTACATTCCAATGGGAATGTTGTACTTTTAAAATGGATTGGTTGGAGCCAAAGTTAATTAAACGGAATTCTCGATTGGGTTTTTGGCTATCTTTTAAACATATAAAATGGAATATTTTGGGTATTATGCATGCTTAGCCAGGGGGAGGCTTTTGTTTTGGTAATCGTCATGGATGGACGATAAGTTTGGAAGTTGTGAACGTGCTTGGGCACGTGATTGCACGCCTATGTTTAATTGTGAGTTATTTATGTGTTAGCACATAACTCTTCGGACGTGGAACCCAGGCGAGGTTGGACTCGAACTACGGGATGATAAGGTACGTATGAGGTACAAGCATAGCCCTTTTATATAATTGCAATTGTTGAGTGCTTGGTACACTGTATTGCAATGAATGTGTATGAGAATGCATGATATATGGTATTAGCAATAAATGTATATGAAAATGCATGGTTTATGGTAATTACTACAATGGATATATATGCATTGGGAATCATATGGTGCCGCTTTTGAGCGAGCAATGATTAGGATGTCGTCGCCTTTGAGCGAACATCGGTTATGACGCCACTGCTGTTGAGCATGCGTGGGAATGAAATGCCGCTATTGTAGAGCGAGCAATGGAATAGAACTATGGAGCCATAAGTGAGATATATGGAATATCTGTAATCATTGTTTAATGATTTGATGCTATTGATTATGATATCGGTATATGGCTAATGGATATGTTAATCAATGTAATGATTAACTGGCATTTGGGAATTTGATGGTTTCAGTGTTTTGAGAACAGGGACAGTACAGGAAACCCCGGATGAGGATGATACCATCCAGGGAGTATAATTTGTATTTCATAGCATTTACATTGTTGTAAATTATGAATTGTATTACTGTGATTATTGGATTTTGGATATTGGTATGCTCACCCCGTGTGGGGGCAGTCTCTGTTGGGGCAGGTAATTAGGTACATCGATGGCTTTGGAGTTGAGCTCGAGCTATGGAATGGAGGTGATTCCAGGGATCGAAGTACCAGTGACGGTATTGAGCACGACGTTTTATACATTTGATACACATATACTTATTCGATGCTCGCGTGTGGGCACTATTATGTGTACATGGTATGTATAAAAAGGCAAGGGCCTTTCTCTCTTCATTTGTGAGTGGTATGCAATTATCTATTGAATTGCTAAATGAACTGAGAACATGTTAGTGTATTATATGGTGCATGATATGTATGTGAACTTGGTTTGGGAAACTAGACATTAATGTAAAGAATTTTTATATGAGGCATGAATGGCTATGATGATAAGTGATTTCTCCCCCACATGTATGATTGTATGCACTAATGGCATGGATTAATACACTAATAACGGATTAAGGGCACGGGGGTCCTTACAATTAGAGTATTGGGTCATCTCCCAATATTTCTCTAATACCAATGCATAATGGACATCTCGGTGTCCTCAATCAACCACAAGGCAATCTCACTCCATTAGGATTTATTCCACACCCTTTTGGGTGGGTGTGACCGTGTCTACCACATGTCACATCGACAAGAGCGAGTAGTTTCCCTCAATGAGTACTCCTACTAATAGTCACTTGGCCAAGAGCCATATCAACGAGTATAACCAAGGGTACCACTACTCGTAAAATATTTACCTCCAATACATGATGCAGTACACTCGCCTGTACAGTGCATCCATAATTCATCGAGCAAACCTGCTAGGCATAATTGTCCAGTCAACCGGTGACAAACACTACCTTGTGCTCATCATTGACACTCAAACCATACGACTAAATACATACACCTAACTTTATTTTTCATCGTAACGATGGCATCCATCCTCATAAGACATTCCTCTATGTCATCGTCATCATGTGACGGTACATGTCAACACATGACATCCACAATCTCATCGTCAAACTCGTGACGATATATGTCAATACATGGCATCCACAATCTCATCGTCAAACTCGTGACGGTATATGTCAATACATGATATCCACAATTATCATCGTCAACCACGTGACGGTACATGTCAACATATGGCATCCACAATAATGCTAACCAAACAGCAATATATCTTAACTCATCGCTAATAAGATAGCGGCATACCTGTCTCCGTCGTCTATACCGGTACACAATCAACACCCATAGCTCGTGGGCTGCACAATCCCTACTACGTAGATAGAGGCATAACTCATCGCTAATAAAATCAGCAGCATGATTCCTCGCCATAGAGCCAGCGGCATAAAACATAGCTATAGAGTCAACGGAATGAAACATCGCTAGATACATCCGGCGGCATGAGCCATCGCCATATATATCCGGCGGCATGAACCATCACCATAGAACTAGCGGAATGAACCATCTCTGTATAGATACCTTGTGGCATGAACCATCTCCAATAGAATAGCAGAATAAACCTTCGCTATATATATACCCGGCGGCATGAACCATCGCCAATAGAATAGCGGAATGCACCATCGCTATATAATGTCCGGTGACATAAACCATTTCCAACATAATAGCGGAATGAATCGTCGCTATATAAATACCCGGTGGCATGAACCATCGCCATAGAATAGCGGAATGAACCATCGCTATATAAACACCCGGCGGCATGAACCACCGCCATAGAATAGCCAATCCCTAGTCTTGTTATAGCAGTGTATTTTAATGCACTTCACTTGTTATGACCGCGGCACTAATACCCCTCGCTTCGACATATCAGCGGTATTGAATAACCTCGCTCAAATGCGACATGTGGTAATACCTTCGCTTCAACATTTGGCGGCAAATATTCTATCCTCGCTACGATATGATAGCGGCAAGTATTCTACCATCGCGTCAAGTGACAGCGGCAAAGCATTTAAAATCATCACTCGTCTATAACAACGACTCATGGGATATTCACCAAGCATCCAATCTATACCTGCAACCACAATGCATATCCATATCCCAATATACATTGATATTAGTGTATTTTAATGCACCTCGCTTTAAATGTGACATGCGGAATTTTACCGTCGCTTCAACATTTAACGGCAAAGCATCAAAATCATCACTCCATATATATGCCTCCCAAGCAGCGCCTCTGTTTAACGTCGGTGGCCCGACGCCAGTTCTCTCGCTTAAGGCGATGCCTATTCGCCTTGTACCTCTTGGAGGGTTTTTGTCTTTTCACTATAGTCGCCTTCCTCCAAAGAAGTCAGTTGAGGTCGATAAAGATCTACCTCATGGCATCCTTTAACTTGTTGTACCCTATGCTCGCCTTTGGGAATCTCATTCTGGTGAGATTCCTTGTTATCCACCTCGATCTCTGTTTGTTGTTCAAGTATTGATGGCCTCAGTACCATCGTTGCTGGAGTTTCTACCTCTTTGCCACTGTCCAAGGTGATGTTGTCTTCAAAAAAATAGTCCCAAGGATCCATTTCATCACAGGTATTCTTTCGCCGACTCCTCTGCCACAGAACATGATTCATCTAAGTATTCAACATAGCTCTCAGTGGGAAACATACCTTGTGGAGTTGTAGGATGTACAAGCTCCTTTTCTTCTATTGGCACATGCGTCTCATCTTCTAGCTCGGGTGACATCAGTACCACCTTCTCCATAGTCTCCTCTTCTTCATCACTCCATGATTCGAATGCAATCATGGTCTCCTTTTGTGCTGCAATCCGATCGGCCGATCTTATTAGTTGCTCCATTTGGTTACCCAAATTCTGAGTGCTAGCCCTGAATTCCTGTTGAAATTGCAAAGTACTATCATTAAGTGTTGAAACAAGATCCTCTAAAGACTCACCAGGGGTATGGTATTGAGGTTGTTGTGGCCATGGCGGGTATTGCAGTATGTATGGCGGTAAGGTGGACTTCATGTAAGGTGGAGGTGGGCTCATCCATTGATTGTCATAGTTGAGATTGTGATGATCACTCCAACTTGAATTGTATGTTCTTTGTCCACTCCCTACGCCAAGTTGGTGCACAAAATACTCCAATTCGTCTAGTCGCCTATAGTCCTCCATGAAAAGATCCGATTTCTAAGAAATCAACCTGTAAGCACGAACAAACAAGAGTAGCGGTTGGGGAAAAAGAAAGAGAAAGAAACAAAACAAAAAATGTTAACACAAAAATATACAATTCCTCCCCGGCAACGGCACCAAAATTTGGTGTGCGTTTATCGTGTACGCCCAAATTAACCCCACTCAATCGTCAAGATTGATAACAATAATGTAGTAGCGTGAGTAGGGATCGATCCCATGAGGAGGTGTGAATCTTTGTGTTAATGAAAATCAAAATCAAAACAATAAAAGATGGGGTTGTGAAGTTGAATTATACTAATTAAAATTAAAAACAAAGATTAACTAATGAAAGCGATTCTTGGTATCGGTCGACTCTTCCTCGGAATTATCATCTATTTCATCGATTCACAAAAGACTCAATTTTACTTGAATATTCATCAATTGGAAATCTAATTCCTCCCTTACCTTAATTGTAGTCAAATAGAAAACAACATTCAATTCAACTCTTATCAAATATTTAACCAAAACTACTGCAGTTAAGATTAAATCAATGATAGTTTCAAAACTAGTAAGTTTGATGAATCTAATCAATAAAAACTACAGCCGTTAGAATTAATCATCCAATCTTTTTTCCTAAGAATTTAATAACATCAACAGCATGCAATTATCAATCTTAGTTGCTTCGTAAATTAGAGGGATCAAACGATTCCGTATTTGATATCTAATTTAGCGTTAGATTTAATGCAAGTTACTAGGTTGTCAATCCAATAAACAAACACAACAATCATATCAATAAAATCAGAAAAACTCTTGATACTCAATAAATTTGATAATTATAGCGTAAGAATCTCCCCAAGATAAATAAAATCCAAGGTTTGTCTTCCTCAACCAAGAATTAAAAACTAGCTAGACATAATCTAAGAAAAACAATAAATAAAAGCAAGGGAAAGAAAACTAATCCGATCTCCGCTCGTCGAGGTGTCAATCCCGCCTTCGTTTCGATCTTCGTAGCGTTCTTCAACAAAAGTGAGAGAAAAATTATAAAACTATCCTAAACTTCTCTACCCTAACTATCTAGATGTTCTTTAGTCTGATTTTCATCCATACATGTATAGGGAGGCTGATGGAGTAGGTTAGAATTCATGTGGGAAGGAAAGAAATCAAGTCTTTACACTTTCCAAAACTCTTCAGGCGTAGCTATGCCAGAAAATGGCGTAAAGACGCCTGATGACGTGTCAAAAATATGGCTTCCCGCATTTCTGGCGTATTTACGCCTCCAAATGGCGTAATTACGCCTGTCCATGCCGTAGCATTGGCGTAATTAAGCCTGAGAATGGCGTAATTACGCCTGTCCTCCATATTTCTGGCGAGTTTTGTATTTTGGCCGTAACTTTCTCGTACTAACTCCGAATTTGATGAATCAGCTGTCCACACGAAGATAACTCAAAGTTATACAACTTTTCTACGGAACACATTTCCAAAACATGGATACAAATATAGAAATTTTATGAGAAAGGAGCAACATGTGTCTTGGATTCTGGTTTTTTCCTTTTTTCTTCAACTTTAGTCATTCTTTCATCATTTTAGCTTGATTTCTTCACATTTTCCTACATTTACACAAATATACGATATGGTAGCATATATATCAATTTATCCATCAAAATATACCAATTCGTAGATAATTAAGCGCAATATATGTGTCTATTTCTAGTCAAATCAAACACCCCATACTTACTCTTTACTCGACCTCGAGTAAATCAGACAAAACTACATTATTTTTTTGCTTGGCTCATAGCATCATAACAAACTAACTTGTCCTCACTTTATGCCTCAACAATTACAAACATGCATAGTAATGAAAGGCGGTGAAAAATTAATAATGGAACAAGTTCAATCCCTAAACAATTCGTACCCAACAAAGCAGTGAACGTGTGTGTGGTCATAAACAAGTGTCATGTACAAATTATAGATCCAAAAGAAGCAAATCCACAATAGTTCAAGTCATACACTAACACAAGTATAAGCTCACTTGCACACTCTTCTCCACTATCTTAGCCACTTTGCAAACATAAATCAAGTAGGTCTTTATTAGCTTGTAGTGTGGCCTAGGTATTGGCTTATGAAAGAAAGGTAAGGATATATCAAGTAAGAGAGTATGATGATATGCACACTAAAAGCTTCTCTTCTTGCTTGAAATTTTCAACTTTTGTTTCAACATTTTTCTTCTTTTGTGCATTTGGCTCCCCTTGGAGTCATATTTTTATCTATTTTCTCATGGCATCCCTTTTCTTTTATGCATTTCATTCTTTTCCTTATGAAGCTCACAAACATTTTAATCATTGAATACTTAAGTGAATGTGAATGAAACACATCATACTCCCTTCAAAGGTATGGATAGAACTCATATTTAGGCTCATTAGGGAAGGATGATAAGCTAGTCAAAGAATGTTGAATGGTGGTTGTTTGTATGCTTAGCATACAACCACTCTTTTGCATTAAAGCTCAAACAGGGTACTAGTGATTGATTTTCATTACATGGTAGGCTTGAAAGTCTCAAACGCATCAAAGATTGCCTATATCACTTTCATGTTTGCAAGCAGTCTAGACATATGCCTCAAAGAGCATGTAGTTAAGTTCTAGCATGTATATCACAAAGTTCACACAATCTTCACTAAGCTATGCACACTTCACAAGTCATGACAATAACGTGCTCAAAATATTCAACTACTAAGTTAAATTAAAATTTTGCATTAGAGTTCAAAGTGTTCCAAGGTTAACAATTCACCTATGTTCAAAAACATGCATGATATCAATAGGTTTCATCATGAGCTAGTGATTCTAAGCACGTGTTCATTACAAACTATGAGCTCAAAATTTTTGATTTTTTTTGTATTTTTTTAAAATAAGAAAAACAATAACACACCACTAATCCCTCCCCCATACTTAAATCTTACATTGTCTCCAATGTAAGGCAAAAATACAAGAAAAGATAATCTAACTACTAAAGCAAAAAAATAAATAAAAGGGAGAAAGGAAACTAACTCCCCTTGGGTTGCCTCCCAAGCAGCGACTAACGTCGGTGGCCCGACGCCAGTTCTCTCGCTTAAGGCGATGCCTATTCTCCTTGCACCTCTTGGAGGGTTTTTGTCATTTCACTATGTCGCCTTCCTCCAAAGAAGTCAGTTGAGGTCGATCAAGATCTACCTCATGGCATCTTTTAACTTGTTGTGCCCTATGATCGCCTTTGGGAATCTCATTCTGGTGAGATTCCTTGTTATCCACCTCGATCTCTGTTTGTTGTTCAAGTATTGATGGCCTCAGTACCATCGTTGCTGGAGTTTCTACCTCTTTGCCACTGTCCAAGGTGATGTTGTTTTCAAAAAATAGTCCCAAGGATCCATTTCATCACAGTATTCTTTCGCCGACTCCTCTGCCACAGAACAAGATTCATCTAAGTATTCAACATAGCTCTCAGTCGGAAACATACCTTGCGGAGTTATAGGATGTACAAACTCCTTTTCTTCTATTGGCACATGTGTCTCATCTTCTAGCTCGGGTGACATCAGTACCACCTTCTCCATAGTTTCCTCTTCTTCATCACTCCATGATTCGAATGCAATCATGGTCTCCTTTTGTGCTGCGATCCGATCGGCCGATCTTATTAGTTGCTCCATTTGGTTACCCAAATTCTGAGTGCTAGCCCTGAATTCCTGTTGAAATTGCAAAGTACTATCATTAAGTGTTGAAACAAGATCCTCTAAAGACTCACCAGGTGTATGTTATTGAGGTTGTTGTGGCCATGGCGGGTATTGCAGTATCTATGGCGGTAAGGTGGACTTCATGTAAGGTGGAGGTGGGCTCATCCATTGATTGTCATAGTTGAGATTGTGATGATCACTCCAACTTGAATTGTATGTTCTTTGTCCACTCCCTACGCCAAGTTGGTGCACAAAATACTCCAATTCGTCTAGTCGCCTATAGTCCTCCATGAAAAGATCCGATTTCTAAGAAATCAACCTGTAAGCACTAACAAACAAGAGTAGCGGTTGGGGAAAAAGAAAGAGAAAGAAACAAAACAAAAAATGTTAACACAAAAATATACAATTCCTCCCCGGCAAAGGCACCAAAATTTGGTGTGCGTTTATCGTGTACGCCCAAATTAACCCCACTCAATCGTCAAGATTGATAACAATAATGTAGTAGCATGAGTAGAGATCGATCCCAAGAGGAGGTGTGAATCTTTGTGTTAATGAAAATCAAAATCAAAACAATAAAAGATGGGGTTGTGAAGTTGAATTATACTAATTAAAATTAAAAACAAAGATTAACTAATGAAAGCGATTCTTGGTATCGGTCGACTCTTCCTTGGAATTATCATCTATTTCATCGATTCACAAAAGACTCAATTTTACTTGAATATTCATCAATTGGAAATCTAATTCCTCCCTTACCTTAATTGTAGTCAAATAGAAAACAGCATTCAATTCAACTCTTATCAAATATTTAACCAAAACTACGGCAGTTAAGATTAAATCAATGATAGTTTCAAAACTAGTAAGTTTGATGAATCTAATCAATAAAAACTACAGCCGTTAGAATTAATCATCCAATCGTTTTCCCTAAGAATTTAATAACATCAACAGCAGGCAATTATCAATCTTAGTTGCTTCGTAAATTAGAGGGATCAAACGATTCCGTATTTGATATCTAATTTAGCGTTAGATTTCATGCAAGTTACTAGGTTGTCAATCCAATAAACAAACACAACAATCATATCAATAAAATCAGAAAAACTCTTGATACTCAATAAAATTGATAATTAAAGCGTAAGAATCTCCCCAAGATAAATAAAATCCAAGGTTTGTCTTCCTCAACCAAGAATTAAAAACTAGCTAGACATAATCTAAGAAAAACAATACATAAAAGCAAGGGAAAGAAAACTAATCCGATCTCCGCTCGTCGAGGTGTCAATCCCGCCTTCGTTTCGATCTTCGTAGCGTTCTTCAACAAAATTGAGAGAAAAATTGTAAAACTATCCTAAACTACTCTACCCTAACTATCTAGATGTTCTTTAGTCTGATTTTCATCCATACATGTATAGGGAGGCTGATGGAGTAGGTTAGAATTCATGTGGGAAGGAAAGAAATCAAGTCTTTACACTTTCCAAAACTCTTCGGGCGTAGCTATGCCAGAAAATGGCGTAAAGACGCCTGATGACGTGTCAAAAATATGGCTTCCCGCATTTCTGGCGTATTTACGCCTCCAAATGGCGTAATTACGCCTGTCCATGCCGTAGCATTGTCGTAATTACGCCTGAGAATGGCGTAACTACGTTTGTCCTCCATATTTCTGGCGAGTTTTGTATTTTGGCCGTAACTTTCTCGTACTAACTCCGAATTTGATGAATCAGCTGTCCACGCGAAGATAACTCAAAGTTATACAACGTTTTTATGGACCACATTTCCAAAACATGGATAAAAATATAGAAATTTAGGAGAAAGGAGCAACATGTGTCTTGGATTCTGGTTTTTTCCTTTTTTCTTCAACTTTAGTCATTCTTTCATCATTTTAGCTTGATTTCTTCACATTTTCCTACATTTACACAAATATACGATTAGGTAGCATATATATCAATTTATCCATCAAAATATACCAAATCGTAGATAATTAAGCGCAATAGATGTGTCTATTTCTAGTCAAATCAAACACCCCCTACTTACTCTTTACTCGACCTCGAGTTAATCAGACAAAACTACATTATTTTTTTGCTTGGCTCATAGCATCATAACAAACTAACTTGTCCTCACTTTCTGCCTCAACAATTACAAACATGCATAGTAATGAAAGGCGGTGAAAAATTAATAATGGAACAAGTTCAATCCCTAAACAATTCGTACCCAACAAAGTAGTGAACGTGTGTGTGATCATAAACAAGTGTCATGTACAAATTATAGATCCAAAAGAAGCAAATCCACAATAGTTCAAGTCATACACTAACACAAGTATAATCTCACTTGCACACTCTTCTCCACTATCTTAGCCACTTTGCAAACATAAATCAAGTAGGTCTTTATTAGCTTGTAGTGTGGCCTAGGTATTGGCTTATGAAAGAAAGGTAAGGATATATCAAGTAAGAGAGTATGATGATATGCACACTAAAAGCTTCTCTTCTTGCTTGAATTTTTCAACTTTTGTTTCAACATTTTTCTTCTTTTGTGCATTTGGCTCCCCTTGGAGTCATATTTTTATCTATTTTCTCAAGGCATCCCTTTTCTTTCATGCATTTCATTCTTTTCCTTATGAAGCTCACAAACATTTTAATCATTGAATACTTAAGTGAATGTGAATGAAACACATCATACTCCCTTCAAAGGTATGGATAGACTCATATTTAGGCTCATTAGGGAAGGATGATAAGCTAGTCAAAGAATGTTGAATGGTGGTTGTTTGTATGCTTAGCATACAACCACCCTTTTGCATTAAAGCTCAAACAGGGTACTAGTGATTGATTTTCTTTACATGGTAGGCTTGAAAGGCTCAAACGCATCAAAGATTGCCTATATCACTTTCATCTTTGCAAGCAGTCTAGACATACGCCTCAAAGAGCATGTAGTTAAGTTCTAGAATGTATATCACAAAGTTCACACAATCTTCACTAAGCTATGCACACTTCACAAGTCATGACAATAACGTGCTCAAAATATTCAACTACTAAGTTAAAGTAAAATTTTGCATTAGAGTTCAAAGTGTTCCAAGGTTAACAATTCACCTATGTTCAAAAACATGCATGATATCAATAGGTTTCATCATGAGCTAGTGATTCTAAGCACGTGTTCATTACAAACTATGAGCTCAAAATTTTTGATTTTTTTTGTATTTTTTAAAATAAGAAAAACAATAACACACCACTAATCCCTCCCCCATACTTAAATCTTACATTGTCCCCAATGTAAGGCAAAAATACAAGAAAAGAGAATCTAACTACTAAAGCAAAAAATAAATAAAAGGGAGAAAGGAAACTAACTCCCCTTGGGTTGCCTCCCAAGCAGCGACTCTGTTTAACGTCGGTGGCCCGACGCCAGTTCTCTAGCTTAAGGCGATGCCTATTCTCCTTGCACCTATTGGAGGGTTTTTGTCTTTTCACTATGTCGCCTTCCTCAAAGAAGTCAGTTGAGGTCGATCAAGATCTACCTCATGGCATCCTTTAACTTGTTGTGCCCTATGCTCGCCTTTGGGAATCTCATTCTCGTGAGATTCCTTGTTATCCACCTCGATCTCTGTTTGTTGTTAAAGTATTGATGGCCTCAGTACCATCGTTGCTGGAGTTTCTACCTCTTTGCCACTGTCCAAGGTGATGTTGTCTTCGAAAAAATTGTCCCAAGGATCCATTTCATCACAGTATTCTTTCGCCGACTCCTCTGCCACAGAACATGATTCATCTAAGTATTCAACATAGCTCTCAGTGGGAAACATACATTGCGGAGTTGTAGTATGTACAAGCTCCTTTTATTCTATTGGCACATGTGTCTCCTCTTCTAGCTCGGGTGACATCAGTACCACCTTCTCCATAGTCTCCTCTTCTTCATCACTCCATGATTCAAATGCAATCATGGTCTCCTTTTGTGCTGCGATCCGATCGGCCGATCTTATTAGTTGCTCCATTTGGTTACCCAAATTCTGAGTGCTAGCCCTGAATTCCTGTTGAAATTGCAAAGTACTATCATTAAGTGTTGAAACAAGATCCTCCAAAGACTCACCAGGGGTATGGTATTGAGGTTGTTGTGGCCATGGCGGGCATTGCGGTATGTATGGCGGTAGGGTGGACTTCATGTAAGGTGGAGGTGGGCTCATCCATTGATTGTCATAGTTGAGATTGTGATGATCACTCCAACTTGAATTGTATGTTCTTTGTCCACTCCCTACGCCAAGTTGGTGCACAAGATACTCCAATTCGTCTAGTCGCCTATAGTCCTCCATGAAAAGATCCGATTTCTAAGAAATCAACCTGTAAGCACGAACAAACAAGAGTAGCGGTGGGGGAAAAAGAAAGAGAAAGAAACAAAACAACAAATATTAACACAAAGTATACAATGCCTCCCCAGCAACGGTGCCAAAATTTGGTGTGCGTTTATCGTGTACGCCCAAATTAACCCCACTCAATCGTCAAGATTGATAACAAAATGTAGTAGCGTGAGTAGGGATCGATCCCACGAGGAGGTGTGAATCTTTGTGTTAATGAAAATCAAAATCAAAACAATAAAAGATGGGGTTGTGAAGTTGAATTATACTAATTAAAATTAAAAACAAAGATTAACTAATGAAAGCGATTCTTGGTATCGGTCGACTCTTCCTTGGAATTATCATCTATTTCATCGATTCACAAAAGACTCAATTTTACTTGAATATTCATCAATTGGAAATCTAATTCCTCCCTTACCTTAGTTGTAGTAAAATGAAAACAACATTCAATTCAACTCTTATCAAATCTTTAACCAAAACTACGGCAGTTAAGATTAAATCAATGATAGTTTCAAAACTAGTAAGTTTGATGAATCTAATCAATAAAAACTATAGCCGTTAGAATTAATTATCCAATCGTTTTTCCTAAGAATTTAATAACACCAACAGCAGGCAATTATCAATCTTAGTTGCTTTGTAAATTAGATGGATCAAACGATTCCGTATTTGATATCTAATTTAGCGTTAGATTTCATGCAAGTTACTAGGTTGTCAATCCAATAAACAAACACAACAATCATATCAATAAAATCAGAAAAACTCTTGATACTCAATAAAATTGATAATTAAAGCGTAAGAATCTCCCCAAGATAAATAAAATCCAAGGTTTTTCTTCCTCAACCAAGAATTAAAAACTAGCTAGACATAATCTAAGAAAAACAATAAATAAGAGCAAGGGAAAGAAAACTAATCCGATCTCCGCTCGTCGAGGTGTCAATCCCGCCTTCGTTTCGATCTTCGTAGCGTTCTTCAACAAAATTGAGAGAAAAATTGTAAAACTATCCTAAACTACTCTACCCTAACTATCTAGATATTCTTTAGTCTGATTTTCGTCCATATATGTATAGGGAGGCTGATGGAGTAGGTTAGAATCCATGTGGGAAGGAAAGAAATCAAGTCTTTACACTTTCCAAAACTCTTCAGGCGTAGCTATGCCAGAAAATGGCGTAAAGACGCCTGATGACGTGTCAAAAATATGGCTTCCCGATGGCGTATTTACGTCTCCAAATGGCGTAATTACGCCTGTCCATGCCGTAGCATTGGCGTAATTACGCCTGAGAATGGCGTAATTACGCCTGTCCTCCATATTTCTGGCGAGTTTTGTATTTTGACCGTAACTTTCTCGTATTAACTTCGAATTTAATGAATCAGCTGTCCATGCTAAGATTACTCAATGTTCTACAACTTTTCTATGGACCGCATTTCCAAAACATGGCTCAAACATATAGAAATTTGAGGAGAAAGGAGGAACATGTGTCTTGGATTCTGGTTTTTTCCTTTTTTCTTCAACTTTAGTCATTCTTTCATCATTTTAGCTTCTTCACATTTCCCTACATTTACACAAATATACGATTAGGTAGCATATATATCAATTTATCCATCAAAATATACCAAATCGTAGATAATTAAGCGCAATAGATGTGTCTATTTCTAGTCACATCAGCAACCCTAGCGTGAAATACCATTTATAAAATTTCTTACATTATTCCATATAGTGTCTAACTTTCCCCCAACATAGTCCATAAAAATAACATGCACCTTTATACATACACTAACATGCTCTCAATTCATTTTGCAATTCCTAAATAATTGCATTCAACACATAAATGAAAAGAGAAAGACCCTTGCCTTCTTTATACAACCCATATACACTAATAGTGCTCACATGCGAGCATCAAATAAGTATACGTGTATCTAATGTATAAAGTATCATGCTCAATACACGCTTTGGTACTTCGATCCTGGAAGCACCTCCAATCAACAGCTCGGACTCAACTCCAAAGCAATTGCTGCACCTGTACCACCTGCCCCAACAGAGACAGCTCCCAAACGGTGTGAGCATACCAATACCACCAATCCAATAAGCACAATATTACAATTCATAATTTACTCAATGTAAAGACTATGAATATTAAAAGACACTCCCTGGATGGCATCATCCTCATCCGGGATCCCCTGTGTTGTTCCTGTTCTCAAAATAATCGAAACCATCAAATTCCCAAATGCCAGTTAATCATTACATTGATTAACTAATCCGTTCCACATATACCGATACCATAATCAATATGATCAAACCATTTAACGATGAGTAAAGATATTCCATATATCTTGTTAATGGTTCCATAGTTCTATTTCATCCTTCGCTCTACAATAGCGGCATTTTAATCTCACGCATGCTAAACAGCAGTGGCGTCATAACCGATGTTCGCTCAAAGGCGACAACATCCAATCAATGCTCGCTCAAAAGCGGCACCATGTAATTTCCAATGCATATCACGTGGTTGCAATTACCATATATTATTCATGCACAACAATTGCAATAATATATTTAAAGCTATGCTCGTACGTTATACGTACCTTATGATTCCGTAGTCCGAGTCCAACCTTGCCCTAGTCTCGTGATCCAATGAATTATGTGCTAACACATAAATAACTCATAATCAATACAAGCATGCAACCACGTGCCCAAACACGTTCACAATCACCAATTATATCGTCATCCATGATGATTAACCATTTTAAAAGATTCCGGCTAAGCATGCATACTACCCAAAATAATCCATTTCAAAATATCAAATGTTAGACAATTACTCAATCAAGTATTTCATTTTATTTTTAAAATTGGCTCCAACCATTCCTTCTTACAGGTATAGCATTCCCATTGGAATGTAGACATTGCCCCGAAAATCGGCTCTTAAACCCCGTTTCCAAAATTCCAACAATTTGCCAAAAATAAAAAAAATACCAAAGAAACAGGGCATCGATCGATCGGCGCCAAGCCGCGATAGATCGCAGATCCCATTGCCCGAAAAATTAAAGCCGTGGTCGATCGCCAGATCTCGCGATCTATCGGCAAGACCTCCGCGATCGATCGCCCATTCTTTGCGATCGATCGCCGCGACTGTTCATCGTCTCCCCAAAATCAGTACAATGTCGCGATCGGTCGGCGCCAAGCCGCGATCGATCGCGACCTACGAGTTTTTGTAAAATTCGAGCTTTAATGAGGTTTTCATACCCGAACTCAAAATCAACACCCATACACCTTCCACACCTCAAATACTCCATTTAAAACCAATAAAAACTCCAAAAACTCAACTTTGGATTTTAACCAAAAATCCCCCAATCTCCAAACCCAACATTTTACTCAACCAAAAACCACCATACTACTATCAAATCGAAGCCAAGGACGAGGGAAAGATTAATACCTGATTATCTTCGAGAGATCCGGCTCCCGAGCCAAGCTACCAGCGATTTCTCCTCCAAGGGAGAAAAGAAGGGAAATGGGGAAAGGGTTGGGCGCAGAGAGAGGGGAGAGAGAGAGAGAGGAAATCCGTATAATGACGGAACACCGAGTCTACTTTGTATATATAGCACCAAAGCTCCAAAATACCAATACCTCCACAAATACATCATGATTCATTAAAAATCATTTGTTTTCAATAATTACCTCTCAATCTCTACTTCCATTACCAGCCCCAATACAAAGTACTCCGGACCCCAGATCCCACCAAAAACCCAACTCCATGGTTTTTCACCACGATGAGAATACAATCTCAACCTTTGGATCCAACGATCCCAAATACCCAAATTTAACATCCTCAGGTGCTCCAACACCGTAATTAATTCATAATTGCCATAATTAAAATACATAAAGGATCATTACCACACCGGGATTAACACCATTAATTTTCGGGCATCACATTATCTTAGGACGATTTCGTACGTCCACTAAAAGATCTGCACTTTAAATAGTATCAGGTGTTAATCCAAACCAAGATCTGCCTAAATCTATCATGTGTACTCGACATATGACAATGTCATACTAGGATTCTAATTCCTGATATTTTCTTGAACTCGACGAGTCGAATCCTTTGACAAATTCTTGATTGAATTGTAAAGTCTTTCGCGATGAAGATAGGTTGTGTTGAATATCCGAAACATAGATCTTAGATTCTGTACGTGAAATATTTCTGATCAATCTATCCAGCCTGAATGTGGATTGCACAGGATGGTGATTTTTTTTCTATCATGTTATTTAGCGGTATTGATATTTCCCATCGATAGTGAAGAATATGAAAATCTCACATCTCTTATGTGATTAACTCAAGCGAGTCAAATATTTCACTGATCATACGAGCGTAACTTTGGTTCTTTGATTAACCACCAAATCTGTTTTTGTCATTCTGGCATCAAAGAAAATAGGATAGATCTGAATCGATCTTTCAGTTTCTTATTAGGAAATGATTCTATTTGCCAAGCTAGAAAACAAAATTTTGGATGATCGAAGTGATACTCTTGAGCCACGTCATTTCACGATGTAGCATTTCTATTGATTCAACGAAGGTCAAAGTAGTGTTCAACTGGCTAAGACCTACAAATGTTCATGAGGTCCGATGTTTTATGGTTTAGCGGGATTCTAAATGTCGATAAATCGAAAGGTTTTGTTTTTGAAAAATGGCTAAACCTATTACTCAACTGACACAGAAAAGTTGAAAATGTATTTGGTCAGATGAGTATGAAATTATTTTCGTGAGACCCTGTATATAGTTTTTAACTGGTAACAAATGTTTTGTTTAAAAAAAAACAGTTGACTTCATTATACGGGGGAAATTTTGTTTTTATTCGAACCACAAGAACTTAAATTATCTATTCCAGTCTGAATACGAGGCAACGCATGTGGATGAATCTTTTGAAGGATTACGATGGTGAAACTCAAATGTCGTTACGGGCCCTCAGTCGTAAAGTCCACGATTCTGTTCTAACTTTTGTTCGTATCACATGCTGATATCTGTACTTCTGACTGAGCTTTTCACTCATACCAGAAATTCTATCTTTGTATCAGCATTTCAAGTTGAGTCAGGAGTTTATTCTAAACATCAGATTAGCCTAATGAATTGATGTTCAAACTCAGAAATCTTAAGAATGTGTATCTGTAGGACATCCTTTTAGCTTTCAGATATCCTCTGATATTTTTTACGACTAAATCATTGATAAGTTGTTCCTGATAGTCATGATCTGACTCAGTAATTATTCGTGAAGATTCTTGACTGTACAGACAGTATCTACCCTGAAGGCGAAAGATGCATATGACTCAGAAACCTCCATTCTGATGGAATGTATGAAATGAAGCGTTACTGAATGTATTGTCAAATATTGAGGTAGTTACCATGTTAAACCAAATGAATGAATACAACTCGGAGGGTTGCTTCATGGCTTTGAATGTCCCCAATGGGATTTGACCGCTTTATTTTTAAACAGAAAATATTTCAAAGTGTAGTGTGAAGCGATTCTACCGCAAGTGCACGGTTGTCAAGTTTTAGTATAGTGAAATGCAAGTAAAGGTTGTCGAAACCACAGGGACTAATGTATAAGTACCAAATAAGATTAGAGCAATTATATTTAGCCTACGATTAAAGAAGGTGATTAACTAATGCACACTTAAACTAAGGAACGAAAATTAAACAAGAAACAATAAAATGAATGGTTCCGGATATGCAAAGGTAATTCGCTCGAGAAATTTATCAAGCTCTTCGTTCAACTGTGTTATCTTTAATGATTCATCTGAATAAGCAAATTATCAACCAATTGATTCTAAAGGTGAAAGGTTTTCACTGTTATTCAATACACTCTCTCGAGCTGTAAAGAAACTAATATCAAACTAGAACAAGTCACTCTCGTGCACCTATTTACTAATTCAATACTGCACAAATCGTCAAAACCTCGTTACTCTAAATCTCTCGATTCAAAGTTCTCACGTATGTGATTTCATCTCTCGATCTCAATCTTAAACATACTTCATGAATTAAGAGAGCGTGCTATAACGTTATCTCTCGATCTCGGTTATAACTCTCAGAGTCAATCAAAGTTAGCTAGGCTTTGATCTTAACAAGCAATTAATTCATGAACAATAGGAATCAATACACTCAAACACAATTGAATCAATAAATCAAACACAATGATACTAAATCTCAATAAAATAAACTAGATTTAATTCAAATCAAATACATAAGAAGTTTAATTGTCTCTCGACCTCAAAAACATCAAATGAAACTGAAAATCAAAGAATCAAAGTTTAGAAATACGATAAACGGCGGATGAATCCGTGCGTTGCACCGTGATTTCTTCTCTTGCTCCTCCTTGCACTCCGGAATCGGCTGGCTCAAGCTCGGACGAAGAACGGAGAAGAAAGGTTTGCTCCGGGATCTCCTTCGGCGGCTACTAGGGTTTTTGGTTGTAAAAATCGGTTCTCTTTTCTCTCTCAGATCCCCCTTTTATCATATGGAAATGATCCCTCAATAAGGCCCCCGAGAATCAATTCAAATTTGGAAGATAAGATTTTCCAAATTTTGCGTAACGATCGATCGAGGTTCCTGTTCGATCGATCGGTGCACTGTTCACGTCAGCTTTTAAAACTCTCTGCCAGGTTCGATCGATCGAGATTTTCCTTCCGATCAATCGAAAATTGTTGCTGAAATTTCTGCCTGGATCGATCGATCGAGACAAAATCTCGATCGATCGGTGCTTTGAATAATTTGATGCTCAACACACTGCCTCGCTCTATTGATCGAAGATAAATCTCGATCGATCGAGACTTCGAAAAATCCAACTTCTTCATTTGATCTCTTTTTCGACTCGATTTCGCCCGTTTTCTTCATTTTAGCTCATTTCTTCCACTTCCGCCCTATTTTCCTGAAACAAACAAATAAACACCAAAAAGCATAATATCATCCAGGAAAAAGTACGAAAAATGGGAAAAAATTACAGCTAAAAACACTTAAAATCTAAGCCTATCAGGATTGAGAACATATGATATGGATTCTGTGAAACGTATTCCTCGATCGCCTAGAGATTGTGATGCTATTTTAAACTTTATTGATATGCTTCCTAAGTTTGTACTTGTCTTTCCTTTCAAGCGGACTTATCCTTATACGAATATGACTTTGTTGTTTATCGAGGATATGCTACGTACTGTGGCGAATGATTTTGAACTTTGGAGGGCATGAAGCTTTGTCATTAATCAAACGTCCTATATTGATAACTACCAAACGAGCTAGGTTTGACATGTTTTGAAACCTTTTAGGAGAGATGTTGAAGATCGCCTCTAGCCTGGAAAGAAATCGGTGAAAAAAAAAAGTTGACTGAACTTGATATACTACGAGAAACGAATAAAAAAGATTCAGTTGTTCAGTTAGCGGATGATGGCTACCCAGGATCGTCAAGCAAGTTATGCTTTTAAACGAAGACGACCCATAGAATTTCAGTAAGGAGATCGTGTGCTTCTGAAAGTTCTCTTTTAGAGACACTAATCGTTGTGGTTCGTAAAACAAATTATCACCTTGTTACTTTGATTGTGCAAGCCTGTGATGCCCGGGAATTAATGGTGTTAATCCGGGTGTGGTAGTAATTTTTAATGGATTTTAATTGTGGCATTTGTGTGTTAATTGCGGTTTGGGACTCCCGGGGATTTTAAATCATGTTTTTGGAGTCGTTGGATCCAAGGGATGAGATTGTATCCTCATCGTGGTGGTAACCTTGGAATTTGGTTCTTGGTGGAACCTGGGGTCCGGAGTACTTTGTACTGGTGCTGGCAATGGAAATTGAGGTTAGAGAGATGATTTTTGAAAACAGATGATTTTTAATGAGCCATGATGTATTTGTGGAGGAGTCGGTATTTTGGAGCTTTGGAGATATATATACCATATAGACTCGGTATTCTGTCATTATACGGAATCACTTCCCTCTCTCCTCTCCCTCACGCCTCTTTCCCTCACCCCAAACCCTTCCCTCTTCTCCTCTTGGAACAAATAGATGGGGGCTCGTCTTGGAAGCCCGATTTCTTGAAGAAAGGCTGGTAATCTTCTTCTCCTCTCCCTTAGCTTTGATTTGATTATAGTTTTATGCTAAATGGTTGAGTTTTGGGTTTGATTTGAGTTTTGGGGATTTTTGTTAAAAGTCTAAAATGTTGATTTTAGTGTTTTTATTGAGTTTAATTGGTGTAATGGAGGTGTTGAGGAAGTTAGGGGTGTTGGTTTTGAGTTTGGGTGTGAAAAACACCATGGAAGCTCGAATATTTTGGAAACTCGCAGGTCGCGATCGATGGCGGCATGCGCCGACCGATCACGACATGTTGCTGATTTTGGGAAGGCGATGAATAGTCTCGGCGATCGATTGCGAAGAGTAGGCAATCGATCACGAGGGCATTGGCGATCGATCGTGGATGGCAGTGTTGCGGGCAGTGTACTCGCGCGATCGATCGAGCCTGATGGGCGATCGATCGCGGTACTGTTTGGTTGGTTTTTTTTGGAATTTAGGAAAATGTCGGGATTTTGGAAACGGAGTTTAATTAACCGATTTTCGGGGCAATGTATACATTCCAATGGGAATGCCATACTTTTAAAAAGGGAATGATTGGAGCCAAATTTTATTAATAAAAAAGGAATACTCGATTGAGTAATTGTCTAACTTTTGAACTTGCAAAATGGAATATTTTTGGTATTATGTATGCTTAGCCGGGGGGCTTTTATTTTGGTAATCGTCATAGATGGACAATAGGTTTGGAAATTATGAACATGCTTGGGCACGTGATTGCATGCCAATGTTTAATTGGGAGTTATTTGCATGTTAGCACTTAACTCATCGGGTCGTGGGACTTAGGCAAGGTTGGACTTGAACTATGGAGTTATAAGGTACGTATGACATACGAGCATAGCCCTTTATTATAATTGCAATTGTTGAGTGCATGATACACTGTATTGCAATAAATGTATATGGATATGCATGGTATATGGTATTAACAATAAACGGATATTGAAATACATGGTTTATGGTAATTGCTACAAACGGATATATATGCATTGGGAATTATATGGTGCCGCTTTTGAGCAAGCAATGATTGTGATGTTGTTGCCTTTGAGCGAACATTCGTTATGACACCACTACTGTTGAGCATGCGTGAGAATGAAATACCGCTATTGTAGAGCGAGCAATGAAATAGAACTATGGAACCATAAATGAGACATATGGAATATTTGTAATCATTGTTTAATGATTTGACATTATTGATTATGATATCAGTGCTTGGCATATGGATTCGTTAATCAACGTAACCATTAACTGGCTATTGGGAATTTGATGGTTTCAGTTGTTTTGAGAACAGGGACAGTACAGGAAATCCCGGATGAGAATGATACCATCCAGGGAGCATATTTTATATTTCATAGCATTTACATTGTTGTAAATTATGAATTGTATTATTGTGATTATTGGATTTGGGATATTGGTATGCTCACCCCGTGTGGGGCTGTCTCTGTTGGGGCAGGTGATTAGGTACATCGATGGCTTTGGAGATGAGCTCGAGCTATGGATTTGAGGTGCTACCAGGGATCGAAATACTAGCGACGGTATTGAGCACCATATTTTATACATTTGTTACACACATACCTATTTGATGCTCGTATGTGAGCACTATTATGTGTATATGGCATGTATAAAAAGGCAAGGGTCTTTCTCTCTTCATTTATGAGTAGCATACAATTATTTTTTGAATTGCTAAATGAACTGAGGACATGTTAGTGTATTATATTGGTGCATGAGATGAATGTGGACTTGGTTGGGGAAAACTAGACATTATATGGAATAATGTAAATAATTTTATTATACACATGATTGGCTATGATGATAAGTGGTTTTTCCCCTACATGTATGATTATATGCCTAATGGTATGGATTAATACACTAATAACGGGATAAGGGCACGGGGGTCCTTACATTAGTGGTATCAGAGCAGTGGTTTGCTCTTTGGGGCTGTTGAGGGCCTGGAACATGCTGATAGGAATGGGTAGCACATATTTATGCATGATAGTAGTTAGTGTTGTGTGACACAGCTATTTGCTTATGTGCTTTTATGATATGAAATGTGGTATTGCTAACCATGGTGGTTGCAGATCATTTGGAATACGATGAGATGAGATTGATGGGAACGGTTAGCACTTGATATGAAAGTGTTTTAAGAATTTGATGTTGTAGGAAAATCAGGAAATGAGAAACATTATACGCTGTCTAAGGATAGGAATGGTGGATAACAGACAGTGGAACATTCGGTATGATTTCCATATGATTATGAGATTTTAATTGAAATTGAGCATGCATATATATTGCAATTAGTCCTGATACGGGTATATCACCAGCGATGGATCATAATATTTGCCGTCATATGTCGAAGCGATGGTTAATGCCGCTGTCATATCATAGCGAGGGATATTATTGAGCCGCCGATATATCGTAGTAGGATTTGTGGACTGTTGTGCTAACCTTGATGCATGTGTATGGAAATATCGGTGAGATTATACGGAATGGGCATCACTTCTTGAGTCCAAAGGGACAATGTGCATTGTACGGGGTCACCTTTTGCGCCTACGGAGCATGTGGCACGTGCATTTTTCGGGGTCACCTCTTGCGCCTATGGGGCATGTGGCACGTGCATTGTACGGGGTCACCTCTTGCATCTATAGGGTATGTGACACGTGCATGGGAGGGCCTCTTGGGCCTGTGGAACAAGGCGTTATATTTTTGATTTTGTCGCTGTCGTGTCGAAGCGATGTACATGCCGCTGTCACGTCGAAGCGATGATACCACCGTCATGTCGAAGCGATGATGCCGCCGTCGTATTGAAGCAATGGTACATGCCGCTGTCACGTCAAAGCGATGATTCTGCTGTCATGACGTAGCGATGCGATCGGGAACAAAGTGCTGCATTTAATGTGAGCCACCTCTTGGGTCCGAAAGGAACAAAGTGCTACATGAATGCGAGTACCTCTTGAGTCCACGATTATACCGCTGATTTTATGGTGATGGTTTTTGCCGCCGATTGTATAGCGATGGTTTATGCCGCTGATTGGCGATGGTTTATGTGCCAGGTATTCATAGCGATGGTTTAATCCGCTATTTAATTGGCGATGGTTTATGCCATCGGGTATTCATAGCGATGGGTTATTCCGCTATTCTATTGGCGATGGTTCATGCCGCCGTGTTTTTATAGCGATGGTACATTCGCTAGTTTAATGGCGATGGTACATACCACCAGGTAGTATATAGCGATGGGTCATTCCGCTACATCTATTGGTGATGGTTCATGCTGCCAGGTATTATATAGCGATGGGTCCTTCTGCTACATCTATTGGCGATGGTTTATGCCGCCAGGTATTATATAGCGATGGGTCATTCCACTACATCTATTGGCGATGGTTCTTACCGCCGGATAACTATAGCGATGTTTTATGCCGCTGACTCTATGGCGAGGGATCATGCCACTGATTTTATAGCGATGGGTTCTGACGCTATCTACATAGCATGGGATTGTACCGCCCACGAGCTATGGGTGTTGATTATGTACCACTATTGGACGACGGAGACAGGTATGCCACTATTTTATCGGCGATGAGTTATGATATATTACTATTTTGTTAGCAGTATTGTGGATACCATGTGTTGTTATATACCGTCATGTGTTTGCCGATGAGATTATGGATGTCGTGTATCGACATATACCGTCAAGAGTTGGCGATGTTATTTTGAATGTCAAGTGTTGACATATACCATCACAGGGTGACGATGACATAGTGGATGTCTATGTAGACGCGTAGCGTCGTCTCGATCAATAATACATTTATGTATATGTATTTAGGCGTATGGGTTGAGTGCCGATGGTGAGCACAAGGTGATGTCTACATCACTGGTTGACGAGACTCGTACGCCGAGCAGGTTTGCTCGATGGATCATTGGATGCATTGTACCGGTGAGTGTGCCGCATCATGTAATAGAGGTAAATATTTTCGAGTAGTGATACCTTTGGGTATACTCGCTGTAATGGCTAAGGCCAAGTGATTGGTGGTAAGATTAGTAATTGAGGAAACTACTCGCTTGTCGTTGTGATGTGTGGTAGATATGGTTACACCCACCCTGAGGGTGTGGAATGAGTCCTAATGGATTAGGATTGCACCATGGTTGAGCAAGGACACCGGGATGTCCATTATGCTTTGGTGTTTTAGAGAAATATTGGGTGATTACCAACTACTCTAAGTGGATGTTACCGTATGGTATACCGAGTGGAACATATGATACGTTGGTAGGCTTGATATAAGCCTATGGAGGCAGCGCTTGCTAGCCAGATATCGTGGCAGTGATATAGTGTGCTTGTTGGAGCCATTATGCTGCACGTGGGGACTGAGTTTGGTGAATCGTACGGTGATATGATGAGGGTTTATGGTAGACTCTTGTAGTCTCTATGTGGCATGATGATTGAGGCAGGGAATACCTCACGGGAACGTTTATACATCTATTGTTATGAGGGACTTGTACTGGGACAACTCAATTTTGTTGGTAGTACCAACACGAGTGTCAATAAGTCGTTGTTAGCTCTAGTTGAGCATCCTTGCATATGGAATGCAACAGGAGTCACAAGATTTGTGGGATATAGCTTGTGGGGTAACACTACTATATTGATTTCATCTTTTGGAGAGATTTGGATTGTACTATCATGGAGACAGCTGCTATCAACCGTGGGTTGATTGTAAATCAGCCATGATTATAATCATTACTGGTGTTGGACCGAGTAATGGAATTCTTACCTTTCGGTGAGACGTTTGAGGAGACGTCTCCAGGGAAATGCTCGAAATTGTGGAGTACTATGGCATTAGTACAGAGCATCATTAGGATGAGTATACATGGCGTATACGGTTTTTGATTTGGTAATAGTGGCTTTGATGCACTATTTTGAACCAGTTGCGTATTTTTGGTTCCGAGATATGTTTTGATATAAATATATCCAGGTTTTCCGAACGGCAGTTCGAGGTTGGAGGGTCTTGAGTTCATGACATATTCCTTGTGAGGAATGCGGTATTGATATACCCACCGTTTGGGAATCTTTGGGAGATTCAATGAGTCGGTTTGTGAGATGTTGATGTTGGAATCACACCATTGGTCGTTGGTCTGTCAATCATTATTCTCCGCGAGGTGAGAATAGCTGGGGATTGACAGTTGGTTTTGGGACTTTGGGTATGATTGGAGATGCCCGAGTCTATTGCATTGAGTGTGCCTGGGTTGGTGAATCTCCGATGAGAGATTGTATCACCTTGAGATTGGTAATCTCGATGGCACGATTTATTCTGAAGAATGATCGTGAGGTTTGGTTGACTTCCTCCGAGGAGGAGTTGTGGTACCTTGGGGTCATGGAAATTCTTTTGGTTAATTCGATAGCCTCCCTGTTTTAGGATTGTTGAGTCCCAGGATAAACGAGGGATGGCCAGGATTCGGATTTGTTAGTTTCATGGTTGACACGTGTGGCGGGAATGCAATTGATTGTTCTTGCATGTCCTTTCGAGTACTTGAGACTTTGTGGAGTCTCGATAGTGTGTCTGGACAAGATATGATTCTTGGAACACCCGGATGTAGACATCTTTCGAGATGTGTTTCGTGTTGATCGGGGTCGTGTTGTGGCCCAATCCATGTTGCAATGTGGTGCAAGTACTCCTTTGATGTAGATGGATTTGGAAAGCGGAAGCCGGATGTGGTATAAGTACATTGTAGTGTACTGGTGGTTTCCTTGGTAACGATGTATAGTTAACATCGTAGACTAGATCATAAAGATATCATCGAGACGATATCTATTTTGGAATCACGAATGATTCGTTTGATCTGCAGTTAGGGTTGGCTGACTGCTTTTGAGATGGTTGGCATCGGGGAATGCTGACGTCTTCCTTTGAGTTTGTGATGGTTTGGGAGGTTTACCCCATTCCAGGTTTTGGTGCGAGGTCGGTATCCTCACGGTTGATGTGTCGTTACATGTTCATGATTCGAAGATGTGAATCCGTTTGGTTTTGTAATCTCGGCAATACGTGGAGTACGCCGTGCAAATTTCGAGGACGAAATTTTATTAGTGGGGGATAATTGTGATGCCTGGGAATTAATGGTGTTAATCCCGGTGTGGTAATAATTTTTAATGGATTTTTAATTTGGCATTTGTGTGTTAATTGCAGTTTTGGGACTCCCGGGGATTTTAATTCCTGTTTTTGGAGTCGTTGGATCCAAGGGATGAGATTGTATCCTCATCGTGGTGGTAACCTTGGAATTTGGTTTTTGGTGGAACCTGGGGTCCGGAGTATTTTGTACGGGGCTGGTAATGAGAATTGAGGTTAGATAGATGATTTTTGAAAACAGATGATTTTTAATGAGTCATGATGTATTTGTGGAGGAGTCGGTATTTTGGAGCTTTGGAGTTATATATACCATATAGACTCGGTATTACGTCATTATTCGGAATCACTTCCCTCTCTCCTCTCCCTCACGCCTCTTTCCCTCACCCCAAACCCTTCCCTCTTCTCCTCTTGGAACAAATCGATGGGGGCTCGTCTTGGAAGCCCGATTTCTTGAAGAAAGGCTGGTAATCTTCTTCTCCTCTCCCTTAGCTTGGATTTGATTATAGTTTTGTGCCAAATGGTTGAGTTTTGGGTTTGATTTGAGATTTGGGGATTTTGGTTAAAAATCTAAAATGTTGATTTTAGTGTTTTTATTGAGTTCAATTGGTGTAATGGAGGTGTTGAGGAAGTTAGGGGTGTTGGTTTTGAGTTTGGGTGTGAAAAACACCATGGAAGCTCGAAATTTTCGGAAACCCGCAGGTCGCGATCGATCGCGGCATGGCGCCGATCGATCACGCCATGTTGCTGATTTTGGGAAGGCGATGAATATCTCGGCGATCGATCGCGAAGAGTAGGCATTCGATCGCGAGGTTCTTGGCGATCGATCGCGAGGTTTGGCGATCGATCGCGGATGGCAGTGTTGCTGGTAGTGTACTCGCACGATCGATCGCGCCTGATGGGCGATCGATCGCGGCACTGTTCAGTTTTTTTTTTTTTTGGAATTTTGGAAAATGTAGGGATTTTGGAAACGGAGTTTAATTAACCGATTTCCGGGGAAATGTCTACATTCCAATGGGAATGAGGGAATGATTGGAGCCAAATTTTATTAATAAAACGGAATACTCGATTGAGTAATTGGCTAACTTTTGAACTTGCAAAATTGAATATTTTGGGTATTATGTATGCTTAGCCGGGGGCCTTTTATTTTGGTATTCATAGATGGACGATGGGTTTGGAAATTGTGAACGTGCTTGGGCACGTGATTGCATGCCAATGTTTAATTGGGAGTTATTTGCATGTTAGCACTTAACTCATCGGGTCGTGGGACTCAGGCAAGCTGGACTTGAACTATGGAGTTATAAGGTACGTATGACGTACGAGCATAGCCCTTTATTATAATTGCAATTGTTGAGTCCATGATACACTGTATTGCAATAAATGTATATGGAAATGCATGGTGTATGGTATTAGCAATAAACGGATATTGAAATACATGGTTTATGGTAATTGCTACAAAAGGATATATATGCATTGGGAATTATATGGTGCCACTTTTGAGCGAGCAATTATTGGGATGTTGCCGCCTTTGAGCGAACATCGGTTATGACGCCACTGCTGTTGAGCATGCGTGAGAATGAAATGCCGCTATTGTAGAGCGAGCAATGAGATAGAACTATGGAACCATAAATGAGACATATGGAATATTTTTAATCATTGTTTAATGATTTGACATTATTGATTATGATATCGGTGCTTGGCATATGGATTCGTTAATCAACGTAACGATTAACTAGCTATTGGGAATTTGATGGTTTCAGTTGTTTTGAGAACAGGGACAGTACAGGAAATCCCGGATGAGGATGATACCATCCAGGGAGCATATTTTATATTTCATAGCATTTACATTGTTGTTAATTATGAATTGTATTATTGTGATTATTGGATTTGGGGTATTGGTATGCTCACCCATGTGGGGGCTGTTTCTGTTGGGGCAGGTGATTAGGTACATCGACGGCTTTGGAGATGAGCTCGAGCTATGGATTGGAGGTGCTACCAGGGATCGAAATACCAGCGACGGTATTGAGCACCGTAGTTTATATATTTGATACACACATACCTATTTGATGCTCGTATGTGAGCACTATTATGTGTATATGGCATGTATAAAAAGGCAAGGGCATTTCTCTCTTCATTTATGAGTATCATACAATTATTTGTTGAATTGCAAAATGAACTGAGAACATGTTAGTGTATTATATTGGTGCATGAGATGTATGTGGACTTGGTTGGGGAAAACTACATTATATGGAATAATGTAAAGAATTTTATTATACGCATGATTGGCTACGATGATAAGTGGTTTTTCCCATCCATGTATGATTGTATGCACTAATGGATTGGATTAATACACTAATAACGGGATAAGGGCACGGGGGTCCTTACAAAGGCCGAGATTGAATTGGAAATCTTGCCTATAGATTTGCATTGTCACCAGCTTTATCGGTTACTCGCGATGTATTTTTCTTCATGTTGCTAGGTTGCGAATATATTAATTGAATCTATCACGTCTTTCGGCCTGATAAGATTAGACTTGATCATTCTTGTCAAACTTCATGTTTGCATTTTGGATCGTAAAGATATATATATATGTTCCATAGTATTCAATATATCCTGTCGTGTATTCTGATCCATATGATGTTTTCAGTGAGGAGCTGGATTTATGTTTGTGATTTCGAGGATGAAATTTGTTTAAGTGGGGGAGAAGTGTAGGCCCCGAGATTTGATTATTGTTAATTAAATATAATTTGGGAATTTATTAATAATTAATTTTGAATAAATTAATTAGAGATGAAATTGACAATATAAATGTCAACTGACAATTTAATCGGAAAATGACATATTTTTGAAATGGTAAAATAAGCTCCGATAATATTTTAAAAATAAATTATTAAAATGAAGAATTTAATTTTGTGAGTATATTAGTGGATATAAATCACAAGTATCAACTGTAAATTTTATATCAGTACATCGACGAAACTCCAATTACGTAACTAGACTGGAATAAAATTATTGGTGTGTTGTATTTGTTAGTAATCCTAAGAGCATACAACGCAGCGGAATAAAATTTTGCATTACTAAACCGCGGATCTATACATAGGGATTCATATCGGATAAAGGATCAAAAGGTCTCACCCTTGTAGCGTGTTTGAGCAGATTCCTCGGAGCACCACGTCCAACAATCCCGAGTCACGAGCAACACCTCCAAGGTCTTGCCTCAACGGTATCCACACGATCAAATCGAACAAAGGGATAGTTTAAGAACAAGTTGCTAGACTAGTTCTTAAACCGGAACCAAAAATCACTCGATTCACAATCAAGAATGATCGCCGGAATCACACAACTCACTTCGGTTATGAAGAAAAACCGTGAGAGCAAGGTGAACGGCGGTCGTGAGCTTTTTGGTGCTAGGTTTTGTGTTATGAAGTGTTAATCTAATTAAACACATTGTTAACAAATTATATATGATTAATTAAAGGCTTTCATAAAGCCTCATGGGCTTAAGCCCATGATTTTAATTTAATCCTTATAATTATTAATTAAGACTCTTCTTAATTATTTAATTCATCCAATGAATTTAATTCCCTTTATCGATTTAATCTTTTGTGCGACCCGATAGGATCTTGTAATGTTGGCAGTGACATAAAATCTCATTTTACGTTACAAGCAAGGAGCGGTGTCTAGCAACACATCGAGGCTACCCAAATTACAAGAATGTCAATGACTCGACATAACCTTTAGAACTTGTGATAATATTAACCATGTAACTTAATCCCTTTGTCCTTTGTGTTTAGATTGAACACGAGTCATGAAATAGTCATACTCGTATATTAAATCTCTATTTCTTGATCCCCAAGTAGAACTAGAATAAACGAATAAGCTCGATATCTCATATCGACTCATTCGAGCATGGCCATGCATTTTAGTTCTCACTTGATCAAGGGCCAAACACATCTCTTGTTATATAGGAGGGACAAATCCTATCTCGATCAGTCAACATCCCTCTACATAATTCGTAGTGTATCCAATAGTCGCCTTTATAGATTACCCTGTTACGGGTAACGTTTGACGATATCAAGATACATAACTCCTTATGTTGGGATCTCTGATGATCACAAGTCGTAAGGATTACATACATTATTATCACTATGAGAATTGCATATGACGATCATATAACTATCCATGTTGCATTCTCATGGTGGGTCTGTCCAGTACATCGTTCTCTAACATGTACCCATGTGTTGATTTGATATCTTATATCAATGAACAATTCATCAATCAACACATACTAGTCTCTACGTATTATCATTATCCCTATTCATGATAATACTTGACTAGGGACATCTTTAAGAATAATACAATATTATTCTAAGGACATTAACATATATATTAATTCATATTGCACAGTTAAAAGAATAATATATAATAATGAATTGCCATTCATAAAATCATATTACATTGTATGTCATAAACAATCATCTAATGATGTCTTAGGGCATATCCCAACAGTATTTACACTTATCGCTACACACACTAAACACATAAAACTCACGCACACATATTGGGTTTCAGACATAAGCTGTAGCATCCCCTTCTCCTCTCCCGGTTTTCGCATTCGACCTCCACCCACTAAAACGTCGCGCCTACCGCCATCCGACCATCAACCGACGAGTTTGGCCTACCACCATATTTTCCCCTCTCAGACGGACGTTTCCATTCCAAGAAGTGGAGGTTTGCGTAGCGGATAGAGTTGGATTTTGCCAGAAAGCGCAGAAGTTTGAATTTTACAATTCATCCGTTTTTTGCAATTTCTTCAAGATTGGTTCGGGTAATCATCATTTATCCCATACTCATTCTTCCCTGCAATTTTTGTGGTGTTTGTTTCAGTTGATACGATGCATGCGATGATAGGGCCGATCGATTTAAGTGTTTTAGTGTGCAACATGTTCTTAACCGATAATTAACCCTTTTAAATCATGTTTTTGCTTGATTAATTACATATGAGTGGCATGAAATGTTCATTGTCATTTTGGGATTGAGCTTGATGGATTTTTGCTACTTGATTAGGAATTACCGATCAAATTCCAAAGATTTTAGAGTGAAGGCTCTAAGTGATTAATTAGCCAAGTAGTAACTTGTTTAAAGCCTGTTCTAGCTTAATGAATCTGTTTGAGAGGATTTCATGTAATTTCAATGGCATTTTTGGGTTTGAGTGTGAATGTTCTTAATTCTTAGTTAGTCGATTGCCTTGCTATTGTGGGGTGGAAAGAGCTCGGTTTTAATGTTGCTATTTGAATAAGGATTTTCAATTCTTGTTATTGTGTCGTAATCAAGTTAAATAAGGTGCTGAAAGAGGATGCCGTTTTTTCTCTAGGATCCATTTTTCTTGGTGTATAAGGGTGTGCGTGGGCTTCCTATTTAATCAAGCATTCTTGATGTCATATATTATGCAGTGACTATAATATTTGCATTGGTTTCGGTCTTATATCAGTTACTATTCCTTCTAAACTTTGGTTCAGATGAGATAGTATCATCTTAGAAAAGTATTAGTCACTTGACTTTTATAGATGAAGTAATGTACATTAATCAGGAATTGACGAATTTTCATGTTACTTGGTTATCTGTAGCATAATAGTTGAAAAGATATCAGTTCACACGTCGATCAGAATTAAAGAAAGAATATGTATGTTGCGATCGGTAACATACAACAAGTATCTGTATTATTTGATGTACGATTTGTTGAACTTACGTGAATTACGTGGAATTACATGGCTATGTGAGTTAAATTGACTTATGGAGCGTTCATTGCATTCATGATTTAACATTCGATATATGAAATAAATGTTATGTTAACACACATCATTTTTACATATATACATCGATGCATGACATACACGTTGAGCTATCCTGTAAGGCCCCGATGCTAATTAATCCAGATTAGCGATGATTAAGCAAACCCAGATAATTAAAAGTATAGACTTTGAATTAAGGTGTTCCGGACCACGATGGGTGTCACGCCCCGAGACCGGGGTCAATAACACCGGCATTGATTTCCATTACAACTAGGAAACCAATAAGCCTCGTAATATCATAACAACTGAAAAGCCAGTCTTTTTCCATAAAAATAAAAACCATTGTCTTTACAATGAATAAAGAAATGCGGAATTAAAAACTTAACAACTGAATATATAAAATTGTCTTAAAACTGGAAAACTTGAAAACATAAAAGATCTTGATCTACGCAGCGGACTTGATTTCACCAACCCCAAAATTGGTGCTCTTCTTCTTGCTCTAATTCTTCTTCGGCTTTATCTGGGGATGTAGAGTAAGGGGTTGAGTGCTTTGGAAAACACTCAGCAAGTGGGGGACAATCGATATCATACATATACATAATTTTCATAAACTTGGATCATAAAACTTTCATAAACCGATATGAATGTATCTTAACATACTTGATTTGCCCCTACGAGCCATGACATAACATATCGTTTCATAATTTTCATATACTTAAGCACAGTAAAGCATTCTACTCTCTTCTTGGTACTGATATCAGTCTCTAGACTTAACCCTCATAGAGATGAGGTCATAACATCGGCTAACCCACGAATAAAGGGTCTGGATAATCCAGAAACAACGGATTACCACCGTATAAGGTTCTTTTAGCGGTTACACCCCACCGCATCAGGGTCATGGGGATCCAAATCAAATTATATTTCAAGTTTAGCGTGCTTACAAAATATACTTTCATGATTTGAACATAATACATATCGATCGGGATTTCAAAACATACTATATGATTTTTAGAAAACGAAACGAATATATATAACAAAAGCCCACTTACAGTGCTTTGATGCGTGTTTGAGTAATCGACGGTACGAAACGAACGGATTCAAATCTTCCTTGGCTTTAGATAACTATCCGAACAACAAGGACTAAATTCTTAGCCTTTCTCGAACCGGATTCTGATAGGATTTGATTCGAACAAGTGAACAATCGGTGGTTCAGGTGCTGATTTAAGGCCAAGATTCTCTCGGTTTTTATCTCACAAAACTCGCTGGTAAAAGAAGGGAATTTTGGACAGAATTAACAGCCAACTTTGGCGTTTTCCCTCGATGATGGTTGCTGAAACTCGGCTAAGAACACTTGGTTTAGTTCTCGAAAATTTGCTGAAAATTTGGACAGATTCTGGAATTTTTTTTCGAAGGCTTGTGGACTGAGTTCTTCGAAACTTGTTGCTGGAAATTTAGAAGAGATTAAGCTGGAAAGGTTTCGAATTGTTGCTGCAACTTCTGGGGAAAACAAGGCAACAAGCTCTTCGGTTAAGGAGAGTGTTTAATCTTCGGACTTGTAGGCTGAGAAGGAGGGGTAATTGTGATTTAGCATCTTTCATGGTTGGTGCATATATATAGGTGATGGTTGGCCAGGACTCAAGGAGTTTTTAGAGATGAAATCTTCGAATTTTAGGTGGACAAATCTGTGCAGATTGTTGCTGATTGCATTCGATCATAGCTGCTGCTTGGGGGGTGGATAGAATCGAATTTACTAGGCTAAACTTGATGAGGTTTCTGCCAAATCTCTTCGAGGGCAATAAGGAGGAAACCGAGGAGTTTAAGAGGTGCCAATTATCGAAATTCTTGGATCAAATCTCTACAGATTTTGTGGTGCTGCAGGTCCAAATCTGCTACGAACAGGTACTGCAATTGTGGTGGGTTATTGGAGGATTCTGCTCGATCTTAAAGGATGGTGTTGGGTAGATAAAGTCGAACCAAGCTGATAAGATTTGGGGGAGTTTAATAGGATGAGTTTTGGTTTGATTCCAAAATCGAATTTCAAAGTTGAATTCGAGATGAATAAAGAGGGAGTTTGATATGTTTAGGACTCCTTGGTTGTATTGAAACTCTAGTCTAGAGTTTAGGAAATTTCAAACTCTTTTCAAACATTTTTAGTTATCCCTAACAAAAAATCCGGGTCTTTACATCCCTCCCTCCTTATTGGAAGTTTCGTCCTCGAAACTCGAGTCGACTTGATCCTGGAAAAGGTAGGGGTATTTCTCCCGCATTGATTCTTCAATTTCCCAAGTAGCTTCTCTTTCCGTATGGTTTGACCATTGGACCTTGACGTAAGGAATGGTCCTTCTTCTCAGAACTTGATCCTTGGTATCCAGAATACGGATTGGGATTTCTTCGTATTTCAACGTTTCGTCCAAGTTACCTTGAGTTACTAGGGGTTCTGCTTCCAGTACATGGCTTGGGTCAGCAATGTATTTCCTTAGTTGTGATACGTGGAAGACATTGTGAATTCTCGACAGATTTGGCGGTAGGGCTATCTTATAGGCTAGCGTTCCCACTTTTTCTAGAACTTCAAATGGTCCCACATATCTTGGGTTCAACTTTCCCTTTTTGTCAAATCTAATCACTCCTTTCATTGGTGAAATTTTTACGTAGACCTTTTCACCAATCTCGATATCCACTGGTCTCCTTTTCAAATCAGCCCAACTCTTCTGTCGGTCCTGGGCTGTCTTGAGCCTATCTCTGATGATGGCTATCTTGTCAGTAGTAGCTTGCACTAACTATGGTCCGTTGATAGCTCTTTCTCCTACTTCATCCCAGTATAATGGTGATCGACATTTGCGCCCATAGAGTGCTTCGTATGACGCCATCCCAATGCTAATGTAAGCAAACTCGACTAGAGGTAATAGTTGGCTCCAATTTGCAGTAAAATCCAATACACAAGCTCTTAGCATGTCTTCGAGGGTTTGGATAGTCCTCTCCGTCTGGCCATCTGTTTGTGGGTGATAAGTCGTGCTAAGAGTTACCTTACTTCCCATAGCTTGCTGAAAGCTTTTCCAGAAACGCGACACGAATCTGGGATCTCGGTCCGATAGTATGCTTACTGGGACTCCATGCATTCTCACTATATTGTCCATATATAGTGTTGCCAACTTATCTAAGTTGTAGTTCATGCGGACTGGTAGGAAGTGTGCTGACTTGGTTAGTCTATCAACAATTACCCATATTCCGTCGTGGCTCTGTTTTGACTTTGGTAGTCCCACGACAAAATCCATGGAGATGTGATCCCATTTCCATTCCGGGATTTCCAGAGGTTGAAGAAGTCCTCCGGGTCTCTGATGCTCAGCTTTCACTTGCTGACATACTAAGCATCGGGCAACAAATTCAGCTACGTCCTTTTTCATTGCGTTCCACCAAAAACTTTCCTTCAGATCCTTGTACATCTTTGTACTCCCAGGGTGGACTGAAAACTTTGACTTGTGCGCTTCAGACATTACATCTTGTCTTATGTTGTTCACATCTGGCACGCACAATCGTCCTTTCATCCACAGAATTCCATTGTTATCGATCTCAAAGTCAGTAATCTTCTTCTCCCTGACTTGTTCTTTTAGCTTGGTTAGGCTCGGATCTTGATCTTGGCTTAGCTTGATGGTCTCTCGAAGACAAGGTTGAGCTGAGACCGTAGCTAAGATTATTTTTCCTTTGCCTTTCCGGCTCAAAGCATCTGCTACTTTGTTTGCCTTGCCGGGGTGGTAGCTAATAGTGAGATCGTAGTCTTTTAGAAGTTCGATCCATCGTCTCTGCCTCATGTTGAGTTCCTTTTGAGTGAACAAGTACTTGAGGCTTTGATGGTCAGTGAACACTTCGCACTTGGCGCCATACATATAGTGTCTCCAAATCTTTAAGGCGAACACCACTGCGGCTAATTCGAGGTCATGCGTAGGGTAGTTTTGCTCATGGGGCTTGAGCTGTCTTTATGCATAAGCAATCACTCTTCCTTCCTGCATGAGTACACATCCTAGTCCTTCTTTAGATGCATCACTATAAATAGTGAAACTCATGTCTTCAGTTGGTAATACCAGTACAGGTGCAGATGAGAGCTTTTCCTTTAAAGTCTCAAAGCTTTTCTCACATTCTTCACTCCATATGAACTTTGCGTTCTTTTGTGTGAGCCTGGTAAGAGGTACTGCTATTGACAAAAATCCTTCGACAAACTTTCGGTAGTAACCAGCTAATCCCAAGAAGCTTCAAATGTCAGTCACTGTTGTTGGTCTAGGCCAATCTAAAACTGTCTCTACCTTTTTAGGATCCACTGACACGCCTTCTTTTGATATGATGTGTCCTAAGAAAGATACGCTTTCTAGCCAGAATTCACATTTATTAAATTTGGCATAGAGCTCCTTCTCTCTCAATGTCTGTAGAGTGAGGCGAAGATGTTGTTCATGATCTTCATTGCTCGACGAATACATGAGGATGTCGTCGATGAATACCACAACAAAGTCATCCAAGAATGGCTTGAATACTCGATTCATCAAATCCATGAATACTGCTGGAGCATTTGTTACGCCAAATGGCATCACCGTGAATTCGTAATGCCCATACCTCGTTCTGAATGCTGTTTTCGGTATGTCATCAGTTTTTATCTTTAGTTGGTGATAGCCTGACCTTAGATTGAGCTTAGAAAAGACTTTAGCTCCTTTGAGTTGATCGAATAGGTCATCTATCCTTGGAAGAGGGTACTTGTTCTTGATTGTGATCTTATTCAGCTCTCTGTAGTCGATGCACAATCTCATGCTCCCGTCTTTCTTCTTTACAAACAACACTGGAGCTCCCCATGGGGGTACACTTGGTCTGATTTGTCTTTTGTCTAAGAGATCCTGAAGTTGTTCCTTGAGTTCTTTCAATTCGGCTGGAGCCATTCGATATGGTGCCTTTGAAACTGGTGCAGCGCCTGTCACCAAGTTGATTTCAAACTCCAATTCTCGGTTTGGAACAGAACCGGGCAGTTCTTCAGGAAAGACATCTGGAAACTCTTGTACCACCGCTATGTCTTCTATCCTGGGTTCATCTTCCTCTTTAACCTAGCTTATTGTAGCTAGGTAAACTTCTTCACCGTTCTTTACGGCTTTCCACGTCTGTGCTGCCGACAGAAGGAATTTTCGTTCCTTGGTTTTGCCGTGGTATACGATCTCTTCCTCGTCTAGAGTCCGTAGTTTAATATTCTTGTTACGGTAGTCTACTACTCCATGATGTTCGGATAACCAATCCATTCCCAATATAATATCAAAATCCACCATTTTGAGTTGAATTAGCTCAGCATTAAACTTGATTTCATTAATACTAAGATTACAATTTTGGTGTATGCTATGTGCTATAAGGGTCTTATTGGCTGGTGTTGCTATGTTATATGGTTCACTAAGCAGTTCTGGCTTAAGGGCTAGTTTCTTAGCAAACCTTTTGGACATAAATGAATGTGTGGCACCACAATCAAACAATGTATACGCAGGTAATTCGTTTAAATAATGGTACCTGCCACTACGTCGTTTGCGTCCTCGGCCTCTTCTCGCGTTATAGCAAACACTCTGGCGTTCGGCTTAGTCTCCTTTGGTTTACTAGGAGGGCCGTTATTCCTTACAGTCGTCCCCCTCATATCAGGTTCGGGACACTCAGCAATTCGGTGGCCTGTCTTCCCACATCGGAAACATGCATCTTTTCCTCTGAGACATTCTCCTAGATGGTTGAATCCACAGTTCGAACATTTAGGGTACCTCTGTTGAGTTGGGCCTACTGTGGGTCCCCTTTGCTGGTTGCTGGACGGACTAGGCCTCTTGAAGTTTTGATTACTAGAGGTATGCTGACTGGTGGAGGGTCGCTTGCGCTTAAACTCTTCCTCCCGACGCTTGATATCTGCTTCAGCCCTGATGGCGGCTCCCATTAAATCTCCGAAATTGGTTGTCTCGAAAATTGCCAGGGCGGATTGGATTCGACTGTTCAGTCCAATCCTGAAGCGATGTAGCTTAAGGGACTCGTCTTCCATGATACTCGGTGCATACGTTCCCAGCGAATTAAATCTTGCGGTATAATCCACCACTGTCATATCTGTAGTCTGTGTCAGGTTTTCAAACTCTCGCAGCTTCTGGTTCTGGACCGCAGTTGGAAAGTACTGCTTTAGAAATGTGCTCCGGAACCTTTGCCATGTAACTGGTCCCGTTTCTTGCATTAATGGCGACACATTTTCCCACCACTTCCCTGCTTGGTCGATGAGAAAAGACGTGGTAACTTCCACCTTGATATCCTCCGGTACTTCCAACAGTCTATGGTGGTTCTCTATTTGCTTCAGCCAGTTCTGGGCCATCTCCGAGTCTGAGTTGCCATCAAAGGTTGGAACTCTGTTCTTCCGCAAAGATTCATAGTGGTACTTCACTCCCTGTGGATGTGGCGTTGGCTGCGGATGTGGCTGATTAGCAGCAGGGTTATTCAAACCTTGAAGTGTTGTGGCCACAATGGTGGCTATTGCTGCCAAGTCCTCACGACTCAGTCCCACCCTCGGGGGTTGTGGCGGTGCAGGTGGAGGATTCTGATTTCCATTAGTTCTCTCCTGATTAGAGTTGGGAGGAACAGCATAGTTGGGATTACGATTGCTGCGAGTAAGACGTCCGGTCATTTCCTACAATACATAAAGATCTAAAATCTTTGCGCAGAGAATATAACAATAGCGGAAAGATAAAGAAGACATGATAAACAGAAATGACGATTTTATTAATCATTGAAAATGTTTATCAAAACAAAACGGAAAGGAAATGCTGAACATCAAAATAATTCTTAAAAACAAAACTCCTAAACAAAGCTTTGTAGAAACTACGGATCTATAACATCTCCACTTCCTAGCTCCTCTACGATATCTTCCTCCATTGGTTCTTCATCTGGGTCTTCATCCGAGTCTACCACGTCCAGGATGTCTCGCATGTGATCATTGGCTTCCCTTAGATCACTATTGACGTTTTGGAGGTGAGTGATGATATTCCAGTATCCATTGCTTCTTATTGCCAAGCGATGGTTCGAAGCTTGAAGTGAGAGTACTCGCTCCGCCATTTGTTCCAGCTGTTGCCTTTGCACTACGCATTTCTCGGCAGCAGTCCGATGGAGTTCATCTAGTCGAACAACTTCTTTGCTAGCTTCCTTACTCTGCTCGTCGGCTTGATGGTGATAGTAGCCGAGTCTATGAACATCACCCTGCAGGTGGTCTACTACCTCAAGTAATTCCGAATTAGCTTCCTTGAGCTTTTCAACTTCTTGTTCCAGGCTAAGGATCTGGACTGTCTGAGCTCGGGTTGTCATCACCTAAACCCAATTACGGAACTAATTTAGTCAAATGAAATATTTGACAAAAATTATTATTAAAACAAGGATAAAAAATAAGAGCATAAATCTTCGATTTTTGCAATCAAGAAATTTTTATTTTTTTTTTTAAAATTCGAAAATTAGGGTTCTTATTTCGAATAATAGGGGTTTCGAATTAATCCCTAATCGGAGCTTGAAATCTGAAATTGGCAGAGGGTTAATGATCGATTTGCTGGAGTAATCACACGAAAAATTTTTAATTTCAAAACGATCAACATATGCTCAGAAAATCGGGGAAACGAACCAATTTGGGAATTAGGGTTCTTAGATTTCGAATGCGAAATTGACAGAGCAAACGGAATCCGATCGATCCGAAACTTGGACAGTATGGTCGACTGGAAGAGACGGTTCGAATGGTATACTCGTCGACGGCTATCGTGGCGGCAGGCGGCGGCGACGACTTGGAGCTTAGGGTTTACTGTACGAAAATCGAAAAATCCGAAAATAATTCTAAAAAAATCGATTTTTTTTCTAAAATAAAATTTTAAAAACAGAAACTGAAAATTTTAAAATTTTGAAAATTTTCGTATTCATGTGATTAATCAGATTGGACTTCTGATTATCGTAATTATCATAAAACGACAATTTTCACCCAACTGTATTTATTTCTCCAGTTGGTCTATTTCAACCGGAATTTTCTTCTAGTTACTTCCTTAACTAGAATACTTTTCCTAGCGGGATTATGGAACCTGGCTAGCTCTGATACCACTAAAATGTCACGCCCCGAGACCGGGGTCAATAACACCGGCATTGATTTCTATTACAACTAGGAAACCAATAAGCCTCGTAATATCATAACAACTGAAAAACCAGTCTTTTTCCATAAAAATAAAAACCATTGTCTTTACAATGAATAAAGAAATGCGGAATTACAAACTTAACAACTGAATAAATAAAATTGTCTTAAAACTGGAAAACTTGAAAACATAAAAGATCTTGATCTACGCAGCGGACTTGATTTCACCAACCCCAAAATTGGTGCTCTTCTTCTTGCTCTAATTCTTCTTCGGCTTTATCTGGGGATGTAGAGTAAGGGGTTGAGTGCTTTGGAAAACACTCAGCAAGTGGGGGACAATCGATATCATACATATACATAATTTTCATAAACTTGGATCATAAAACTTTAATAAACCGATATGAATGTATCTTAACATACTTGATTTGCCCCTACGAGCCATGACATAACATATCGTTTCATAATTTTCATATACTTAAGCACCGTAAAGCATTCTACTCTCTTCTTGGTACTGATATCAGTCTCTAGACTTAACCCTCTTAGAGATGAGGTCATAACATCGTCTAACCCATGAATAAAGGGTCTGGATAATCCAAAAACAATGGATTACCACCGTATAAGGTTCTTTTAGCGGTTACACCCCACCGCATCAGGGTCATGGGGATCCAAATCCAATTAGATTTCAAGTTTAGCGTGCTTATACTATATGATTTTTAGAAAACGAAACGAATATATATAACAAAAGCCCACTTACAGTGCTTGGATGCGTGTTTGAGTAATCGACGGTACGAAACGAACGGATTCAAATCTTCCTTGGCTTTCGATAACTATCCGAACAACAAGGACTAAATTCTTAGCCTTTCTCGAACCGGATTCTGATAGGATTTGATTCGAACAAGTGCTGGAACAATCGGTGGTTCAGGTGCTGATTTAAGGCCAAGATTCTCTCGGTTTTTATCTCACAAAACTCGCTGGTAAAAGAAGGGAATTTTGGACAGAATTAACAGCCAACTTTGGCGTTTTCCCTCGATGATGGTTGCTGAAACTCGGCTAAGAACACTTGGTTTAGTTCTCGAAAATTTGCTGAAAATTTGGACAGATTCTGGAATTTTTTTTCGAAGGCTTGTGGACTGAGTTCTTCGAAACTTGTTGCTGGAAATTTAGAAGAGATTAAGCTGGAAAGGTTTCGAATTGTTGCTGCAACTTCTGGGGAAAACAAGGCAGCAGCTCTTCGGTTAAGGAGAGGGTTTAATCTTCGGACTTGTAGGCTGAGAAGGAGGGGTAATTGTGATTTAGCATCTCTCATGGTTGGTGCATATATATAGGTGATGGTTGGCCAGGGCTCAAGGAGTTTTTAGAGATGAAATCTTCGAATTTTAGGTGGACAAATCTGTGCAGATTGTTGCTGATTTCATTCGATCATAGCTGCTGCTTGGGGGGTGGATAGAATCGAATTTACTAGGCTAAACTTGATGAGGTTTCTGCCAAATCTCTTGGAGGGCAATAAGGAGGAAACCGAGGAGTTTAAGAGGTGCCAATTATCGAAATTCTTGGATCAAATCTCTACAGATTTCGTGGTGCTGCAGGTCCAAATCTGCTACGAACAGGTACTGCAATTGTGGTGGGTTATTGGAGGATTCTGCTCGATCTTAAAAGATGGTGTTGGGTAGATAAAGTCGAACCAAGCTGATAAGATTTGGGGGAGTTTAATAGGATGAGTTTTGGTTTGATTCCAAAATCGAATTTCAAAGTTGAATTCGAGATGAATAAAGAGGGAGTTTGATATGTTTAGGACCCCTTGGTTGTATTGAAACTCTAGTCTAGAGTTTAGGAAATTTCAAACTCTTTTCAAACATGTTTTAGTTATCCCTAACAAAAAAATCTGGGTCTTTACAATGGGTCAACCAACTAGTGGAACATATTTTTACTGCATGAGCATGTGCATGATCACATGGCACTTGGACAACACATGCCACTAATTAATTTAACTCATGTTTAATACATGATTTTGGACCTTTAATCTTGCAATATAGTGATGTATTGACACATGGATTCCATAATACATCAAATAAATTAAAAAAAACATGCCAAATGTGCATAGAAACTCACGCATATACCCATAAAATTCAGATTTTTGGTCTTCATTTCACCACCATTTTCTCTCTCTTCAACCCATCAACACTCCATCTTCTCTCCTCCTTCTTTCCACCTTAAAGCTTTTCGAAATTTGCAGCCTCTTTTAGCACAAAAATCTCTTCCAATTACTAATGCATGTTACATGCAATCAGTGATTTAGAAACCCCAAGACAAGGGTGTTAATTAGGTGCAAGAATTTTCAATTTTGGAGCAAGTTTAGAGGAGTTCAAGCTAGGAAGGAGCCATGGTGGAAAACTTTTGGGTCTTCAAGGGTATGGACTTGTTCTTATTTATTTTTAGTTAGACTTATGGAATTTGGGTCGAAAATTATAGGAAGAATCACAAGAATGTTGGTGTCTTTTTGTTAAAACAGAATCTGCAAAAATTCTTGTTGCATGCAGTAGATTGTTCTGTATTTTCGATTTTCTTAACTTCCAAATCTGACTTTGAGCCACAAACAACAGTTGTAGATTTATTAGTTGTCGTTCCGTGGTTAACATTTGAGCCCATTGGACTTGAAATGAGTGAGATATGTTCATTTTACTAAAGGGTGCTAGATTCGACTCTATGTGTTGAAAGTGCACATGCAGTGTAGACTTCTGAACTTTTGACAAACTTAATGTTCGATTTGATGTCGGTATTCAAATGAAAATTGTAGGTCTTTGAATGTAATTGAAATTTAAAAAAAAAAGATGACTCAATTCGGACTTATTTCCGAGTAGTTATGAATTTACACTTTAAGTACACAATCTATGTCCTGCATGTGGACAAAAACCCCATGCAGAGTGTTATCCGAGTTCCTGAGCATTTGTGGCTAGGAATTTCAAAACATGTACAGAAATACATATTTTTTTAATTTGCGTTTTCTGTCATTTGCAACTAGAATCACCCAATTTGAAGTTAAAATGAAGAAGATATGGCGATTGTACTAAAACTGCTCGAGCTGGAAAACAGAATTTCAAAAGCTAAGTTTTTAGTGTTTTTACTACATTTAAATGGAAGAATTAGCTCGACACCATTAGATAAGAAAATGAAGTCCTTTGAATTTTTGAACTTCGAGAATTGGATTTGGGTCATTTGGTCATCATATGAATTTATTATGAATTTTGAACGAAAACTGGTCAGTCTGAATTTTGAAAGAAAATCAGTAGGAACCATCATTAAAACTTGTTGTAGCTATTATGCCTACTTAAGCACTTAGTGATAATTTTTAGTATATATGACCAGGTTAATAGATCCCAGGGTTGATCAGAGAAGTCTCGGTAGATTAGCTTAGGTTGAGGTATGTTGAAATTAGTTGTATCATGACGTCTGGCAAAGGCGTGTAATGATACTACTGTATGACCTGTTATGCCATTACTTGATTTATATGATTTAATTGTCACTATATGATTCTTATGTGACTATATGACATGATGAAAGTCTTGGATTACATGATATGTGAAATTACATGATATGTATATACTTTCACATGAGATTGCATGATATATTGAGTTGCATATGTCATTTGATGCATAAATGATTCATGGGCATATCATATTGATCTATCATTTCTTTGATATCCATGATTATGATTGAGTTGATTCACTCTGTGTGTCGGGGACGGCGAGCACGGCGATGACAGACAATATAGGTAGCGATCGTAGTCACACGCGTGTCACCAGACCTAGACACGAGGGATGGACGAACACAACATATATGATGATTCTCCTAGCACAATGTGCATGTGTTGTCACCCTCTGCTCGAGCTGACATTATTTGATGATACCTTCCTTTGGACTCCGATTTGGTATCTAGATATTCGATTCCTTGTACCCATTCATACATCGCATTCATACATGGTATGCATTGCATAATACTTTGTCATTTGACATGATTTATTTATTTCTCGTATTGGGTTACTGACCCCCTTTGTGGGGGCTGTAATGTCTTTTGTTGTTCGGACATGACAGGCTTTACAGGAGGACGTGGTGACGATGCTTACAGCAATGCATCGAGAGATAACCGAGCTCCATGATGAGCGAGCTCAGGTTATGTATGGTTTCTTATTCCCAGTAATAGTATATGATTTTTAAACAAAATAAATTTACCGGGATATGCCCCGTGTATGTTGTACTTGGGATATGATATTTTCGAGACTATGTGATAATGTTGGTTAATGTTTGCTTTACTATTTGCAAATAAAAGGCCTAACTGGAATTATATATATATATTTTGAAATCAATATATATGTACCACCTAAAAGCGAAAAAAATTTAGGGCCATTTGATAAGACATTTGAAATAAATCTTCCACTGTTTACGCAAATTAATCATTGTGTGTTAATTAAAGACCATAATAGGAACGTGCCCTCACATTATGGTATCAGACCATATATCTGGGATATGCTCGAACTAGAGTTAGGACACTGAATATAGACACAAATGAATTGTTGGTGCATGTATCTGACTATGTGATTTTATATGCTCTTACCTGCTATGATTACATGTTAGATAATGAAATGTTACACATGTAATGTATTATTAAGCAGGGATAATTAGATGTCATATCTCTGACTATTTAATATGCTGAGTTGCATAGAATCTAGAGAATTTGAATGCTGAGTTGCATACAAACTAGAGCATTGAAGAATTTTATCTGTTAGCACTGATAGTTGCTGGTAGGATGTTGATATAGAATACGTAATGAGAACATCTCTGACTTGAGATTTATATATGGTGTTTTGATTTCTGATGGACAGTTAGTGTTTGGACAGGTAGCAGTGATATAGACTTTAAGAGCTATCTATCGAACCTGTAGACACTATAAACTGTTAATTGAATTATAACTTAGTGATATACGTCCATTATTGGGAATTTTATTTATCACTTTGGGACTTATTCCTTGTGATTAATGGGATGAAACTAGAACTATTTAAAACGCATTTTGTCGATTGACATCGGGAATTTGAGTCTGAAAGACCAGGTAATACGTATGAGTTTACGTCAAAACCTGTGTACACCAAGATGATAATTTAGAACTTGAGAATATTGAAACTAGCAATATTTCAATTGAAGAATAGAGTATAGTTGTTGTAAGAAACAACTAGAATTGGTTTGAATGAGGACTTGTATATGGGGACTGTCGTAATTCAGTTCCAGTTTATATGTCCAAACTATGAATAAATACAACAATATTAACTCTTTTAGATGAGAATATCTAGAGTAATGGTAGTGATGAAAGACAAGTTTTCCGCTTTTGTTACGGGTTAAGATGTTTACAAGAAGGCCATGTTGATGACATGGAAAATGATAATTGATTATCGTGGACTTGAGAAATGGAAATATCTGCTTAATCTAGATAGCTATTCACCAGCGAAGAGATTTAAATTAGAAGTGTTTTGACTGAAGGATAAGACACCGATGTGGTGCGAATTAGTTAAAACTGGATTAAAGATAAATGAAATGACTATCATTGGAATAATCCAAGTAGTCCTAGAAAAGTTTCAGAAGTATCACTTCAATTTATCCAGCTCTAGTAGTCCTGGAGGTACTATGAGAATGTAGAATACCAAATCTTTTTGAGGTCATTGTGGATGTAAATATCTACTGATCCATTTGAAAGAATAAAAGGAATTGTTATTGATTGTGGCCAGTCAGAGCATGTCCGTTATGTGCTCATGAACAGATGGAGTCATAACAACAAATACCCTGACCTAGGGGTATATATCATAGATGGTATTCTTTTAGACCACTCAGTTGCAGCAGCAGTTAATTACCTGCAGATCAGAGGTAATACCTGATAGTTATATTTGGTTTCCCAACAGACCAGAGAGTATACCTTGACAGAGAATAAGATTAGAGATGCTTTAGGAGTAGTGATCGCAGATACATGTTGTGTATTTGATCACACTGCATGAGTTTAATTAATACAAATGCATTGTTTTTCATACATTGCAGCAAATGTGTATTGATTATGATGATTTGGGAAATATACCAGTCGAAATGATTATACTATCTATACATGTAATAATGAACTGTATCTTATAGTTTGATGATAGTGTTGTGGATTTGAATTAAATGTTGTTGCCCAGATATGGTTTTGATTGTATCAAGGGCATGGATACGCTGATGAATATTGAGATATTGTAAGTTGATTTCATAGTATAATAAATTCTCGACCGTATTGTGGCTCCAAAGGAAATGTAATGTTTATCGCCACAAATAGCAAGCTAAGATACTGATAGTATCAGCTATGAAAATATTATGGTTGCGATACTTAGAACATGAGGGTGTTTGATAATAAGCATTTAATTCTGATCAGGAAGAGTCGAGGTTGACTGATATCCTAATGGTAAGAAAACTTACCAAGATTTTCCTGAAGAAATAAAAGAATTTTCACTGGAGAAGGAAATCGATTTTATAGTCGTTAATGCCAAAGAATAGATTCAATATCAAAAGCATTGTACGGAATGCCATCAACACATTTGACAGATACAGAAGAATAGTTGCATAATCTCCTTGATACGAGTACATATGTCTGAGTATGTCACTTGAGGAAACATCAACATTGTTCGTGAAGAAGAAAAATGATATTATGAAGATGTGTATCGACTAAAGGTAGTTGAACCGGGCTACTGTCAATAATAAAATACCCACTACCTAAGATTGAGAAGTATTTGATTAGTTGTAAAAAAAAACGTCGATGTATAAGAAGAATGATTTTAAATCTGGTTACGATCAGTTTGAGTCAGAAGAGAAAATATTCTCTAGGCAAATGGTCAAACCAGATATGCATTTAAATTTTTGGTAATGCCGTGTAGTCTGACAACTATACCAGTAGAGTTATGAATTTGATGAATAAAATATTCCGTAACTTTTGGACGGAATTGTAATCATATTCATCAGTGGTATACTAGTGTATACGAGATCCAGAAGGAACCACACAGAACATCTGTGAATCATGATTCAGACGCTTCGTGAAGCTCAAATTGTATACCAAGTTATCGAAGTGTAAATCTTGGTTGAATTGAGTGTTGTTGGGATAGGTGATTCCAACTTACCAGGCATCTGTTGATCCCATTAAAGTAGAGGTAGTAATAATTTGGCCAAAAGTAACCAGTATACTCGATAAACGATGTTTTATGAGTTTTGTCAGATATTGCAGGCTTTTATGGAAGGATATTTTAGTATAGCCTGACCTATGAACCAATTAACCAAAAAGAAATTTGAGTTTCGTTTGGTCAGATGAATGTGAAAGCCATTTTCATAACTGAAACTGAAGTGGACTACAGCCCCAATGTTGATTTTGTTTAACTGGTTCAGGGGGATATGTAGTTTGTGCAAATTGATCAAAGATTTGAGATATTTTCTGATGCATCATGTCGAGATGATTGCATATGCTTGAGATAGTTGAAGCTGAAAGTATCATGATATCATGTTCATGAAATTGAGTTTGTAGTCATTACTTTTGCCTTGAAGATGTGGCAACGTATCTGGGTGGTGAACAATACATAATACACTCTGATTTCCTGAGTTTAAAATATCTATTATTCAGTCAGAGTTGAACTTGAGATAGAAGCGATGACTAGATTTTAAAGAATTTGACTTTGGTTGTCAATATCAATCAAGGAAAATGAAACTAGTAGCAGATGCACTGAACCAAAAAGTGCAAGGTGCAATGATAGCATCAATATATGCTTTACAATTTGATCACCTCAAATTTCGAAGATCAGAAAGACTCGAAAAACAAATATTGATTGAAGAAATTGGTTTTGTCTCATCAACCAACTAGATTTTAGTATGCAATTTAGTGGCGGGTTGCGATTGAACAATCAGCAAATAACATCGAATTTTACCGATTCGAAGGAAGTATTACTGTAGAAAGCACACTATAGATGATAATGCTATTCTGGGAATGATGAGATGTATCATTCTTGAGATCCTATTTTTGATGGGATGGTATAATGGAATATTTTGGAATTTCGTGGTAAATTGTTTGACATGTCAGCATGTCAAGATAAAAATACGAGACCTAATGGGATACTACAGAATTTGTAAGTACCACAATGAATTTAAGGAAATTTCTAGCTTTGAATTTTATAGCTCAAATTGTTTAGATCAAACAGAGATTGTGAAACAAGTTGAGTTAGAATTGATTGACTATTCAATACAAGATATTGATTTCATATAATAGTCTATATGTCTATGAGAAAATGACATGTTTGAGATGTGGATAATGTGGTTTAGTTACAACGAGTATTCTGTAACAACTGTATCTGATTGAGATCCGAGGATAATATCATAATTCGAAAAATATTTTCAGAATGTCATGGGTACTAAAGTAGCAATGAGTATTGCTTATCATACCCAGACTGATAGATAAACTAAGAAAATTATCCAGACTTTGAAAATTATGTCTCGATTAATAGTGATGAATTTAGTGAGAATTGACAAAATTCACTATTCACGAGTAGAATTTTCCTATAATTTAAGTTTCAGACAACTTTTGGGATGTCATCGGTTGAGGTTTTGTAGAACCAGAATTTGCCGATAGCTGATATGCTGAGATGAAAATGTTAAGGAATATTTTGACACAACTTGAGATTGTTGAGGAAATACCATGAACGTTAAATTTTCAGTGAAAACGATTGAAATTGCCTTAAGGTGAGCAGTATTGCTACGCCAAAGAGAAATATATCGTTAAACTTCGAGAGAATCAGGTAATATGAAGCTATTACCTTTGCGATGATCAATATGATTCTTTAAGTGAGGTATGATGTTGCCTCAATATTTTGAACCTTGTGGAATCAAAGAGAAGTTGATTCAGTGGTATACCGTTGACACAACCACAACAGTTGTTATTGATATATGATGATTCTTATGTATCTTTGAATGAGAGACATCTCATATGATTTAATTTATTGAGTTATACTTGGTTTTGCGATTTCGAGGACGAAATCTTTTTAAGAGGGGAAGAAGTATAAGGCCCCGATGCTAATTAATCCGGATTAACGATGATTAAGCAAACCCGGCTAATTAAAAGTATAGACTTTGAATTAAGGTGTTACGGACCACGATGGGTCAACCAACTAGTGGAACATATTTTTAGTGCATGAGCATGTGCATGATCACATGGCACTTGGACAACACATGCCACTAATTAATTTAACTCATGTTTAATACATGATTTTGGACCTTTAATCTTGCAAGATAGTGATGTATTGACACATGGATTCCACAATACATCAAATAAATTAAAAATCATGCCAAATGTGCATAGAAACTCACGCATATACCCATACAATTCAGATTTTTGGTCTTCATTTCACCACCATTTTCTCTCTTTTCAACCCATCAACACTCCACCTTCTCTCCTCCTTCTTTCCACCTTCAAGCTTTTTGAAATTTGTGATGCTCGGGTTTCCTATTAATTTTTATCGAATTATCTGTGTTATGTTAGAATTGAGACTGACTTCTCAATTTAATAATCGAGTTTGAGCCAAGGTTATAAGTGCAATTATTTCAAGTATACTTCTTTTACTTAATGATATTGTTGGGAAGGGTTTAAATGCAAATTCTTCTTGATATTTACTTGGTTGGCATTTGGTGTTCAAACACCACCACACATTCACCTTTCTTCCTCCTCCATATTCAACGCCTTCTTCCTTTTCTTTAAGCTCAAAATTTTGATAACTTGTTCTTCAAAGAAAACCTTGGTGGTAAGCTAATTTTTGTGTTTAGATGGTATTTTGTTTGAGTTGGTTCAAGGTTATGTATGTTTACTTTAAGTTACTTTTAAAGAAACCTTGTTAGTGTAGAATTCCTTGGGTTTGTTCATCAAGTAGCTTTTGATGTGTTTACATACCATTTTGGAGTTAGTTTGAGTTGATGTATCTTCTTTGAACTTGTGTTTGTTGGGGATGATTTTGAATTGAAGAGTGTTGGGTTAAGGAAGGTTTGATGGTATGAAAATGGTGATATTTTCGTGTTGCAGGGCTCGCGATCGATCGCGAGAATGGCACCGATCGATCGCGAGCAGCCAGTAGACCTTGGCAACAATTTTTGTGAACCAGCGATCGATCGCTGAATTATGGCGATCGATCGCAAAAGTGTTCTGCCCGAAAATTTTTATTGGCGATCGATCGGTGGTTCTTTGCGATCGATCGCGTATATAATCTGTATGAAAAGATTTTAATGTGGCGATCGATCGCGAGGCAGGGGCTATCGATCGCCGAGGACAGAATTTTGAAAAAATAAAATGTGATTTCAGAATTTAAATCATGGTGTTTATTATTGATGGTAATACTCTATTGATGATTATTACTTGAATTTGAGAAGATGTGATTGAGCATAAGTGATGCATGAAGAAAATGAACTAAATTGATTTAAGGGCTTTGTTAATGAATTTCCTCTTATATTGTTAAATTCATGTAGAGCCTACGCAGACCTCTGGACAGAGGGGAGGATAGCTTAATACACTTATTGGATAAAAAGGTACGTAGTGACGTATGAGCATAATGATAATGTTGAGACATGCTTAAATGTGTAAGCTAGTTTATGTTGACTATGAGATAAATGCTATTGAGTATTATTGGACCGCTATTATTATAGCGATGAGTATTATTGGACCGCTATTATTATAGCGATGAGTATTATTGGACCGCTATTATTATAGCGATGCGTATTAATGGACCGTTATTATGGCAATGAGTATTATTTGACCGCTATTATTATAGCGATGAGTATTACAGGACCGCTATTATTATAGCGATGAGTATTACAGGACCGCTATTATTATAACGATGAGTTTATTGTTATGTGTATTGATACGAGTATGGTTATGGGCATAATAAATTTATATTCTGCGAGAATATAAAATGTTGAGAACAGGGACAAATCCGAAGGATCATGTGTAAATCCGTTGTATACAGGGAGTATTCTATAATTTACTGTTTAAGTTATGTATTCTTGTTCATTACGATTATGAATTTAATGGATGTGCTCACCCTGTATGGATGTTGTCCTGTAGGTTCATATTTTGGGATAGACTTTTGAAGAACTTGGGAATGATCAAGTGTTATGCTTAGGGAGTATCAGAAGACTTATGGAGCTACTAGTCATGACTAAAAACATATTAGTTATGTTAGTCATTTGTTTTGAATAGCATTTTGTTTTATTGTACAAAGCTGTATAATACTTTTCCTGATGCTTAAGTAAAGTCATAAACGCTCGGTATTTAAATTAAACCTTATGATGATTTTGGGGAGCTTGCATATTATTATAATGATGTTAAAGAAATTTCAAATTTTTCTACGTCATTTAGCATTAGTTGTGTGTGATTATGGGGTCTTACATTAGTGGTATCAGAGCTGTGGTTAGCTGCTGGGATTGTATCAGGTCTAGTGTGACTTGTGAGGAGTGTCTAAATGGGTAACGAACCAGTGGTCTAGAGTATTGATTCGACTAAAGTACCGTGGAATACATTTTTTTTTATGCATGAATGTTTTTGGAATTGAAGCATTGTTGAATTTATTGTTACGTGATAATGCTATGGGACTATGTGAATATCATTGTTTGAAATGTTATTGCGTAACCCTACTTTACAGTATGGCAGAGATAGTTGGAGAACCCTCCAATGAGGGTATGGGCGATGCCTCTAGCATCAATGCGGCTCGAGGTCAAGCGAATCCGCTACAGCAACCACCCTTGGGTCAAGGACCGGTGGAACAGCTACTATTACCGGGAGAACTTAATTTGACTCATTTTCTGGGATTCCATCCACCGAGATTCGAGGGGACCGAATCAGGAGAACAAGCAGAAGAATGGATAGAGAGGATCGAACAGATCTTTGTCTACGTGGTAGAGATTGGCAGAATTTCTACTAGACAAGAAAGCTTCGTTGTGGTGGAAATCTTCTCTGTTAGAAGTAAGAGCCCTAGGACAATTGGTGGACTGGGATTTATTCCGAACTCGATTTCTGAGTAGGTACTTTTCAGCTGCTGCTAGACAGTTGAAGGAGGACGAGTTTACAAATTTCAAACAAGGAAATATGTCAGTGTCAGACTACGCCCTATAGTATTCTTTTCTTCTAAGGTATGTTCCACACATCTCTGCCTGTGCTCACGCAAAGATGAGACACTTTTTGAAAGGGCTGAGACCAGAACTGTTTGATAGAGTTGTCTCCAATAATCCTAAGAGTTTTGATGAGGCATTGACACGAGCTGAATTATCAGAGATTGGAGTCCGTGCTTATGGGAATTCAGTGCCTTCACTAAGGCAGCCTGTGGATAACTTGAGGCCCAGGGGAGAAATGTTTAAGTCTAGGGGAACTTCCTCTTTTTCTAAACCAAACAACCAATGTTTTGAGGTACGTCGCACAGTGGACCACAGGAATGTGGATCATTCCAACAGGAGGCCGGTTAATGGACCTCAAGGATTTAGTTGCTTTAGATGCGGAGGACCGCATGCTATCAAGGACTGCCTAGCTTGTTTTGTTTGTGGCACTAGGGGCCACATGGCCAGAGATTGTCCTAATTAGTATAGGCATTCCACGGGTAATCGAGGCGGAGTTTCAGAAGGAACGGTCCGCCAAAGACAGCAATTTGCTCCTCATTAATTTGGAGGACAAGCTGGGGGACAGATGGTCAGACCATTTCAGGGGCCACCTCAAGGACAAGTATTTGCATTGAACGGGGAACAAGCTGAAGCGGCTCGAGATGAAGTGATTACGGGTAAGTGTTATTTGTGTACTTACCCTGCTTTTATTCTTATGGATACTGGTGCATCTCACTCTTTTGTGTCGTCAAACTTTGTGACGAAATATCATTTGTGCTCGTCTCCGTTGCCCATGCCCCTTATGGTCTCGACACCCATGGGAATCAGCGTTTCTACTACCAGAATTTTGTATGATTGTTGTATTTCTTATGAGGGCAATGATCTGAAGACAGATTTGATAGTATTGGAGATTGATGATTTTGACTATATTGTGGGGATTGATGTTTTAAACAGAGTTTTAAACAGATATTGGGCTATTATTGACTGCTATCAACGTGTTGTGGAGTTTCGATATGATCAGGGTAATAGGTGGACGTTCTATGGTCAAGGTTCTTAGTCCCGGATTTCTTTAATATCTGCTGTAAGAATGTCAAAATCGTTGAATCAAGGGAGTGAAGGATATCTCATCTACACCTTGGATGTCTCAGATCAGAAGTTAGTGAGAAATACTGATATACCAGTGATAGCAGAGTTTGCTGATGTGTTCCCTGAAGTAATTCCGGGTTTTCCTCCAGTATGAGAAGTGGAGTTTGGGATCGAATTAGTGCCGGATGTGTCCCTAATTTCTCGAGCACCATATAGAATGGCACTAGCAGAACTGATTGAACTCTAAGCTCAATTGTAGGAATTGATTGATCAAGGCTATATAAGTCCTAGCGTGTCACCATGGGAGATCCAGTGTTATTCGTAAAGAAAAAGGATGGTTCGATGAGGTTGTGTATAGATTATAGACAACTTAATAAGGTAACAGTGAAGAATAAGTATCATGTCCCCCGTATTGATGACTTGTTTGACCAGCTGCAGGGGACTTCTGTTTACTCAAAGATCGATTTAAGATCGGGATATCATCAGATCCGAGTGAGAAATGAAGATATACAAAAGACAGCATTCCGAACGAGGTACGGGCACTATGAATTCTTAGTTATGCCGTTCGGATTGACTAATGCACCTGCTATTTTTATGGACTTGATGAACCGGATATTTCAACCATTTCTGGATCAGTTTGTAATTGTCTTCATTGACGACATCTTGGTATACTCCAAGAATAAGATGGACCACAAATTACACCTGAGGACGGTAATGCAAATTTTACGGGAAAGAAAGTTATTTGCTAAATTTAGCAAATGTGAATTTTGGCTAGAGGAAGTAGGATTCTTGGGTCATGTTATATCAAGGGAAGGATTAGCAGTTGATCCTAAAAAGGTGGAAACAGTACTTCAGTGGTCTGCTCCAACTTCAGTAACAGAAATTCGTAGTTACTTGGGCTTAGCAGGGTATTACAGACGGATCATAGAGGGTTTCTCCAGGATCGCTAAGCCACTAACACAGCTGACCCGAAAAGGAGTAAAGTTTATGTGGTCTGAAGCTTGTGAAGTGAATTTTAAAGAATTGAAGCATCGTTTAACTTCAGCCCCGGTATTAATCATAGCAACAGAGAATGAAAGGTTCATTGTTTACACTGATGCATCTCTGCAAGGACTAGGCTGTGTTTTGATGCAAGATAGGCACGTCGTGGCCTATGCTTCAAGATAGTTGAAACCCCATGAGACAAGGTATCCTTGCATGATTTAGAACTAGCAGCTATTATTTTCGCCTTGAAAATATGGAGACATTTTCTTTATGGGGCCACTTTCACAATATATACGGACCACAAGAGTTTGAAATTCTTGTTTACTCAAGCCGAGTTGAATATGAGGCAGAGGAGGTGGATGGATCTGTTTAAGGATTATGACTGCGAGATTGAGTACCATCCGGGTCAAGCAAATTTGACAGCTGATGCTCTGAGTCGTAAAGTGTGGCACACTGCGGATGATATGAGCCACTTATCTACATTATTGAGTTCTTATTGCCATTTAGGCCATGACATTGATATATCCATGTCACCAGTTCAAGTATCGACATTGTTGGCGGAACCGATTATATTTGGAGATATCAAGAAGGCACAAGGATCAGACGAGGAAGTTCAGAGATGGATTCTTGTGATATCTCAAGGTCAGGTATCTAAATTTAGATTAGCCGAAGATGGTGTTTTGCGACTACAAAATCGTTGGGTAGTTCCTAATGTACCTAAACTACGCCAAGAACTTTTGCAAAGAGCTCATTGTAGTAAGTTTAGCATGCATCCCAGAGGTAAGAAAATGTATAAAGATCTTCGTTCCGGAAAAAAGTGAAGCGAGATGTTACTGATTTTGTGCGGAAGTGCTTAATTTGTCAGCAAGTGAAAGCAGAAAGGCAGAGACCTGGGGGTGAATTATAGAGTTTGGAAATACCAACTTGGAAATGGGAACACGTATCGATGGATTTTGTGACCCATTTGCCGAGAACTCCTTTGGGGCATGATGCCATTTGGGTCATTGTTTATAGATTGACAAAGGTAGTCCATTTTATATCTTACAGCATGAATTTCTCATTTGTGAAGATGGCCCAGTTATATGTCCGTGATGTGGTGAGACTTCACGGTATTCCAGTGTCTATTATATCGGATCGAGGTCCAAGATTTACATCACATTTTTGGGAAGGGTTACAAACGACGTTGGGTACTGAGTTACGAGTACGGCTTATCACCCGTAGACAGATGGGCAGACTGAACGTACTATACAGACATTAGAGGATTTGCTACGTACTTGTGTGTTGGAGTTTAATGATACGTGGCAAAATTCCTTACCGTTGATTGAGTTTTCTTATAACAACAGTTATCAGGCGAGTATACAGATGGCCCCATTGGAAGCTTTGTATGGGCGTCGGTGTAGATCTCCCTTGTATTGGGATGATATAGATAGAATCTATGTGGGTGGGCCCGATATGATCTGAATTATGGAAGAGAAAGTGAAGATCATTCGACAAAAGATGAAAATAGCACAGGATAGACAGACTGCTTATGCAAATAGATGACGTCGACCATTAGAATTTCAAGTGGGTGATAAAGTGTTCCTGAAAATATCTTCATTCAGAGGTGTTGTGTGTTTCGATATGCGAGGGAAGTTGTCACCAAGATTTGTGGGTACGTACGAAGTTTTACAGCATGTTGGTAGTTTGGCTTACAGATTGGCACTACCGCCTTCTTTGTCAGGAATCCACGACGTGTTTCATGTGTCAATGCTTCGTAAGTATGAACAATATCCGCTACATGTGTTACAGTCATCCGAAGTACAGTTGGATTCAGATATTTCGTATGTGGAACGTCCGGTTCGGATTTTGGATCGAGCAGATCGTAAGCTATGCAGTAAAACTATTCCGATGGTAAAGGTTCAGTGGGAAGGCGGGTGTCGATGAGGCAACGTGGGAGACAGAGCAGCATATGATTCAGCACTACCCCGACTTATTTGACGGTATCAGTATTTATTTACTGCTTTCATTCTGGTAAGTATGTTTGATTTCATGGACGAAATCTTTATTTGTTGGGGAGTATTGTGATGCTCGGGTTTCCTATTAATTTTTATCGAATTAGCTGTGTTATGCGAAAATTGAGACTGACTTTCTCAATTTAATAATCGAGTTTGAGCCAAGGTTATAAGTGCAATTATTTCAAGTATACTTTTGTAAATAGTTATAGGTTGGGGACCTTTTTACATAATGATATTGTTGGGAAGGGTTTAAATGCAAATTCTTCTTGATATTTACTTGGTTGGCATTTGGTGTTCAAACACCACCACACATTCACATTTCTTCCTCCTCCATATTCAACGCCTCCTTCCTTTTCTTTAAGCTCAAAATTTTGATAACTTGTTCTTCAAAGAAATCCTTGGTGGTAAGCAACTTTTTGTGTTTAGATGGTATTTTGTTTGAGTTGGTTGAAGGTTATGTATGTTTACTTTAAGTTACCTTTAAAGAAACCTTGTTAGTGTAGAATTCCTTGGGTTTGTTCATCAAGTAGCTTTTGATGTGTTTACATACCATTTTGGAGTTAGTTTGAGTTGATGTATCTTCTTTGAACTTGTGTTTGTTGGGGATGATTTTGAATTGAAGAGCGTTGGGTTAAGGAAGGTTTGATGGTATGAAAATGGTGATATTTTCGTGTTGCAGGGCTCGCGATCGATCTCGAGAATGGCACCGATCGACCGCGAGCAGCCAATAGACCTTGGCAACAATTTTTGTGAACCAGCGATCGATCGTTGAATTATGGTGATCGATCGCAAAAGTTTTCTTCCCGAAAATTTTTATTGGCGATCGATCGGTGGTTTGTCGTGATCGATCGCGTATATAATCTGTCTAAAATATTTTAATGTGGCGATCGAAAGCGAGGCAGGGGCGATCGATCGCCGAGGATAGAATTTGGAAAAAATAAAATGTGATTTCAGAATTTAAATCATGGTGTTTATTATTGGTGGTAATACTCTATTGATGATTATTACTTGAATTTGAGAAGATGTGAGTGAGCATAAGTGATGCATGAAAAAAATGAACTAAATTGATTTAAAGGCTTTGTTAATGAATTTCCTCTTGTATTGTTAAATTCATTGTGATATCCCCGAAATAATTATATGCAAATTGGGCATTAATTATGTTTATGTGATTATTTATGGTGATAATTAAATTATGTGTTGGAATTAATTATCTTGGTGAAATGCTAAGTCACATGGTAGGCGTGACCCGGTAGAACGTTTCGGGGTGCATGTTATGCATGTTGGAAAATTGGGGGTTATTATGATTTATTTATGGTGGTCGATAATTATTTGGTAAGACATGGATTTAATTGAGATTTTGGTGCATTTTGGTCAAATGCTTATAAAATATCATGTTGGGGTATTTTATACATCATGTTAATTAATGGGGTACATGTTTTAATTATAACATTTATACCCATTACCCCACCTTACCCCATCACTTTTTACAATCCCCAATTACTCTCCCAACCCTAACCCCTTTCCACCATTTTCGATTTTGGCATTAAAGTGGAGGAGAAATCCTTGCAAAAGCTTTGTTTTGTGAGATTATTAGTACGATTTGGAGTCCTCAAGAGGTATGGATACCTCCTTGGTGTTTTAATGGAGTTTGGTTTGGATTTGAAATGGTTTTGGTTGTTTTAAAATGGGTTTGTTTTGGGTTGGTATGGTTTTTGGTTGGATGTTAGATTTTTGGTTGTTTAAAGGTGTTTGTTGAAGGTTTATAGTGTTTTTATGTTGTTGGTTTGTTGGTGTAAGTGTTGGTGAAAATGGGGAAGAAATTTTGGAGCAAAAATGATGATTATTGTAGCGCAGGCAGCAGCGATCGATCATCCGAAGCGAGCGATCGATCGCGCGCAACCAGTGCGCTCCAGAAGCGCTTGGCGATCGATCGCGCCAAATCTGGCGATCGATCGCCGAGAGCAGAAAAATTTGGCAACGGGCAGTGTGATCTCGCGATCGATCGGGGCATTGCGGCGATCGATCGCGAGACACATAAAATGTGTTTTTGGTTATTTTTGTGGATTTTTTATATTGGACTATTATTGGCTCCTAATATTGGTTTGTGTGAATATGTAGAACCATCCCAGGTGGCCACACAGCCTAGGAGATAAAGTCCACCACACACCACATTTTGGAACTATGGTACGTAGTGAGACGTACGGGCGTCGGACGGTAAAACGTATTATTACGCATTGAATTGGTTATGCACTATGGTTGCACACATGGAATTAATTATGCATTGTGGTTGCATACATGGTCTTTGTTATGCATCATGGATTGCATACATGGTTTGGTCATGCATTGGGGTTCCATGTGTATATTGGATGCATTGGTGCATGTGATTGTGAGTCGAGATTATATTCGAGTGATGGTGAATACTTGGCGCCAGTGGCGTAGCGATGTGAATACTTGCCGCTGTCATACCGTAGCGATGAGAGAATATTTGCTGCTAATATAAAGCGAAGAACACGACCGCTGTCATATTTATAGCAAGGGATATTAGTGTCGCTGGTATTGTCTAAGCGAGGGGTATTTTCGCTGTCATGTTGACGCGAGGGGTATTATGCCACTGATATAATATGACTTGGAAATTGAACACGGTGTACATGGAATGGATGCATGCCATGACATACATTATTGATATTATAATCCATTGATTATGATTGTGGTACAGGGACAACCAAAGGGAGCTTTTAAATGTATTAAATATAGGTAGTGAATTGTATTTACGGTTTATGCATTTGAATTACAATCATATTATTGTGAATATGGTTTACATACATGCTCATGGTTTTGGGGTTGTTCCTGTAGGTATTTTTGGGGGGACGGGCTAAGGCGGGATGATGCGGTGAGCCAGTGAGGAGTGTTTTTGGCATAGCAGGCTTAATTCTTTTGTATAGTCTCTACTCTAGGAGTAGTGTAAAGCTATATGATTAACATTCATTTGGTAGGGAATGTAATTAACCCCTTTTGGAAATTTTATTTGGCCTGTAATCTTAACGCTCAAGGCATCAACACGAACTTTATACTCTTTAGATGCATGTTAGATCTATTTACGCCTTTAATCCGCACTTAAGGAATTAGGTTCCTTACATTAGTGGTATCAGAGCAGTGGTTAGAGAACCCGGGAACGAGTGAAGGGTAGCCTTAGCAAATGGTTGGCTAGGCGTTTATATTTGGGCATGTTTATGCATGTGGTGCATAATGATGTATTTATTGTTATAACTAACATGCTTATTGTTGTTCATGTTATCTAACGGTATAGCATATGTATTGTTTTGGAATTGTTGTTAACCCTTATGTTAAAGCATGGCGGCTATGAACTTGGGAAACCTCAATGAAGAGGTAGGGGATGTGTAAGGACCCCAAGCCCTTAAACCTTGATTAGTGTATTAACCACTATGTGTGGTACATGCTTTCTATAAAATGTCAATCGGGAAGCTCTGATGATACTTAATCATTGCCTGTCAATGAAAGACTCATATGTTTGCCCTTTACCAACCCCTTGGTGCCACTTTTCACATTGTAAACTTTTACAAAAATTTGGGCAGAGTCTCCCCATAAATAGAGCTATCCCAAAACAGAGTACCAAAAAATTCCCGGCCAGGGAACACATAATACTCAACAGAAAGCAGTAATACAAGTAGATTCCCAGCCAGGGAAGACACCACACATATGTCAACAAAAGTGGGTTCCAACACCCACATAATACACCAATGACTCTCATATCATTCTAGCAATTCAACCTAATTGCATGCAACCTTAAATGAAAGAGAGAAAGGCTCATGCCTTTATATACAATCCATATACAAGTATAATCGTGCTCACATGCGAGCATCATGAATATGTATAAATCCTCAGGTGTATATATAGGTACTCTATACGATACCGTGCTCCATCAAGCCCTGGTACCACGATCCTGGGAGTACCTCAAATCAACAGCTCGAGCTCAGCTCCATAGCCATCGATGTACCTGTCCACCTGTCCCAACAGAGACAGCCCCCAACGGGGTGAGCATACCAATACACAAAATCCCATAATCATAATAATGAAATTCATAATTTACAACACAAGTAAATACTAATGAATTTAAATGATACTCCCTGGATGGCAACATCATCATCCGGGATTCCGTGTACTGTCCCTGTTCTCACAACATCAAACTCATCAAATCTCATAAATCAGTAAATCAACGCATTGATTAACTCATCGCATGCCTAATCCTCGAATATCAACATATAGTGATTACAAATTCATTAAACATGCAATTACAGATATCACAATATCTAATACTGATTTCACAACCTCGCTATCAATCACAGATAGCTCAAATGCCTTAGCATTTATTTTACCAATCCTTCATTATACTTAGACATCTCAAGTGTCTTATAATGAATACATGAGTCTACGAACTTAGACATCTCAAATGTCTTACGAAGAATACATGATTTTACGATCATTCCCAGGCATCTCAAATGCCCTAATATAGTCAAATAAACCCAGTACCCCATATATCATGCAAGAGTCATCCTACTCTAGTGTCACGCACGCTACAAGCGGCGATATCAAGATTTGGGTCATTCCTTGGCTATATCAACATATATATATATATATATCCTCATGCGCGATTATTCAATGAAATCAAATTTTCATTATGCATTCACATATGCCTTAAAATATAGAAATGCTCGTACGTCGCACGTACCTTAAATCTCCGAAGTCCGAGCCAAACCTTGCTCGAGTTCCATGCCCCGAGGAATGATGTGCTAACACGATAAATAATTCACAATTAATTACGAACATGCAACCCATGCTCAAGCACACCCATATCCCTCAAAATATTGTCAACACACGACAATTATCCTCTTAAAAGACCCGGGGCAGGGTACATGCAGGGAAGGAAATAAATGAGACAATCGAAATTTGTTCAAGAATGCCCTACAAAAATCGAACCTTAATCTCACAATTTCGAACCCAAAAAAATACCATAATTCATCTAAAATGTCAATTAAGCTATCCAAGCAAGAATCAACATCCCTTGACAAAAACCCCCAAATTTTCGAACTCAACCCCCTTAAAATCGAACCCAAACAAGCCTTTAAACTCGAACCCTAACAATTCTTCAAATTCGAACCATAACATCTTAATTCGATCCCACTTAAGCATCATAATACACCTAAGATGTGAATTAAACCATCAATGGCAAGAATCATCACCTTTGCCAAAAACCCCCAATAATTCGAAAATTAAACCCTACGAAATTGGGGAAATTCGAAACAATAATTCACAATAAGGCAAGGAAGTACATCACAAGCATGGAAAAGGGGTAAGGAACGTTACCCACGAAAATCGGAAGCAAAATCGGACGAAATCCGATGAACCCTAAAAATTGGGGATCGCCGCTCTTTCTCAAAATTCGACCTCAAATCGCGATGAAACTTTCAATTGGCAGAGGGGAAAGGAGCGCCTCGTCGAGACGAAGCCGTGGGTAGGTCGCACGCGCCGATCGGCGGCCGGACGGCGGCGGGCGCACCGCTTGAAGCGGCGGGGGTGCTGTAGCAGACGGGAATCGCGCGGGAGAGAGGGAGGAAAACTTTGGGGCTTAAATGATAATTTCTCTTAAAATCTTGGGTTCAAATGGTATTTATAGCAAAAATACCCCGAAAAATTAATAGCCCCACAAATACATCATGATTCCTTAAAAATCATCTGTTTTCAAAAACTCTCTCTCTAACTCCAAAACCCCCTACCGGTGCTCACACAGCACCCGAGATTCCGAGACACATCAAAAACCCAACTCTTAGGTTTTACACCGTAATGTGAATACAATCTCAACCTCTGGATCCAACGATCCCAACTGCCCAAATAAACGAGCCCAGAAGGCCCAATACCTCAATTAAACTCCAAATCGTCACGTAAAACCACTTTAGGGATTATTAATACTCCGGGATTAACACCTATAATCCCTGGTCATCACAATATCCCCCACTAAAAGAATTTCGTCCTCGAAATTAGCACTGGTGTATCACGTAACACCCAGGCTACACAACAACATGAAGCCATAACCTCGATTCCTGACCATATCAGAATCGTATTAATAAACGCGAGGATACTTACCTCTCATCTAACTCTGAAACAGAGCGACATACCAAAACCAACATATCACCCAAGAGGTAAAACGTACCTCGATGCGGGTCATCCCAAAAGTCAGTCCCTCATGACTGCGAAACAACTGATACTTACGACTGTAGATCAGACAGTCATCCTTCGTTCTAATACAACAGTACGAACACATCCTGAATGACACCTCAACCGTAAGAACGTTGACCTCGTGTCAAACTCTGGAGTGGAATAGACTTCCAAATCCATCATAACGTCAAAGAGCGTCAGCACAACTCAACGCTAACAGTCCAAAAGCAGTTAGTCAACTGAAACTGCAAGGATTCGAATCGCTCTTGATTCTATCGTAGATATCATCCAATGAATATTTTACTATGACTTACGATGTCTAACATACATCGTTACGAGGGAAACACTAGTACAACCACGGTGTACACATATCAAACCTGGCTTCCACTTTCAAACTTCCTCCATCGAAGGAGTAGTCGCCTCATTGCAACTTAATTTGGGCAACTCACGGCCACAAATTAAAACAAAAGACATCTCACAAGATGTCCACCTACGGATGTTCCAAGAATCACGTCCTGATCATAAATAACAACCGAGACTCCGCAGAGTTTAAAATTCTTAAGGGGCATGCAATAAACCCATTGCATCCTCAACGCTTGTGTCGTCAGCGACACTCAACCAATCCGAAATCCTGCCATCCCTTGAAAATCCTCGGATTTAACAATCCAAACTTGGGAAGGCTGTCGCATAACTCGAAGGAAAACACCAACAAGGGAAATACCTTAACCCTCACAAGAAAATCCCTCCTCAAGGGAGTCAACTAACTTCACGATCATTCCTCATAATCATCGTGCCATGGAGATTCCCAATCTCAAGGTGTTCCATATCTCACATCAGAGATTTAACCATCCAAAAATAGCATAACTCTATGCTTAACAGAGAGGAAATCAATAACTGGCATCCGTATACTCACCGGTATACCTGCCTAAGCACTGATATCACATGCATACTCAATGCACTCGGCTCGGGTATCTACCACATATCCCTAAGCCCCAAACACAACCGTCAATTCTGAGTCATTCCTTACTCAGTGGAGGATGAAAATCGACGATTAACAATACACGGTGTGATTCCCAAAATCAACACCACTTGTACCAACTATTTGGGAATCTTTCAAAGATTCCCAAATAGGTATAATACTACCTCCTTCCTCGCAAGGGAAGTGCCATCGAACTCGAGATCCACAAGTCTCGAACCATCGTTCGGAAAAACTGGATACAATAACACCCATTGTATCCCAATACACGGGTTCCTTTAGATTGAGTCAATAACAACCTGATGACTCTCTTGTTGGTACTCCAACATCCTGAGCTGTCCCAGACAAGTCTCCAAGATTAAACATAAACGTATACACGTTTCAGTGAGGCATGAACAACCTTAACCTCAATGACATGGTGACTACTAGAGTCCACCACAATCCACATCGCATCACCTTACGATTTGTCAAACTTGGTTCCAACGAGCAGTATAACGGCTCTAGCAAGCCCATCATGGTGCTACACACACGCGGCAGACAACCTAGTCTCTGCCTCTTTAGGTTTACCTCAAACCTACCAATAAGACGGACGTTTCCACATGGTATAACATACTACGGGAGGAAAACTCAATAGAGTAGTGGGTCTTTATCCAACATTCCTCAATGCCGATACACCCTGGACACTCCAATGTCCCTATGTACTTAACATAACCTGATCCTACTCCCTTAGGACCCATCCTACACCCTCAAGGGTGGTGTGACCATGTCTACCATATGTCACATCGACAGAAAGCGAGTAATTTCCTCCATGATTACTCCTGTCGTCAAATCACATGGCCAAAAGCCATTCCAACGAGCATACCTCAAGGGTATCACCACTCGTAAAATGATCCCCCAATCGTAAGCTGCGGTACAATCACATGTACAGCGCATCCAACCATTCCTCGAGCAACCCGCTCGGTATAAGGGTCACGTCCATCGGTGTCGCACACACCACCTTGTGCTCGGTACTGGCACCCAAGGCATACCACTGAATACGTATACTCAACGCATCGATCATCGTAACGATGATGCATGTCTAATAAGACATCTCCTACACCATCGTCATCGTCATCCCGTGACGACACATGCCAACTCATGGCATCTAAAACATTGCCCACTAATGACGATACATGTACATCAGCGTATGTCATCCACTATCATGCTAGTAAAATAGGCATAATAAAACATGTATATCAATGCATGCCAGCTACAATAAAGCTAATAAAATAGCAATATCTCATACCTCATCGCTAGTGATATAGCGTCATACCTGTCTCCGTCGCTCAATAATAGTGTGTAATCAGCACCCATCGCTCGAAGGCGGCAAAAATCCTGTGCTGAGTACATAGCGGCAAGATCTCTCGCTATAGAATCGACGGTATGACACCTCGTCAGATAATAAGTGGCATGAAACCTCGCTATACCCTGAGCATGAATCATCGTCCACATAGTAGCGGAAAGAGGCATCGCTATCAATACACCTGGCGGAATGAACCATCGCCAATCAATATAGCGGAATGAACCATCGCTATAAATACACCTGGCGGAATGAACCATCGCCAATAGATATAGCGGAAAGAACCATCGCTATAAATACACCTGGCGGAATGAACCATCGCCAATAGATATAGCGGAATGAACCATCGCTATAAATACACCTGGCGGAATGAACCATCGCCAATAGATATAGCGGAATGAACCATCGCTATAAACCATGTCCTCATAGAGAAATGAATATAAATCGACACAGCGGGACACATCACCGCTATCATCCGTGTCATCACAAAGGAATGAATCATCATCCTAACAAGCGGCATCTCATCCTCGCTTCTTCATACAAGCGGTATCTCATCCTCGCTTCGTATGGCATACCCCGCCTCCATGTGCAAGCGAGCATCCCCTCCCGCTCCACATTTTTAGCGGTACAAGCATAAGCTTCTTCATACAAGCGGTATCTCATCCTCGCTTCGTATGGAATACCCCGCCTCCATGTGCAAGCGAGCCTCCCCCTCCCGCTCCACATTTTTAGCGGTCAAGCGTAAGTATAAAAATTCTCACTGTCATAAGCAGGACTCCTGGAATGTATAATCATCATTCCTTTTTATACTCCATATTTCCTGTAACCTGCAACCATCAGGGTTAACAACAATAGCCATATACGCTATGCATCCACATTCAATTCATAATAAAAACACATTATGAGAATGTATGGTTTCACAAATAAATGTCATGATATCCTTCTTTAAATCCTTATTTCATCCTGAGCCCTTATCATTAGTACATTTTAATGCTTCGTGCTACTCCATGTAAGCGGAATTCTTCCTCGCTTCCAATGGACCTTAGCGTAAGCCATTAAAATCCTTACTAAGATAACTTTGACTCAAGAAATACACCTCTTATATTTCATAACATGCATATGCAAAAACAATGCACAATAACATATACCATAACCTTAATGCACCACTTTGCATTCATCATGTGTCAACAAGACAACGTAAAGTACATGTTACCTCGGAAATATCCCTTTATCTGATTTTCTTAAAACCAGCTTCCTTGGCACATAACACATGGAGTGCCAGACATCCCCATAAATGTCATCCTATCGTGTTCCACACGATTCCTGCAACCACAATGGTTAGCAATACCACTTTTCATATCATAAGAGCACATAAACAATTTGTTATGTCATACAACATTGATGCCATCATGCATAAATATGTGCTATCAATAACTTCCTAGGCCCATAACAGCCCCAATGAGCAACCACTGCTCTGATACCACTAATGTAAGGACCCCAAGCCCTTAAACCTTGATTAGTGTATTAACCACTATGTGTGGTACATGCTTTCTATAAAATGTCAATCGGGAAGCTCTGATGATACTTAATCATTGCCTGTCAATGAAAGACTCATATGTTTGCCCTTTACCAACCCCTTGGTGCCACTTTTCACATTGTAAACTTTTACAAAAATTTGGGCAGAGTCTCCCCATAAATAGAGCTATCCCAAAACAGAGTACAACACATAACAAAATTCCCGGCCAGGGAACACATAATACTCAACAGAAAGCAGTAATACAAGTAGATTCCCAGCCAGGGAAGACACCACACATATGTCAACAAAAGTGGGTTCCAACACCCACATAATACACCAATGACTCTCATATCATTCTAGCAATTCAACCTAATTGCATGCAACCTTAAATGAAAGAGAGAAAGGCTCATGCCTTTATATACAATCCATATACAAGTATAATCGTGCTCACATGCGAGCATCATGAATATGTATAAATCCTCAGGTGTATATATAGGTACTCTATACGATACCGTGCTCCATCAAGCCCTGGTACCACGATCCTGGGAGTACCTCAAATCAACAGCTCGAGCTCAGCTCCATAGCCATCGATGTACCTGTCCACCTGTCCCAACAGAGACAGCCCCCAACGGGGTGAGCATACCAATACACAAAATCCCATAATCATAATAATGAAATTCATAATTTACAACACAAGTAAATACTAATGAATTTAAATGATACTCCCTGGATGGCAACATCATCATCCGGGATTCCGTGTACTGTCCCTGTTTTCACAACATCAAACTCATCAAATCTCATAAACCAGTAAATCAACACATTGATTAACTCATCGCATGCCTAATCCTCGAATATCAACATATAGTGATTACAAATTCATTAAACATGCAATTACAGATATCACAATATCTAATACTGATTTCACAACCTCGCTATCAATCACAGATAGCTCAAATGCCTTAGCATTTATTTTACCAATCCTTCATTATACTTAGACATCTCAAGTGTCTTATAATGAATACATGAGTTTACGAACTTAGACATCTCAAATGTCTTACGAAGAATACATGATTTTACGATCATTCCCAGGCATCTCAAATGCCCTAATATAGTCAAATAAACCCAGTACCCCATATATCATGCAAGAGTCATCCTACTCTAGTGTCACGCACGCTACAAGCGGCGATATCAAGATTTGGGTCATTCCTTGGCTATATCAACATATATATATATATATATCCTCATGCGCGATTATTCAATGAAATCAAATTTTCATTATGCATTCACATATGCCTTAAAATATAGAAATGCTCGTACGTCGCACGTACCTTAAATCTCCGAAGTCCGAGCCAAACCTTGCTCGAGTTCCATGCCCCGAGGAATGATGTGCTAACACGATAAATAATTCACAATTAATTACGAACATGCAACCCATGCTCAAGCACACCCATATCCCTCAAAATATTGTCAACACACGACAATTATCCTCTTAAAAGACCCGGGGCAGGGTACATGCAGGGAAGGAAATAAATGAGACAATCGAAATTTGTTCAAGAATGCCCTACAAAAATCGAACCTTAATCTCACAATTTCGAACCCAAAAAAATACCATAATTCATCTAAAATGTCAATTAAGCTATCCAAGCAAGAATCAACATCCCTTGACAAAAACCCCCAAATTTTCGAACTCAACCCCCTTAAAATCGAACCCAAACAAGCCTTTAAACTCGAACCCTAACAATTCTTCAAATTCGAACCATAACATCTTAATTCGATCCCACTTAAGCATCATAATACACCTAAGATGTGAATTAAACCATCAATGGCAAGAATCATCACCTTTGCCAAAAACCCCCAATAATTCGAAAATTAAACCCTACGAAATTGGGGAAATTCGAAACAATAATTCACAATAAGGCAAGGAAGTACATCACAAGCATGGAAAAGGGGTAAGGAACGTTACCCACGAAAATCGGAAGCAAAATCGGACGAAATCCGATGAACCCTAAAAAATGGGGATCGCCGCTCTTTCTCAAAATTCGACCTCAAATCGCGATGAAACTTTCAATTGGCAGAGGGGAAAGGAGCGCCTCGTCGAGACGAAGCCGTGGGTAGGTCGCACGCGCCGATCGGCGGCCGGACGGCGGCGGGCGCACCGCTTGAAGCGGCGGGGGTGCTGTAGCAGACGGGAATCGCGCGGGAGAGAGGGAGGAAAACTTTGGGGCTTAAATGATAATTTCTCTTAAAATCTTGGGTTCAAATGGTATTTATAGCAAAAATACCCCGAAAAATTAATAGCCCCACAAATACATCATGATTCCTTAAAAATCATCTGTTTTCAAAAACTCTCTCTCTAACTCCAAAACCCCCTACCGGTGCTCACACAGCACCCGAGATTCCGAGACACATCAAAAACCCAACTCTTAGGTTTTACACCGTAATGTGAATACAATCTCAACCTCTGGATCCAACGATCCCAACTGCCCAAATAAACGAGCCCAGAAGGCCCAATACCTCAATTAAACTCCAAATCGTCACGTAAAACCACTTTAGGGATTATTAATACTCCGGGATTAACACCTATAATCCCTGGTCATCACAGGATGTTGAAAGCGTGAATGCTAGCATTGGTCAGACAAATCCTGTACCTCCACCTTCTGTGGGCGTGGAGCCGGTCGCTCAGTTATTATTGTCGGGGGAGCTTAGCCTGACCCAATTTTTGACTTTCCACCCTCCCATGTTTGAGGGGACAGAAACAGGGAAGAAGCCGAAGAGTGGCTAGAAAGACTGGAACAGATATTTGTGTCCGCGCCTTTTGCTAGGACGGCTTGGTTAAGGCTAGCGGAATTTCAATTAGCTAAGAAGTCTTCCATGTGGTGGATGAAAACGGTGATGGAGTTAAGGGCTCGGGGTATGGTGATTGACTGTACTTTATTCAGAACCCGGTTTTTAAACAGGTACTTCTCTGCTGCGGCTAGGCAAACAAAGGAGGATGAATTCACGAACCTGAAGCAAGGGAGCATGACAGTCTTGGACTACGCCATGCATTACTCATCACTATTGATGTATGTTCCTCACATCGCTACGAACGGGCATGCCAAGATGAGGCATTTCTTGAAAGGACTAAGGCCAGAACTATTTGATCGGGTTATCTCCAACAACCCCACTTCTTTTGATGATGCTCTCACTAGAGCGGAACTGGCAGAGATCGGAGTCAGTGCTTATCCGGACGTTGCATCCCCACAAGTCCCACCACCGAGGTCAATGTCTAATAATCTAAGACCACGAGGAGAATCATTTAAACCTCGTGGGGCTTCTTCTTCTTCTTCTTCTCGGTTTGGTGGGAGGAGAATGGATAACCGAAGGGGTAGTGCGCCTAGCAATAGAGGGCAGACTCAAGTGAGCAGGACCGGAGTAGTGAAGTGTCACTTTTGTGGAGGACCACATCACATGCGCGACTGTACAGCTTGTTACAAATGTGGCGAGATGGGCCACATATCTCGGTTCTGCCAGAACGGTGATGGTCAGGTGGATCTCAGAGGAGGCATAGGGAGGTTTTCTAGTGGGACAGTACAGCAGAGGCCACCAGTGGTACCTTGACAGATGGGAGGACAGGCGATGGGGCCACCTCAGGGTCAGGTCTATGCACTGACCAGGGAGCAGGCCGATGTAGCTCCAGAGGGGGTGATAGCTGGTACGTGCCTTTTATTTACATATTCTGCCTTTATTTTGATAGACACAGGTGCTTCGCACTCCTTTGTGTCTGCGGACTTTGTGGAAGACATCATATGTGCACGTCTCCGTTGCCGATGTCTCTATTGGTCTCGACACCCACCGGAAAGAAAGTTGTTGCTGATCAGTTTCTGATGGACTACCTCATTTATTTTGAGGGCAATGAGATAAAGGTAGATTTGATTGTTTTGGGTATGTCAGACTTCGATTGCATTGTGGGCATCGATATTCTGAACAGATATCAGGCAGTAGTGGATTGCCGGCAGAGGACAGTTCGGTTCAGATCTGTTATGAGGATTCAGTAGACTTTCTATGGCAACGGTTCTCGTGCAAAGATTCCGTTGATTTCAGCAATCTAAATGTCCCAATTGTTGGAGCGTGGACACACGGGCTATCTTATTTATGTCGTGTACACGACCGGAAAGAGTAAAGAGTTGAGGGTTGAGGATGTACCAGTGGTAGCGGAATGTGTTGATGTGTTCCCGGAAGAGATTCCAGGATTCCCACCGGGGACATCCGCTATTTCTCGTGCCCCTTACAGGATGGCATCAGCAGAGTTAAGGGAGTTGAAGGAGTAGCTACAGGAACTCCTTGACAAGGGTTATATACGTCCTAGCGTATCGCCTTGGGGCCACCGGTCCTCTTTGTGAAAAAGAAGGATGGTTCGATGCGTTTGTGCATCGATTACCGGCAACTGAATAAGGCCACGGTAAAGAACAAGTATCCTCTCCCAAGGATTGATGATTTATTTGATCAGTTGTAGGGTACTAAGCTATACAGTAAAATTGACTTGAGATCAGGTTACCATCAAATACGGGTCAGGGAGGAGGATGTGCAGAAGACAGCATTTTGGACTCGGTATAGGCACTACGAGTTCTTAGTGATGCTGTTCGGTGTGACGAACGCCCCGGCTGTCTTTATGAGCTTGATGAACAGGATATTCCTGCCATATCTTGACCAGTTTGTCATAGTGTTCATTGACGACATACTCGTCTACTCTCGGAGTGAGGAAGAACACGTGAAACACTTGAGGACAGTGCTCCAGATCCTCAGAGATCATCAGTTATTTGCCAAGCTCAGCAAGTGTGAGTTTTGGTTGAGCAGTGTAGTGTTTCTGGGACATGTTATATCTAGCAGTGGGATATCAGTGGATCCCAAGAAAATTGAGGCTGTGATGGAGTGGGCTGCACCCACTTCTGTGCCCGAGATACGGAGTTTTCTTGGCTTGGCTGGTTATTACCAACGCTTCATCGAGGGATTTTCTAAGATTGCTAAGCCATTGACTCAGTTGACTCAAAAGGGATACCTTTCTATTGGTCTGAGGCTCGTGAGCAAAGCTTCCAAGAGTTGAAGCATCGATTGACGACAGCGCCTGTGTTGATGATTCCCACGGAGAACAAGAGGTTTGTTCTATACAATGACGCATCGCTACAGGGCTTGGGGTGTGTATTGATGCAAGATAAGCATGTGGTAGCTTATGCATCGAGGCAGTTGAAGCCGCATGAGACTAGGTACCCAGTCCATGATTTGGAATTGGCGGCTATTATCTTTGCCCTGAAGATTTGGAGGCATTATTTGTATGGTACATCTTTTACCATATATACGGATCATAAGAGTCTGAAATTCTTATTTACTCAGGCGGAGTTGAATATGCGTCAGAGGAGATGGATGGATTTACTCAAGGACTATGATTGTGAAATAGAGTACCATCCGGGAAAAGCAAACTTGACGGCAGACGCCTTGAGTCTGAATGTGAAGAGTACTGCTGAGGATACCATGTATTTGTCAGCTATGATGACTTCTTACTGCCATCTGGGCTATGATTTCGATGTGGATGCATCTCCGGTATGGGAATCGACTTTATTGGCAGAGCCGGACATTTACGAGAATATCCGGAAAGCCCAGAAAATGGATGATGAGGTTCGGAGATGGTCATCATTGGCACTTCAGGGACAGCCATCAAAATTCAGAGTGGCTGAGGATGGTTCTTTGAGACTCGGTAACCGATGGGTAGTTCCGTGTACGCCGGAGTTTGTAGAGGAATCTTGGAGCGAGCTCATAGTAGCCGATTCAGTATCCACCCAGGGGGGAGAAAAATGTATAAGGACTTATGTGATCAGTTCTGGTGGAGACGGATGAAGCGTGATACGATCGCTTTTGTCAAGAGATGTTTGATTTGTCAGCAGGTTAAGGCAGAGAGGCAGAGACCTGGTGGCGAGCTAAGGAGCTTAGAGATACCGGAGTGGAAGTGGGAGCACATATCTATGGACTTTGTGACCCACTTGCCGAGGACCACTTCAGGTTGTGATGCCATTTGGGTGATCATTGATAGGCTGACGAAGGTAGCTCACTTCATTCCCTACAGTATGACGTACACATACTTGAGGATGGCTCAGCTGTATGTTCGGGACATAGTGAGACTACATGGGATTCCAGTGTCCATTATATCTGATAGAGATCCACGGTTCACATCTCATTTCTGGGGAGGACTTCAGTCAGCTTTGGGTACTGAGGTGAGGTTGAGCACGACATATCATCCCCATACGGACGGTCAGACTGAGCGTACTATACAGACACTCGAGGACATGTTATGATCTTGTGTATTAGAGTTTGATGCCTCATAGCAAGATTCTTTGGCCTTGGTAGAGTTCTCTTACAACAATAGCTATCAGGCGAGTATTTAGATGGCTCCATTTGAGGCTCTGTATGGTTGGCATTGTAGGTCGCCATTGTACTGGGATGATTTGACCAGTAAAGCAGTATGAGGACCCGAACTGATTCGGGAAATGGAGGATAAGATAAAGGTTATCCGTCAGAAAATGAAAGCAGCCCAGGACAGGCAGGCAGCCTATGCAAATAAACGGCGGAGGCCGTAAGACATTCAGTTGGGAGACAGAGTCTTTTTGAAGATCTCACCTTTCAGAGGTGTGGTACGATTTGGTATGCGTGGGAAATTGTCTCCGAGGTATGTGGGACCGTATGAGATTTTACAGCGCATCGGTACCTTGGCTTACCGTTTGGCACTGCCACCGTCGTTGTCTGGTATTCACGACGTGTTCCACATATCTATGTTGCGAAAGTATGAGCCGGATCCATCACATGTGTTACAGCCTTCTGAGGTGCAGTTAGATTCTAATGTGTCCTATGAGGAATGGCCAGTCAGGATTCTGGATAGGGCTGATCGCAGACTTTGGAACAAAGTGATACCGATGGTCAAGGTTCAGTGGGATCGCGGGGGTGTCGAGGAGGCCACGTGGGAGATGGAGCGGCATATGCTGCAGCACTACCAGGAACTATTTTCTGGTTTGTGATTTATGTTTAGTTTCGATTTGGATAAGTGCATGCAATTTCGAAGTCGAAATCTTGTAAGTAGGGGAGTATTGTGATATCCCCGAAATAATTATATGCAAATTGGGCATTAATTATGTTTATGTGATTATTTATGGTGATAATTAAATTATGCGTTGGAATTAATTATCTTCGTGAAATGCTAAGTCACATGGTAGACGTGACTAGGTAGAACGTTTCGGGGTGCATGTTATGCATGTTGGAAAATTGGGGGTTATTATGGTTTAATTATGGTGGTCGATGATTATTTGGTAAGGCATGGATATAATTGAGATTTTGGTGCATTTTGGTAAAATGCTTATAAAATATCATGTTGGGGTATTTTTATACATTATGTTAATTAATGGGGTACATGTTTTAATTATAACATTTAAACCAATTACCCCACCATACCCCATCACTTTTTACAATCCCCAATTACTCTCCCAACCCTAACCCCTTTCCACCATTTTCAATTTTGGCATTAAAGTGGAGGAGAAATCCTTGCAAAAGGTTTTTTTGTGAGATTATTAGTAGGATTTGGAGTCCTCAAGAGGTATGGATACCTCCTTGGTGTTTTAATGGAGTTTGGTTTGGGTTTGAAATGGTTTTGGTTGTTTTAAAATGGGTTTGTTTTGGGTTGGTATGGTTTTTGGTTGGATGTTAAATTTTTGGTTGTTTAAAGGTGTTTGTTGAAGGTTTATAGTGTTTTTATGTTGTTGGTTTGTTGGTGTAAGTGTTGGTGAAAATGGGGAAGAAATTTTGGAGCAAAAATGGTGATTTTCGTAGCCCAGGCAGCGGCGATCGATCGCCCGAAGCGAGCGATCGATCGCGCGCAACCAGTGCGCTCCAGAAGCGCTTGGCGATTGATCGCCACTTTTGGGCGATCGATCAGTGGAGCTGGCGATCGAACGCGCCAAATGTGGCGATCGATCGCCGAGAGCAGAAAAATTTGGCAACGGGCAGTGTGATCTCGCGATCGATCGGGGCATTGCGGCGATCGATCGCGAGACACAGAAAAATGTTTTTTTTGTTATTTTTGTGGGATTTTTGATATTGGACTATTATTGGCTCCTAATATTGGTTTGTGTGAATATCTAGAACCATCCCACGTGGCCACACAGCCTAGGAGATAAAGTCCACCACACACCACATTTTGGAACTAAGGTACGTAGTGAGACGTACGGGCATAGGACGGTAAAACGTATTATTACGCATTGAATTGGTTATGCACTATGGTTGCACACATGGAATTAATTATGCATTGTGGTTGCATACTTGGTCTTGGTTATGCATCATGGATTGCATACATGGTTTGGTCATGCATTGGGGTTGCATGTGTATATTGGATGCATTGGTGCATGTGATTGTGAGTCGAGATTATATTCGAGTGATGGAGACTACTTGCCGCCAGTGGCGTAGCGATGAGAATACTTGCCGCTTTCATACCGTAGCGATGAGAGAATATTTACCGCTAATATGAAGCGAAGAACACGACCGCTGTCATATTTATAGCGAGGGATATTAGTGCCGCTAGTATTGTCTAAGCGAGGGGTATTTCCGCTGTCATGTTGACGCGAGGGGTATTATGTCACTGATATAATATGACTTGGAAATTGAACACGGTGTACATGGAATGGATGCATGTCATGACATACATTATTGGTATTATAATCCATTGATTGTGATTGTGGTACAGGGACAACCAAAGGGAGCTTTTAAATCTATTAAATACAGGAAGTGAATTATATTTACGGTTTATGCATTTGAATTACAATCATATTATTGTGAATATGGTTTACATACATGCTCATGGTTTTGGGGTTGTTTCTGTAGGTACTTTTGGGCGGACGGGCTAAGGCGGGATGATGCGGGGAGCCAGTGAGGAGTGCTTTTGGCATAGCAGACTTAATTCTTTTGTATAGTCGCTACTCTAGGAATAGTGTAAAGCTATAGGATTAACATTCATTTGGTAGGGATTGTAATTAATCCCTCTTGGAAATTTTATTTGGCCTGTAAACGGCTCAAGGCATCAACACAAACTTTATACTCTTTAGATGCATGTTAGCTCTATTTACGCCTTTAATCAGCACTTAAGGAATTAGGGTACTTACATTCATGTAGAGCCTGCGCAGACCTCTGGACAGAAGGGAGGATAGCTTAATACACTTATTGGATAAAAAGGTACGTAGTGACGTACAAGCATAATGATAATGTTGTGACATGCTTAAATGTGTAAGCTAGTTTATGGTGACTATGAGATAAATGTTATTGAGTATCATTGGACCGCTATTATTATAGCGATGGGTATTATTGGACCGATATTATTATGGCAATGAGTATTATTTGGACCGCTATTATTATAGCGATGAGTATTATTGGACCACTATTATTATGTCGATGAGTATTATGGGACCGCTATTATTATTGCGATGAGTATTATAGCGATGAGTATTACAGGACCGCTATTATTATAGCGATGAGTATTACAGGACCGCTATTATTATATCAATGAGTTTATTGTTATGTGTATTGATACGAGTATGGTTATGAGCATAATATGAATTTATATTCTGCTAGAATATTAAATGTTGAGAACAGGGACAAATCCGAAGGATCATGTGTAAATCCGTTGTATACAGGGAGTATTCTATAACTTACTGTTTAAGTTATGTATTGTTGTTCATTATACGATTATGAATTTAATGGATGTGCTCACCCTGTATGGATGTTGTCCTGTAGGTTCATATTTTGGGGTAGACTTTTTAAGAACTTGGGAATGATCGAGTGTTATGCTTAGGGAGTATCAGAAGACTTATGGAGCTACTAGTCATGACTAAAAAGATATTAGTTATGTTAGTCATTTGTTTTGAGTTGCATTTTTTTTATTGTACAAAGTTGTATAATACTTTTCCTGATGCTCAAGTAAAGTCATAAATGCTTGGTTTTTAAATTAAACCTTATGATGATTTTGGGGAGCTTGCATATTATTATAATGATGTTAAAGAAATTTCAAATTTTTCTACGTCATTTAGCATTAGTTGTTGTGTGAGATTATGGGGTCTTACAAAATTTGCAGCCTCTTTTAGCACAAAAATCTCTTCCAATTACTAATGCATGTTACATGTAATTAGTGATTTAGAAACCCCAAGACATGGGTGTTAATTAGGTGCAAGAATTTTCAATTTTTGAGCAAGTTTAGAGGAGTTCAAGCTAGGAAGGAGCCATGTTGGAAAACTTTTGGGTCTTCAAGGGTATGGACTTGTTCTTATTTATTTTTAGTTGGATTTATGGAATTTGGGTCGAAAATTATAGGAAGAATCACAACTATGTTGGTGTCTTTTTATTAAAACAGAATCTGCAAAAATTCATGTTGCATGCAGTAGATTGTTCTGTATTTTCGATTTTCTTAACTTCCGAATCTGACTTTGAGCCCCAAACAAAAGTTGTAGATTATGAGTTTTTGTTCTGTGGTTAAAATTGGAGACCATTTGGACTTGAAATGAGTGAGATATTTTCATTTTACTAAAGGGTACTAGATTCGACTCTGCATGTGCTGAAAGTGCACATGCAGTGTAGACTTCTGAACTTTTGACAAACTTAATGTTCGATTTTGATGTCGGTATTCAAATGAAAATTGTAGGTCTTTGAATGCAGTTGAATGTAAAAAAAAAGGATGACGCAATTCGGACTTATTTCCGAGTAGTTATGAATTTTACACTTTAAGTGCACAATTTATGTCCTGCATGTGGACAAAAATCCCATGCAGTGTGTTATCCGAGTTCCTGAGCATTTGTGGCTAGGAATTCCGGAATATATCCAGAAATACGTATTTTAGTAATTTGAGTTTCTGTCGTTTGCCACTGGAATCACCCAATTTGAAGTTAAAATGAAAATGATATGGCGATTTTATTAAAACTGCTCGAGCTGGAAAACAGAATTTCAAAAGCTACGTTTTTAGTGTTTTTACTACATTTAAATGGAAGAATTAGCTCGACGTCATTAGTTAAGAAAATGAAGTCCTTTGAGTTTTTGAACTTTGAGAACTAAGTTTTGGTCATTTGGACATCATATGGATTTATTATGAATTTTGAACGAAAACTGGTCAGCTGAATTTTGATAGAAAATCAGTAGGAACCATCATTAAAACTTGTTGTAGCTATTGTGTCTACTTAAGCACTTAGTGATAATTTTTAGTATATATGACCAGGTTAATAGATCCCGGGGTTGATCTGAGAAGTCTCGGTAGATTAGCTTGGGTCGAGGTACGTTGAAATAAGTTGTATCATGACGTCGGGCAAAGGTGTGTAATGATACTACTGTATGACCTGTTATGACATTACTTGATTTATATGATTTAATTGTCACTATATGATTCTTATGTGACTATATGACATGATGAATGTCTTGGATTACATGATATATGAAATTACATGATATGTATATACTTTCACATGAGATTGCATGATATATTGAGTTGCATATGTCATTTGATGCATAGATGATTCATGGGCATATCATATTGATCTATCATTTCTTTGATATCCATGATTATGACTGAGTTGATTCACTCTGAGTGTAGTGGACGACGAGCACGGTGATGACAAGCAGTACAGGTAGCGACTGTAGTCACGCGTGTGTCATCGGACCTAGACACAAGGGATGGACGAACACAACACATATGATGATTCTCCTAGCGCAATGTGCGTGTATTGTCACCCTCTGCTCGAGCTGACATTATTTGATGATACCTTCCTTTGGACTCCGATTTTGGTATCTTGATATTCGATTCCTTGTACACATTCATACATCACATTCATACATGATATGCATTACATGATACTTTGTCATTTGACATGATTTATTTATTTCTTGTACTGGGGTACTGACCCCCTTTGTTGGGGCTGTCATGTCTTTTGTTGTTCGGACATGACAGGCTTTAGAGGAGGACATGGTGACGATGCTTACATCGACGCATCGAGAGATAACCGAGCTCCATGATGAGCAATCTCAGGTTATGTATGGTTTCTTATTCCCAGTAATAATATATGATTGTTAAACAAAATAAATTTACCGGGGTATGCCCTGTGTATATTGTAGTTGGGATATGATATTTTCGATAATATGTGATAATGCTGGTTAATGTTTGTTTTACTATTTGCAAATAAAATGTCTAACTGGAATTATATATATATTTTGATATCAATATATATGTATCACCTAAAAGCGAAAAATTTTTAGGGCCATTTGATAAGACATTTGAAATAATCTTCCGCTGTTTACGCAAATTAATATTGTGTGTTAATTAAACACCACATTAGGAACGGACCCTCACATATGGTTTCTTTGATGTCCTTGATGATGATTGAGTTGATTTACTCTGAAGTGTCGGGGACGACGGGCACGACGATGACAGGCAGCTAACAACTTGAAAGGACCCCCATGCCCTTAACCATCTATTAGTGTATTAATCCTTGTCATTAGTGCATACAATCATGTATTCATGGGCAAAGCAACTACATGCTGACACAGCATAATATACCAGTAATAAAATTTCTTGCATTAACAACTTAATGTCCAAATCCCCCATACCATTCAACTACAATGCATGCATCTTATAATACACTAACATGATCTCAATTCATTTTGCAATCCCATACTTAATTGCATGTAACAATAAATGAAGAGAGAAAAGGCCCATGCCCTTTTTATACAAACCATATACACATATAACAGTGCTCACATGCTAGCATCAACAAATGTATGTGCATCAAATGTATAAACCAATGTGCTAAATACCGTCACTGGTACTCCGATCCTGGAAGCACCTCCAATCCATAGCTCGAGCTCAACTCCAAAGCCATCGATTTACCTATTTACCTGCCCCAACAGATACAGCCCCCACACGGGGTGAGCATACCAATACCATCAATCCAATAAGCACAATATTACAATTCATAATTTACAGAATGTAAATGCCATGAATCTTAAATGATACTCCCTGGATGGTATCATCCGCATCCGGGTTCCCCAGTGCTGTTCCTGTTCTCAAAATAACTGAAACCATCAAATTCCAAAAGCCAGTTTAATCTCTCATTGATTAACTAAATTCACACCTGCCATGCCAGTTGCACAATCGAATATGATTATATCATTAAACAATGACTATAGATATCACATATCTCAATCCAATAATTCTATAGTTCCATTTCATCGCTCGCTCTACAATAGCGACATTTTAACCTTGCGCACGCTCAATAGTAGCGGCGTCATAACCGATGTTCGCTCAATAGTGATAACATCCAATCATTGCTCGCTCAAAAGCGGCACCATATAATTCCCAATGCCTATCCATTTATTGCAAACATAATATACCATGCATTCAACAATTGCAATAATATAAAGGGCTATGCTCGTACGTTATACATACCTTATGATTCCGTAGTCCGAGTCCAACCTTGCCCTAGTCCCGTGATCCAATGAATTATGTGCTAACACAAAAATAACTCACAATTAATCACAAATATGCAACCACGTGCCCAAGCATGTTCACAACCTCCAAAGCTATCGTCAATCCACGATGATTAACCATTTTAAAAGACCCGAGCTAAGCATGCATAATACCCAACATAATCCATGTTAAGTTGTACAAAGGTTTACCAATAACTCAATCGAGTATTCCATTTTCTTATTAAAATTTGGCTCCAACCATTTCATTTTAAAAGTATAGCATTCCCATTGGAATGTAGACATTGCCACGAAAATCGGCTAAATAAACCTCGATTCCACAATCCCGACATTTTCCAAAATTTCAAAAAAAAAAACAACCAAAACAGGGCCGCGATCGGTCGCCGTTCAGGCGCGATCGATCGCGCAAGTCTACTGCACGAGATAAAATACGCTGCGATCGATCACCAAATCTCACAATCGATCGCCGAGTCCCCCGCGATCGATCCTCTATTGCTCACCGTCTTCCCAAAATCAGTACAATGTCGCGATCGATCGGCGCCAAGCCGCGATCGATCGCGACCTCCGGGTTTCCAAATAATTTGAGCTTTAATGGTGTTTTTCACACCCAAACTCAAAACAAACATCCCATACAACATCAACACCTCAAATACTCCATTTAAACCCAATAAGAACTCCAAAAACTCAACTTTGGATTTTAACCAAAAATTTCCCAAATCCAAACCCAACACATACCTTAACCAAAAACAGCAATACAATAATCAAAATGAAGGTAGAGACGAGGGGAAGAAAATTACCAACTATTCTACGAGAAATCCGGCTCCCGAGCCAAGCTTCGAACCATTTTCTTCAAAGGAAGAAAAGAGGGGTTGGGGAAATGGGTGGGAAGTGAGGAGAGAGGGAGAGAGAAGACAGAGAGGATATTTCGTGCAATAACGAAACACCGAGTCCACTTGGTATATATAGTACCAAGGCTCCAAAATACCAATACCTCCACAAATACATCATGATTCATTAAAAATCACATGTTTTCAAAAAATTATCTCTCCCACTCAATTTTCAATACCAGCCCCAATAGAAAGTACCCCGGACCCCAGATCCCACCAAAAACCAAATTCCAAGGTTATCTCCACGATGAGAATACAATCTCATCCCTTGGGTCCAACGACTTCGAATATCAGATTTAAAATCATCGGGAGTCCCAGTACCGGAATTAATTCATACTTGCTACAATTAAAAATCCATGAAGGATCATTACCACACCGGGATTAACGCCATACTCCCCTAGGCATCACAATTATCCCCCACTAATAAAATTTCATCCTCAAAATTTGCACAGGCGTACTCCACGTATCACCGAGACCACATAATCCAAACGGATCTACATCGTCGAGTCATGAACATGTCATGAATGACACCCCTATCGCGAGGACACCGACCTCGCACCAAACCAGGAATGGAGTAAAATCTCCCAGATCATCACCATCGATGCTAATTACCCAAAAGCAGTCGGTCAACCCTAACTGCTAACCAAACGAATCATTTGAGATTCCAAAATAGATATCGCCCCAATGATATCTCTAAGACATAACCAACGATGTTAAACATACATCGTTACCAAAGAAACCTGTCGTACACAACAGACCTAAATTACATCCGGTTTCCACTTTCCAAAATCATCTCTAGCAAAGGAGTAGTTGCACTACTTCGCAACACGAATTGGGCAACATCACGACCACCGATCAACACAAAACACTTCTCCGAAGATGTCTATATCCGTGTGTTCCAAGAAATCACATCTTGGTCCAAACACACTATCGAGACTCCACAAGGTCTCAAGTCCCCATAGAGGACATGCAAGAAAATCAATTGCATTAATACCTCACGTGTCAACAATGACACCCAACAAATCCAATCCTGGACATCCCTCGTTTACCCTAGGATTCAACAATCATAACACATGGATGTTATCAAATTACTCAGCAATGAATTACCATGGCCTCAACACACGACAATCCCTCCTCAAGGGAGTCAACCAGACTTCACAATCATTCTTCAGAATACATCGTGTCATTGAGATTTCCAATCTCAAGGTGCCACAATCTCCCATCGGAGATTCATTCATCCAAGCATACTAACTCGATGCTCGATGAGTAACCAGAAAATGCTGGCATTCTTATGCACACACCGGCATACATGCCTAAGCACCATACTACCTGCATACCCAATGCAATAGACCCGGGTATCACCAATCATACCCAGAAGTCCCAATTACAACTGTCAATCCCCAGCTATTCTCACACCGTGGAGAATAATGATTGGCGGACCAACGACCAATGGTGTGATTCCAACATCAACACCACACAAACCGACTCATCGATCTCCCAAAGATTCCCAGCCGGTAGGTATATCAATACCGCTTTCCTCATAAGGTAAGTGTCATGAATCCATGACCCTCCAACCTCGAACCACCGTTCGGAAAACTGGATATATTTATACCAAAATTTATCCCGGAACCAATAAATACACAACTGGTCCAGAATATTGCATCAATGCCACTATTACGAAATCGAAATCCGTATACACAACGTATACACATCTAGCGATGTTCTGTACTAATACCATAGTACTCCACAATCTCGAACATTTCCTCGGATACGTCTCCTCGTACGTCTCTCGGAAAATAAAAGCCATTACTCAGTCCAACACTAGTAATGCTTACCATGGTTGATTTACAATCAACCTACAATCGATATCAGCTGTCTCCATGACAGTATATCTAAATCTCTCCAAGAGATACAATCAACAAAGTGTGTCACCCCACTAACTATATTCCATAATTCAGATTGTGCTTCCCCATTGCATTCCATATGCAAAGATGCTCAACCAGAGCTAACAACGACTTGTTGACACTCACGTTGGTGCTCCCAACAAAACTGAGCTGTCCTAGCACAAGTCCCTCAAAATATCTGACGTATCAACGTCCCTGTGAGGTAATCCCGGACTCAAACCTCATGCCACATAGTGACTACAAGAGTCCACCATAAACCCTCATCGTATCATTATACAATTCCTCAAACTTGGTTCCAACGAGCAGTATAATGTCTACAACAAGCACACTATACCACTGCAACAATACCTGGCTAGCAGATCGCTGCCTCCTTAGGTTTATACCAAACCTACCAATGTATCATACATTCCACCCGGTATACCATACCGTACCACCCATTAGAGTAGTGGGTCATCACCCAACATTTCTCTATATCACAGCATAATGGACATCCCAGTGTCCTCATTCAACCACAATGCAATCTTATCCATTAGGATTTATTCCACACCCTCACGGGTGGGTGTGACCATGTCTACCATGCGTCATATCAGTATTAGCAAGTAGTTTTCTCAATAACTACTCCTACCAACAGCTACTTGGCCATAGCCATCTCAACGAGTATACCCAATGGTACCACTACTCGTAAAACATTTACCTCCAATACATGATGCGGTACACTCACCTGTACAGTGCATCCAATAATTCATCGAGCAAACCTGCTCGGTATAATGGTCTCGTCAACCATTGACTCAGACACTACCTTGTGCCCATCATTGGCACTCAAACCATGCGATTAAATACATACACTTAACTGTATTTTTCATCGTATCGACGGCATCCATCCATATAGATCATCCTCTATGTCATCGTCCTCATGTGACGGTACATGTCAACACATGACATCCACATTCTCATCGTCAAACACGTGACATGACATCCATAGTCAAACACGTGACGGTATATGTCAATACATGACATTCATAATCTCATCAATAATGTTAACAAAACAACAATATACCACAACTCATCGCTAATAAGATAGCGGCATACATGTCTCCCTCGTCCAATGGCGGTACACAATCAACACCCACATCTCGTGGGCGGTACAATCCCGAGCTATAAATCAGCGGTATGAACCCTCGCTATAGAATCAATGGCATAATCCTCGCTATAGATATCCGGCTGTATGAACCATCGAGATAGATGTAGCGGAATATACCATCGCTATATGTATCCGACGGCATGAACCATCTCCATAAATGTAGCGGAATGCACCATCGCTAAATAATACCTGGCGGCATGAACATCACCATAGATGTAGCGGAATGTACCATCGCCATATAGATACCGACGGCAGAAACCATCGCTAAAAAAGTAGCGGAATGAACCATCGCTATATAGAATACCCGGCGGCATGAACCATAGCCAAAAGACTAGCGGAATGAACCATCGCTATATAGAATACCCGACGGCATGAACAATCGCCAAAAGACTAGCAGAATGAACCATCGCTATATAGAATACCCGGCGGCAGGAACCATCGCCAAAAGACTAGCGTCATGATATACCTCGCTATAAAGCGGCAAATATCCCTCTTCGCTACTTCGCTTCGACATACCAGCGGCATAATATCCCTCGCTTAAGCGGCAAATATTCTTCATTGCTATCATATGACAGCGGAAAGCACATCGCTACGCCATATTAGCGGTATAATATCCCTCGCTTAAGCGGCAAATATTCTTCATCGCGAAGGTATGACAGCGGCGCTATTACTCCTCTTTTTATCATGACAGCGAATATTCCCCTCGCGTTAACATGACAGCGAAAATACCCCTCGCTTAGTCAATACCAGCGGCAAATAATATCCCTCACTATAATATGATAGCGGTCGTGTTCTTCGCTTCATATTAGCGGTAAATATTCTCTCATTGCTACAGTATGACAGCCGCAAGTTTTCACATCGCTACGCCATGAAGTTCGCAAGTATTCACTTCGTTACGCCATATATGCAACCATAATGCATAATCCATATACCAATAGACATCGTTAAGAGTGTATTTTTAATGCACCTCGCTTCAAATGTGACATGTGGAATTCACCGTCTCTTCAACATTTAGCGGCAAAGCATTAAAATCATCACTCGAATATATATGCAACCACAATGCATAATCCACATCCATATGACCCTGCAACCACCATGGTTAGCAACAACATATTTCAATTATGAACACATATCATAAACGCACATAAGCAATATAATCATGTCACACAACACTAACTACTATCATGCACAAGTATGTTCTACTCATTCACATCAACATGTTCCTAGGCCCTCGACAGCCCCAAAGAGTAAACCACTGCTCTGATACCACTAATGTAAGGACCCACATGCCCTTAACCCATTATTAGTGTATTAACCCATGCCATTAGTGCATATAATCATGTATTCATGGGGGAACAACTACATGCTGACACAACATAATATACCAGTAATAAAATTTCTTGCATTAACAACTTAATGCCCAAATCCCCCATACCATTCAACTACAATGCATGCATCTTATAATACACTAACATGATATCAATTCATTTTGCAATCCCATACTTAATTGCTTGTAACAATAAATGAAGAGAGAAAAGGCCCATACCCTTTTTATAAAAAACCATATACACATATAACCGTGCTCACATGCGAGCATCAACAAATGTATGTGCATCAAATGTATAAACCAATGTGCTCAATACTGTCACTGGTACTCCGATCCTGGAAGCACCTCCAATCCATAGCTCGAGCTCAACTCCAAAGCCAACGATGTACCTATTTACCTGCCCCAACAGAGACAGCCCCACACGGAGTGAGCATACCAATACCACCAATCCAATAAGCACAATATTAAAATTCATAATTTACAGAATGTAAATGCCATGAATCTTAAATGATACTCCCTGGATGGTATCATCCTCATCCAGGATCCCTTGTGTTGTTCCTGTTCTCAAAATAACTGAAACCATCAAATTCCCAAAAGCCAGTTTAATCATCTCATTGATTAACTAAATTCACACATGACATGCCAGTTTCACAATCGAATATGGTTATATCATTAAACAATGACTATAGATATCTGTGATGCCCGGGGATTAATGGTGTTAATCCCGGAGTGGTAATAATCCATAATGGATTTTAATTGTGGCAAATATGAATTAATTGCGGTTTTGGGACTCCCGGTTATTTTAAATCCGATTTTTGGAGTCGTTGGATCCAAGGGATGAGATTGTATTCTCATCGTGGTGATAACCTTGGAATTTGGTCTTTGGCGGGATCTGGGGTCCGGAGTACTGTGTGTAAGTAATCCTAAGAGCATACAACGCAGCGGAATAAAATAATTGGGATTATTAGAACAATGGATCTATACATATGATATCATATCGGATAAAGGAATACAAAAGTCTCACCCTTGTAGCGTGTTTGAGCAGATTCCACGGTGCACTACGTCCAACGATCCCGACGAATCACTAGCAAAACTTGTCAAGTTTTGCCTCCACGGTATCCACACGATCAAATCGAAAAGGGTATTTAAGAACAAGTTGCTAGACTCGTTCTTAAACCGGAAAAATAACACCACACGATTCCAAATCGTATGAAGATGGCCGGAAACACCACAAGGTCAAGGCGGCGGCCGAGAGCCTTTTAGTGAGAGGTGGCCGAGAGCTTCATATGATGGTGGCTAGGTTTTTGATATCAAAGTATGATATGAAAGTATGATTAACAATTAATCAAAACCTAGTATTTATATTATAAGGCTTTTAATTAAGGTTCAAGACTTTCTTAAAGTCTCATGGGCCCAAACCCATGATTTAATTAAAACCTTTTAATCATTTAATTAAGACTCTTCTTAATTAATTAATTCATCCAATGAATTTAATTTCCCTTATCGATTTAATCTTTTGTGCGACACGATAGGTTCTTGTAATGTTGGCAGTGACATAAAATCTCATTTTACGTTACAAGCAAAGAGCGGTGTCTAGCAACACATCAAGGCTACCCAAATTACAAGAATGTCAATGACTCGACATAACCTTTAGAACTTGTGATAATATTAACCATGTAACTTAATCCCTTTGTCCTTTGTGTTTAGATTGAAAACGAGTCATGGAATAGTCATACTCGTATATTCAATCTTTATTTCTTGATCCCTAAGTAGAACTAGAATAAACGAATAAGCTCGATATCTCATATCGACTCATTCGAGCATGGCCATGCATTTTAGTTCTCACTTGATCAAGGGCCAAACACATCTCCTGTTATATAGGAGGGACAAATCCTATCTCGATCAGTCAACATCCCTCTACATAATTCGTAGTGTATCCAATAGTCGCCTTTATAGTATACCCTGTTACGGGTAACGTTTGACAATATCAAGATACATAACTCCTTATGTTGGGATCTCTGATGATCACAAGTCGTAAGGATTACATACATTATTATCACTATGAGAATTGCATATGACAATCATATAACTATCCATGTTGCATTCTCTTGGTGGGTCTGTCCAGTACATCGTTCTCTAACATGTACCCATGTGTTGATTTGATATCTCATATCAATGAACAATTCATCAATCAACACATACTAGTCTCTATGTATTATCATTATCCCAATTCATGATAATACTTGACTATGGACAATGTTTAAGAATAATACTATATTATTCTAGGGACATTAACTTATATATCAATTCATATTGCACAGATATTCGAATAATATATACTAATGATTTGCCATTAATAAAATCATATTACATTGTATGTCATAAACAATCATCTAATGACTTGTCTTAGGGCATATCCCAACACTGTGTACTGGGACTGGTAATGAAAATAGAGATTGGGAGGTTTTTATTGAAAATAGATGATATTTAATGAATCATGATGTATTTGTGGAGGAGTCGGTTTTTTGGGCTTTGGAGCTATATATACCAAATGGACTCGGGGTTCCGTCATTGCACGGAATCTCCTCTCTCTCTCTCCCCTCTCTCCCCAGCGATCCCCACCCCTATTCTTCCCTCTTTTCTCGCTTGATGAAAAGTCGATGGAGGCTCGACTTGGGAGCCAAATTTCTCGAAGATAATAAGGTTTTATTCATCCCCTCGAATTTATCTTCGATTTGATAGTTCTATTGTGGTGTTTGAAAAGGATTTGAGTTGGTTTTAAGAAATTGGTTTTTTAAAGATTTTTGGGTTGTTGTGTTTTGGGGTTGATTTATGGCTTGTTAAGGATTTATGTTGTATGGGGTGTGAGGATTGTTGTTGGGAAAAGTTTTCAAGAAAAATGCCATTTTTGGCTGTTACAGGTCGAGGCGATCAAAACCTAGCGCATGCGATCGACTGCCGCGACGTTGATGAAATTTTGAGGAAGATAAACAGTGAGGCGATCGACCGCCTCAAAAGAAGCGATCGATCGCCATGAGGCAGTGGCCAAATACACTGAGAGGCAACCGATCGCCTGGAATGGGGCGATCGATCGCCCGTGCCTATTTTCGAGAGGCAGTCGATCGCCTAGGATGAAGCGATCGATCGCCAATGCCTTTTTGTGGGATTATTTTCGTGATGAGTTTTTGATGCATGCTTCACCCGGGGTCTTTTAAAATGGTTAATCGTCATGGACGACGATATAATTGAGGATTGTGAACGTGCTTGGGCACGTGGTTGCATGCTTTATTTTAATTGTGGATTATTAATCGTGTTTAGCACATAATTCACCGATCACGGGACCAAGGCAAGATTGGTACGTATGACGTACGACCATAGCCCTTTATTATAATTGCAATTGTTGAGTGCATGGTACACTATGTTGCAATAAATGTATATGGAAATGGATGGTTTATGGTAATTGCTATAAATGGATATATATGCATTTGGGAATTATATGGTGCGGCTTTTGAGTGATGACAGCTTTATTTTTAAACAAAAGATTTATTTCAAAGAATTAGTGTGAAGCGATTTTACCGCAAGTGCACAGTTGTCAAGTTTTAGTATAGTGAAAATTAAGTACGGGTTGTCGAATCCACAGGGACTAACGTATAAGTACCAAATAAGATTAATAAGATTATATTTAGCCTACGATTAACAAATGTGATTATCTAAAGCAAACTTAAACTAAGAAATGAAACTCAAACAAGAAACAATAAAATGAATGGTTCCGGATATGCGAAGGTAAGTTGCTCAAGAAATTTATCAAGCTCTTCGTTCAACTGTGTTATCTTTACTGATTCATTTGAATAAACAAATTATCAACCAATTGATTCTAAGGGTGAAAGGTTTTCGCTATTATTCAATACACTCTCTCGAGCTGTAAAGAAACTAACAATAAATTAGAATAAGTCACTCTCGTGCACCTATTTACTAATTCAAAGTTGCATAAATTATCAAAACCTTATAACTCTAAATCTCTCGATTCCAAGTTCTCACGTATGCGATATCATCTCTCGATCTCAATCATAACATACTTCATGAATTAAAAGAGCGTGTTACAACGTTATCTCTCGATCTCGGTTATAACTCTCAGAATCAATCAAAGTTAGCTAGGCTTTGATCTTAACAATCGATTAAATCATGAACAATAGACATCAATACACTCAAACACAATTGAATCAATATATCAAACACAATGATACTAAATCTCAATAAAATAAACTAGAATTGTTTCAAATCAAATACAAAAGAAGTTTAATCGTCTCTCGACCTCAAAAACATCAATTGAAAATTAATATGAAATAGATTAAAGTCTAGAAATACGATAAACGGCGGAATGAATCCGTGCGTAGCACCGAAATCTCTTCTCTTGCTCCTTCCTTGCACTCCGGAATTGATTGGCTTTGGTTCGGACGAAGAACCGGAAGAACGGATCTCCTTGGCGGCGGCTGGGCGGCGGCTAGGGCTCTTCTTTTGTCCAGAAAAATTGTCTGATATGCTCCCCTCTCTTGGAATGAATCAATTCCCTCTTAAAAACCTCCAACATCACGATAAAAAAGGAAAATAAAATCTTCAGGATTTCGCGTCTCGATCGATCGAGATTTGCTACCGATCGATCGGTGCACTGTTCATGCCAGCTTTTGAAACTCACTGTCTCGCTCGATCGATCGAGAATTTCCACCGATCGATCGAGACTTTAATAAAATTTGCTCTGGAGTCACTGCCTCGCTCGATCGATCGGAAATTTGTTCCGATCGATCGAGACTTGAAATTCAAATCTTCTCAGCGCACTATCTGTCTCGATCGATCGGAACATAATCTCGATCGATCGAGATTTCGAAATTCTCACTTCTTCATTTCAACCCTTTCTTGCCTCGATTTCGCCCGTTATCTTCATATAAGCTCATTTCTTCCATTTCCGATCTAATTTCCTGAAACAGATGAATAAACACCAAAAAGCATAATATCATCCAGGAAAAAATACGGAAAGTAGGAAGAAATTACAGTTAAAAACACTCAAAATCTAAGCCTATCAACTCCCCCAAACTTAGACTTGATCGTCCTCGAGCAAGCAATAAGCTCAAAAAGAAAAGTTAAACTCGATACTAAGCATGAATCATCTTTACAACATAGTAAAATCTCAGAAATCCTACTTACACATCAATAGAAGTCATTCAACACTTAACAAGAAGCAATTTCTCCTAAGTTAAACAATACATCGCAACATCGGAACGTGCGTGTGTGCTATTGTCAAACATGAGTAATGTACATATCTTTAAGATCAAAATGTGCCATATCAACTCCTAGTCAAGATTACTTTGAACTACTCTACAAATTTACTATCCAGTACTTCTCCACTAATGTAATTATTCCCTAGACTTGGATCAAAGGTCTTAAAAGCTTATAACGTTAGGCCTTTTGGTGTCGGCTCCAAAGAAAAGGTAGGATAGAATCAAAGAAGAGAGTATAACAGAATCAGCTCAAAATCTTCTCACATAATCATTGAGCTTCTCTTCACATTTTCTAGCCTTGGCCACTTTGGGTCTTATTTAAATTTTCTTTTCAAGGCTTTTTCTCTACATCTTTTCTTTTTCTTTGCTCATTCTTTTGTTCATTTCATTTTTTCACAATGAACTTATCAAGATATAACAATTTAATGCAATGAATGAGATTCATTATACTCCCCTAGGGGTGGGTAAAAATTTTCTTTTAGGCTCAATCCAAGGTAGGTATAATGAGGTTGTCAAGAATGTTGAATGGGGGTCTAATCATATGCAATGCATATACCATTCTTTTTCAATAAGGCTCAAAAGGGGACACTAAGGAATAATGTATACCAGGTAGGCTTGAAAGGCACAAACGGTCCAAAGATCGCCTAAATCATCTCCAAGTCTAGTTCCTAATTATAAATTTCGCCTCAAAGTGCTTTCAACTAAACTGTAGAGTTATCTAAGATACTCAAGACTCATCATAGTTAACACAAATTTTCAATTTAAATCAATACATACTTCACTCAATCATGACTCAATAAGTGCTCAAATTATTCCTCAGTTTTGACATATAGTTAACAAAGGATATATACAAACAAGTTAAACATTTCCACGACTCCTATCTCGATGAGGATTAATTTCATCATGTATTACCGTAGCAATTCCAACTCATCAATTCTCAAGAATAACTCAATCAATAAAAAAAAAAATTTGTTGGTAATGCTCAAGGATGAATCAGTCTCAATATCATGCAGTCATGCAAGGTAGAGAAACAAGACAAGTAGTAGAATGTGCAAAAGCAAGATATATACAAATACTCAAAAACCCCCCCCCCCCCCCAAACTTAGCATGTGAATTGCCCTCAATGAACAATAAAAATAAATGCAAAGGCAAAGACACATACCATGACGACGATCGTCACTGATCGTCGTCCTCATCATGCTCCGGAGGGGGGACTGGGTAGTGGTGCTCCTTGACACACATGGATTCATACTGCAAAACAAAAGTAAACAAAATAACAAAATCAATAAAACTAAACTAAAGAAAAGAAAAAGAAACAAAGGGAATAAGAAAGAGTTCTTGATTTATAGTCCCAAGCTGGACTGTCATCTCCTCTTTCTTAGTCGTCAAGATAGACTATAGAGGTAACCGTTTGGACTTCATTGCTCATGTGGTAATGCTTTAAGCGCTGCCCATTCACTGTAAATGTTCCCCTGCTAGGATCAGTAACTTCAATTGCACCAGAGGGATAGATTTTTGCAATGGTGAATGGTCCGGACCAACGAGAGCGTAGTTTGCCTGGGAAGAGTCGCAATCTGGAGTTGAACAAGAGTACAGCATCTCCTACCTTGAATTCCCTTTGTTGTATACGCGAATCATGCCACTTCTTAGTTTTCTCTTTGTAAATCTTGGCATTCTCATATGCTTGATTCCTGAATTCTTCCATCTCATTCAATTGTAGAAGACGCTTCTCACCTACAGCCTGACAGTCAAAGTTCAACCATTTAATAGCCCAATATGCTTTATGTTCAAGTTCAACAGGGAGGTGACATGCCTTACCAAATACCAACTTATAAGGTGATGTGCCAATGGGTGTCTTAAAAGCAGTTCTATACGCCCATAGTGCATCATCTAAGCGTAAGGACCAATCCTTTCGGCTTAGAGTCACTCTCTTTTCTAAGATCCTCTTCAACTCTCGATTTGAAACCTCTACTTGCCCACTGGTTTGTGGATGATAAGGTGAAGACACTTTGTGGGTGACACCATATTTACTCACAAGTTTTTCAAAGTGTTTGTTACGAAAATGGGTGCCACCATCACTAATGATTGCTCGAGGGGTGCCAAAACGAGTAAAAATTTTTCTTTTCAAAAATTGTACAACCACTCGAGCATCATTAGTGCGCAAAGCTTCCGCCTCTACCCACTTTGACACATAATCTACTGCAACAAGTATGTATTTATTTGAACAAGAGCTTGGGAAAGGTCCCATGAAATCTATTCCCCACACATCAAAAATTTCACATTCAAGCATATTGATCAATGGTAATTCATTCCTCCTAGAAATATTTCCGACCCTCTGACATCTATCACATGAAGAGACATACCTGAATGTATCATTATACAGTGTTGGCCAATAAAATCCAGAAGCAAGTACCTTAGCCGCTGTTTTAGTAGCTCCAAAATGTGATATCCCCGAAATGGTTAATTGCATTTGGGCAATAATTGTGCTTATATGATTAATTATGTGGTAATTAATTATGCATTGGATTTATTTATTATTATGCGGAAATGCTTAGTCACATGTTAGAGTGACCCGGGGTAGCATTTCAGGGTGCATGTTGGGTAAGTATTATTGGAAGCATGATTTATTTGCCATTGGTAGCAATTGATTAGAAATCATGTGTTTAATTGATATTTGGTGCATTATGAGTAAATGCTTTGAAAAATATCATGTTGGGGTGTTTTATACACCATGGAATTATTTAGTATGCATTTTAAATAAACTCACCTTTTATACCCAACCACACCTCATCCACTCTTACTTTTTAACTTTACCAAACAACACCCAAACCCTCCCTTTCCCTCATTTTCGAAATCAAGCTTAAGGGTGAAGAGAAGTTCTTGCAAAATCTTGTTTTGTGGAGTTTATTGGGTGATTTGAGATCCCCAAGAGGTATGGGTACCTCATGATTATTTTTGTAAGGTTTTGTTTAAGTTTGATATGGTTTGAAGGGTTTTAAAGTGGATTTGTGTTGGGTTGTTGTAGTTTTGGTATTATTTTGGTTGGATGTTACATATATGAGTTTATGTGGATGTTTATTGTTGGTTTTGAGTTGTTGGGTTTGGTTGATGTTGGTGTATGTGGGTATGTATGAGTTGGGGTTGAAGATGGGTGAATAGTGCCCAAACCCCGCATGCCCAGAGCTCGGCGATCGATCGGCGCCTTCTCGCGATCGATCGCGAGTTTGGCGCGATCGATCGCGAGTTTGGCGCGATCGATCGGCGATGCCGCGATCGATCGGCACAAGCTCCGCAATCGATCGCGGATTGTTTAATTTTGTTGGGCGAGGCAGTGTGATCTCGCGATCGATCGGGGCTTGATGGCGATCGATCGCGAGACACCAAAATTGGTGTTTTTGGTTATTTTTGTGGGATTTTTGGTATTGGACTATTATTGGGTTCTAATATTGGTATTTGTGAATATGTAGAACCAACCCAGGTGGCAACGCAGCCAAGGAATTGAAGTCCTACCACATCCTACATTTTGGAAAGGTACGTAGTGGACGTACGGGCACCCCAACAGTACATGTATCTTATATACTTATTGTTTATGCATTGTGGATGCAAGTATATATGTGGTATTGCATAGTGGATGCAAATACATGTTATGCATGATGTTTATAGATGCATATGATTATTGGTGCATATCCCATGAGTCGTGGTCATCCCTTGATGATTTTAATGCTTGCCGCTATTTGGTTTGGTTCCGCTAAATGTGAAGCGAGGGGTGGGAGCGCCGCATGTCACATTTGAGCGTGGTTATCATATAGGGCGAGGAAATGGCAATGAGAGGCGAGGGGTGGGAGTCCCGCAGTCCATTGAAGCAAGGTTATCCTATGCCGCCTATATGTAAATAAGCGAGGGGCATTAAAATACATTGTGATGGACAGACTAGGGATTGGTGATCAGTATTTGGTATTGATGAGTTGGTATATGTCATGACATGTTTAGACCATTTAAAATAATCTATTGATTATACTCATGAGTTATGGTACAGGGACAACCAAACGGGAAGCGTTTGAAATGCATGGGGAAAACAGGAAGTGTTTTATTATGATTATGCATTTACGCTTTATCTTCATATTGTGTTGAATATGAATGATTATTATTGCTCATGTTTGGGGGTTGTCCTTGTAGGTACCTTTTTGGCATGATAGAAGGGCTTGAACGGGTTGAGATGATGAGCTTTTGAGGATGCTTTTGGGACTTGAAGGACGGGATTATTTGGATAGTATCTACTCTAGTAGTAGTATAAAACTATAATTGAACATTCATTGATTGGAATGTAATTAATCCATTTTAGTAGTCCTTATTTTTGGCATGTAATGCTTAAGCTCATAAACTCAACACGTTCTCTTACACTCTGATTATTATGATAGCTCTATTATGCCTTGATTCCGCACTTAAGGATTAGGGTCCTTACATTAGTGGTATCAGAGCAGTGGTTAGAGAACCCGGGAACGAGTGAAGGGTAGCCTTAGCATGATAGGCTAGGTGCTTACATTTGAAGCATGTTTATGCATGTGGTGCATATTAATGTATATCCTGTTATACTAACGTGCTTATTCTCATTCCTGTTATCTAACGGCATAACATATATACTGCTTTGGAATTGTTGTTAACATTTGTATTACAGTATGGCTGCTAATGAGGAGGTTGGAGTTATTGGTAGTGTGAACGCAAGCATCGGTCAAGTGAACCCTCTACCTCCACCGGCCGTAGGCATGGAACCAGTGGTTCAGTTATTGCTACCGGGTGAGATTAGCTTGACGCAATTTCTGTCTTACCATCCACCCCGGTTTGAGGGGACAGAGTCCGGAGAAGAGGCTGAAGAGTGGTTGGAAAGACTTGAGCAGATCTTTGTATCGGCTCCTTGTGCTGTGACAGCTTGGCTGAGGCTGGCGGAGTTTCAATTAGCCAAGAAACCTCTGATGTGGTGGAGGAGCACAATAATGGAATTGAGAGCACTGGGTGCTGTGATTGACTGAACACTCTTCAGGACTAGGTTTTTGAACCGGTATTTCTCCGCTGCGGCGAGACAGACGAAGGAGGATGAATTTACAAGTCTGAAGCAGGGGAACATGAGAGTGGCAGACTATGCCACACGGTACTCTTCATTGCTGAGGTACGTTCCCCACATTGCCACCAGTGGGCACGCTAAGATGAGGAACTTTATGAAAGGATTGCGACCGGAGCTCTATGACCGGGTTATCACTAATAACCCAACTTCTTTTGATGACGCTCTCACAAGGGCGGAGCTTGCCGAGCTAGGAGTGGGAGCTTATGCTAGTACTATGCCACCACCGGTACCGCAACAGAGGCAGACCAATGATAGTTTGAGGCCCCGAGGAGAGCCATTTAAGCCTCGTGGTGCCTCTTCATCTTCACGTTTTGGTGGAAAGAAGTACTTTGGTCAGAAACAGGATGGCAAGAAGGGCAATTGGTCGGCCAATCGAGGATCTTCACAAGGGGATAGGCCGGGAGAGCCGAGGTGCAACAATTGTGGAGGGCCACATTCTTCAAACAAGTGTCCTGCATGTTATATCTGTGGCAAGATGGGCCACATCGCTCGGTATTGCCCCACACGGGGAGGACAGTCTGAGTTTCAGGGCAACAGGCCGAGGTTTGAGGATAGGACAGTGCAACAGAGGCAGCAGTTTGGGCCTCGACCATCGGGAGGTCAGACAGTAGGACCGCCCCAGGGACAGGTGTATGCACTGACCAGGGAGCAGGCTCAGGCAGCCCCAGAGGAGGTGATCGCCGGTACGTGTCATTTATTTACGTACCCTGCTTTTATTTTGATCGATACAGGTGCCTCCCATTCTTTTGTATCGGTGGGTTTTGTGGAGAGACACCATATGCGCACGTCTTCTTTACCCACGCCTCTCCTTGTCTCGACACCCACTGGAAGAAATGTCGTTGCTGATCAGTTTATGGCAGACTGCCTCATTTATTTTGAGGGCAACGAGTTGAGGTCAGACTTGATTGTGCTGGGTATGTCAGACTTCGACTGCATCTTGGGTATTGATGTTCTGAACAGATATCATGCAGTGGTAGATTGCCGGCAGAGGACAGTGAAGTTCAGACCTGAGTTGGGCAGTCAGTGGACTTTCTATGGCAACGGTTCTCGTGCGAAGATTCCGTTGATTTCAGCAATCAAGATGACTCAGCTATTGGAACGTGGTCACACGGGCTACCTCATCTATGCCGTGGACACGTCTGGGAAGGATAAGGAACTAAGAGTTGAGGATGTGCCAGTAGTGGCAGAGTTCACTGATGTATTTCCAGAAGAGATCCCAGGATTCCCACCGGCTAGGGAAGTTGAGTTTGGGATCGAGCTATTGCCAGGGACATCCGCTATCTCTCGTGCACCTTATAGGATGGCACCGGCTGAGCTGAGAGAGTTGAAAGATCAGTTGCAAGATCTCCTTGACAAGGGATATATACGCCCGAGCGTGTCGCCGTGGGGCGCACCAGTTCTCTTTGTTAAGAAGAAGGACGGTTCGATGCGGTTGTGTATCGATTACCGGCAACTGAATAAGGCTACAGTGAAGAACAAGTATCCTCTTCCAAGGATCGATGATCTGTTTGATCAGTTGCAAGGTACCAGGGTGTATAGCAAGATTGACTTGAGATCCGGGTATCATCAGATTCGGGTCAGAGAGGAAGATGTGCAGAAGACAGCATTCCGGACGCGATACGGGCATTATGAGTTCTTAGTGATGCTGTTCGGTGTGACGAATGCTCCAGCGGTCTTCATGAGTCTGATGAACAGAGTGTTTCAGCCGTATCTTGATCAGTTCGTCATTGTGTTTATTGACGACATTCTCATCTACTCCCGGAGTGAGGAAGAGCATGTGAAACACTTGAGGACAGTGCTTCAGATTCTCAGAGAGCATCAGTTGTATGCTAAGCTCAGTAAGTGTGAATTTTGGCTGAGCAGTGTAGTGTTTCTGGGCATGTCATATCGAGCAGCGGGATATCTGTAGATCCCAAGAAGATTAAGGCTGTGATGGAGTGGGCTGCCCCAACTTCTGTGCCTGAGATTCGGAGTTTTCTTGGTTTGGCCGGGTATTATCGACGCTTCGTCGAGGGCTTTTCGAAGATTGCCAAGCCGCTGACTCAGTTGACCCAGAAGGGAGTGCCTTTCTTTTGGTCAGAAGCTTGTGAGGAGAGCTTCCAGGAGTTGAAGCACCGGTTGACGACGGCGCCAGTGTTAGTGATCCCAACGGAGAACTCCAGATTTGTCCTGTATACTGACGCATCACTTCAGGGCCTTGGGTGTGTTCTGATGCAAGATAAGCATGTGGTAGCTTATGCATCGAGGCAGTTGAAGCCGCATGAGACCAGATATCCAGTTCATGACTTGGAATTGGCGGCTATCATCTTCGCCCTGAAGATTTGGAGGCATTATTTGTATGGTACGTCGTTTACCATATACACGGATCACAAGAGCCTCAAGTTTTTATTCACTCAGGCAGAGCTGAACAAGAGGCAGAGGAGATGGATGGACCTACTCAAGGACTATGATTGCGAGATAGAGTACCATCCGGGGAAAGCCAATTTGACAGCAGACGCTTTGAGCTGGAAAGTGAGGAGTTTTGCTGAGGACGTCATTCATTTGTCGGCTATGATGACCTCTTATTGCCATCTGGGCTATGATTTTGACATAGATGCATCGCCTGTGTATGTATCGACTCTGTTAGCCGAGCCAGACATCTATGAGAACATCAGGAGAGCTCAGAGGTCAGACGATGAGGTTCAGAGGTGGTTATCTTTAGTACATCTTGGTCAGCCAACGAAGTTCAGAGTGGCCGATGACGGGTCATTGAGATTGGATGACCGTTGGGTGGTTCCGAGTACGCCGGAGTTGCGTAAAGGGATCTTGGAGCGAGCTCATAGTAGCAGACTTAGCATCCACCCAGGCGGGAAGAAGATGTACAGAGATCTGCGTGGTCAGTTTTGGTGGAAAAGGATGAATTCTGATGTCGTTGCTTTTGTAAAGAGGTGTTTGATCTGCCAGCAGGTTAAGGCAGAGAGGCAGAGACCTGGCGGCGAGTTGAGAAGCTTGGAGATACCGAAGTGGAAGTGGGAGCACATTTCCATGGACTTCGTGACTCATTTGCCGAGGAGTGCTTCAGGCTTTGATGCTATTTGGGTGATTGTGGACAGATTGACTAAGGTAGCCCACTTTATCCCCTATAGCATGACATTCACCTTTTTGAGGATGGCGCAGTTGTATATTAGAGATGTGGTGAGATTGCATGGGATCCCCGTTTCCATAGTGTCAGATCGAGATCCGCGATTCACATCTCATTTCTGGGAAGGCCTTCAGTCAGCTTTGGGAACTGAAGTCAGATTGAGCACTGCTTATCATCCTCAGACGGATGGCCAGACCGAGCGCACTATCCAGACGCTCGAGGACATGCTGAGAGCTTGTGTTTTGGAGTTCGATGCCTCTTGGCAGGATTCAGTGCCTTTGGTAGAGTTTTCTTATAACAATAGCTACCAGGCGAGTATTCAGATGGCTCCGTTTGAAGCTCTTTATGACAGACGGTGTAGATCACCCTTGTGTTGGGATGATTTGGACCGCAGATCGGTCGGAGGACCAGAGTTGATTCGGGAGATGGAAGAAAAGATAAAGACCATAAGGCAGAAAATGAAAGCGGCTCAGGACAGACAGGCAGCATATGCGAATAAACGGCGGAGACCGTTCGAATTTCAGTTGGGAGATAAGGTCTTTTTGAAGATCTCGCCTTTCAGAGGCGTTGTGCGATTTAGGATGCGCGGGAAACTGTCTCCGAGGTATGTTGGACCGTACGAGATTTTGCAGCGCATTGGCACCTTAGCTTACCGACTGGCTTTGCCGCCTTCTTTATCTGGTATACATGATGTGTTTCATGTGTCTATGCTGCGGAAGTATGAGCCGGATCCGTCGCATGTGTTACAGCCTTCCGAAGTTCAGTTAGAATCAGATGTATCTTAGGTGGAACGGCCTGTCAGAATTCTGGATCGAGCAGACCGTAGACTTCGGAACAAAGTGATACCTATGATCAAGGTTCAGTGGGATCGCAGGGGTGTCGAGGAGGCTACGTGGGAGACGGAGCGGCATATGGTGCAGCACTACCCGGAACTATTCTCTGGTATGTGTTTATGTTTAGTTCCTTTTTGGGGTAAGTGCATGTGATTTCGAGGACGAAATCTTTTAAGTAGGGGAGTATTGTGATATCCCCGAAATGGTTAATTGCATTTGGGCAATAATTGTGCTTATATGATTAATTATGTGGTAATTAATTATGCATTGGATTTATTTATTATTATGCGGAAATGCTTAGTCACATGTTAGAGTGACCCGGGGTAGCATTTCAGGGTGCATGTTGGGTAAGTATTATTGGAAGCATGATTTATTTGCCATTGGTAGCAATTGATTAGAAATCATGTGTTTAATTGATATTTGGTGCATTATGAGTAAATGCTTTGAAAAATATCATGTTGGGGTGTTTTATACACCATGGAATTATTTTAGTATGCATTTTAAATAAACTCACCTTTTATACCCAACACACCTCATCCACTCTTACTTTTTAACTTTACCAAACAACACCCAAACCCTCCCTTTCCCTCATTTTCGAAATCAAGCTTAAGGGTGAAGAGAAGTTCTTGCAAAATCTTGTTTTGTGGAGTTTATTGGGTGATTTGAGATCCCCAAGAGGTATGGGTACCTCATGATTATTTTTGTAAGGTTTTGTTTAAGTTTGATATGGTTTGAAGGGTTTTAAAGTGGGTTTGTGTTGGGTTGTTGTAGTTTTGGTATTATTTTGGTTGGATGTTACATATATGAGTTTATGTGGATGTTTATTGTTGGTTTTGAGTTGTTGGGTTTGGTTGATGTTGGTGTATGTGGGTATGTATGAGTTGGGGTTGAAGATGGGTGAATAGTGCCCAAACCCCGCATGCCCAGAGCTCGGCGATCGATCGGCGCCTTCTCGCGATCGATCGCGAGCAACAGAGCTGAGGCAGTGAGCTTCAGCGATCGATCGCGAGTTTGGCGCGATCGATCGGCGAGGCCGCGATCGATCGGCGCAAGCTCCGCGATCGATCGCGGATTGTTTAATTTTGTTGGGCGAGGCAGTGTGATCTCGCGATCGATCGGGGCTTGATGGCGATCGATCGCGAGACACCAAAATTGGTGTTTTTGGTTATTTTTGTGGGATTTTTGGTATTGGACTATTATTGGGTTCTAATATTGGTATTTGTGAATATGTAGAACCAACCCAGGTGGCAACGCAGCCAAGGAATTGAAGTCCTACCACATCCTACATTTTGGAAAGGTACGTAGTGGACGTACGGGCACCCCAACGGTACATGTATCTTATATACTTATTGTTTATGCATTGTGGATGCAAGTATATATGTGGTATTGCATAGTGGATGCAAATACATGTTATGCATGATGTTTATAGATGCATATGATTATTGGTGCATATCCCATGAGTCGTGGTCATCCCTTGATGATTTTAATGCTTGCCGCTATTTGGTTTGGTTCCGCTAAATGTGAAGCGAGGGTGGGAGCGCCGCATGTCACATTTGAGCGTGGTTATCATATAGGGCGAGGAAAGGGTATTTGTCGCTCAATGAGAGGCGAGGGGTGGGAGTCCCGCAGTCCATTGAAGCGAGGTTATCCTATGCCGCCTATATGTAAATAAGCGAGGGGCATTAAAATACATTGTGATGGACAGACAAGGGATTGGTGATCAGTATTGGGTATTGATGAGTTGGTATATGTCATGACATGTTTAAACCATTTAAAATAATCTATTGATTATACTCATGAGTTATGGTACAGGGACAACCAAACGGGAAGCGTTTGAAATGCATGGGGAAAACAGGAAGTGTTTTATTATGATTATGCATTTACGCTTTATCTTCATATTGTGTTGAATATGAATGATTATTATTTCTCATGTTTGGGGGTTGTCCTTGTAGGTACCTTTTTGGCATGATAGAAGGGCTTGAACGGGTTGAGATGGTGAGCTTGTGAGGATGCTTTTGGGACTTGAAGGACGGGATTATTTGGATAGTATCTACTCTAGGAGTAGTATAAAACTATAATTGAACATTCATTGATTGGAATGTAATTAATCCATTTTAGTAGTCCTTATTTTTGGCATGTAATGCTTAAGCTCATAAACTCAACACGTTCTTTTACACTCTGATTATTATGATAGCTCTATTATGCCTTGATTCCGCACTTAAGGATTAGGGTCCTTACACAAAATGTCCACCAGCATCCCCGTCATGACATTTCTGCAAAATGTCTTGTATCTCCTCCTTGGGGACACAACGCCTTATGATGTTGTCTGCACAGACTTTAAACAAGTATGGTTCCTCCCACAACAGATGTTTAACCTCAGAAAAGAATTTTTTCTTTTGATAAAAAGTCAGATTTTGTGGGAGGATACCACTAACAATATAGTTTGCATACTGTGCATACCAAGGTAACAATTCAGCACTAAATAATTGCTCATCAGGGAAATTCTCATTAATCTCAACTACCTCATTGTCACTTGTATCAGCATGTTCTCAATTCGCGATAAATGATCTGCAACCACATTTTCAACACCTTTCTTATCTCTTATCTCTAAGTCGAATTCTTGCAATAATAAAATCCACCTAATCAAGCGTGGTTTGGCATCTTTCTTTGCAAGTAAGTATTTAAGTGCAGCGTGGTCAGTGTACACAATAACTTTAGCAAGACATAGGTAGGAGTGAAACTTATCAAAAGCAAAAATATGGCTAGAAGCTCTTTTTCAGTGGTGGCATAGTTAAGTTGTGCTTCATTCAAAGTGCGACTAGCATAGTAAATTGTATGAAATACCTTGTTCCTCCTTTGACCTAAGACTGCTCCTACCGCAGTGTCACTGGCGTCACACATTAGTTCAAAAGGTAACTCCCAATCAGGTGCGACCAATACTGGTGCAGTTACCAATTTCTCTTTGAGTGCCTCGAACGCCTGCATACAATCAGAATCGAATTCATAAGATGCATCTTTAGTTAACAAATGAGATAAAGGTTTAGAAATTTTTGAAAAGTCCTTAATGAAACGTAGATAAAATCCTGCATGTCCTAAAAAACTTCGGATTCCTTTCACTGTTGTTGGCGGTGGTAATTGTTGTATCACTTGAATTTTTGCCCGATCCACTTCAATACCCTTTTCAGATATCTTGTGTCCCAAGACTATTCCTTCTTGGACCATAAAGTGACACTTCTCCCAATTTAGTACAAGATTTGTCTCTTCACACCTTGCCAATACCAAAGTCAAGTTAGCTAAACATATATCAAAAGAAGAACCAAACACAGAAAAATCATCCATGAATACTTCTAGGAACTTCTCTATCATGTCATGAAATATGGCCACCATACATCTTTGAAAGGTCGCAGGTGCATTACATAATCCAAATGGCATTCGTCGGAATGCAAATGTGCCATAAGGACAAGTGAAGGTGGTCTTCTCTTGATCCTCAGGCGTAATAGCAATTTGGTTATATCCCGAATATCCATCTAGAAAGCAATAAAAATCATACCCAGCTAACCTTTCTACCATCTGATCAATGAAGGGAAGGGGGAAATGGTCTTTACGAGTGGAATCATTTAACCTCCTATAATCAATACACACTCTCCACCCTGTGACTGTTCTTGTTGGTATTAACTCATTATTCTCATTAGGGACAACAGTAATACCTCCCTTCTTTGGTACACATTGAATAGGACTTACCCATGAGCTATCAGAAATAGGATAGATAATACCTGCGTCCATAAGCTTAACCACCTCAGCTTTGACTACCTCTTGCATTTTTGGATTAAGACGACGTTGAGGTTGAACCACGGCCTTGAATGTGTCCTCCATAAGAATTTTATGCATGCATACCGATGGGCTAATTCCTTTGATATCTGATATCTTCCATCCAAATGCTTTCTTGTGCTCCTGAAGGACTTTCAGAAGCTTTACCTCATTATCACCTGTCAAAGACGAAGAAATAATGATTGGTAAAGATTTTTCAGCATCTAAGAAAATATACTTAAGATGTGATGGAAGAGGTTTGAGTTCAAGATTAGGTGACTCTTCAATTGATGGCTTTTGAGGTTTAATATCTCTTTTTCCCAACTCTCCAAGATTCTCAGTGGCTCGCTTCATGTATGGGCTGGTGTTGTTCATAAAAGCTATACTCTCAATGTCTTCTTTGCAATGTTGCTCATCAGCTTCCACTAGACATGCTTCCATGTTATCCTTGAATGTATCTTGCAGCAAATCATCTGTCAGAATATCAATAATATCTATACTGAAACACATGTTTTCGTCGTGTGGATGTTTAAGTGCTTTGAAAACATTAAAAGTAACTTGATCCTCCCCTACTCGGAGGACCAACTTCCCTTGTTGTACATCGATTATTGCTTTTCCCGTTGCTAAGAATGGTCGACCCAAATCAGTGGTGTTTCTGAATCTGCTTCCATATCAAGTACAAGAAAATCAACGGGAAAGATGAATTTATCCACTTTGACCAAAACGTCTTCGATCATACCGCAAGTGCACGGTTGTCAAGTTTTAGTATAGTGAAAATTAAGTACGGGTTGTCGAATCCACAGGGACTAGCGTATAAGTACCAAATAAGATTATATTTAGCCTACAATTAACAAATGTGATTATCTAAAGCAAACTTAAACTAAGAAATGAAACTCAAACAAGAAACAATAAAATGAATGGTTCCGGATATGCGAAGGTAAGTTGCTCAAGAAATTTATCAAGCTCTTCGTTCAACTGTGTTATCTTTACTGATTCATTTGAATAAACAAATTATCAACCAATTGATTCTAAGGGTGAAAGGTTTTCGCTATTATTCAATACACTCTCTCGAGCTGTAAAGAAACTAACAATAAATTAGAATAAGTCACTCTCGTGCACCTATTTACTAATTCAAAGTTGCATAAATTATCAAAACCTTATAACTCTAAATCTCTCGATTCCAAGTTCTCACGTATGCGATATCATCTCTCGATCTCAATCATAACATACTTCATGAATTAAAAGAGCGTGTTACAACGTTATCTCTCGATCTCGGTTATAACTCTCAGAATCAAACAAAGTTAGCTAGGCTTTGATCTTAACAATCGATTAAATCATGAACAATAGACATCAATACACTCAAACACAATTGACTCAATATATCAAACACAATGATACTAAATCTCAATAAAATAAAATTGAATTGTTTCAAATCAAATACAAAAGAAGTTTAATCGTCTCTCGACCTCAAAAACATCAATTGAAAATTAATATGAAATAGATTAAAGTCTAGAAATACGATAAACGGCGGAATGAATCCGTGTGTAGCACAGAAATCTCTTCTCTTGCTCCTTCCTTGCACTCCGGAATTGATTGGCTTTGGTTCGGACGAAGAACCGGAAGAACGGATCTCCTTGGCGGCGGCTGGGCGGCGGCTAGGGCTCCTCTTTTGTCCAGAAAAATTGTCTGATATGCTCCCCTCTCTTGGAATGAATCAATTCCCGCTTAAAAACCTCCAACATCACGATAAAAAAGGAAAAAAAAATCTTCAAGATTTCGCGTCTCGATCGATCGAGATTTGCTACCGATCGATCGGTGCACTGTTCATGCCAGCTTTTGAAACTCACTGTCTCGCTCGATCGATCGAGATTTTCCACCGATCGATCAAGACTTTAATAAAATTTGCTCTGGAGTCACTGCCTCGCTCGATCGATCGGAAATTTGTTCCGATCGATCGAGACTTGAAATTCAAATCTTCTCAGCGCACTGTCTGTCTCGATCGATCGGAACATAATCTCGATCGATCGAGATTTCGAAATTCTCACTTCTTCATTTCAACCCTTTCTTGCCTCGATTTCGCCCGTTATCTTCATATAAGCTCATTTCTTCCATTTCCGATCTAATTTCCTGAAACAGATGAATAAACACCAAAAAGCATAATATCATCCAGGAAAAAATACGGAAAGTAGGAAGAAATTACAGTTAAAAACACTCAAAATCTAAGCCTATCAAGTGAGCAATGATTGGATGTTGTCTCCTTTGAGCGAACATCGGTTATGATGCCACTGCTGTTGAGCATGCGTGTGATGACCAGGGATTATAGGTGTTAATCCCGTAGTGTTAATAATCCCTAAAGTGGTTTTACGTGGCGATTTGGAATTTAATCGAGGTGTTGGGCCTTCTGGGCTCGTTTATTTGGGCAGTTGGGATCGTTGGATCCAGAGGTTGAGATTGTATTCATATTTCGGTGTAAAATCTAAGAGTTGGGTTTTTGATGTGTCTCGGAATCTCGGGTGCTATGTGAGCACCGGTAGAGGGTTTTGGAGTTAGAGAGAGAGTTTTTGAAAACAGATGATTTTAAGGAATCATGATGTATTGGTGGGGCTATTATTTTTTCGGGGTATTTTTGCTATAAATAGCAGTTGAACCCGAAATTTTAAGGAAATTATCATTTCAGCCCAATTTCTTTCTCCTCCCTCTCTCCCGCGCGATTTCCCGCTGCTACAGCACCCCCGCCGCTTCAAACGCTTCGCCCGCCGCCGTCCCGCCGCCGATCGGCGCGTGCGACCTACCCACGGCTTCGTCTCGTCCAGGCGCTCCTTTCCCCTCCGTCAATTCGAAGTTTCGTCGCGTCTTGGAGTCGGATTTTGCTGGTAAGCGTCGATCCCCAATTTCTAGGGTTCTTCGTTTTTCGTTCGATTTTCTTCCAATTTTCGTATGGATAGCCTCCCTTACCCCTTTTGCATCCCTCTCATGTTTTCCCTACTAAATTCGGTGGTTTTGGTTCGAAATTATTTTCGAAAATTGGTAGGGTTTGGTTCGAATTTTGGGGGTTTTTGGCAGGGGTATTAATTCGTGCTATTGATCGTTTATTGCATGTTTTAGGAGTATTATGATGCTTGATGGAGATGAATTGAGAAGCTATGGTTCGAATTTGAAGAATTTTAAGGGTTCGAATTTAAGGGCTTGTTTGGGTTCGAATTTAATGGTTTTGAGTTCGAAAATTTGGGGGTTTTTGTCAAGGGATGTTGATTCTTGCTTGGATAGCTTAATTGACATTTTAGATAAATTATGGTATTTAATTGGGTTCGAAATTGTGAGATTAGGGTTCGATTTTTGTAGGGCATTCTTGAACAAATTTCGATATTGTCTCATTTATTTCCTTCCCTGCATGTACCCTGCCCCGGGTCTTTTAAGAGGATAATTGTCGTGTGTTGACAATATTTTGAGGGATATGGGTGTGCTTGAGCATAGGTTACATGTTCGTAAATAATTGTGAATTATTTATCGTGTTAGCACATCATTCCTCGGGGCATGGAACTCGAGCAAGGTTTGGCTCGGACTTCGGAGATTTAAGGTACGTGCGACGTACGAGCATTACTATATATATGTGAAATGCATAAGGTGTTTTTGATTGCATTGAATGTTTTGCGTATGGTTATACATATATGTTGATATGGCCAAGGAATGACCCAAATCTTGATATCGCAGCTTGTAGCGTGCGTGACACTAGGAGTATGATGACTCTTACATGATATAAGGGGTACTGGGTTTATATGACTATATTATGAGACATTTGAGATGTCTAGGTTTGTAGAATCATGTATTCTTCGTGAGACATTGAGATGTCTAGGTTCGTAGAATCATGTATTCATTATGAGACATTTGAGATGTCTAGGTATAATGGAAAGCGAGATTATGAAATCAATATTAGATATTGATATATCTATATTTGCATGTATATGAACTTGGAATCATTCATTATTGATATTTGAGAATCAGGCATGCGATGTGTAAATCAATGTGTTGGTTTACTGATTTATGAGGTTTGATGAGTTTGATGATTGTGAGAACAGGGACAGTACACGGAATCCCGGATGAGGTTGCCATCCAGGGAGTATCATTTAAATTCATTAGCATTTACCTTTGTTGTAAATTATGAATTTCATTATTATGATTATGGGATTTTGTGTATTGGTATGCTCACCCCGTTGGGGGCTGTCTCTGTTGGGACAGGTGGACAGGTACATCGATGGCTATGGAGCTGAGCTCGAGCTGTTGATTTGAGGTACTCCCAGGATCGTGGTACCAGGGCTTGATGGAGCACGGTATCGTAAAGAGTACCTATATATACACCTGAGGATTTATACATATTCATGATGCTCGCATGTGAGCACGATTATACTTGTACATGGATTGTATATAAAGGCATGAGCCTATCTCTCTTTCATTTAAGGTTGCATGCAATTAGAGGTTGAATTGCTAGAATGATATGAGAGTCATTGGTGTATTATGTGTGGCGTCTTCCCTGGCTGGGAATTTACTAGTATTGCTGCTTTCTGTTGAGTATTATGCTTTCCCTGGCCGGGAATTTTGTTATGTGTTGTACTCTTTTTTTTTTGGGATAGCTCTATTTATGGGGAGACTCTGCCCAAATTTTTATAAAAGTTTACAATGTGAAAAGTGGCACCAAGGGGTTGGTAAAAGGCAAACATATGAGTCTTTCATTGACAGGCAATGATTAAGTATCATCAGAGCTTCCCGATTGACATTTTATAGAAAGCATGTACCACACATAGTGGTTAATACACTAATCAAGGTTTAAGGGCTTGGGGCCCTTACATTAGTGGTATCAGAGCAGTGGTTGCTCATTGGGGCTGTTAAGGGCCTAGGAAGTTATTGATAGCACATATTTATGCATGATGGCATTAATGTTGTATAACATAACAAATTGTTTATGTGCTCTTATGATATGAAAAGTGGTATTGCTAACCATTGTGGTTGCAGGAATCGTGTGGAACACGATAGGATGACATTTATAGGGATGTCTGGCACTCAGTGTATTATGTGCCAAGGAAGCTGGTTTTAAGAAAATCCGGTAAAGGGATATTCCGAGGTAACATGTACTTTACGTTGTCTTGTTGACACATGATGAATGCAAAGTGGTGCATTGAGGTTATGATATATGTTATTGTGCATTGTTTTTGCATATGTATGTTGTGAAATATAAGAGGTGTATTTCACGAGTCAAAGTTATCTTAGTAAGGATTTTAATGGCTTATGCTAAAGTCCATATGAAGCGATGAAGAATCCCGCTTATATGGAGTAGCAACGCTAAAGTCCATATGAAGCGATGAAGAATCCCGCTTATATGGAGTAGCAACGCTAAAGTCCATTGGAAGCGATGAAGAGTCCCGCTTACATGGAGTAGCAACGCTAAAGTCCATTGGAAGCGATGAAGAATCCCGCTTACATGGAGTAGCAAAAAGCATTAAAATGTACTAATGATAAGGGCTCAAGATGAAATATGGATTTAAAGAGGAAGGATGTCATGACATTTATTTATGAAACCATACATTCTTATAATGCGTTTTTATTATGTATTGAATGTTGATGCATAGCGTATATGGCTATTGTTGTTAACCCTGATGGTTGCAGGTTACAGGAAATAAGGAATACGAAAAGGAATGATGATTATACATATGTACGGGCATCCCAAGGGCAACATGTATTATGTGGTTAGTCATTTAACACAAGGTAAATCAAGGTATGCATAAGATAGTGCATTATGATATGATACATGTTGATACGCATCGTTTTGCATATGTATATTGTGAAATATAAAGTGAGGATTTCAATGCTTACACTAAGGTCCATATGAAGCGAGGAAGGATTCCGCTTATATGGAGTAGTGAGAAGCATTGAAATGCACTGATATTTCACGAGTCCAGGTTATCCTAGTGAGGATTTCAATGCTTGCACTAAGGTCCATATGAAGCGAGGAAGGATTCCGCTTATATGGAGTAGTGAGAAGCATTGAAATACACTACTGATAAGTGACTCAATTCGAGGTGTATTTATAGCGATGGTTCATTCCGCTATATCTATTGGCGATGGTTCATTCCGCCAGGTGTATTTATAGCGATGGTTCATTCCGCTATATTTATTGGCGATGGTTCTTCCGCCAGGTGTATTGATAGCGATGGTTCATTCCGCTATATTTATTGGCGATGGTTCATTCCGCCAGGTGTATTTATAGCGACGGTTCATTCCGCTATATTGATTGGCGATGGTTTATACCGCCAGACATTGATAGCGATGCCTCTTTCCGCTACTATGTGGACGATGATTCATGCTCAGGGTATAGCGAGGTTTCATGCCACTTATTATCTGACGAGGTGTCATACCGTCGATTCTATAGCGAGGGATTGTGCCGCTATGTACTCAGCACAGGATTTTGCCGCCTTCGAGCGATGGGTGCTGATTACGCACTATTATTGAGCGACGGAGACAGGTATGACGCTATATTGCTAGCGATGAGGTATGAGATATTGCTATTTTATTAGCTTTATTGTAGCTGGCATGCATTGATATACATGTTTTATTATGCCTATTTTACTAGCATGTTAGTGGATGACATACGCTGATGTACATGTATCGTCACTAGTTGGCAATGTTTTAGATGCCATGAGTTGGCATGTGTCGTCACAGGATGACGATGACGATGGTGTAGGAGATGTCTTATTAGACATGCATCATCGTTACGATGATCGATGCGTTGAGTATACGTATTCTGTGGTATGCCTTGGGTGCCAGTACCGAGCACAAGGTGGTGTGTGCGGCACCGATTGACGTGACCCTTATACCGAGCGGGTTGCTCGAGGAATGGTTGGATGCGCTGTACATGTGATTGCACCGCAGCTTATGTTTGGGGGTAATCATTTTACGAGTGGTGATACCCTTGAGGTATGCTCGTTGGAATGGCTTTTGGCCATGTGATTTGACGACAGGAGTAATCATGGAGGAAATTACTCGCTTTCTGTCGATGTGACATGTGGTAGACATGATCACACCACCCTTGAGGGTGTAGGATGGGTCCTAAGGGAGTAGGATCAGGTTATGTTAAGTACATAGGGACATTGGAGTGTCCAGGGTGTATCGGCATTGAGGAATGTTGGATAAAGACCCACTACTCTATTGAGTTTTCCTCCCATAGTATGTTATACCATGTGGAAACGTCCGTCTTATTGGTAGGTTTGAGGTAAACCTAAAGAGGCAGAGACTAGGTTGTCTGCCGCGTGTGTGTAGCACCATGATGGGCTTGCTAGAGCCGTTACACTGCTCGTTGGAACCAAGTTTGGCAAATCGTAAGGTGATACGATGAGGATTGTGGTGGACTCTAGTAGTCACCATGTCATTGAGGTTAAGGTTGTTCATGCCTCACTGAAACGTGCATACGTTTATGTTTAATCTTGGAGACTTGTCTGGGACAGCTCAGGATGTTGGAGTACCAACAAGAGAGTCATCAGGTCGTTATTGACTCAATCTAAGGGAAACCGTGTATTAGGGATACAATGGGTGTTATTATATCCAGTTTTTCCGAACGATGGTTCGAGACTTGTGGATCTCGAGTTCAATGGCGCTTCCCTTGCGAGGAAGGAGGTAGTATTATACCTATTTGGGAATCTTTGAAAGATTCGGTAAGTTGGTGCAAGTGGTGTTGATTTTGGGAATCACACCGTGTATTGTTAATCGTCGATTATCATCCTCCACTGAGTAAGGAATGACTCAGAATTGACGGTTGTGTTTGGGGCTTAGGGATATGTGGTAGATACCCGAGCCGAGTGAATTGAGTATGCATGCGATATCAGTGCTGAGGCAGGTATACCGGTGAGTATACGGATGCCAGTTATTGATTTCCTCTATGTTAAGCATAGAGTTATGCTATTTTAGGATGGTTAAATCTCTGATGTGAGATATGGAACACCTTGAGATTGGGAATCTCCATGGCACGATGATTATGAGGGATAATCGTGAAGTTAGTTGACTCCCTTGAAGAGGGATTTTCTTGTGAGGGTTAAGGTATTTCCCTTGTTGGTGTTTTCCTTCGAGTTATGCGACAGCCTTCCCAAGTTTGGATTGTTAAATCCGAGGATTTTCAAGGGATGGCAGGATTTCGGATTGGTTGAGTGTCGCTGACGACACAAGCGTTGAGGATGCAATGGGTTTATTGCATGCCCCTTAAGAATTTTAAACTCTGCGGAGTCTCGGTTGTTATTTATGATCAGGACGTGATTCTTGGAACATCCGGAGGTGGACATCTTGTGAGATGTCTTTTGTTTGAAATTGTGGTTGTGAGTTGCCCAAATTAAGTTGCAATGAGGCGACTACTCCTTCGATGGAGGAAGTTTGAAAGCGGAAACCAGGTTTGGTATGTGTACACCGTGGTGTACTAGTGTTTCCCTCGTAACGATGTAGGTTAGACATCGTGAGTCTTGATAAAGATGCCATTGGATGATATCTACGATAGAATCAGGAGCGATTCGAATCCTTACAGTTTCAGTTGACTAACTGCTTTTGGATTATTAGCGTTGAGCTGTGCTGACGCTCTTTGACGTTATGATGGATTTGGAAGTCTATTCCACTCCAGAGATTGACACGAGGTCAACGTTCTTACGGTTGAGGTGTCATTCAGGACGTGTTCGTACTGTTGTATTAGATCGAAGGATGACTGTCCGATCTACAGTCGTAAGTATTGGTTGATTTGCAGTCATGAGAGGCTGACTTCTGGGATGACCCGCATCGAGGTACGTTTCGCCTCTTGGGTGATATGTTGGTTTTGGTATGTCGCTCTGTTTCAGAGTTTGATGAGAGGTAAGTATCCTCGCGTTTATTAATACGATTCTGATATGGTCAGGAATCGAGGTTATGGCTTCATGTTGTTGTGTAGCCTGGGTGTTACGTGATACACCAGTGCTAATTTCGAGGACGAAATTCTTTTAGTGGGGGATATTGTGATGACCAGGGATTATAGGTGTTAATCCCGTAGTGTTAATAATCCCTAAAGTGGTTTTACGTGGCGATTTGGAATTTAATCGAGGTGTTGGGCCTTCTGGGCTCGTTTATTTGGGCAGTTGGGATCGTTGGATCCAGAGGTTGAGATTGTATTCACATTTCGGTGTAAAACCTAAGAGTTGGGTTTTTGATGTGTCTCGGAATCTCGGGTGCTATGTGAGCACCGGTAGAGGGTTTTGGAGTTAGAGAGAGAGTTTTTGAAAACAGATGATTTTTAAGGAATCATGATGTATTGGTGGGGTTATTATTTTTTCGGGGTATTTTTGCTATAAATAGCAGTTGAACCCGAAATTTTAAGGAAATTATCATTTCAGCCCAATTTCTTTCTCCTCCCTCTCTCCCGCGCGATTTCCCGCTGCTACAGCACCCCCGCCGCTTCAAACGCTTCGCCCGCCGCCGTCCCGCCGCCGATCGGCGCGTGCGACCTACCCACGGCTTCGTCTCGTCCAGGCGCTCCTTTCCCCTCCGTCAATTCGAAGTTTCGTCGCGTCTTGGAGTCGGATTTTGCTGGTAAGCGTCGATCCCCAATTTCTAGGGTTCTTCGTTTTTCGTTCGATTTTCTTCCAATTTTCGTATGGATAGCCTCCCTTACCCCTTTTGCATCCCTCTCATGTTTTCCCTACTAAATTCGGTGGTTTTGGTTCGAAATTATTTTCGAAAATTGGTAGGGTTTGGTTCGAATTTTGGGGGTTTTTGGCAGGGGTATTAATTCGTGCTATTGATCGTTTATTGCATGTTTTAGGAGTATTATGATGCTTGATGGAGATCGAATTGAGAAGCTATGGTTCGAATTTGAAGAATTTTAAGGGTTCGAATTTAAGGGCTTGTTTGGGTTCGAATTTAATGGTTTTGAGTTCGAAAATTTGGGGGTTTTTGTCAAGGGATGTTGATTCTTGCTTGGATAGCTTAATTGACATTTTAGATAAATTATGGTATTTAATTGGGTTCGAAATTGTGGGATTAGGGTTCGATTTTTGTAGGGCATTCTTGAACAAATTTCGATATTGTCTCATTTATTTCCTTCCCTGCATGTACCCTGCCCCGGGTCTTTTAAGAGGATAATTGTCGTGTGTTGACAATATTTTGAGGGATATGGGTGTGCTTGAGCATAGGTTACATGTTCGTAAATAATTGTGAATTATTTATCGTGTTAGCACATCATTCCTCGGGGCATGGAACTCGAGCAAGGTTTGGCTCGGACTTCGGAGATTTAAGGTACGTGCGACGTACGAGCATTACTATATATATGTGAAATGCATAAGGTGTTTTTGATTGCATTGAATGTTTTGCGTATGGTTATACATATATGTTGATATGGCCAAGGAATGACCCAAATCTTGATATCGCAGCTTGTAGCGTGCGTGACACTAGAGTATGATGACTCTTACATGATATAAGGGGTACTGGGTTTATATGACTATATTATGAGACATTTGAGATGTCTAGGTTTGTAGAATCATGTATTCTTCGTGAGACATTGAGATGTCTAGGTTCGTAGAATCATGTATTCATTATGAGACATTTGAGATGTCTAGGTATAATGGAAAGCGAGATTATGAAATCAATATTAGATATTGATATATCTATATTTGCATGTATATGAACTTGGAATCATTCATTATTGATATTTGAGAATCAGGCATGCGATGTGTAAATCAATGTGTTGGTTTACTGATTTATGAGGTTTGATGAGTTTGATGATTGTGAGAACAGGGACAGTACACGGAATCCCGGATGAGGTTGCCATCCAGGGAGTATCATTTAAATTCATTAGCATTTACCTTTGTTGTAAATTATGAATTTCATTATTATGATTATGGGATTTTGTGTATTGGTATGCTCACCCCGTTGGGGGCTGTCTCTGTTGGGACAGGTGGACAGGTACATCGATGGCTATGGAGCTGAGCTCGAGCTGTTGATTTGAGGTACTCCCAGGATCGTGGTACCAGGGCTTGATGGAGCACGGTATCGTAAAGAGTACCTATATATACACCTGAGGATTTATACATATTCATGATGCTCGCATGTGAGCACGATTATACTTGTACATGGATTGTATATAAAGGCATGAGCCTATCTCTCTTTCATTTAAGGTTGCATGCAATTAGAGGTTGAATTGCTAGAATGATATGAGAGTCATTGGTGTATTATGTGTGGCGTCTTCCCTGGCTGGGAATTTACTAGTATTGCTGCTTTCTGTTGAGTATTATGCTTTCCCTGGCCGGGAATTTTGTTATGTGTTGTACTCTTTTTTTTTTGGGATAGCTCTATTTATGGGGAGACTCTGCCCAAATTTTTATAAAAGTTTACAATGTGAAAAGTGGCACCAAGGGGTTGGTAAAAGGCAAACATATGAGTCTTTCATTGACAGGCAATGATTAAGTATCATCAGAGCTTCCCGATTGACATTTTATAGAAAGCATGTACCACACATAGTGGTTAATACACTAATCAAGGTTTAAGGGCTTGGGGCCCTTACAATGCGTGAGAATAAAATGCCGCCATTGTAGCGTGAGCGATGAGATAGAACTATGGAACCATAAGTGAGATATGTGGAATATTTGTAATCATTGTTTAATGATTTGATATTATTGATTATGGTATCGGTATGTGGCAAATGGATTTGTTAATCGATGTAATGATTAACTAGCATTTGGGAATTTGATGGTTTCAGTTATTTTGAGAACAGGAACAGCACAGGGGATCCCGGATGAGGATGATGCCATCCAGGGAGTGTCTTTTAATATTCATAGCATTTACTTGTGTAAATTATGAATTGTAATTTTGTGCTTATTGGATTTGGGATATTGATATGCTCACCACGTGTGGGGGCTGTCTCTGTTGGGGCAGCTGATTAGGTACATCGATGAATTTGGAGTTGAGCTCGAGCTATGGAATGGAGGTGCTTCCAAGGATCGAAGTACCAGTGACGGTATTGAGCAGTGTGTTTTATACATTTGATGTACACATTCTTTTGATGCTCGCATGTGAGCACTATTATGTATATATGGCATGTATAAAAATGCAATGGCCTTTCTCTCTTCATTTATGAGTTGCATGCAATTATTTATTGAATTTCTAAATGAACTGAGAACATGTTAGTGTATTAAAATGGTGCATGATAAGTATGTGAACTTGGTTCGGGGAAACTAGACATTATATGGAATAATGTAAAGAATTTTATTACTGGCATGATTTGATATGATGACAAGCGGGTTTTCCCCCACATATATGATTACATGCACTAAATGCTTGGATTAATACACTAATAACGGAATAAGGGCACGGAGGTCCTTACATTAGTGGTATCAGAGCAGTTGTTTACTCTTTGTGGCTGTTGAGGGCCTAGGAATATATTGATGGAAATGAGTAGCACATAATTATGCATGATGGTAGTTAGTGTTGTGTGACACAACTATTTTGCTTATGTGCATTTATGATATGTGATCATAATGGAACAATTATATGTCATGACATCCATGGAATCATAATATAATCTGTTAATTATGATTGTGAGTTGTGGCACAGGGACAACCAAAGGGAGCATTTTGAAATGCATTGGGATACAGGAAGTACTTTATACTCGTGGCTTATGCATTTACTCATTATAATCATATTGTGGTAAATATGGATTATTATATGCTCATGGTTTGGGATTGTTCCTGTAGGGACGCTATGGCATGAAGGGCTAAGGTCGGGATTGAAAGACACGAAACGGTAACCTGCATTTTATATACATCATGGATTATGCATTGTGGTTGCATATATATTGGAGTGATGATTTTAATGTTTTGCCGCTAAATGTTGAAGCGAGGGTATTGCCGCATGTCACATTTGAAGCGAGGTGCATTAAAATACACTCATGGCGATGTATATTGGATTATGGATTATGCATTGTGTTGCACGTATATTGGAGTGATGATTTTAATGCTTTGCCGGTAAATGTTGAAGCGAGGGTATTGCCTCATGTCACATTTGAGCGAGGTGCATTAAAATACACTCATTGTGGTTGCATATATATTGGAGTGATGATTTTACTGCTTTGCCGCTAAATGTTGAAGCGATGGTAAAATTCTGCATGTCACATTTGAGCGAGGTTCATTAAGATACACTCATGGTGATGCATATTGGGATATGGATTATGCATTGTGTTACAGGTATAGATGGAATACTTGGTGAATATCCCATGAGTCGTTGTTATGGATGAGTGATGATTTTAAATGCTTTGCCGCTGTCACTTGACGCGATGATGGAATACTTGCTGCTGTCATATCGTAGCGAGGAAAGAATATTTGCCGCCAAATGTTGAAGCGAGGGTATTGTCGCATGTCGCATTTGAGCGAGGTTATTCAATGCCGCCGATATGTCGAAGGAGGGGTATTAGTGCCGCGGTCATGACAAGCGAGGTGCATTAAAATACACTACTATAACAAGACTAGGGATCGGCTACATCTGTTGGTGATGGTTTATGCCGCCGGGTATTCATAGCGATGGTTCATTCCGCTATTATATTGGCCATGGTTTATGCCATCGGGTATTCATAGCGATGGTTAATTCCACTATTCTATTGGCGGTGGTTTAGGCCGCCGGGTATTCATAGCGATGGTTCATTCCGCTATTCTATTGGCGATGGTTCATGCCGCTAGGTATTATATAGCGATGGGTCATTCCGCTACATCTATTGGCGATGGTTCATACCGCCGGATATCTATAGCGATGTTTTATACCGCTGACTCTATGGCGAGGGATCATGCCGCTTATTTTATAGCGATGGGTTCTGCCGCTATCTACATAGCACGAGATTGTACCACCCACGAGCTATGGGTGTTGATTATGTACCACTATTGGACGACGGAGACAGGTATGCCGCTATTTTATAGCGATGAGTTATGGTATGTTGTTGTTTAGTTAGCATTATTGTTGTAAGGACCCTAGTTCCTTAAGCGCGGATTAAAGGCGTAAATAAAATTTTCATGTATAAACGGAGTATAAAATCGTGTTGATGCCTTGAGCTATTAGATTACAATGCCAAAACAAAGTTCCAAAAGGGATTAATTACATTCCCAACTAATGAATGTTAATCCTATAGCTTTACACTACTCCTAGAGTAGATACTATACAAAAGAATGTGCTTGCTACCAACAGCACTCATCACTAGCTCACCGCATCAACCCACCTTAACCTGTCCGCCCAGAAGTACCTACAGGAACAACCCCAAAATCATGAGCATGTATATAAATCATATTCACAAAAATATGATTGTAATTTAAATGCATAAACCGTAAATACAATTCACTCCCTGTATTTAATACATTTAAAAGCTCCATTAGTTGTCCATGTATCACAATCATAACCAATAGATTATATTACCAATAATGTATGTCATGACATGCACCGATTTCCATGTATACCGTGTTCAATTCCCGAGTCTTATTATATCAGTGGCATAATACCCCTCGCGTTAACATGACATCGGAATTACCCCTCGCTTAGACAATATCAGCGGCACTAATATCCCTCGCTATTAATATGACAGCGGTCGTGTTCTTCGCTTCATATTAGCGGCAAATATTCTCTCATCGCTACGGTATGACAGCGTCAAGTATTCACATCGTTACGCCACTGGCGGCAAGTATTCTCCATCACTGGAATATAATCCCGACTCACAATCACATGCACCAATGCATCCAATATACACATGCAACCCAAAATGCATGACCAAACCATGTATGCAATCCATGATGCATAAACAAGACCACGTATGCAACCACAATGCATAATCAATTCCATGTGTGCAACCATAGTGCATAACCAATTCAAAGCGTAATAAATACATTTTACCGTCCGATGCCCGTACGTCTCACTACGTACCTTAGTCCCAAAATGTGATGTGTCGTGGACTTTATCTCCTAAGCTGTGTGGCCACCTGAGATGGTTCTACACATTTACACAATTCAATGTTAGGAGCCAATAATAGTCCAATATCAAAAATTCCACAAAAATATTCAAAAACAACACATTTTGTATCTCGCGATCGATCGCCGCGAGGGGCTGCTCGATCGCCGCGAGGGGCCGATCGATCGCGAGATCACACTGTCCGATACTAAATTTTTCACCCTTCGGCGATCGATCACCACACTTGGCGCGATCGATCACCACACTTGGCGCGATTGATCGCCAGCCTCACCGATTTGATCGCCAAGATGTGGTGATCGATCGCCAATTGCCCCTGGAGCCTACTGTTGGCTCGCGATCGATCGCCAAAAACGGGCGATCGATCGCTGACCCCTGTACATCGAATTCCACCATTTTTGCACACCATTTTCAACCCAAATCATACCAACACTTAAACCATCAAACCTACAACATAAATAATATCATATACCTCCAAAATACACCTTAAAACAACCATAAATCCAACCCTCAAACAAAACCACACAAACCCATAACAAACCCATTTCAAAAACATTCAAAACCATTTCAAAACTAAACCAAACACTATAAAAATACCAAGGAGGTATCCATACCTCTTGGGGACTCCAAATCTTACAAAGATTTCCACTAACAAACTTTTTGCAAGAATTTCCCCTCCACTTTTTAGCCAAAAACGAAAATAGGAGAAATGAGGGTTTGGAGGGATGATTTTGGGGGATTTAGTAAAGTGATTGGTAAAGGTGAGGGGTAGGGGGTTTAAAGTAAATAAATTTGTATCCCCACAATTAACATGATGTATAAAACATCCCAACATGATATTTTAAGGGCATTTTACCAAAATGCACCAAAATCACAATTAAATACATGGTTCACCAAAAAAAATCACAAACCATCTCATTTAAACCATTATAACCCCCAATTACCCATCATGCATACATGCACCCTGAAATGCTCTACCGGGTCACTCCTACCATGTGACTAAGCATTTCACCAAGATAATTAATTCCAACATATAATTTAATTAACACCATTATAATCACATAACATAATTAATGCCCAAAATGCAATTAATTACTTCGGGGATATCACAATACTCCCCTACTTATAAGATTTCGACCTCGAAATCGCATGCACTTACCCAAATCGAAGCTAAACATAAATCACATACCAGAAAATAGCTCCGGGTAGTGCTGCATCATATGCCGCTCCGTCTCCCACGTGCCCTCCTCGACACCCCTGCGATCCCACTGAACCTTGACCATCGGTATCACTTTGTTCCGAAGTCTGCGATCGGCCCTATCCAAAATCCTGATTGGTCGTTCCTCATAGGTGATAGGCTTAGATTTTGAGTGATTTTAACTGTAAGTTCTTCCCATTTTCCGTACTTTTTCCTGGATGATATTATGCTTTTTGGTGTTTATTCGTTTGTTTCAGGAAATTAGTTCGGAAGTGGAAGAAATGAGCTTATATGAAGATAACGGGCGAAATCGAGGCATAAAAGATGATGAAAATATTGAAGATGGTTTCTTCAGATCTCGATCGATCGAGATTTATTCTCGATCGATCGAGCCAGCCAGAAGCAAGAGTCTGATTTTTCGAAGGCTCGATCGATCGGTGGAAATATCGATCGATCGAGCAAGGCAGTAACCTCGGAGCTGAAATTTTCAAATTCTCGATCGATCGGTGGAAATTCCCGATCGATCGAGCAAGGCAGTAAGTTCCAAAAGCTGGCGTGAACAGTGCACCGATCGATCGGTGAAATTCTCGATCGATCGAGACGCGAGATCTGAAGATTTTATTTTCCTTTTTTATCGTGATTCTGGAGGGCTATTAAGGGGGATTCTCTTCTACACAAGAAGGAGGACAAATTAGACACATTTATCAGACATTTTTTAGGTCAAGAGCAGCCGCCCTAGCCGCCGCCCAAGGAGATCCAATCTCCGTTCTTCGTCCAAAGTCGAGCCTATCCGTTCCGGAGTGCAAGGAAGGAACAAGAGAAGAAATCACGGTGCAACGCACGGATTCATCCATCGTTTATCGTATTTCTGAACTTTAGTTTATTTGATTTTCAATTTCATTTGTTGTTTTTGAGGTCGAGAGACAAGAAAACTCATCTGTATTTGATTTGAATTGAATTTGGTTTATATTATTGAAGTTTTAGTTCGTTGTGTTTGATATATTGATTCATTGGTATTTGAGCGCATTGATATTTATTGTTCATAGATTAATTGATTGTGTAGATCAAAGTCTAGCTAGCTTTGATTGAATTTGAGGGTTACAGCCGAGATCGAGAGATAACGCTGTAACACGCTCCATTAATTTATGATGTATGTTACGATTGAGATCGAGAGATGATATCGCATACGTGAGAACTTGAAATCGAAAGATTTAGAGTTAATAGGTTTGATGATTTAAGCAACTTTGAATTAGTAAATAGGTGCACGAGAGTGACTTATTCTAATTTATTGTTAGTTTCGTTACAGCTCGAGAGAGTGTATCGAATAATAGTGAAAACCTTTCACCGTTAAAATCAATTGAGTGATAATTTGAGAATTCCGTTGAATCAGTAGAGATAATATAATTGAACGACGAGTTTGGTAATTTTCTCGAGTGACTTACCTTCGCATTTCCGGAACCATTTTATTCTTTGTTTTTAATTTAATCTTTATTCTTTAGTTTCATCTAGCTTTAGTTAATCAAACTCCTTTAATCGTAGGCTAAATATAATTTGATTGATCTTATTTGGTACTTATACATTAGTCCCTGTGGATTCGACAACCTTTACTAAATTTTCACTATACTAAAACTTGACACCGTGCACTTGCGGTAGAATCGCTTCAACCCATTCTTTGAAATATCTTTTGTTAAAAAAATAAGCGGTCAAGTTTTTGGCGCCGTTGCCGGGGACTAATCTGTATAATATCATACGAGATTAGTTAATTGTAATTTAGCCAATTATTTTATTATTGCATTTTTATTATCTTTGTTTTCTTTTGTTGATCTTTGTGAATAACTTTGTGCATTTTTGTTGTCTCCTTTTGTCTATTTTGTACAGGAATCAGTTCTTTAGTGCATGCATAGAAGAGAGGAACCCTTTCTCGAGCCGTTTGATCCAGAGATAGAGAGAACGTTACTAAGAAGATTACGAGAAGCTCGAGAAATGGCTGACAATAACGAAGCACAGCATCCTAGATCGATGATGGACTTTGCACAACCAGCATTTCATGGATCGTTGTCGAGTATTACAAGACCGACGATTCAAGCAAACAATTTTGAGATCAAGCCGGCAATCATACAAATGATTCAGCACTCGGTGATGTTCGGGGGAGCAGCTACAGATGATCCGAACAATCACATCTCCAACTTTTTGGAGATTTGTGATACATTCAAACACAATGGCGTCTCTGACGACGCCATCAGGTTAAGGCTCTTTCCCTTTTCATTACGAGACAAAGCTAAAGCCTGGTTGAATTCTTTACCTGCAGGTTCTATCACAACATGGGAGGGGATGACAAAGGCGTTTTTGTCAAAGTACTTTCCCCCTTCCAAGACGGCGAAGATGCGGAACGATATCACGACTTTTGGTCAGTTTGACCCCGAGACATTATACGAAGCGTGGGATCGGTTTAAGGAGTTGTTGAGGAGATGCCCACACCATGGTCTACCCATATGGCTGCAGGTACAAATATTCTATAACGGTTTATTTTCTGCTAACCGTTCCATGATTGATGCAGCATCTGGGGGATCCATAATGAGAAAGACGCCGGAAGAAGCATATAGCTTGTTGGAGGAAATGGCGTGCAACAGCTACCAGTGGCAGTCCGAGAGGAGCACGTCACAGAAACCAATGAGAGTCCATCAAGTGGACGAGATCACTGCTCTTTCGGCTCAATTAGAAGCCATGAACCGGAAGATAGACAGCATGGGAGCAGCAGCAATGCAGGCCCAAACTATTTTCTGTGAGCTGTGTGGAGGCGGTCATCCTAGCATCGAGTGCCAGGCAGGTAATCAATTTAACCAATCTGTTGAAGCTGTTAATTTTGTAGGTAACAGGCCACCCCATAATTCCTACCCGAACTACAACCAACCCTGGAGGAACCACCCGAATTTGAGGTGGTCGAATCAAGAGAATGTGTTGAACCCACAACCGCAGGCAGGGTTCACACAAAAGCCGAGTGTGGAGGAATTGATGGCGAAGCTGATTTCATCAACAGAGGTGAGGATGCAGAATCAAGATGCATCAATCAAAAATTTGGAAGTGCAGATAGGGCAGTTGGCCACGTTGATATCTGGGAGGACGCAAGGTCCGCTCCCGAGTGATTCTGTAAAGAATCCGAAGGAGCCATCAAATTGATGAAGACAAGGAGGTGACAGTCCAGCTTGGGACTATAAATTAAGAACTTCCGTTTTTCTTTCCTTGAGTTTTGTTTTGTTTTTGATTTTTGTTTTGTTGAATTTTGTTAGTTTGTTTGTTTTTGAGTTTGTCTGGGAATGAATTCGTTTATTTTCTATTGCAGATGTGAAAGCAAGAGCAAGTTGGTTATAGGCGAGGCAATCCGAGAGAAAGATGTTGAAAAAAAAAAATTCAAATTTTGGTTGCTGCTGCTGGCGATCGATCGCTGGAAATCTCGATCGATCGCCCGAATTTTTAAAATGACATTGTGCCTACTGCCTCGCTCGATCGATCGAGAATTTTTCCGATCGATCGAGCGAGAGAAAATTTTGAAAAAAATAAGGGCACAGACGCAGCATTCATCACTCTCCAACTCAATTTTTCTCCTCTCCAAAACAAAGCCCTAGCCACCTCTTTCAAATCCATTCATCTAATCTCCTCATTTTGTTCATCAAATTTCAAATTACTTCAACTCTAAGAAGTAATATTCATTCTAATGAGATTTTTGTTTCAGATTTGAAGAATTGCAAGGCCGATTGGGTAGAAGTGCATCAAAAGGAGAATTCCAAGCCAAGTGCCAAACATTCACAAGATCGGATTTTTAAGCGGTAATTGGTTTCTAATTCTTAAAGATTTTATCTTTTGGTGCTAAGTTTTGAATTGTAGTAGCAGTGGGTTAGGAAAGATTGAAATTTGGAGGAAGTTTTGTGGTATTGAAGGGTGTCGGATTGACAGTGTTGTGGGGTGTTAGTTGAATTGAATTGTATTAGTTGAGAATCAGTTGGCAAGAAAATGTCATCCAGAAAGAGGTCAAAGCAGGCGGAAGCTTCTCAGAAGCAAAAGCAGGCAGAGGCCACTATTTCTGAGCCAGTTTATGATGAACAGAAGTTTCTAAATGCCAAGATTGCTGAGTTATACCCCATCTACCATAAGAAACCCCTGAGCCGTGAAAGGGGAATGAGCTTGGATAAATTGGAGTGTCCTGTCATTAGGACAGTACGCCGAAAAGGATGGTTTCAATTCATTCAGACACCGATTGATGCTGTGGTGCCACTGGTAAGGGAGTTTTACACGAATCTTCGAGCTGTTAGACCAGGGCACCAAGTAAGTGTTTATGTTCGAGGGAAGGATGTGTTGGTGGATCGAGCCGCAATCAACAATATTCACCGGATGCCGTTACTTCAAAACTGTGCATACCAATCTTTTAAGAGTAGCAGGATTGACTACGATGAGGTATTGACAGTCATTGGCAAGCCGGGAGTGGATTGGCAGAGGAATGATAAAGCAGAGCCACAGTTGGTTCTAAAGAAGAATTTGAAGCCAGAGGCCCAAGCATGGTTTTCATTTGTCGCCTCACGGGTCATACCATCGACCCACACTTCTGAGGTGACAAAAGATAGAGCGGTCCTGGTTTATGCCATCCTCTCAGGGAAGGAAGTGGACTTCGGCGAGATCATTGCTGATCACATTGCTGAAATTGGAAGTAGCCCACCGACCTCCGCACTACCGTTTCCATCCACAATCACTGCTTTATGTCAGAGGAACGGAGTGACATGGGGGGAAGACGAGGAGCTACTCCCGCCGAAGACACCAATCATTGTAGCCGATCCTACGAACCGACGCAGACCTTCGGACAATACACAAGCTGGAGCATCATCCTCTGCTGCAGAGCATACACGAGTTACTTTGGATTCTCTTCATAGGGATCTCCAAAACATTCGCCTGGAGCAGCAGAGCATTCACAGCATGCAGCGGGACATTCATAGCATGCAGAGAGCATTGCAGATGGACCATGAGCAGGTAGCTCAGCGTCAGATGGAGTTCATGCACTATCAGAGTGCATGGAACACTGCCATGGCCCAGGGCTTTCCAAGGTTTCCAGTTCCCACCGGAGCCACACTTTGCACCTTACCAGCCACATGCACCTCCACCTTCCGAGTACCCACCATTTCCGCCATATCAGGGCGAGGAGCACCACTACCCAGTTCCCCCTCCGGAGCATGATGAGGATGACGATCAGTGAACCGTCATCATGGTATGTGTCTTTGCCTTGGCATTTATTTTTCTTGTTCATTGAGGGCAATTCACATGCTAAGTTTGGGGGGGTTTTTGAGTATTGTACATAATCTTGCTTTTGCACATCTTGCTACTTGTTTTGTTTCCCTACCTTGCATGACTGCATGATGTTGAGACTAATTCGTCCTTGAGCATCACCAACAAAATTTTTTTATGGATTGAGTTATTCTTGAGAATTGTTGAGTTGGAATTACAATGGTAATACATGATGAAATTAATCCTCATCTAGATAGGAGTCATGAAAATGTTTAACTTGTTTGTATATATCCTTTGTTAACTACATGTCAAAACTGAGGAATACTTTGAGCACTTATTGAGTCATGATTGAGTGAAGTATGTATTGATTAAATTGAAAACTTGTGTTAACTATGATGAGTCTTGAGTATCTTAGAGAACTCTACAGTTTAGTTGAAAGCACTTTGAGGCGAAATTTATAATTAGGAACTAGACTTGGAGATGATTTAGGCGATCTTTGGACCGTTTGAGCCTTTCAAGCCTACCTGTTATATATTATTCATTAGTGTTCCCTTTTGAGCCTTATTGAAAAAGAATGGTATATGCATTGCATATGATTAGACCCCCATTCGACATTCTTGGCAACTCATTATACCCACCTTGGTTTGAGCCTAAAAGAAAAAATTTACCTACCCCTAGGAGAGTATAATGAATCTCATTCATTGCACAGAATTATTATATGCAAATGAGTTCAAAAGGAACAAAAGAATGAGCAAAAAAAAAAAAAAAAAAAAAAAAGAAAAGATGTAGAGAAAAGCCTTGAAAAGAAAAATTCAAAATAAGACCCAAAGTGGCCAAGGCTAGAAAAAAGTTGAAGAGAAGCTCAAAAAGAGTTGAACTGATTTTGTTATACTCTCTTCTTTGAATTCACCCTACCTTTTCTTTGAAGCCGACACCAAAAGGCCTAACGTTATAAGCTTTCAAGACCTTTTGATCCAAGTCTAGGGAACAATTACATTAGTGGAGAAGTGCTGGATAGTAAACTTGTAGAGTAATTCAAAGTAATCTTGACTAGGAGTTAATATGGCACATGTTGATGTTAAAGATATATATGTAACTCATGTTTGACAATAGCACACACGCACGTTCCGATGTTGCGATGTATTGTTTAACTTAGGAGAAAATGCTTCTTGTTAAATGTTGATTGACTTCTATTGCTGTGTAAGTAGGATTCTGAGCTGTTGCATATGTTGTAAGGATGACTCATGCTTAGTATCGAGTTTAACTTTTCTTTTTGAGTTTATTGCTTGCTCGAGGACGATCAAGTCTAAGTTTGGGGGAGTTGATAGGCTTAGATTTTGAGTGATTTTAACTGTAAGTTCTTCCCATTTTCCGTACTTTTTCCTGGATGATATTATGCTTTTTGGTGTTTATTCGTTTGTTTCAGGAAATTAGTTCGGAAGTGGAAGAAATGAGCTTATATGAAGATAACGGGCGAAATCGAGGCATAAAAGATGATGAAAATATTGATGATGGTTTCTTCAGATCTCGATCGATCGAGATTTATTCTCGATCGATCGAGCCAGCCAGAAGCAAGAGTCTGATTTTTCGAAGGCTCGATCGATCGGTGGAAATATCGATCGATCGAGCAAGGCAGTAACCTCGGAGCTGAAATTTTCAAATTCTCGATCGATCGGTGGAAATTCCCGATCGATCGAGCAAGGCAGTAAGTTCCAAAAGCTGGCGTGAACAGTGCACCGATCGATCGGTGAAATTCTCGATCGATCGAGACGCGAGATCTGAAGATTTTATTTTCCTTTTTTATCGTGATTCTGGAGGGCTATTAAGGGGGATTCTCTTCTACACAAGAAGGAGGACAAATTAGACACATTTATCAGACATTTTTTAGGTCAAGAGCAGCCGCCCTAGCCGCCGCCCAAGGAGATCCAATCTCCGTTCTTCGTCCAAAGTCGAGCCTATCCGTTCCGGAGTGCAAGGAAGGAACAAGAGAAGAAATCACGGTGCAACGCACGGATTCATCCATCGTTTATCGTATTTCTGAACTTTAGTTTATTTGATTTTCAATTTCATTTGTTGTTTTTGAGGTCGAGAGACAAGAAAACTCATCTGTATTTGATTTGAATTGAATTTGGTTTATATTATTGAAGTTTTAGTTCGTTGTGTTTGATATATTGATTCATTGGTATTTGAGCGCATTGATATTTATTGTTCATAGATTAATTGATTGTGTAGATCAAAGTCTAGCTAGCTTTGATTGAATTTGAGGGTTACAGCCGAGATCGAGAGATAACGCTGTAACACGCTCCATTAATTTATGATGTATGTTACGATTGAGATCGAGAGATGATATCGCATACGTGAGAACTTGAAATCGAAAGATTTAGAGTTAATAGGTTTGATGATTTAAGCAACTTTGAATTAGTAAATAGGTGCACGAGAGTGACTTATTCTAATTTATTGTTAGTTTCGTTACAGCTCGAGAGAGTGTATCGAATAATAGTGAAAACCTTTCACCGTTAAAATCAATTGAGTGATAATTTGAGAATTCCGTTGAATCAGTAGAGATAATATAATTGAACGATGAGTTTGGTAATTTTCTCGAGTGACTTACCTTCGCATTTCCGGAACCATTTTATTCTTTGTTTTTAATTTAATCTTTATTCTTTAGTTTCATCTAGCTTTAGTTAATCAAACTCCTTTAATCGTAGGCTAAATATAATTTGATTGATCTTATTTGGTACTTATACATTAGTCCCTGTGGATTCGACAACCTTTACTAAATTTTCACTATACTAAAACTTGACACCGTGCACTTGCGGTAGAATCGCTTCAACCCATTCTTTGAAATATCTTTTGTTAAAAAAATAAGCGGTCAATAGGATACATCAGAATCCAACTGAACCTCAGAAGGCTGCAAAACATGCGACGGATCCGGCTCATACTTCCGCAGCATAGATACATGAAACACGTCGTGAATACCAGACAACGACGGTGGCATTGCCAAACAGTAAGTCAAGGTACCGATGCGCTATAAAATCTCATACGGTCCCACATACCTCGGAGACAATTTACCACGCATACCAAACCGAACCACACCCCTAAAAGGTGAGATCTTCAAAAATACTCTGTCTCCCAACTGAAACTCCAACGGTCTCCGCCGTTTATTCGCATAGGCTGCCTGCCTGTCCTGGGCTGCCTTCATTTTCTGACGGATAACCTTTACCTTATCCTCCATCTCCCGAATCAACTCCGGTCCTCCCACTGCTTTACTGGTCAAGTCATCCCAGTATAATGGCGACCTACAACGCCTACCATACAAAGTCTCAAACGGTGCCATCTGAATACTCGCATGATAGCTGTTGTTGTAAGAAAACTCTACCAAGGCCAGAGAATCTTGCCATGAGGCATCAAACTCCAACACACAAGCTCGTAGCATGTCCTCGAGCGTCTGTATAGTATGCTCTGTCTGCCCATCCATCTGGGGATGATATGCAGTACTCAATCTCACCTCAGTACCCAATGCTGACTGAAGTCCTCCCCAGAAATGAGACGTAAACCGCGGGTCTCTGTCCGACACAATAGATACTGGAATCCCATGTAGTCTCACAATGTCCCGGACATACAACTGAGCCATCCTCAAGTATGTGTACGTCATACTATAGGGGATGAAGTGAGCTACTTTCGTCAGCCTGTCAATGATCACCCAAATGGCACCACAACCCGAAGTAGTCCTCGGCAAGTGGGTCACAAAGTCCATAGATATGTGCTCCCACTTCCACTCCGGTATTTCTAAGCTCCTTAGCTAGCCACCGGGTCTCTGCCTCTCTGCCTTAACCTGCTGACAGATCAAACACCTCCTGACAAAAGCGATCACATCACGCTTCATCCGCTTCCACCAGAACTGATCACATAAGTCCTTATACATTTTCCTCCCTCCTGGGTGGATACTGAATCGGCTACTATGAGCTCGCTCCAAGATTCCTCTACGCAACTCCGGCGTACATGGAACTACCCATCGGTTACCGAGTCTCAAAGAACCACCCGCAGCCACTCTGAACTTTGATGGCTGACCATGTAGTACCAATGATGACCATCTCTGAACCTCATCATCTGTCCTCTGAGCTCTCCGGATATTCTCATAGATATCTGGCTCAGCCAATAAGGTCGATACCCAAACCGACGATGTGTCCACATCGAAGTCATAGCCCAGACGGCAATAAGAAGTCATCATAGCTGACAAATGCATGACATCCTCAGCAGTACTCTTCACCTTCCGACTCAAGGCGTCTGCTGTCAAGTTCGCTTTTCCCGGATGGTACTCTATCTCACAGTCTAGTCTTTGAGTAGATCCATCCATCTCCTCTGACGCATATTCAAGTCCGCCTGAGTGAACAAGAATTTCAGGCTTTTGTGATCCGTGTATATGGTAAAAGATGTACCATACAGATAATGCCTCCAAATCTTCAGGGCAAAGATAATAGCTGCCAACTCCAAATCATGGACTGTGTATCTAGCCTCATGCGGCTTCAACTGCCTCGATGCATAAGCTACCACATGCTTATCTTGCATCAATACACAACCCAAGCCCTGCAGCGATGCGTCAGTATAAAGGACAAACCTCCTGTTCTCTGAGGGAATCACCAATACAGGCGTCGTAGTCAATCGATGCTTCAACTCTTGGAAGCTCTCCTCGCAAGCCTCTGACCAAAAGAAGGGTACTCCCTTTTGGGTTAACTGCGTCAGTGGCTTAGCAATCTTAGAAAATCCCTCGACGAAGAGTCGGTAATAACCAGCTAAACCAAGAAAACTCCGTATCTCGGGCACAGAAGTGGGTGCAGCACACTCCATCACAGCCTCAATCTTCCTGGGGTCCACTAAAATCCCACTGCTAGATATGACATGCCCCAGAAATACTACACTGATCAACCAAAACTCACACTTACTGAGCTTGGCATATAACTGGTGATCTCTGAGGATCTGGAGCACTGTCCTCAAGTGTCTCACGTGCTCTTCCTCGCTCCGGGAGTAGATGAGTATATCGTCAATAAACACAATGACGAATTGATCCAGATAGGGTTCGAACACCCGATTCATCAAGCTCATAAAGACAGCTGGGGCGTTCGTCACACCGAACGGAATCACTAAGAACTCGTAGTGCCCATACCGAGTCTGAAATGCTATCTTCTGTACATCCTCCTCCCTGACCCGTATCTGGTGGTACCCAGATCTCAAATCAATCATGCTATACAGCTTCGTGCCTTGCAACTGATCAAATAAATCATCAATCCTCGGGAGAGGATACTTGTTCTTTACCGTGGCCTTATTCAATTGCCTGTAGTCGATGCACAAACGCATCGAACCATCCTTCTTCTTCACAAAAAGAACCGGTGCGCCCCAAGGTGATACGCTAGAGCGTATATATCCTTTATCAAGGAGCTCCTGCAACTGCTCCTTCAGTTCTCTCAACGCTGCCGGTGCCATACGGTAAGGAGCACGAGAGATAGCGGATGTCCCCGGTAATAACTCAATCCCAAACTCGACTTCCCTTGCCGGTGGGAATCTGGGAACCTCCTCCGGGAACACATCAGCAAACTCCGCTACTACTGGTACATCCTCAATCTTCAACTCTTTACCCTTTCTCGACGTGTCCACAGCATAGATTAGGTAGCCCGTGTGCCCATGTTCCAACAATTGGGACATTTTGATTGCCAAAATCAACGGAATCTTCGCACGAGACCCGTTGCCATAGAAAATCCACTGAACTCCCAAATGAGATCTGAACTGAACTGTCCTCTGCCGACAATCTACCACTGCCTGATATCTGTTCAGAATATCAATACCCACAATGCAGTCAAAGTCTGACATCCCCAATACAATCAAATCTGCCATTATCTCATTGCCCTCAAAATAAATGAGGCAGTCCATCAGAAACTGATCAGCAACAACTTTCTTTCCAGTGGGTGTCGAGACCAATAGAGACGTGGGTAACGGAGACGTGCACATATGATGTCTCGCCACAAAATTCGCAGACACAAAGGAGTACGAAGCACCTGTGTCTATCAAAATAAAGGCGGAATATGTAAATAGAAGGCACGTACCAGCTATCACCTCCTCTGGAGCTGCATCGGCCTGCTCCTGGGTCAATGCATAGACATGTCCCTGAGGTGTCCCCATCGCCTGTCCTCCCATCTGTCGAGGCACCATCGGTGGCCTCTCCTGTACTGTCCCGGTAGAAAACCTCCATCTGCCTCCTCTGAGATCCACCTGACCATCACGAGATATGTGGCCCATCTTGCCACATTTATAACAAGCCGTACAGTCTCGCATATGATGTGGTCCTCCACAAAAGTGACACTTCACCACTCCACTCCTACTCACTTGAGTCTACCCTCTGTTGCTAGGCTCACCACCCCTCCGGTTATCCATTCGTCTCCCACCAAACCGAGAAGATGAGGAAGAAGCCCCACGAGGCTTAAATGATTCTCCTCGTGGCCTCAGATTATTAGATATTGGCCTCGGCGGAGGGACTTGTGGGGGTGCAACATCCGGGTAAGCACTGACTCCGATCTCCGCTAGTTCCGCTCTAGTGAGAGCATCATCAAAAGAAGTGGGGTTGTTGGAGATAACCCGATCAAAAAGTTCTGGTCGCAGCCCCTTTAGAAAGTGCCCCATCTTGGCATGTCCGTTTGTTGCGATGTGGGGAACGTACCTCAACAAGGATGAATAATGCATGGCATAGTCCGAGACTGACATGCTCCCCTGTTTCAAGCTCGTGAATTCATCCTCCTTAGTTTGCCTAGCCACAGCATGATAGGCTTAGATTTTGAGTGTTTTTAACTGTAAATTCTTCCTACTTTCCGTTCTTTTTCCTGGATGACATTATGTTTTTTGGTGTTTATTCGTTTGTTTCAGGAAAATAGATCGGAAGTGGAAGAAATGAGCCAATATGAAGATAACGGGCGAAATCGAGGCGAAAAAGAGCTGAAAATTAGGAAATGAGATTTTCGGAATCTCGATCGATCGAGATTTACTCTCGATCGATCGAGCCAGGCAGAAAGTGAGAATCAGAATTTTTGAAGGCTCGATCGATCGGTGGAAATCTCGATCGATCGAGCGAGGCAGTAACTTCGGAGCTGATTTTTTCAAAGTCTCGATCGATCGGTGGAAAATCTCGATCGATCGAGCGAGACAGTGAGTTTCAAAAGCTGGCATGAACAGTGGGACTTAACAAGAAGCAATTTCTCCTAAGTTAAACAATACATCGCAACATCGGAACGTGCGTGTGTGCTATTGTCAAACATGAGTTACATACATATCTTTAAAATCAACATGTGCCATATCAACTCCTAGTCAAGATTACTTTGAATTACTCTACAAATTTACTATCCAGCACTTCTCCACTAATGTAATTATTCCCTAGACTTGGATCAACATGACTTAAAAGCTTTTAACGTTAGGCCTTTTGGTGTCGGCTCCAAAGAAAAGGTAGGATAGAAGCAAAGAAGAGAGTATAACAGAATCAGTTCAAAATCTTCTCACATAATCATTGAGCTTCTCTTCACATTTTCTAGCCTTGGCCACTTTGGGTCTTATTTAACTTTTCTTTTCAAGGCTTTTTCTCTACATCTTTTCTTTTTCTTTGCTCATTCTTTTTTTTTCATTTCATTTCTTTCACAATGAACTTCTCAACATATAACAATTTAATGCAATGAATGAGATTCATTATACTCTCCTAGGGATGGATGAAATTGTTCTTTTAGGCTCAAACCAAGGTGGGTATAATGAGTTTGCCAAGAATGCCGAATCGGGGTCTAATCATATGCAATGCATATACCATTCTTTTTCAATAAGGCTCAAAAGGGGACACTAAGGAATAATGTATACAAGGTAGGCTTGAAAGGCACAAACGTTCCAAAGATCGCCTAAATCATTTCCAAGTCTAGTTCCTAATTATAAATTTTGCCTCAAAGTGCTTTCAACTAAACTGTAGAGTTATATAAGATACTCAAGACTCATCATAGTTAACACAAGTTTTCAATTTAATCAATACATACTTCACTCAATAATGACTCAATACGTGCTCAAATTATTCCTCAGTTTTGACATGTAGTTAACAAAGGATATATAAAACAAGTTAAGCATTTCCATGACTCCTATCTAGATGAGGATTAATTTCATCATGTATTACCGTTGCAATTCCAACTCATCAATTCTCAAGAATAACTCAATCAAACAAAAAATTTTGTTGGTAATGCTCAAGGACGAATTAGTCTCAACATCATGCAGTCATGCTAGGAAAAGAAACAAGACAAGTAGCAATATGTGCAAAAGCAAGATATATACAAATACTCAAAAAACCCCCCCAAACTTAGCATGTGAATTGCCCTCAATGAACAAGAAAAATAAATGCAAAGGCAAAGACACATACCATGACGACGATCGTCACTGATCGTCGTCCTCATCATGCTCCGGAGGGGGGACTGGGTAGTGGTGCTCCTCGCCCTGATATGGCGGAATTGGTGGGTACTCAGAAGGTGGAGGTGCATGCGGCTGATAAGGTGCAAAATGCGGCTCCGGCGGGAACTGGAAACCTGGAAAGCCTTGGGCCATGGCAGTGTTCCATGCACTCTGATAGTGCATGAACTCCATCTGACGCTGAGCTACCTGCTCATGGTCCATCTGCAATGCTCTCTGCATGCTATGAATGTCCCGCTGCATGCTGTGAATGCTCTGCTGCTCCAGGCGAATATCTTGGAGATCGCTATGAAGAGAGTCCAAAGTAACACGTGTATGTTCTGCAGCAGAGGATGATGCTCCAGCTTGTGTAGTGTCCGAAGGTCTTCGTCGACCCGTAGGAGGTGGTGGAGTGTCCACAATGATCGGTGTCTTCGGCGGAAGTAGCTCTTCGTCTTCCCCCCATGTCACTCCGTACCGCTGACATAAAGCAGTGATCGTGGATGGAAACGGTAGTGCGGAGGTCGGTGAGCTGCTCCCAATTTCAGCAATGTGATCAGCAATGATCTCGCCGAAGTCCACTTCCTTCCCTAAGAGGATGGCATATACTAGGACCGCTCTGTCTTTTGTCACCTCAGAAGTGTGGGTCGAAGGCATGACCCGCGAGGCGACAAATGAAAACCATGCTTGGGCCTCTGGCTTCAAATATTTCTTTAGAACAAACTGTGGTCTGCTTTATCATTCCTTTGCCAATCCACTCCCGGCTTGCCAATAACTGTCAATACCTCATCGTAGTCAATCCTGCTACTCTTGAAAGATTGGTATGCACAGTTTTGAAGTAAAGGCATCCGGTGAATATTGTTGATTGCGGCTCGATCCACCAACACATCCTTCCCTCGAACATAAACACTTACTTGGTGCCCTGGTCTAACAGCTCGAAGATTCGTGTAAAACTCCCTTACCAGCGGCACCACAGCATCAATCGGTGTCTGAACGAATTGAAACCACCCTTTTCGCCGAACTGTCCTAATGACAGGACATTCCAACTTATCTATGCTCATTCCCCTTTCACGGACTCAGGGGTTTCTTATGGTAGGTGGGGTATAATTCAGCAATTGTGGCATTGAGAAACTTCTTTTCATCATATCCTGGCTCAGAAACAGTGGCCTCCGTCTGCTTTTGCTTTTGAGAAGCTTCCGCCTGCTTTGACCTCTTTCTGGATGACATTTTCTTGCTAAACGATTCCCAACTAATTCAGTTAAATTCAACTAACACCCCACAACACTGTAAATCCGGCACCCTTCAACACCACAAAACTTCCTCCTAAATTAAATTCTTTCCTAACCCACTTCTACTACAATTCAAGGAGTTTCACCAAAAGATAAAATCTTTAAGAATTGGAAACCAATTACCGCTTAAAAATCTGATCTTGGAAAGATTTGGCACTTGGCTTGGAATTCCCTTTTTGATGTACTTCTACCCAATTTTTCCTTGCAATCCTTCAAATCTGCAATGAAAACAAATATTACTTCCCAGATTTGAAGTAACTTGAAATTCTATGGAAAAATGATGAGATTAGATGAAGGAATTTGAAAGAGGCGGCTAGGGTTATGTTGTGGAGAGGAGAAAGATTGATTTTTGAAAGTGATAGATGCTGCGTCTATGCCCTTATTTTTTTTTTCAAAATTTTCTCTCGCTCGATCTATCGGAAATATTCTCGATCGATCGAGCGAGGCAGTAGGCACAATGTCTTTTTTAAAAAAATCGGGCAATCGATCGAGATTTCCACCGATCGATCGCCAGCAGCAGCAAACAAAATTAAAAATTTTTTCTCAACATCTTTCTCTCGGATTGCCTCGCCTACAACCAACTTGCTCTCGCTTTCACACCTGCAATAGAAAATACACGAATTCATTCCCAAACAAACTCAAAACAAACAAACTAACAAAACACATCAAAACAAGATATCAAAAACAAAACTCAAGGAAGGAAAAACGGAAGTTCTTAATTTATAGTCCCAAGCTGGACTGTCACCTCCTCGTCTTCTCAATTTGATGGCTCCTTTGGATTCTTTACAGAATCACTCGGGAGCGTACCTTGCGTCCTCCCAGATATCAACGTGGCCAACTGCCCTATCTGCACTTCCAAATTTTTAATAGATGCATCCTGATTCTGCATCCTCACCTCCGTTGATGAAATCAGCTTTGCCATCAGTTCCTCCATACTCGGCTTTTGTGTGAACCCTGCCTGCGGTTGAGGGTTCAACACATTTTCTTGATTCGACCATCTCAAGTTCGGATGGTTTCTCCATGGTTGGTTATAATTCGAGTAGGAATTATGGGGTGGCCTGTTACCTACAAAATTAACAGCCTCAACAGATTGATTAAATTGGTTACCTGCCTGGCACTCGACGCTAGGATGACTGCCTCCACACAGCTCACAGAAGATCGCTTGAGCTTGCATTGCTGCTGCTCCCATGCTGTCAATCTTCCGATTCATGGCTTCTAATTGAGCCGAAAGAGCAGTGATCTCGTCCACTTGATGGACTCCCATTGGTTTCTGTGGAGTGCTCCTCTCTGATTGCCATTGGTAACTGTTGCACGCCATTTCTTCCAACAAGCTATATGCCTCTTCCGGCGTCTTTCTCATTATGGATCCCCCAGATGCTGCATCAATCATGGAACGGTTAGCAGAAAATAAACCGTTATAGAACGTTTGTACCTGCAGCCATATGGGTAGACCATGGTGTGGGCATCTCCTCAACAACTCTTTAAAACGATCCCACGCTTCATATAAAGTCTCGGGGTCAAACTGACCAAAAGTCGTGATATCGTTCCGCATCTTCGCCGTCTTGGAAGGGGGAAAGTACTTTGACAAAAACGCCTTTGTCATCCCCTCCCATGTTGTTATAGAACCTGCAGGTAGAGAATTCAACCATGCCTTAGCTTTGTCTCGTAATGAAAAGGTGAAAAGTCTTAACCTGATGGCGTCATCAGAGACGCCATTGTGTTTGAATGTGTCACAAATCTCCAAAAAGTTGGAGATGTGATTGTTCGGATCATCAGTAGCTGCTCCCCCGAACATAACCGAGTGCTGAATCTTTTGTATGATTGCCGGCTTGATCTCAAAATTGTTTGCTTGAATCGTCGGCCTCGTAATACTCGACAACGATCCATGAAATGCTGGTTGCGTAAAGTCCATCATCGATCTAGGGTGCTGTGCTTCGTTATTATCAGCCATCACTCGAGCTTCTCGTAATCGCCTAAGTAAAGTTCTTTCTATCTCCGGATCGAAAGGCTCGAGAATGGGCTCCTCTCTTCTGAGCATGCACTAGAGAAACGGTTCCTGTACAAAATAGACAAAAGGAGACAACAAAATACACAAAGTTATTAACAAAGATCAACAAAAGAAAACAAAGAAAAGAAAATAAAAAACGCAATAATAAAACAATTGGCTAAATTACAATTAACTAATCTCGTATGATATTATACAGATTAGTCCCCGGCAACGGCGCCAAAAACTTGACCGCTTTTATTTTTAAACAAAAGATATTTCAAAGAATGGTGTGAAGCGATTCTACCGCAAGTGCACGGTTGTCAAGTTTTAGTATAGTGAAAATTAAGTACAGGTTGTCGAATCCACAGGGACTAACGTATAAGTACCAAATAAGATTAATAAAATTATATTTAGCCTACGATAAAAGAAGTTTGATTAACTAAAGCTAAATTAAACTAAAGAATAAAGATTAAACTAGAAATAATGAACAGGATGGTTCCGGAAATGCAAAGGTAAGTTACTCGAGAAAATTACCGAGCTCGTCGTTCAATTATGTTATCTCTAATGATTCAATGGAATTCTCAAATTATCAACCAATTGATTTTAAAGGTGAAAGGTTCTCGATGTTATTCGATACACTCTCTCGAGCTGTAAAGAAACTAACGATAAACTAGAATAAGTCACTCTCGTGCACCTATTTACTAATTCAAAGTTGCATAAATTATCAAAACCTTATAACTCTAAATCTCTCGATTCCAAGTTCTCACATATGCGATATCATCTCTCGATCTCAATCGTGACATACATCATAAATTAATGGAGCGTGTTACAACGTTATCTCTCGATCTCGGCTGTAACCCTCAAATTCAATCAAAGCTAGCTAGACTTTGATCTACACATGCAATTAATTTATGAACAATAACAATCAATGCACTCAAATACCAATGAATCAATAATCAAACATAACGAAACAAACTCAATAATATAAACTAAATTTAATTCAAATCAAATACATAAGAGTTTTATTGTCTCTCGACCTCTAAAACATCAAATGAAATTGAAAATCAAATAAATTAAAGTTCAGAAATACGATAAACGATGGATGAATCCGTGCGTTGCACCGTGGTTTCTTCTCTTGTTCCTTCCTTGCACTCCGGAATAGATTGGCTCGACCTTGGACGGAGAACGGAGATTGGATCTCCTTTTCCGGCGTTTGGCGGCGGCTCGGGCGGCTCTCCTTGACCTAAAAATCATCTGAAATGGTCTGATATCGTGCTCTCTCAAAATGAATCCAGATTCTCGCTTAAAACCCCCACAATCACGATAAAAAAGGAAAATAAAATCTTCAGGATTTTGCGTCTCGATCGATCGGAAGATTTCTGAGATTTTACGTATGTTGTAAATATGATTCATGCTTAGTATCGAGTTTAACTTTTCTTTTTGAGCTTATTGCTTGCTCGAGGACGATCAAGTCTAAGTTTGGGGGAGTTGACAGGCTTAGATTTTGAGTGTTTTTAACTGTAAATTCTTCCTACTTTCCGTTCTTTTTCCTGGATGATATTATGCTTTTTGGTGTTTAGTCGTTTGTTTCAGGAAAATAGATCGGAAGTGGAACAAATGAGCCAATATGAAGATAACGGGCGAAATCGAGGCGAAAAAGAGCTGAAAATTAGGAAATGAGATTTTCGGAATCTCGATCGATCGGGATTTACTCTCGATCGATCGAGCCAGGCAGAAAGTGAGAATCAGAATTTTTGAAGGCTCGATCGATCGGTGGAAATCTTGATCGATCGAGCGAGGCAGTAACTTCGGAGCTGATTTTTTCAAAGTCTCGATCGATCGGTGGAAAATCTTGATCGATCGAGCGAGACAGTGAGTTTCAAAAGCTGGCATGAACAGTGCGCCGATCGATCGAGAAAACCTTCCGATCGATCGAGACGCAAAATCCTGAAGATTTTATTTTCCTTTTTATCGTGATTGTGGGGGTTTTAAGCGGGAATCTGGATTCATTTTGAGAGAGCACGATATCAAACCATTTCAGACGATTTTTAGGTCAAGGAGAGCCGCCCGAGCCGCCGCCAAACGTCGGAAAAGGAGATCCAATCTCCGTTCTCCGTCCAAGGTCGAGCCAATCTATTCCGGAGTGCAAGGAAGGAACAAGAGAAGAAACCACGGTGCAACGCACGGATTCATCCATCGTTTATCGTATTTCTGAACTTTAATTTATTTGATTTTCAATTTCATTTGATGTTTTAGGGACGAGAGACAATAAAACTCTTATGTATTTGATTTGAATTAAATTTAGTTTATATTATTGAGTTTTAGTTTCGTTATGTTTGATTATTGATTCATTGATATTTGAGTGCATTGATTGTTATTGTTCATAAATTAATTGCATGTGTAGATCAAAGTCTAGCTAGCTTTGATTGAATTTGAGGGTTACAGCCGAGATCGAGAGATAACGTTGTAACACTCTCCATTAATTTATGATGTATGTCACGATTGAGATCGAGAGATGATATCGCATATGTGAGAACTTGGAATCGAGAGATTTAGAGTTATAAGGTTTTGATAATTTATGCAACTTTGAATTAGTAAATAGGTGCACGAGAGTGACTTATTCTAGTTTATCGTTAGTTTCTTTACAGCTCGAGAGAGTGTATCGAATAACATCGAGAACCTTTCACCTTTAAAATCAATTGGTTGATAATTTGAGAATTCCATTGAATCATTAGAGATAACATAATTGAACGACGAGCTCGGTAATTTTCTCGAGTAACTTACCTTTGCATTTCCGGAACCATCCTGTTCATTATTTCTAGTTTAATCTTTATTCTTTAGTTTAATTTAGCTTTAGTTAATCAAACTTCTTTTATCGTAGGCTAAATATAATTTTATTAATCTTATTTGGTACTTATACGTTAGTCCCTGTGGATTCGACAACCTGTACTTAATTTTCACTATACTAAAACTTGACAACCGTGCACTTGCGGTAGAATCGCTTCACACCATTCTTTGAAATATCTTTTGTTTAAAAATAAAAGCGGTCACAGCAGAGAAGTATCGGTTTAGAAACCGAGTCCGAAATAAAGTCCAGTCAATCACCATACCTTGAGCTCTCAGCTCCATTACCGTCGTCTTCCACCACATAGAAGAATTCTTCGCCAGTTGGAACTCCGCCAACCTCAGCCATGCTGTCCTAGCACAAGGAGCGGACACAAATATCTGTTCTAGTCTCTCAAGCCACTCCTCAGCTTCTTCTCCTGTCTCCGTCCCCTCAAACATGGGCGGTGGAAAGTTAGGAACTGACTCAGACTAAGCTCCCCTGGTAAAAGCAACTGAGCTACCGGCTCCACGCCCACGACAGGTGGAGGTAAAGGATTTGTCTTACCAATGCTAGCGTTCACGCTTCCTACATCACCCACCTCTTCATTGAGGTTCTCCACATTCATAGCCGACATGCTGTAATACAAAGGTTAACAACAATTCCAAACAACATATATGTTATGCCGTTAGATAACATGAACGATAATAAGCATGTTAGTATAACAATTTACATATCAATATGCACCACATGCATAAACATGCCCAAATGTAAACACCTAGCCAACCATGCTAAGGCTACCCTTCACTCATTCCCGGGTTCTCTAACCACTGCTCTGATACCACTAATGTAAGGACCCTAGTTCCTTAAGCGCGGATTAAAGGCGTAAATAAAATTTTCATGTATAAACGGAGTAATAAAATTGTGTTGATGCCTTGAGCTATTAGATTACAATGCCAAAACAAAGTTCCAAAAGGGATTAATTACATTCCCAACTAATGAATGTTAATCCTATAGCTTTACACTACTCCTAGAGTAGATACTATACAAAAGAATGTGCTTCCTACCAAGAGCACTCCTCACTAGCTCACTGCATCAACCCGCCTTAACCTGTCCGCCCAGAAGTACCTACAGGAACAACCCCAAAACCATGAGCATGTATATAAATCATATTCACAAAAATATGATTGTAATTTAAATGCATAAACCGTAAATACAATTCACTCCCTGTATTTAATACATTTAAAAGCTCCATTAGTTGTCCCTGTATCACAATCATAACCAATAGATTATATTACCAATAATGTATGTCATGACATGCACCGATTTCCATGTATACCGTGTTCAATTCCCGAGTCTTATTATATCAGTGGCATAATACCCCTCGCGTTAACATGACAGCGAAAATACCCCTCGCTTAGACAATACCAGCGGCACTAATATCCCTCGCTATTAATATGACAGCGGTCGTGTTCTTCGCTTCATATTAGCGGCAAATATTCTCTCATCGCTACGGTATGACAGCGGCAAGTATTCACATCACTACGCCACTGGCGGCAAGTATTCTCCATCACTGGAATATAATCCCGACTCACAATCACATGCACCAATGCATCCAATATACACATGCAACCCAAAATGCATGACCAAACCATGTATGCAATCCATGATGCATAAACAAGACCACATATGCAACCACAATGCATAATCAATTCCATGTGTGCAACCATAGTGCATAACCAATTCAAAGCGTAATAAATACGTTTTACCGTCCGATGCCCGTACGTCTCACTACGTACCTTAGTCCCAAAATGTGATGTGTCGTGGACTTTATCTCCTAAGCTGTGTGGCCACCTGAGATGGTTCTACACATTCACACAATTCAATGTTAGGAGCCAATAATAGTCCAATATCAAAAATTCCATAAAAATATTCAAAAACAACACATTTTGTATCTCGCGATCGATCGCCGCTAGGGGCTGATCGATCGCCGCGAGGGGCCGATCGATCGCGAGATCACACTGTCCGATACTAAATTTTTCACCCGTCGGCGATCGATCGCCACACTTGGTGCGATCGATCGCCAGCCTCACCGATCGATCGCCAAGATGTGGCGATCGATCGCCAATTGCCCCTGGAGCATACTGTTGGCTCGCGATCGATCGCCAAAAACGGGCGATCGATCGCTGACCCCTGTACATCGAATTCCACCATTTTTGCACACCATTTTCAACCCAAATCATACCAACACTTAAACCATCAAACCTACAACATAAATAATATCATATACCTCCAAAATACACCTTAAAACAACCATAAATCCAACCCTCAAACAAAACCACACCAACCCATAACAAACCCATTTCAAAAACATTCAAAACCATTTCAAAACTAAACCAAACACTATAAAAATGACAAGGAGGTATCCATACCTCTTCGGGACTCCAAATCTTACAAAGATTTCCACCAACAAGCTTTTTGCAAGAATTTCCCCTCCACTTTTTAGCCAAAAACGAAAATAGGAGAAATGAGGGTTTGGAGGGATGATTTTGGGGGATTTAGTAAAGTGATTGCTAAAGGTGAGGGGTAGGGGGTTTAAAGTAAATAAATTTGTATCCCCACAATTAACATGATGTATAAAACATCCCAACATGATATTTTAAGGGCATTTTACCAAAATGCACCAAAATCACAATTAAATACATGGTTCACCAAAAAAAAATCACAAACCATCTCATTAAACCAGTATAACCCCCAATTACCCATCATGCATACATGCACCCTGAAATGCTCTACCGGGTCACTCCTACCATGTGACTAAGCATTTCACCAAGATAATTAATTCCAACATATAATTTAATTATCACCATTATAATCACATAACATAATTAATGCCCAAAATGCAATTAATTATTTCGGGGATATCACAATTGTGGATACCATGTGTTGTCATATACCGTCACGTGTTTGACGATGTGATTGTGCATGTCATGTGTCGACATGTATCGTCACGAGTTGACGATGTTATTTTGGGTGTCATATGTTGACGGGTACTGTCACGGGATGATGATGACATAGTGGATGTATATGTAGACGCGTAGCGTCGTTTCGATGAATAATGCATTTACGTATATGTATTTAAAAGATTGTTTGAGTGCCAATGGTGAGCACATGGTAGTGTCTGGGTCACTAGTTGACGAGACCATTATGCCGAGCAGGTTGCTCGAAGAATTATTGGGTGCGCTATACAGGAAGGGTACCGCAGCAGATATTTGAGGTATATATTATACGAGTAGTGGTCCTTTGGGTATACTCGCTGGGATGGCTATGGCCAAGTGTCTGTGAGTAGGAGTAGTATTAAGGAAACTACTCGCTCTTGTCGATGTGACGTGTGGTAGGCATGGTCACACCCACCCATGAGGGTGTGGATAAATCCTAATGGATAGGATTGCCTCGTGATTGAACAAGGACATCGGAATGTCCTTTGTGCATTGGTATTAGAGAAACATTGGGTGATGACCCACTACTCTAATGGATGTTACGGTATGGGGTACCGGGATGGAACGTATGATACGTTGGTAGACTTGGTATAAACCTGAGGAGGCAGCGATTTGCTAGCCAGGTATTATTGCAGTGCCATAGTGTGCTTGTGATAGCCATTATACTACTCGTTGGATTCGAGTTTGGTTAATCGTATGGTGATACGATGATGGTTATGGTAGACTCTTGTAGTCTCTTTGTAACATGATGATTGAGGCAGAGAATACCTCACGGGGACGTTTCTACATCAATTGTGTTGAGGGACTTGTACGGGGACAACTCGATTTTGTTGGGAATACCAACGTGAGTGTCAACAAGTCATTGTTGGTTCTGGTTGAATATCCTTGCGTATGGAATGCAATTGGGACACAATTGGAAGGGGTAACACTACTATATTTATTCTATCTCTTGGAGAGATTTGGATTGTACTGTCATGGAGACAGCTGGTATCGGTCGTGGGTTGATTGTAAATCAGCCATGGTAAGCATTACTGGTGTTGGACCGAGTAGCGGATTTCTTACCTTTCGTTGAGACGTTCGAGGAGACGTGCCCGGGGGAAATGCTCGAGATTGTGGAGTACTATCGCATTAGTACAGAGCATCACTAGGATGAGTATACATGGCGTATACGGGATTCGAATTGGTAATAGTGGCTTTGATGCACTATTCTGAACCAGTTGCGTATTTTTGGTTTCGAGATATGTTTTGGTATGAATATATCCAGGTTTCCGAACGGTGGTTCGAGGTTGGAGGGTCATGGACTCATGACACTTTCCTTATGAGGAAAGCAGTATTGATATACCTATCGATTGGGAATCTTTGGGAGATTCAAGGAGTCGGTTTGTGTGGTGTTGATGTTGGAGTCACACCATTGGTCGTTGGTCTGTCAATCATTATTCTCCGCGAGGTGAGAATAGCTGGGGATTGACAGTTGGTTTTGGTACTTTGGGTATGATTGGAGATACCCGAGTCTATTGCATTGAGTATGCATGTTGTGTTGGTACTTAGGCATGTATACCAGTGTGTGTATAAGAATGCCAGCATTTAATTGTTCCTTGTTGAGCATCGGATTAGTACGCTTGGTTTGGCGAATCTTTGGTGAGAGATTGTGGCACCTTGAGATTGGTAATCTCGATGGCACGATGTATTCTGAGGAATAATCGTGAGGTCTGGTTGACTTCCCCTGAGAAGGGATTGTCGTGTTTTGGGACCATGGTAATTCTTGCTGGTTAATTCGATAGCCTCCCTGTTTCAGGATTGTTGAATCCTAGGATAAACAAGGGATGACCAGGATTTGGATGTGCTTTAGTGTCGTGATTGACACGTGTGGCGGGAATGCAATTGATTGTTCTTGTATGTCCTTTCGATAACTTGAGACCTTGTGGAGCCTCGATGGTGTATTTGGACCAAGATATGATTCTTGGAACACACTGGATGTAGACATCTTTGGAGATGTGTTTTGTGTTGATCGGTGGCCGTGTTGTTGCCCAATCCGTGTTGCAATGTGGTGCAACTACTCCTTTGATGGAGATGGATTTGGAAAGTGGAAGCCGGATGTAGTTTAGGTACACTGTTGTGTACTAGTGGTTTCCTTAGTAACGATGTACGTTTAACATCGTAGACTAAATCGTAGAGATATCACGAATGATTCGTTTGACTTGCAATTATGGTTGGCTGACTGCTTTGAGATAGTTATACTGACGTTCTGTTGTGGTTGTAATGGTTTGGGAGGTTTATCCCATTCCAGGTTTTGGTGCGAGTCGATATCCTCGCGGTGGGTGTATCGTTCATGACATGTTAATGATTCGACGATGTAAGATTTTGTAATCTCGGCAATACGTGGAGTATGCCGTGCAAATTTTGAGGATAAAATTTTTTTGGTGGGGGATAATTGTGATGCCTGGGGATTAATGGTTTTAATCTTGAAGTGGTAATAATCCTTAATGGATTTTAATTGTGGCAATTATGAATTAATTGCGGTTTTGAGACTCCCGGGGATTTTAAATACGATTTTTAGAGTCGTTGGATCCAAGGGATGAGATTGTATTCTCATCGTGGTGATAACCTTGGAATTTGGTCTTTGGCGGGATCTGGGGTCCGGAGTACTGTGTACTGGGGCTGGTAATGAAAATAGAGATTGGGAGGTTTTTATTGAAAACAGATGATATTTTATAAATCATGATGTATTTGTGGAGGAGCCGGTATTTTGGAGCTTTGGAGCTATATATACCAAATGGGCTCGGGTTCCGTCATTGCACGGAATATCCTCTCTCTCTCTCCCCTCTCTCCCCAACGATCCCCACCCCTCTTCTTCCCTCTTTTCTCCCTTGATGAAAAGTCGATGAGGCTCGACTTGGGAGCCAAATTTCTCGAAGATAATAAGGCTTTATTCATCCCCTCGCATTTATCTTCGATTTGATAGTTCTATTGTGGTGTTTGGGAAGGATTTGAGTTGGGTTTAAGAAATTGGTTTTTAAAGATTTTTGGGTTGTTGTGTTTTGGGGTTGATTTATGGCTTGTTAAGGATTTATGTTGTATGGGGTGTGAGGATTGTTGTTGGAGAAAAGTTTGCAAGAAAATGCCATTTTTGGATGTTACAGGTCGAGGCGATCGAAACCTAGCGCAGGGCAATCGATCGCCGTGACGTTGATGAAATTTTGAGGAAGATAAACAGTGAGGAGATCGACCGCCTCAAAAGAAGCGATCGATCGCCATGAGGCAGTGGCCAAATACACTGAGAGGCGACCGATCGCCTGGAATGGGGCGATCGATCGCCCGTGCCTATTTTCGAGAGGCGATCGATCGCCTAGGATGAAGCGATTGATCGCTAGTGCCTTTTTGTGGGGATTATTTTCATGTTGAGTTTCCGATGCATGCTTCGCCCAGGGTCTTTCGAAATGGTTAATCGTCATGGATGACGATATAGTTGGGGATTGTCAACGTGCTTGGGCACGTGGTTGCATGCTTGATTTTAATTGTGGATTATTAATCGTGTTTAGCACATAATTCGCCGGTCACGGGACCAAGGCAAGATTGGATTCGAACTATGGAATTATAAGGTACGTATGACGTATGAGCGTAGCCCTTTATTATAATTGCAATTGTTGAGTGCATGGTACACTATGTTGCAATAAATGTATATGGAAATGCATGGTTTATGGTAATTGCTATAAATGGATATATATGCATTTGGGAATTATATGGTGCCATTTTTGAGCTAGCAATGATTGGGATGTTGTCGACTTTGAGCGAACATCGGTTATGACGCCACTGCTGTTGAGCATGCGTGAGAATAAAATGCCGCCATTGTAGAGGGAGCAATGAGATAGAACTATGGAACATAAGTGAGATATGTGGAATATTTGTAATCATTGTTTAATGATTTGATATTATTGATTATGATATCGGTATGTGGCAAATGGATTTGTAATCAATGTAATGATTAACTGGCATTTGGGAATTTGATAGTTTCAGTTATTTTGAGAACAGGAACATCACAGGGGATCCTGGATGAAGATGATGCCATCCATGGAGTGTCTTTTAATATTCATAGCATTTACTTGTGTAAATTATGAATTGTAATATTGTGCTTATTGGATTTGGGATATTAGTATGCTCACCCCGTGTGGGGGCTGTCTCTGTTGGGGCAGGTGATTAGTACATCGATGGCTTTGGAGTTGAACTCGAGCTATGGAATGGAGGTGCTTCCAGGGATCGAAGTACCAGTGACGGTATTGAGCACCGTGTTTTATACATTTGACGCACACATTCTTTTGATGCTCGCATGTGAGCAATATTATGTGTATATGGCATGTATAAAAAGGCAAGGGCCTTTCTCTCTTCATTTATGAGTCGCATGCAATTATTTATTGAATTCTAAATGAACTGCGAACATGTCAGTGTATTAAAATGGTGCATAATAAGTATGTGAACTTGGTTGGGGTAACTAGACATTATATGGAATAATGTAAAGAATTTAATTACTAGCATGATTTGCTATGATGACAATCGGGTTTTCCCCTACATATATGATTACATGCACTAAATGCTTGGATAATACACTAATAACGGAATAAGGGCACGGGGGTCCTTACAATATCACATATCTCAATCCAATAATTCTATAGTTCCATTTCATCGCTCGCTCTACAATAGCTGCATTTAACCTTCCGCGCGCTCAACAGTAGCGGCGTCATAACCGATGTTCGCTCAATAGCGATAACATCTCAATCGTTGCTTACTCAAAAGCGGCACCATATAATTTGTGATACCCCAAAATTAATTATATGCAATTTGGGCATTAATGATGTTTATATGATTAATTATGTTGATAATTGATTTATGTGTTGAAATTAATTATCATGTTGAAATGCTTTGTCACATGATAAGCGTGACCCGGGGTTGCATTACAGGGTGTATGTTATGCATGTTAGAAAATGGGGTGTTAACATGATTTAATTGTATTGGGTGTTAATTATGAGGAAGATATGAAGTTAGAGGAAGTTTGTTGCATTTTTGTAAAATGCTTTTAAAATACCATGTCGGGCATTTTATACATCATGTTAATTGATGGGGTACAATTTTTACTATAACCCTTTAACCCCGCTTTACCCCACCTTATTTTCACTTTACCAATCACTCTCTTAAATCCCCAAATCACTTCCCAACCCTAAACCCTTCCTCATTTTCGAAACTTGGCGAAAGTGGAAGGAGAAATCTTCACAAAACCTTTGTTTGTGAGATTTATTGTAAGATTTGGAGTCCTTAAGAGGTATGGAACCCTTCCTAAGGTTTTTATGATGTTTAGTTTTGAAATGGGTTAGCTTTTTGGTGTTTTTATGTGGGTTTGTTTTGAGTATGTGTTGTATGTTGTTGGGGTATGATTTTTGAAGTGTTTTATGTGGGTTTTAGTGAGTTATGATGATGTTTGTGTTGTTGGAAAGTTTGGGTTTGAAGGGTATGAGGATGAGCTTGAAAAATGCTCAAAAATGGTGAAATATCGCGCACCAGCAGGTGGCGATCGATCGCCATATATGAGGCGATCGATCACCGAAGGCTAGTAGCGATTTACACAGCAGGCGATCGATCACCTCAAATGAAGCGATCGATCACCGCGAGGCAAAAAGTAAGGCGATCGATCGCCTCGTGCAGCAATCGATCGCCAGGTGCAGAAAAATGGCAAATGATGTTTTTTATTGAATTTTTGGTATTTGGCTATTGTTTAGCTTCTAATATTGATTTGTATGGTTGTGTAGAACCATCCCAGGTACCCACAACATCAAGGAGATAAAGTTCTCCAACTTCTCCACTTTTGGGAATTAAGGTACGTAAGAAACGTACGGGCATCGGACGGTAAAACACGTTCCTATACTATGACTACGCAATGATTGCATAAGTATTTACGATGTTTATGATGATGATTATGATAAGTAAGTTTATGATGATGATGTCTATGATGAGTAAAGATGATATGATGTTTATGAGAACGTTTATGATAAGATGATGATGTTTATAAGATGATGATGTTTACAAGATGATGATGTTCATAAGATGATGATGTTTATAAGAATGATGATGTTTATGATATGATGATGATGATGTATGTTTAACTATATTATTGAGAATGGTTGAGTGTTCTGGTAGTTGTCATGGGAAAGCGAGGAAGGTACTTACCGCTGACATAGCTAGCGAGGAGATTACATCCGCTATCAAGGTGTAGCGAGGGGAAATCACAGTACCGCTATATGTCGAAGCGAGGGGGACAATTGTTCCGCTGACATAACAAGGCCAGAAACATCCCCATTTCTCAATAATATTGTTGATTATGAGCATATATGTGAAGTATGATTTTGATCATTTATGTCAAGAACTAATGATTATATGCATGACTATGAAACATGGACAACCAAAGTGGGTTAATGCGATTAACCAGGAAGTATATGTTACGATTACTTTCATGCATTTTATTTATATGCCATTACCTTATGGTGCTAAGTAATGATGTAAATGCTCATGATGGGTTGTTCCTGTAGGTACACTTTTGGACTGAAGGGCTAAGGGTCGGGTTGAGGCAGTGAGCTAAAAAGGAGCATGAAAGAGTATAGAATACAGGATTTTGATAGTCTTTACTCTAGGAGTAGTGTAAATCTATAGCTTTAACATTCATTACCGAGAATGTAATTATTAAGTTTTGAAATTTTATTTTTTTGGCCTGTAATCTTATTAGCTCAAAGCTGCAACCGGTACCCTAAGATGTTATTAATGCATGTTTAGTCCATAATACGTGATTATAATGATGTTAAGGTAGGAAGACCCTACATAATTCCCAATGCCTATCCATTTATTGCAAACATAACATACCATGCATTCAACAATTACAATAATATAAAGGGCTATGCTCGTACGTTATACGTATCTTATGATTCCATAGTCCGAGTCCAACCTTGCCCTAGTCCCGTGATCCAATGAATTATGTGCTAACACAAAAATAACTCACAATTAATCACAAGCATGCAACCACGTGCCCAAGCACGTTCACAACCTCCAAACCTATCGTCAATCTATGACGATTAACCATTTTAAAAGACCCGAGCTAAGCATGCATAATACCCAAAATATTCAATTTTAAGTTGTACAAAGGTTTACCAATTACTCAATCGAGTATTCCATTTTCTTATTAAAATTTGTCTCCAACCATTTCATTTTAAAAGTATAGCATTCCCATTGGAATGTAGACATTGCCCCGAAAATCGGAGCCAATAAACATCGATTCCAAAATCCCGACATTTTCCAAAATTTCAAAAAAAACAACCAAAACAGGGTTGCGATCGATCGCCGTTCAGGCGCGATCGATCGTGCAAGTTTACTGCCCGAGATAAAATACGCCGCGATCGATCGCCAAATCTCGCAATCGATCGCCAAGTCCCCCGTGATCAATCGCCCATTCTTCGAGATCGATCGCCGCTACTGCTCACCGTCTTCCCAAAATCAGTACACTGTCGCGATCGATCGGCGCCAAGCAGTGATGGATCGCGACCTGCGGGTTTCCAAAAAATTCGAGCTTTATTGGTGTTTTTCACACCCAAACTCAAAACCAACACCCCATACACCATCAACACCTCAAATACTCCATTTATAAACCCAATAAAAACTCCAAAAACTCAACTTTGGATTTTAACCAAAAATTCCCCAAATCCAAACCCAACACATACCTTAACCAAAAACAGCAATACAAGAATCATAACGAAGGTAAAGATGAGGGGAAGAAGATTACCAACTTTTCTTCGTGAAATCTGGCTACCGAGCAGAGCTTCCAACCATTTTCTTCAAAGGAAGAAAAGAGGGGTTTGGGGGAAATGGGTGGGAAGCGAGGAGAGAGGGAGAGAGAAGAGACATAGGATATTTCGTGCAATGACAAAGCACCGAGTCCACTTTGTATATATAGTACCAAGGATCCAAAATATCAATACCTCCACAAATACATCATGATTCATTAAAAATCATATGTTTTCAAAAATTATCTCTCCAACTCAATTTCCAATACCAGCCCCAATAGAAAGTACCCCGGACCCCAGATCCCACCAAAAACCAAATTCCAAGGTTATCTCCACGATGAGAATACAATCTCATCCCTTGGATCCAACGACTCCTAATATCGAATTTAAAATCATCGGGAGTCCCAGTACCGCAATTAATTCATAATTGCTACAATTAAAAATCCATAAAGGATCATTACCGCACCGGGATTAACGCCATACTCCGTGGGCATCACACAACTGTAGTCACGCGCGTTGCTAGCGAACCTAGACACGAGGGATGACGAGCACAGCAAATGATGATTCTCCTAGGGAAAAGTGTGTGTGTTGTTACCCTATGCTCGAGCTTGATATTGATTGATGATACCTTTCTTTGGACTCCGATTTGGTATCTTGAGATTCGATCCTTTGTACATTACATGCATTGCATTACATTGCACTGCATTACATCATATATCACATTTTATAGATGCATATTGTAATTACATGATAGTTTCATATTGGGCTTTGGCTCACCCCCATGGGGGTGGTTGTGTGTGTACAATGACAAGTATTATAGGTAACCAGGATCCCAAAGAGGGAATGCTCGATGGAAGTCTTACTTGAGGTTGTTTTCTTTTGTCTTTTCCCAGTCGTAGGATAGTTAAGTATACCAGGGTGTGTTCTGGATAATATAACTATGTAAATTGAGTTTATTTCCGTTCAATCTTGATTATTGGTGAATATTTGTTGTTTCTTTACTGCTGATGGTATTATGTAAATATTTTGAGTATGAAATGTGTGCTGGAGACTTATTGTGCATGCTTTGGTATGATGTAAATATTTTGAGTACGGATTATGTGCTGGATGCCTATGATGCATGCTATGGTATTATGTACGATATGATTTTGTGCTTTTACTTTTTTTCTGGTATGTCCCTCGTGCGCGTAGGTAATGCTGACATTTTTAGAGCCACTTGTTGGTAGGACTTTTTTTATAAAAAAAAATCTTCTGTTGTTTACAAATAAATAATCATTGTGTGATAAGTAAACGCTTGTTTAGTAACGGGTCCTCAAAAATTTCGACCCTTAAACCACATGCAAGTTGATAAAACTCAAAAATGATGTTATGCCTTCAATTATCTTCAAGATTTGAGCACAAAATCATCAACCCAAAACAGCCCAAGTTCCACAATGAAGCTGCCACTTGAATCATTGCTCCAAATCCCAAAATTCTTGAACCACTATACTGCTCTAGCCTTTTTCTTCTTAAAGCCTATCTTGCATGTGGATTTTATTCAAGGTTGCAAGAGGATTTGGGCAAGAAATATGGCCAATTTTTCAAAAATGTAGAGGGAGAAGGAGGAGGAGTGGTTTTTGTGTATGGAGAGAGAAGATGGTGAAATGATATAATGAGAAATGAAAAAATAAACATAGTGACCTATAGTTTCTATGTAGGCTTGGGAATGTTTTTGTTCCATTTGTCATGCATGTGCAATTTTGTAGTATTTTAATGTTTTAATCCTAATATCATATCAAGCAAGGTATATATATGAGTATGGTGCATAAATATATCCATCGATTTATACATATATACACATTCATTTGCCGTGGTGCGGAACACCTTAATTCGTAGTATATACTTATAATTATTCGGTTTGCTTAAACATCGTTAATAAGGATTAATCATAATTAATTAGTAACTGGGCCTTACACTTCTTCCCCTATTAAAATGATTTCATCCTCGAATCCAAAACTGAATATAACTCAACAATTTAAATCATATGAGATGTCACAACCTCATTCATAGACTAAAAAGAATCATCATGTATCAGTGACAATTGATGTGGTAGTGTCAATGATATACCACTGAACCAAGCTTCTCTATAGCTCCACAAGGTTCAAAATATCGAGGCAACATCGTACCTCACTTAACGAATTGATCATCGTAAAGGTAGTGTCTTCAAATTTACCTGATTCCCAACTTGAAATTTTAACGATATATTTCTCTTATTGGCGTAGCAGACCTGCTTACTTTAAGCCAACTCATTTTCGCAGAAAATTTATCGTTCCTGGCATCTCCACAACAATGTTGTGCCAAATATTCCTTATCAATTTCATCTCAATATATCTGTGAGGACCGTTCCTAATTAAATGTTTAATTATCACACAATGATTATTTATTTGTAAACAGTGGAAGATTATTTAAACGTCCAGCCAACAAGTGGTTATAAAAAATTCGGCATGACCTCCCTGCATACCAAAAAAAATGAAAAACACAATAATCATATCCCAAAGCAGCAAGTAAATACATAATACCATATAATGCATCATAGGCATCGAGCGCATAATCCGTACTAAAAATATTTACATCATACCATAGCATGCACAATAAGTCTCCAGCACACATTTATACTCAAAATATTTACATAATACCATCAGCAATAAGTAAAACACCAAATATTAACAAATAATCATGAATGAACTGAAATAGACTTAATTTACATAGTGAAACTATCCAGGACACACCCTGGTATACTTAACTATCCTACGACTGGGAAAAAGACAAAAGATACAACCTCAGGTAAGACTTCAACGAGTATTCTCTCTTTGGGATCCTGGTTACCTGTAATACCTGCCATTGTCCACATACAAAGACAACAACAACCCCCTAGGGGGTGAGCCAAATCCCAATATGAAACTATCAAGTAATTACAACATGTATCTGTAAAATGTGATATATGATGTAATGCAATGCAATGTAATGTTATGCATGAAAGGTACAAATCATCTCGGGATAGCAAAAGTCCGGAATCCAAGGAATAGCTATCAAATATCCAAGATACTAGAATATCGAAGTCCAAAGAAAGATATCATCAATCAATATCAAGCTCGAGCAGGGCATCGACACGCTCGTCGCTACAACATCTCTCTCATTCGAGCCATCGATGGTCCATCATCCCTCGTGTCTGGGCGACATCGGCACACTCGTCGATACGGCATCTCTCAACGAAAGAATCGGTAGGATCAACATGACGTGCTCAATGTCCATGCGTGTCAATGCATCATGCAATATCATAATCTCATATGATGCAACTCAACATGTCCAACATGTAAATCATATATCGATGTACATTTATTTAAAATGATGTGTGTTAACAAAACATTTATTTTCATACATCGATATATCAACTATGAATGCTCATAATTTAATTAAAATCACATAGCTAAGTAATTTCACGTAAGTCACATAAGTTCAGCAAATCATGTATCAAATAATACAACATGTCATATGTTACCGATCGGAACATACATATTCTAGTTGCCCCATCACTTCTTGGATCACTTCAATGACATATTGGTATTGGAATAAAATAAAACCTACACAATTTCAAACATTCATTCAATTATACTATGGTCTTTAATTGGTTAAAAGAAAGTAATTATACTCATACTACTTCATTTGTTTCATTTTCCAAGCACTTGAGTCTTAATAATTCACTTCAACAATCCATTTCAACTTGTTCATCACATTTAAGTGATTTAGCTCAAAGTACAATCATTAATGTATTCATATTTTCCTTATTGTTCAAGAGATATCACTTTATCATTAAAGTGCAACATTTAGCCTAAATGCATTCCAAGTCTCATTCCTTACCTATTTTTAGTTAAGTTTTATTTGTGGGTTTTACAGTTTTGTTCATTTGACCCTTTGATCGAGTCGATCCCCCCAATGTCAAAGATGTGATATAATTTTACCATCAATCTCAAGTCCTTGCACCATGTTTTATCCAATACATTTCATAGGTGATAATTGGAATTAACACTCTAAAATCCCTCAAAATTCAACAATAAAATGCGATTCCTCTATGCTTTGAGTAACTCGATTAACATCTGAGGTTGGGTTTGCACAACTATTAGTCAACTCAAGCACACCACCATCTATGCACAAACAGTACAAATCGATCCAAACAGAACATGTAGTTCATAGTTCTATTTCATTGCTCGCACCACAATAACGGCAACAGCGGCGGCGTCATAACCAACGTTCGCTCAACGGTGACATTATTCTAATCATTGCTTGCTCAAAGGCGGCACCATATAATTTCCAACATATCTATCCATTTATTGCAAATACAAATAACCATGCATTTCACAGCTGCAATAATATAAAAGGCTATGCTCGTACGTTATACGTACCTTATAATTCCGTAGTTCGAGTCCAACCTTGCCTGAGTCCCACGACCCGATGAATTATGTGCTAATCACATAAATAACTAACCATCAAACATAAGCATGCAACCACGTGCCCAAGCACTTCACAACCTCTAAATCCATCGTCAATCCATGACGATTAACCATTTTAAAAGACTCGGGTTAAGCATGCATACCCAAAATATTCCATTTTAAGTTGTACAAAGGTTAACCAACTACTCCATCGAGTATCCATTTTATTATTAAAATTTGTCTCCAACCATTCCATTTTAAAAGCATAGCATTCCCAATGGAATATAGACATTGCCCCAAAATAGGCTAATTAAACCTCGATTCCAAAGTCCATACAATTTCCCAAAATTTCAAAAAATCAAAGGGGACAGGGCCGCGATCGATCGGCACCAAGCCCCGATCGATCAGCATAACCTACTGCCCGAAAAAAAATAAAGCAGCAATCGATCGCCAAGACCTCCGCGGTCGATCGCCCATTCTCCGCGATCGATCGCCTCTACTGCTCACTGTCTTCCCAAAATCAGTACAATGTCGTGATCGATCGGCGCCAAGCCGCGATCGATCGCGACCTGCGGGTTTCCGAAAAATTCGAGCTTTAATGATTTTTTTCACACCCAAAATCAAAACCAACACCTCATACACCTTCAACACCTCAAATACATCATTTAAAACCAATAAAAACTCCAAAACCCAACTGTAAGATTTTAACCAAAAATCCCCAAATTCCATAACCAACACAATACTCAACCAAAAACTACCATACTACTATCAAATCGAAGATAATGATGAGGGGAAGATTAATACCAGATTATCTTGGAGAAATCTGGCTCCCGAGCCATGTTACCAGCGATTTCTCCTCCAAGGGAGAAAAGAGGGGAAATGGGGGAAAGGGTTGGGCGTAGAGAGAGGGAAGAGAGAGAGGGGAAATCCGTGCAATGACGAAACATCGAGTCGACTTGGTATATATAATACTAAGGCTCCAAAATACCAATACCTCCACAAATACATCATGATTCATTAAAAATCATCTGGTTTCAATAATTATCTCTCCAACCTCAATTTGCAATACCAGCCCCAATGCAAAGTACCCCAGACCCCAGATTCCACCAAAAACCAATTCCAAGGTTTTTCACTACGATGATAATACAATCTCAACCTTTGGATCCAACGATCCCAAAAACCCATCTTAACATTCTCGGGTGTCCCAATACCGCAATTAATTCATAATTGCCACAACTAAACCATTGAGGATCATTACCACACCGGGATTAATACCATTAATTCCCGGGCATCACAGTATCACTGCATGGATACTCTCACAAACTATCGAGCTACTGTTGATTGCTTTAAGGGTGTGGTACGATTTCGACCTTATCATGGTCCCAAATGGAATTTCCATGGCCGAGGATCGCAAGCTAAAATATCGTTGGTATCAGCAATGGAAATGTTCAGATTGTTATCCTTAGGAAATGAGGGATATATCATTTATGCGGTCGATGGTACAAAGAAAGAGCCGCATTCGTCAGACATCCCGGTGGTAAGGGAATTTGCAGATGTATTTCCAGATGAAATTCCGTGTTTTTCACAGGAGAGGGAGATTGATTTCAGCATTGAGTTGTTGCCTAGTACCACACCAATTTCCAAAGCACCTTATAGAATGGCACCAGCAGAACTCAAAGAATTGAAAGAGCAATTGCAAGAACTTCTCGACAAAGGTTATATATGACCGAGTATGTCACCTTGGGGAACACCTATACATTTTGTAAAGAATAAAGATGGTACCATGAGAATGTGTATCAACTATAGATAGCTCAATCAGGTAACTGTGAAGAATAAATACCCGTTACCCAAAATTGATGATTTGTTTGACCAGCTTCAAGGAACCTCGGTCTATTCCAAAATTGATTTGCGATCAGGATATCATCAACTTCGAGTTTGGGAGGAGGATATTCCGAAGACGGCTTTTCGAACTAGGTATGGACATTTCGAATTCCTGGTAATACCTTTTGGTCTGACGAACGCACAACTGTATTTATAGATATGATGAATAGAGTATTCAGACAATTCTTGGATCGATTTGTGATTGTATTCATTGATGACATCTTGGTATACTAAAAAACCAAGAAAGACCACAAAGGACACTTATGGTTAGTACTCCAGACTCTTCGTAAAGCCCACTTGTATGCAAAAGTATCGAAATGCGAATTTTGGCTGGATCGAGTCACATTTTTGGGACATGTAATATCTGCCCAAGGAGCTTCTATAGATCCAATCAAAGTGGAAGCGGTGTTAAATTGGCCAAGACTAACAACTGTGCCAGAGATTCAAAGTTTTATGGGTCTAGCAGGCTATTACAAACGTTTTATTGAAAGATTCTCTCAAATAGCCAAGCCTATCACCCAGTTGACCAAGAAAAATCAGAGTTTCATCTGGTCAGATGATTGTGAAAGTAGTTTTCAAGAGTTGAAGAAGAAATTGGCTACAGCCCCAGTATTGGCTTTGCCATCTAGATCTGGAGGATTTGTAGTTTGTGCTGATGCATCAATTAAAGTATTGGATTGTGTACTCATGCAACAAGGAAAGGTGATCGATTATGTGTCAAGACAATTAAACCTCATGAGACACGATATCCTGTTCTTGACCTCGAGTTGGCCGCCATCATTTTTTCCTTGAAGATATGGCGTCATTACCTTTATGGGGAGCAATTCATTATCTACTCTGACCACAAGAGTTTGAAGTATATATTCACTCAGTCGGAGTTAAACATGAGACATAGAAGATGGTTGGATTTGCTAAGAGATTTTGATTGTGAAATAAAGTATCAACCAGGAAAGATGAATCAAGTAGCAGATGTGTTGAGTCGGAAAATGCAAAATGTCATGATAGCATCCATTCATGTATGGCAAAATTATGATGAGTTGTGCACTTCAGGATGGACATATCAACCACAACAGGATTATTTTATTGTGTCTGCTTTACAAATTGAGCCACAAATTATCTCAAAAATCATAAAATCTCAAAAGACGGATCCTTTTATACACCACTTGAAAGAGCTGGTAATGTCAAATCAACCTACGAGATTTAGCATATCATCAGGAGGTTGGTTACAAATGGATAGAAGGTTGGTGGTACCAAACCTAGTGGAGTTAAAGAGGCTTTATTCCAAGAAGCTCACTGCAGTCATTTTAGTGTCCATCCAGGAAGCCAAAAAATGTATCATACTTTGAGACCACATTTCTGGTGGAAAGGCATGAAGAGAGATATTGCTGATTTTGTGTCGAAATGTTTGACTTGTCAACAAGTCAAGGCAGAGAGAATGAGACCTGGTGGTCTACTTCAAAGTTTGGAGTTACTCAAATTGAATTTGGAGCATATTGCGATGGATTTCGTGACCCATTTACCCCGATCAAACAGAGGGCGTGATGCAATTTGGGTTATAGTTTTGCCCAAGTCAGCACACTTTATTCCATTTGATCGTACCTACTCCCACAAGAATATGACACGACTATATGTGGATAATGTAGTTTGGATGCATGGAGTTCCAGTTTCTATTGTTTCCGACAGAGATCCAAGATTTGTATCAAAGTTTTGGAGCAGTTTCCAAAGCGCCATGGGTACCAGATTGGCAATGAGTAATGCCTACCATCCGCAGATAGACGGACAGACTGAAAGAACTATTCAGACATTAGAAGATATGTTGCGTTCTGTAGTGATGGATTTTTTGTCGAAATTGGCAAGAATCACTACCAGTAGGGAATTCTCCTACAATAACAGTTTCCAAACAACTATCGGGATGGCTCCATTTGAGGCTTTATATGGCAAGAAGTGCCGATCACCGGTATGTTGGGATGAATTGGAGAAAAGCAGTTGGCTCAGCCCAAATTTGTTGATGAGATGCAAGGAAAAGTAGAATTAATTCGAAAGCGTATGAAGGCATCTCAAGACAGGCAAGTCAGTTATGCCAACAAACGAAGGAGACCATTGGAATTCTGATGTGCGCTTATCATGTGCGCCAAAACTAACGCCACTCAATCCTCAAGATTGATAACATAAATGATAGTAGTGTGAGTAGGGATCGATCCCACGAGGAGTTGTGATTTTTGTGTTAATGAAAATAAAAAACAAAACAATTAAAATAAAAGGATTGGGTTTTGAAGTTGAATTATACTAATTAAAATTAAAAACAAAGATTAACGAATGAAAGAGATTATTGGTATCGGTTGACTCTACCTTGGATATTATCATATATTTCATCGATTCATAAAGACTCAATTTTACTTGAATATTCATCAATTGGAAATCTATTTCCTCCCTCACCTTATTCATAGTCAATTAGTACAAGCGTTCTAATTTAACTCTCATCAATCAATCAATCTCTATATGCATATTGAAAATCATGACACCGTTCAAAACTAGTGAGTAATGAATCTAAACAACATAAACACAAGTGATTTATATTAATTTAGTCAATTGTTTTCCCTACGAATTTTATAACACCAACAACAGGCAATTATCAATCTTAGTTTCTTCGTAAATTTGATTAATCAAACAATTATCAAATTTAACATTAGATTACATGCAAGTTATTAGGTTGTCAATCCAATAAACAAACACGAATCATATCAATAAAATCAGAAAAATATTGATATTCAATAAAAATTGATAAACAAAAGCGTAGGAATAGTGTGTTTGGACCAAGATGAGATTTCTTGGGACACACGGATGTAGACATCTTTGGAGATGTGTTTTGTGTTGATCGGTGGCCGTGGGTTGCCCGATCCGTGTTGCTAAGTGGTGCAACTACTCCTCTGATGGAGATGGATTTGGAAAGTGGAAACTGGATGTAGTTTAGGTACACTGTCGTGTACTGGTAGTTTCTTTGGTAACGATGTATGTTTAACATCGTTGGCTATGTCATAGAGATATCATTGGGTCGAAATCACTGTGGGAATCATGGATGATTCTAGTAGCTGGCAGTTAGAGTTGACCGACTGCTTTTGGGTGGTTAGCATCGGGGTCTGCTGACGTTCTTTTGTGATGATCTGGGAGATTTCCTCCATTCCAGGTTTTGGTGCGAGGTCGGTGTCCTCGCGGTTGGTGAGTCGTTCATGATATGTTCATGACTCGACGATGTAGATCCGTTTGGATTGTGTGGTCTAAGTGGTACGTGGAGTACGCCTGTACAAATTTCGAGGATGAAATTTATTAGTGAGGGATAATTGTGATGTCCGGGAATTAATAATGTTAACCCCGGTGTGGTAATGATCCTCAATGGATTTTAACTGTGGCAATTATGAATTAATTGCATGTTGAAACACCTGAGGATGTTAAATCGGGTGTTTGGGATTGTTGAATCCAAAGGTTGAGATTGTATTCTCATCGTGGTGAAAAACCTTGGAATTGGGTTTTTGGTGGTATCTCGGGTCCGGGGTACTTTGTATTGGGGCTGGTATTGGAAATTGAGGCTTGAGAGATAATTATTGAAAACAGATGATTTTTATTGAGTCATGATGTATTTGTGGAGGACTGGAATTTTGGAGCCTTTGTACTATATATACCAAGTGGACTCGGCATTCCGTCATTGCATGAAATCTATCCTCTCTCCTCTCGCTCTCTTCGCGTCCCATTTCCCCCGAAAACCCTTCCCTTTTCTCTTTGGAGAAAAATGGTTGGAAGCTTGGCTCGGGGGCCGAATTTCTCGAAGATAATCAAGTATTAATCTTCCCCTCGTCCTTACCTTCGATTTGATAGTAGTATTGTGGATTTTGGTTGAGAATTATGTTGGGTTTGGAAATTGGGGATTTTTTTGGTAAAAATCCAAAGTTATGTTTTTGGTGTTTTTATTGGTTTTAAATGGAGTATTGGAGGTGTTGAAGGTGTATGGGGTGTTGGTTTTGAGTTTGGGTGTGAAAAACACCATTAAAGCTTGAATTTTTCGGAAACCCGCAGGTCGCGATCGATCGCGGCTTGGCGCCGATCGATCGCGACATGATACTGATTTTGGGGTGACGATGAACAGTCGCGACGATCGATAGCGAAAAGTGAGCGATCGATCGTGGGGGTCTTGGCGATCGATCGCGGCATGCATTTTTCGGGTAGTAGGTTCTCGCGATCGATCACAGGAAGTGGCGATCGATCGATGCCCTGTTTCCTTTGGTTTTTTCAAAATTTTGGAAAATGGCAGGATTTTGGAATCGATGTTTAATTAGCCGATTTTCGGGGCAATGTCTACATTCCATTGGGAATGCTATACCTTTAAAATGGAATGGTTGGAGCCAAATTTTAATAATAAAATGGGAAACTCATTTTACTAAGTGGCTAACCTTTGTTCACTTGAAATAGAATATTTTTGGTATTACGCATGCTTAGCTCGGAGTCTTTTAAAATGGTTATTCGCCATGGATTGACGATAGGTTTGGAAGTTGTGAACGTGCTTCAGCACGTGGTTGCATGCTTGTGTTTAATTGTGAGTTATTTATGTGTTAGCACATAATTCATCGGGTCGCGGGACTTACTCAAGGTTTGGTTCAGACTACGGAATCATAAGGTACGTATAAAGTACGAGCATAGCCTTTTATATTATTGCAAATGTGAGATGCATGGTTTATTGTGTTTGCAATAAATGGACATATATATTGGGAATTTAATGGTGCCGCTTTTGAGCGATCAATGATTGGATGTTGTCACCGTTGAGCGAACATCGGTTATGACGCCGCCGCTATTGAGCGTGCGTGAGATTAAAATGCCGCTATTGTGGAGCGAGCAATGAAATATAACTATGGAACTATTAGTGAGATATATGGAATATATGTAATCATTGTTTAATGATTTGATTTTATTGATTATGGTATCAGTATATGGGGAACGGATCTGTTAATCAATGTAATGAATAACTGGCTTTTGGGAATTTGATGGTTTTGGTTATTTTGAGAACAAGAACAGCACAGGGGATCCCGGATGAGGATGATGCCATCTAGGGAGTGTCTTTTAATATTCACAGTCTTTACATTGTGTAAATTATGAATTGTAATATTGTGCTTATTGGATTGGTGGTATTGGTCTGTTCACCCCGTGTGGGGGCTGTCTTTGTTGGGGCAGGTGAATAGGTACATCGATGACTTTGGAGTTGAACTCGAGCGATGGATTGGAGGCACTTCCAGGATCGAGATACCAGTGCCGGTATTGAGGACAGTATTTTATACATGAGATACACATACATTCATTGGATGCTCGCATGTGAGCACTACTATATGTGTATATGGTTTGTATAAAAGGCAAGGGCCTTTCACTTTTCATTCATATGTTGCATGAAATTAATATGAGGAATTGCCAAATGAATTGAGAATATGTTAGTGTATTTGTGATATCCCCGAAATAATTATATGCATTTGGCCATTAATTATGTTTATGTGATCATTAAGGCGTTAATTAATTTAGTGTTGAATTAATTAATATGGTGAAATGCTTACTCATGCGGTGGGCGTGACCTGGTAATGCATTTCAGGGTGCACGTGATGCATGTTTGGAAATTGGGTGTGGGCATGGTTTATTTGAGGTGTATGTTGTAGAAGCTTTGGTTTCTTGCTCAAAATGGTGGAAGTCGCGCACACAGAGTGTGGTGATCGATCGCTAAAAGGGAGCAATCGATCGCCAGCAAGCCGTAGCTAAATTGTGCATTTAGCGATCGATCGCTATATGGAGCGATCGATCGCCTCAAACCAGTGAGGTCTGGCGATCGACCACTATGTTGAAGCGATCGATCGGTAAGGCTCGCGATCGATCGCCAGTAGGCAGATTTTGGAAAATTGGTTATTTTGTTGAATTTTTGGTATCAGGCTATTATTTGGCTTCTAATATTGGTTTGTGTGATTGTGTAGAACCATTACAGGTAGCAACACAACAAAGGAAATAAAGTCCTACCAAATCCTACATTTTGGAAAGGTACGTAGAGAGACGCACGGGTACCCAACGGTAACATGTATTTTATATACTTATGGAATATGCATTGTGGATGCAAGTATATATTGGATTGTGCATTGTGGATGCAAATACATGTTGAATTATGCATTATGATTGCATATGTGTAAGGACCCCAGTGCCCTTAAATCCGTATTAGTGTATTAATCCATACCATTAGTGCATGTAATCATACTATCATGGGAAAAAGCCATATGCAAGTACGACACCATATGCTATCCAGAAAATTTCTTGCATTTGATCCACATAATATTCAAATTCCCCAACCAAGATTTTATATACAACATGCACCCTCATAATACACTAACATGCTCTCAGTTCATTTAGCAATTCCATATTTAATTGCATGCAAACCATAATGAACAGAGGAAAGCCGTAGCCATTATACATTCCATACACACGTAAAATGTACTCACATAAGAGCACCCAATGAATAAGCGTGTATCTGATGTATAAAAACACTCTACCGGGTACCGATACTGGTACTTCAATCCTGGCAGCCTCCCAAGCACAACTCGATCTCAACTATGGATTTATGCACTTATTCAACCAGCTCTGGTACCTCGATCCGGGAAGTACCTCTAATCAATAGGACGACCGTAACTCCAAAGCTGCTGCTACACCTGTAACACCTATCCCAACAGAGACAGCCCCCACACGGGGTGAGAATACCAATACCACCAATCCAATAATCATAATATTACAGTTCATAATTTACAGAATGTAAATGCCATAATTTAAATGATACTCCCTGGATGGCATCATCCTCATCCGGGATCCCCTGTATTGTCCCTGTTCTCAAAACAACCAAACTCATCAAATTCCCAAAGCCAGTTAATCGCCACATAGATTAACTAATACCAGTTCCATAGTCAATATGATAAAATCATTATATAAAAGGCCGGGATCCCAACATAAGGAGTTTTGTATCTTGATATTGTCAAACGTTACTCGTAACAGGGTAAACTATAAAGACAACTATTGGATGCACTACGAATTATGTAGAAGGATGTTGATTGATCGAGATAGGATTTGTCCCTCCTATATAACAGGAGAAGTGTTTGGCCCTTGATCAAGTGAGACTAAAATGCATGGCCATGCTCGAATGAGTCGATATGTGATATCGAGTTTATTCGTTTATTCTAGTTAAACTTGGGGATCAAGAAATAAAGATTGAATATACGAGTATGACTATTCCATGACTCGTGTTCAATCTAAACACAAAGGACAAAGGGATTAAGTTACATGGTTAATATTATCACAAGTTCTAAAGGTTATGTCGAGTCATTGACATTCTTGTAATTTGGGTAGCCTTGATATGTTGCTAGATACCGCTCTTTGCTTGTAACGTAAAATGAGATTTTATGTCACTGCCAACATTACAAGATCCTATCGGGTCGCACAAAAGATTAAATCGATAAAGGGAATTAAATTCATTGGATGAATTAATTAATTAAGAAGAGTCTTAATTAAATGAATATAAAGATTTAATTAAATAATGGGTTTGGGCCCATGAGGCTTTGTGAAAGCCTTTAATTAAATCATATATAATTTGATTACAATGTGATTAATGGGATTAACACAACACAATTCATTCCAACCTAGCAACAAAGCACACGGCCGCCGATCACAAGGAGCTCTCGGTTTTTCTTGATAGCCGAAGAGAGAATTGTTGATTCCGGCCATCCTTTCGATTTAGAATCGAGTGTGCTTCTTGTTCCGGTTTAAGAACGAGTCTAGCAACTTGTTCTTAGACTATCCCTTCACCTGATTTGATCGTGTGGATACCGTACTGGCAAAACTTGATAAGTTTTGCCAGTGACTCGAAGGAGGCGTTGGACGTGGTGCTGCTTCGTGGAATCTGCTCAAACACGCTACAAGGGTGAGACTTTTGTAATCCCTAATCCGATATGATAACCTATGTATAGATCCGGTGTCTTGTAATCCATAAAAATTTTGTTCCGCTGCGTACCATGCTTGTTGGATTACTTACAGTGGTATCAGAGCCGTGTACAAGGCTCATATCGGATTTATGTGGTTAAATTGTTTTAATCATATTAGAATTAATAACTGTATGAACATATATGATATGTTAATATTAAGTTTGTGAAATTATCATGAAATTATATTTGATATAATTGATGTTTGATGTATATGATACATGAAGCGAATAATCGAATTAAATGCATGATGTTTCGGCCACCACCTAGTGCACTTGACCCATGGCTTAGCCACGTGAGGGATAGGGTTTTTCGAACCCTTGGCTCGAGATGGCCTAGTCGTTGTGTCTCATGTTCGTGCATGGAGGTTTCGAGACGTGGATGAGTTTTGAACTCTTTGGCTCGATAATGGTTCACGCATGCATGGATAAGTGGCTTCACCACATGAGAGCTAGGGTTTTCCAACCCTTGGCTCGATATGGTTGAGCCACCACCGTGCATGGCCTGACCATGATTCGTGGCTCATGAATTCCGGCGTTTCGAACAAGTTGGCTCGATAGAAACCAAGATGGTGCAAGGCGGCTAGGGTTTGGAACCCTAGAGTCGCCGCACCCAAGCCAATGGCTCGGACCAAGTCGTGGGCTAGGGTTTCAAACCCTAGGCCCATAATTGGTCCAGCCGTGGTGGTTGGTTGATTCGAACCATGGTGGTTCGTGGCTTAGTCGCATTAGTTCATGGCATGTGATGTCCCGAGCGTACGATAATTTTCCAAAATTTTATTTTACAGTTTTAATTAGAATTAAATTTTAAAATGTTTAGAATTTAATTAATTTAATGATATAGCATGTTTTTGGTGTTGTTTGAGCATGGTGCACGGTTATAGCCATTTGACCTATTAGATAGGATTTGTGAATGTTTGTAATCTATAATACGACCTGCGTGTCGTGCCTTCTCTATTTTATTCTAAATGTTATCCCTCCCCTATGTTCCCCTTGAATGTGAATCGAGGAATTCTCTATATTTGTAAATGTTATATAGTATAGTTTATTTATTGATGGTGATCAATGAAGATGGAGCATGGTGCCGGAATGAGGAGGCCATTCACAAATTGGAGCCAAAAGAAGGTGCTTGTGAAGTTACCTTAGGTTGACTCTTAGGATTTTCTCATTGGCTTGAGAAAGTCGCTAGTAGGGGCTATAACCATGTCACGTTTAATTATGTATGTTGATGCATGATTTATCTTATGTTTTAGATTGATAATGGTATTACACATATATTTAGATATGTATATGCTTATATGTAGTGGACATATTTTAAATTATCAAACTAATCATGAGATCAATAAATCCCTCTAAAATATTAAGTTTTAGATGCCTTCCAAAATTAAAAGTACTCGTCAAAAACATCGATTGTACATGTGTGGGTTTGCCAAAGCAAAGCACCGTGGCAATCTTGGTAAGGCGCGAAAGGATAATAGTGATATTCGTTATACTTTAAATTGGGTACGACTTAACTAGGTTATCTCAATAGGATTGGGAACCTAGAGGCATGGGTTGGATAATAATTCATTTGATGAATTGAACAAAGCGTTGTTCGTCCAACTATCCAAGAATTACATGTGATGTAATTGACAAAGTGTTGTCTACCTAAATTACCAAGTCTTGGGCGATTAGCCAAAGCTAACTCAAGATTAGGCGAAATATGGATCTTGGCCCACTAAAGGTTTCGAGGGTTGATAATTTTAAACAAAATAGTGGGAGTGTCATTTAATATAAGAGCATATTAAATGATTAAATTCATAAACTTATTTTGCATATTTATATTGTAGATATCCATGGCAACTAACAACGTCACAAGCACATTATCACTGCGATCAGTCCTTGAGAAGGACAAATTAAATGGGACAAATTTCCTAGACTGGCATAGGAACTTGAGGATAGTCCTCAAACAAGAAAAGAAGCAATATGTCCTAGAGGAACCCTTACCTGCTGAGGAACCTCCCCTAATGGCTACTAGAGCCGATAAAGATGCTTACAAGAAGCATCAAAGTGACCCACTTGATGTTGGCTGTCTTATGCTTGCCACCATGAACTCTGAGCTTCAGAAGCAACATGAGGAAATGGAGGTGTTTGATATTATCGAGCACCTTAAGCAACTGTACCAACAACAAGCAAGACAAGAGAAGTATGATGTCTCTAAGGCGTTATTCCAGTGTAGAATGGTAGAAGGAAGTCTGGTTGGAACTCATGTACTCAAGATGATTGGGTATATTGAGAATCTGGAGAAGCTGGGTTTTCCTTTGGACCAAGAGTTGGCCACTGACGTGATCTTGCAATCGTTGCCTGAAAGCTTCAGTCAATTTGTCTTAAATTACAATATGATTGAAATTGAAAAGACTCTACCACAGTTACTTGGCATGCTTAGAACTTTTGAAACAAATAGCAAGAAGTTTAAACCTACAAATGTTCTTATTGTGAATAAGAGCAAAGGAAAGACTAAAGCTAAGAGCTTCAAGAAGAACAAGAAGGTCTTTGTTAAATCTAAGCCAAAGTCTTCTGCACTGAAACCAAAGGGAGGGATAGCAAAGGAAGGGAACTGTTTCCATTGCGGTGAGACCGGCCATTGGAAAAGAAACTGCAAAGTATATCTGGAGGATCTAAAGAAAGGAAGTGTGACTTCCGCTTCAGGTATTTTTGTTATAGAAGTCAATTTATCTACTTCTTCATCATGGGTATTAGATAATGGATGTGTATCTCACATTTGTGTAAATGTGCAGGATCTAAAAAGGAGTAGGACGTTGGCGAAAGGCGAAGTTGATCTCCGAGTTGGAAATGGAGCAAGAGTAGCTGCATTAGCTATAGGAGATTATTATTTATCTTTGCCTTCTGGTTTATCGTTTATTTTAAAAGACTGTTATTTTGTGCCCTCTATTACGAAAAACATTATTTCTATTTCTTGTTTGGACAAGTATGGATTTTCATTTATGATAAAGGACAACTGTTGTTCTATTTATTTATATGATATGTTTTATGCTAGTGCACAAATGGTGAATGGTCTTTATTTATTAAATCTTGATATGCCTGTCTATAACATAAATACTAAAAGGATTAAAAATAATGATTGTAATCCGACTTATCTCTGGCATTGTCGCTTGGGCCACATAAACGAGAACCGCATATCTAAACTTCATAAGGATGGAGTATTAGATTCATTTGATTTTGAATCATATGAAACATGCGAATCTTGTTTAATGGGCAAGATGACTAAAGCCCCTTTCAAGGGACATGTTGAAAGGGCAAATGTTTTATTGGGACTAATACATAGTGATGTATGTGGACCAATAAGTACACAAGCTAGAGGTGGTTTCCAATACTTCGTTACATTTACTGATGACATCAGTAGATATGGGTATGTGTACCTAATGAAGCATAAGCATGAAACCTTTGAAAAGTTCAAAGATTTCAAGAATGGAGTACAAAACCAACTTGGCAAAAGTATCAAAATCCTTCGATCAGATCGAGGAGGTGAATACTTAAGCCAAGAATTTCATGACTATCTAAAGGAGTGTGGGATAGTCCCACAACTCACTCCTCCGTATACTCCACAATGGAATGGTGTATCCGAGAGGAGAAATCGAACCTTGTTGGACATGGTTAGATCAATGATGAGTCATGCAGATCTTCCGATATCATTTTGGGGACACGCTTTAGAAACAACAATAGTCATACTGAACCGTGTTCCATCTAAATCAGTGGAAAAGACACCATATGAGATATGGACTGGGAAGCGTCCTAGTATGTCTTTTATGAGGATTTGGGGTTGTGAGGCTTTCGTGAGACGTCACGTCTCTAACAAACTTGGACCCAAATCTGATAAGTGTTTATTTGTGGGGTATCCTAAGGAAACTAAAGGATACTATTTCTATTATCCCACCGAGAACAAAGTAGTTGTTTCTCGGACTGGTGTATTTCTTGAAAGAGAATTTATTTCTAGAAAAACCAGTGGGAGACGAATAGAACTTAGTGAAGTTCAACCACAAGAAAACACTGAACCTGAGATTGAGATGGAAACAGAGCAGACACCGCAAGCTGTTGTGGAAGAAGTACCTGCTCAAGAGACACAAACCCAGCGTAGGTCTGTAAGAGAACACCGGGAGCCACAGAGATATGGATTTCTTGTGACTCAACAAGGTGACTTACTACTTATTGATGAGGATGAGCCGTCATCTTATTCACAAGCTATAATGGGCACTGATTCTGAGAAATGGCAAGAGGCCATGAAATCTGAGATGGAATCCATGTATGCAAACCAAGTATGGACTTTGGTTGATTCACCTGAAGGGGTACGACCCATAGGGTGCAAATGGATTTTCAAGAAAAAGACCGATATGGATGGTAATGTACAAACCTATAAAGGTCGACTGGTTGCAAAAGGATTCAAACAAATTCATGGTATTGACTATGATGAAACCTTTTCACCAGTGGCCATGGTTAAATCCATAAGGATCTTACTTGCAATAGCTGCATTTCATGATTATGAAATCTGGCAGATGGATGTCAAAACAGCTTTCCTTAATGGAAATCTGCTTGAGGATGTGTACATGACACAACCCGAGGGTTTTGTTGATCCAAAGGATGCTGGAAAGATATGCAAGCTTGAAGCAAGCTTCTCGGAGTTGGAATCTTCGTTTTGATGATGCGGTCAAAGAGTTTGGTTTCATCAAAAATGTAGATGAACCTTGTGTCTACAAGAAGGTCAGTGGGAGCATAATTATCTTCCTAATATTGTATGTAGATGACATACTTCTCATTGGGAATGATATCCCTGCCTTACAATCTGTAAAGATTTTGCTAGGGAATTGCTTTTCGATGAAGGACTTGGGAGAAGCCACCTATGTATTAGGAATCAAGATCTATAGAGATAGATCGAGAAGGCTTCTTGGCCTAAGTCAAAGTACATACATAGACAAAGTGCTTAAAGGGTTTAGCATGCAAGAATCAAAGAAAGGATTCGTGCCTATGACACATGGTAAATATCTCTCGAAGACCAGATGAGAGACAACGCATGAGTAAGATCCCATATGCATCAGCTATTGGATCTATCATGTATGCCATGATATGTACTCGTCCCGATGTATCGTATGCTTTGAGCATGACGAGCAGATATCAAGTTGATCCAGGTGAAGGTCACTGGATTGCTGTCAAGAATATCCTGAAGTACTTGAGAAGAACTAAGGATACATTCTTGATTTATGGAGGTGAGGAAGAGCTCAATGTAATGGGTTACACTGATGCAAGCTTCCAAACCGACAAAGATGATTATCGATCGCAATCTGGATATGTGTATTGCCTAAATGGAGGTGCTGTGAGCTGGAAGAGTTCAAAGCAAGAGACAGTAGCCGATTCTACAACGGAAGCTGAATATATTGTTGCCTCGGATGCAGCAAAGGAAGCTGTTTGGATCAGGAAGTTCATTTCTGAACTTGGAGTGGTGCCTAGCATTAAAGATCCGATAGAGCTCTATTGTGACAACAATGGAGCGATCGCATTGGCTAAGGAACCTAGATCTCACCAAAGATCCAAGCACATACTTCGGCGCTTTCATTTCATTCGAGAAATCGTTGAAAGGGGAGATGTTAAAATATGCAAAGTACCAACAGATGATAACGTATCTGACCCATTGACGAAGCCACTGTCACAGCAGGAGCATGATCATCATACTAGATCTCTAGGCATTAGGTATATGTCTGAGTGGTCTTAGTGCAAGTGGGAGATTTGTTGGGATATGCCCTAAGACATGTCATTGGATGATTGTTTTGACTTACAATGTTTATGATTTTATGAATGGCAATTCATTATTATATATTAGTCGTTTAACTGTGCAATGTGAATTAATGTATATGTTAATGTCCTTAGAATAATATTGTATTATTCTTAAACATTGTCCCTAGTCAAGTATTATCATGGATTGGGATAATGATAATACATAGAGACTAGTATGTGTTGATTGATGAATTGTTCATTGATATGAGATATCAAATCAACACATGGGTACATGTTAGAGAACGATGTACTGGACAGACCCGCCATGAGAATGTAACATGGATAGTTATATGATTGTCATATGCAATTCTCATAGTGATAATAATGTATGTAATCCTTACGACTTGTGATCATCAGAGATCCCATAAGGAGTTATGTATCTTGATATTGTCAAACGTTACCCGTAACAGGGTAAACTATAAAGACAACTATTGGATACACTACGAATTATGTAGAGGGATGTTGATTGATCGAGATAGGATTTGTCCCTCCTATATAACACGAGAAGTGTTTGGCCCTTGATCAAGTGAGACTAAAATGCATGGCCATGCTCGAATGAGTCAACATGTGATATCGAGCTTATTCATTTATTCTAGTTGTTAGGATCGGTCCGGAGTGTTTAGAGGGGGGGGGGGGGGGGTGAATGAACACTCCTTCTAAAAATTAATCCCTTGTGATTTCTTTCGGATTAGTGAAAGAAATATGTTTCTTAATCAACTCTTGTACAAAACAGACCACTGAAAGTATAAGTGCGGAACGGTCTGTTCTTGTATATGTAAGAACGGCTCGATGGCTAGTATGAAAGAACAAGTGCAGAAATACGATACACGGGATATGTTTCTGGAAGTTCGAAGGTGGTGTAATCCTTCTACGTCTCCCCTTCTTCCAATTAAGGAAGGTTTATACTAGAAGACTTTGATTTATACAATCCTGTTGTACAAACCCGATTCAGACTGGATTTACCTCACTACCAATCTGAAACTCCTAGTCACTCGATCTGCTCAGACACACTTTGTCTGACAGTTACAATATGTTTCTCACTTCTATTTTTCAACACAGAAAACACAAGATGCGCACAGTGATCCTAAATGATCAAATGTTACGAAGTAAACGTGCTTAAGAATAATTTCAGCTCGAGAGCTTCTGAGCTTGTAAGCTTGTGCTGTTTTGCTTTCTTGTGTGTTTTTCAATTGATCAGCAAGCGTCCTTATATTCCTTTTGTTGCATCCTTTTATAGTTGTAAGTACCAACGACGTTATTTCCCTTAATGTGCAACTTTGACTCTGCTTAAACTCTGAGTAGGCTACAGTCTTCTTCTTCAGGATACTTGCCGTTCTGGTTCATACTTTCGGCGACTGTCAGGTAAGCTCTTCTTTGTCTTCTTACCTTTTATGGCAATCTTCAGTCTTTGGTCCTTTGTAGCATTAATTACAACATTAAATGCTATAATAAATAGCCGTTAATGATTCGGACTGAGGAGCCATTCTTTATGTATCCTTGACTGCTCTGATCTGATAAAGATTGAGATCGATCTGAAGCATAGATCTAGTCAGTCTGAAATCCATCGATCCGGTCTGATAGGTAATATGCCTTATCAGCTTGTTCTGTTTTGAGCTATTGATCTGGTCAGTCTGATTACCCTCGATCAGGTCTGATATGCTTTGTCATCTTATCAGCTTGATCTGTTTTGGGAGATCGTTCTGGTCAGTCTAATTTCACTCGATCCGGTCTGATATGTTTTGTCATCTTTAAAATCTCATCGATAAGATCCGGAACTAACAAATTCCCCCTTTTTGATGATGACAAAACCTAGCTTCTAAGTCTTTTTAACCAGTCTGATAAGAACTCTGAAGCGAAAACTTTCGGATCGATTACTTTCTTTTTGTTCAAAATAAATGAACATTATTAAGTTGGATCGATTAAGCCTTTATTAAAGTTCAAAATAAATGAACAAGGACTTAATAAAGAAGGATTTTTATTGATAAAAATCTCGCATACAGTCAGTCTAAAAAATTTAATCAACGAGACTGCTATCTTCTTGAAGTTGGAGGCGGCTTGAAGTCTTTCTTCTTTTCCCCCTTTTGTCAGCAGCAATCTCCTGAAGAAAATCAACAACTTGTGCGAGCTGCGCGCTGATAGCGTCAAGACGAACGTCTTGAGCGCGGAGGGAATTGGCAACAGATGCTCGGACTTCAGTGGCCAGCTCGATCTGCTCTTTTCTCAGGCTGTTCTTATAAGTGGCTTGCTGAGAAAACAGATCATTTAGGCCTCGCTGAAGGCTGTCGATACTGGCTGTCATCTTCTCTTTAAATGAATAACCCGCTGGCTTTGATGAACCTCTAGAACACGCTGAGAGAGAGACATGCAATTGTCAGATAAGTGCTGAAGGGTCCTTGCCAGAGATGGAGGTGCATCAGATAATCGGCTGGGAGAGCGATCTGATGAGGACAAGGCCTGTTCATCGTCTTCAGCAAACGGGATAAGTGAAGAGACAACAGCTTGGTGACTTTCGGACCGGATCAAGGTGACCAGATCCGAAGAGAATGTTTGAATGAAAGCCATATCTTCATCTAATTGGATTGGAGGAGTGCTTGGTCTGGAGGGCTCCTCAATCTGGAGAGCTCCAACAACGGTGGACACCACCAGATCCGGATCGACGAACTATGGAGCACCAACTGTTGCAAGTTCTGCTGTTGGACTGATTTGAACGTGGGAGACTGATGACCCCAAAGGAATAGATGTTGTTGGAGAGTCCAACAAGACATTCAATGGTTCATCATCTGTCGCAGACGGAGCATTAGGCAATGGCTGCTCCGCTGTCTGGTCTGGTACTTGCTCTGCAGTCTGATCCGCTGCTTGCTCGGCTGTCTGTTCTGCTGCATCAGAATGAATAACCTCAACGAAAGGTTCTGCCAGAGTCTTGCTTGCAGAGGGATGATCCAGGCTGGTTGTGGGAGTGGATACGCTGAGCTTCTGTCGTTGAAAACGGACAGCTAAGTGAAGAGCATGAACATCCATCTCTAATTGAGCAATAACGGCCCCATCATCTCTGGCAGTTGGAGCAATCAGATCAAAGTTCTCTTTCTTAGCAGCTAGGATCAGAGTGGCCAGACTGAATCTTTGATTTGTCGTAAATAGGTCTTTGCGCTGCACGGCAATCCGAACATCATTGGTCTCTGTTCCTTTGAGAACTTCCTCTTCCATCTTCTTCAGTCTGTTCAGCTTTCCAAAGAACATCTCAATGTGGTTGACAGTCCGGTACTCGACGTACTCATCAAAGACCACAATGAGTGCCTTCACCTTCTCATCAACATCCTCCATAGCAATGTCGATGGCTGTCTGCGCTGCCGATTTGGGTTTAGAGGAGATTGGTTCGGAGAGAATGGCTTTTCCCTTGCCGGTGGAGGAAGGGGACTTGATCCCTGATTGGGTATAGTTGCTCAACTCAGTGATAACAATCCCTTTCACCACGGGAATGGTAGAGGGGACTCGGATAGTGACTTGGGATGCAGGGGTTGAAGTTTGGGTTGAAGGGTGAGGTGCAGGGGTTGAAGTGGTTGAAGTTTGTTTTGAAGATTGGGGTGCAGGGGTGACTTTAGTTGGTGGCAAAATGGGTAGGGGTAGAGTTTTGATTGGTTTGGTAATCTGGGTTCTGGGCTTCTTTGGAAGTGGCTTGGTTGGTGGCGATGGAGCAGACTGAGTTTCTTCCGAATCAGTCTGGATGGTCAGTTTGCGCTTGACGCGAGGTTTGTGCGCAACAGCTTGTTCTTCGCCCTTCTCAATCTTGACTGCAGCCAGAGTGGCAAGAGTAGGCGGAGCACTCTTGGACTTCAGCAGTGCGAGCCCTTTGGAGTTTAGAATCTTGAAGGTACTGAGAGCGGACTGCTTTCCCAGCTCGATGTCTAAGGACTCCAGTAGCTTGCTGAGAGGAACAGCAAAGCATACGGCCTGTTTGGATGCAATCACCGTTTCCATCAGAACTCCAAACAGAATCACGGACCAGTTCATCTTCTGTCCGGATATTATAGATGCCATAGCCCTGAACTTCTCTGCGGTTACAGCGTCAAAACTTCCTGCTTTGCCCAGAAGAGGTTTGCCAACGATTTCGCACAGCACCTGGAAATGAAAGAGCATTTCTTCTTCTTAAACGAGGGTTGCAGGCGGTGGCCAAAAATAGAGATCTTCCCTTGAAGATCTGAGAGTGACGCTTGAGGAATCTGTCCAAATTCTGTCAGTCCGGAATTGGGGAGGCCAAAGGTTTTGGCTAGCGTCATCGGCGAGATCTCAAATAATTTGCCCTTGACAGTAGTGGATATTGATGTCTTCTGGGAGACGGCATTGGCGAATAGTTCGCGGATTTCTGATTCATAAACAACTGTGCCGCACTCCAGAAAGTTTCTCAGACCAGATGATTCCAAAGCTCGGAAGATGGACACCGTCTCTGCATCTTCTGCCCTGTAAATATCATTGAACTCAACGGAGAGCGAGTTGTGAGTAATGGTAGCCATTGGAGTGAAGATAAACGAGTGCGAAGATTTAGGAGAGTGAGAGAATAAGAAAACAGATAGCGGTAAATTGTAAAAAGTGAAAGAAGATGAAATGTTCATCCCGCTAAATAGGAGAGAGAAGACACGTGTCTTTATCTCGATGACTGATTAAAAGAAATTCAAAAATAAACTGTCAGGATAACAGATAGTTAAGGCGGTTAAAATGCGATCAGTCCGGGCTGTTTTTGTACAAAAGATGTATTGACCAAACAGATCATGAGATAACATCAGATTGACATGGATCGGTCTGAAAGTTTGGACCGGTCTGTGTCTTTCTGAACATTGTATTATCGATCTGTGGCAACAAAAATCTTTAAGTGCGAAAGTAAGAGAACATCTAAACTATTAAGATAAGTCAATTAAACCAAGAAATTGACGGAAATGATTAAACTTAGCCTCTGGGAGCGGTTTGGTGAAGATGTATGCTGCTTGCTGCTCTGTGGAGATGTGCTCGATCCGAATTTCCTTTTTGCCAACATGATCTCGAATAAAATGATGGCGTATATCAATGTACTTTGTTCGAGAGTGCAAAACTGGATTATACGTTATAGCGATTGCACTTGTGTTGTCGCAAAATATCGGAGAGTCAACAGCTTGGATGCCATAGTCTTTGAGCTGGTGTTGAATCCAGAGCATTTGAGCGCAACAGCTTCCAGCGGCTAGATACTCTGCTTCAGCTGTAGATGTGGCAATCGATGTCTGCTTTTTACTGAACCAAGAGATCAATCTTTCAACTAGAAATTGACATGTTCCACTGGTGCTTTTACGATCAATCTTACACCCAGCGTAGTCTGCGTCGGAATATCCGATCAAGCTGAAGTTTGAATCTTTGGAGTACCAAAGACCAACGCTCTTAGATCCTTTTAAGTATTTCAGAATACGCTTGGCAGCAATAAAATGTGATTGCTTTGGTTCTGACTGAAATCTGGCGCACATACAGACTGAGAACATAATATCAGGCCGGCTCGCTGTAAGATACAATAGCGATCCGAATAGTCCTCTATACATGGTTACTTCAACTGCCGTTCCCCCTTCATCTTTGTCTAACTTGATTGTTGGACTCATTGGAGTTGATGCAGTTGAGCATGTTTCCATTCCAAATCTCTTGAGGAGCTCTTTGGTATACTTGGTCTGATTGATGAAAATACCATTGTTGAGCTGTTTTACTTGGAGACCCAAAACGAATGAAAGTTCTCCCATCATGCTCATCTCAAACTGTCCCTGCATTAACTTAGAAAATTTCTCGCACAATTTGGGGTTAGTTGACCCAAAGATTATGTCATCAACGTAAATCTGAACTAATAGGGTATGTTCCCCCTTAATAAATTTAAAGAGAGTTTTATCTACTGAGCCGATCTGAAAATCATGGTTCAGCAGAAATTGAGATAAGGTGTCATACCAGGCTCTTGGAGCTTGTTTCAGACCATACACTGCTTTATTCAGAGATACACATGATTGGGATACAAATGGTTCTGAAATCCAGGTGGTTGCTCAATGTAGACTTCTTCCTGAAGCTTTCCATTAAGAAAAGCGCTCTTAACTTCCATCTGATATACTTTGAAGTATTTAAAGGCAGCATATGCAAGAAAGATTCGGATGGCTTCAAGTCTGGCGACTGGTGCAAATGATTCATCGAAGTCGATTCCTTCTTCTTGTCTGAATCATTGTGCCACCAGTCTGGCTTTGTTTCTAACCACAGTTCCATCTGCGTCCAGCTTATTTCTGAAAACCCATCTGGTTCCAATGACAGGCAGATCGCTTGGTCTGGGGGTTAGACTCCAAACTTGATTTTGATCGAATTGATTTAGCTCTTCTTGCATGGCCTTAATCCAGTTGAAATCAGTTAGAGCTTCATCGATCTTCTTAGGTTCCAGAGTTGAGATGAAAGCAGCATGTGTGAATTCGTCCATCATCTGTCCTCTGGTTCTGATAGGTGCAGAGGGACTACCAATCACTAGATTGGGTGGATGCTTCTTAGTCCATCGATAGCTTGACTCTGGATTGTCTGGACCGGTCGGATGAGTAGTAGCAGCATGATCAGCATCTGCTTTAACATTTGAGTGAAGAACATCCGGATCAGCTCGATCTGAAGAAGCTTCAATGCCTTGATCCGGTCTGTCTGGTACTTCTGGTTCTGGTGGATTGTCTCTTGACCTGTTAGCTACAATCTCATCATCACTGTTAGCTTCGAGATGGATATTTTCCATCTGATTTTGAATTGATTCTTTGTTGCCCTCAACACATAAAGATTCATCAAAAACAATATGAACAGATTCTTCTACAGTTAAGGTTCGATTATTAAAAATTCGATAAGCTTTGCTAGTTGATGAATATCCTAAAAATATTCCATTATCTGACTTAGCTTCAAATGCTGTAAGATGATTCTTACCATTGTTATGAACGAAGCATTTGCAGCCAAAAATATGAAAGTGAGAAATAGATGGTCTGTTACCAGTCCATATTTCATATGGGGTAAGGTTCAGCTTCTTGTTGATCATGGACCGATTTTGAGTGTAGCAAGCAGTGTTTACAGCTTCTGCCCAGAACTTTTGCGAAATTCCAGAATCAGCAAGCATTGTTCTTGCTGCTTCCTTGAGCGTTCTGTTTCTTCGTTCTGCAACTCCATTCTGTTGAGGAGTTCGAGCGGCTGAAAACTCATGCTTGATTCCATGATCTTCTAGAAAGGATTCAATATTCTGATTTGAAAACTCAGTGCCTTTGTCACTACGAATCCTGTCTATGCTGGATGATTTCTCGTTCTGAGTGCGTTTCAGCAGCTTGATCAACTTCGGACCGGTCTGATCTTTACTGCTCAAAAATATAGTCCATGTAAAGCGTGAGTAATCATCAATAACAACAAGAGTATACCGCATTCCCCCTAAACTTGTTATTGGTATAGGACCAAACAAGTCCATATGCAATAATTCTAAACAGCGGGAGGAGGATTTGGTATTCTTGTTTTTGAAGGATGATCTGATCTGTTTGCCCATTTGGCAAGCTTTGCAGATCTTATCCTTAGCAAAATCGATCTTGGGCAGACCGATAACTAAATCATGTTTACACAGGCTGGAATAGTCTTAAAGTTTATATGATTCAAGCGCTTATGCCACAGCCAATGTTTATTATCATTGTTAGCGATGAAGCAAGTAGGATTATCAGGTTGAGCATGATTCCAGTTAATCTTATATGTATTTCCATTCCTGATTCCTACGAGCACGGTTATACCGTCTGATGATTTAACAGTGCAAGTGTGTTTGTGAAATTCTACAGCATAACCATTATCACAGAGTTGACTTATACTGATCAGATTATAGCACAGATTTTCAACTAACAGCACATCATTGATAATAATGTTACCATGGACAATCTTACCCTTGCCCACGGTCTTACCCTTTGAGTTATATCCGAAGATGATCTTGGGTCCAGTACATTCTGTGACTTCAGACAGCAGCTCGATGTTTCCAGTCATGTGACGGGAACACCCACTGTCCAAATACCAGTCTGATGCGAGCTTCTTCGGTACCTGTCATCAAATATAATTATTGTTGGTACCCAATCCTATTTGGGTCCAGAACGGATTAGCCCTTTGGGAACCCACACATGTATCAGCTTCAATGGCTTGTGTGTGTAAGGTGTGCTGTGTGCTGGTCTGTTTTGATGTTGTGTGTGATAATGTGTGCGCTGTGAAAACCTTTGATTCTCATAAGGTAGTCTATATCTTCGTTGAATCGGTTTTGAATTATAGTAATTGTATTGTCTTCCTTGCCTTCGATCTTGCACCTTTGGATTTGGTCTGGTAGACGCAAATCTTGCTGGTGCCTTTTCTTTGGCTTGGTCAACACAACCAATTCCTTTTCTCAGATTTTGATTCACGTAAGAGACTCCTGTTTGAATCTTAGGTGCTTCAGTCTCATATACTGTGATGGATTTAACAAATGTCATTTGTTTGACTTGGTTCTTTACCAGCAACAGCTCAGACTCATCTTTGGTGCATTCTTTGGTGTCAAAGCCTATGCCGGTGAAGTCACCGACGTTTCTTTGAACCTCTTGTAATTCTTCCAAAGATGTTCTGGATTTTGTCCATGTTTTGAATATATGAGAAAGCTTAGCATTTTGTGTGCTAATTCTCTTGTTTTCTTCATGGAGCTGATCATAGGAGATTTTTAGCTCATTCAGCTCGATCTTTAGATTATTGCACTCACCCTGCTCAGAGCAGCTTGGTTTATTGTGCTCATCTATTTGATTACTGGCTTTAGCTTTATTTTTCTCAAATGATTCAGCTAAGATCCTATAATCATTAGCCATGTCTTGCAGTGCGGACATGAGCTCTTCTCGTGTAAATTCATTTGAGTCAAGATCATATACCTCGTCTGTCTGACTCATCTCTTCGTCTGCCATGAGACATTGAATATCTTCTTCGCTTTCGCTGGAAGAATATTCAGAGCTTTCCGAGTCTGAGTCTGTCTGAGCCCATTTGCTGTTTCCTTCTTCAGCTACTAGGACTTTTTGGGATTTTCCATGATTCTTGCGGTCTTTGTAGTGCTTCTTCTTCCTATCATCACGGTGCTTCTCTTTCCGTTCTTTTTTCTTCGGTCTGGTGCAATCTGCAATAAAATGTCCGGTCTTACCACAATTGTAGCAAGCCTGATCGTTAACAACATCATCTTTTCTTGATTTATAATGATGAGAGGGTTTGAAGTTCCTCTTATTCTTAGACATAAATTTACCGAATTTCTTGATAAATAATGACATAGCATCATTACTTATCTGTTCAGCGGATCGGTCTGATGTTGAGGCGATCTGGTCTGGAATGGCTGCCAGGGCCTTGTTTGGTTGAGAGATGAATGGCTCTGCTTCACCTCTGCTTATCAGTTCAAACTCATAGGCCTTAAGATCTGCAAACAGATCATGAAGTTCAACCTTGTTAAGATATTTTGATTCCCTCATGGCAATGGTCTTAACATCCCATTCCTTTGGCAGAGCTCTCATAACTTTCAGAGCGATCTCTCTGTTAGAATATTCCTTCCCCAGACCATTCAGTTCATTTATGATGCCAGTGACTCTTTCATCAAACTCATTTAGAGTTTCTCCACTCTTCATTTTTATGCCCTCAAATCTTTGAAGAGCAACAGTCAGCTTGTTTTCTTTGGTCTGGTCGTTACCTTCACATAGTTGTGCTATCTTCTCCCAAATTTCTATGGCAGTAGAGCACATTTTGATTTTGCTGAACATGTTCTTGTCCAATGTCTTGAACAAGATGTCTTTGGCCACATTATCGAGATTTGCTTTCTTTCATTCCTCATTCGTCCAGAGGGATCTGTCCTTTTCTACCATTTGTGGTTCACCACCAGTAATGGCGACTGCTGTATTTATTTTTAGAATCTTCATTGGTCCATCAGTGATGACGAACCACATATCGTCATCCTGAGCTGCCAGATGAGCTTGCATTCTGATTCTCCAGTCATCATAGTCTTCTTTTGAGAACATAGGAATTTTGTTAAATGATGCCATCAGCTCGAGTGATTTTGCTGATTAAGATGACCTGCTCTGATACCACTTGTTAGGATCGGTCCGGAGTGTTTAGAGGGGGGGGTGAATGAACACTCCTTCTAAAAATTAATCCCTTGTGATTTCTTTCGGATTAGTGAAAGAAATATGTTTCTTAATCAACTCTTGTACAGAACAGACCACTGAAAGTATAAGTGCGGAACGGTCTGTTCTTGTATATGTAAGAACGACTCGATGGCTAGTATGAAAGAACAAGTGCAGAAATACGATACACAGGATATGTTTCTGGAAGTTCGAAGGTGGTGTAATCCTTCTACGTCTCCCCTTCTTCCAATTAAGGAAGGTTTATACTAGAAGACTTTGATTTATACAATCCTGTTGTACAAACCCGATTCAGACTAGATTTACCTCACTACCAATCTGAAACTCCTAGTCACTCGATCTGCTCAGACACACTTTGTCTGACAGTTACAATATGTTTCTCACTTCTATTTTTCAACACAGAAAACACAAGATGCTTACAGTGATCCTAAATGATCAAATGTTACGAAGTAAACGTGCTTAAGAATAATTTCAGCTCGAGAGCTTCTGAGCTTGTAAGCTTGTGCTGTTTTGCTTTCTTGTGTGTTTTTCAATTGATCAGCAAACGTCCTTATATTCCTTTTGTTGCATCCTTTTATAGTTGTAAGTACCAACGACATTATTTCCCTTAATGTGCAACTTTGACTCTGCTTAAACTCTGAGTAGGCTACAGTCTTCTTCTTCAGGATACTTGCCGTTCTGGTTCATACTTTCGGCGACTGTCAGGTAAGCTCTTCTTTGTCTTCTTACCTTTTATGGCAATCTTCAGTCTTTGGTCCTTTGTAGCATTAATTACAACATTAAATGCTATAATAAATAGCCGTTAATGATTCGGACTGAGGAGCCATTCTTTATGTATCCTTGACTGCTCTGATCTGATAAAGATTGAGATCGATCTGAAGCATAGATCTAGTCAGTCTGAAATCCATCGATCCGGTCTGATAGGTAATATGCCTTATCAGCTTGTTCTGTTTTGAGCTATTGATCTGGTCAGTCTGATTACCCTCGATCCGGTCTGATATGCTTTGTCAACTTATCAGCTTGATCTGTTTTGGGCGATCGTTCTGGTCAGTCTGATTTCACTCGATCCGGTCTGATATGTTTTGTCATCTTTAAAATCTCATCGATAAGATCCGGAACTAACACTAGTTAAACTTGGGGATCAAGAAATAGAGATTGAATATACGAGTATGACTATTCCATGACTCGTGTTCAATCTAAACACAAAGGACAAAGGGATTAAGTTACATGGTTAATATTCTCACAAGTTCTAAAGGTTATGTCGAGTCATTGACATTCTTGTAATTTGGGTAGTATTGATGTGTTGCTAGACACCGCTCTTTGCTTGTAACGTAAAATGAGATTTTATGTCACTGCCAACATTACAAGATCCGATCGGGTCGCACAAAAGATTAAATCGATAAAGGGAATTAAATTCATTGGATGAATTAATTAATTAAGAAGAGTCTTAATTAAATGAATATAAAGATTTAATTAAATCATGGGTTTGGGCCCATGAGGCTTTGTGAAAGCCTTTAATTAAATCATATATAATTTGATTACAATGTGATTAATGGGATTAACACAACACAATTCATTCCAACCTAGCAACAAAGCACACGGCCGCCGATCACAAGGAGCTCTCGGTTTTTCTTGATAGCCGAAGAGAGAATTGTTGATTCCGGCCATCCTTTCGATTTAGAATCGAGTGTGCTTCTTGTTCCAGTTGAAGAACGAGTCTAGCAACTTGTTCTTAGACTATCCCTTCACCTGATTTGATCGTGTGGATACCTTTGAGGCAAAACTTGATAAGTTTTGCTAGTGACTCGAAGGAGGCGTTGGACGTGGTACTGCCTCGTGGAATCTGCTCAAACACGCTACAAGGGTGAGACTTTTGTAATCCCTAATCCGATATGATAACCTATGTATAGATCCGGTGTCTTGTAATCCATAAAAATTTTATTCCGCTGCGTACCATGCTTGTTGGATTACTTACATAGATATCACATATATCTAACCAATGATTCCATATTCCTATTTCATTGCTCGCTCCACTATGGCGGCATTTCAAACCCCACGCACGCTCAACAATAGCGGTGGCATAACCGATGGTCGCTCAACGACGACAACATCTCAATCATTGCTCGCTCAAGGCGGCACCATATAATTCTCAATGTACTTCCATTTATCACAATTACCATATACTATACATTTCACAATCCATTTATCACTGGTACTACAAACCATGCGTTTCAATGCCTATTTAATGCAATTACCACATACCATGCATTTTACAGTTGCAACATTATAATAGGTTATGCTCGTACGTCATACGTACCTTATAGTTCCGTAGATCGAGTCCGACCTCGCCTGAGTCCCGCGACACGATGAATTAAGGTCTAACATGCAAACAACTCTCAATTAAACATAGGCATGCAATCACGTGCCCAAAAACGTTCACAATTTCCAAACCAATCGTCTATTCATGACGATTACCAAAATAAAAGCCCCCCCCCCCCCCCCCCCCCCGGCTAAGCATGCATAATACCCAAAATATTCCATTTTATAAGTTTAATAGCTAGCCAAAAACCCAACCGAGAATTCCGTTTATTAACTTTGGCTCCAACCAATCCATTTTAAAAGTGTAGCATTCCCATTGGAATGTAGACATTTCCCCGGAAACGGCCTTTTAAACCTCGATTCCAAAATCCTGACGTTTTCCAAAAATTTTCAAAAAACTAAAATTCACGGGCGGCGATCGATCGCCTCATTTAGCGTGATCGATCGCCCCTGTCCAGTGGGCAAAAACGCCTACACGCGATCGATCGCCACCCTTCGCGATCAATCGCCAACATGCTCGCGATCGATCGCCTAAACCACGCGATCGATCGCCTGCACTGTTCATCTTCTTCGATTTTTAGCAGCTGCTCGTCGCGATCGATCGCCTCACCTTGGCGATCGATCGCCACCTGCGATTTCCGAAAAATTCAAGCTTCCATGGTGTTTTTCACACCCAAACTCTAAACCAATACCCCAAACACCTTAAACACCTCAAATACTCCATTTAAAACCAATAATAACTCCACAAAAACAACTTTGGATTTTTCAACCAAAAATCCCTAAATTCAAAACCCACCAAGACTTCAACCAAAATCGACAATACTACTACCTAATCGAAGACAATGACGAGGGGAAGATTAATACCTGATTATCTTCGAGAAAACCGGCCTCCAAGCCAAGCTACCAACCATTTATGCACTAAAGCAAAAATGGGGAATGGAAAGGGGTTTGGATCGATAGAGAGAGAGAGAGGAGGAGGAGATTGTGTCCAAAACACCGAGTCAATTTGGTATATATAGTACCAAAACCCCAAATTCCCGAGTCCTCCACAAATACACCATGACTCATTAAATATCATCTGTTTTCAAAGATCATCTCCCTAACCTCAATCCCCATTATCAGCCTCAGTACAAAGTAATCCGGATTCCAAATCCCACCAATGACCAAATTCCAAGGTTATCACCACGATGAGAATATAATCTCATCCCTTGGATCCAACGACTCTAAACATAGGATTTAAAATCCCCAGGAGCCCCAAAACCGTAAGTAATACACAATTGCTAAAATTAAAATCCATTAAGGATTATCACCACATCGGGATTAACATCAATAATTCCCGAACATCACAATTATCCCCCACTAAAAAAATTTCATCCTCGAAATTTGCACGGTGTACTCTACGTATTGCCGAGATTACAAAATCCAAACGGATTCACATCGTCGAATCATGAATACATCATGAACGACATTCAAACCGCGAGAATGCCGACCTCGCACCAAAACCTGGAATGGGACAACCTCCCAAACCATTACAACCTCAACGGAACGTCAGCATATCCCAACGCCAACCATTTCAAAGCAGTCAGCCAACCATAACTGCTAACCAACGAATTATTCGTGATTCCAAACTAGATATCGCCCCAATGATATCTCCAAGACATAGCCACTGATGTTAAACATACATTGTTACCAAAGTGACCATTAGTACACAACAGTGCACCTGAACTACATCTGGTTCCCCATTTTCAAATCCATCTCCAACAGGGGAGTAGTTGCACCACATTGCAACACAGACCGGACAACTCACGATCATCAATAGATACAAAACACATCTCCAAAGATGTCTACATCCGGGTGTTCCAAGAATCACATCTTGGTCCAAATACACAATCGAGACTCCACAAGGTCTCAAGCTCTCCAAAGGACATGCAAGAACAATCGATTGCATTCCCGCCATTGTGTCAATCATGACATTAAACAAATCTGAATCTTGGCCATCCCTCGTTTATCCTGGGATTCAACAATCCTAAAACGAGGAAGCTATCGAATTAACCAGCAAGAATTACCATGGTCCTAAAACACGGCAATCCCTCCTCGGGGAAGTCAATTGGACCTCACGATTATTCCTCAGAATACTTCGTGCCATTGTGATTACCAAACTCAAGGTTCCAAAATCTCACACCGGAGATTCACCAAACCAAGCATACAAACTCGTCGTTCAACAAGGAACGAAATAAAGTTTGCATTCGTATACACACACGGCATACATGCCCATACACCAACACAACATGCATACTCAATGCAATAGACTCGGGTATCTCCAATCATACCCAAATCCCAAAACCAACTGTCAAACCTCGATTATTCTCACTCCACGGAGAATGATGGTTGACAAACCAAAACCAAAGGGTGTGATTTCAACATCAACATCACATGAACCAAACAACGAATCTCCCCAAAAGATTCAACCGGTAGGTATAATAATACCGCCTTCCTCTCAAGGAAAAATGCCATGAATCCATGATCCTCCAATCATCGAACCACCGTTCGGAAACCTGGATATATCTACCAAAATATATCACGGAACCAAAAATACGCAATTGGTTCAAATAGTGCATTAAAGCAACTATTACCAAAACGAAACCCGTATACGCCATATATACTCAAACTAAAGATGCTCTGTATTGATGCTATAGTACTCCACAATCTCGAGCATTTCCCCGGAGACGTCTCAACGAACGTCTCGTCGAAAGGTAAGAAATCCATTACTCGGTCCAACACCAGTAATGTTTACCATGGTTGATTTACAATCAACCCACAATCGATACCAGCTGTCTCCATGACAGTGCCATCCAAATTTCTCCAAGAGATAAAATCAGTATAGTAGTGTTACCCCACTAGTTGTATCCTACAAATCAAATCGTGACTCCCGTTGCATTTCATATGCAAGGATGCTCAACCAGAGCTAATAACGACTTGTTGACACTCACGTTGGTATTCCCAACAAAATCGAGTTGTCCCGGTACAAGTCACTCGAGACATTTGACGTATAAACGTCCCCGTGAGGTATTCCCTACCTCAATCACCATGCCACATAGAGACTACAAGAGTCTATCATAACCCTCATCGTATCTCCATACGATTCACCCAGCTCGAATCCAACGAGCAGCATAAAGGCTAACACAAGCACACCAAAGTACTGCAACAATACCTGGCTAACGGTTCGTTGGCCCCATAGGCTCATACCAACCTATCAACGTGGCACACGTTCCATCCCGGTATACCATACCGCACAAACCATTAGAGTTGTGGGTCATCGCATAACATATCTCTAAAACACCAAAGCACAATGGACAACCCGGTGTCCTTGCTCAAGTATGATGCAATCCTAATCCATTAAGACTTATTCCACACCCTCAGGGTGGGTGTGCCCATGCCTAACACACATCACAACAACAAGCGAGTAGTTTCCTCAATGACTACTCTTACCACCAATCGCTTGGCCTTAGCCAATCCAGCGAGTATACCCAAAGGATATCATTACTTGAAAATATTTACCTCTATAATATGATGTGGTACACTCACCGGTACAGTGCATCCAATGCTCCATCGAGCAACCTGCTCGGCGAAAGGGTCTCGTGAACTAGTGACCCAGACTCTACCATGTGCTCACCATCGGCACTCAAACCTTTCAACCAAATACATAAACATGAATGTATCATTCACCAAAACGATGCCACGCGTCCACATAGACATCCCAAATAACATCGTCAAACATATGACGGTACCTATCGATACACGACACTCATAATCACATCGTCAAACACATGACGGTATAAAACAACACAAAGTATTCACAATAATGCTAATAAAAACAATAATATGCCATACCTCATCGCTAACAAAATAGCGGCAAACCTGTCTCCGTCGTTCGACAGTGGTACGCAATCTGCACCCATCGCTCGTAGGCGGCATAATCCAGTGTTACGTACATAGCGGTATTGTAAGGACCCTAGTTCCTTAAATGCGGATTAAAGGCGTAAATAAAATTTTCATGCATAAACGGAGTATAAAAGTTGTGTTGGTGCCTTGAGCTATTAGATTACAGTGCCAAAATAAAGTTCCAAAAGGGATTAATTACATTCCCAACCAATGAATGTTCATCCTATAGTTTTACACTACTCCTAGAGTAGATAATATACAAAAGAATGTGCCTGCTACCAAGAGCACTCCTCACTAGCTCACCGCACCAACTCGCCTTAGCCCGTCCGCCCGAAAGTACCTACAGGAACAACCCCAAAACCATGAACATGTACATAAATCATATTCACAATAATATGATAGCAATTCAAATGCATAAATCGTAAATGCGATTCACTTCCTGTATGTAATACATTTAAAAGCTCCATTTGGTTGTCCCTGTACCACAATCATAATCAATGGATTATAATACCAATAATTTATGTCATGACATGCACTCATTCCATGTATAACAATGGCCAGTTCCAGTCTTATTATATCAGTGGCATAATACCCCTCGCGTTTACATGACAGCGGCATTAATACCCCTCGCTTCGACATATTAGCGGCATAATATCCCTCGCATCAACATGACAGCGGCATTATCCTTCGCTTCGACATGTTTGCGGCAAATATTCTTCATCGCTATAATATGACAGCGGGAAGTATTCTATCATCGCTTCGACATGAAGGCGGCAAGTATTCTTCATCACTGTAATAGAATCTCGACTCACAATTACATGCAACCATAATGCATATTCCAACCATGTATGCAACCATAATGCATAAACAAGACCTTATATGCAACCATAATGCATAACCAATTCAAAGCGTAATAAATACATGTTACCGTCCGATGCTCGTACGTCTCACTACGTACCTTAGTTCCAAAACTGGAGATATCGTGGACTTTATCTCCTAAGCTGTGTGGCCACCTGGGATGGTTCTACACATTCACACAAATCAATATTAGGAGTCAATAATAGTCCAATATCAAAAATTCCACAAAAATATCCAAAAACACCAAATTTTGCCTTTCGCGATCGATCGCCTGGGGCGGACGATCGATCGCGAGACCCTACTGCCCGATTCTGAAATTTCCTTGCTTTGGCGATCGATCGCCACAAATGGCGCGATCGATCGCCAGCCTCGCCGATCGATCGCCCAAGAGTGGCGATCGATCGCCATGCGCTCCAAAAGCGCACTGCCAGCGCGCGATCGATCGCCTGAAATGGGCGATCGATCGCCAATGTCTGTAACCCGAAAAACCACCATTTTTGCTCCAAAATTCTTTTCCAATCCATACCAACTCTCCTACCTTCAAACCAACAACATCAAACACATAATAACCTTAAAATACACTTTAAACATCCCAAAAATCCATCATTCAACCAAAATAATACCAACCCATAAAACCCATTTCAAAACCATACAAAACCACAACAAATCCAATCCAAACATAACAAAAACAACAAGGAGGTATCCATACCTCTTGGGGACTCCAAATCTCCCAACAAACTCCACAAATTAAGCTTTTGGAAGGATTTCTCTTCAACTCTTTGCCCAATTTCGAAAATTTAAGGAGGAGAAGGGTTTTGGATGAGTTATTTGGGAAAGTAGAAAAGTGATGGTATATTGGGGATTGGGGGGTATAAAGTGGGTTGTTTTAAAATAAACTGCACTCCACAATTTCCATGGTGTATAAAACACTCCAACATGATATTTTAAAAGCATTTTCCAAAATTCATCAAAACCATAAATAATACATGTTTCACCAAAAATTACAAACCAACACATTTAAACCATTATAACACCCAATTTCCCAACATGCATAACATGCACCCCGAAATGCACCACCGGGTCACGCATACCATGTGACTAAGCATTTCACCAAGATAATTAATTCCAACACATATATTAATTATCATCATAAAAATCACACAAACATAATTAATGCCCAAATTGCATATAATTATTTCGGGGATATCACAGGTATAATCCATTGCTATAGAATCCGCGGCATGATCCCCCGCCATAGAGTCAACATCATAAAACGTCGCTATAGATATCCGGCGGTATGAACCATCGCCATAGGTGTAGCGGAATGCACCGTCGCTATATAATATCCGGCGGTATGAACCATCGTCAATAGAATAGCGGAATGAGCCATCGCTAAATAATACCCGGCGGCATAAATCATCGCTAATTGAATACCCGGCGGCATGAACCATCGCCAATAGAATACCCGGCGGAATGTACCATCGCCAATAGAATATCCGGCGGCATAAATCATCGCCAATAGAATGCCCGGCGGCATGAACCCTCGCCAATAGAATACCCGGCGGCATGAACCATCGCCAATAGAATACCCGGCGGCATGAACCATCGCCAAATAGAATACCCGGCAGCATAAATCATCGCCAATAGAATACCCGGCAGTATAAATCATCGCCAATAGAATACCCGGTGGCATGAACCATCGCCAATAGAATACCCGGCGGCATAAATCATCGCAAATAGAATACCCGGCGGCATAAATCATCGCCAATAGAATACCCGGCGGCATGAACCATCGCCAATAGAATACCCGACGACATAAATCATCGCCAAAAGAATACCCGACGGCATGAACCATCGCCAATAGAATACCCGGCGGCATGAACCATCGCCAAATAGAATACCCGGCGGCATAAATCATCGCCAATAGAATACCCGGCGGCATGAACCATCGCCAATAGAATACCCGACGGTATGAACCATCGCCAATAGAATACCCGGTGGCATAAATCATCGCCAATAGAATACCCGGCGGCATGAACCATCGCCAATAGAATAGCGTCATGATATCCCTCGCTAAGAAGCGGCAAATATCCCTCTTCGCTACTTCGCTTCGACTTACCAGCGGCATAATATCCCTCGCTAAAGCGGCAAATATCCTCCGTCGCTATCATATGAAAGCGGAAAGCTCATCGCTAAGCCATATTAGCAGTATAATATCCCTCGCTTAAGCGGCAAATATTCTTCATCGCGGTGGTAGTCAAGCGGTGCCACTACACCTCATTTAATCATGACAGCGGAAATACCCCTCGCTTTACATGACAGCGGAAATAACCCTCGCTTTGACAATACCAGCGGAAAATAATATCCCTCGCTAAGATATGATAGCGGTCGTGTTCTTCGCTTCATATCAGCGGCAAATATTCTCTCATCGCTACGGTATGACAGCGGCAAGTATTCACATCGCTACGCCATAAAGCGGAAAGTATTCACATCGCTACGCCATGCATGCAACCGTAATGCATAACCCGTATTCCAATAAACATCGCCATGAGTGTATTTTAACGCACCTCGCTTCAAATGTGACATGCGGAATTTTACCATCGCTTCAACATTTAGCGGCACAGCATTAAAATCATCACTCCGATGTATATCTATGCAACCGTAATGCATAGTCCATGTCTCACATAACCCTGCAACCACCATGGTTAGCAACAACATATTCCAATTATGAACACATATCATAAACGCACATAAGCAATATAGTTGTGTCACGCAACACTAACTACCATCATGAATAAGTATGTGTTTCTCATTCCCATTAACAATTTCCTAGGCCCTCAACAGCCCCAAAGAGCTAACCACTGCTCTGATACCACTAATGTAAGGACCCCCGTGCCCTTAAATCCATAATTAGTGTATTCATCCATACCATTAATGCATGTAATCATACTATCATGGGAAAAAGCCATATGCAAGTACGACACCATATGCTATCCAGAAAATTTCTTGCATTTGATCCACATAATATTCAAATTCCCCAACCAATATTTTATATACAACATGCACCCTCACAATACACTAACATGCTCTCAGTTCATTTAGCAATTCCATATTTAATTGCATGCAAACCATAATGAACAGAGGAAAGCCGTAGCCCATTTATACATTCCATACACACGTAAAATGTACTCACATAAGAGCATACAATGAATAAGCATGTATCTGATGTATAAAAACACTCTACCGGATACCGTTACTGGTACTTCAATCCTGGAAGCCTCCCAAGCACAACTCGATCTCAACTCTGGATCTATGCACTTATTCAACCAGCTCTGGTACCTCGATCCGGGAAGTACCTCTAATCAACAGGCCGAGCGTAACTCCAAAGCTGCTGCTACACCTGTAACACCTGTCCCAACAGAGACAGCCCCCACACGTGGTGAGCATACCAATACCACCAATCCAATAATCATAATATTACAGTTCATAATTTACAGAATGTAAATGCCATAATTTAAATGATACTCCCTGGATGGCATCATCCTCATCCGGGATCCCATGTATTGTCCCTGTTCTCAAAACAACCAAACTCATCAATTTCCCAACGCCAGTTAATCGCCACATAGATTAACTAATACCAGTTCCATAGTCAATATGATAAAATCATTATATAAAAGGCCGTAGATATCACATATATCTAACCAATGATTCCATATTCCTATTTCATTGCTCGCTCCACTATGACGGCATTTCAAACCCCACGCACGCTCAACAATAGCGGCGGCATAACCGATGGTCGCTCAACGACGGCAACATCTCAATCATTGCTCGCTCAAGGCGGCACCATATAATTCCCAATGTACTTCCATTTATCACAATTACCATATACTATACATTTCACAATCCATTTATCACTAGTACTACAAACCATGCGTTTCAATGCCTATTTAATGCAACTACCACATACCATGCATTTTACAGTTGCAACATTATAATAGGTTATCCTCGTACGTCATACGTACCTTATAGTTCCGTAGATCGAGTCCGACCTCGCCTGAGTACCGCAACACGATGAATTAAGTGCTAACATGCAAACAACTCTCAATTAAACATAGGCATGCAATCACGTGCCCAAACACATTCACAATTTCCAAACCTATCGTCTATTCATGACGATTACCAAAATAAACCCCCCCCCCCCCTCGGCTAAGCATTCATAATACCCAAAATATTCCATTTTATAAGTTTAATAGCTAGCCAAAAACCCAACCGAGAATTCCGTTTTATTAACTTTGGCTCCAACCAATCCATTTTAAAAGTGTAGCATTCCCATTGGAATGTAGACATTTCCCCGGAAACGGCCCTTTTAAACCTCGATTCCAAAATCCTGACGTTTTCCAAAAAATTTCAAAAACTAAAATTCACGGTCGGCGATCGATCGCCCCTGTCCAGTGGGCAAAAACGCCTACACGCGATCGATCGCCACCCTTCGCGATCGATCGCCAACATGCTAGCGACCGATCGCCTAAACCACGCGATCGATCACCTGCACTGTTCATCTTCTTCGATTTTTAGCAGCTGCTCGTCGCGATCGATCGCCTCACCTTGGCGATCAATCGCCACCTGCAATTTTCCGAAAAATTCGAGCTTCCATGGTGTTTTTCACACCCAAACTCAAAACCAATACCCCAAACACCTTAAACACCTCAAATACTCCATTTAAAACCAATAATAACTCCACAAAACCAACTTTGGATTTTTCAACCAAAAATCCCTAAATTCAAAACCCACCAAGACTTCAACCAAAATCTACAATACTACTACCTAATCGAAGACAATGACGAGGGGAAGATTAATACCTGATTATCTTCGAGAAAACCGGCCTCCAAGCCAAGCTACCAACCATTTATGCACTAAAGCAAAAAGGGGAATGGAAAGGGGTTTGGATCGATAGAGAGAGAGAAAGGAGGAGATTGTGTCCAAAACACCGAGTCAATTTGGTATATATAGTACCAAAACCCCAAATTCCCGAGTCCTCCACAAATACACCATGACTCATTAAAAATCATCTGTTTTCAAAAATCATCTCCCTAACCTCAACCCCCATTACCAGCCTCAGTACAAAGTACTCCGGACTCCAAATCCCACCAAAGACCAAAATCCAAGGTTATCACCACGATGAGAATATAATCTCATCCCTTGGATCCAACGACTCAAAACATAGGATTTAAAATCCCCAGGAGCCCCGAAACCACAATTAATACACAATTGCTACAATTAAAATCCATTAAGGATTATCACCACCGGGATTAACACCAATAATTCCAGGACATCACAATATGTGTATATTGGATACTTGGTGCATATCCATGAGTCGTGGTTATATTCAAGTAATGATTGCTTTGCCGCTGTCACTTGAAGTGATGATAGAATACTTGCCGCTGTCATATCGTAGAGAGGAAATAATATTTGCCGCCAAATGTTGAAACGAGGGTATTGCCGCATGTCGCATTTGAGCGAGGTTATTCAATGCCGCTGATATGTCGAAGCGAGCGGTATTAGTGCGCTGTCATGACAAGCGAGGTGCATTAAAATACATTGTTATAACAGACTAGGGATTGGTGATTGGTGATTGGTGATTGGTGATAATGAAATGGTTATATGTCATGACATTTGTGGAACGATAATATAATCTATTGATTATAATCATGAGTTATAATACAGGGACAACCAAAAAGGGAGCGTTTAAAATGCATTGGAATACAGGAAGTGTTTTGTAATTACGGTTTATGCATTTACGCCTTATAATCATATTATGTTGGATATGGATTATTATATGCTCATGATTTGGGGGTTGTCCTTGTAGGTACATTTTGGCATGAAGAGGCTAAGGACGGGTTGATGCAGTGAGCTAATGAGGAGTGCTTTTGATATAGAATGACAGGATTATTTTATATAGTTTCTACTCTAGGAGTAGTGTAAAGCTATAGTGATTAACATTCATTTTGCTGGGAATGTAATTAATCCATTTTGGAAGCAATTATTTTGGCATGTAATCCTTAAAGCTCAAGGCCTCAACACAAATTTTTATACACTGATTATGCATGTTAGCTCTACTTATGCCTTTAATCCACACTTAGGGTACCAGGGACCTTACATTAGTGGTATCAGAGCAGTGGTTAGAGAACCCGGGAATGAGTGAAGGATAGCCTTAGCAACAAGTTGGCTAGGTGTTTGCTTATGAGCATGTTTATGCATGTGGTGCATATTAGTGTATATAATTGTTATACTAACATGCTTATTGATTATTTATGTTATCTAACGGTGTAACATATGGATTGTTTCTGGTATTGTTGTTAACCCTTGTATTACAGCATGTCAGCCAAAAATGTGGAACACCTAAATGAGGAGGTGGGTGATGTGGGGAGTGTGAATGCTAGTATCGCACAGACTAATCCCCTACCACCACTGGCTGTGGGGTTGAGCCTATTGCACATCCATTGTTACCTGGAGAATTGAGCCTAACACAATTTCTGACCTCCAATCCGCCTAGATTTGAGGGGACAGACACAGGGGAGGAAGCAGAGGAATGACTTGAAAGGATTGAGTAGATCTTTGTGTCTGCACCTTGTGCTAGGACTGCTTGGTTAAGACTAGCGGAGTTTCAATTGGCTAAGAAGTCATCCATGTGGTGGAAGACGACAGTAATGGAGCTAAGGGCTCAAGGGATTTTGGTAGACTGGACTTTATTTCAGACCCGGTTTCTGAACTTGTATTTTTCTGCTGCTGCTAGGAAGATGAAAGAGGATGAGTTCACCAACTTGAAGCAAGGCAATATGACTGTCTCGGACTATGCCATGCATTATTCATCGTTGTTGAGGTATGTTCCTCACATCGCTACCAATGGGCATCCCAAGATGAGACACTTCTTCAAGTTTTTGACACCAGAACTGTTTGATCGGGTTATCTCCAACAATCCCAGTTCCTTTGATGATGTTCTCACAAGAGCGGAATTAGCAGAGATCGGAATTGGTGCTTATACTGGTGTTGTACCCCCACAAGTTCCGTCACCAAGACCGGCATTTGATGGCTTGAGGCCACGAGGGGAGTCGTTTAAGCCTCGTGGAGCTTCTTCATTCTCTCAATTTAGTGGGAAGAAGTCTTACAATCGGAAGCAGGAGAGTCGGAAGAGCAACGTACCGACCAACCGGGGACCAACGCAAGTGAATAGAATGGGGGAAACAAGATGTGATAATTGTGGAGGACCGTACTTATCAAGTAACTGCCCGGCTTGTTACAGTTACGCAAGATGGGCCATATTTCTCGGTATTGCCCCAACCGGAGAGGACAGTCAGATTTCAGGATGAATAGGCCGAGATTTGATGATAGGACAGTGCATCAGAGGCAGCATATTATGCCTCGACCATCAGGAGGTCAGACAGTGGGACCGCCCCAGGGGCAAGTGTATGCACTGACTAGAGAGCAGGCTGGGGCATCCCCAGAAGAGGTGATCACTGGTACGTGTCATTTACTTACGTGCCCTGCTTTTATTTTGATAGATACAGGTGTCTCCCACTCTTTTGTATCTGCTGATTTTATGGACAGACATCATATGTGCTCGTCTCTGTTACCCACGCCTCTTATGGTCTCGACACCAACTGGAAAGAATGTTATTGATAATCGGTTTCGTGCTGACTGCCTCATTTATTTTGTGGGCAATGAATTGAAGACATATTTGATCATTTTGGGTATGTTAGATTTTGATTGCATTGTGGGAATCGATATACTGAACAGATCAGGTAGTGGTAGATTGCCGGCCGAGGACGGTTCGGTTTCGATCTGATATGGGGATTCCATAGACTTTCTATGGGGACGGTTCTCGTGCGAAGATTTCGTTGATGTCGGCTGTCAAAATGTCATAGTTATTGGAACGTAGGCATACGGGTTATCTTATCTATGCTGTGGACTTGACTGAAAAGAATAAGGAATTGAGGATTGAGGATGTGCCCGTAGTGGCGGAATTTACCGATGTGTTTCTGGAGGAAATTCCAGGGTTCCCGCCGACTAGAGAGGTCGAGTTTGGGATTGAATTATTACCGGGAACGTCCGCTACCCGAGCCCCTTATAGGATGGCACCGGCGGAGTTAAGAGAATTGAAGGAGCAGTTACAGGAACTCCTTGGCAAAGGATATATACGCCCTAGCGTATCGCCTTTGGGCGCGCCAGTTCTATCGTTAAAAAGAAAGATGGTTCGATGCGGTTGTCCATCGATTACCGGCAACTGAATAAGGCAACAATGAAGAACAAGTTCCTCTCCCAGGATTGACGACTTATTTGATCAGTTGCAGGATACAAAGCTATATAGCAAGATTGATTTGAGGTCAAGATACCATCAGATTCGGGTCAGAGAGGAGGATGTTCAGAAGACAGCATTCCGGACTCGATATGGACACTACGAGTTCTTGGTTATGCCGTTCGGTGTGACGAATGCCCCGGCTGTCTTTATGAGTCTGATGAACCAGGTATTCCAACCATATCTTGACCAATTTGTCATAATGTTTATTGACGACATACTTATCTACTCTCGGAGTGAGGAGGAACACGTGAAACACTTGCGGACAGTGCTCCAGATCCTCAGAGATAATCAGTTGTTTGCCAAGCTCAGCAAGTGCGAATTCTGGTTGAGTAGCGTGGTGTTTTTGGGGCATGTCATCACTAGCAGTGGGATATCAATGGATCCCAGGAAAGTGGAGGAAGTGATGGGGTGGTCTGACCCACTTATGTGCCAGAGATACGGAGCTTTCTTGGTTTGGCCGGGTATTATCGACGCTTTGTCGAAGGATTTTCTAAGATTGCTAAGCCAATGACTCAGTTGACTCAAAAGGGAGTACCATTCTATTGGTACTGAGGCTTGTGAGCAGAGCTTCCAAGAGTTGAAGCACCGGTTGACGACAGCGCCTGTGTTAGTGATTCCTACGGAGAACAAGAGGTTTGTTCTATACACTGATGCATCACTACAGGGCTTGGGATGTGTACTGATGCAAGATAAGCATGTGGTAGCTTATGCATCGAGACAGTTGAAGCCGCATGAGACTAGATATCCAGTTCATGACTTGGAGTTGGCGGCTATCATCTTTGCCTTGAAGATTTGGCGGCATTACTTGTATGGTACATCGTTTACCATTTATAAGGATCACAAGAGCCTGAAGTTCTTGTTTACTCAGGCGGAGCTGAATATGAGACAGAGGAGATGGATGGACTTACTCAAACTATGATTGTGAAATAGAGAACCATCCTGGAAAGGCGAACTTGACAGCAGACGCATTGAGTCGGAAGGTGAAGTGTACTGCTGAGGACATCATGCATCTATCGGCTATGATGACTTCTAACTGCCATCTGGGCTATGATTTCTAGGTGGATACATCACCGGTACGTGTATCAACCTTATTGGTAGAGCCGGACATTTATGAGAATATCCAGAGGGCTCAGAAGGTCAGATGATGAGATTCAGAGATGGTTATCATTGATACTCCTTGGACAGCCATCGAAGTTCAGAGTGGATGAGGAAGGTTCCTTGAGATTGGGTAACCGTTGGGTAGTTCAGAGTACACCGGAGTTGCGTAGAGGGATCTTACAGTGAGCTCATAGAAGCAGGCTTAGTATCCACCCAGGCGGGAGGAAGATGTACAAGGATCTATGTGATCAACTTTGGTGGAAATGGATGAAACGAGATGTGATAGCATTCGTTAAGAAGTGTTTGATCTGTCAGCAAGTTAAGACAGAGAGGCAGAGACCTGGTGGTAAGCTAAGGAGCTTGGAGATACGGGAATGGAAGTGGGAACACATATCCATGGACTTTGTGACCCACTTGCCGAGGACTACTTCGGGTTTTGGTGCCATTTGGGTGATTGTGGATAGGCTGACCAAGGTGGCTCATTTTATTCCGTACAGTATGACATTCACATACTTGAGGATGGCTCAGTTGTATGTCTGGATGTAGTGAGACTGCACGGGATTCCAGTTTCCATTGTATCTGATCGAGATCCGTGATTTACATCTCACTTTTGGGGAGGTCTTCAGTCAGCTTTGGGTACTGAAGTGAGATTGAGCATGACATATCATCCCCAAACAGATGGCTAGACAGAGCGTACTATACAGACGCTCGAGGACATGTTACGAGCATGTGTGTTGGAGTTTGATAGTTCGTGGCAAGATTCATTGGCCTTGGTAGAGTTCTCGTACAATAATAGCTATCAGGTGAGCATTCAAATGGCTTTATTCGAGGCTCTTTATGGTCAACGTTGTAGGTCACCATTGTACTGAGATGACTTGAATAGCAAATTGATCGGAGGACCCGAATTGATTCGGGAGATGGAGGAAAAGATAAAGGTAAGCCGACAGAAAATGAAGGCAGCCCAGGATAGGCAGGCAGCCTATGCAAATAAACAGCGGTGACCGTTGGAATTCCAATTGGGAGATAATGTCTTTTTGAAGATCTCACCTTTCAGAGGTGTTGTGCGGTTTGGTATGCGCGGAAAATTGTCTCCGAGGTATGTGGGACCGTTTGAGATCTTCCAACGCATTGGTACTTTGGCTTACCATCTGGCTTTGCCACCATCATTGTCGGGTATTCATGACGTGTTCCATGTATCTATGTTGCGGAAGTATGAGCCATCCGTCACATGCATTGCAGCCTTCAGAGGTGCAGTTAGATTCGGATGTGTCCTACGTGGAACGGCTAGTTAGGATTCTGGATAGAGCTGATCGCAGACTTCGAAACAAGGTGATACCAATGGTCAAGGTTCAGTGGGATCACAGGGGTGTGGAGGAGGCCACGTGGGAGACGGAACGGCATATGGTGCAGCACTACCCGGAACTATTTTATGGTATGTGATGTTTTGTTTCGGATTGGTAAGTGCATGCGATTTTGAGGATGGAATCTTATAAGTAAGGGAGTATTGTGATATCCCCGAAATAATTATATGCATTTAGGCATTAATTATGTTTATGTGATCATTATGGTGTTAATTAATTTAGTGTTGAATTAATCAATATGGTGAAATGCTTAGTCATGCGGTGGGCGTGACCCGGTAATGCATTTCAGGGTGCACGTGATGCGTCTTTGGAAATTGGGTGTTGGCATGGTTTATTTGTGGTGGGTAATGATTATTTGGTAAAGCATGTTTTAATTGAGGTTATGGTACATTTTTGGAAAATACATTTCAAATATCATGTTGGGGATATTTTATACATCATGCTAATTAATGGGGTACTATTTTATTTTAAACCCACACTTATACCCTCTAACATGCTTTTAAAATATCATGTTGGGATTTCTTTGTAGGATTAGAAGCCTTGAAGGGTATGAATCTCTCATTGTTTGATTTATTATGTTTTGTGTTTCAAATGGGTTTGTGTTAGGGATTTGAAATGGGTTTGTTTTTGGGTATATGTTGTATGTGGTTGGGTTATGATTTTTGAGGTGTTTTATGTTGGTTTTATGGGGTTATTATGGTGTTGAGTTGTTGGGATGTTTTGGTTTGAGGTGTATGTTGTAGAAGCTTTGGTTTCTTGCTCAAAATTGTGGAAATCGCGCACACAGAGTGTGGCGATCGATCGCTAAAAGGGAGCGATCGATCGCCAACAAGTCGTAGCAAAATTGTTCATTTATCGATCGATCGTTATATGGAGCGATCGATCGCCTCAAACCAGTGAGGTCTGGCGATCGATCGCTATGTTGAAGCGATCGATCGCCTCGGCGTAGCGATCGATTGCCAGTACGCAGATTTTGGAAAATTGGTTATTTTGTTGAATTTTTGGTATCGGGCTATTATTTGGCTTCTAATATTGGTTTGTGTGATTGTGTATAACCATCCCAGGTAGCAACACAACAAAGGAAATAAAGTCCTACCAAATCCTACATTTTGGAAAGGTACGTAGAGAGACGTACGGGCACCCAACGGTAACATGTATTTTATTTACTTATGGAATATGCATTGTGGATGCAAGTATATATTGGATTGTGCATTGTGGATGCAAATACATGTTGAATTATGCATTATGATTGCATATGTGTATATTGGATAATTGGTGCATATCCCATGAGTCATGGTTATATTCGAGTGATGATTTTAATGCTTTGCTGCTTTCACTTGAAGCGATGATAGAATACTTGCCGCTGTCATATCGTAGCGAGGAAAGAATAATTGCCGCCAAATGTTGAAACGAGGTTATTGCCGCATGTCGCATTTGAGTGAGGTTATTCAATGTCGCTAGTATGTCGAAGCGAGGGGTATTTGTGCCACTGTCATGGCAAGCGAGGTGCATTAAAATACACTATTATAACAGACTAGGGATTGGTGATTGGTGATTGGTGATTGGTGATTGGTGCTAATGAAATGGTTATATCTCATGACATTTGTGGAACCATAATATAATCTATTGATTATAATCATGAGTTATGGTACAGGGACAACCAAAAAGGGAGCGTTTAAAATGCATTGGAATAAAGGAAGTGTTTTGTAATTACGGTTTATGCATTTACGCCTTATAATCATATTATGTTGAATATGGATTATTATATGCTCATGATTTGGGGGTTGTCCTTGTAGGTACATTTTGGCATAAAGGGGCTAAGGACGGGTTGATGCAGTGAGCAAGTGAGGAGTGCTTTTGATATAGAAGGACAGGATTATTTTATATAGTTTCTACTCTAGGAGTAGTGTAAAGCTATAGTGATTAACATTCATTTTGCTGGGATTGTAATTAATCAATTTTGGAAGCAATTATTTTGTCATGTAATCCTTAAAGCTCAAGGCCTCAACATGATTTTTTATACTCTGATTATGCATGTTAGCTTTACTTATGCCTTTAATCCGCACTTAGGGTACCAGGGTCCTTACAGTATTATAAGGGTGCATGCTATGTAAGTGGACTGGAATGGGGAAATTGGACATTACATGGGTTAATGTAAGAAATTTTATTGCTGGTATGTTATGCTATGGTAGCATGTGATTCTTTCCTCTGATTATATGATTGTATGCACTAAATATATGAATTAATACACTAATAGTGGGTTAAGGGCGCAGGGGTCCTTACATTAGTGGTATCAGAGCAGTGGTTTGCTCTTTGGGGCTGTTGAGGGCCTAGGAACATGTTGATAGGAATGAGAAGCACATACTTATGCATGATGGTAGCTAGTGTTTTGGGACACAACTATATTGCCTATGTGCGTTTATGATATGTGTTCATACTTGGAATATGTTGTTGCTAACCATGGTGGTTGCAGGGTCATATGGATATGGATGAAACTGTGTGGAATGGGGATCACCTCTTGAGTCCAATGGGCAAAGTGCACATGTACGGGGGTCACTTCTTGAGCCTACGGGGCAAAGTGGCACGTGCATGGGAGTACCTCTTGAGCCTGCAGAACAAAGTGATACATTCCTGATATTGTCGCTGACATGTCGAAGCGATGATCCCGCTGTCGTGTCGAAGCGATAGTACATTCCGTTGTCACGTCGAAGCGATGATGCCACTATCATGTCGGAGCGATGATACTTGCCACTGTCATACCGTAGTAATGAAAGAATATTAGCCGCTAAATGTTGAAGCGATGGTAAATGCCGCATGTCACATTTGAAGCGAGGTTATTCGATGCCGCTGGTATGTCGAAACGAGGAGTATTGGTGCCACTGTCATACCATCACGAGGAAGAATATTTGCCGCTTATAGCGAGGGATATTATACCGCTAATATGGCGAAGCGATGAGCTTTCCGCTATCATATGATAGCGATGAAGAATATTTGGCGCTTAAGCGATGGATATTATGCCACTGGTATGTCGAAGCGAAGTAGCGAAGAGGGATATTTGCCGCTTTATAGCGAGGGATATCATGACGCTATTCTATTGGCGATGGTTCATGCCGCCGGGTATTCATAGTGATGGTTCATTCCGCTATTCTATTGGCGATGGTTCATGCCGCTGGGTATTCATAGCGATGGTTCATTCCGCTATTCTATTGGCGATGGTTCATGCCGTCGGGTATTCATAGCGATGATTCATTCCGCTATTCTATTGGTGATGGTTCATGCCCGTGTATTCATAGCGATGGTTCATTCCGCTATTCTATTGGCGATGGTTCATGCCGTCGTGTATTCATAGCGATGGTTCATTCCGCTATGCTATTGGCGATGATTCATGCCGCCGGGTATTCATAGTTGTAAGGACCCCCGTGCCCTTAACTCATTATTAGTGTATTAATCCATGCCATTAGAGCATACAATCATACATGTAGGGGAAAAACCACTTATCATCATTGCCAATCATGCATGTAATAAAAATTCTTAACATTATTCCATATAATGTCTAGTTTTCCCCAACCAAGTCCACATACATCTCATGCACCAATATAATACACTAACATATTCTCAGTTCCTTTAGCAATTCAATAAATAATTGTATGCTACTCATAAATGAAGAGAGAAAGTCCCTTGCCTTTTTATACATGCCAAATACACGTAATAGTGCTCGCATACGAGCATCAAATAGGTATGCGTGTATCAAATGTATAAAATACGGTGCTCAATACCGTCACTGGTATTCCGATCCCTGGTAGCACCTCCAATCCATAGCTCGAGCTCATCTCCAAAGCCATCGATGTACCTAATCACCTACCCCAACAGAGACAGCCCCCACACGGGGTGAGCATACCAATATCCCAAATCCAATAATCACAATAATACAATTCATAATTTACAACAACGTAAATGCTATGAAATACAAAATATACTCCCTGGATGGTATCACCCTCATCCGGGATTCCCTGTACTGTCCCTGTTCTCAAAACAACTGAAACCATCAAATTCCCAAATGCCAGTTAATCATTACATTAATTAACGAGTCCATTTGCTATATAACGATATCATAATCAATAATACCAAATTATTAAATAATGATTACAGATATTCCATATACCTCACTTATGGTTCCATAGTTCTACTCCATTACTCGCTCTACAATAGCGGCATTTCATTCTCACGCATGCTCAACAGCAGTGGCGTCATAACCGATGTTCACTCAAAGGTGACAACATCCAATCATTGCTCGCTCAAAAGCAGTACCATATAAATCCCAATGCATATATATACATTTGTAGCAAATACCATAAACCAAACATTTCAATAACCATTTATTGGTAATACCATATATCATGTATTCCCATACACATTCATTGCAATACAGTGTACCAAGCACTCAACAATTGCAATTATAATAAAGGGCTATGCTCGTACGTCATACGTACCTTATAATTCCGTAGCTCGTGCCCAATCCTTGCCTGAGTCCCACTACCCGATGAGTTAAGAGCTAACATGCAAATAACTCCCAACTAAACATACGCATGCAATCACGTGCCCAGCACGTTCACAACATCCAAATCTATCGTCCATCCATGACGATTACCAAAAATAAAAGCCCCCGGCTAAGCATGCATAATACCCAAAATATTCCATTTTATTAACTTTGGCTCCAAACCAATCCATTTTTAAAGTATAGCATTCACATTGGACTGTAGACATTGCCCCAAAAACAGGCCATTTAAACCTCGATTTCAAAATCCCTACATTTTCCAAAATTTTCAAAAAAAATAAAAATTTGCAAGCGGCGATCGATCGCCTATAACATCGCGATCGATCGCCTCCATCCAGAGGCCAAACCAGTGCTCATTTTCGATCGATCGCCATCCAGCTCGCGATCGATCGCTTAGGCCACGCGATTGATCGCCTGCACTATTCATCGTCACCAAAAATCGAGCTGCTCGTCGCGATCGATCGCCCCTCTTCGGCGATCGATCGCCAACTACGATTTTCCAAAAAATTCGAGCTTCCATGGTGTTTTTCACACCCAAACTCAAAATCAACACCCCCTACACCTTCAACACCTCAAAAACACCCTTAACACTCAATAAAAACTCCAACAACAAACTTTAGGATTTTTACCCAAAATCCACAAATCCAAATCTAACATTAATACTCAACCAAAATCAACAATACTACTACCAAATCGAAGACAATGATAATGGGAAGACTGTGATGTCCAGATTATTATTAATCATTTGTTGGACTAAATATGATTTGGATTTTATTGATAATTAATTTTTAGAATTAATTAGAAGTGGAATTGACCAAGTGAAGGTCAACTGGCAAGTTAATCGGATCCTAAAATTTTTTGAGATTGTAAAATATACTCCGATAATATTTTAGAGATAAATTAATTAAAATGAAGAATTTAAGTTTTGGGTTTTTGGGGTGTGTATAAATCCCAATCGTTGTCTCTAAATAATATGTCAGTGCACCGGCGACACTTCGATGTACAAAACCGGGTTAGGATACAAAAAAATAAATATGTCATGTTGGGCATTTTTTTTTCGGACACACAGTAAAAACATGAAAAATCACGCACTGAAATCCCGAACCCCTTTCCTTCGCTGCTGCTCGACCCCTCGCCACTAAACCGCCGCGCCCGTCGCCGTCCGAGCTCCTTCCGGCGCGTCCGAACCTCCACCGCCTTTGTCTCTTCCAGGCGCTTCTTTCCATACCAAGAACGTGAAGTTTCGTCGCCGATCGCGTCCGGATCTTGCAAGGAAGTGCGCGGATAAAAATCGTGATTTCGTCCGATTTTGGAGCGATTTTATTCCAATTTTTTTGTGGGTAATTCTCGCCGTCCCTCAGTCGTTATTTACCCGAAATCCCACGAATTTTTGATGAACTTTGGTTCGATTTTTGCTAGCATTTTGGAAGTGTTGCTAGTGTGTGTGTTCATGTGTGCAGCAGTGTGTGTGCGTGTGTGTGTTCTGTGTGCAGATTATTGTGTGTTCGTGTGTGTTCTGTGTGTGTGTTTGTATCTAGCATGTATTAGTGTGTGTAGGTGAAGTTTATACAAGAAAATGTGTGTTCCAACATGTATTGGTATAGGTACAAGACCTCTATATATGTTGTGCTTGTGGTTGGATGATGTTTTGTTAATGTAAAAAGTTAACTTAAATTAGGGTAATGGGTTAAGGCGATTATGTGACGATAAATTGAGTATGAACAATTGGGAATTGGATAGCATGAAAATGTTGTTAATTGTAGGGATTTAATCATAACTCACATTAGAACGGATAATTGTTGAAAATGAATTGGTGATTAAATGTCGTGATTTAGTGTCATTGTTGTTAAAAGTTATGGTGATATTTATGCTCAATTGGATAGCATAGCATGTGTTATCGATTTATGTCACCTTGTTGAGTCACTAATCTTATAGTGAGTTCTAAATCTAGAATTTGGAATCCAATGCATCTTTAATTTGTTAAAGTTGAATTTCTTCAAATAAATGACTTTATGTTGGGATTAAGGGAATTGGATTAAAGGGGTAGAATCTCTTATCTACATGGACCCTTTCTTTCATGTCTTGGTTTGAACCACCTCGGGGTGGGTTTGAATGTTTGGAGCATGTTAATTGGCTTAATTGGATTGTTTTAGTTAGACACTAGTTGTTTATACATACACCCTTGCACTTTCTTTCCCTCTGTTGAACTTGCGTGTCTAGTGAACTACTATGTGAGTTAGGCGTGATCTTGCACGTATGGGTGTGTGTATCCCGCATCATGTGTGTAATGTAGCGGATGGTGGGAGATGATGGGGTTTTGCATTACCAATGTTATATCATGATTAATGTGAGGATTTGTGCATCCAAAGTATTGATTATGATTTGATTCATAATATTGAGTTATTGATTTGTGATATGGAAATGAAAGTAAGAACTATTTGATGGATGTTCATTGCTCGGATTATGAGCTAATATTGAATTGATGTTCGGTATAGACTCTACAGAAGACTTCGGACGTTGATGATAGCTTGTTCATGTTGTCTATTATAAGGTACGTGGTGACGTACAAGCAGGTATATCTAGTATCTATACATTCATGTATACATGCAAATTTGAATATGATGATTCAGGTAAGTGTTTGACTTTAATAATTGAGTTTAATATACGATTTATGGGGGACACGTAGTGGTACGTGGTCCAATTTTACTGGTTGAGTAGTGATGTCGTGGGCATGAGTGATATGAGAAAGTATCGAGAATGAGATGGTGGGATAACCAGGGTTACATTGGGATAACCAGGTTCATATTGATGTTGAACTATTTATGTTTGAGCATAAATAATATATTGTCATTGTATTGAATTCATAAGTGTTGTTGAGTATTACATTTTCAGTGACAATACTAAACTTGACATTATGAAGTACGTGAGTTTGAAACAGGAACAGTGTGTGGAAGCTATACAGATTCGGAATTGTACAGGGAGTATATTTTATGAGTTTTGAATAATCTAAATTGTCGCATTATGATTTCATATGTTGATTTGTGATCGAATATTGAGTTGGAGTGTGCTCACCCTGTGTGGGGGCTGTTTCTGTTGAAACAGGTACAACAGGTACGATGCTGCTTTGGAGTACTAGGCTCGAACCTTGTTGGATGATGCTTCCAGAAGCATAGTATGAGATTGAGCCGATATACGAGGTTGAGCGGTTGGTATTTATACTAATTATGCATCCGGATGTGTATCCGTTATTCGTTGCTCTTCTGTGAGCACTTGTATCTGTATATGGACTGTATAAGGGTGTTGAAACCCACTTTTGTTGTCTTATTAGTGTGGTGTCTTCCCTGGCCGGGAATTTACTTGTGTTTCTATATTCTGTTTAATATTGTGTTGTCCCTGGTCGGGAATTATATTATGTGATGAGTTTTTATTTCCGGATAGCTCAGTTTGTGGGGAGACTCTGCCCAAATTTTTATAAAAACCCACAATGCAAAAGTGGTGTAATGGGGATGGTATTGGGTGAAACCCCTGAGTCTGTTTGTTGGTCGAGATGATCATATATTGTTGAACATTGGTTATGTCATGGGAAACATGTAATGATTCCTTTTAAAGAATGAAAAGAAAATGAAAAATTTATTCACATACGACGTCATAAATGAACAAATGACGAGTTTAAGTGTTGGGGCCTTACAAAGACTAATACCTGATTATCTTCGAGAAAACCGGCTCTCGAGCCATGCTACCAAAGATTTTCTTCCAAGGGCAAAAGAGGGAAATGGGGGGAAAGGGTTTGAGCATGGAGAGAGGGAAGAGAGAGAAGGGTTACGTGCCAAATGACGGAATACCGTGTCCACTTGGAATATATAGTACCAAAACTCAAAAAATACCAATCCCTTCACAAATACATCATGATTCATTAAATATCATATGTTTTCAAAAATCATCTCTCTAACCTCAATTCCCATTACCAGCGCCAGTACAAAGTACTCCGGACTCCAAATCCCACCAAAGACCAAATTCCAAGGTTATCACCACGATGAGAATACAATCTCATCCCTTGGATCCAACGACTCCAAAAACAGGATTTAAAATCCCCAGGAGTCCCAAAACCACAATTAATACACGATTGCCGCAGTTAAAATCCATTAAGGATTATTACCACAACGGGATTAGCACCAATAATTCCTGGGTATCACAATAGCGATGACTCATTCCGCTATCTATTGGTGACGGTTCATGCCGCCGGGTATCTATATATTGTGATTGTTCATTCCGCTACGTCTATGGCGATGGTTCACGCCGCAGGATATATATAGCGATGTTACATTCTGCTAGTTCTATAGCGATGATCTATTCAGCTGATTCTATAGCGAGGGTTCATGCCGCTGATTATGTAGCGATGTTTCATGCCGCTGATTATATAGCAAGGGATCATACCTGTGATGCCCCGAAATTAATTAATGGTAACCTGGACATTAATTATGTTTATATGATGAATTATTACGATGATCAAGTTATGTGTGGAAATGATGTATTAACATGATTTAAGGATGTTGATTTTAATGATGAGGAAGGTATAGATTTAATGAAGTCGGTTGCATTTTTGTAAATGCTTTTGAAATATTATGTTAGCGTATCTTATACATCATGGTAAGTGTTGGGGTACAATTTAATTAAACCCACATAACCTCCCACTACCCCACCTTTTTAACTCACTTTCCCCTTTTACACTAAAATCCCCAAAATCTTTTTCCCAAACCCTTTCCCCTCATTTTCGAGTTTGGCACAAAGGTGGGAAGGAAATCCTTGCAAAAGCTTCACTCTTGTGATTCTTGGTAAGATTTAAGCCCTATGAAGTGTGTATGTCACTCCTTGAAGCTTTTTGTAAAGTTTTATTTGAGTTTGTATTGATTTTGGAGGGTTTGAAATGGGTCTATATGGGTATGTGTTGTTTATGGTTGGGGAATGATATTTGAAGTGTTTTTATGTTGGTTTTAGTGGGTTATGAGGTTATTGATGTTGTAAGGAAGTATGGATTTGTAAGGCATGAAGAGAAGCTTGAAAAATGTACATTAATGGCGAATTTTCGGGACTCAGCACTCGGCGATCGATCGCCCGTTCGCGAGCCTCCAGTGCACGCCAGTAACGTTTGGCGATCGATCGCCACTTTTGGGCGATCGATCGGCGAGGCTGGCGATCGATCGCGCCAAAAGTGGCGATCGATCGCCAAGAAGGAAATTTTTGCCCCTCGTCCAGTGTGATCTCGCGATCGATCGCGCCTGGGCAGCGATCGATCGCGAGATGTAAAAATGTGGATTTTTTGATATTTTTGTGGGATTTTTGGATATTGGACTATATTTAGCTTCTAATATCAATTTGTATGGTTATGTAGAACCGTCCCAGGTACCCACGACTTCAAGGAGATAAAGTCCTCCGACTCCTCCATTTTGGGAATTAAGGTACGTAAGAAACGTACGGGCACCGGACGGTAAACCATACTCCTACATTTAATGATGATGATTATGATGATGTTTATGATGATGATGTTTATGATGATGATGTTTATGATGATGCTTACGATGATGATGTTACGATGATGATGCTTATGATGATGTTTACGATGATGATGTTTATGATGATGACGTTTATGATAAGTAAGTTTATGATAAGGTCATACGAGGTATATGATTGGGTAAGACGCCCATGTGGTAAGATGCCACCCAATGTATGTGAGTGGGTAAGACGCCCACGTGGTAAGATGCCACATAATGTTACGATATGGCAAGATGCCATATGATGGGGGTAAGATGCCCCTGTGGTAAGATGCCACACGACGGTTATGTTATGGTAAGATGTCATACAATGGGGTAAGATGCCCTCATACATGAATAAGAATCAGGGATAACAAAAGAAGTTGAAGAACGACCAATAACACTTACTTAACTAAGATGTTATGCATTACTGTATGTCTTTTATATCATGTTAAGTAAATATGTATGTGCTCACGATGTGTCGTCCCTGTAGGTACACTTTTGGATCAAGGGCTTAGGGTCGGGTTGAGGAGGTGAGCTAAAAGGAGCAAGATGAACATAGGATGCAGGATTTTGATAGTCTCTACTCTAGGAGTAGTGTAAACCTATAACTTTAACATTCATTATTGGGAATGTAATTACTAGCTTTTGGAAATTTCATTTTGGCCTGTAATCCTCTTAACTCAAGCTACAACCGGAACCCTTAAGAGGTTATAAATGCATGTTCTGTCCTTTATATGTGTACTATATGACGTTAAGGTAGGAAGACCCTACAATACCGCTGATTCTATAGCTCGGAATTGTGCCACCTTCGAGCGATGGGTACTGATTGTGTACCGCTATTAGACGACGGAGACAGGTATGCCGCTATCTTATTAGGTATATTGCTGTTTGGTTAGAAATATTGTTGAGGTCATATGTTGACATGTACCGTCACGTGTTTGACGATGAGATTATGGATGTCATGTATTGACATATACCGTCACGTGTTTGACGATGAAATTATGGATGTCATGTATTGACATATATCGTCACGTGTTTGACAATGAAATTATGGATGTCATGTATTGACATATAGCGTCATGTGGTTGACGATGATATTGTGGATGTCATGTGTTGGCAGGTACCGTTACATGATGACGATGACACAGAGGATGGTCTATGTGGACGGATGCCATCGTTATGATGAAAAATACAGTTGGGAATATGTATTTAGTCGTAAGGTTTGAGAGCCAATGGTGGGCACGGGGTGGTGTCTACATCATCGGTTGACGAGACCATTATGCCGAGCACGTTTAATCGATGAATAACTGGATGCGCCGTACACGTTAGTCTACCGCATCACGCATTGAGGTTGTCCCTTCGGGTATACTCGTTGGGATGGCTATGGCCAAATGACTTGTGATAGGAGTAGTTATTGAGGAAACTACTTGCACGTACCGATGTGACGTATGGTGGATATAGTCACACCCACACATGAAGGTGTGAGATAAATCCTAAGGGATTAGGATTGCATTGTGGTTGAGTAAGGGCACCGGGATGTCCATTGTGCTTTGGTGTTTTAGAGAAATATTGGGTGATGACCCACTGCTCTAAATGGATGTTACGGTATGATATACCGGGATGGAACGTATGATACGTTGGTAGGTTTGGTATGAACCTATGGAGGCAATGATGTCCTAGCCAGGTATTGTTGCAGTATTATAGTGAGCTTTTTGTAGCCATTATACTGCCCGTTGGAACAGAGTTTGGTGAATCGTAGAATGATACGATGTGGGTTTATAGTGGACTCTTGTAGTCACTATGTGGCGCGAGGTTTGAGGCAAAAAAATACCTCACGAGAACGTTTGTGCGTTAAATACTTTGAGGGACTTGTATTTGGACAGCTCAGTTTTGTTGGGAATACCAATGTGAGTGTCAACAAGTCGTTGTAGCTCTGGTTGAGCATCTTTGCATATGGAATGCAATGGGGAAGCACAATCTGAATTGTGGAATATAGTTAGTGGAGTGACACTACTATGTTGATTGTATCTCTTGGAGAGATTTGGATATACTGTCATGGAGACAGCTGATATCGATCATGGGTTGATTATAAATCAGCCATAGTAAGCATTACTGTGTTGGATTGGGTAATGGCTTTATATTTCCGGTGAGACGTACGAGGAGACGTCTCTGAGGAGATTGTAAGGACCCCCGTGCCCTTAACCATCTATTAGTGTATTAATCCATGTATTTAGTTCATACTCTCATGTAATCACAGGGAAAAACCATACGCAAGTATAGCATAATATACCGTCTATAAAATTTCTTCATTAGAACCACATAATATTTCAAATCCCCCAACCAAGACCACTTACATAGCATGCACCCTTATAATACACTAACACGCTCTCAGTTCATTTAGCAATTCCGTATTTAATTGCATGTAAACAATAAATGAAGAGAAAAGTCATGCCCCTTTTATACATTCCATAAACACATATAAACATGTTCACATGCGAGCACCCAATGAATGAATGTGTATTTAATGCATAAGATACTCTACCAAGTACCGTTACTGGTACTTCGATCCTGGAAGCACCCCCAATCCATAGCTCGAGCTCAACTCCAAAGCCATCGATGTACCTATTCACCTGCCCCAACAGAGACAGTCCCCACACGGGTGAGCATACCAATATCCCAAATTCAATAAGCACAATATTACAATTCATAATTTACACAATGTAAAGGCTATGAATATTTAAAAGACACTCCCTGGATGGCATCATCCTCATCCAGGATCCCCTGTGTTGTTCATGTTCTCAAAATAATCGAAACCATCAAAATCCCAAAGCCAGTTAGTCATTACATTGATTAACAAATCCATTCCCTATTTACTGATACCATAATCAACAAAAACAAATCATTAAACAATGATTATAGGTATTCCATATATCTCACTAATAAATCCATAGTTCTATCTCATTGCTCGCTCCACAATAGCGGTATTTTAATCCCACGGACGCTCAACAGCGGCGGCGTCATAACCGACGTTCCCTCAACGACGACATTATTCTAATCATTGCTCGCTCAAAAGCGGCCCCATATATTTCCAATATATCTATCCATTTATTGCAAATACAAATAACCATGGATTTCACAGTTGCAATAATATAAAAGGCTATGCTCGTCCGTTATACGTACCTTATAATTCCATAGTTCGATCCAACCTTGCCTTGGTCCCGTGACCGATGAATTATGTGCTAAACACAATTAATAAATCACAATTAATTACAAGCATGCAGCCACGTGCCCAAGCACATTTACAACCTCATACCTATCGTCAATCTATGACGATTAACCATTTAAAAGACCCCGGGCGAAGCATGCATCGATTCTATAACAATAAAACCACATTAACCCCAAAACAGGGCATGTCGATCGATCAGCCAAATGGGCTCGATCGATCGGAGCCCCAGCAAGAAATTGCCCAAATTTCCCCCTTGCTCGATCGATCGAGCATCGATCGATCGACCGACCATCTCGACCGATCGAGCGTTTTGCTCAATCAATCGAGCCAACTGCTCATCATCTCCAAATTTTGATAATTACGCGCGATCGATCGAGCCCATGTACCGATCGATCGGCGAGCTCTGAAACAACCAAAAATGGTGTTTTAAGGTATAAAATCCCCAAATAAACGAACCCAACACCCATTAAACCAATATTCCTCAACATAAACCCCATATAACTCCTTACACAAACCAACCCAAAAATATTTAAAATCCAACAAATCCATACCCAACACCACACATGCTCAAATACTACAATACTACCATCAAAACGAAGACAAAGGCGAGAGGAAGAATAATACCTAATTATCTTCGAGAAATTCGGCTCCCAAGCCGAGCCACCAGCGATTTAAGCTCAAAGGAGAAAAGGGGGAGGGAAATGGGTTTGGGGAACGAAACGATGGAGAGAGAGAGGTGAGATCCAAAATGGCTGAACACCGAGTCCACTTGGTATATATAGCACCAAGGCTCAAAAATCCCGAGTCTCCTACAAATACATCATGACTCGTTAAAAATCATCTGTGTTCAATAATTACCTCTCAATCTCCATTTTCATTACCAACCCCAGCACAAAGTACTCCGAACCCCAGATCCCACCAAAAACCAAATTCTAAGGTTTATTGTAAAGACCCGGAGTTTAGTTAAGGGGTAACTAAAACTTGACTAAGAAGAGTTTGAAAATTTCTAAACTCTAGCCAAGAGTTTCAAAACATCAAGGAGTCTCAATTTAACTAAACCACTCTCGGTTTTATGCCAAATAAACCAAACCATACCAAGCAAGAGATAAGCGTGCATTCAACTCAATATTGGGCCGTGTGTTTGCTTCGAAGTTGGCACGATTTTGTTAGATTTGTTCCCTCAATTTAGAAAACTCCAAGCCAAGATTAACACCTACTTTGGGCACTCCTTAACTGAGCAAAACACCTCCAAGATAGCAGCAAATCAGAGTGAGAAAGAATCCAACTTAAGCGCATCAGAATCTGTTCGATTGGATCCCGTTTTCTCAGATTATAACTCGCGTGGCTTCGATCCAAGTAACATCTAATTGCATCCCATTAACCAAGGGTCCAAGCCACTACCAACCAAGAGACCTTCACCAAGCTAGAGCCACAGAATCACTCACCTAAGTCTGTGAAAGACTCACCCAAGAAGAGCCCCAGCAGTTCGAAGAATTGCATACCAATTAGGAGTCTCATAATTGCTCTTATCCAACTGAGAGTCCCTTCACCTGTGGGTATCAAGTTTTTCCTCTATATAAGCAAGGTTCCAGCATCTATTTCATTCACCAATTCACTCTCAAACCAGCAGCAAAAGCCGAAGCTTTCTGACCACCAAACCAGAAGCTTTAATCATCGAAATTCTGCACCAGCAGCAGATTTAGATTCTGAAATATTTTCGCATCCCTTTCAGAAGCTGTTTCATTGTGTTGTGTCTTCAAACCAAACCGTGATTTGATTCCATAATCTGTCCAAGTAATCCAGGAAGGATTAACCGCGAACCAAGCCAATTTTTGAACCAAGATCCATCGTTTGTTCAAGCGATAGTGTTCTGTCTTTGATTCGATTAATTGACAGAAACGTTTGCTCGTTTTAATCCAACTTTGAACCTTCAAAGATTTCCAGCAACCTTGTTCGTAAGTTCCTCTGTTTTGTGAGTTGAAACTCAAGCAGAAACCATCGAAATTCCATCAACTCTCAAACCAGCAATCTGCCAAGTTCTGTTAAGTGGTCCAGCATTTATTCAATCGTGTTGTATCGTTTATTCAAAGGATTCCAGACGTGATTCAAGGATTTTAGCGTGGTGTTTCGAGTGTTGTTCGGAAGCCAAAGAGGTTACGAAAACGTGTGTTTCAATCCCTTGATTCAAGCAAGCAAGTACCAAGCACGGTAAGTGGGCTTTTGTTAATATTCGTTTCGTTTTTGAGAAAACCTATGTATGTTTTGAAATATCAATCGATATGTTTTATATGAAACTATGAAATTATTAATTTGTAAACACGTTAAACTCGAAATCTAATTGGATTTGGATCCCCATGACCCTGATGCGGTGGGGTGTAACCGCTAAAAGAACCTTATACGGTGGTAATCCGTTGTTTCTAGAGTATCCAGACCCTTTATTCGTGGGTTAGCCGATGTTATGACCTCATCTCTAGGAGGGATAAGTCTAGAGACTGATATCAGTACCAAGAAGAGAGTAGAATGCTTTACTGTGCTTAAGTATATGAAAAATTATGAACGATATGAGATGTCATGTTATGGCTCGTTGGAGCAATTATGTCAAGATACATTCATATCGGTTTATGTCAAGTTTGATTCATGTTATGAAAATTATGAAGTATTATATTATCATATCGATTGTCCCCCACTTGCTGAGTGTTTTCCAAAACACTCACCCCTTACTCTACATCCCCAGATAAAGCTGAGGAAGAAGTTGAAGCCGAAGAAGATTACCAATTTTGGGGTTGGTGATATATCCGCTGCGTATTTCTAAGAATTAAGATCCCAAGACTTTATTTAAGTACGACTTTTAGAGTTTGATTACGCGTTTTTAATTCAGTTGTAAAGACAATGATTTCTTTATTTATGGAATATAGACTGGTTTTGTTTATTACGATATTACGAGGCTTATTGATTTCAAGTTGTTTATGGAAATCAATGCCGGTGTTATTGACCCCGGTCTCGGGGCGTGACATTTTAGTGGTATCAGAGCTAGCCAGGTTCCATAATCCCGCTGGGAAAAGTATTCTAGTTAAGGAAATAACTAGAAGAAAATTCTGGTTGAAATAGACCAACTGGAGAAATAAATACAGTTGGGTGAAAATTGTCGTTTCATGATAATTACGATAATCAGGAGTCCAATCTGATTAATCACATGAATACGTAAATTTTCGAATTTTTAAAATTTTCAGTTCCTGTTTTTAAAATTTTATTTTCGAAAAATCAGATTTTTAGAATTATTCTTCGGATTTTTCGAATTCAGAATAGTGAACCCTAAGCTCCAAGTCGTCGCCGCTGATTGCCGCCATGATAGACGCCGGGGAATATACCAATCGAATCGTCTTCTTCAGTCGATCATTCTGTCCAAGTATCAGACCAATCGAACTCCGTTTGATCCGTCAATTTCCCGATTGTTCTCAGGAACCCTAATTCCCAATTTTTGTTCGATTCCCGATTTCTCGAGCATCGCACGATTGTTTTGAAATTAAAAATTTTCGTGTGATTATTCCAGCAAGTCGATCATTAGCCCTCTGTCAATTTCAGATTTCAAGCTTCGATTAGGGATTAATTCGAAACCCCTATTATTCGAATTAAGAACCCTAATTTTCGAATTTTAAAAAAAAAAAAGAAAAAAAAATTTCTTTTTCCAGAATTCGAATTCTTGCTTTTGATACTTGATTTTATAATTTGTCAAGTATTTGATTTATTCCGTGTTTGGGTTTAGGTGATGACAACCCGAGCGCAATCAGTCCAAATTCTTGGCATGGAGCAAGAGATTGAAAAGCTCAAGGAAGCCAAAGCTGAGCTGATAGAAGTTGTGAACCATCTGAGAGGCGATGTCCATAGAATTGGCTACTATCATCATCAAGCCAATGAGCAGCTTGAGGGAACTAAGGAAGAAGTAGCTAGACTAGACGAACTCCATAGGACTGCAGAGGAAAAATGCGTAGTCCAACGACAACAGCTTGATCAAATGGCTGGTCATATTCTCTCACTTCAAAATATGAACCATCGCCTGTCTATAAGAAGCAATGGTTACTGGGGTATAGTCACTCATCTTCTGAATGTCAACAGTGATCTAAGGGAAGCCAATGATCACATGAGAAATCTTCTGGATGTTGTCAATTCAGATGAAGATTCAGACGAAGACCCTGAGGAAGAACCCATGCAGGAAGATGTCGTAGAAGAATTAGGAAGTGGAGAAGTAATAGATCCATAGTTCTTAGAAGTTTTGTTTAGGAGTTTTCGTTTTATTTCAATGTTCAGCATTTTCCTTTCCAGTAGTTGTGATAAACATTTTCCCAGTGATTAATAAAATTAACATTTTTGTTTATCATGTCTTCTTTATCTTTCCGCTATCATTTTATTTCCGCGCAAAGATTTTAGATTCGTGTTATTATAGGAAATGGCCGGACGCCGCAATACCCGCGATACCAATACCAATGAGGAAAGGTATACTGACGAACAGCGAGCCACACGAATGGGTTTGAGCAGGGAAGACCTGATGGCAATTGCCACTATAGTAGCAACTACTATGCAGGGAATGACTAATCCTGCTGCTACCCAGCCTCAAGCACAGCCAGCACAGCCAGCACATCCGCAAGGTGTAAAGTACCACTATGAGTCGTTGCGGAAAAACAGAGTTCCAACCTTCGATGGTAACTCAGACCCGGAAAGGGCGCAGAACTGGCTGAAGCAAATAGAGAACCACCATAGACTGTTGGAAGTACCGAGGATATCAAGGTGGAAGTTACCATGTCTTTTCTCATCGACCAAGCAGGGAAGTGGTGGGAAAACGTGTCGCCATTAATGCAAGAAACGGGACCAGTTACATGGCAAAGGTTCCGGAGCACATTTTTGAAGCAGTACTTTCCAACTGCGGTCCAGAACCAGAAGCTGCGAGAGTTTGAAAACCTGACACAGACTACAGATATGACAGTGGTGGATTATACCGCAAGGTTTAACTCGCTGGGAACGTATGCACCGAGTATCATGGCAGACGAGTCCCTTAAGCTACATCGCTTCAGGATTGGACTGAACAGTCGAATCCAATCCGCCCTGGCAATTTTCGAGACAACCAATTTCGGAGATTAATGGGAGCCGCCATCAGGGCTGAAGCAGATATCAAGCGTCGCAAGGAAGAGTTTAAACGCAAGCGACCCTCCACGAGTCAGCATACCTCTAGCAGTCAAAACTTCAAGAGGCCTAGTCAGTCCAGCAACCAGCAAAGGGGACCCACAGTAGGCTCAACTCAATAGAGGTACCCTAAGTGTTCGACCTGTGGATTCAACCATTTAGGAGAATGTCTCAGAGGAAAAGGTGCATGTTTCCGATGTGGGAAGACAGGCCATCGAATTGCTGAGTGTCCCGAACCTGATATGAGGGGGACGACTGTGCGGAATAACGGCCCTCCTAGTAAACCAAAGGAGGCTAAGCCGAACACCAGAGTGTTTGCTATAACGCGAGAAGAGGCCGAGGACGCAAACGACGTAGTGGCAGGTACCATTTATTTAAACGAATTACCTGCGTATACATTGTTTGATTGTGGTGCCACACATTCATTTATGTCCAAAAGGTTTGCTAAGAAACTAGCCCTTAAGCCAGAACTGCTTAGTGAACCATATAACGTAGCAACACCAGCCAATAAGACCCTTATAGCACATAGCATACACCGAGATTGTAATCTTAGTATTGATGAAATCAAGTTTAATGCTGAGCTAATTCAACAACATGGTGGATTTTGATGTTATATTGGGAATGGATTGGTTATCCAAACATCATGGAGTAGTAGACTGTCGTAACAAGAATGTTAAACTACGGACTCCAGACGAGAAGGAGATCGTATACCATGGCAAAGCTAAGGAAAGAAAATTCCTACTGACGGCAGCCCAAACCTGGAAAGCCGTAAAGAACGGTGAAGAAGTTTACCTAGCTACAATAAGCGAAGTAAAAGATGAAGATGGACCCAGGATAGAAGACATAGCCGTTGTACAAGAATTTCCGGATGTCTTTCCTGAAGAGCTGCCCGGTTCTGTTCCAAACCGAGAATTGGAATTTGATATTAATTTGGTGCCAGGCGCTACACCAATTTCTAAGGCACCATACCGAATGGCTCCAGCCGAACTCAAGGAACTTAAGGAACAACTACAGGAGTTATTGGACAAGAAACAAATCAGACCAAGTGTATCCCCATGGGGAGCTCCAGTGTTGTTTGTGAAGAAGAAAGACGGGAGCATGAGATTATGTATCGACTACAGAGAGTTGAACAAGATCACAATCAAAAACAAGTACCCTCTTCCAAGGATAGATGACCTATTCGATCAACTCAAAGGAGCTAAAGTGTTTTCCAAGCTCGATTTAAGGTCAGGCTATCACCAGCTAAAGATTAAAGCAGAGGACGTGCCGAAAACCGCATTTAGAACACGGTATGGGCATTACGAGTTCACGGTAATGCCATTTGGCTTAACAAACGCGCCAGCTGTATTCATGGATTTAATGAATCGTGTATTCAAGCCATTCCTGGACGACTTTGTAGTAGTGTTCATCGACGACATACTCATTTACTCATCGAGCAATGAAGAACACGAACGACACCTTCGTCTTACGCTCCAGACACTAAGAGAGAAAGAACTCTACGCCAAGTTTAACAAATGTGAATTTTGGCTAGAAAGTGTATCTTTCTTAGGTCACATAATATCAAAGGAAGGCGTATCAGTGGACCCTAAAAAGGTAGAGGCAGTTTTAGATTGGCCTAGACCAACGACAGTGACTGAAATCCGAAGCTTCTTGGGATTAGTTGGTTACTACCAGAAGTTTGTCGAAGGATTTTCGTCAATAGCAGTACCTCTTACCAGGCTCACACAAAAGAACGCAAAGTTCATATGGAGTGAAGAATGTGAGAAGAGCTTTGAGACTTTAAAGGAAAAGCTCTCATCTGCACCTGTACTGGTATTACCAACTGAAGACATGAGTTTCACTATTTATAGTGATGCATCTAAAGAAGGACTAGGATGTGTACTCATGCAGGAAGGAAGAGTGATTGCTTATGCTTCAAGACAGCTCAAGCCCCATGAGCAAAACTACCCTACGCATGACCTCGAGTTAGCCGCAGTAGTGTTCGCCTTGAAGATTTGGAGACACTATCTGTATGGCGCCAAGTGCGAAGTGTTCACGGACCATCAAAGCCTCAAGTACTTGTTCACTCAAAAGGAACTCAACATGAGGCAGAGACGATGGATCGAACTTCTAAAAGACTACGATCTCACTATTAGCTACCACCCCGGCAAGGGCAAACAAAGTAGCAGATGCTTTGAGCCGGAAAGGCAAAGGAAAAATAATCTTAGCTACGGTCTCAGCTCAACCTTGTCTTCGAGAGACCATCAAGCTAAGCCAAGATCAAGATCCGAGCCTAACCAAGCTAAAAGAACAAGTCAGGGACAAGAAAATTACTGATTTGAGATCGATAACAATGGAATCCTGTGGATGAAAGGACAATTATGCGTGCCAGATGTGAACAACATAAGACAAGAAGTAATGTCTGAAGCGCAGAAGTCAAAGTTTTCAGTTCACCCTGGGAGTACAAAGATGTACAAGGATCTGAAGGAAAGTTTTTGGTGGAACGCAATGAAAAAGGACGTAGCTGAATTTGTTGCCCGATGCTTAGTATGTCAGCAAGTGAAAGCTGAGCATCAGAGACCCGGAGGACTTCTTCAACCTCTGGAAATCCCGGAATGGAAATGGGATCACATCTCCATGGATTTTGTCGTGGGACTACCAAAGTCAAAACAGATCCACGACGGAATATGGGTAATTGTTGATAGACTAACCAAGTCAGCACACTTCCTACCAGTCCGCATGAACTACAACTTAGATAAATTGGCAACACTATATATGGACAATATAGTGAGAATGCATGGAGTCCAAGTAAGCATACTATCGGACCGAGATCCCAGATTCGTGTCGCATTTCTGGAAAAGCTTTCAGCAAGCTATGAGAAGTAAGGTAACTCTTAGCACGGCTTATCACCCACAAACTGATGGCCAGACGGAGAGGACTATCCAAACCCTCGAAGACATACTAAGAGCTTGCGTATTAGACTTCACAGCAAATTGGAGCGAGCTTTTACCGCTAGTCGAGTTCGCTTACAATAACAGCTACCACAGTAGTATTGGGATGGCGCCATATGAAGCACTCTATGGCGCAAATGCCGATCACCATTGTATTGGGATGAAGTAGGAGAAAGAGCTATCACAGGACCGGAGTTAGTACAAGCTACTACCGACAAGATAGCTATTATCAGAGATAGACTTAAGACAGCCCAGGACCGACAGAAACGTTGGGCTGATCTGAAAAGGAGACCCGTGGATATAGAGATTGGTGAGAAAGTCTATGTAAAGATTTCACCAATGAAAGGGGTAATCAGATTTGACAAAAGGGGAAAGTTGAATCCAAGATACGTGGGACCATTTGAAGTTCTAGAAAAGGTGGGAACGCTAGCATACAAAGTAGCACTACCACAAGTCTGTCAAGAATTCACAATGTCTTCCATGTATCACAACTAAGAAAGTACATTGCCGACCCAAGTCATGTACTTGAAGCAGAAACCCTAGTAACTCAAGGGAACTTAGACGAGACATTGAATTATGAAGAAATCCAATCCGTATTCTGGATACTAAGGACCAAGTTCTAAGGAGAAAAACAATTCCTTATGTTAAGGTCCAATGGTCAAACCATATGGAGAGAGAAGCTACTTGGGAAATGGAAGAATCAATGCGGGAGAAATATCCCTATCTTTTCCTAAATCAAGTTGACTCAAGTTTCGAGGACGAAACTTCCAATAAGGAGGGAGGGATGTAAAGACCCGGAGTTTAGTTAAGGGGTAACTAAAACTTGACTAAGAAGAGTTTGAAAATTTCTAAACTCTAGCCAAGAGTTTCACAACATCAAGGAGTCCCAATTTAACTAAACCACTCTCGGTTTTATGCCAAATAAACCGAACCATACCAAGCAAGAGATAAGCATGCATTCAACTCAATTTTGGGACGTGTGTTTGCTTCGAAGTTGGCACGATTTTGTTAGATTTGTTCCCTCAATTTAGAAAACTCCAAGCCAAGATTAACACCTACTTTGGGCACTCCTTAACCGAGCAAAACACAGCCAAGATAGCAGCAAATCAGAGTGAGAAAGAATCCAACTTAAGCGCATCAGAATCTGTTCGATTGGATCCCGTTTTCTCAGATTATAACTTGCGTGGCTTCGATCCAAGTCACATATAATTGCAGCCCATTAACCAAGGGTCCAAGCCACTACCAACCAAGAGACCTTCACCAAGCTAGAGCCACAGAATCACTCACCTAAGTCTATGAAAGACTCACCCGAGAAGAGCCCCAGCAGTTCGAAGAATTGCATACCAATTAGGAGTCTCAGAATTGCACTTATCCAACTGAGAGTCCCTTCACCTGTGGGTATCAAGTTTTGCCTCTATATAAGCAAGGTTCCAGCATCTATTTCATTCACCAATTCACTCTCAAACCAGCAGCAAAAGCCGAAGCTTTCTGACCACCAAACTAGAAGCTTTAATCATCGAAATTCTGCACCAGCAGCAGATTTAGATTTTGAAATATTTTCGCATCCCTTTCAGAAGCTGTTTCATTGTGTTGTGTCTTCAAACCAAACCATGATTTGATTCCATAATCTGTCCAAGTAATCCATGAAGGATTAACCGGGAACCAAGCCAAGTTTCGAACCAAGATCCATCGTTTGTTCAAGCGATAGTGTTCTGTCTTTGATTCGATTAATTGACAGAAACGTTTGCTCGTTTTAATCCAACTTTGAACCTTCAAAGATTTCCAGCAACCTTGTTCGTAAGTTCCTCTGTTTTGTGAGTTGAAACCCAAGCAGAAACCATCGAAATTCCATCAACTCTCAAACCAGCAATCTGCCAAGTTCTGTTAAGTGGTCCAGCATTTATTCGATCGTGTTGTATCGTTTATTCAAAGGATTCCAGACGTGATTCAAGGATTTTAGCGTGGTGTTTCGAGTTTTGTTCGGAAGCCAAAGAAGTTACGGAAACGTGTGTTTCAATCCCTTGATTCAAGCAAGCAAGTACCAAGCACGGTAAGTGGGCTTTTGTTAATATTCGTTTCGTTTTTGAGAAAACCTATGTATGTTTGGAAATATCAATCGATATGTTTTATATGAAACTATGAAAGTATTAATTTGTAAGCACGTTAAACTCGAAATCTAATTGGATTTGGATCCCCATGACCCTGATGCGGTGGGGTGTAACCGCTAAAAGAACCTTATACGGTGGTAATCCGTTGTTTCTAGAGTATCCAGACCCTTTATTCGTGGGTTAGCCGATGTTATGACCTCATCTCTAGGAGGGATAAGTCTAGAGACTGATATCAGTACCAAGAAGAGAGTAGAATGCTTTACTGTGCTTAAGTATATGAAAAATTATGAACGATATGAGATGTCATGTTATGGCTCGTTGGAGCAATTATGTCAAGATACATTCATATCGGTTTATGTCAAGTTTTGATTCATGTTATGAAAATTATGAAGTATTATATTATCATATCGATTGTCCCCCACTTGCTGAGTGTTTTCCAAAACACTCACCCCTTACTCTACATACCCAGATAAAGCTGAGGAAGAAGTTGAAGCCGAAGAAGATTATCAATTTTGGGGTTGGTGATATATCCGCTGCGTATTTCTAAGAATTAAGATCCCAAGACTTTATTTAAGTACGATTTTACTATTTAAGACTTTTAGAGTTTGATTACGCGTTTTTAATTCAGTTGTGAAGACAATGATTTCTTTATTTATGGAATATAGACTGGTTTTGTTTATTACGATATTACGAGGCTTATTGATTTCAAGTTGTTTATGGAAATCAATGCCGGTGTTATTGACCCCGGTCTCGGGGCGTGACATTTATCACCACGATGAGAATACAATCTCAACCCTTGGATCCAATGACCCCAAATACCGTATTTAAAATCCTCAGGAGTCCCAACTCCGAAATTGATTCATACTTGCCACAAATAAAATCCATTGAGGATCAATACTACACCCGGATTTACACCAATAATTCTCGGGCATCACAATTATCCCCTACTAATAAAATTTCTTCCTCGAAATTTGCACGGCGTACTCCAAGTATTGTCGAGACCCCACAATCCAAACGGATCTACATTGTCAAATCATGAACATATCATGAATGACACACCAAGACACCGACCTCGCACCCTAACCTGGAATGGAGTAAACCCACCAAACCATCACAATCGCAAAAGAATGTCAGCATATCCTAATGCTAACCACCAAAATGCAGTCAGTCAGCCCTAACTGCTAACCAAACGAATCATTCTTGATTCCAGCATAGATATCGCCTCAATGATATAACTACTACTTAGCCTACGATGTTAAACATACATCGTTACCAAGGAAACCACAAGTACACCACAATGTACTTATACAAAATCCGGTTTCCGCTCTCCAATTCAATCTCCACCAAGGAGTAGTTGCACCACTTTGCAACACGGATCGGACAACCCACGGCCACCGATCAACACAAAACACATCTCCAAAGATTTCTAAATCTGTATGTTCCAAGAAATTACATCCTGGTCCAAACACATCATTGAGACTCCACAAGTTCTCAAGTTTCCAAAAGGATATGCAAGAAAAATCATTGCATTCCCGCCACGCGTGTCAACCACGACACCTAACAAATCCGAATCATGGCCATCCCTCGTTTACCCTAGGATTCAACAATCCTAACACATGGATGTTATCAAATTACTCATAAATGAATTACCATGGCCTCAACACACGACAATCCCTCCTCAAGGGAGTCAACCAGACTTCACGATCATTCTTCAGAATGCATCGTGCCATTGAGATTACCAATCTCAAGGTGCCACAATATCTCACTAGAGATTCATTCATCAAAGTATACTAACCCGATGCTCGACTAGTACCAAGAAAATGCTGGCATTCGTATACACACACCGGCATACATGCCTAAGCACCAGTACTACCTGCATACTCAATGCAATAGACTCGGGTATCACCAATCATACCCAGAAGTCCCATTTACAACTGTCAATCCCCAGTTATTCTCACCCCGCGTAGAATAATGATTGGTGGACCAACGACCAATGATGTGATTCCAACATCAACACCACACAAACCGACTCATCGGATCTCCCAAAGATTCCCAACCGGAAAGTGTCATGATCCATGACCCTCCAACCTCGAACCACAGTTCGGAAAACTGGATATATTTATACCAAAACATATCCCGGAACCAATAAATACACAACTGGTCCAGAATAGTGCATCAATGCCACTATTACCAAATCGAAATCCGTATACACAACGTATACACATCTAACGATGTTTTGTACTAATATCATAGTACTCTACAAACCTCGAGCATCTCCCAGAGACGCCTCCTCGTACGTCTCGCCAGAAATATAAAGCCATTACCTAGTCCAACACTGATAATGCTTACCCTGGTTGATTCACGATCAACCCTCGACCAATACTAGCCATCTCCATGACAGTACAATCCAAATCTCTCCAAGAGATAAAATCAATATAGTTCACCCCACTAACTATATCTCACAATCCAATTGTGTCCCCCATTGCATTCCATAAGCAAGGATGCTCAACCAGTCCTAACTACGACTTGTTGACACTCACGTTGGTACTCCCAACAAAACTGAGCTGTCCAATACAAGTCCCTCAAATTATTTGACGTAAAAATGTCCCCGTGAGTTATTTCCTGCCTCAAACCTTAAGTCACGAAGTGACTACAAGTGTCCACTATAACCCTCATCGTATCATTATACGATTCACCAACTCGGTTCCAACGAGCAGCATAATGGCTACAACAAGCTCACTATAATACTGCAACAATACCTGGCTAGCAGATCGCTGCCTCCTTAGGTTTATACCAAATCTACCAACATATCATACGTTCCACTCCGGTATACCATACCATACCATCCATTAGAGTATTGGGTCATCACCCGCTATTTCTCCAATACCAATGAACAACGGACATCCCAGTGTCCTCACTCAACTACAAAGCAATCCTAATACATTAGGATTTATTCCACAACTCCATGTGTGGATGTGACCATGTCTACCATACGTCACATCAATAAATGCAAGTAGTTTCCTCAATAACTACTCCTACCACCAATCACTTGGTCAAAGCCATCCCAACGAGTATACCCGAAGATACTACTAATCGTAAAACATTTACCTCAAATACATGATGCGGTACATTCACCTGAACAGTGCATCCATCTATTCATCGAGCAAACCCGCTCAACATAATGGTACCCCCCCTTTGCCCAGCATCGGCACTCAACCATACGATTAAATACGCACACTCAGGCGTATTATTCATCGTAACGACGATACACGTCTACATAGAACATCCACTATGTCATAGTCATCCAGTGACGGTACATGTCAACATATGACATCCAAAATAATGCTAACAAAATAGCAACATATCATAACTCATTGCTAACAGCGGCATACCTTTCTCCATCGTCCAACAGCGGTACGCAATCAACACCCATAGCTCCTGGGCGGCACAATCCTTGTTACGTACAATGCGGCATAACCCATCACTATAGAGTCAGCGGAATGAAACATCGCTACATACATCCAGCGGCATGATCTCTCGCCATATATATCTGGCGGCATGAACCATCGCCATAGAACTAGTGGAATGCACCATCGCTATATAGATACCCGGCAGCATAAACCATCGCCAATAGAATAGTGGAATGAACCAGCGCTAAATAGATACCCGGTGGCATGAACCATCGTCAATAGAATAGTGGAATGAACCATCGCTATAGAGATACCCGACGACATGAACCATCGCCAATAGAATAGCGGAATGAACCATCGGTATATAATCAGCGGTATAAAACATCGCTATACAATCAGCGGTATAAATCATCGCTATATAATCGGCGGCAAGAACCATCGTCATATAATCAGCGGGATAAACCATCGTTATACAATCGGCGGCAAGAACCATCACCAAATAATCAGCGGCATAATCGTGGACTCAAGAGATGCTCACATTCATGTAGCACTTTGTTCCTTTCGGACCCAAGAGGTGGCTCACATTAAATGCAGCACTTTGTTCCCGATCGCGTAACTACGTCATGACAGCGGCATCATCATTTCAACGTGACAGCGGCATGTATCATCGCTTCGACACGACAACGACATCATCACTTCGACATGACGATGGTATCATCGCTTCGACATGGCAGCGGCATCATCGCTTCGACGTGACAGCGGCATTTACCATCGCTTCGACACGACAGCGGCATCATCTCTTCGACAAGACAGCGGCATAATCAGATATGTATCACTTTGTTACGCATGCCCAAGAGGTACTCTCATGCACGTGCCACATGCCCCGTAGGCGCAAGAGGTGACCCCGTTCATGTGCACATTGTCCTTTGGACTCAAAGGGTAATGCTCATTCCGCATAATCTCACCGATATTTCCATACACCTGCATCAAGGTTAACACAACAGTCCACAAATTCTACCACGTTATATCGGCGGCTCAATAATATCCCTCGCTATGATATGACAGTGGCATTAACCATCGCTTCGACATATGAGCGGCAAATATTATGATCCATCACTGGTGATATACCCGTAGCAGGACTCTAATTGCAATACATTTCCATGCTCAATATCAATTGAAATCTCATAATCATATGGAAATCATACCCGAATATTCAACTGTCTATTATCCACCATTCCGGTCCTTAGACAGCATATCATGTTTCTCATTTCCTGATTCTCCTACAACATCAAATTCTTTAACACTTTTATATCAAGTGCTAACCGTTCTCATCAATCTCTTCTCATCGTATTCCATATGATCCTACAACCACCATGGTTAGCAATACCACATTCCATATCATAAAAGCACATAAGCAAATAGCTGTGTCACATAACACTAACTACCATCATGCATAAATATGTGCTACCCATTCCCATCAGCATGTTCCTAGGCCCTCAACAGCCCCAAAGAGCAAATCACTGCTCTGATACCACTAACGTAAGGACCCCCGTGCCCTTAACCATCTATTAGTGTATTAATCTATGTATTTAGTGCATACTCTCATGTAATCACGGGGAAAAACCATACGCAAGTATATCATAATATACCGTCTATAAAATTTCTTGCATTAGAACCACATAATATTTCAAATCCCCCAACCAAGACCACTTACATAGCATGCACCCTTATAATACACTAGCATGCTCTCAATTCATTTAGCAATTCCGTATTTAATTGCATGTAAACAATAAATGAAGAGAGAAAAGACATGCCCCTTTTATACATTCCATATACACATATAAACATGTTCACATGCGAGCACCCAATGAATGAATGTGTATTTAGTGCATAAGGTACTCTACCAAGTACCGTTACTGGTACTTCGATCCTGGAAGTACCCCCAATCCATAGCTCGAGCTCAACTCCAAAGACATCGATGTACCTATTCACCTGCCCCAACAGAGACAGTCCCCACACCGGTGAGCATACCAATATCCCAAATCCAATAAGCACAATATTACAATTCATAATTTACACAGTGTAAAGGCTGTGAATATTTAAAAGACACTCGATGGATGGCATCATCCTCATCCAGGATCCCCTGTGCTGTTTGTGTTCTCAAAATAATAGAAACCATCAAATTCCCAAAGCCAATTAATCATTACATTGATTATCAAATCCATTCCCTATGTACTGATACCATAATCAACAAAAATGAATCATTAAACAATGATTACATGTATTCCATATATCTCACTAATAAATCCATAGTTCTATCTCATTACTCGCTCCACAATAACGGCATTTTAATCCCAAGCACGCTCAACAGCGGTCATAACCGACGTTCCCTCAACGACGACATTATTCCAATCATTGCTCGCTCAAAAGCGGCACCATACAATTTCCAATATATCTATCCATTTATTGCAAATACAAATAAGCATGCATTTCACAGTTGCAATAATATAAAAGGCTATGCTCGTATGTTATACGTACCTTATAATTTCGTAGTTCGATCCAACCTTGCCTTGGTCCCGTGACCAAGGAATTATGTGCTAAACACAATTAATAAATCACAATTAATTACAGGCATGCAACCACGTGCCCAAGCACGTTTACAACCTCCAACCTATCGTCAATCTATGATGATTAACCATTTAAAAAGACCCCAGGCGAAGAATGCATCGATTCTATAACAATAAAACCACATTAACCCCAAAACAGGGCATCTCGATCGATCGGCCAAATGGGCTCGATCGATCGGAGCCCCAGCAAGAAATTGCCCAAATTCCCCCCTTGCTCGATCGATCGAGCATAACGCTCGATCGATCGACCGACCATCTCGATCGATCGAGTCTTTTGCTCGATCGATCGAGCCAACTGCTTATCATCTCCAAATTCTGATAATTATGCGCGATCGATCGAGCCCGTGTACTGATCGATCGGCGAGCTCTGAAACAGCCAAAATGGTGTTTTAAGGTATAAAATCCCCAAATAAACGAACCCAACATCCATTAAACCAATATTCCTCAACATAAACCCCATATAACTCCTTAAACAAACCAACCCAAAAATATTTAAAATCCAACAAATCCATACCCAACACCACACATGCTCAAATACTACAATACTACCATCAAAACAAAGACAAAGGCGAGAGGAAGAATAATACCTAATTATCTTCGAGAAATTCGGCTCCCATGCCGATCCACCAGCGATATAAGCTCAAAGGAGAAAAGGGGGAGGGAAATGGGTTTGGGGAAGGAAACAATGGAGAGAGAGAGGTGAGATCCAAAATGGCTGAACACCCAGTCCACTTGGTATATATAGCACCAAGGCTCAAAAATCACGAGTCTCCTACAAATACATCATGAATCATTAAAAATCATATGTGTTCAATAATTACCTCTCAATCTCCATTTCCATTACCAACCCCAGCACAAAGTACTCCGGACCCCAGATCCCACCAAAAACCAAATTCTAAGGTTTATCGCCACGATGAGAATACATTCTCAACCCTTGGATCCAACGACCCCAGATACCGGATTTAAAATCCTCTGGAGTCCCAACACCAAAATTGATTCATACTTGCCACAAATAAAATCCATTGAGGATCAATACTACACCGGGATTTACAACAATAATTCCCGGGCATCACAGAGATGCTCGAGGTTTGTGGAGCACTATGGTATTAGTGCAGAGCGTCATGAGATGAGTATACGTTGTGTATACGGATTTCGGATTGATGATAGTTGCAAGGATGCACTATTCCGGTTCGGTTTTGTATTTTATTGGTTTCGAGATATATTTTGGTATAAAAATATCCGGGTTTTCCGAACTATGGTTCGAGGTTGGAGGGTCATGGTGTGAGGGCCTGGTCCTAATCAGAGGTTTAATTAACACACGATTGTTATATTAACGTAAACAGCGGAAGATTAAGTTAAAAACTTTCAAAAAGTGATCCTCAAAATTTTTCGCAGTTTGTTTCTAAAACATTTCCGAATAGTGAAAATATGTATTTCCAGTTTTTACATCTAACATGGTATTCATCGCATAAGCATTACATATAATTTCTCAGTAAAGTAATACTTAAAAATACAGATACACAGGGCATACCCCGGTAATTTAAACATAAGTAAAAATTACTAAACAACTACTGGGACTCAAAACATAAATCATATACCTGAGCTCGCTCTCAATGAGCTCTGGTATTTAACGATGCTTCGTCTCGAGCATCCACAGTACGTCCACCTGTACCACCTGTCATGCCCATACAACAAAGACATGACAGCCCCCCGCGAAGGGGGTCAGAACCCAGTACGAGAAACAGATAATATCACAGTGTATGACAAATAACATGCGATGCATGCCGTGCATGAATGCAAATGCATATGAAGGGTATCAAATCTCGAATATCCATATCTCAAGAGTCCAAAGGAAGATCATCAATCACTCATCAGTGGTCGAGCAGGATGTGACACGCTCCGCGCTCCGATCTATCTTGCAGTCGAGCCATCGGCGGTCCATCATCCTCGTGTCTGGGCGACGTCGGCACGCTCGTCGCTCCGACATCGCTCAGCTCACTCTCTCTCCTGCCGAGCCAACGGCTGCCCATCATCCCCAGACACGCATCACAGATACCAAAGAAAAGATATAGGTACCAAGAAACGAATCGATAGGCTCAACATGACATGCTCAATGTCCATGCGTGTCAATGCATCATGCAATAACATAATCTCATGTGATGCACCTCAAATCTCATGTCATCATATATCATGCAGTCAATGTACCATGTAATTCACATACTGCAGATCAACTTATCACATAGTCACATAAGGAACAAGTAATGACAAGTAAATCATACCCGGGAACATCACATGTCTTTGCCAGACATTGTGATAAAACCCGTTTTCTACGTACCTCAAACCGTTAGCTAATTACCAAGTGATCCTCGACTCAATCTCAGGATTAATAAACCTGGCCATAACAGTTCCAAATACAACATAATGTCACATACTAGCCTTAAACATATCAAATAAAACTCAAACTTAGACCCAAAACCAATTCTCTAAATTTCAGCCTGCGCAACCGTAGAGATCGGCTCATAACTTTTCCGATACTTAATAAACTCACATGCGTCCAATTTATTTTCAAATATAACTCAAAAATGAACATTTCATCAGTTCAACTCATCTTCAATTTCGTTCATTTAGCCTAGGTAAAATGACCAAGAACAATCTGCTAGAAAAATAGGACAATTCACCAAATTCCAGCCTGACCCATTTTTGTATAAAAATCATAATAAATTCATATGACGTCCAAATGACTTGCGGCTAGTGGGAAACTCACCAAAACCCAAAGTACTACAGTTCATATATGAAGTACAGAAGCTAGTTCGCTCATCTAGAGGCACATGCAAAACAAAGTATGGCAGTTTTAAAAATACTTATACACTCTGTTTTGATAGAGTGAGCAGTTCTAGGAAAAAGTGCATATCTTGCACAAATAAACTCCAAATCATGTGAGGCCAGTTTCTAATGCAAGATAACGCAAAGCTTTACAGATTTTATTCAGACACCAAGGTCAAAATCGTAGCACAGTTTGCCCAGATTTACCAGGAAGGCACTGCATGTGCAACCCGCCTACATGCATGTTTCAGATTGTACATCTTGTGGTAAAAACATCATAACTCATTCATTTTAAGTCCAAATCATCTCAAATTTTAACCACAGGACAAATACACATATATCTACAACCTTTTTTTGAGGCTCAAAGTCAGATTCCGAGACTAAGTAAATCGAATTTGCGAAATCATCCACTGCATGCAACATCAAATTTGTGCAGATTCTGTTTTAATAAAAAGACACCAACATTTTCGTGTCTCCTCCTAAATTTCGACCCAAATTCTACAAAATCCAACTAAAATAAATAAAAACAAGTCCATACCCTTGAAGACTCAAAAGTTTTCCACCATGGCTCCTTCCTAGCTTGAACTCCTCCAAACTTGCTCCAAAATTGAAAATTCTTGCACCTAACTAACACTCTTGCCTTGGGGTTTCTAAATCGCTAATTGCATGTAACATGCATTAACAATTGCAAGAGATTTTTGTCCTAAAAGAGGCTGGAATTTCGAAACACAAGGTGGGAGAAAGAGGGGAGAAGGAAGAGAAAGTGGAGTGTTCTAGTTTAAGAGAGAGAGAGTGTTAGCTAAAATTTTAAACCCAAAAATCTGAAATGACATGCATGGGGCATGAGTTTTTATGCCCATTTGGCATTATTTTGAATTTATTTGATGTATTGTGGAATCCATGTGTCAATACATCACTATCTTGCAAGCTTAATAATCCAAAATCATGTATTAAACATGAGTTAAATTAATTAATGGCATGTGTTTTCCAAGTGACATGTGCTCATGCACATGCTCATGCACTAAAACATGTTCCACTAGTTGGTTGACTCATCGTAGTCCGGAACACCTTAATCCATGTTTGTACTTTTAATTATCCGGTTTTGCTTAATCATCATTAATCCCGATTAATTAGCATCGGGGCCTTACATTTCTTCCCCTCTTCAAAAGATTTCGTCCTCGAAATCGCAAAACTGAGTATAACTCAATAAATCAAAACATACGAGATGTCTCAATCTCATTCATAGATACATAAGGATCATCATGTATCAATGACAACTGCTGTGGTCGTCTCAACGATCTACCACTTAATCAAAGTTCTCTATGATTCCACAAAGTTCAAAATATCGAGGCAACATCAAACCTCACTTAACGAATCATATTGATCATCGCAAATGTAATATTTCCATATTTACCTGATTCTCAACTCGAAGTCTAACGATATATTTCTCTTTGGCGTAGCAGATCTGCTCACCTCAAGCCAAATTTTAATCATTTTCGCAGAAATTTTATCGTTCCTGGCATTTTTTCTCAACAATCTTAAGTTATGCCAAAATTTCTTATCAATTTTCTGTCATCACATCAGCGATCGGTAATTCTGGTTCTGCAAAACCTGAACCGATACCATCCCAAAAGTTTTCTGAAACTTAAATTATAGGACAATTCTACTGGTGAATAATGATTTCTGTCAATTCCCACTAAATCATCACTATTAATCGAGACATGACTTCCAAGATCTGGATATTTTCTCAGTTGATCTATCTGTATGGGTATGCTAAGCAATACTCATTGCTAACTTAGTATCCATTACATTATGAAAATAGTTTCAAATTCTGATATTATCCTCGGATCTCAATCAGATACATCTATTACAGAAACTCACTGTAACTAAACCACATTATCCATATCTTAAACATGTCGTCTTCTCATAGACATATAGACTATCACATGAAATCAATATCTTGTATTGGATAGTTAATCAATTTTGATTCAACTTGTTTCACAATCTCTGTTTGTAAATATTTGAGCTATAAAACTCAAAACTAGAAATTTCCCAAATTCATTGTGGTACTTACAAATCCTGTACTATCCCATTAGGTCTCGTATTTTTATCTTGACCTGCTGGCATGTCAAATAATTTGCCACAAAATTCAAAAATTTCTTTCTTTATACCATCTCATCATAAATAGGATCTCGAGAATGATACATCTCATCATTCCCAGAATAACACTATGTTCTCTATAGTGTGCTTTCTGTTGTAATACGTCTTTCAAATCAATAAAATTCGATGCTATATACTGATTTTTCATTCGCAACCACCACTAAATGGCATACTAAATTTACTTGGTTGATAAGACAGAACCAATTTCTTAACTCAATATCTGTATGGGTATGTCCTTCAAGTCCTTCCGATCGTCAAAATCAGAGGTTATCAAACTGCAAAGCAACCATCGATGCTACCATTGTACCTTGCACTTTTAGGTTCAGTGCATCTGCTACTAGTTACATTTTCCTTGATTTATATTGACTATCAAAGTCAAATTCCTTAATAAATCCAGTCATCGCTTATATCTCAAGAATATGCAATCATCTTTTCATGATACATTAGAACATATCTTCAAATCTTTGACATACGTATTTGCACAACTACATATCTCCCTGAACCAGTTAAACCAAAACAACATTGGGGTTGTAGTCCATTTCAGTTTCAGTTATGAAAACTGCTTTCTCATTCATCTGACCAAACTAATATCAAATTTCTTCTTGGTCAATTAGTTCATAAGACAGGCTATCCTAGAATATCCTTCCGTAAAAGCCTGTAGTATCTGCCAAAATTCATAAAACTTTGTATCTTGAGTACAATGATTGGTCTTGGACAAATTAGTACTATCTTTACTTTACTGGAATCAACAGGTATCTGGTGAGATGATATCACCTATCCAAAACAACACTTGATTCAACCAAAATTTACATTTCAATAACTTGGTACACCCTTTGAGCTTCACGAAGCGTCTGAAAAATCAATCACATGTGTTCTGTGTGGTTCCTTCCAGATCTCGTATACACTAGTATACCACTGATGAATATGATTACACTTCCGCCCAAAAGTTACGAAAAATTTTCTTCATCAAATTCATAACTCTACCGGTATAGTTGTCAGACCACACGACATTTCCAAAAATTCAAAATGTCTATATCTGGTTTGACCAATTGCCTAGAGAACATTTTCTCTTCTGACTCAAACTGATGGTAACCAGAGTAAAAATCGTTCTTCTTATACATTAAAGTTCCTTACAACTTGATCAGTTACTTTTCGATCTTAGGTAGTGGATATTTATTCTTGACAATAGCCCGATTCAACTACCTTTAATCGATACACATCTTCATCATATCATTTTTCTTCTTCACGAACAATACTGATGTTCCCTCAAGGTGACATACTCAGACATATGTACCAGTATCGAGGATATTCATCAACTATTCATCTATATCTGTCAACTCTACTGATGGCATTCCGTACAGTGCTTTTGATATCAAATCTATTCCTTGTCATCAACGAATAGTTAAATCGATTTCCTTCTTTAGTGACAATTCTATTGTTTCCTTTAGAAAATCTGGGCTAGTTTTCTTACCACTATGATATCTGACCGCTTTATTAATAAACAAAAGATATTTCAAAGAATAGTGTGAAGCGATTCTACCGCAAGTGCACGGTTGTCAAGTTTTAGTATAGTGAAAATTAAGTACGGGTTGTCGAATCCACAGGGACTAACGTATAAGTACCAAATAAGATTAATAAGATTATATTTAGCCTACGATCTAACGCAAACTTAAACTAAGAAATGAAACTCAAACAAAAAACAATAAAATGAATGGTTCCGGATATGCGAAGGAAAGTTGCTCAAGAAATTTATCAAGCTCTTCGTTCAACTGTGTTATCTTTAATGATTCATTTGAATAAGCAAATTATCAACCAATTGATTCTAAGGGTGAAAGGTTTTCGCTATTATTCAATACACTCTCTCGAGCTGTAAAGAAACTAACAATAAATTAGAATAAGTCACTCTCGTGCACCTATTTACTAATTCAAAGTTGCATAAATTATCAAAACCTTATAACTCTAAATCTCTCGATTCCAAGTTCTCACGTATGCGACATCATCTCTCGATCTCAATCATAACATACTTCGTGAATTAAAAGAGCGTGTTACAACGTTATCTCTCGATCTCGGTTATAACTCTCAGAATCAATCAAAGTTAGCTAGGCTTTGATCTTAACAATCGATTAAATCATGAACAATAGACATCAATACACTCAAACACAATTGAATCAATATATCAAACACAATGATACTAAATCTCAATAAAATAAACTAGAATTGTTTCAAATCAAATACAAAAGAAGTTTAATCGTCTCTCGACCTCAAAAACATCAATTGAAAATTAATATGAAATAGATTAAAGTCTAGAAATACGATAAACGGCGGAATGAATCCGTGCGTAGCACCGAAATCTCTTCTCTTGCTCCTTCCTTGCACTCCGGAATTGATTGGCTTTGGCTCGGACGAAGAACCGGAAGAACGGATCTCCTTGGCGGCGGCTAGGGTTCTTCTTTGTTCAGAAATCTCGTCTGGTATCGTCCTCTGTCTCGCTCGATCGATCGGAAATTTGTACCGATCGATCGAGACTTGTAATTCTTTGATGTTCAACTCTCTGCCTGGCTCGATCGATCGAGAGTAAATCTCGATCGATCGAGATTCCGGAAATCTCATTTCCTAAATTTCAGTTCTTTCTCGCCTCGATTTCGCCCGTTATCTTCATATTGGCTCATTTCTTCCACTTCTGATCTATTTTCCTGAAACAAACGAATAAACACCAAAAAGCATAATATCATCCAGGAAAAAGAACGGAAAGTAGGAAGAATTTACAGTTAAAAACACTCAAAATCTAAGCCTATCAACTCCCCCAAACTTAGACTTGATCGTCCTCGAGCAAGCAATAAGCTCAAAAAGAAAAGTTAAACTCGATACTAAGCATGAATCATCTTTACAACATACGTAAAATCTCAGAAATCCTACTTACACATCAATAGAAGTCCTTCAACACTTAACAAGAAGCAATTTCTCCTAAGTTAAACAATACATCGGAACGTGCGTGTGTGCTATTGTCAAACATGAGTTACATACATATCTTTAAGATCAACATGTGCCCTACCAACTCCTAGTCAAGATTACTTTGAACTACTCTACAAATTTACTATCCAGCACTTCTCCACTAATGTAATTATTCCCTAGACTTGGATCAACAGGACTTTAAAAGCTTTTAACGTTAGGCCTTTTGGTGTCGGCTCCAAAGAAAAGGTAGGATAGAAGCAAAGAAGAGAGTATAACAGAATCAGTTCAAAATCTTCTCATATAAACATTGAGCTTCTCTTCACATTTTCTAGCCTTGGCCACTTTGGGTCTTATTTAACTTTTCTTTTCAAGGCTTTTTTTTTCTCTACATCTTTTCTTTTTCTTTGCTCATTCTTTTGTTCATTTCATTTCTTTCACAATGAACTTCTCAACATATAACAATTTAATGCAATGAATGAGATTCATTATACTCTCCTAGGGATGGATGAAATTGTTCTTTTAGGCTCAAACCAAGGTGGGTATAATGAGTTTGCCAAGAATGCCGAATGGGGGTCTAATCATATGCAATGCATATACCATTCTTTTTCAATAAGGCTCAAAAGGGGATACTAAGGAATAATGTATACAAGGTAGGCTTGAAAGGCACAAACGGTCCAAAGATCGCCTAAATCATCTCCAAGTCTAGTTCCTAATTATAAATTTCGCCTCAAAGTGCCTTCACTAAACTGTAGAGTTATCTAAGATACTCAAGACTCATCATAGTTAACACAAGTTTTCAATTTAATCAATACATACTTCACTCAATCATGACTCAATAAGTGCTCACATTATTCCTCAGTTTTGACATGTAGTTAACAAAGGATATATACAAACAAGTTAAGCATTTCCATGACTCCTATCTAGATGAGGATTAATTTCATCATGTATTACCGTTGCAATTCCAACTCATCAATTCTCAAGAATAACTCAATCAATAATAAAAAAATTTGTTGGTAATGCTCAAGGATGAATCAGTCTCAACATCATGCAGTCATGCTAGGAAAAGAAACAAGACAAGTAGCAGAATGTGCAAAAGCAGGATATATACAAATACTCAAAAAACCCCCCAAACTTAGCATGTGAATTGCCCTCAATGAACAAGAAAAATAAATGCAAAGGCAAAGACACATACCATAACGACGATCGTCACTGATCGTCGTCCTCATCATGCTCCGGAGGGGGGACTGGGTAGTGGTGCTCCTCGCCCTGATATGGCGGAAATGGTGGGTACTCCGAAGGTGGAGGTGCATGCGGCTGATAAGGTGCAAAATGTGGCTCCGGCGGGAACTAGAAACCTGGAAAGCCCTGGGCCATGGCAGTGTTCCATGCACTCTGATAGTGCATGAACTCCATCTGACGCTAAGCTACCTGCTCATGGTCCATCTGCAATGCTCTCTGCATGCTATGAATGTCCCGCTGCATGCTGTGAATGCTCTGCTGCTCCAGGCGAATATCTTGGAGATCCCTATGAAGAGAGTCCAAAGTAACACGTGTATGTTCTGCAGCAGAGGATGATGCTCCAGCTTGTGTAGTGTCCGAAGGTCTTCGTCGACCCGTAGGAGGTGGTGGAGTGTCCACAATGATCGGTGTCTTCGGCGGAAGTAGCTCCTCGTCTTCCCCCCATGTCACTCCGTACCGCTGACATAAAGCAGTGATCGTGGATGGAAACGGTAGTGCGGAGGTCGGTGAGCTGCTCCCAATTTCTGCAATGTGATCAGCAATGATCTCGCCGAAGTCCACTTCCTTCCCTGAGAGGATGGCATAGACCAGGACCGCTCTGTCTTTTGTCACCTCAGACGTGTGGGTCGAAGGCATGACCCGCGAGGCGACAAATGAAAACCATGCTTGGGCCTCTGGCTTCAAATGTTTCTTTAGAACCAACTGTGGCTCTGCTTTATCATTCCTCTGCCAATCCACTCCCGGCTTGCCAATAACTGTCAATACCTCATCGTAGTCAATCCTGCTACTCTTGAAAGATTGGTATGCACAGTTTTGAAGTAAAGGCATCCGGTGAATATTGTTGATTGCGGCTCGATCCACCAATACATCCTTCCCTCGAACATAAACACTTACTTGGTGCCCTGGTCTAACAGCTCGAAGATTTGTGTAAAACTCCCTTACCAGCGGCACCACAGCATCAATCGGTGTCTGAACGAATTGAAACCACCCTTTTCGCCGGACTGTCCTAATGACAGGACATTCCAATTTATCTATGCTCATTCCCCTTTCACGGCTCAGGGGTTTCTTATGGTAGGTGGGGTATAATTCAGCAATTGTGGCATTGAGAAACTTCTTTTCATCATATCCTGGCTCAGAAACAGTGGCCTCCGCCTGCTTTTGCTTTTGGGAAGCCTCCGCCTGCTTTGACCTCTTTCTGGATGACATTTTCTTGCTAAATGATTCCCAACTAACTCAATTAAATCCAACTATCACCACACAACACTATAAATCTTCCTCCTTATTGATTCCTTCCTAACCCAATTTGACTATAATTCAAGAAATTTCACCAAAAGTTACAATCTTTAAGAATTGGAAACCAATTACCGCTTAAAAATCTGATCTTGACAAATTTGGCACTTGGCTTGGAATTCCCTTTTTGATGTACTTCTACCCAATTTGCCTTGCAATCCTTCAAATCTGCAATGAAAAACAAATATTACTTCCCAGATTTGAAGTAACTTTAAATTCTAATGGAAAAAAAATGATGAGATTTTGAAAAGGTGGCTAGGGTTCTATTGTGGAGAGGAGAAAAATTGATTTTAAAATGAGAAGGCTGCTGCGTTTGTGCCCTGTTATTTTTCAAAATTTTCTCTCGCTCGATCGATCGGAAAAAATTCTCGATCGATCGAGCGAGGCAGTAGGCACAATGTCTTTTTAAGAAATCAGGCGATCGATCGAGATTTTGTCTCGATCGATCGCCAGCGGAAGCAAACAAAATTTGAAATTTTTTTTTTTTCTCAACATCTTTCTCTCGGATTGCCTCGGCTACAACCAACTTGCTCTTGCTTTCACACCTGCAATAGAAAATACACGAATTCATTCCCAGACAAACTCAAAACAAACAAACTAACAAAAACACATCAAAACACGAAATCAAAAACAAAACTCGAGGAAGGAAAAACGGAAGTTCTTAATTTATAGTCCCAAGCTGGACTGTCACCTCCTCGTCTTCTCAATTTGATGGCTCCTTTGGATTCTTTACAGAATCACTCGGGAGCGTACCTTGCGTCCTCCCAGATATCAACGTGGCCAACTGCCCTATCTGCACTTCCAAATTTTTAATAGATGCATCCTGATTCTGCATCCTCACCTCCGTTGATGAAATCAGCTTTGCCATCAGTTCCTCCATACTCGGCTTTTGTGTGAACCCTGCCTGCGGTTGAGGGTTCAACACATTTTCTTGATTCGACCATCTCAAATTCGGATGGTTCCTCCATGGTTGGTTATAATTCGAGTAGGAATTATGGGGTGGCCTGTTACCTACAAAATTAACAGCCTCAACAGATTGGTTAAACTGGTTACCTGCCTGACACTCGATGCTAGGATGACCGCCTCCACACAGCTCACAGAAAATAGTTTGAGCCTGCATTGCTGCTGCTCCCATGCTGTCTATCTTCCGGTTCATGGCTTCTAATTGAGCCGAAAGAGCAGTGATCTCGTCCACTTGATGGACTCCCATTGGCTTCTGTGGCGTGCTCCTCTCTGATTGCCACTGATAACTGTTGCACGCCATTTCCTCCAACAAGCTATATGCCTCTTCCGGCGTCTTCCTCATTATGGATCCCCCAGATGCTGCATCAATCATGGAACGGTTAGCAGAAAATAAACCGTTATAGAACGTTTGTACCTGCAGCCATATGGGTAGACCATGGTGTGGGCATCTCCTCAACAACTCCTTAAAACGATCCCACACTTCATACAACGTCTCGGGGTCAAACTGCCCAAAAGTCGTGATATCGTTCCGCATCTTCGCCGTCTTGGAAGGGGGAAAGTACTTTGACAAAAACGTCTTTGTCATCCCCTCCCATGTTGTTATAGAACCTGCAGGTAGTGAATTCAACCATGCCTTAGCTTTGTCTCGTAATGAAAAGGGGAAAAGTCTTAACCTGATGGCGTCGTCAGAGACGCCATTGTGTTTGAATGTGTCACAAATCTCCAAAAAGTTGGAGATGTGATTATTCGGATCATCCGTAGCTTCTCCCCGAACATAACCGAGTGCTGAATCATTTGTATGATTGCCGGCTTAATCTCAAAATTGTTCGCTTGAATCGTCGGCCTCGTAATACTGGACAACGATCCATGAAATGCCGGTTGCGCAAAGTCCATCATCGATCTAGGGTGCTGTGCTTCGTTATTATCAGCCATCGCTCGAGCTTCTCGTAATCGCCTAAGTAAAGTTCTTTCTATCTCCGGATCGAAAGGCTCGAGAATGGGCTCCTCTCTTCTGAGCATGCACTAGAGAAACGATTCCTGTACAAAATAGACAAAAGGAGACAACAAAATACACAAAGTTATTAACAAAGATCAACAAAAGAAAACAAAGAGAAGGAAAACAAAAACGCAATAACAAAAGAATTGGCTAAATTACAATTAACTAATCTCGTATGATATTATACAGATTAGTCCCCGGCAACGGCGCCAAAAACTTGACCGCTTTATTTTTAAACAAAAGATATTTCAAAGAATAGTGTGAAGCGATTCTACCGCAAGTGCACGGTTGTCAAGTTTTAGTATAGTGAAAATTAAGTAAGGGTTGTCGAATCCACAGGGACTAACGTATAAGTACCAAATAAGATTAATAAGATTATATTTAGCCTACGATTAAAGAAATGCGATTATCTAACGCAAACTTAAACTAAGAAATGAAACTCAAACAAGAAACAATAAAATGAATAGTTCCGGATATGCGAAGGAAAGTTGCTCAAGAAATTTATCAAGCTCTTCGTTCAACTGTGTTATCTTTAATGATTCATTTGAATAAGCAAATTATCAACCAATTGATTCTAAGGGTGAAAGGTTTTCGCTATTATTCAATACACTCTCTCGAGCTGTAAAGAAACTAACAATAAATTAGAATAAGTCACTCTCGTGCACCTATTTACTAATTCAAAGTTGCATAAATTATCAAAACCTTATAACTCTAAATCTCTCGATTCCAAGTTCTCACGTATGCGACATCATCTCTCGATCTCAATCATAACATACTTCGTGAATTAAAAGAGCGTGTTACAACGTTATCTCTCGATCTCGGTTATAACTCTCAGAATCAATCAAAGTTAGCTAGGCTTTGATCTTAACAATCGATTAAATCATGAACAATAGACATCAATACACTCAAACACAATTGAATCAATATATCAAACACAATGATACTAAATCTCAATAAAATAAACTAGAATTGTTTCAAATCAAATACAAAAGAAGTTTAATCGTCTCTCGACCTCAAAAACATCAATTGAAAATTAATATGAAATAGATTAAAGTCTAGAAATACGATAAACGGCGGAATGAATCCGTGCGTAGCACCGAAATCTCTTCTCTTGCTCCTTCCTTGCACTCCGGAATTGATTGGCTTTGGCTCGGACGAAGAACCGGAAGAACGGATCTCCTTGGCGGCGGCTAGGGTTCTTCTTTGTTCAGAAATCTCGTCTGGTATCGTCCTCTGTCTCGCTCGATCGATCGGAAATTTGTACCGATCGATCGAGACTTGTAATTCTTTGATGTTCAACTCTCTGCCTGGCTCGATCGATCGAGAGTAAATCTCGATCGATCGAGATTCCGGAAATCTCATTTCCTAAATTTCAGTTCTTTCTCGCCTCGATTTCGCCCGTTATCTTCATATTGGCTCATTTCTTCCACTTCCGATCTATTTTCCTGAAACAAACGAATAAACACCAAAAAGCATAATATCATCCAGGAAAAAGAACGGAAAGTAGGAAGAATTTACAGTTAAAAACACTCAAAATCTAAGCCTATCAATATCAATCAACCTCAACTCTTTTTGATAAGCATCAACTTCTTACTATCAAATATCCCTCGTTTTCCAGGTATTTCAACCACAATATTTTCATAGCTGATACTATCAATATCTTAGCTTGCTATTCGTGGCGATAAACATTTCATTTGTAGCCACAATATAATCAAAAATTCATTATACTCTGAAATCAACTTACAATATCTGAAAATTTATCAGAGTATACATGCCCTTGATACAATCAAAACCATATTTCGACAACACCAATTAATTCAAATCCCCAACATTATCATCAAACTGTAATCTGCAGTTCATTGTTGCAAGTGTGGATAGTATAATTATCACTGCTGGTGTATTTTCCCAATCATCATTATCAATGCACATTTGATGCAATATATGAAACCAATGATTTTATCTCAAATCAAACTCGTGCCATGTGACCAATACACAACATGTATCTGTGATCACTAGCATCTCTATAATTGCCAAAATCGAAATGGTTATATATCCTGGAGACATCTCAATCCCATTGTCAAGGTATACTCTCTGGTCTACAGGTAATTTACTGCTGTTGAAACTGAGTGGTCGTAAAGAATAACCACCATGATATCTACCTCTAGCTCAGAGTATTTGTTGTTATGGTTGCATCTATTCCCGAGTAAGTAACAGACATGCTCTGACTGGCCACAATCAATATCAGTTCTTATTATTCTTTCAAATGGATCATTAGATATTTACATCCACAGTAACCTCAAAAGATTTGGTATTCTACAATCTCATAGTACCTTTAGAACTACTAGAGCTGGATAAATTTGAGTGATACTTCTGAAACTTTTCCAGGACTACTTGGATTATCCTAATGATAGTCACTTCATTAATCTTTAATCCAATTCTAATTACTTCGCACCACATTGGTGTCTTATTCTTCAGTCGATATCTAATCTCTTCACTAGTGAATAATTATTGAGATTAAGCAGATATTTCCATTTCTCAAGTCCACGATAATCAATTATCATTTTCACTATCATCAACATGGCCTTCTCGTAAACATCTTTTCCCGTAACAGAAAGAGGAAAAATCGTCATCTGTCACTACTATTACTCTAGATATTCTCATCTAAAAGAGTTCATAGTGAAGTTCTTTTATTCATAGTTCGGACACAGATTGGACCTAAATTACGAAATCCCCAATCCAAGTCCTCATATCCAAACCAATTCTAGTTGTTTCCCACAACAACTATACTCGATCCTTCAATTGAAATATTGCTAGTTTCAATATTCTCAAGTTCTAAATTATCATCTTGGCGTACACAGGTTTTGACGTAAACTCATACGTATAACCTTGGTCTTTCAGACTTAAATTCCCGATGTCAATCGACAAAAAGTGTTTTAAATAATTCTAGTGGCATCCACTAATCACAAGGATTAAGTCCCAAAGTGATAAATAGAAGTCTCAAAAATTATCACTATGACATAATTCAAGTAACAGTTTACAGATTCGATAGTAGCTCTTAAAGTCTATATCACAGCTACCTGTCCAAACACTAACTGTTCATCAAATCATCATATACAATCTCAAGTCATAGATGTTCTCATCACTTAGTCTACATCATCATCTGATACGCAACTGTCAGTTCTAACAGATAAAATTCTCAAAATTATATGCAACTCAGCATAATATATGCAACTTAGCATTCAAATTCCCTACATTATATGCAACTCAGCATATTCAAATTCCCTACATTATATGCAACTCAGCATATTAAAATATTCAGAGATATGGCCACTAATTATCCCTGCTTAATAATCCATTACATGTATAAAACTTCATTATCGAACATGTAAACATAGCAGGCAAGAGCATATAAATCAGATAGTCAGACACATGCACAAACAAATCATTTGTGTCTATACTCAGTGTCCTAACTCTAGTTCGAGCATATCCCAGATTATGCTCTGATACCATAATGTGAGGGCCTGGTCCTAATCAGAGGTTTAATTAACACACGATTGTTATATTGACGTAAACAGCGGAAGATTAAGTTAAAAACTTTCAAAAAGTGATCCTCAAAATTTTTCGCAGTTTGTTTCTAAAACATTTCCGAATAGTGAAAATATGTATTTCCAGTTTTTACATCTAACATGGTATTCATCGCATAAGCATTACATATAATTTCTCAGTAAAGTAATACTTAAAAATACAGATACACAGGGCATACCCCGGTAATTTAAACATAAGTAAAAATTACTAAACAACTACTGGGACTCAAAACATAAATCATACACCTGAGCTCGCTCTCAAGGAGCTCTGGTATTTAACGATGCTTCGTCTCGAGCATCCACAGTACGTCCACATGTACCACCTGTCATGCCTATACAACAAAGACATGACAGCCCCCCCGCGAAGGGGGTCAGAACCCAGTACGAGAAACAGATAATATCACAGTGTATGACAAATAACATGCGATGCATGCCGTGCATTAATGCAAATGCATATGAAGGGTATCAAATCTCGAATATCCATATCTCAGGAGTCCAAATAAAGATCATCAATCACTCATCAGTGCTCGAGCAGGATGTGACACACTCCGCGCTCCGATCTATCTCTCAGTCGAGCCATCGGCGGTCCATCATCCTCGTGTCTGGGCGACGTCGGCACGCTCGTCGCTCTGGCATCGCTCAGCTCACTCTCTCTCCTGCCGAGCCAACAGCTGCCCATCATCCCCAGACACGCATCACAGATACCAAAGAAAAGATATAGGTACCAAGAAACGAATCGATAGGCTCAACATGACATGCTCAATGTCCATGCGTGTCAATGCATCATGCAATATCATAATCTCATGTGATGCACCTCAAATCTCATGTCATCATATATCATGCAGTCAATGTACCATGTAATTCACATACTGCAGATCAACTTATCACATAGTCACATAAGGAACAAGTAATGACAAGTAAATCATACCCGGGAACATCACATGTCTTTGCCAGACATTGTGATAAAACCTGTTTTCTACGTACCTCAAACCGTTAGCTAATTACCAAGTGATCCTCGACTCAATCTCAGGATTAATAAACCTGGCCATAACAGTTCCAAATACAACATAATGTCACATACTAGCCTTAAACATATCAAATAAAACTCAAACTTAGACCCAAAACTAATTCTCTAAATTTCAGCCTACGCAACCGTAGAGATCGGCTCATAACTTTTCCGATACTTAATAAAATCACATGAGTCCAATTTATTTTCAAATATAACTCAAAAATGAACATTTCATCAGTTCAACTCATCTTCAATTTCGTTCATTTAGCCTAGGTAAAATGGCCAAGAACAATCTGCTAGAAAAACAGGACAATTCACCAAATTCCAGCCTGACCCAGTTTTGTATAAAACTCATAATAAATTCATATGATGTCCAAATGACTTGCGGCTAGTGGGAAAATCACCAAAACCCAAAGTACTACAGTTCATATTTGAAGTACAGAAGCTAGTTCGCTCATCTAGAGGCACATACAAAACAAAGTATGGCAGTTTTAAAAATACTTATACACTCTGTTTTGATAGAGTGAGCAGTTCTAGGAAAAAGTGCATATCTTGCACAAATAAACTCCAAATCATGTGAGGCCAGTTTCTAATGCAATATAACGCAAAGATGTACAACTTTTATTTAGACACCAAGGTCAAAATCGTAGCACATTTTGCCCAGATTTACCAAGAACGCACTGCAAGTGCAACCCGCCTACGTGCATGTTTCAGATTGTACATCTTGTGGTAAAAACATCATAACTCATTCATTTTAAGTCCAAATCATCTCAAATTTTAACCACAGGACGAAGACACATATATCTACAACTTTGGTTTGAGGCTCAAAGTCAGATTCCGAGACTAAGTAAAACGAATGTTCGAAATCATCCACTGCATGCAACATCAAATTTGTGCAGATTCTGTTTTAATAAAAAGACACCAACATTTTCGTGTCTCCTCCTAAATTTCGACCCAAATTCTACAAAATCCAACTAAAATAATAAAAACAAGTCCATACCCTTGAAGACTCAAAATTTTTCCACCATGGCTCCTTCCTAGCTTGAACTCCTCCAAACTTGCTCCAAAATTGAAAATTCTTGCACCTAACTAACACTCTTGCCTTGGGGTTTCTAAATCACTAATTGCATGTAACATGCATTAACAATTGCAAGAGATTTTTGTCCTAAAAGAGGCTGGAATTTCGAAACACAAGGTGGGAGAAAGAGGAGAGAAGGAAGAGAAAGTGATGGAGTGTTCTAGTTTAAGAGAGAGAGAGTATTAGCTAAAATTTTAAACCCAAAAATCGGAAATGACATGCATGGGGCGTGAGTTTCTATGCCCATTTGGCATTATTTTGAATTTATTTGATGTATTGTGGAATCCATGTGTCAATACATCACTATCTTGCAAGCTTAATAATCCAAAATCATGTATTAAACATGAGTTAAATTAATTAATGGCATGTGTTTTCCAAGTGACATGTGCTCATGCACATGCTCATGCTCATGTACTAAAACATGTTCCACTAGTTGGTTGACTCATCGTAGTCCGGAACACTTTAATCCATGTTTGCACTTTTAATTATCCGGTTTTACTTAATCATCTATAATCCGGATTAATTAGCATCGGGGCCTTACACATGGTTCATGACACTTTCGTTACGGGGAAGGCGTATTGAAATACCTATTGGGAATCCTTAAGAGATTCGATGAGTTGGTTTGTGTGGTGTTGATGTAGGAATCACACAATTGGTCGTTGGTTCGTCAATCATCATTCTCCGCTGGGCGAGAATAACTGAATATTGAAAGTAGTATTTTGGGGCCGATAGGTATGATAAGAGATACCCAAGCCGAGTGCATTGTGTACGCATGTGGTATTGGTACTTTGGCATGTATATATGTGTGTGTAAACGGATGCCAGCATTTTATTGTCGAGCATCGGATTAGTATGCTTGGATGGATGAATCTCTGGGGAGAGATTGTGGCACCTTGAGATTTGTAATCATGTGTGTGTAAACGGATGCCAGCATTTTATTGTCGAGCATCGGATTAGTATGCTTGGATGGATGATCTCTTGGGAGAGATTGTGGCACCTTGAGATTTGTAATCTCAATAGCACGGTGTATTCTGAAGAATGATCATGAGGTTCGGTAAACATACTCTGAGGGATGGATTGTCGTATTGGGGTTATGGAAATTCCTTGCTAGATAATTCGATAGCCACCCTGTGTTAGGATTGTTGAATCCTAGGGTAAACGGGGAATGGAAAGGTTCGGATTTGTTGAGTGTCGTTGTCGACACTGGTGGCGAGAATGCAATAGATTGTCTTGCATGTTGATAGGGTTGATTATTACGCGTTTTTATGCTATGATTTGTATATGTTTTCATGTTGATTCTTGAATTATTTTATGTTTTATGGTATATATTTCTATATTTCAGGAATCAATGTTGAAATTCATAAAAGGGGAAGAAATCAAGCTAAAATGATGAAAAAATGAATAAAGTTGAAGAAAATAGGAAAAAACCAGAATCCAAGACACATGTTGCTCCTTTCTCCTCAAATTACTATATGTTCGAGCCAAGTTTTGGAAATGTGGTCCATATAAAAGTTGTAGAACTTTCTCTTATATTCGCGTGGACAGCTGATTCATCAAATTCGGAGTTTGTATGAGAAAGTTACGGCAAAATACGAAACTCGCCAGAAGCTGAAAAAGGCGAAGAAAAAAATATAAATCTTCTCGATCGATCGAGATTCAAATCTCGATCGATCGAGGCTGGCAGAATGTTGGCGATCGATCGAGCAGTCAGTCCCGATCGATCGGCCGAAGCAGTTTTCAGAAAAAGAACTTCCTTGTAGAGTTTGTATGCAAAAGGGAAGTCCATAATTCCTTCCCCTATATCTTTAGACACAAAAATTACAACCCATACATCAGATTTAACCCTAGAACACTTACATCACAGCCTCCATCTCACCCCCCCCCCCCCCCCCCCCTTCCTTCAATTCCACAAAACCACACGCCTCCTTTCTTCACTCTAACCTCACGCCTCCTTCACACGGCCAGCAGCCATTCACTCCATCATAACCTCCATCTTTCTTCCACTCTTCACCATCCATCATCATTCATCAACCCTTCATCCTATGTTTTGGAACGAGCCAACAAGATAATCGAAGAGCACGATCGAGAAAGAAGCGAGGAAGGATCGAGAATCAACGAAAGAGTCGACTTGGGAGTTTTCTTTTACTTTTCTATTATTGTTTTACATGAATAATTGGATTGTTGTGTTTTTGATGATTGAGAGATATCAATAACATAGTTTTTCCTATTGATTTTGAGATTGAATTCATATATCTTCTAAGTGCATGTGTTATTGTTCTTAATGCTTTTGAAGGATTGATCACCTTTGAATGATATTTTATTATAATTGAGATCGAGAGATGAAATTATAATACGATATAATAATTCATGCCGTGTGTTAAAGATTGAGATCGAGAGATAAAATCACACACGAGTGATAGCTTTGGGTTGTTTAATCTAAAGTTAGTGGTTTTCATAAAGCGCATTCAACATTAAATTGTTAATTACGTGAACGAGAGTTACTAGTTGCAATTTGATGTTAGACTTAATATAGCTCGAGAGAGTATATTGAATAAATTCGGAAAACCCGTCACCTTAGAGATGTGTGGAGAAAAGAATTGTAAGAGTTGAGTTAGGTGAATAATTGTCTTGATACTTTCTTGTGGATTTTTCTCGTGATCGTCGACTATTTTGGTTGGATTATAGTAGCTTAATTTAGTTTAGTTTAATTAGTAATTGATTATCGTAGGTTAAATATAGTTAAAAGACATCTTATTTGGTACTTGCTTGTTAGTCTCTGTGGGTTCGACAATCTGTATCTTCCTATCTATACTAAAACTTGACACCGTGCACTTGCGGTCTAAAATCGCTAGATTGGAATTAATTGTTTAAAATAAAAGCGATCAAGTTTTTGGCGCCGTTGCCGAATATAATATTAGATTCTTTGACTGTAATTTATCCATTTTTGTTTATATATTTCGAAAAAAAAAAGATTTGTATATATTTATTTTGTTTTTGTTTTGTTTGTCTTGTGAGGTACTTGGAGATGTTACATCAACATGCCTTCACAAGCTTTGCCCAAAAACAACGTTCCGAGCCGTTCTTCGCTTATTGGGAGAGATTCAATGAATTGGCCAACACATTCCGGTATCACAACTTTTCGAACTACACTCTTCTGCAATATTTCTTCAAAGGGTTGGATGCACATACACGAGAATGGGTATTGAGCGGAGCACTGGTGACTGGGAGTCCCCTGGTTGATAGAGATGAGGACAGTGTGATGCACCTGTTCAATGATATGGCGGACTTTGATCTTCACTGGCATTGTGATCCTTCACTACAAGGTTGGAGTCACCAATACCCACCGGAGCCTCACTACCCTAGTGATACGCCACAACCATTTGAACATCGCGAAGAGAGGAGAGATAGTTCTGCAGATGTCACAACTCAGTTACAGGATACCTTAGCAAGATTCATGGCATCAACTGAGAATAGTTTGGAGTGCCAAACCAACTCTATGCGCCACCTGGAGCAGCAAATGGCAGTCCTTATGGAAACAATTTCAACTAGCTGCCAGGAGGAAGAGACGAGAGCTACAAATCAAGAGGCGACGAATCGAGTTTGGTTATATGATGACGATCACTCAACCAACCAAATTTTGGGAAGTGATCCTACTAGTGTGGAAGAGTCAAGGGAACTTGAGCCTCTTCAAGAGATTGAGACTACTTCAGAGGTGTCATCCGAGGAGTTCCCATGTGAAGATGAGTCGACTGTGATGTTGGAGAAGGAAGAGACTTTCGAAGATTCTGATTTGAGCCCATCGATGGAGACATGTTCTATGCCATATGTGGATCCGTATTTTCCATCGATGCCAACTTCACCGCACTACATCCTCCAAGACTTGAAGCCAAGTCAAGAATCATTCTCCCATGCCTACCAATTAAGAATGTTGTTGGAGCGACGAGCTTACACTGCTACAATCTTGCCAATCTTGAGGGCATATTAAATGAAGACCCATTAGTGGTATCATACGATACTTACTATGGGCGGCAGCCGCTCTTTGATGGTTGCTTCTGATGGTCAAGCCGAAGACCAAAAATCAGCGCTTCTTGGGAGGCAACCCAAGCGTATCCTTTTGTTATTTGGTTTTGTTTTATTTTTCAGTTTTCATTTTAATTTTGTTTATCTCTCAAGTCGAATATTTTACCATGTGCATTCTTCTCTTGCTAGGTACTTGGTTGGAGCGATGAACCCCTACAACAGTGGAGCTTTCAAAAGCAAATCTTCCTCAACCCTCATGCAAGCGTCTTGATCAGGGGAGTTCACTGTTTCCCTTTTGATTCTTTTAAACATTGAGGGCAATGTTGATTTAAGTTTGGGGGAGTAGTGGCTTGCATGTTTTACTTCTTTTAACCACATGTTGTGTGCTTACATGACACTTGAATCGTCCGATTACTATGAGCTAAAAAAAATTTTTTATGAGTTCAAACTTGAGAAAGAAATATTATAGTAGTGACTATTCAATGAGGATGTTGATCTCACTATGCATATGAACTTGAATTTTGATGATTGTTGGACTTGTACATGAATATCCTATTTTGAGTTAGCATGTCAAGAATGAGGATATATTAAGCACATTGAGTCATGATCTTGTGGATTGCATGTTGAATAGTGATAATTGGTGTAAAGTTGATGATTTGTCTTGAGCATCTTAGAGTTATCCTAGAACCTATTTGATGAAGACACTTTGAGGCGAAATTTTATAGTTATGAACTTGACTTGGAAATGATTTAGGCGATCTTTAGACCGTTTGAGCCTTTCAAGCTTACCATGTTTACATCAATCTCTAGTATCCTAATTTGAGCCTAATTGAAAAAGAATGGAGTATGTTTAACATACTATTAGCCCCCATTCAACATTCTTTGGCAAACTCATTATACCCACATAATTGAGCCTAAATTGAATATTTTCATCTTCACCCTAAGGGAGTATAATGATTCTCATTAGATGCACATGAATTGCTATATTTTGATGAGCTTATTGTAAAAAAAGATGATGAACGAGAAAAGAAAATGATAGACAAAAAGCCTTGAGAAAAAGATTGACTAAATAAGACCCAAAGTGGCCAAGGTTATAAAAGAAAAAGAAGAGAAGCTCGATGTGTGCAAAAAATTTGAACTGTAAATGATTATACTCTCTTTTTGCGCTTATCCTATCTTTTCTTTGAAGCCAACACCAAAGGCCTTAGATTACAAGCTTAAAAAGTACTTTTGATCCAAGTCTAGGTAGTAACTATCATTAGTGGAGAAGTTGTTTGAAAATAGGCCTATGTAATGCTTCATGATAATCTCAAATTTGAGTTGATTAGCATGATTTGATCTTGAATATGTGCAAGAAACTTGAGATTGACTATAACACACACACACGTTCCAATTTTGAGATATGTTGCTTGAATTAGGAGAAAACATGTCTTGTCAACTTTTGTATATGTGCATGAGATTTCTGAGAATAAAATAAGTCATGAAATAATTGTTTCAAGTATCAAGAATGAACTCTACCTTGTGATTTTAATGCTTAATCGAGGACGATTAAGTGATAAGTTTGGGGGAGTTGATAGGGTTGATTATTACGCGTTTTTATGCTATGATTTGTATATGTTTTCGTGTTGATTCTTGAATTATTTTACGTTTTATGGTATATATTTCTATATTTCAGGAATCAATGTTGAAATTCATAAAAGGGGAAGAAATCAAGCTAAAATGATGAAAAAATGAATAAAGTTGAAGAAAAGAGGAAAAAACCAGAATCCAAGACACATGTGGCTCTTTTCTCCTCAAATTACTATATGTTCGAGCCATGTTTTGGAAATGTGGTCCATATACAAGTTGTAGAACTTTCTCTTATCTTTGCGTGGACAGCTGACTCATCAAATTTGGAGTTTGTATGAGAAAGTTACGGCCAAAATACGAAACTCGCCAGAAGCTGAAAAAGGCGAAATAAAAATTTAAATCTTCTCGATCGATCGAGATTCAAATCTCGATCGATCGAGGCTGGCAAAATGTTGGCGATCGATCGAGCAGTTAGTCCCGATCGATCGGCCGAAGCAGTTTTCAGAAAAAAGAACTTCCTTGTAGAGTTTGTATGCAAAAGGGAAGTCCATAATTCCTTCCCCTATATCTTTAGACACGAAAATCACAACCCAAATAAGATTTTTAACCCTAGGAAAAGCCTCCACACCTCCATACAACCATTCACCATCCAAACCTCACGCCTTCTTCACCCAAATCCATAACACACGCCTCCTACACACTCCTTCACCCTAATTCCACCTCATGCCAATTCCTTCACTCCACCACACGTCAAAACCTCCACCAAGCTTCCACTCTTCGTCCATCCTTCTACCATTCAACCTTCATCCATCTTCACCTATTCATCCTAGGATTTGGAACAACCCAACAAGGCGATAAAAGAGACGATCGAGAAGGAAGCAAGAGAAGGAGCAAGGATCTACGAACGAAGTCGACATCGGGAGTTTATTCTTGTCTTTTAATATTAGTTTTGATTTGCTTTGATTTACTATGTTGAACTAATTTATTTATCGATGCTAGGCGAACCTTTGTTATGAACCTTCGATTTGATGATTTAATGATTGAATTCTTATAGTTCTTTGCGTATGTTTTATGTTCTTCATGCTTTTAGAGGATTGATCACCTTTGAATGATGTTAGTATCGTAATTGAGATCGAGAGATGATTTTATGATACTGAATTAATAACTCATACCATGGATTTAAGACCGAGATCGAGAGATGACGTCAAATACATGCGTGATAGCCATAGATTCTAGTAATTGAAAGCTAGGAGTTTTCATGGATCTTATGCAACATTGAATTGTTAAATAAGTGAACGAGAGTTACTTACTACAATTCGGTGTTAGGTTTAATATAGCCCGAGAGAGTGTATTAGATAAATTGGGAGAACTCGTCACCTTAGAAAGATTTGAATTTTCAATCGAGAATTGTAAGGAATTGCATTGGTGAGCCGACGCCTTGATAATCGTTTCTTGTGGATTTTTCTCGTTTATTTTTATTGACTTGGTTGGATTAGTAGTTTATATTAATTAATTAGTTGTTAATTATAAATTAATTATCGTAGGTTAAATATAGTTAAAAGACATCTTATTTGGTAATTGCTTGTTAGTTCCTGTGGGTTCGACAATCCGTATCTTCCTATCTATACTAAAACTTGACACCGTGCACTTGCGGTCTAAAATCACTAGATTGGAATTAATTGTTTAAAATAAAAGCGATCAAGTTTTTGAGTTGATAGGGTTGATTATCACGCGTTTTTATGCTATGATTTGTATATGTTTTCGTGTTGATTCTTGAATTATTTTACGTTTTATGGTATATATTTCTATATTTCAGGAATCAATGTTGAAATTCATAAAAGGTGAAGAAATCAAGCAAAAATGATAAAAAAAAAATGAATAAAGTTGAAGAAAAGAGGAAAAAACCAGAATCTAAGACACATGTTGCTCCTTTCTCCTCAAATTACTATATGTTCGATCCATGTTTTGGAAATATGGTCCATATAAACGTTGTAGAACTTTCTCTTATCTTCGCGTGGACAGCTGATTCATCAAATTCGGAGTTTGTATGAGAAAGTAACGGCCAAAATACGAACCTTGCCAGAAGCTGAAAAAGGCGAAGAAACTTACTGTGAAGGGCGATCAATCGAGAAAGGATTTCCGATCGATCAAGACGGACAGAAAAAGGCACAAAATTATTACTGGAAGGCTCGATCGATCGGCCACTTCGTCCGGATCGATCGGTGGAATGAATTTTCATTAAAATTACTTCCTTATAGAATTTGTTTCCAACAAGGAAGTCCTTGATTTCCTTCCCCTATATATTACAAACAAAAATTACAACCCATACATCAGATTTAACCCTAGAACACTCACATCACAGCCTCCATCTCAGCCCCCCCCCCCCCCCCCCCCCCCCCCCTTTCCTTCAATTCCACAAAACCACACGCCTCCTTTCTTCACTCTAACCTCACGCCTCCTTCACACGGCCAGCAGCCATTCACTCCACCATAACCTCCATCTTTCTTCCACTCTTCACCATCCATCATCATTCATCAACCCTTCACCCTATGTTTTGGAACGAGCCAACAAGATAATCGAAGAGCACGATCGAGAAAGAAGCGAGGAAGGATCGAGAATCAACGAAAGAGTCGACTTGGGAGTTTTCTTTTACTTTTCTATTATTGTTTTACATGAATAATTGGATTGTTGCGTTTTTGATGATTGAGAGATATCAATAACATAGTTTTTCCTATTGATTTTGAGATTGAATTCATATATCTTCTAAGTGCATGTGTTATTGTTCTTAATGCTTTTGAAGGATTGATCACCTTTGAATGATATTTTATTATAATTGAGATCGAGAGATGAAATTATAATACGATATAATAATTCATGCTGTGTGTTAAAGATTGAGATCGAGAGATAAAATCACACATGAGTGATAGCTTTGGGTTGTTTAATCTAAAGTTAGTGGTTTCATAAAGCACATTCAACATTAAATTGTTAATTACGTGAACGAGAGTTACTAGTTGCAATTTGATGTTAGACTTAATATAGCTCGAGAGAGTATATTGAATAAATTCGGAAAACCCGTCACCTTAGAGATGTGTGGAGAAAAGAATTGTAAGAGTTGGGTTAGGTGAATAATTGTCTTGATACTTTCTTGTGGATTTTTCTCGTGATCGTCGACTATTTTGGTTGGATTATAGTAGCTTAATTTAGTTTAGTTTAATTAGTAATTGATTATCGTAGGTTAAATATAGTTAAAAGACATCTTATTTGGTACTTGCTTGTTAGTCTCTGTGGGTTCGACAATCCGTATCTTCCTATCTATACTAAAACTTGACACCGTGCACTCGCGGTCTAAAATCGCTAGATTAGAATTAATTGTTTAAAATAAAAGCGATCAAGTTTTTGGCGCCGTTGCCGGGGACTAACTTTAGTAATATCATACTAGGTTCTTTGACTGTAATTTAACCATTTTTTCTTCTTTTGTATATATTTATTTCGAAAAAAAAAATTATATATATTTATTTTGTTTTTGTTTTGTTTGTCTTGTGAGGTACTTGGAGATGCTACATCAACAAGCCTTCACAAGCTTTGCCCAACAACTTTTCGAACTATACTCTCTTGCAATATTTCTTCAACGGGTTGGATGCACACACACGAGAATGGGTATTGAGCGGAGCACTGGTGACTGGGAGTTCCCTGATTGATAGAGATGAGGACAGTGTGGTGCACCTGTTCAATGATATGGCGGACTTCGATCTTCACTGGCATTGTGATCCTTCACTACAAGGTTGGAGTCACAATACCCACCGGAGCCTCACTACCCTATTGATATGCCACAACCATTTGAACACCGCGAAGAGAGGAGAGATAGTTCTGCAGATATCACAACTCAGTTAGAGGATACCTTAGTAAGATTCATGGCATCAACCGATTTTGGAGTGCCAAACCAACTCTATGCGTCACCTGGAGCAGCAAATGGTGGTCCTCATTGAAACAATTTCAACTAGCTGCCAAGAGGAAGAGATGAGGGCTACAAATCAAGAGGCGACAAATAGAGTTTGGTTATATGATGACGATCACTCAACCAACCAAGTTTGGGGGAGTGATCCTTCTAGTGTTGAAAAGTCAAGGGAACTTGAGCCTCTTCAAGAGATTGAGACTACTTCAAAGATGTCATCCGAGGAGTTCCCAAGTGAAGATGAGTCGAGTGTGATGTTGGAGAAGGAAGAGACTTTCGAAGATTCCGACTTGAGCCCGTCGATGGAAACATGTTCTATGCCATATGTGGATCCATACCTTGCATTGATGCCAACTTCACCGCATTACATCCTCCAAAATGCAAAGCCAAATCAAGAATCATTCTCCTATGCCTGCCATTTAAAGACGAATGTTGTTGGAGCGACGAGCGTACACTGCTACAATCTTGCCAATCTTGAGGGCTGATGCGTGTGAAACGTACCGCAAGTGTACGGTGTCAAGTTTTAGTATAGGAATTTGAAAGTACGGATGTCGAACCCACAGGGATTGAAAATTAAGTTACACCAAGTACTGTAATTAGAATAGTCTCGACTTTATTTAGATAACCGAGAGCAATATTTATTAAACTAATCTACGAAAATAGAATAAAAGATTAACAAGATGGAAATTTAAGTGGAGAAAATCAATGAGAACGGATTCTAGAGGTTCGACTTCACTCAACTATCCACTATGTCGTGTTTTCCTAGTTTACTAGCCGAGAATTCTTATTTGTTTCTACTCCCCGTCCCGGGTGTTAAGCAGAAGTAATTATCTAACATTAATCTTGATATCCCTATCTAAGATTAATTATCAAACAATTGTAAAAGCGCAGTAATTCCTTTGACGACTTCTATGGAGTTATAGGCCTTCCGAACAATATAACTACCACGATACGAATTCCTTCTTTCCTATTCACAACCCCCTCTCCCGAGTGATAGATCACGAATATGGAATCATTCAATCCATGGCCAGTAGATTAAAAGCATTAAGAACAGGAAAACATAAATAAACCATATGAAAAACCAATGACATAGTTTCAAGTCAAGATCCGTCTAACCCTAGAATAATAAATTAGTTCATGAATACATTAAATAAACACATAGACATGTTCTTAATCATCATAAACATAAGGGAATAGATAATCAAACGAATTGGATGATGGCCCTCCGTCCCCGGCAGTCGCCGTCTTCTTCTCCGTCGTCAAAATCTATATCCTTCGGTGTAAGCGCACCGCCTCGATTGATCTCCTCCCCTTCACTGGTTTAGCTCTCGGTCGTCTTTATCTCACTGCTCTTCGTTCCGTCCAGAAATTATTTACGTCCAGTCTTCCTCTCCTCTCTGGACCTTTTTATCCTTCACGTGTATATATATTCTACTATATTATAATATAATATAATATAATATAACCTTGCCATTTGACATGTCCCGGTGCATGATTATTTCACCGTTGAGTCCCAATTTGAATTATTGTCACATTTATGTATTTCTCATCATCTTTTAGTAATAAAATACTTAATTCCTTGGATTCCTGCAAAACAACACAGAACAAGACCAAAAGTGTAATTCTGATCGAAAACTAACACTAAACCATGCAAAATAAGAGGAAATATAAGTGTATAAAATACACTTATCAAGGGCATACTGAATGAAGACCCATTAGTAGTATCATACGATACTTACTATGGGCGGCAGCCGCTCTTTGATGGTTGCTTCTGATGGTGAAGCCGAAGACTGAAAATCAGCGCTTCTTGGGAGGCAACCCAAGCGTATCCTTTTGTTATTTAGTTTTGTTATTTAGTTTTGTTTTATTTTTCAGTTTTCATTTTAGTTTTGTTTATCTCTTAAGTCGAATATCTTACCATATGCATTCTTCTCTTGCTAGGTACTCGGTTGGAGCGATGAACCCCTACAACAGTGGAGCTTTCAAAAGCAAATCTTCCTCAACCCTCATGCAAGCGTCTTGATCAGGGGAGTTCACTGTTTCCCTTTTGATTCTTTTAAACATTGAGGGCAATGTTTGATTTAAGTTTGGGGGAGTAGTAGCTTGCATGTTTTACTTGTTTTAACCACATGTTGTGTGCTTAAATGACACTTGAATTGTCCGATTATTATGAGCTAAAAAAATTTTTATGAGTTCAAACTTGAGAAAAGAATGAATTATAGTAGCAACTATTCAATGAGGATTTTGATCTCACTATGCATATGAACTTGATTTGTGATTGGACTTGTACATGAATATCCTAAGTTGAGTTAGCATGTCAAGAATGAGGAATACTTTGAGCACAATGAGTCATGATCTTGTGGATTGCATGTTGAATAGTGATAATTGTTGTGAACTTGATGATTTGTCTTGAGCATCTTAGAGTTATCCTAGAACTTATTTGATGATGACACTTTGAGGCGAAATTTTATAGTTACAAACTCGACTTGGAAATGATCTAGGCGATCTTTGACACGTTTGAGCCTTTCAGCTTACCTAGTCTATATCAATCCCTAGTGTCCTATTTGAGCTTTATTGAAAAAAGAATGGTATATGCATTGCATATAATTAGACCCCATTCGACATTCTTGGCAAACTCATTATACTTACCCTTATTTGAGCCTAAATGAAAAAGTTATCCTTACCCTAAGGGAGTATAATGAATATCATTCGATGCACTTGAATTATTATATCTTGATGAGCTTATTGAAAAAAAAAATTGATGAATGAGAAAAGAAAAAGATAGACAAAAAGCCTTGAGAAAAAGATTGACTAAATAAGACCCAAAGTGGCCAAGGCTATAAAAGAAAAAGAAGAGAAGCTCGATGTGTGCGAAACATTTGAATTGTAAATGATGATACTCTCTTCTTTGCGCTTAACTTATCTTTTCTTTGAAGCCAACACCAAAGGCCTTACATTACAAGCTTAAAAAGTCCTCTTGATCCAAGTCTAGGGAGTAACTATCATTAGTGGAGAAGTTGTTTGAAAATAGGCCTACGTAATGCTTCATGATAATCTCGACTTTGAGTTGATTAGCATGATTTGATCTTGAATATGTGCATGAAACTTGAGATTGACTATAACACTCACACGTTCCAATTTTGAGATATGTTGCTTGAATTAGGAGAAAACATGTCTTGTCAACTTTTGTATATGTGCATGAGATTTCTGAGAATAAAATAAGTCATGAAATAATTGTTTCAAGTATCAAGAATGAACTCTACCTTGTGATTTTAAGGCTTAATCGAGGACGATTAAGTGATAAGTTTGGGGGAGTTGATAGGGTTGATTATTACGCGTTTTTATGCTATGATTTGTATATGTTTTCGTGTTGATTCTTGAATTATTTTACGTTTTATGGTATATATTTCTATATTTCAGAAATCAATGTTGAAATTCGTAAAAGGTGAAGAAATCAATCAAAAATGATAAAAAAATGAATAAAGTTGAAGAAAAGAGGAAAAAACCAGAATCCAAGACACATGTTGCTCCTTTCTCCTCAAATTACTATATGTTCAAGTCATGTTTTGGAAATATGGTCCATATAAAAGTTGTAGAACTTTATCTTATCTTCGAGTGGACAGCTGATTCATCAAATTCGGAGTTTGTATAAGAAAGTTACGGCCAAAATATGAAACTCGCCAGAAGTTGAAAAAGGTAGAGAAACTTACTGTGAAGGGCGATCGATCGAGAAAGGATTTCCGATCGATCGAGACGGGCAGAAAAAGCCACGAAATTATTACTGGAAGGCTCGATCGATAGGCCACTTCGTCCGGATCGATCGGTGGAATGAATTTTCATTAAAATTACTTCCTTATAAATTTGTTTCCAACAATGAAGTCCTTGATTTCCTTCCCCTATATATTACAAACGAAAATTACAACCCATACATCAGATTTAACCCTAGAACACTCACATCACAGCCTCCATCTCAGCCCCCCCCCCCCCCACCCCCCCACCCCCTTTCCTTCAATTCCACAAAACCACACGCCTCCTTTCTTCACTCTAACCTCACGCCTCCTTCACACGGCCAGTAGCCATTCACTCCACCATAACCTCCATCTTTCTTCCACTCTTCACCATCCATCATCATTCATCAACCCTTCACCCTATGTTTTGGAACGAGCCAACAAGATAATCGAAGAGCACGATCGAGAGCACAATATGGTCGGCGGCCGTGTGGCTTCTTAGAGTTTAGGTTGAATGATATGAATTTTCCCTTAGGAATTAATCATAACCTTGTATTTATATTATAAGATTTAATTAAGGTTTAAGGCTTTCTTAAAGCCTCATGGGCCCAAACCCATGATTTAATTAAATCCTTATAATCTTTTAATTAAGACTCTTCTTAATTAATTAATTCATCCAATGAATTTAATTTCCCTTCTCGATTTAATCTTTTGTGCGACTCGATAGGATCTTGTAATGTTGGCAGTGACATAAAATCTTATTTTACGTTACAAGCAAGGAGCGGTGTCTAGCAACACATCGAGGCTACCCAAATTACAAGAATGTCAATGACTCGACATAACCTTTAGAACTTGTGATAATATTAACCATGTAACTTAATCCCTTTGTCCTTTGTGTTTAGATTGAACACAAGTCATGGAATAGTCATACTCGTATATTCAATCTCTATTTCTTGATCCCCAAGTAGAACTAGAATAAACGATTAAGCTCGATATCTCATATCGACTCATTCGAGCATGGCCATGCATTTTAGTTCTCACTTGATCAAGGGCCAAACACATCTCCTGTTATATAGGAGGGACAAATCCTATCTCGATCAGTCAACATCCCTCTACATAATTCGTAGTGTATCCAATAGTCGCCTTTATAAATTACCCTGTTACTGGTAACGTTTGACGATATCAAGATACATAACTCATTATGTTGGGATCTCTGATGATCACAAGTCGTAAGGATTACATACATTATTATCACTATGAGAATTGCATATGACGATCATATAACTATCCATGTTGCATTCTCATGGTGGGTCTGTCCAGTACATCGTTCTCTAACATGTACCCATGTATTGATTTGATATCTCATATCAATGAACAATTCATCAATCAATACATACTAGTCTCTATGTATTATCATTATCCTGATTCATGATAATACTTGACTAGGGACAATGTTTAAGAATAATACAATATTATTCTAAGGACATTAACATATATTATTCACATTGCACAGTTAAAAGAATAATATATAATAATGAATTGCCATTCATAAAATCATATTACATTGTATGTCATAAACAATCATCTAATGATATGTCTTAGGGCATATCCCAACAAATCTCCCACTTGCACTAAGACCACTCAGACATATACCTAATGCCTAGAGATCTAGTATGACGATCATGCTTCTGCTGTGAAAGTGGCTTCGTCAATGGGTTAGATACATTATCATCTGTTGGTACTTTGCATATTTTAACATCTCCCCTTTCAACGATTTCTCGAATGAAATGAAAACGCCGAAGTATGTGCTTGGATCTTTGGTGAGATCTAGGTTCCTTAGCTAATGCGATCGCTCCATTGTTGTCACAATAGAGTTCTACCGGATCTTTAATGCTAGGGACCACTCCAAGTTCAGAAATGAAATTCCTCATCCAAACAGCTTCATTTGCTGCATCCGAGGCAGCAATATACTCAGCTTCCGTTGTAGAATCGGCTACTGTTTCTTGCTTTGAACTCATTGTAAGGACCCTAATCCTTAAGTGCGGAATAAAGGCATAATAGAGCTAAATAAATGATCAGAGTAGAGTAAACAAGTTGAGTCTATGAGCTTAAGCATTTACATTCCAAATTAAAGGACTACCAAAAGGATTAATTACATTCCAACAAATGAATGTATCCACTATAGTTTTACGCTACTCCTAGAGTAGGCACTATACAAAAGAATCCTGTCCTTTCATCTACCAAAGATGCTCGTGAAGCTCACTGTCTCAACCCGTCCAAGCCCATCTATCATGCCAAAAAGGTACCTACAAGGACAACCCCCAAACATGAGCAATAATAATCATTCATATTCAACACAATATGAAGCTAAAGCGTAAATGCATAATCAATATGAAACACTTCCTGTTTCCCGTGCATTTCAAACGCTTCCCGTTTGGTTGTCCCTGTACCATAACTCATGAGTATAATCAACAGATTATTTTTTATGGCCAAAACATGTCATGACATCATATACCATCTCAACTGTACCACATATTGGTCACCATTCCCTAGTCTGTCCATCACAGTGTATTTTAATGCCCCTCGCTTATATTCATATGGGCGGCATAGGATAACCTCGCTACAATGGACATGCGGCGCTCCCACCCCTCGCTTCACAGAGAGCGGCAAATACCCTTTCCTCGCCCCATATGACAACCACGCTCAAATGTGACATGCGGCGCTCCCACCCCTCGCTTCACATTTAGCGGAACCAATACAAAAAGCGGCAAGCATTAAAATCATCAAAGGATGACCACGACTCATGGGATGTGCATCCAATAATCATAATATGCATCTAACATCAATATGCATAAATTACCATGTATATGCATCCACAATGCAATACCTCATATGGCATAAATCAACATGTATATGCATCCACAGTGCAATACCACATATATACTCGCATCCACAATGCATAAACAATGAGTATATAAAATACATGTTACCGTTGGGTGCCCGTACGTCCACTACGTACCTTTCCAAAATGTGGAATGTGGTTGGACCTCAATTCCTTGGCTGCGTTGCCACCTGGGTTGGTTCTACATATTCACAAATACCAATATTAGAACCCAATAATAGTCCAATACCAAAAATCCCACAAAAACACCCAAAAATATTAATTTTGGTGTCTCGCGATCGATCGCCATCAAGCCCCGATCGATCGCGAGAACACACTGCCTCGCCCAACATTTTTCATCAATCCGCGATCGATCGCGGAGCTAGCGCCGATCGATCGCGGCCTCGCCGATCGATCGCGCCAAGCTCGCGATCGATCGCTGAGGCTTACTGCCTCAGCCCTGCTGCTCGCGATCGATCGCGAGAAAAACGCCGATCGATCGCCGAGCTGTGGGCATGCGGGGTTTGGGCACTATTCACCCATCTTCAACCCCATCTCATACACACCCACATACACCAACATAAATCAAACCCAACAACTCAAAACCAACAATAAACAACATTATATACCCAAGTATACAACATCTAACCCAAATATACTTCAAAACAAGTATAAATTCCAACATACAACCAAACCCACAACAACCCAACAAAACCCATTTAAAACCATACCAAACTCAAATAAAACCTTGCAAAATTAACACATGAGGTACCCATACCTCTTGGGGATCTCAAATCACCCAACAATCTCCTCAAAACAAGATTTTGCAAGAACTTCACTCCACCCTTGAGCTCCAACTCGAAAATGTGAAGGGGGAGAAGGGTTTGGGTGTTGGAGATAATTTGGTAAAGTAAAATAAGAGTGGATGGGGTGGGGTTGGGTATAAGAGTGAGTTATTAATTAAAATTCATACCAAATAATTCCATGGTGTATAAAACACCCCAACATGATATTTTCCAAAGCATTTACTCAAAATGCACCATAATATCAATTAACACATGATTTCACATAAATTGCTAACTAAGGCAAATAAATCATGCTTCCCATAATATTTACCCAACATGCACCACATGCACCCTGAAATGCAATCCCGGGTCATCCTAACCACATGGCCATGCATTTCCACATAAGGTAAATAAATCTCAACACATAATCAATTACCACATAATTAATCATGTACTCACAATTTAAAGCCAATTAGCAATTAATCATTTCGGGGATGTCACAATACTCCCCTACTTATAAGATTTCGTCCTCGAAATCACATGCACTTACCCCAACAGAAACTAAACATAAACTCATACCAGAGAATAGTTCCGGGTAGTGCTGCACCATATGCTGCTCCGTCTCCCACGTGGCCTCCTCGACACCCCTGCGATCCCACTGAACTTTGATCATCGGTATCACTTTGTTCCGAAGTCTACGGTCTGCTCTGTCCAGAATTCTAACAGGCCGTTCCACATAAGATATATCTGACTCTAACTGAACTTCGGAAGGCTGTAACACGTGAGACGGATCCGGCTCATACTTTCGCAGCATCGATACATGAAACACATCATGTATCCCAGATAAAGAAGGCGGCAAAGCCAGTCGGTAAGCCAATGTGCCAATGCGCTGCAAAATCTCGTACGGTCCCACAAACCTCGGAGACAGTTTCCCGCGCATCCCAAACCGCACAACGCCTCTGAAAGGCGAGATCTTCAAAAAGACCTTATCTCCCAACTGAAACTCTAACGGTCTCCGCCGTTTATTTGCATAAGCTGCCTGTCTGTCTTGGGCTGCTTTCATTTTCTGCCTTATAGTCTTTATCTTCTCTTCCATTTCCCGGATCAACTCAGGCCCTCCGACTGATCTACTGTCCAAATCATCCCAACATAAGGGTGATCTACATCGTCTGCCATAAAGAGCTTCAAACGGAGCCATCTGAATACTTGCCTGGTAGCTATTGTTATAAGAAAACTCTACCAGAGGCACTGAATCCTGCCAAGAAGCATCAAACTCCAAAACACAAGCTCTTAACATGTCCTCGAGCGTCTGAATAGTGCGCTCGGTCTGGCCATCCGTCTGAGGATGATAAGCAGTGCTCAATCTGACCTCAGTTCCCAAAGCTGACTGAAGGCCTTCCCAGAAATGAGATGTGAATCGCGGATCTCGATCTGACACAATAGAAACAGGGATCCCATGCAATCTCACCACATCTCTAATATACAACTGCGCCATCCTCAGGAATGTAAATGTCATGCTATAGGGGATAAAGTGGGCTACCTTAGTCAATCTGTCCACAATCACCCAAATAGCATCGAAGCCTGAAGCACTCCTCGGCAAATGAGTCACGAAGTCCATGGAAATGTGCTCCCACTTCCACTTCGGTATCTCCAAGCTTCTCAACTCGCCGCCAGGTCTCTGTCTCTCTGCCTTAACCTGCTGGCAGATCAAACACCTCTTCACAAAAGCGACGACATCGGACTTCATTCTCTTCCACCAAAACTGACCACGCAGATCTCTGTACATCTTCTTCCCGCCTGGGTGGATGCTAAGTCTACTACTGTGAGCTCGCTCCAAGATTCCCTTACGCAACTCCGGCGTACTCGGAACTACCCAGCGGTTACCCAATCTCAAAGATCCGTCGTCGGCCACTCTGAACTTCGTCGGCTGACCAAGATGCACTATAGACAACCATCTCTGAACCTCAGCATCTGATCTCTGAGCTCTCCTGATGTTCTCATAAATATCTGGCTCAGCTAATAAGGTAGAGACATACACTGGTGATGCATCTATGTCAAAATCATAGCCGAGATGACAATAGGAGGTCATCATAGCCGACAAATGGATGACATCCTCAGCAGAACTCCTCACTTTCCGGCTCAAAGCGTCTGCTGTCAAATTGGCCTTCCCCGGATGGTACTCAATCTCGCAGTCATAGTCCTTGAGTAGGTCCATCCATCTCCTCTGTCTCATGTTCAGCTCCGCCTGAGTAAATAGCAACTTGAGGCTCTTGTGATCCGTGTATATGGTGAATGAAGTGCCATATAAATAGTGCCTCCAGATCTTCAGGGCGAAGATGATAGCCGCCAATTCCAAGTCATGAACTGGATATCTGGTCTCATGCGGCTTCAACTGCCTCGATGCATAAGCTACCACATGCTTATCTTGCATCAGAACACATCCAAGGCCCTGCAGTGATGCATCAGTATACAGAACAAATTTGGAGTTCTCCGTCGGAATCACTAACACTGGCGCCGTCGTCAACCGGTGCTTCAACTCCTGGAAGCTCTCCTCACAAGCTTCTGACCAAAAGAAAGGCACTCCTTTCTGAGTCAACTGAGTCAGCGGCTTGGCAATCTTCGAAAAGCCCTCAACAAAGCGCCGATAATACCCGGCCAAACCGAGAAAACTCCGGATCTCAGGCACAGAAGTGGGGGCAGCCCACTCCATCACGGCCTCAATCTTCTTGGGGTCCACTGATATCCCGCTGCTCGAAATGACATGCCCCAGAAACACTACACTGCTCAGCCAAAACTCGCATTTACTGAGCTTAGCATACAACTGATGCTCTCTGAGAATCTGAAGCACTGTCCTCAAGTGTTTCACATGATCTTCCTCACTCCGGGAGTAGATAAGAATGTCGTCAATGAACACGATGACGAACTGATCAAGATACGGCTGAAACACTCTGTTCATCAGACTCATAAAGACGGCCGGGGCGTTCGTCACACCGAACGGCATTACTAAGAACTCATAATGCCCGTATCGAGTCCGGAACGCTGTCTTCTGCACATCTTCCTCTCTGACCCGAATCTGATGATACCCAGATCTCAAATCAATCTTACTATACACCCTGGTACCTTGCAACTGATCAAACAAGTCGTCAATCCTTGGGAGAGGATACTTGTTCTTCACTGTAGCCTTATTCAGCTGCCGGTAATCGATGCACAGCCGCATCGAACCGTCCTTCTTCTTCACAAAGAGGACTGGTGCGCCCCATGGCGACACGCTCGGGCGTATATACCCCTTGTCCAAGAGATCCTGCAACTGTTCTTTCAACTCTCTCAACTCTGCCGGTGCCATCCTATAAGGTGCACGAGAGATAGCGGATGTCCCTGGCAGCAACTCGATCCCAAATTCAACTTCCCTGGCCGGTGGAAATCCTGGGATCTCTTCTGGAAATACATCAGCAAATTCTGCCACAACTGGTACATCCTCAACCCTCAGTTCTTTACTCTTTCCAGACGTGTCCACGGCATAAATAAGATAGCCCGTGTGCCCACGTTCCAACAGCTGAGACATCTTGATCGCTGAAATCAACGGAATCTTCGCACGAGACCCGTTGCCAAAGAAAGTCCACTGACTGCCCAACTCAGGTCTGAACTTCACTGTCCTCTGTCGGCAATCTACCACTGCCTGATATCTGTTCAGAACATCAATTCCCAAGATGCAGTCGAAGTCTGACATACCCAGCACAATCAAGTCTGATCTCAACTCGTTGCCCTCAAAATAAATGAGGCAGTCTGCCATAAATTGATCCGCAACGACATTTCTTCCAGTGGGTGTCGAGACAAGGAGAGGCGTGGGCAAAGAAGACGTGCGCATATGGTGTCTTTCCACAAATCCCACAGACACAAAGGAATGGGAGGCACCTGTATCTATCAAAACAAAAGCAGGGTACGTAAATAAATGACACGTACCGGCAATCACCTCCTCTGGAGCTGCCTGAGCCTGCTCCCTGGTCAGTGCATATACTTGCCCCTGGGGTGGTCCCACTGTCTGACCTCCCGATGGACGAGGCCCAAACTGCTGCCTCTGCTGCACTGTCCTGTCCTCAAACCTTGGCCTGCTGCCCTGATACTCTGACTGGCCTCCCCTGGTGGGACAATACCGAGCAATGTGGCCCATCTTGCCACAGACATAACATGCAGGACACTTATTTGAAGAATGCGGTCCTCCACAATTGTTGCACCTAGGCTCTCCCGGCCTCTCCCCTTGTGAAGATCCTCGATTTGCCGACCAATTACCCTTCTTGTTATCCTGCTTCTGTCCAAAGTGTTTCTTCCCACCATACCGCGAAGATGAAGAGGCACCATGGGGCTTAAATGGCTCACCCCGAGGCCTCAAACTGTCACTAGTCTGCCTCTGTTGCGGTACCGGTGGTGGCATGGCATAAGCTCCCACTCCTAGCTCAGCAAGCTCCGCTCTTGTGAGAGCATCATCAAAAGAAGTTGGGTTATTGATGATAACCCGGTCATAGAGCTCCGGTCGCAGTCCTTTCATGAAATTTCTCATCTTGGCACGTCCATCAAAGGCAATATGGGGGACATACCTAAGTAGTGATGAGTACTGTGTGGCATAATCTGCCACTGTCATGTTCCCCTGCCTCAGGCTTGCAAATTCATCCTCTTTTGTCTGTCTTGCTGCCGCGGAGAAGTATCGGTTCAAGAACCTGGTCCTGAAGAGCGTCCAGTCAATCACAGCACCCAGTGCTCTCATCTCCATCACTGTGCTCCTCCACCACATCAATGGTTTCTTAGCCAACTGGAACTCCGCCAGCCTCAGCCAAGCAGTAATAGCACAAGGAGCCGATACAAAGATCTGCTCAAGTCTTTCTAACCACTCTTCAGCCTCTTCTCCGGACTCTGTCCCCTCAAACCGGTGCGGATGATAAGACAGAAACTGAGTCAAGCTAATCTCACCCGGTAGCAATAACTGGACCACTGGTTCCATTCCTACAGCCGGTGGAGGTAGAGGATTAGCCTGTCCAATACTCGCATTTACACTCCCAACATCTCCGACTTCCTCATTAGCAGCCATGCTGTAACACAAATGTTAACAACAATCCAAAGCAATATACATCATATCGTTAGATAACAGGAGTGATATAAGCATGTTAGTATAACAGGATATACAAAATATGCACCACATGCATAAACATGCTTCAAATGTAAGCACCTAGCCAAACATGCTAAGGCTACCCTTCACTCGTTCCCGGGTTCTCTAACCACTGCTCTGATACCACTATTGTAAGGACCCTAATCCTTAAGTGCGGAATAAAGGCATAATAGAGCTAAATAAATGATCAGAGTAGAGTAAACAAGTTGAGTCTATGAGCTTAAGCATTTACATTCCAAATTAAAGGACTACCAAAAGGATTAATTACATTCCAACAAATGAATGTATCCACTATAGTTTTACGCTACTCCTAGAGTAGGCACTATACAAAAGAATCCTGTCCTTTCATCTACCAAAGATGCTCGTGAAGCTCACTGTCTCAACCCGTCCAAGCCCATCTATCATGCCAAAAAGGTACCTACAAGGACAACCCCCAAACATGAGCAATAATAATCATTCATATTCAACACAATATGAAGCTAAAGCGTAAATGCATAATCAATATGAAACACTTCCTGTTTCCCGTGCATTTCAAACGCTTCCCGTTTGGTTGTCCCTGTACCATAACTCATGAGTATAATCAACAGATTATTTTTTATGGCCAAAACATGTCATGACATCATATACCATCTCAACTGTACCACATATTGGTCACCATTCCCTAGTCTGTCCATCACAGTGTATTTTAATGCCCCTCGCTTATATTCATATGGGCGGCATAGGATAACCTCGCTACAATGGACATGCGGCGCTCCCACCCCTCGCTTCACAGAGAGCGGCAAATACCCTTTCCTCGCCCCATATGACAACCACGCTCAAATGTGACATGCGGCGCTCCCACCCCTCGCTTCACATTTAGCGGAACCAATACAAAAAGCGGCAAGCATTAAAATCATCAAAGGATGACCACGACTCATGGGATGTGCATCCAATAATCATAATATGCATCTAACATCAATATGCATAAATTACTATGTATATGCATCCACAATGCAATACCTCATATGGCATAAATCAACATGTATATGCATCCACAGTGCAATACCACATATATACTCGCATCCACAATGCATAAACAATGAGTATATAAAATACATGTTACCGTTGGGTGCCCGTACGTCCACTACGTACCTTTCCAAAATGTGGAATGTGGTTGGACCTCAATTCCTTGGCTGCGTTGCCACCTGGGTTGGTTCTACATATTCACAAATACCAATATTAGAACCCAATAATAGTCCAATACCAAAAATCCCACAAAAACACCCAAAAATATTAATTTTGGTGTCTCGCGATCGATCGCCATCAAGCCCCGATCGATCGCGAGAACACACTGCCTCGCCCAACATTTTTCATCAATCCGCGATCGATCGCGGAGCTAGCGCCGATCGATCGCGGCCTCGCCGATCGATCGCGCCAAGCTCGCGATCGATCGCTGAGGCTTACTGCCTCAGCCCTGCTGCTCGCGATCGATCGCGAGAAAAACGCCGATCGATCGCCGAGCTGTGGGCATGCGGGGTTTGGGCACTATTCACCCATCTTCAACCCCATCTCATACACACCCACATACACCAACATAAATCAAACCCAACAACTCAAAACCAACAATAAACAACATTATATACCCAAGTATACAACATCTAACCCAAATATACTTCAAAACAAGTATAAATTCCAACATACAACCGAACCCACAACAACCCAACAAAACCCATTTAAAACCATACCAAACTCAAATAAAACCTTGCAAAATTAACACATGAGGTACCCATACCTCTTGGGGATCTCAAATCACCCAACAATCTCCTCAAAACAAGATTTTGCAAGAACTTCACTCCACCCTTGAGCTCCAACTCGAAAATGTGAAGGGGGAGAAGGGTTTGGGTGTTGGAGATAATTTGGTAAAGTAAAATAAGAGTGGATGGGGTGGGGTTGGGTATAAGAGTGAGTTATTAATTAAAATTCATACCAAATAATTCCATGGTGTATAAAACACCCCAACATGATATTTTCCAAAGCATTTACTCAAAATGCACCATAATATCAATTAACACATGATTTCACATAAATTGCTAACTAAGGCAAATAAATCATGCTTCCCATAATATTTACCCAACATGCACCACATGCACCCTGAAATGCAATCCCGGGTCATCCTAACCACATGGCCATGCATTTCCACATAAGGTAAATAAATCTCAACACACAATCAATTACCACATAATTAATCATGTACTCACAATTTAAAGCCAATTAGCAATTAATCATTTCGGGGATGTCACACTCATCCAGCTCACAGCACCTCCATTTAGGCAATACACATATCCAGATTGCGATCGAAAATCATCTTTGTCAGTTTGGAAGCTTGCATCAGTGTAACCCATTACATTGAGCTCTTCCTCACCTCCATAAATCAAGAATGTATCCTTAGTTCTTCTCAAGTACTTCAGGATGTTCTTGACAGCAATCCAGTGACCTTCACCTGGATCAACTTGATATCTGCTCGTCATGCTCAAAGCATACGATACATCGGGACGAGTACATATCATGGCATACATGATAGATCCAATAGCTGACGCATATGGAATCTTACTCATGCGTTGTCTCTCATCTGGTGTTGAAGGACACTGTTCCTTCGAGAGATAAATGCCATGCGTCATAGGAACAAATCCTTTCTTTGATTCTTGCATGCTAAACCTTTTAAGCACTTTGTCTATGTATGTACTTTGACTTAGGCCAAGAAGCCTTCTCGATCTATCTCTATAGATCTTGATTCCTAATACATGGCTTCTCCCAAGTCTTTCATCGAAAAGCAGTTCCATAGCCAAATCTTTACAGATTGTAAGGCAGGGATATCATTTCCAATGAGAAGTATGTCATCTACATACAACACTAGGAAAATGATTACGCTCCCACTGACCTTCTTGTAGACACAATGTTCATCTTCGTTTTTGAAAAAACCAAACTCTTTGATTGCATCATCAAAACGAAGATTCCAACTCCGAGAAGCTTGCTTCAATCCATAAATGGATCGTTGTAGCTTGCATATCTTTCCAGCATCCTTTGGATCGACACAACCCTCGGGCTGTGTCATGTACACATCCTCGAGCAGATTTCCATAAAGGAAAGCTGTTTTGACATCCATCTGCCAGATTTCATAATCATGAAATGCAGCTATTGCAAGTAAGATCCTTATGGATTTAACCATAGCCACTGGTGAAAAGGTTTCATCATAGTCAATACCATGAATTTGTTTGAATCCTTTTGCAACCAGCCGACCTTTATAGGTTTGTACATTACCATCCATATCGGTCTTTTTCTTGAAAATCCATTTGCACCCTCTGGGTCGAACCCCTTCAGGTGGATCAACCAAAGTCCATACTTGGTTTGCATACATGGATTCCATCTCAGATTTCATGGCCTCTTGTCATTTCTCAGAATCAGTGTCCATTATAGCTTGTTGATAAGATGACGGCTCATCCTCATCAATAAGTAGTAAGTCACCTTGTTGAGTCACAAGAAATCCATATCTCTGTGGCTCCCGGTGTTCTCTTACAGACCTACGCTGGGCTTGTGTCTCTTGAGCAGGTACTTCTTCCACAACAGCTTGCGGTGCCTGCTCTGTTTCCATCTCAATCTCAGGTTCAGTGTTTTCTTGTCGGTTGAACTTCACTAAGTTCAATTTTTCTCCCACTGGTTTTTCTAGAAATAAATTCTCTTTCAAGAAATAAAACAGTCCGAGCAACAACTACTTTGTTCTCGGTGGGATAATAGAAATAGTATCCTTTCGTTTCCTTAGGATACCCCACAAATAAACACTTATCAGATTTGGGTTCAAGTTTGTTAGTGGCGTGACGTCTAACGAAAGCCTCACAACCCCAAATCTTCATAAAAGACATAATAGGACGCTTCCCAGTCCATATCTCATATGGTGTCTTTTCCACTGATTTAGATGGAACACGGTTCAGTAAGAAAATCGATGTTTCTAGAGCGTGTCCCCAAAACGATATCGGAAGATCTGCATGACTCATCATTGATCTAACCATGTCTAACAAGGTTCGATTTCTCCTCTCGGATACACCATTCCATTGTGGAGTATACGGAGGAGTGAGTTGTGGGACTATCCCACACTCCTTTAGATAGTCATGAAACTCTTAGCTTAAGTATTCACCTCCTCGATCTGATCGAAGGATTTTGATACTTTTGCCAAGTTGGTTTTGTACTTCATTCTTGAAATCTTTGAACTTTTCAAAGGTTTCATGCTTATGCTTCATTAGGTACACATACCCATATCTACTGAGGTCATCAGTAAATGTAACGAAGTATTGAAAACCACCTCTAGCTTGTGTACTTATTGGTCCACATACATCACTATGTATTAGTCCCAATAAAACATTTGCCCTTTCAACATGTCCCTTGAAAGGGGCTTTAGTCATCTTGCCCATTAAACAAGATTCGCATGTTTCATATGATTCAAAATCAAATGAATCTAATACTCCATCCTTATGAAGTTTAGATATGCGGTTCTCGTTTATGTGGCCCAAGCGACAATGCCAGAGATAAGTCGGATTACAATCATTATTTTTAATCCTTTTAGTATTTATGTTATAGACAGGTATATCAAGATTTAATAAATAAAGACCATTCACCATTTGTGCACTAGCATAAAACATATCATTTAAATAAATGAAACAACAGTTGTCCTTTATAATAAATGAGAATCCATACTTGTCTAAACAAGAAATAGAAATAATGTTTTTGGTAATTGAAGGCACAAAATAACAATCTTTTAAAATCAATGATAAACCGGAAGGCAAAGATAAATAATAATCTCCTATAGCTAATGCAGCAACTCTTGCTCCATTTCCAACTCGGAGATCAACTTCGCCTTTCGCCAACAATCTACTCTTTTTGAGGTCCTGCACATTTACACAAATGTGAGATCCACATCCAGTATCTAATACCCATGATGAAGAAGTAGATAAATTGACTTCTATAACAAAAATACCTGAAGTGGAAGTCACACTTCCTTTCTTTAGATCCTCCAGATATACTTTGCAGTTTCTTTTCCAATGGCCGGTCTCACCGCAATGGAAACAGTTTCCTTCCTTCGCTATCCCTCCCTTTGGTTTCAGTGCAGATGACTTTGGCTTAGATTTAACAAAGACCTTCTTGTTTTTCTTGAAGTTCTTAGCTTTAGTCTTCCTTTGCTCTTATTCACAATAAGAACATTTGTTGGTTTAGACTTCTTGCTATTTGCTTCAAAAGTTCTAAGCATGCCAAGTAACTGTGGTAGTGTCTTCTCAATTTCAATCATAATGTAATTTAAGACAAATTGACTGAAGCTTTCAGGCAACGATTGCAAGATCACGTCAGTGGCCAACTCTTGGTCCAAAGGAAAACCCAGTTTCTCTAGATTCTCAATATACCCAATCATCTTGAGTACATGAGTACCAACCAGACTTCCTTCTACCATTCTACACTGGAATAACGCCTTAGAGACGTCATACCTCTCTTGTCTTGCTTGTTGTTGGTACAGTTGCTTAAGATGCTCGATCATATCAAACGCCTCCATTTCCTCATGTTGCTTCTGAAGCTCAGAGTTCATGGTGGCAAGCATAAGGAACCCAACATCAAGTGCGTCACTTTGATGCTTCTTGTAAGCGTCTTTTTCGGCTCTTGTAGCCATTAGGGGAGGTTCCTCAGCAGGTAAGGGTTCCTCTAGGACATATTGTTTCTTTTCTTGTTTGAGGACTATCCTCAAGTTCCTATGCCAGTCTAGGAAATTTGTCCCATTTAATTTGTCCTTCTCAAGGACCGATCGCAGTGATAAAGTGCTTGTTACGTTGTTAGTTTCCATGGATATCTACAATATAAATACGCAAAATAAGTTTATGATTTAATCATTTAACATGGTCTTATATTAAATGATGCTCCCACTATTTTGTTTAAAAAATATCAACCCCTCAAAACCTTTAGTGGGCCAAGATCCATATTTCGCCTAATCTTGAGTTAGCTTTGGCTAATCGCCCAAGACTCGGTTATTTAGGTAGACAACACTTTGTCAATTACATCACATATAATTCTTGGATAGTTGGACGAACAACGCTTTGTTCAATTCATCAAATGAATTATTATCCAACCTATGCCTCTAGGTTCCCAATCCTATTGAGATAACCTAGTTAGGTCGTACCCAATTTAAAGTATAACGGATATCACTTTTATCCGCGCCTTACTAAGATTGCCACGGTGCTTTGCTTTGGCAAACCCACATATGTACAATCGAAGTTTTTGACGAGTACTTTTAATTTTGGAAAGCATCTAAAACTTAATATTTTAGAGGGATTTATTGATCTCATGATTAGTTTGATAATTTAAAATATGTCCACTACATATAGTTGTATACATATCTACATATATGTGTAATACAATTATCAATCTAAAGCACAAGATAAATCATGCATCAACATACATAATTAAACGTGACATGGTTATAGCCCCTACTAACGATTTTCTCAAGCCAATGAGAAAATCCTAAGAGTCAACCTAAGGTAACTTCACAAGCACCTTCCTTTGGCTCCAATTTGTGAATGACATCCTCATCCCGGCACGATGCTCCATCTTCATTGATCACCATCAACAATTTAAACTATACTATTTACAAGATATAGAATTCCTCGATTCACATTCGAGGGAACATAGAGGAGGGATAACATTTAGAATAAAATAGAGAATGCACGACACGCAGGTCGTATTATAAATTACAAACATTCACAAATCCTATCTAATAGGTCAAAGGGCTATAACCACGCACCATGCTCAAACAACACATAAAGCATGCATTAACTTTTACTTAATTAAATTCTAAACATTTTAAATTTAATTCTAATTAAAACTGTAAAATAATTTTTGAAAAATTATCGTACGCTCAGGACATCACATGCCACGAACCAAAGCGACTAAGCCACGAACCACCATGGTTCGAACCACAAAAGCGCACGGCTGGACCAATTATGGGCCTAGGGTTCGAAACCCTAGCCCATGGTCGAACCAAGCTCGAGCGGCGGCGGCGCTAGGGTTCCAAACCCTAGCCGCCTCGCACCTTCTTGAGTTTTCATCGAGCCATCTTGATTGAAACAATGGAATTTGTTAGCCACGAGTCACGGTCAGGCCATGCACGGGGTTGGCTCAACCATCTCGAGCCAAGGGTTCGAAAAACCTTGCTCTCATGTGGTAAAGCTACTAATCCATGCATGCATGAACCATTATCGAGCCAAAGAGTTCAAAACTCATCCACGTCTCAAAACCTCCATGCATGAACATGAGCCACAACGACTAGGCCATCTCGAGCCAAGGGTTCGAAAACCCTAGCCCTCATGTGGCTAAGCCGTGGGTCAATATGCTAGGGGTGGCCGAAACTTTGATTAAAATTTTGATTATTCGCTTTGTGTATCGTATACATCAAACATCAATTATATCAAATATAATATCATGATAATTTCACAAACTAAATATTAACATATCATATATGTTCATACAGTTTTAAATAGCATGCAATATAAATTCTAACATGATTAAACTATTTAACCACATAAATCCGATATGAGCCTTGTACACGGCTCTGATACCACTGTAAGTAATCCAATGAGCATACAACGCAGCGGAATAAAATTTTTATGGATTACTAAACACCGGATCTATACATAGGAGTTCATATCGGATAAAGGAATACAAAATTCTCACCCTTGTAGCGTGCTTGAGCCGATTCCACGGAGCAGCACCACGTCCAACGTCTCCTTCGAGTCACTAGCAAAACTTGTCAAGTTTTGCCTCCACGGTATCCACACGATCAAATCTGGTGAAGGGATAGTTTAAGAACAAGTTGCTAGACAAGTTCTTAAACCGGAACAAGAAGAACACTCGATTCCAAATCGATTAATGGCACAAAACACCACAAGCACCCTTCGGTTATCAAGAAAAACCGAGAGCACAATATGGTCGGCGGCCGTGTGGCTTCTTAGAGTTTAGGTTGAATGATATGAATTTTCCCTTAGGAATTAATCATAACCTTGTATTTATATTATAAGATTTAATTAAGGTTTAAGGCTTTCTTAAAGCCTCATGGGCCCAAACCCATGATTTAATTAAATCCTTATAATCTTTTAATTAAGACTCTTCTTAATTAATTAATTCATCCAATGAATTTAATTTCCCTTCTCGATTTAATCTTTTGTGCGACCCGATAGGATCTTGTAATGTTGGCAGTGACATAAAATCTTATTTTACGTTACAAGCAAGGAGCGGTGTCTAGCAACACATCGAGGTTACCCCAAATTACAAGAATGTCAATGACTCGACATAACCTTTAGAACTTGTGATAATATTAACCATGTAACTTAACCCCTTTGTCCTTTGTGTTTAGATTGAACACGAGTCATGGAATAGTCATACTCGTATATTCAATCTCTATTTCTTGATCCCCAAGTAGAACTAGAATAAACGAATAAGCTCGATATCTCATATCGACTCATTCGAGCATGGCCATGCATTTTAGTTCTCACTTGATCAAGGGCCAAACACATCTCCTGTTATATAGGAGGGACAAATCCTATCTCGATCAGTCAACATCCCTCTACATAATTCGTAGTGTATCCAATAGTCGCCTTTATAAATTACCCTGTTACGGGTAACGTTTGACGATATCAAGATACATAACTCCTTATGTTGGGATCTCTGATGATCACAAGTCGTAAGGATTACATACATTATTATCACTATGAGAATTGCATATGACGATCATATAACTATCCATGTTGCATTCTCATGGTGGGTCTGTCCAGTACATCGTTCTCTAACATGTACCCATGTATTGATTTGATATCTCATATCAATGAACAATTCATCACTCAAATTCATACTAGTCTCTATGTATTATCATTATCCTGATTCATGATAATACTTGACTATGGACAATGTTTAAGAATAATACAATATTATTCTAAGGACATTAACATATATATTTATTCACATTGCACAGTTAAAAGAATAATATATAATAATGAATTGACATTCATAAAATCATATTACATTGTATGTCATAAACAATCATCTAATGATATGTCTTAGGGCATATCCCAACAATTTGTTAATGACTCGATGATGTAGATCCGTTTGGATTGTTTGGTCTCGGCGGTACGTGGAGTACGTCTGTGCAAATTTTGAGGAAAAATTTTTATTAGTGGGGGATAATTGTGATGCCCGGGAATTAATAGTGTTAACCCCGATGTGGTAATGATCCTCAATGGATTTTAACTGTGGCAATTATGAATTAATTGCGGTGTTGGAACAACCGAGGATGTTAAATCGGGTATTTGGGATTGTTGGATCCAAAGGTTGATATTGTATTCTCATCGTGGTGAAAAACCTTGGAATTGGGTTTTTGGTGGTATCTGGGGTCCGGGGTACTTTGTATTGGGGCTGGTATTGGAAATTGAGGCTTGAGAGATAATTATTGAAAACAGATGATTTTTATTGAGTCATGATGTATTTGTGGACGACTTGGTATTTTGGAGCCTTGGTACTATATATACCAAGTGGACTCGGCATTCCGTCATTGCACGGAATCTCTCCTCTCTCCTCTCTCTCTCTTCGCGTCCCATTTCCCCCAAAAACCCTTCTCTTTTCTCTTTGGAGAAAAATGGCAGGAAGCTTGGCTCGGGGGCCGAATTTCTCGAAGATAATCAAGTATTAATCTTCCCTTTGTCCTTACCTTCGATTTGATAGTAGTATTGTGGATTTTTGTTGAGAATTATGTTGGTTTTTGGAAATTGGGGATTTTTTTGGTAAAAATCCAAAGTTATGTTTTTGGTGTTTTTATTGGTTTTAAATGGAGTATTGGAGGTGTTGAAGGTGTATGGGGTGTTGGTTTTGAGTTTGGGCATGAAAAACACAATTAAAGCTTGAATTTTTTGGAAACCCGCAGGTCGCAATCGATCGCGGCTTGGCGCCGATCGATCGCGACATGATACTGATTTTGGGGTGACGATGAACAGTCGCGACGATCGATAGCGAAAAGTGAGCGATCGATCGTGGGGGTCTTGGCGATCGATCGCGGCATGCATTTTTCGGGTAGTAGGTTCTCGCGATCGATCGCGGGAAGTGGCGATCGATCGCGGCCCTGTTTCCGTTGGTTTTTTCGAAATTTTGGAAAATGTCAGGATTTTGGAATCGAGGTTTAATTAGCCGATTTTCAGGGCAATGTCTACATTCCATTGGGAATGCTATACCTTTAAAATGGAATGGTTGGAGCCAAATTTTAATAATAGAATGGGAAACTCGTTTTAGTAAGTGGTTAACCTTTGTTCACTTCAAATGGAATATTTTGGGTATTATGCATGCTTAGCTCGGAGTCTTTTAAAATGGTTATTCGTCATGGATTGACGATAGGTTTGGAGGTTGTGAACGTGCTTGAGCACGTGGTTGCATGCTTGTGTTTAATTGTGAGTTATTTATGTGTTAGCACATAATTCAACGGGTCGCGGGACTCAGTCAAGGTTTGGTTCGGATTACGAAATCATAAGGTACGTATAACGTACGAGCATAGCCTTTTATATTATTGCAACTGTGAAATGCATGGTTTATTGTATTTGCAATAAATGGACATATATATTGGGAATTTAATGGTGCCGCTTTTGAGCGATCAATGATTGGATGTTGTCCCCGTTGAGCGAACATCGGTTATGACGCCGCCGCAGTTGAGTGTGTGTGGGATTAAAATGCAGCTATTGTGGAGCGAGCGATGAAATAGAACTATGGAACTATTAGTGAGAAATATGGAATATCTGTAATCATTGTTAATGATTTGATTTTATTGATTATAGTATCAATATATGGGGAACGGATTTTTTAATCAATGTAATCATTAACTGGCTTTTGAGAATTTGATGGTTTCGGTTATTTTGAGAAATAGAAATCACAGGGGATCCCGGATGAGGATGATGCCATCCAAGGAGTGTCTTTTAATATTCATAGTCTTTACATTGTGTAAATTATGTGAGCACATGTGAGCACTACTATATGTGTATATGGTTTGTATAAAAAGGCAAGGGCCTTTCTCTTTTCATTCATATGTTGCATGAAATTAATATGAGGTATTGCAAAATGAATTGAGAATATGTTAGTGTATTATAAGGGTGCATGCTATGTAACTATACTGGAATGGGGAAATTGGAGATTACATGGGTTACTGTAAGAAATTTTATTGCTGGTATGTTATGCTATGGTAGCATGTGTTTCTTTCCCCTGATTATATGATTGTATGCACTAAATATATGGATTAATACACTAATAGCGGGTTAAGGGCACAGGGGTCCTTACAGGTTCATTGGCATACCGTTTAGCATTGCCACAGCAGTTATCTTTAATTCATGATGTGTTTCATGTATCCATGCTAAGGAAGTGTGAACCAGATACATCTCATGTTCTATAGTCGGAGGAGATTGAAGTAGATAGATCCTTGTCTTATGTTGAACAACCTGTCAAGATTTTGAACAGGAAGGAGAAAGTCCTACGAAATAAAACTATTCCATTGGTTTTTGTAAGGACCCCCGTGCCCTTAACCCGTTATTAGTGTATTAAGCCATACCATTAGTGCATATAATACTATCATGGGGAAAACCATATGCAAGTGCAACACCATATGCTATCCAGAAAATTTCTTGCATTTAATCCACATAATATTCAAATTCCCCAACCAAGATTATTCATATAACATGCACCCTCATAATACACTAACATGCTCTTAGTTCATTTAGCAATTCCATATTTAATTGCATGCAAACCATAAATGAATAGAGAAGAGACGTAGCCCATTTATACATTCCGTATACCCGTAAAATGTACTCACGTAAGAGCACCCAATGAACACGCGTGTATCTAATGTATAAAACACTCTACTAGATACCGTTACTGGTGCTTCGACCCCGGAAGCACCTCCCAAGCGCAACTCGATCTCAACTCTGGATCTATGTGCATATCCAACCAGCTCTGGTACCTCGATCCCGGAAGTACCTCTAATCAACAGCCTGGGCTCAACTCCAAAACCGCTGCTACACCTGTAACACCTGCCCCAACAGAGACAGCCCCCACACGGGGTGAGCATATCAATACCACCAATCCAATAAGCATAACATTGCAATTCAAATACAGAATGTAAATGCTATAATTTAAATGATACTCCCTGGATGGTAACACCCTCATCCGGGATCCCCTGTATTGTCCCTGTTCTCAAAATAACCAAACCATTAAATTCCCAAAAACCAGTTGATCATCTCATTGATCAACTAAAACCATTCTTGATATACCAGTTCCATAACCAAATGCAATTAAACCATTAAAATAGAGTACTACAGATATCCCATATATTTAGCAATTGACTCCATAATTCTATGTCATAGCTCGCTCCACAATGGCGCCATTTCGACCCCACGCACGCTCAACAATAGCGGCGTCATAACCGATGGTCACTCAATGGCGACAACATCCCAATCATTGCTCGCTCAAAAGCGGCACCATATAATTCCCAACGAATGTCCATTTATCGCAATTACCATATACCATGCATTTCACTATCCATTTATAGAAAATACCGTATACCATGCATTTCAATATCCATTTATGGTCAATACCACATACGATGTATTTCAATGTCCATATAATGCAATTATCACATACCATGCATTTTACAGTTGCAACATTATAATAGGCTATGCTCGTACGTCATACGTACCTTAAGTCTCCGCAGTCCCAGCCAAACTTTGTTGAGTCCCATTCCTCGAGAAGTATGTGCTAAAATACAAATAATTCACAATCAAACATAAGCATGCAACCACGTGCCCAAGCACGTTCATAGCTCCCAATCATATCGTCAATCCATGACGATTACCAAAATAAAAGCCCCCCGGCTAAGCATGCGTAATACCCAAAATATTCCATTTTATATGTTTAATAGATAGACTCAACCGGAAACCCCATTTTATTAGACTTTGGTCCCAATCAATCCATTTAAAAAGCATAGCATTCCCATTGGAATGTAGACATTGCCCCTTTAAACCTCGGTTCCAAAATCCCAACATTTCCAAAAATTTTAAAAAAACAACATCCTGCCAGCGGCGATCGATCGCCCCTAACGTCGCGATCGATCGCCCCTAACGTCGCGATCGATCGCCTCCAACCAGTGGCCAAAATCGCCTTCTCGCGATCGATCGCCACCCTTCGCGATCGATCGCCAACATGCTCGCTATCGATCGCCTTGGACACGCGATCGATCGCCTGCACTGTTCATCATCTTCGATTTTCAACAGCCGCCCGTCGCGATCGATCTCCTCACCTCGGCGATCGATCGCCACCTGCAATTTTCCGAAAAATTCGAGCTTCCATGGTGTTTTTCACACCCAAACTCAAAACCAACACCCCAAACTTCCTTAACACCACAAATACACAAATTAAGCTCAAAACCAACATTTTGATTTTCAACCAAAACCCCCAAATTCCATAACCAAAACACTACCCAACCAAACACTACAATACTACTACCAAAACGAAGACCATGACGAGGGGAAGATTAATACCTGATTATCTTCGAGAAAACCGGCCTCCGAGCCAAGCTACCTGCGATTTCTCCTCCAAGGGAGAAAAGGGAAATGGGGGAGAAGGGTTTGGGCGATGAGAGAGCGAAGAGAGGGAAAGATTCCGTGCCAAATGACGGAATACCGAGTCCACTTGGTATATATAGCAAAAATGCCCAAAAATACCAATACCCCCACAAATACATCATGATTAATTAAAAATCATCTGTTTACAAAAACTCTCTCTCCAACATCAAATCCCAAGACTGGCCCCAACATAAGGCATCCCGGACGCCAAGTCCCACTAAAACCCAATTCATAGGTTTTCCACCAAAATGAGAATACAATCTCAACCTTTGGATCCAACGATCCCAAATGCCCGATTTAACAACATCGGGAGACCCAAAACCGCAATTAATTCCTAATTGCCACGATTAAAAATCCATCAAGGATTATTACCATACCGGGATTAACACCATTAATCCCCGGACATCACAATTATCCCCTACTAATAAAATTCCGTCCTCGAAATTGCACCGGTGTACTCCACGTAACACCAGGACTACACCAACAAAACAAAGCCACAACCCCGATTCTGGACCATATTAGAATCGAATTAACAACCGCGAGAACACCCATCTCGCACCAAGCTCTAAAATAGAGCAAACGCCAAAACCAATACAAACCCGAAAGATAACAATATACCTCGACTTGAATCGTCCCAGAAGTCAGTCCACCACGACTGCAAACCAACCAAATCTCCATTGGTTCTGACATAGATATCATCCCGTGATATTCACCACCTGCCCACGATGCTTGACACGCATCGTCATGATGGGGACCACTAGTATACAACAGTATACTCACAGAAAATCCGGTTTTCGCTTCCCAGCCCATCTCCTCCAAAGGAGTAGTTGCACCACTTGCAACCCGGACCAGGTTACCCACGGTCACTGATCCACACAAAACACATCACCGAGGATGTTTACACCGGTGTGTTCCAAGAAATCATATCTTGGTCCCGACACACCATCAAGACTCCACAAAGTCTCAAGTTCCACAGAGGTCATGCAAAACAGACAGTTGCATTCCTGCCACACGTGTCAACCACGACACCAAACAAATCCGAATCCTGGCCATCCCTCATTTATCCTTGGATCCAACAATCCTAAAACCAAGAGGCTATCAAATTATCCAACAAGAATTACCATGGTTCCAAAATACGACGATCCCTCCTCAGGGGAAGTCAAACAACCCTCACGATCATTCATCAGAATGCATCGTGCCATTGAGATTACCGATCTCGAGGTTCCACAGTCTCACACCGGAGATTCACCAAACCAAGCATACAACTCGACGTTCAACAATGAACAAAATAAAGTTGGCATTCGTATACACACACGGCATACATGCCCATACACCAACACAACAAGCATACACAAAGCAATAGACTCGGGTAACTCCAATCATACCAAAAATCCCAAAATCAACTGTCAATCCCCAATCATTCTCGCCCCACGGAGAATAATGGTTGCCAAACCAAAACCAAAGGGTGTGATTTCAACATCAACACCACACAACCAAAGCAACGAATCTCCCAAAGGATTCAACCGGTAGGTATATCAGTACCGCCTTTCTCACAAGGAAAGTGTCATGAATCCATGACCCTCAAACCTCGAACCACCGTTCGGAAAACTGGATATATTTTACCAAAACATATCACGGAACCAAAAGTACGCAATTGGTTCGAGATAGTGCATCAAAGCACCATTACCAAATCGAAACTTGTATATCCCATGTATACTCAAACTAAAGATGCTCTGTACTAATGCCATAGTACAACACAATCGAGCATCTCCTCGGAGACGTCTCTCCGAGGTAAGAAATCCATTACTCGATCCAACACCAGTAATGCTTACCATGGCTGATTTACAATCAATCCACGACCGATGCAAGCTGTCTCCAAGACAGTACAATCCAAATCTCTCCAATAGATAAGGTCAAAATAGTAGTGTCACCTCACTAACTATATCTCACAAACCAATGCGACTCCCGTTGCATTCCACATGCAAGGATGCTCAACCAGAGCTAACCACGACTTGACGACACTCACGTTGGCATTCCCAACAGAATTGAGCTGCCCCAAAACAAGTCTCTCAAAACATTTGACGTATAAACGTCTCCGTGTGGTATTCCCTACCTCAAATACCATGCCACATAGAGACTACAAGAGTCTACCATAACCCTCATCGTATCACCATACGATTCACCAAACTCGAATCCAACGAGCATTATAATGGCTAACACGAGCATGCTAAAGTACTGCAACAATACCTGGCTAGCGATTCGCTGGCCCCATAGGCTCATACCAACCTATCAACGTGACACACGTTCCATCCCGGTATACCATACCGCACAAACCATTAGAGTTGTGGGTCATCGCCCAACATATCTCTAAAACACCAAAGCACAATGGACAACCCGACGTCCATGCTTAATTACCATGCAATCCTAATCCATTAGGACTTATTCCACACCTTCAGGGTGGGTGTAACAATGCTTACTACTCATCACAATAACAAGCGAGTAGTTTCCTCAATGACTACTCTTACCACCAATCACTTGGCCTTAGCCATCCCAGCGAGCATATCCAAGGGTATCATTGCTCGACAAATATTTACCTCTATAACATGATGCGGTACACTCACCGGTACAATGCATCCAATGCTCCATCGAGCAAACCTGCTCGGAAAAAGGTCTCGTCAACTAGTGACCCAGACTCTACCATGTGCCCACCATCGACACTCAAACCATACAACCAAATACATAAACATGAATGCATTATTCACCAAAACGACGCCACGCGTCCACATAGACATCCCAAATAACATCGTCAAACATATGACGGTACCTGTCGAACTTTTGCTACCCCGAGATGGTTTGTACCTTTCATGCACGCATTACATTGCATTGCATTGCATGACATCATATATCACATTTTATAGATACATGTTGTAATTACTTGATAGTTTCATATTGGGCTTAGACTCACCCCCTAGAGGGCTGTTGTTGTCTTTGTGTGTGGGCAATGACATGTATTACAGGTAACCAGGATCGGGAAAAGGGAATGCTCGCTGGAAGTCTTACCTGAGGTTGTTTTCTTTTGTCTTTTCCTAGTCGTAGGATAGTTAAGTATACTAGGGTGTGTCCTGGATAGTATAACTATCTAAATTGAGTTTATTTCCGTCCAGTCTTGATTATTGGTGAATATTTGCTGTTTCTTTACTGCTGATGGTATGATGTAAATATTTTGAGTATGGATTATGTTCTGGATGCCTATGATGCATGCTATGGTATTATGTACTGCACTGGGATATGATTTTTTGCTTTTCATTTTTTTCTTGTATGTCCAGCGTGCACGAATGTCATGCCGAAATTTTTAGAGCCACTTGTTGGCAGGATTTTTTTTTTTAAAAAAAAATCTTCCGCTGCGCACAAATAAATAATCATTGTGTGATAATTAAACTCTTGATTAGGAACGGGTCCTCACATAAATTAACAAACATGCACCTTTAAAGTGACCCGGATCTGGTGTAAATCCCAAATGACGATCACAGTATTCTTGCCACTCGGGTATTGTCCTATCATAATTGGTGCCTGACACTTCAAGACCATTTATTGACAGACCCCAAATAATTACAATGTCTTGCAGTGTAATAGTCGCATCTCCAGATCTAAGATGGAATGTGTTTGTCTCACGACGCAATCTCTCTACTAATGCCGTGATTAGATGAGGGTCAAGCGTAATCTTATTACACCTATATACACCATAAACCAAATTCATTTAACATACTTACAACAGTATGTCTAATGGGCAAATATCCAAAAAATAGCCACCCGGATTTCTCACACGCAAGGGGCAATCAATATCACCTACCCATACATCTTCAGAACGATGACATAACTGTAATGACAACAGATGATCGTCAATTGGGCCTGGTATGGTTATCAGATCCATCCTATTATATGAAACAAAAACTATATTAGTACATATAGACAACATAAAGTAAATAAAATAATTAAAACTGATAAAACATGACGAAGCCCAGCAGCCATCGCCGACAGCCACCAGCCATAAGCCATCAGCAACCGGCGGCGGACGGCGGGCGACAGAAACTGCGATAGAAACTAATAAACGTCGTCTGGATTTCAGTCGTTACAATGATACATTCTTACCTCTAAATTTTTAAAAATATGATGGTGGAGACTGGAAGCAAAATGAAAAAAAAAGCTTGTTGGAGGTAGTGGAGGTTGCTGGCCGAGAAAGAAGGTGTCGACCATTTTATAACACCAACTCACGCCAGCCCAATTGGCGTGATTATTAAATGGTCAAGCTAACCGGGTTGGCGTGACGTGGCATTAATAATTAGTCACGCCAACCAGGTTGGCGTGACGCAGAATTATTATTATTCACGTCAACTCAGTTGGCGTGACCATTATTTTACATATTCACGCCAACCCAGTTGGCGTGACGTGGAATTATTAATGGTCACGCCAACTCACGCCAACCCAATTGGCGTGATTATTAAATGGTCACGCTAACCGGGTTGGCGTGACGCGACAATAATAAAGCAGAATTATTATTATTCACGTCAACTCGGTTGACGTGTCCATTATTTTACATATTCACACCAACCCAGTTGGCGTGACGCGGAATTATTAATGGTCACGCTAACTCAGTTGTCGTGACTATTAATTTTACACATTCACGCCAATTGAGTTGGCGACTCAATTGACTGCTAAGGTTACTTTTATAATTTGTTATATTTGAGGTTATTTTAATAATTATTTATTTAATTTAAGTTATTTAATTAAAGAACCCAGAATTTTTGCCTAATTGCTCCTTTTGTTTTTGGCCATATTAAAAAACAAAAAAAAAACATGGCTATTTTGTTTGATGTTTCTAGGGAATTCTTTTAAGAAAACATATTTTCTTTTATATAAAAAATATGATATCGAGTTAATTTAATTATTAAATACAAATTATTGATGTTCATGTTTATTATTATATTATATAATTTGGTCCTCTAGGACGCAATTCACCAGATAAATAAATCAAAAAACTACACGAAGTAAGCTGATTTGGCACAACAAATTGTCTAGAATAGCCACGTGCACAATTTATGTGTAAGGGACATATTAATTAATTAATTATTTATCAAGTATATCAATATCAACTAAATATCACAATTTAATGAGAGTATAGATGATAAATTAATTGTTGGGATTAAACAATTATTTATGATGGGAAAGCGGGACATATTAATTATTTTTCAAGTACATCAATATCAACTAAAAATATTATAATTTAACGTGTTTATATTTAATTTATAATTTATAATTTTGATGTTATCTATAATTTTTGTAAAAGCATGAGTTTTTTTGAGGGGCAGTAACTCCTGGAAAAAAGAAAAAAAACTTTTTGAATTATTATGCCGTACCAAATTATTTATTCAAAATGCAATTACTATGCATTTAAATACTTTTTTTTCTTTTTTCAAACACAATTTATCTAATTAATATTAATTTAATAACTTCACAGTATCATTCATCTTAAAAATTTTCCAAAAACATTTTTTGAAATTTAAATTGGACGGGCTATTTTTTTATAAATTTAATATTTAATTGTCAAATTTTAAAAACAATAATTTTTTTATTTTTATAAGTATTTTAATATTATTTTTGTTTTATCAAAAGTAAATTTTGTTTTAAGTAGCTGAGTGTAGTACTGTGGTATTATCTCATCGTTTTACCTCACCACCAACCCCTAGATCTAAAACCTGTTGTTCCTCTCCGGCTTCACTGTTACTGCTTTCTCTCTTTCCTCTCCCATGGCGGATGCCAACCACCAAGAATCTCTCCCTTCCTTCAAATCTAAACTATCTATTTCTTCTTCCTGTTGCTTATATTTGTGATACCAGGAGTTCTGATATGTGATCGCCTCCTGGTTCCTGAATTCACCTATTATACTTAAAAAAAAAAAACGTTCTTTTTGGATAAACAATGGCGGAGGAGAAACTCATGCTTTTACATGGTGATTTGGAACTGCATATCTACGAGGCTCGTAGCCTGCCCAACATGGACATTGTTTCTGAGCGCCTCCGCCGCTGCTTCACTGCCTGCGACGGATGCCGACCCACCAATGCGGCGGAATATGAGGATAGCGGCAGTGGGAGTCATCACCGGGAGCGGAAGCTCCACCACCACCGGAGGATCATCACCAGTGACCCTTATGTTACGGTCTCCGTTCCCCAGACCACACTCGCCCGCACGCGCGTGATACCAAACTCCCAGCATCCCACATGGAACGAGCATTTTCAAATCACCTTAGCTCATCCAATGGAGTTTTTGGACTTCCGCGTTAAGGATAATGATACGTTTGGGGCCGACACTATGGGAAAAGTGTTGATTCCCGCGGAGAAGATCGCCTCCGGCGAGGTGATTGAGGGATGGTTTCCGGTCATTTCTTCGTCTGGTAAGCCTCCGAAACCGGACACCGCACTGCGGCTTGAGATGAAATTCGTTCCTTGTGATAAAAACCCATTGTATAATCATGGGATTGCGGGTGACCCATTGCATAAAGGGGTCAGGAATACTTACTTCCCGCTTAGGAAAGGAGGTTTGGTTACTCTGTACCAAGATGCACATAGTAAAGATGATGGGAAAATGCCTGAGATTGTGTTAGAGAATGAGCTTGTACGGGAGCATGCTCGATGTTGGGAGGATATATGCTATGCGATATCGGAGGCGCACCACTTGATATACATTGTGGGGTGGTCTGTTTACCATAAGGTCAAGTTAATAAGGGAGCCAACAAAACCGTTACCGAGAGGCGGGGACCTGACACTAGGTGAATTATTGAAGTACAAGTCCGAGGAAGGTGTCCGAATTCTATTATTGGTTTGGGATGATAAGACTTCGCATGAGAAACTCTTGATCAACATGGTACGACCAACTATGATGTCTTATGAGAAAGATAGGTTCAATCGATAATGGGTACAATGTTGGTGGTTTCTTAGTCTAATCTTTGTTCATACATTTACTCTTGTTGCTTAGTTTGGAATTTGGGTTGTGAAAGTTGTGTGGTCAAGTTAGCAAACTCAGATCCGGGAGTAGATTTTGATCGTTGAAGTATGGAAGCATATGAGCTGTCTGTTTTAAAGTTTATGAGAACAAGGAAAAATTAGTGTAATGAATCACATAAAGTTGTGTGAAAGTATGTTTAGGATGTTCATTGAAAATATGGATATGAAGTATAGTGATTAGCACACGTTTCTAACCATGTAGGATAGAATGTCTCGTAACATTTACATGTTATTTTATGTTCATTTTCTGAATCATGACATGCCATTATTTGCCAACTGTTGCTTTATTCCTTTTTTTTTTTTTTGTTGTTCTCAGTTAAATTGATGGGCTCATATTATTGTTAACTTAGTGTGTGCTTTGTCATTCAAAATAGGCCACTATCCACTGCAAAGTATGCTATCAAGGACTAGTTAACACTAAGTATTTGGAATTTTTCAAAACGACATTCCGTATTTCTCCTTTTTCAAGTCCTTATAATATGGTAGTCACAATTGAGGATTTAGTGAATGATTTTGGTGACATTTGGTGCAGGAAGGTGTAATGAAAACTCATGATGAGGAGACCAAGAAGTTTTTTCGAAATTCATCTGTAATGTGCGTGCTGTCACCACGCTATGGGAGCTCTAAACTTAGCTTTTTGAAACAACAGGTTGATGTCTTGTATGTTGCATCTGTTATTCGAGTTGTAAACTTCTATTTATGGTATTTCATGTGATAGAGACAGTTCATTAGCTTGTTTTACAAAAAAAATGGGAAAAACAATTAATATTAGAAAAGACAAATAAGGACTAGTTCTGACATAGCATGGTTGCTTGGATTATTATTTAAATGAAGAATTTCATATAGCAAAACTCATGATTAAAATGATCATAACCTAAGCTCATTTGTATCTCATTCAAGAGGTGCTATAACTTACTCGAACAGTTTCTGTTCTATAGGCTTATGCCTCTTTGTCCTCAAATTCTAACGAGATAAGGAAACCAAGTATGGGGAATGAATTATGACCACATGATCAGAGCATGATTAACAGAGCATGATTAACAACATCAGGGCCACTGGTTTGGTAGAGGATCGTTCTCGGTCGGTGTTGATCTGGCTGGGATGGTCTTGCAGTTGTCTAACAGAGCCAACACAAATCTTTAACAAAAAACAAAAAGGAGTGCTTCAGTATAACTTGGCCTTTAATCCTTCCAAAAATGTTGGCCTTGAGTATTTCAACTCCAATTAATTTTCTGATCTCCAACATCCTCTTCTCTGGTAGACTAGCCTCTCTCTTTTCCATCTGATTTTCAAGTTATCGACTTATGCATGCAATCTCATTACAGGTTGTTGGAACAGTTTTTACGCATCATCAGAAATGTGTTCTTGTTGATACACAAGCCCATGGCAACAATCGAAAAATCACTGCTTTCTTAGGTGGTATAGATCTCTGTGATGGTCGATACGATACGCCTGAACATCGACTATTCCATGATCATGACACAGTCTTTAAGGATGACTTTCATCAGCCTACATTTGCGGTATGAACTTAACCAGGTTTTATATATTTTTTATACTAGTTTACTCCAGGGGTGGTTACCGGTTCGAACCGGTCCGGTCCGGACCGGAACCGGCCGACCGGAACCGGCCGGTTCCGGGCCCGTTATGGGCGGAACCGGTCCGATCCGGTAAGGAACCGGATCGGATCCGGCCGGTTCCGGGTTGGACCGGTTCCAACCCGGAACCGGATTTTTCTTTTCTTTTCTTTTTTTTAAAAAAAAAAGGAAAAAAGGAAAGGATTTATCGAAAATTTTATTTTTATTTTTTAAAAATGGATCCGGATCCGGTTCAATCCGGAACCGGATCCGTTTGGTCCGGAACCGGTAAGATACCGGATCCGGAACGGTAGAACCGATCCGGTCCGGTATCAAACCGGTTCCGGACCGGTTCGGGACCGGTTAGTCCGGTTCCGGTTTCGGACCGGACTAACAGGTCCGGTTTCGGACCGGGTCCGGATCGACCCGGTCCGATAAGCACCCCTAGTTTACTCTTAACTGTATTTTTAATAGTTTCTATTAGTGATTATGCATGTAAATGTGGCCCCTTAAAACATTACAAAATAATGTAACCATGAGATGAGTATTTGTGCCAACTGGCTTATGATTTTCATTATCAAAACTAAAAAAGTTCAAGTCTTCAGCATTTATGAGGTGATTCGCTTTAAATTAAAAAAAGCTGAGCATTTAATCTTTCAGCATTTATCTAGTGATCTTTTTGCTACACATTCAAAGCTGCTTGTCTCCTTGTTACAGTGTCCAAGATTTTGCAATCTCATTTGTTGGTTGTAATTTTCAATGTTTTCATCATAAGATTTTGGTTGTTTGACTTTTCTGGCCCGTTAGTTATTATATGTTCTTTATTTTTCACATACGTTGAATGTCGTGGTTGGAGATTAGTGTGTAATAGAGCTATTATTTGTCTCTTTACTTGGTTTCATGTGGTCAGATGATTTTAGCAGCACCGATGCCTAGAATATGTTATTGACAGCTATTCACTTGATAACCTATTATAATTTATAGTTGATGATCACCTAATACCTATTATGCCAACATTTGAGCATCAGGAAAATTCTTCAGGCTTCTTAAACCAGTATATTATTTTTGAAATCATAAAATTGGTGCGAGGCCCGATCATAATGTGGTGTTTAATTATCACACAATGATTAATTTACGTAAACAGCGGAAGATTTATTTCAAGTGATCTGTCAAATGGCCCTAAAATTTTTTCGCTTTTAGGTTATACATGATACTGAAAATATGTAATTTCAGTGTCCCAATTCAACATGTTACTCATCATATAAGCAAGTATATAACAAACCAGTAATAGAATACTTAAAATACAGATACTCGGGGTATACCCCGGTAATTTAAAATGTTACTAAAAGTAACCTGAGCTCGCTCTCAAGGGGCTCTGGTATTTATTTATCGATGCTTCATCTCGAGCATCCGCAGTACGTCCACCTGTACCACCTGCCATGCCCAGACGACAAAGACATGATAGCCCCCCGCGAAGGGGGTCAGAACTCAGTACGAGAAATAAATAAATCATGTCAAGAATGACAAAGTATCATGCAATGCATACCATGTATGAATGCGATGTATGAATGGGTATAAAGAATCGAATCTTAAGATACCAATATAGGAGGCCAAAGGAAGGTATCGTCAATCAATATCAGCTCGAGCAGAGGGTGACAGCACACACACTTTGCGCTAGGAGAATCATCATGTGCTGGGCTCGTCATCCCTCGTGTCTAGGTCTGGTAGCAACGCGCTTGACTACAGTCGCTACCTATACTGCCTCTCATCGCCGTGCCCGACACTCGGAGTAAATCAACTCAGTCATCAGCATGGATATCAAAGAAGTGGATATATCAATATGATATGCCCATGAATCATATATGCACCATATGACATATGCAACTCATTATGTCATGCAATCTCATGTGAAAATCAATACATATCATGTAATTCACATATCATGTACTACAATGTATTTCAACATGTCATATAGTCACATAAGAATCATATAGTGACAATTAAATCATATAGATCAATTAACAATTAAATGATATAGATCAATTAATGACATGTAAAATCATACCATAATATCATTACACGTCTTCGTCAGACGTCATGATAAAACTCATTTCTACGTACCTCATAACTCAAGCTAATCTACCGAGTACTCCTCAAATCAACCCCGGAATCTATGAACCTGGTCATGTAAATTCCAAATAACACTAAGTGTTCAAATAATGCATCGAATCAAATGCAACATCTAAATATTGACCCTTAACATTTTTCTTAAATTTTCAGCTTGACCAATTTTCGTAGAAAAAATCACTATAAATTCATATGACCTCGAAATGACCCGATTCTGGTGCTCAAAGTTCAAAAACTCAAAGGGCTTCATTTCTTATCTTATAATGTCAAGCTGATTCCTCCATTTAAAAGTAGTTTAAACACTAAAAACGTAGCATTTGAAAATATATTTTCCAGCTTGAGCGGTTTCAGTAAAATCGTCAAAACTTTCGTTTCAAATCCAAATGGAGTGATTCCAGTGGCAAATTACAGCCAACTCAAAGTACTAAATTTCTTATTTCTAGACGTTTTCCGAAATTCCTAGCCAAAAACACTCTGGGAAATCGAAGAACACACTGCATGTGTATTTTCGCCCACATGCAGGGCTTTTAATGAGCACTTAAAGTATAAAATTCATAACTAATTGAAAATGAGTCCAAATTAAGTCATCTTTCCGTTTCAAATTCAATAGAATTCAAAGACCTACAATTTTTATTTGAAGGCCGACATCAAATTCCGAACAACAATTGCCCATAAACTCGAAACACAGTCTGCATACAACATGCATGAACATGCAGAGTCAAAAATGAGTACTTAAAGTAAAATTGACATAACGTTTACTATGGAGACCCAAATCGCATGCTTATTTTTTTTAAATTGAAGAAAATGAAGAGATCTAAAACTTTGATTTGAAGACCGACAACAAATTCGAAAGACAAAATTGTCAAAAGTTCGGAATTCTACACTGCATGTGCATTTACAGTACACGCAGAGTCAAATCTGACACTCCTTAGTAAAATGAGCATATCTCACTCATTTCAAGTCCAAATTGTCTCAAATTTTAACTTAAAATTCTATGATCCAACATCATAAATTTTTGAGTGGTATTGCTTATTAAGTAATATGATATTTATAATCCATCCATGAGGATGGGTTGCATTTCGTTCTCTTTGGGATCATAAATAACCTACTTAACTCAGTGGTTAGAGTATTGCTTTCATACGGCGGGAGTCATTGGTTCAAATCCAATAGTAGGTAGGACTTATTAGATACCGAAGTATAACTCAAATACCTATAACTTTTATTTGGAACTTTAAGTCAGATTCGAATTCTAAGTAAATCGAAAATTCGAACCCATCTACAGCATGCAACATTATTTTCTGCTGATTTATTTGACAGCAAGTTTTTCAAAACCTTGCACCAAAAATTCGACCCTTACTCTCAACACCAAGTTAATAAAACTCAAGAAAAGTGTTATACCTTCAATAATCTTCAAGATTAAAGCATCAAAACAAGCCATTGAGTCAACCAAGCTCATTTCTCCTTCCAAACTCTTCTTTCCTCCCTCAAGAATACTCCAAACTCAAAGATTCTTGTTGGGTTCTTCTTCCCTAGCCTTGTAGCTTCTAAATCCTTAATTGCATGTAACATACACTCATAAATTCACAAGAATTTTGGTAGGAAAGGGCTGGAATTTTTCGGAAACGCTTGAAGAGAGGAGGAGGATTTTTGTTTTAAGAGAGAAATCCTCTTGCGTGCTAACTCAAACCAAATCTGAAAATGAGGGAGTAGGTGTGGCTTCCAAGTGTAACTTGCATGATTTTTAACTTATTTTATGTATTGTGGAATCCATGTGTCAATACATCACTATCTTGCAAAATTAATGTTCCAAAATCATGTATTAAACATGGGTTAAATTAATTAGTGGCATGTGTTCTCCAAGTGCCATGTGATCATACACATGCTCATGCACTAAAAACATGTTCCACTAGTTGCTTGACTCATCGTAGTCCGGAACACCTTAATTCAAAGTTTATATTTTTAATTATCCGTGTTTTCTTAATCATCGTTAATCCGGATTAATTAGCATTGGGGCCTTACACTTCTTCCCCTCTTAAAAAGATTTCGTCCTCGAAATCACAAAACTAAATATAACTCAATAAATTAAATCATATGAGATGTCTCAATCTCATTCATAGATACATAAGAATCATGTATCAGTGACAACTGTTGTGGTAGTGTCAACGATATATCACTGAACCAAACTTCTCTATGACTTCACAAGGTTCAAAATATCGAGGCAACATCGTACCTCACTTACGAATCATATCTATCATCGTAAAGATAATATCTTCAGATTTACCTGATTCCCAACTTGAAATTCTAACGACATATTTCTGTTGTTGGCATAGAAACCTGATTACTTTAAGCCAATTTCATTCGTTTTCGCAGAAAATTTATCGTTCTTGGCATTTCCTCAACAATCTCAAGTTGTGCCAAATATTCCTTATCAATTTCATCTCAGCATATCAGCGATAAGCAATTCTGGCTCTATAAAATCTGAATCGATGCCATCCCAAACGTTGTCTGAGACTTAAATTCAAGGAAAATTCTACTAGTGAATATTGATTTCTGTCAATTCCAACTAAATTCATCACTATTAATCGGGACACAGGTTCCAAAGTCTGGATAATTCTATCAGTTTGTCCATCACTATGGGTATGATAAGCAATACTCATTGCTAACTTAGTACCCATGACATTCTGAAAACAATTTTCGAATTCGGATATTGTCCTCGAATCTCTATCAGATGCATTTGTTACAGAAACTCACTGTAACTAAACCACATTATCCACATCTCAAACACGTCGTTTTCTCATAGGCATACGGACAATTATATGAAATCAATATCTTGTATTGAATAGTCAATCAACTCTGATTCAACTTGTTTCACAATCTCTGTTAGATCTAAACAATTGAGTTATAATACTCAAAGCTAGAAATTTCCCAAGTTCATTGTGGCACTTACAAATTCTGTAGTATTCCATTAGGTCTTGTCTTTTTATCTTGACCGGTTGACATGCCAAACAATTTGCCACAAAATTCAAAAATTTCTTTTTCATACCATCCCATCACTAATAGGATCTCGAGAATGATACATCTCACCATTCCCAAAATGACACTATGTCATCTATAGTGTTCCTTCTGCAGTAATATTTCTTTTGAATCAGTAGAATTCGATGCTATTTACTGATTGTTCACTCGCAACCCGCCACTAAATGGCATACTAAATTCTAGTTGATTGATGTGACAGAACCAATTTCTTCATTCAATATCTGTATGAGTCTGTCCTTCGAGTATTTCTGATCTTGGAAATCAGAGGTGACTCAAACTGCAAAGCATACATTGATGCTACCATTGCACCTTGCACTTTTCGGTTCAGTGCATCTGCTACTATTTTCATTGTCCTTGATTGATATTGACTATCAGAGTCAAATTCTTTAATAAATCTAATCATCGCTTCTATCTCATGTTCACCTCTGACTGAATAATTGATATTTTAAACTCCTAAATTCAAAGTATATCATGCATTATTCGCCGTACAGATAACTTCACATCTTCAAGGCAAAATAATGGCTACTAGTTCGAGTTCATGAATAGGATATCATGATTCTTTCAGCTTCAACTATCTCAAGCATAATGATGCAGTAAAGCGTATTCCATCTGTTGCAGTTTATAAAACTTGCTTTCACATTCATCTGACCAAACGAAACTCAAATTTCTTCTTGGTCAATTGGTTCATAGGTCAGGCTATCCTAGAATATCCTTCCATAAAAGCCAGTAATATCTGACCAAACTCATAAAACTTTGTATCTAGAGTGCACAAGTATACCACTGATGAATATTATTACAATTCCGCCCAATAAGTTACGAAATACTCTATTTATCAAATTCATAAACTCTACTGGTATAGTTGTCAGACTATACGGTATTACCAAAAATTCAAAATGCCTACATCTGGTTTGACCAATTGCCTAGAGAACATTTTCTCTTCTAACTCAAACTGATGGTAACCAGATTTAAAATCATTCTTCTTATACAAACTCTACTGGTATAGTTGTCAGACTACACGGTACTACCAAAAATTCAAAATGCCTACATCTGGGTTGATCAATTGCCTAGAGAACATTTTCTCTTCTGACTCAAACTGATGGTAACCAGATTTAAAATCATTCTTCTTATACATCGAAGTTCCTTACAACTTATCAAATAATTCTCGATCTTAGGCAGTGGTATTTATTCTTGACAGTAGCCCGGTTCAACTGACTTTAGTCGATACTCTATCTTCATAATTCAATATTTCTTCCTTCACGAACAACACTGATGTTCTCCCAATGTGACATACTCAGAGGTGTGTACCCTTATCGAGGATATTTTTTAACTATTCTTATAAATCTGTAAACTATGTTGATGCCATTCTATACATTGCTTTCGATATCGAATCTATTTATTGACATCAACGAACAGCTTAAATCGATTCTTTCCCTAGTGGAAATTCTATTCTTTCCTCAGGAAAATCTTGGTAAGTTTCTTACCACTAGGATATCAGTCAACCTCGACTCTTCCTGATCAGCATCAACTGCTTATTATCATATATCCTTTATTTGCCAAGTATCGCAACCACAATATTTTCATAGCTGATATTATCGGTATCTTAGCTTGCTATTCGCGGCGGCAAACATTTCGTTTGTAGCCACAATACAGTAAAAAATTCACTATACCATAAAAAAAATCATATCTAATATTTCAAAACTTATCAGAGTATCTATGCCCTCGATACAATCAAAATCATATCCCAGCAACACCATTAAATTCAAATCTACAACAATATCATCAAACTGTAATTCACTATTACATGTATGTATAGTATAATCATCTCGGCTGGTGTATTTCCAAATCATCATTATCAATGCACATTTGATGTAATGTATGAAAACAATGCTTTTGTCTCAATAAAACTTGTGCAGTGTGATCAAATACATGACATGTACTGCGATCACCAGTACTGAAGCATCTCTAACTGTATCCTCTATCAAGGTATACTCTCTGGCCTGTTGGGAAACCAAAAAATAACTATCAGGTATTACCTCTGGTCTGCAGGTAAATAAACGCTGTTGGAACCGAGTGGTCGAAAAGAATAACCACTCTGATATCTACCCCTAGCTCAGGGTATTTGTTGTTATGGCTGAATCTGTTCCGAGCACGTAACAGATATGCTCTGACTGGCCACAATCAATATTAGTTCCTCTTATTCTTTCACATGGATCAGTAGATATTTACATCCACAGTGACCTCAAAAAGCTCTGGTATCCTACAATCTTTCAGTACCTCTAGAATTACTAGAGCTGAATAAACTGAAATGATAGTTCTGAAACTGTTCTAGGACTACTTGGATTATTCCAAATGATAGTCACTTCATTAACATTTAATCCAGTCTTAACTATTCCGCACCACATCAGTGTCTTATTCTTCAGTCGATTTCTAATCTCTTCACTAGTGAATAGCTATCGAGATTAAGCACATACTTCCATTTCTCAAGTCCACGATAATCGATTATCGCTATGTTCAATATCTTCAAGTTATAAATTATCATCTCGACGTGCACAGGTCTTGACGTAAACTCATACGTATTACCTTGGTCTTTCGGAGTCAAATTCCCGATGTCAGTCGACAAAATGTGGGTTTAATTAGTTCTAGTGTCATCCTACTAATCACAAGGATTAAGTCCCAAAGTGATAAATAAAGTCTCAATAATTATCACTATGCTATAATTCAATTCATAGTTTACAGTGCCTACAGGTTCGCTAGATAGCTATTAAAGTTCATATCACTACTACCTGTCGAAACATTAATTGTTCATCATAAAATCAAAACATCATATACAAATCTCAAGTCAGAGATGTTCTCATCACTTATTCTACATCATCATCCATAAGCAACTGTCAATGCTAACAGATAAAATTCTCAAGATTATCTGCAACTCAGCATATTATATGCAACTCAGCATATTATATTACTCGTAGAATTGACATCTAGCTGTCCCTGCTTAATAATCCATTACATGTCAAAAATTTTATTATCTACCATGTACTCAAAGCAGGCAAGAGCATATAAAAACACGTAGTCAGGTACATGCACAAACAATTTTATTTGTGACTAGACTCAGTGTCCTAACTCTAGTTCGAGCATATCCCAGATTATGCTCTGATACCATAATGTGAGGGCACGATCCTAATGTGGTGTTTAGTTATCACACAATGATAAATTTACATAAACTGCGGAAGATTTATTTCAAGTGAACTGTCAAATGGCCCTAAAATTTTTTCGCTTTTAGGTTATATATATATATATAATGATACTGAAAATATGTAATTTCAGTTTCCCAATTCAACATGTTACTCATCATATAAGCAAGTATATAACAAACTAGTAATAGAATACTTAAAATACAGATACTCGGGGTATACCCCGGTAATTTAAAATGTTACTAAAAGTAACCTGAGCTCGCTCTCAATGAGCTCTGATATCCATCGATGCTTCATCTCGAGCATCCGCAGTACGTCCACCTGTACCACCTGTCATGCCCAGACGACAAAGACATGATAGGCCCCCGCGAAGGGGGTCAGAACTCAGTACGAGAAATAAATAAATCATGTCAAGAATGACAAAGCATCATGCAATGCATACCATGTATGAATGCGATGTATGAATGGGTATAAAGAATCGAATCTTAAGATACCAATATAGGAGGCCAAAGGAAGGTATCGTCAATCAATATCAGCTCGAGCAGAGGGTGACAGCACACACACTTTGCGCTAGGAGAATCATCATGTGCTGGGCTCGTCATCCCTCGTGTCTAGGTCTGGTAGCAACGCGCTTGACTACAGTCGCTACCTATACTGCCTCTCATCGCCGTGCCCGACACTCGGAGTAAATCAACTCAGTCATCAGCATGGATATCAAAGAAGTGGATATATCAATATGATATGCCCATGAATCATATATGCACCATATGACATATGCAACTCATTATGTCATGCAATCTCATGTGAAAATCAATACATATCATGTAATTCACATATCATGTACTACAATGTATTTCAACATGTCATATAGTCACATAAGAATCATATAGTGACAATTAAATCATATAGATCAATTAACAATTAAATGATATAGATCAATTAATGACATGTAAAATCATACCATAATATCATTACACGTCTTCGTCAGACGTCATGATAAAACTCATTTCTACGTACCTCATAACTCAAGCTAATCTACCGAGTACTCCTCAAATCAACCCCGGAATCTATGAACCTGGTCATGTAAATTCCAAATAACACTAAGTGTTCAAATAATGCATCGAATCAAATGCAACATCTAAATATTGACCCTTAACATTTTTCTTAAATTTTCAGCTTGACCAATTTTCGTAGAAAAAATCACTATAAATTCATATGACCTCGAAATGACCCGATTCTGGTGCTCAAAGTTCAAAAACTCAAAGGGCTTCATTTCTTATCTTATAATGTCAAGCTGATTCCTCCATTTAAAAGTAGTTTAAACACTAAAAACGTAGCATTTGAAAATATATTTTCCAGCTTGAGCGGTTTCAGTAAAATCGTCAAAACTTTCGTTTCAAATCCAAATGGAGTGATTCCAGTGGCAAATTACAGCCAACTCAAAGTACTAAATTTCTTATTTCTAGACGTTTTCCGAAATTCCTAGCCAAAAACACTCTGGGAAATCGAAGAACACACTGCATGTGTATTTTCGCCCACATGCAGGGCTTTTAATGAGCACTTAAAGTATAAAATTCATAACTAATTGAAAATGAGTCCAAATTAAGTCATCTTTCCGTTTCAAATTCAATAGAATTCAAAGACCTACAATTTTTATTTGAAGGCCGACATCAAATTCCGAACAACAATTGCCCATAAACTCGAAACACAGTCTGCATACAACATGCATGAACATGCAGAGTCAAAAATGAGTACTTAAAGTAAAATTGACATAACGTTTACTATGGAGACCCAAATCGCATGCTTATTTTTTTTAAATTGAAGAAAATGAAGAGATCTAAAACTTTGATTTGAAGACCGACAACAAATTCGAAAGACAAAATTGTCAAAAGTTCGGAATTCTACACTGCATGTGCATTTACAGTACACGCAGAGTCAAATCTGACACTCCTTAGTAAAATGAGCATATCTCACTCATTTCAAGTCCAAATTGTCTCAAATTTTAACTTAAAATTCTATGATCCAACATCATAAATTTTTGAGTGGTATTGCTTATTAAGTAATATGATATTTATAATCCATCCATGGGGATGGGTTGCATTTCGTTCTCTTTGGGATCATAAATAACCTACTTAACTCAGTGGTTAGAGTATTGCTTTCATACGGCGGGAGTCATTGGTTCAAATCCAATAGTAGGTAGGACTTATTAGATACCGAAGTATAACTCAAATACCTATAACTTTTATTTGGAACTTTAAGTCAGATTCGAATTCTAAGTAAATCGAAAATTCGAACCCATCTACAGCATGCAACATTATTTTCTGCTGATTTATTTGACAGCAAGTTTTTCAAAACCTTGCACCAAAAATTCGACCCTTACTCTCAACACCAAGTTAATAAAACTCAAGAAAAGTGTTATACCTTCAATAATCTTCAAGATTAAAGCATCAAAACAAGCCATTGAGTCAACCAAGCTCATTTCTCCTTCCAAACTCTTCTTTCCTCCCTCAAGAATACTCCAAACTCAAAGATTCTTGTTGGGTTCTTCTTCCCTAACCTTGTAGCTTCTAAATCCTTAATTGCATGTAACATACACTCATAAATTCACAAGAATTTTGGTAGGAAAGGGCTGGAATTTTTCGGAAACGCTTGAAGAGAGGAGGAGGATTTTTGTTTTAAGAGAGAAATCCTCTTGCGTGCTAACTCAAACCAAATCTGAAAATGAGGGAGTAGGTGTGGCTTCCAAGTGTAACTTGCATGATTTTTAACTTATTTTATGTATTGTGGAATCCATGTGTCAATACATCACTATCTTGCAAAATTAATGTTCCAAAATCATGTATTAAACATGGGTTAAATTAATTAGTGGCATTTGTTCTCCAAGTGCCATGTGATCATACACATGCTCATGCACTAAAAACATGTTCCACTAGTTGCTTGACTCATCGTAGTCCGGAACACCTTAATTCAAAGTTTATATTTTTAATTATCCGTGTTTTCTTAATCATCGTTAATCCGGATTAATTAGCATTGGGGCCTTACACTTCTTCCCCTCTTAAAAAGATTTCGTCCTCGAAATCACAAAACTAAATATAACTCAATAAATTAAATCATATGAGATGTCTCAATCTCATTCATAGATACATAAGAATCATGTATCAGTGACAACTGTTGTGGTAGTGTCAACGATATATCACTGAACCAAACTTCTCTATGACTTCACAAGGTTCAAAATATCGAGGCAACATCGTACCTCACTTACGAATCATATCTATCATCGTAAAGATAATATCTTCAGATTTACCTGATTCCCAACTTGAAATTCTAACGACATATTTCTGTTGTTGGCATAGAAACCTGATTACTTTAAGCCAATTTCATTCGTTTTCGCAGAAAATTTATCGTTCTTGGCATTTCCTCAACAATCTCAAGTTGTGCCAAATATTCCTTATCAATTTCATCTCAGCATATCAGCGATAAGCAATTCTGGCTCTATAAAATCTGAATCGATGCCATCCCAAACGTTGTCAGACTTAAATTCCAGGAAAATTCTACTAGTGAATATTGATTTCTGTCAATTCCAACTAAATTCATCACTATTAATCGGGACACAGGTTCCAAAGTCTGGATAATTCTACCAGTTTGTCCATCACTATGGGTATGATAAGCAATACTCATTGCTAACTTAGTACCCATGACATTCTGAAAACAATTTTCGAATTCGGATATTGTCCTCGAATCTCTATCAGATGCATTTGTTACAGAAACTCACTGTAACTAAACCACATTATCCACATCTCAAACACGTCGTTTTCTCATAGGCATACGGACAATTATATGAAATCAATATCTTGTATTGAATAGTCAATCAACTCTGATTCAACTTGTTTCACAATCTCTGTTAGATCTAAACAATTGAGTTATAATACTCAAAGCTAGAAATTTCCCAAGTTCATTGTGGCACTTACAAATTCTGTAGTATTCCATTAGGTCTTGTCTTTTTATCTTGACCGGTTGACATGCCAAACAATTTGCCACAAAATTCAAAAATTTCTTTTTCATACCATCCCATCACTAATAGGATCTCGAGAATGATACATCTCACCATTCCCAAAATGACACTATGTCATCTATAGTGTTCCTTCTGCAGTAATATTTCTTTTGAATCAGTAGAATTCGATGCTATTTACTGATTGTTCACTCGCAACCCGCCACTAAATGGTATACTAAATTCTAGTTGATTGATGTGACAGAACCAATTTCTTCATTCAATATCTGTATGAGTCTGTCCTTCGAGTATTTCTGATCTTGGAAATCAGAGGTGACTCAAACTGCAAAGCATACATTGATGCTACCATTGCACCTTGCACTTTTCGGTTCAGTGCATCTGCTACTATTTTCATTGTCCTTGATTGATATTGACTATCAGAGTCAAATTCTTTAATAAATCTAATCATCGCTTCTATCTCATGTTCACCTCTGACTGAATAATTGATATTTTAAACTCCTAAATTCAAAGTATATCATGCATTATTCGCCATACAGATAACTTCACATCTTCAAGGCAAAATAATGGCTACTAGTTCGAGTTCATGAATAGGATATCATGATTCTTTCAGCTTCAACTATCTCAAGCATAATGATGCAGTAAAGCGTATTCCATCTGTTGCAGTTTATAAAACTTGCTTTCACATTCATCTGACCAAACGAAACTCAAATTTCTTCTTGGTCAATTGGTTCATAGGTCAGGCTATCCTAGAATATCCTTCCATAAAAGCCAGTAATATCTGACCAAACTCATAAAACTTTGTATCTAGAGTGCACAAGTATACCACTGATGAATATTATTACAATTCCGCCCAATAAGTTACGAAATACTCTATTTATCAAATTCATAAACTCTACTGGTATAGTTGTCAGACTATACGGTATTACCAAAAATTCAAAATGCCTACATCTGGTTTGACCAATTGCCTAGAGAACATTTTCTCTTCTAACTCAAACTGATGGTAACCAGATTTAAAATCATTCTTCTTATACAAACTCTACTGGTATAGTTGTCAGACTACACGGTACTACCAAAAATTCAAAATGCCTACATCTGGGTTGATCAATTGCCTAGAGAACATTTTCTCTTCTGACTCAAACTGATGGTAACCAGATTTAAAATCATTCTTCTTATACATCGAAGTTCCTTACAACTTATCAAATAATTCTCGATCTTAGGCAGTGGTATTTATTCTTGACAGTAGCCCGGTTCAACTGACTTTAGTCGATACTCTATCTTCATAATTCAATATTTCTTCCTTCACGAACAACACTGATGTTCTCCCAATGTGACATACTCAGAGGTGTGTACCCTTATCGAGGATATTTTTTAACTATTCTTATAAATCTGTAAACTATGTTGATGCCATTCTATACATTGCTTTCGATATCGAATCTATTTATTGACATCAACGAACAGCTTAAATCGATTCTTTCCCTAGTGGAAATTCTATTCTTTCCTCAGGAAAATCTTGGTAAGTTTCTTACCACTAGGATATCAGTCAACCTCGACTCTTCCTGATCAGCATCAACTGCTTATTATCATATATCCTTTATTTGCCAAGTATCGCAACCACAATATTTTCATAGCTGATATTATCGGTATCTTAGCTTGCTATTCGCGGCGGCAAACATTTCGTTTGTAGCCACAATACAGTAAAAAATTCACTATACCATAAAAAAAATCATATCTAATATTTCAAAACTTATCAGAGTATCTATGCCCTCGATACAATCAAAATCATATCCCAGCAACACCATTAAATTCAAATCTACAACAATATCATCAAACTGTAATTCACTATTACATGTATGTATAGTATAATCATCTCGGCTGGTGTATTTCCAAATCATCATTATCAATGCACATTTGATGTAATGTATGAAAACAATGCTTTTGTCTCAATAAAACTTGTGCAGTGTGATCAAATACATGACATGTACTGCGATCACCAGTACTGAAGCATCTCTAACTGTATCCTCTATCAAGGTATACTCTCTGGCCTGTTGGGAAACCAAAAAATAACTATCAGGTATTACCTCTGGTCTGCAGGTAAATAAACGCTGTTGGAACCGAGTGGTCGAAAAGAATAACCACTCTGATATCTACCCCTAGCTCAGGGTATTTGTTGTTATGGCTGAATCTGTTCCGAGCACGTAACAGATATGCTCTGACTGGCCACAATCAATATTAGTTCCTCTTATTCTTTCACATGGATCAGTAGATATTTACATCCACAGTGACCTCAAAAAGCTCTGGTATCCTACAATCTTTTAGTACCTCTAGAATTACTAGAGCTGAATAAACTGAAATGATAGTTCTGAAACTGTTCTAGGACTACTTGGATTATTCCAAATGATAGTCACTTCATTAACACTTAATCCAGTCTTAACTATTCCGCACCACATCAGTGTCTTATTCTTCAGTCGATTTCTAATCTCTTCACTAGTGAATAGCTATCGAGATTAAGCACATACTTCCATTTCTCAAGTCCACGATAATCGATTATCGCTATGTTCAATATCTTCAAGTTATAAATTATCATCTCGACGTGCACAGGTCTTGACGTAAACTCATACGTATTACCTTGGTCTTTCGGAGTCAAATTCCCGATGTCAGTCGACAAAATGTGGGTTTAATTAGTTCTAGTGTCATCCTACTAATCACAAGGATTAAGTCCCAAAGTGATAAATAAAGTCTCAATAATTATCACTATGCTATAATTCAATTCATAGTTTACAGTGCCTACAGGTTCGCTAGATAGCTATTAAAGTTCATATCACTACTACCTGTCGAAACATTAATTGTTCATCATAAAATCAAAACATCATATACAAATCTCAAGTCAGAGATGTTCTCATCACTTATTCTACATCATCATCCATAAGCAACTGTCAATGCTAACAGATAAAATTCTCAAGATTATCTGCAACTCAGCATATTATATGCAACTCAGCATATTATATTACTCGTAGAATTGACATCTAGCTGTCCCTGCTTAATAATCCATTACATGTCAAAAATTTTATTATCTACCATGTACTCAAAGCAGGCAAGAGCATATAAAAACACGTAGTCAGGTACATGCACAAACAATTTTATTTGTGACTAGACTCAGTGTCCTAACTCTAGTTCGAGCATATCCCAGATTATGCTCTGATACCATAATGTGAGGGCACGATCCTAATGTGGTGTTTAGTTATCACACAATGATAAATTTACATAAACTGCGGAAGATTTATTTCAAGTGAACTGTCAAATGGCCCTAAAATTTTTTCGCTTAGGTTATATATATATATATAATGATACTGAAAATATGTAATTTCAGTTTCCCAATTCAACATGTTACTCATCATATAAGCAAGTATATAACAAACTAGTAATAGAATACTTAAAATACAGATACTCGGGGTATACCCCGGTAATTTAAAATGTTACTAAAAGTAACCTGAGCTCGCTCTCAATGAGCTCTGATATCCATCGATGCTTCATCTCGAGCATCCGCAGTACGTCCACCTGTACCACCTGTCATGCCCAGACGACAAAGACATGATAGGCCCCCGCGAAGGGGGTCAGAACTCAGTACGAGAAATAAATAAATCATGTCAAGAATGACAAAGCATCATGCAATGCATACCATGTATGAATGCGATGTATGAATGGGTATAAAGAATCGAATCTTAAGATACCAATATAGGAGGCCAAAGGAAGGTATCGTCAATTAATATCAGCTCGAGCAGAGGGTGACAACACACACACTTTGCGCTAGGAGAATCATCCTGTGCTGTGCTCGTCATCACTCGTGTCTAGGTCCGTTAGCAACGCGCGTGACTACAGTCGCTACCTATACTGCCTGTCATCGCCGTGCCCGTCGTCCCCGACACTTGGAGTAAATCAACTCAGTCATCAGCATGGATATCAAAGAAGTGGAAAGATCAATATGATATGCCCATGAATCATATATGCATCATATAACATATGCAACTCATTATGTCATGCAATCTCATGTGAAAATCAATACATATCATGTAATTCACATATCATGTACTACAATGTATTTCAACATGCCATATAGTCACATAAGAATCATATAGTGATTTAAATCATATAGGTCAATTAACAATTAAATGATATAGATCAATTAATGACATGTAAAATCATACCATAATATCATTACACGTCTTCGTCAGACGTCATGATAAAACTCATTTCTACGTACCTCATAACCCAAGCTAATCTACCGAGTACTCCTCAAATCTACCCCGGAATCTATGAACCTGGTAATGTAAATTCCAAATAACACTAAGTGTTCAAATAATGCATCGAATCAAATGCAACATCTAAATATTGACCCTTAACATTTTTCTTAAATTTTCAGCTTGACCAATTTTCGTAGAAAAAATCACTATAAATTCATATGACCTCGGAATGACCCTGATTCTGGTGCTCAAAGTTCAAAAACTCAAAGGGCTTCATTTCTTGTCTTATAATGTCAAGCTGATTCCTCCATTTAAAAGTAGTTTAAACACTAAAAACGTAGCATTTGAAAATCTATTTTCCAGCTTGAACGGTTTCAGTAAAATCGTCAAAACTTTTTCGTTTCAAATCCAAATGGAGTGATTTCAGTGGCAAATTACAGCCAACTCAAAGTACTAAATTTCTTATTTGTAGACGTTTTCCGAAATTCCTAGCCAAAAACACTGGGAAATCGAAGAACACACTGTATTTGTATTTTCGCCCACATGCAGGGCTTATAATGAGAACTTAAGTATAAAATTCATAACTAATTGAAAATGAATCCAAATTAAGTCTTTTTTTTTTTCAAATTCAATAGAATTCAAAGACCTACAATTTTTATTTGAAGACCGACATCAAATTCGGAACAACAATTGCCTAGAAACTCGAAACACAGTCTACATGTAATATGCATGAACATGCAGAGTCAAAAATGAGCACTTAAAGTAAAATTGACATAACGTTTACGTTGGGGATCCAAATCGCATGCTTATTTTTTTTAAATTGCATAAAATGAAAATATCTAGAACTTTGATTTGAAGATCGACGACAAATTCGAAAGGCAAAATTGTCAAAAGTTCAGAATTCTACACTGCATGTGCATTTATAGTACATGCAGAGTCAAATCTGGTACTCCTTAGTGAAATGAGCATATCTCACTCATTTCAAGTCCAAATTGTCTCAAATTTTAACCACAGAAAGATAATTCAAAAACCTAAAACTTTTATTTGGAACTGTGTCAGATTCGAACTCTAAGTAAATCGAGAATTCGAACCCATCTACTGCATGCAACATTATTTTCTGCAGATTTATTTGACAAGAAGTTTTTCGAAACCTTGCACCAAAAATTCGACTCTTACCCTCAACACCAAGTTAATAAAACTCAAGAAAAGTGTTATACCTTCAATAATCTTCAAGATTGAAGCAACAAGACAAACCCTTGAGTCAACCAAGCTCATTTCTCCTTCCAAACTCTTCTTTCCTCCCTCAAGAATACTCCAAACTCAAAGATTCTTGTTGGGTTCTTCTTCCCTAACCTTGTAGCTTCTTAATCCTTAATTGCATGTAACATGCACTCATAAATTCACAAGAATTTTGGTAGGAAATGGGCTGGAATTTTCGAAAATGCTTGAAGAGAGAAAGAGGAGGATTTTTGTTTTAAGAGAGAAATCCTCTTACATGCTAAGTCAAACCAAAATCTGTAAATGAGGGAGTAGGTGTGGCTTCCAAGTGTAATTTGCATGATTTTTAACTTATTTTATGTATTGTGGAATCTATGTGTCAATACATCACTATCTTGAAAGATTAATGGTCCAAAATCATGTATTAAACATGAGTTAAATTAATTAGTGGCATGTGTTCTTCAAGTGCCATGTGATCATATACACGCTCATGCACTAAAAACATGTTCCACTAGTTGCTTGACTCATCATAGTCCGGAACACCTTAATTCAAAGTTTATACTTTTAATTATCCGTGTTTGCTTAATTATCGTTAATCCAGATTAATTAGCATCGGGGCCTTACAATTGGAGGGAAATATAAAAGTTGTGATCAGTTATCAACTAATCTTGAGGCGATTTTTTAATCAATGGTTTACCCTGAGAAGTTGCTACAATTAGTATTCTATTAAGTAGTGTTTTTTGTCAGGAGCTGGTTTTCTAGCCACAAGATGTAGGGATAACCGCAGAATAAAAGATGAACAAACACAAACAATGATACAAAAAATTATATAAACTATTATGGTATTGATTGATATGAAACTAAAATATATGAATATAATTCACAGAGATGAATCTTTGTACAGGCAAGGTAATTGCTTCTCTATCTCCCTAGCGTTCCAGCTAGTCCCTAGCGTTCTAGCTAGTAAAAACTCAAGAACAAATAATCAGAGTGAATGAATTATCAGCTCCTTCACGCTTTTTCCCCACTCTCTTTCTAGACCCTTCCAACTTCTGGGCTTGTTTGGATTTAAGACCCAATAATGATTGGGCCCATAACAATACTCCCCTCCTTAAAATTAGCCTTGTCCTCAAAGCTAAGATTTTTATATTGACACGCATCATCATCGACCAAGGAATTTGCAGAAAAGTCCCCGTCAAGGATGGGGATTCCCTGGAGTGTGCAGCTGTTTGGATGTAATCTATGCCAAGCATTGATTCGTGGCCAAATATGAAAGCTTCTTCAGGTACAAATTCTTGAAATAGTTGATTGGTTATATTCTCCGTCGTGAACCCTGTAATGCTGGATAAACCTTCCAATAACGTGCCAAGTACAAGTTTGTCAGATTTGTATGCTTTGTCCCACGGTTTAGTGAGAGTAGATGAAGCTTTGTCATTGTCTGAAGCTGAATCATAATCTTTCACTTCAACTTGCCGCTTTAGATAAACTTGATAGTAACCGGAAACATATTTTTTCACTTCAACTTGCCGCTGTAGATAGTCTTCATTGATGCCAATATTATGAATATTTAGAGGATTCTTGTGGAACCACCCCTATCGAAATGCCAAAAAATAACCTTTTTACTTCCTTGATTCACCTTATCACTTTACTTTTCTCCGCATAGCCTTTTCAGAATGGTGGTACTTAAGGTCAATGTTGATGCATTTTGTGGGTAAAACTCAGAGTTAGATGAGTACAAAATAGTTGATGACCTCCTACATGCATTTCCGCACCTGAATGCGACACGACCTTAAAAAGTTGAAAAAGAAGTGCCTCTGGACTCGTCTTCTGTGAGTGAACAGGAAAAAAAGCTAAGGAAATCATGCGAGCAAGGATTTTAAGTGATGAAATTTGTTTCAGAATTTCTTTTGCAATTGATGCCTTTAGCGGCATCGATATGGCGATCCCAGCTGCAACGTGCTTGCCTCCCTTATAACAATGATGCTGCCCTTCCAGAATTCGACCCATTACCACATTGAATTGACCATTGCTTCGTGTCGTTTATTATTGATAATCGCTGATCGTCTGGGTCGTTCATGCCCCATTCCCCTTCTACCACCAGCACCCTCTCGCTCGAATCCCAAAGCCCCAAGAATTGTGGCTGATCATCCATTGGCTCCTTTATTTCTGCAATATTCAGCTCTGGGCCTTATAAAAAGACAGCCCGTATAATTTTTTAACTTAGAGCCCTCCCAAATCTCCAATCTCACTGCCTGCAAACCCACGATGGCTTGTCTCTTCCTCAACGCTGTGAGAAATTCCCATGGGGGCTTCGCCTTACCTGGAGGTTTACTTTTAATCGGCCGGAATCCTCGGGTCGTCAGCCATTTCTTACGAGTGTGTATATTTTGGTGGTGTCGGACTGGGAAGTTTGGATTGGTCTCCGAGAAGCACTCTGCCACGATTTCGCACCCTTTCAGGTTGATTACGTGGAACCCGGTAAAATCCAGTATCTTATTAGCATGATTCATCTTGTCAAATCTGCTCTCCTGGACAATTTTTTTTACTCCCTGATTAAACTCAACCTTGTGGAAACTCCGTGTTCTTCTTTACCTGTTGGATTTCTTCCTCCTCAATAATCTGGTTAGGATATTCTTGATGTGTGTACTGATGATCCTCCTCCTTCCCAACAGCTTGGTCAGATTCTCTTGTGGTTTGACCAGGTTTGATCATGGAATAATTCCTCACTCTTGTTCCAAGGTTTAGTGTGTTTGGGCCCATGATGTGCTCGATGAGGGACATCAAGTGATCGAGCTTCTTTTTTGTGGAGTCCCGGGGGTTTTGAAATTCAATTTTCCAAGTAGAAAATTCTTCCTGGTAGGTGGCGAAGGATTTTTCGAGAGCATCCAATCGTGATTCAGAGGTGGCCATGGCAGGTCGGACCAATTGTTTGGTGCTGGTTTTCTGGCCACACAAATGAAGAGATTACAACAGAATAAAAGGTGAACAATACACAAACAATGATGCAAAAATTATATAAACTATCATGATATATTTTTTTTTTATCAGACAAATAGATATATAAATAGATAAAAGAGTAGTAGAGGTACTACCAAGTTTGAACACAAGAACTCAAGAAACTAAACGACCATACTAGCAGCTAAGAAGAAAAAAACTACAGAGCCTTTAAGCAGATAATAGGCTCCATCCTTCAATCTGAAAGCGAATACTTAGACCTAACACTCTTATTATTATAAATCCACATCCACGACCTAAACAACACTAACTCGAAAAGATCCGAATCCGAATAGTGCTCTCCGGTGAAGAAAACTCGATTCCGATGTAACCAAATCGGCCACATTACAGTTTTCCAAATAGTTATCCAACCTTGTCGTCCATTTCTGTGCCTCCACAGATCTTTATGTTGAAGATAATTCCACACCGTTTCATGATGCATCGCCACTTTGAAACCGAACCATTCATAGCATCTCATCCATAACTTATAAGACATTGAGCACAAGAAAAAAAGATGTTGAGTAGACTCCTCCTCTTCCTGGCATAAAATACACAAATCACCACATTTTGCTGGTAAGATATTTCGTCTCCTTAGATTCTTTCTCGCTGGAATGCGATCCTTGATTGTTCTCCAGATAAATGCTCCCACTTTATTCGGAGCTAAACTGTTCCACATAGAAGAGAACGTATCTTTATAATCCGTATGAAGCAGGCAATCTCCTTGAAGAACGGTATAGGCCGACCGCACCGAATAAAGATTAGACGTATCATAGCTCCAAAGCCAAATATCTTCATTGTACTGCATCAAATGGATCCTGCTAAGAGAAGAAACCAAGTTATTTAAAATCTCCAGTTTCCAATCAAACAACCCCTTTCTCCAATCCCATCTCCAAAACCAAGAGCCCTCTACTCAAAACCCCATGTTACCCACCAAAACATCTTTGTCACTAGCCATAGCTGCTAATCTAGGATACTTCTCCAATAAGGATCGCTCCTCCACCCAAACATCTTTCCAAAAACGGGTTAGAAGTCCATCACCCAATTTCCTACGAAGGCCCCCTTTGAACCACCCCGAAGCATCATACAGAGTATTATACAATAAATCTTTCCACCAGGATGAGTAACGACTTATACCCCCCACCCCCTGATCCCTGTCCAACAAACCACTGACATTACCATACTTAGATCTAATCACCTGCCTCCACAACGAATTTTGTTACGCACCACCTCCCACCCCCATTTCCCCAGTAAAGCTTTATTGAACAGATCTAGGTCCCGCACACCCAAACCCCCCACTTCTTTGTTCTTGCAAACGTCAGACTAATTGACCCAAGCTCTTTTACTATTGTTCTCCCCTCCTCCCCATGAGAAAGTCGATTGGATCGACCGCATCTTCGAAAGGACCGCCTTAGGAGCGCGAAAATGAGAAATAGTAAATCGGTAAAGAAGAGAGCACAACATTCAGCAAAATAACACGACCCCCCAAAGACATAGTCTTGTCTTCCCAAGTAGCCAACCGTTTCTTAAACTTATGCACCACCGGCTGCCATAATATTTTCTTCTTATCATTTGACCCAATTGGTAGTCCCAGGTATTTGAAAGGAATCTTACCCAAAGAACAATTCAAAACGGTAGCCAAAGATGCCAAGTGAGTTGGATCGACATTAATCCCCACCAAGTCGCTCTTATTGAAATTGATTTTGAGGCCCGATACTAATTCGAAATTGTAGAGAATAGCCTTGAAGATAAGAGCATTCTGAGAAGATGCTTCACCTATCAATAAAGTATCATCCGCAAACTGTAAATGAGAAATCCGAAGACCCTCTCCGCCGACCGTCAAAGGTTTAAACATGTTAATACGAACTGCTCTATCCACCATTCTACTCAAGCCTTCCGCGGCAATAACAAACAAAAATGGAGATAAAGGATACCCCTGACGAAGACCTTTCTGCAAATCGAATTCCAAAGTCGGGCTACCATTAATGAGAACCAACGCTTTAGCAGACGAGACACATTCCATAATCCAAGTTCTCCATTTGATATCAAAATTCATCAATTTCATTACATTGTTCAAGAAATTCCAATTAACGGAGTTATAAGCCTTCTCAAAATCCACCTTGAAAATCATTCCTTCATTTTTCCTCTTTTTTAAATCATCTATGAGTTCATTGATGATCAAAACCCCATCGAGTATGTGACGATTACCCACAAAAGCAGTCTGCGAACTCGAAATAACGTTGTCCAGCACCTTACTCAATCTGTTAGCTAAGATTTTAGACAAAACCTTATAAATACAACCAATCAACGCAATTGGCCTGGATTCACCAATCTTAGTCGGATTCTCTTTCTTTGTTAAGAGTACTAAAAAAGAAGGATTACCACCTCTGACCAGCTTTCCATTTCTATGGGATTCATGCACAAAATTAATGAAATCAGTCTTAAGGATGTCCCAAAATTCCTTGATAACCTGAAATTAAACCCATCCGGCCCAGGGCTCTTGGATTTGTTACAATCCCACATCGCATTCCTGATCTCTTCCTCTTGAAAAATATAAATCAACCGAGCATTATCATCCATAGAAATATGATCGAACTCCAAACCAGAAAAGTAGGGCCTGTTCCACTTATCTTCGCTGAAATGATTACGAAAATAATGATACACACCATCTTTCACATCGTGCACGCCCTCCACCCATTGGCTATTGATGTGGATACCTACTATTTCATTATTTTTTCTCCTCCGATTAACCACCTTATGGAAGAATCTGGAATTGACATCACCCTCTTGAATCCACTTAATTCTGGCCTTTTGGTAAAGCATAGTATCCTTCATGGCAACTAGTTGTTGCAAAGTACCCATTGCCGAACTTCTGAGCACACCCTCCTCAGTCGATAGATCCACCTCATCTGCCTTTTTATCCCACTCTTGGAGATTGTCTCTGGCCGAAACAATATTAATGTCCAACACCCCAAACACGTCCACATTCCATTTTTTAAGGTTGACCTTCAAGTTTTTTAATTTTTCCTTTAGAATGAAGCTACACCACCCCTGAGCACCACAATCATTCCACGGCTTAGCTACTAAATCCCTGATATCTCGGTGGGCCAGCCAAGCATCCAAACACCTAAACAGTTTAGGCCCCCAATCAGATTTGTGATTCTTCAACACAATCGCCCAATGATCAGACACCGATCTTTTAACACCCCGCAGCGATAAATCTAGCCACTGCGTAATCCAACTATCAGACAAAAGGAAACAATCCAAGCGACTGACACAAGAATCGTCATCTCTATACCGTATATTTGCGGCCAATCGAAGGTAAATCTGCCAGCCTCGATCGAGTGATGAAACTATCAAATTCATCGATATCTCGGTAATTGGGATTATAATTTCTGCACCTTCGTTCACTACTGTTCCTGATAGCATTAAAATCTCCACAAATGCACCACTTCTCGTCATCCCTCGCTTCCATTTTCCTCAACAATGTATCCCAAAGAGTTGTTTTCGAAGCATACTCCGAAGGTGAAGAAACATTAATGATATTGCATTTGATTTTATCTTTACCCAGAAGCCTTCAACACCTAACAAACCATCTTCCCTCCAACAACTTTTCAAAGAAAAAAATATCCTCTGTAAACCCCCGGCAGAGCCTGTCGAACCCTTGTACACCCCATTGAAGTTGTCATCTCTCCACAAACATCTGCAAACTTTTTATTAACGATCTCCAATTTAGTCTCTTGTATACACAGAAAATCGATATTATCCTCCATCACCATCGTACGCAATTCTCTATTCTTCACCCTCCCCCTAATATTCTGACAATGAATGATGTAATAAACATTAAGTAACGATAGCGTCACCTGTGACCTCAAATTGGTCCCCATATTTCTGAATAGCCACAACATGTCTGCTAAGCGATCAATAATCTCTTGATCATTCCCCTGGCCAACAATTCCCAAGCTCTGACCAATCTGCCATAACTGGGAAGCATGCTGAGAAACCACATTATCCTCCGTACTGATACTGCCTTCAAAGTCCAGGATTCCCTCCCCCCCCCTCCCCCTGGTTCCGATTCCCTTTTCTTCCGCCAAGTATTGCGCTGATACGTTCTGTTGAATTTTTTTCAGACGTACCGCCCTCTTTAACCACTTGATTAACTTCCAAATACTTTCCCGAATTCACCTGATGCTCCCCAGGTCAGAGAGGTCCCGTTCATTCAGTAATGAATCTGGAACAAACTTGCCAGAAAAGCTAGAACTGGAAGATGGTGAGACTGGAATTTTCACCCTAACATTTGACAAATCAAAAGCAAAGTGCACAACCCCGGCTGAGTTTGCCTCTTCCACCACACGAATTGGGTGAATGACACCATCAATCACCCACCTCCATCACACTGTTAATCAAGTCCCACTGAGTAGTCGAAACAAGAAATCTGGCATAGGCTAAATTGCGTCGATTTACCGTTTCTTCGCTAACTTGCACAAGTATTCCCACTTTTGAAGCGATTAAATCAAAGAACCTAGCAGTCCAAGCATGAAGAGGAATTCCAATGTAGTTAAGCCAAACCTCACAGGCCTTGTCTATCATGATATTGATTGATGTGAAACTGAAATGTATGAACATAATCCCCAGAGATGATTCTTTGTACAAGCAAGGTAATTGCTTCTTTATCTCCCTAGCATTCCAGCTAGTCCCTAGCGTTCTAGCGAGTAAAACCTCAAGAACAAATAATCAGAAGGAATGAATTAACAGCTCGTTCACGCTGTTATCCCCAGTCTCTTTCTAGAGTTTAACTCCTGGGCTTGTTTGGATTTAGTCCAATAACGATTGGGCCCATAACATTTTTGTAGCTGTACCTCACTCTTATCATCTGATTATCCCCGGTTAGCTGTTTACAAATTCTTCCAATTTCGATTCATTTTCTGTTCTCATTCATTATTTGCAATTTTTAGGCAGGAATAAAGGCTCCAAGGCAGCCATGGCATGATTTGCATTGCAGAATTGATGGGTCTGCTGCATATGATGTCCTTATAAACTTTGCTCAACGATGGAGGAAAACAACAAAGTGGAGAGAATTTAGTTTAGTTAAGAAAAAGATGACCCATTGGCATGATGATGCTATGTTAAAGATTGAGAGAATATCATGGATAGTCAAGCCTGCCTTTTCTTTTTCCAAGGATGGAACTTACACATCTTGTTCAGATGATGATCCTAATCTTTGTGTGTCCAGAGACGAAGACCCAGAAAACTGGCACACACAGGTTTAGAACCATCACTTGGAATGTTTATTTTATTTGGTGGAATTTCTTGAACATTAGTTTAGTCTTTCTTTACTTCTACAGATCTTTCGGTCTATAGACTCGGGATCCGTCAGAGGCTTTCCCAAATTCTATGATGAAGCTCAAGCACAGGTTAGAATGAAAAGCCATTGTCTTGAGTGATCATTGGTATCTGAGATGGTTGCTATTTTTATCATTTCACTCTATCTTCGATGCTGGTACTTTGCAGAACCTTGTCTGCTCGAAAAATCTGGTGATAGACAAAAGCATTCAAACGGCGTATATTCAAGCAATACGATCTGCTCAGCGTTTTATCTATATCGAAAATCAATACTTTCTTGGTTCATCGTATGCTTGGCCATCATACAAAAATGCAGGTAAAGATCATAATTTGTCTTGTCGCATCTGGTGTCTATTTCTGGTATTTGGATGATAACTATCATTTTTTCCTCATGACCACTTCCCTTGTGCTTAATGACAATCATATCAGCAGCTAAAGTCACCTTTCTCAAAAATGGCAGGGGCTGATCATCCGATCCCACTGGAGTTAGCACTGAAAATTGCTAGCAAAATTAGAGCGGAGGAGCGATTTGCAGTATACATTGTTCTTCCAATGTGGCCGGAGGGCAATCCTAAAGAAACTGTTGTGCAAGAAATTCTTTTTTGGCAGGTAATCCACCACTAATTTCCTGACGTAGTTCACAAAGATACCGTATATTCTTCGTTGTTGGAGGGCCTGGTGATGGAGATTTATAGAAGTCAATGAATGTACCCTCTCTGATGGACAGACGAATTAACCGTATTACAACACTTCAACTTCTTGCTACCCTAATCAAAAGATTTACTTAATGTAAACATAATTGGTATGGCCATTCCATTAGAAAATTTTTCTAGTTTTGATACTGCGTTGTCATTTTATCATCTGCATCATCCATCCACCAGGTCACCTTGCCATGAGGTAAATACTGAATGTTTCGCTTGTGTAGTAAGATGGACACATTTATTGAGTGGGTTATAAATTGTACTTACACACTGTTTTATTTGCTAGGCCCAAACTATGGAGATGATGTATAAAGTTATTGCACAGGAGATCAAGTCGATGCAATTAGATGCGCACCCTGAAGACTATTTGAATTTCTACTGTCTTGGCAACAGGGAACCAATTTCAAATACTGCTGTGAATGGAGATGTTGATAAGGTAGTTGTCTAAAATAAAACATATTTTTGAGGCAAATTGCATTTAACACCCCTGTGAAATATCAAAAAGCATAAAATCCCTCAAATTGAAGGTCCTTTAACACCCTATGATTTTTAAGATGAAACACATTTCCCCATTTCCTGGAGGTTTTACACCTGATTTTAAAAACATTGAGTTTTGAAAACCTTTAATCTTGCATAGTGGGTTTTATGTTTTCTTATATTTTACAGAGGTGCTAATGTCTTGTTGTGTTCACATATTTTTGCGGTGATACGGTTTCAATATTGTTCCGATTTAGGAACTATCCATGTGAGAAATATTGGTTGTAACTCGGAAGCATTAGTAGCTGAAGGAAAGATATAGACAGTGAGAACGAATAATCTGTTATTCATAAAACTCAATACTAAATTCTAAGTAAATGGTTCTATTTAAAATATACAACAAGAACTAAAAAAGGAAACATAGAAAATCATTCCTAAAAATATGTCCTAATTTATGCAATGTAATATTATACAAATCTTTCCATATTTCTACACTCCTCCTTGGATCAGAGCTATGGACCCTGTCCAACTTGCAAGTTAACTCTTCAAATCTGGGTCTCTGTAGTCCTTTAGTGAATATATCTGCTAGTTGTCTCTTGAGTATAGACCATGCAGATTGTCCCTATGTGTTTGGTTCGGTCATGCTGAACAGGGTTATATGAGATGCTGATAGCGGCTTTGTTGTCACATTAGAGTTTGATGGGGAGTTCTAATGTGATATGTAGTTCCTCCAAAAGTTTCTGTAACCATTGTCCCTCGCACATTCCTTGTGCAACATCTATGAACTCATCTTTGGCACTACTTCTAGTTACCACGTTCTTCTAGTTACCACGTTCTGTTTTTTACTTCTCCATGTTACTAGATTTCCCAAAACGTAGGTAGGTGGATCTCCTTTCTTCTGCCGATTCTGCTCAATCTGCATTTGTATAGATTTCTATCTTCTGGCTTTCTCCTTTCTTAAAGAAAAGACCTCTTCCTGGAGAGCACTTTAGATATCTGAGTATCTTATATACTGCTTCCATATGGCTCTCTTTTGGTGAATGCATGTGCTGACTAACCACACTAACAGCAAAAGTGATGTCAGGTCGTGTGAGGAGAGCTATTAATATTCCTACTAGTATTTCTCTATCAGCAGGCTTTCCAGGTTCTTCTGCGTTTTTTCCTGTTTCGATCGGAGTGTCACTTGGCCTACAACCAAGCATACCAGTATTAGTCAAAAGATCGAGGTTTCTCTGGTAATTTCCCTTTTTGATCTGGCAACCTCCATTCCTAGAAAGTATCACATTTGACCCAAATCTGCTACAAGAGACGATAGATTGGGAAAAATCTCCCTATCGTTTTCTATATATTCTTGAAGTCATACTGAAGTATTTATACAAGAGAAAAATCAATAATCCTAGATAAATATAACTTTTTTAAGTTTAAACTTATATTCTTATCTCCTAATCTAGTATTTATGATAAATATAAAATAATATATGATGATAGTTATCTTCAACACTCCCCCTCAAGCTAGAGAATAGATATTTATCATTCCTAGCTTGCTTGTCAACTGGTCAAATGCTGTCTTTGATAAACTCTTCGTCAGAATGTCTGCCACTTGATGTCCTGAAGGAACATAAATCACACACACTTTTATCCTCAATTTTTTCTTTGATAAAGTGTCTGTCGATCTCAACATGCTTTGTTCTATCATGATGAACTGGATTATGAGCAATGCTCACTGCTGCCTTGTTGTCACAGTAGAGTTTCATATGCTCTTTGTTGAGAACTTTCAATTCCTCCATTAATCTAGATAACCATATACCTTCACAGAGTCCTTGAGCGACGGCTCGAAATTCTGCTTCTACAATGGTTCTAGATACCACTGATTGTTTCTGACTTCTCCTAGTAACAAGGTTGCTCCATACATAAGAACAGTAGCCTGTAGTTGATCTTCTATCCACAACTGAACCTGCCTAATCAGCATCAGTGCACATCTCAATACTTCGTGATTTGTTTTTTTGGAAGAACATGCCCTTACCCGGACTTCATTTTAGATACCTAAGAATCTGTCGTACTGCCTCAAGGTGTTGAATACATGGAGAATGCATGAACTGACTTATAACACTCACAACAAAGGCAATATCTGGTCTCGTGTGAGATAGATAAATTAATTTCCCTACCATTCGTTGGTAACTCTCTCGATCAACTTTATTAGTGCCATCGTCTATCCCGAGTTTCAGATTATGTTCCATAGGTGTCTCGGTCGGTTTGCAACCTAACATTCCAGTTTCTTTTAGTAAATCCAAGATATTGTGATTCCCACCTTACTCCGTGCAATTTCCATCCCCAAGAAATATCGCATGTTTCCTAGATCCTTGACTTCGAATTCAGTTGCTAAGAATTCCTTCGGTTTTTGGGCCTCTTCTATATTATCATCTGTTAAGATTATGTCATCTACATATACTATCAAGATAGCCACTTTTCCATCATCCAAGTGTTTGTAGAATAGTGTATGACCAGTCTGTGATTGAGGGTACCCACGGCCTTTGATTGCTTTACTAAATCTCTCAAACCAAGCCCTGAGAGATTGTTTAAGGCCATAAAGAGCCTTTTTTAGTTTGCATACTTGATCAATTTGATTTCTGTCCCCAAAACCAGGTGGAAGTTCCATGTATACTGTTACGGGACAAACTACTGGCCCACGCTTAACATCAAATGGGCCGAATGAAGAAGAGTTAATATCAAGTGGGGTGAATGAAGAAAGGCCCAAAATCAGAAGAGGTAGAGATCAGTTAGAGGAGAGAGAAGAGTTTGTTACGTGAGTTTTGCATGCTGGTTAGGGAATATAAGATGATGGGGGGAAGGGTGAGAAAGGGGGGAGATATTTTTATTGAAGTCTTGAGAGAACAAGCGAGAGCTTGGGGCCGTGAAGGATTTCCTTCATCGGAGTAACAGTAGTCGAGTGTTTTTCTTCTTTCGTGCATTTGATTTCAGCTCTGTAATTTCCTTTGATATTTTCAGTGCAAATCCGGAGTTATTTCTCTTTGTGTTCTACGATATTTCTCTGTGAGGCAGTGCTTGAATCTAAGGTCGTAACAATTTGTCCGACCTGCCGGATAATCGCTAAGGATTCGATATAATGGCAACTACACATTCCGATTCCAACTTCCCGTGGATGCTGCCAGACATGCCAAAGTTTTCTGGTGCAGATCCAAGGCGTTGGATTCTTTCAGCGGAGTGCCAGTTTGCGATCCACTCTACGCCGTTGCAGGATCGCCTACAACACGCCTTCATGTCTATGGAGGGAGCGGCAGACATCTGGTTCCATTTGCTTGTATTGTTGTATCCGAATCTCACTTGGGATCAACTCATTCAGGAAGTGATGAAATCCCATTTTGGTACACTGAAGTAAAGCCGAAGCTAAAGCTTGTCATGAATTTCACAGGGATACAGCGGACCTGTGAGGAGGATCCATGGTTCCAGTGGATCCATAAAATTGAAAAGAAGATTCCTTATCTCAGGTGGCAGGGAATCACAGGAGAACTCATCAAACGATACTGTGGTCGGAAAGCAAAGAAACCCAACAAATTGGTTTCTCAATCGGTGAAAGAGAAGGTGATGGGGGCGGGTGTGGATGAGCCAATGGAAGGTGACGCAGAGCAGCCCTTAGGCGAGCGTTTTGCATCGATATGGGGTGGGCTTCACAATTGGAAGGTTGAAATGGAGAAGATACAGGATATTGGATTGGGGATTTGGGTGATTCAGGATTTGGGCTATTACATTCAATTGGGCCTTCTTAATATGAAAAATGTGGAGAAGTCAAGTTATGGGATGTATTTCAAAACACAAATTGGGCCCAAGAAATTACTATGGTTATAACAAATCACCCCGCATCGTACAGGGAAATTGAATCCAGATATTGGGTGCTTGCAATCGGACGATATGCAGTGTATGGTGAGTCGACGTGGTGCGGCGGCGAGGCCGGCAGACTGCCGGCGTTCGACGGTGACGGTGGCAAACTGCAGATGTCCGGTGGTGAGGGCGGACAGCTGCTGAGGCAGATTGCAAAAGAAATATGCGTTAAAAAAAGATGAAATTGTGGATTGGGATGAAAAAGAGGCGAAATCGTCGGGTGAATTGAGGTCTTATGTAACGGGTCACGCGAAATTTTTTGGGGTGGGCTTGTTTGGGTCACTCCTTGGCCAACCATGTAACGGGTGTGCCGGATCGACCCTAAGGATGGCTACGACCTTGTATGGATGGGATATGCCAAGGTTTGATGGACGGAATTCCGGGAAATGGCTTCTAAAAGCAGAGGAATATTTTGAGGCCAACGGTGCATTCTCTGCGGACCGAATCCAGCTAGCTTTCATGAGTATGAAGGGTGTGGCGGACTTATGGTTCTATGAGCTCACATTGAAATATCCAAATCTATCATGGGAGTTGTTCACCCAGGAGTTGCTGCGGCAATTTGGTGCAAGACAGAATGGGATGGACATTGTCGAGCCAAGTGGGACTGATGAAGCTCATGATATTTATGTTAGGCCACTAACCACCGATAAAAATGGAGAAATTAATAATGAAGGCAGAATCACGGCAGCTGGGATCGATCATCGGCTGGAGCTCGGTGGGACAGGGGCAACTGGCAGAGGATGCACTTCTTTGGTATGTGATGGGAGAGAGGCGATAGGCTGGAGGTTGACGACTGGGCAACGTCTGACGCTATTGGAAATAAGTTATTTTGTGCTAGGGAAATGGGAGACCAATCGGATGTTGGTTGGACGTGGATGAGAGTCTATGGGGTGATTATAATTAACAAAAGGAGTTGTGGCGGTAGGGAGGCTGTGAGAAGGGAGTTATTGGACTACAACAAACATGGGGAGGTGAAGACGGGGTTGAGGGATTGGGAGTCGATGCTTTTGCTGCTGCAATCTAGATAATACATTTTTTGGTTGGCATGATCGATTCTCCGACTTGGGGTTTGAGATAATTGTATTCGATGTTGGATGGACGGATGATGATTACCGAGCTTCAAATTTCAGCCTTGAGGACAAGGCTGTTTCTGGCGGAGGAGGTATTGTTACGGGACAAACTACTGGCCCACGCTTAATATCAATTGGGCCGAATGAAGAAGAGTTAATATCAAGTGGGGTGAATGAAGAAAGGCCCAAAATGAGAAGAGGAGAGAGGAGTTTGTTACGTGAGTTTTGCATGCTGGTTAGGGAATATAAAATGATGGGGGGAAGGGTGAGAAAGGGGGGAGATATTTTTATTGAAGTCTTGAGAGAACAAGCGAGAGCTTGGGGCCGTGAAGGATTTCCTTCATCGGAGTAACAGTAGTTGAGTGTTTTTCTTCTTTCGTGCATTTGATTTCAGCTCTGTAATTTCCTTTGATATTTTCAGTGCAAATCCGGAGTTATTTCTCTTTGTGTTCTACGATATTTCTCTGTGAGGCAGTGCTTGAATCTAAGGTCGTAACATATACCTCCTCATTTAGATCACCATTCAAGAAGGCGTTCTTAATATCGAGTTGTTGCAATGGCCAATCAAGATTAGTAGCTAAAGATAATAGCACCCTTACTGTATTTAATTTTGCTACTGGAGCAAACTTTTCCTAGTAATCAATGCCTGCAGTTTGAGCGAATCCCCTAGCTACTAATCTGGCTTTATACCTCTCGATACTCCCATCTGCTTTGTATGTGATAGTGAAAACCCATTTGAACCCTGTTGTTTTCTTATCTTTGGGTAAAGATGTAATCTCCCAAGTACCATTTTTGTTCAGTGCGTCAATCTCCTCAACCACTGCCTTCCTCCATTCTGGAGTCATAAGTGCCTCATGGATATCCCTAGGAATCTCAATGCTTGACAGATGACATGTAAACTTTCGAAAGTTTGGAGACAAGGTATTGTAGGAGATAAATTTAGCTATAGGGTGTGCTGTGTATTGTCTTACTTCTTTACGAAATGCAATTGGAATATCAAGGTCTGAAGGACTTACGTCTGGTTCAATGGTTTGTAGAGCAGCGTTCGGTTCGACTTCAAGGTTTTGTTGAGCATAGGTCGGTTTTGTACCCTGACTTCTGTTCCGTCGTGAATAGACAAACATCTCAGGATGTATTTTATCTCCCCCTGCCTCAAAGTCGCTGATAGGAGTTGTGGGCAGCGTACATTGAGGCTGAGGGTTAGTATGGGACTAAGTCACAAAGAATTTTTTAAAGATGGAGAGTAACACTTATAGCCACGTTGATACGGAGAGTAACCAAGGAAGATGCATTTGATAGACGTGGGTCAAGTTTGGATAAAGTTGGACTATGGTTGTGTACAAAGCAATGCAACCGAAGGTACGAGGAACTAAGGAGGAGACATTTTGGAAATGAGGATAAACAATGCTGTGTGGATAAGGGTGTGTGAAGGTCAAGAACACGATTAGACATTCTATTTGTTAAATAGTGGCAGTGAGGATGGCTTCCCCCTAAAGGAACTTAGGAACATTCATAATGAACATCAAGGCTCGTGCTATTTCCAAAATGTGACGATTTTTTCTTTCAGCAACGCCGTTCTGCTGGGGTGTGTATGGGCAAGTGCTATGATAAAGAATACCGTGATCGGCAAGGTACACCCCAAGGCGGGAATGAAAGAATTCACGGCCATTATCTGTGCGTAAGGTTTGAATTGTGGTCTGAAATTGATTTTTGATCATAGAGTGAAATTTTACAAAGGTATTAGTTGTCTCAGATTTTTCTTTTAGCAAATAAACCCAACAAAGTCGAGTATGATCATCAATGAAAGTGATAAAACATCGTGACCCTGAAGTGGTGGGAACACGAGAAGACCCCCAAATGTCACTATGAGTAAGTGAATGGATGGCTAGGTTTATATGGTTTAGACTTGAAGATGGAACGTGTGTGTTTATCTAATTGACAAACCTCACAAGAAAATAAATTCGGATTTTTAATACCAAATAAAGAAGGAAACAAATGTCTTAAATATTGAAAATTCAAATGCCCATTATGGTGCCACAACAAAATCAAAGCCTGTTTAGAGGTAGGAAGGGGATCAACAGCGACTTGCAGGCCTTGTTTATCCACAAACAGAACATAATCAAATTGATAAAAGACCTCCCACAACTCTAGCATTGCCAATCGTCTTCCCCGAACCCAGCTCTTGAAATAAGCAACAAGATGCAGAGAATTTAGCGATGCAATTGTGATGTTTGGTGAACATGCTAATTGATAACAAATTGCAAGTTAAATTTGGGACATGAAGCACTGAATTGAGGGTTAATGAATCGGAAATACGTATTGAACCTTTCCCAGCCACAGTGGATAATAACCAACCGCTATGCGAACCTTTAGATTGCCAGGACAAGGCGTATATGAAGAAAATAATGTGGGGCTACCTGTCATATGGTCGGAGGCGCTTGAATCAAGGATCCAAGGGCGAGCTGCCTCCGTCCAAGCACGAAAAGCAGTTGGAGTAGTACCTGAATCGGCCAGAGAGCAGGCAGCAGAAGGAGGCGTGGAAATAGAGAGAGTGAGTAACCGTTGTAACTGTTCCAGTTGGTCACGACTAAGGGAGACATTAACACTATCAGAGGAGGCGTGTGGTTGAGGTGCAGAGGGTGCCACAGTAGTTTGGTACCCTTTTCCATCTTTCCCTTTAGGACGTGGTTTCCAATTGGCGGGTTTGCCATGTAATTTCCAGCAATTGGCTGAGTGTGGTATGGACAATTGCAATATTCACACTTAATTGGTTCATCAGATTGAGAGGGCTTCGTTGAACCACTCGGTTTTGAGGCCCATAGAATAGAACTCTTGGAAGCCAAAGCAGATGGTTCAGTGGTAGCCGAAGAGGGATATGAAGGAGGAAGAGGATCGCCAAGCATAACGCGTCTTCTATTTTCCCCTCCCGGCGAACCTCGGAGAACACTTCACGAATAGTTGGCAGGCTGCCACGTCCCAGATTACGGCCCCGTACTTCATCCAAATCCTTGTTAAGGCCCGTGAGAAAATCGTAAATCTCCTTTTCAACAAATTTCCAGAACTTTGCATTAGCCTATGGTTCACCCCAATCACTAAGATAAATTGATCCAGTTCCTGCCAAAGGGTATTCATATGTGTAAAGTATTCGGTAACATCAAGGCTCCCTTGTTTAGAATCATGGAGCTTTGTTTTTAATTCAAATACTTGCGAACAATTGCCCAGGTCAGAATATGTTTCGGTAACAGCGTCCCAAATTGCTTTGGTAGTGCGGATGAACAAATAATTCTGGCTGATATGAGGTTCCATCGAATTGATGGACCAAGCCATAACAATTGAATTTTCTAGTTCCCTGGTTGGATGACCCAAATCACCCTCGGTTGTTCTGACCTTCTCCCAAGAAATATATCCCATCTTGCCACGTCCACGAAGAACAATGAGGACGGATTGAGACCATTGTAAAAAATTTCTGGAAGTTAATTTATGATTTGTGATGTGTAGGGAAGAGGAAATAAATGGCAAGAAAGTAGAGTGAAAAAAAATCGATGGGCCGATGGGTAATTGGCGCAAAGAAACGATAAAATTGAATGTGGAGAAATTCAACGTGAAGAAATTCGCGTTAAGAAAACACGTCTTGGTAATTTGAGCGATGAGGAAGAAGAAAAAAAACTTGAACCTTATGGCTCTGATACCATGCTACAAGAGACGATAGATTGGGGAAAATCTCCCTATCTCTTTCTATATATTCTTTAAGTAATACTGAAGCATTTATACAAGAGAAAAATCAATAATACTAGGTAAATAAAACTCTTTTAAATTTAAACTTATATTCTTATCTCCTAATCTAGTATCTATGATAAAGATAAAATAATATATGATGATAGTTATCTTCAACAAAATCTTTTACTTCAAATTATGTGGCTATAAGACCCCTTTCAAACTCAATTTCTTCAATATTATCTCCAGTGAGAATGATATCGCCGCCATCAACAATTAAGATGGTCTTTCCTTTGCCATTGGACCGTTTGAAAAACATAGTGTGATCAGACCGTCCCTGCTGATATCCTTGATTCTTCATGACCTTTGCAAATCTGTCAAACCAAGATCTAGGTGATTGTTTGGGCCTATATAAAGATTTCTTTAATTTGCATACTCTGTTTTCTCTCTACCTGGTAAAGTCCTGGTGATAGTATCATGAACACTTTTTCTTCCAACTCACCATTCAAAAAAGCATTTTTTTATGTCAAATTGATTGATAGGCCAGTCCAGGTTTGCTGCTAAGGGCGAGAACCCGTATAGTGTTCAGCTTTACTACTGGTGCAAAAGTTTCGGTGTAGTCAATACCGTATGTCTGGGTGAATCCCTTTGAGACTAGACGGGCTTTGTGTCTGTCTACTGTGCCACCAGCCTTGTATTTCTCCATGAACACCCACTTACAACCCACTGGTTTCTTTAACTTTGGTAAAGTCATCATCTCCCAAGTTTCATTTTTTTCTAGTGCCCTTATTTCCTCCATCACTGCTTCCCTCCAAACTGGAATTTCCAAGGCTTCCTGAATATTCTTAGGTATCTTGTTTCTGTCAAGGTTAGATGTATAAACACGACACTTGGCAGAAAGAGCTTTATAAGATACAAAATTTGAAATGGGACGGAGCGTACATGAACTCGACTGTTGTCTAAGAGCAGTAGGTAAATAATCAAGATTTGTTACATGGTCAAGGTTGGAATTCAGCTCACAGGAAGTTGGAGCTATCACCGGTTCTGACTCTTTTGATGCTTCTGATACGAAAGTCTCATCAGGCTTTGATTTTGGTCGTCGGGAGTAGACAGATGTTTCCCTCTCAGTTTGTTTTCCCACATCCCCCCCGAGTTCAAGACTTTGTTTTCATTTGGCAAAGAAGGTGGTGATATATGGTATTGGTTGGAGTCAAAGATTGACACATCGAGGTTTGTGAAGGATGATGGAGCTTCACTGAAGGACTCCCCTGCAGCTAGTAGTAGGGAGCATGCTAAAAAATGGTGACATTCAGGCTAACATAAAGTTTACGGGTTGTAGGGTCATAACATTTGTACCTCTGTTGAGAGGAAGAGTAGCCAACGAAGACACATTTGAGGGCTTTAGGATCCAATTTATTTCGTTGGGGATTGTGGATGTTGACAAACACAGTGGTCCCGAAGACATTGAGAGGGATGGACGAAGTAAGCTTGCAATTAGGGAAGGATCCTTGGAATTTGTGGAGTGGGGTTGCGAAAGAGAGAACCCAACTAGGCATTCGATTGATAAGGAACGTGGTTGTGAGGATGGCATCACCCCCAAAATATTTGGGCATGTGGGAGGTGAATAGTAATGCACGAGCAACTTCAAGAATATGGCGGTTTTTTAAATTCAGCAACCCCGTTTTGTTGAGTGTGAACACGAGGGCTTTGGTGAATAATACCCTTTTCATGAAGAAAGGTATCCATGAAATGGTTGAAATACTCGTACCATTATTTGTGTGGAATTGGGTATTAACCAGATTGTAGAAGTGCATGAAAATCAGATTTATCTCGTAGCAAATATATCCAGCAAAGACGGGAGTGATCATCAATAAATGTAATAAACCATTTTTTATGAGTTCGATTGGGAACCTCGAGGGCCCGAAGGCCACTGTGAATCATGGTGAATGGTTGTGATGGTCTATAAGGTGATGCAGGAAACGTAGTGCGATGGTGTTTAACAAGTGCACAGACTTCACAATGTAAATCAAATAACGATTTATTCAAGCCAAAGTGAATGGAACAATCATTTTAAATATTGAATACTAGGATGACCAAATCGTTTGTGCCATAACAAAATATCAATATCCTTAGGACTAGATGCAAATTACAAATAGGAAGGTGACAATTCCCAAGAATAACATCAAAGTAGTAGAGGCCCTCATATTCTTTAGCACTGTCAATCGTCTTCACTAATGATAGGTCCTGAAAGACACAATGAGAAGACAAAAGTAACAGAGCAGTGAGAAGTTTTGGTGAGTTGGCTAACAGACAACAAATTGCAAGATAAATTCGGATAGTGAAGAACTGATTCCAAAGTAATAAAATCAGAGATACGAATACTCCCCTTGCCCCCCATCGGGGATAATGTACAATCTGCAATTTTGACTTTCAAGTTGCCAGCACATGGGGAATAAGTAGAGAATAACTTATGGGCACAAGTCATATGATCAGAGGCGTCGGAATCGATAATCCAAGGAGTAAGGTGTTTAGTGGTACTAAGCGCAGTTAAAATGGTACCTTTGTGGGCTAATGAGACCCGATGCCTGAAAAGTCTAGAACAGGGCATATAGCTTCTCCAGTTGATCTGAGTTAAAAACCCCACCATCAGTGGTCTGAGTGTGATGGGCTGAAGTTAACGGGCCTTTTCCGGTGTCAGTTGGGGCCTGAAAGCGATTGGCTTTATTGGGCTGTCTGGGCTTAAAATTAGCAGGCCTGCGATGAATTCCCCAACATGTGGCTATTGAATGGCCTGGTTTCTTGCATTTGTCAAACAGGCTTTTTATTTCGTTTTGGGCCCAAGTTAATTGAAGGCCCATGACTTATTAGGGCTGAGGATTCAAGGCTTGGTTTCACAGCCCCCTTCAGCATAACTTGACACTTGCTTTCTTCGCGCCTCACCTCAGAGTAGACTTCCCGGATTGACAACAGCGGACGAAGACTGAGCACATGACTGCGAACGTCGTCCAGAGTGCTATTGAGGCCGGCCAGAAATTCGTACACCCACCCAGCCTTCATCCGTGTCTTGAAACGGACACTATCACCGGGGCATTCCCAAGATTCTTCACAGCTTAGATCCAATTCTTGCCATAATCCCACCATATCAGTGGAGTACTGTGTGATGTCGCGCTCTCCCTGCTTCATCTGTAGAGCTTGGTCTTGAGTTTGAAGATCTGGGAAGCATTTTCAGCGTCGGAGTAGGTGCCACGAACCGCATCCCAAACATCCGTGGGCAAAAACATGTACGTCTTGCCGATTGCTGGCCGCATGCAGTTGATTAGACAAGCAGTAACGAAGGAATTCTCGGAACTCCATCTCTGATATGGTTGGACATCAGTGTGCGGTGGTGCCTTGGTGGCTCCGGTAAGGAATCCTAATTTACCCTTACCATGAATGATAAGTTTGATGGATTGGGCCTATTCACGTTAGTTTTTACCGTATAATTTTTCGACAGTGAGTGGAAACGAAGAATTTTCAAAGCCACCGCCACCGGTCGATCCCATGGAGGAGGTAATCGTTGATTTTCCTTCATACGTCGCCGAGTGTACTGTGGTATCACTGCCGGCCATAACAGAAAAAAATAACAAAAAAAAATTTCAGGGTTCTAGAGATGAACCCGGGACTTCTGATACCATATAGACAGTGAGAATGAATAATCTGTTATTCATAAACTCAATACTAAATTCTAAGTACGTGGTTCTATTTAAAATATACGACAGAGAACTAAAAATGGAAACATAGAAAATCATTCCTAAAAATATGTCCCTAATTATGCCATGTAATAATCTACAAATCTTTTCCATATTTCTACAAAAGACGAGTTCCATGGAGATGTACTTGAATAATACAAGGATTTGTAAAACCAGAAGACTGCTCCATGGGTTTTTTGTCAACAATTTAATACCTTGTTTTTGGTAATTTCTTTCTTGTTTGCCGTGTGTGGATTTGCTTTTTATTTGTGTACTTTTCATCTATTTTTAATACCATTTCTTCTATAGCATTCATTCTTTCCGTTCTGATGTAGCCAAATAGCTATTAGTTAAGTTGTTTTTGGAGTTTAATTATTCATCAACTTAATTAGCTTATGAATTCACAAAATATTCATTCTGAAATTATTCTTTAATAGTTAGGAATCTTTGCCATGGTATGTGTCATAGGGATACAAAACCACGCCTAGTTCTTCGTGTGCCATTGTATTAAACTGAGGCTTTGAATTGTTATCTAACAAAATATCTGGTATCCATGACTTTTGCTCAGGTTTCAGACTCGCAAAAGTTTCAAAGATTTATGATTTACGTGCATGCCAAGGGAATGATAGTGGATGACGAGTATGTAATAATAGGATCTGCCAATATCAATCAAAGATCGATGGCCGGCACAAAAGACACAGAGATAGCAATGGGCGCATATCAACCTCATCATACTTGGATAAAGAAGAAGCGGCATCCACATGGCCAGGTTTGATCACTTTTAGAATGTTTTTGTTCCTTCTGGAACATGGATGTCGTATAAAAAGTTCCAGTATAAGTTTTTGATGTGATGCACGCTCGTAAACGAGTCTAATATATGTACTTGACCCTACTGATTGAGTGTTTGAAGTGTGGTCTAGATCCTTGGCTCGTTTGCTCTTGTTTATGAACTTATAATTATTCCAACACATATGCAGATTTACGGATATAGAATGTCCCTTTGGTCTGAACATCTTGGTAAGGTTGAAAACTGTTTCAAAGAACCAGAGACCTTAGAGTGTGTAAAGATGGTGAATGAGGTTGCTAGAGATAATTGGAATAGATACACGAATAACGAATTTATTCATTTGCAAGGTCATCTACTCAAGTATCCCATGGAGGTAGATATTAATGGCAGTGTCAATCCTTTACCGGGTCACGAAAATTTCCCCGATCTGGGGGGCAGAGTTCTTGGAACTCGTTCTGGTGCTATTCCTGATGTTTTAACAACATGATATTAGTCTTTGTGCGTTGGATGATACAATTTGAGCAGTGTTGTAATCTTGAAATTTGATTTGTTTCTGCTTTCTTGTTTATATTGTGTGAATACAGGTTTGGATTTTATACTAATGTTTGTATATTTACATGTTTATTTGGATACGTTTGTTCATTTATACTATTTTAATATCTTGATATTCTTGGGGTTGTTTTTGGATTACTTATTTCAAATAATTTTATTTTATTTTGATCAAAAATGATAAAGCAGTTTAATTTCAATTTATTTTAAAATTGTTATCGTTTGAGTTGAAGATTAAGAAACATCTCGTGAATTGTTTCTGTTTTTGTTTTTACCTATTTTTTAAGAGAATTAATAGTAGAGAAATCAAATACTTAAAATTTGTTTTTTGTTTTTAAATATATGTGAAAACATATATGTAATTTTTAAAAGCAATCCAAAATAGATCTTAATGGTTTGGCATCACTACAACAATTCGATCGTACAAAAATATCCATTTCAAATTTACAAAAGCCCATAATCTGTCTAAAAAATTAAAAAATCAACACATTCTCCAATTTGGTTGCCAAAAAGTTTCTATCAAATAATGAAAATCCATGATATAAAATAAACTGTTTAAACAAATTAAATAATAATAAATAAGTTATTTAAATGGAGATTTTTCACACAAATATTTGTTATATAAATAACATAATTGCATGCAATATGTGCTTCCGGAGAACTAGTTTTAATAACGAGGAACACATGAATGATGAGAAACTCAAGATATAAACACAAAAATCATGATCGACACAGGTAAAGGGGCAAAACAGATGCGGGATAAACACAACCATGCAACAAGACTAGAACATTATAGGCACAAACGAACTCAAAACAAGTAAAGAAAACCAAGAACCTATGTATGTGATTCGGCTTTTACCCATATCTATAATTGAGACAAAAACCTTGTTTATATGGTATCGTTCCTTGCCCCGTTGCTTATAACGAGGCAAGAACCAAATGTATCTATAAATGTACTTAAGATCTTCAAGGAATGATCCTTGATAATGTCCGAAAATTGGATCACTTGGATCCATGAGAGAACACTCAATCAAGCACAAAATCACGTGTTTCAAGCTGAAATATCTTACATTCTTCTTCACAATGGTCAATTACAATACATAATAGTAATTGAACATATTGAGCAAGGTTTATATATATATATATATATATATATATATATATATATATATATATATATATATGACTATTTAGCTAAGTTTGACATAATGAGCTCAAAACAGGCTCAATAAAATATTTTCCTTGCCCTATCTAGCAATAATTCACGATGTCTTTGGTTCGATCCATGTTTTTTATCCTATTGTGCAGTCCATTTAAACTCAAAAATATCAACAATTTGTCACTGAGGCTCATCGATAATACCACATCAAGAAATACTAAACATATATATATATATATATATATATATATATATATATATATACACTTTAAAATATAATGAAAATTAAATTTTGAAAAAATGAAATAAATTAGAAATTCAATATATTTTCATTGGATGGGAAAATTTAGGAAAAATGTTCACAAGAAAAGACCCAAACAATGCCAAAGATCAGAGGCAAAGCCAGGGAAAAAAATTTGTGGTACGGAGGGGGGGTGGGGGGGTGAGGAATAAAATTTTGAAATAATTAATTATCAAATAATATATAAATATTTAATTGACATAGATGCAGAAAGTAATAACCAATTTTATATTTGTACATATATTTTAATAAAAAACTGATTATATTTTATAGAATAAAATATAAAATAAATTATCTAAAAATAAGAGCAATAAAATATAATACAAAGGTATTCAATACTTTATCCCTCGTATATTTTCTAGCAAAAGAAAAGAATAATATATTAATTATGGTATTCCAATTCTTGATATCTAAATTTGAGTAAATAAATATAGAATCAAACGCTTGCCGCTTTACCAAAAGCTATAATTGGTGATAACGGTGCAACTCAATCTTTAAACTATATAGCAGCACAAGCACCACGTTTTGATCGATCACACAACAAGGGCAATTGTTGTACCTCCACAACCCCCCTCCCAATAATTACATCATTGCAACTCATGAGAATCGAACACGTGACATTGACTTTGATACAAATTGTAGGATCAAACGTTTGTCGCTTTACCAAAAGTTATAACTGGTGGTAACGGTGCAACTCAAATCTTTAAACCATATAGCAACACATGCACCACGTTTCGATCGATCATACAACAATAACAATTGTTATACCCAAACAATAAGATAAGTATAAAATCATATTGTATTAGCTTATTCATCATCTTTAAAAACACTTTAGCTGGGGGATGCGACTGTCCCCTACGTGTAAGTAATCCAACAAGCATACAACGCAGCGGAATTTAAAATTTTGCATTACTAGAACCGCGGATCTATACAAAGGGTTCATATCGGATTATAGATAATAAGAGTCTCACCCTTGTAGCGTGTTTGATGCAGAAACGATGCCAAATCCGTGAGTCACGAGCAACACCTCCAAGGTCTTGCCTCTACGGTATCCACACGATCAAATCGAACAAGGGACGTTCAAGAACAAGTTGCTAGACTTATTCTTGAACCAAAACTGAACTCCCAGTTCAAAACCGATTAACGGCAACCAAACAAAACCCCAAAACCCCACGGCGGCGGCGGCGGTGATGGTGTATATCGTCGGCGGCCGAGAGCACAATATGGTGGCTAGGTTATTTATGAATTGTATCATTAACAATTAATTATAACCTTGTATTTATATTATAAGTTTAATTAAGGTTCAAGACTTTCTTAAAGTCTCATGGGCCCAAACCCATGATTTAATTAAATCCTTATAATCATTTAATTAAGACTCTTCTTAATTATTTAATTCATCCCATGAATTTAATTCCCTTATCGATTTAATCTTTTGTGCGACCCGATATGATCTTTTAATGTTGGCAGTGACATAAAATCTCATTTTACGTCACAAGCAATGAGCGGTATCTAGCAACACATCAAGGCTACCCAAATTACAAGAATGTCTTTGACTCGACATAACCTTAGAACTCGTGATAATATTAACCATGTAACTTAATCCCTTTGTCCATGTGTTTAGATTGAACACGAGTCATGGAATAGTCACACTCGTATATTCAATCTCTATTTCTTGATCCCCAAGTAGAACTAGAATAAACGAATAAGCTCGATATCACATATCGACTCATTCGAGCACGGTCAAGGGCCCAAACACTTCTCCTGTTGTTTAGGAGGGACAAATCCTATCTTGATCAATCAACATCTCTCTACATAATTCGTAGTGTATCCAATAGTTGCCTTTATAGTTTACCCTGTTACAGGTAACGTTTGACAATATCAAGATACATAACTCCTTATGTTGAGATCTCTGATGATCTCAAGTCGTAAGGATTACATACATTATTATCATAATGAGAATTGCTTATGACACTCATATAACTATCCATGTAGCATTCTCATGGTGGGTCTGTCCAGTACATTGTTCTCTAACATGTACCCATGTGTTGATTTGATATCTCATATCCATGAATTAATTCATCAATCAAAACATACTAGTCTCAATGTATTATCATTATCCTTATTTATGATAATACTTGACTAGGGACAATCTTTAAGAATAATATAATATTATTCTAAGGACATTAACTTATATATCAATTCATATTGCACAGATATTCGAATAATATATAACAATGATTTGCCATTTATAAAATCATAATACATTGTATGTCATAAACAATCATCTAATGACATGTCTTAGGGCATATCTCAACAAATCTCCCACTTGCACTAAGACCAATCAGACATATACCTAATGCCTAGAGATCTAGTATGACGATCATGCTTCTGCTGTGACAGTGGCTTCGTCAATGGGTCAGATACATTATCATCTGTTGGTACTTTGCATATTTTAACATCTCCCCTTTCAACGATTTCTCGAATGAAATGAAAGCGCCGAAGTATGTGCTTGGATCTTTGGTGAGATCTAGGTTCCTTAGCCAATGCGATCGCTCCATTGTTGTCACAATAGAGTTCTATCGGATCTTTAATGCTAGGCACCACTCCAAGTTCAGAAATGAACTTCCTGATCCAAACAGCTTCCTTTGCTGCATCTGAGGTAGCAATGTACTCAGCTTCCGTTGTAGAATCGGCTACTGTCTCTTGCTTTGAACTCTTCCAGCTCACAGCACCTCCATTTAGGCAATACACATATCCTGATTGCGATCGAAAATCATCTTTGTCGGTTTGGAAACTTGCATCAGTGTAACCAATTACATTGAGCTCTTCCTCACCTCCATAAATCAAGAATGTATCCTTAGTTCTTCTTAAGTACTTCAGGATATTCTTGACTGCAATCCAGTGACTTTCACCTGGATCAACTTGATATCTGCTCGTCATGCTCAAAGCATACGAAACATCGGGACGGGTACATATCATGGCATACATGATAGATCCAATAGCATATGGAATCTTACTCATGCGTTGTCTCTCATCTGGTCTTGAAGGACACTGATCCTTCGAGAGATGTATTCCATGTGTCATAGGCACGAATCCTTTCTTAGATTCTTGCATGCTAAACCGTTTTAGCACTTTGTCTATGTATGTACTTTGACTTAGGCCAAGTAATCTTCTCGATATATCTCTATAGATCTTGATTCCTAATACATAGGTGGCTTCACCCAAGTCTTTCATAGAAAAGCAATTCCCTAGCCAAATCTTTATAGATTGTAAGGCAGGGATATCATTCCCAATTAGAAGTATGTCATCTACATACAATATTAGGAAGATAATTATGCTCTCACTGACCTTCTTGTAGACACAAGGTTCATCTACGTTTTTGATGAAACCAAACTATTTGACTGCATCATCAAAATGAAGATTCCAACTCCGAGAAGCTTGCTTTAATCCATAAATGGATCGTTGTAGCTTGCATATCTTTCCAGCATCCTTTGGATCGACAAAACCCTCGGGATGTGTCATGTACACATCCTCAAGCAGATTTCCATTAAGGAAAGCTGTTTTGACATCCATCTGCCAGATTTCATAATCATGAAATGCAGCTATTGCAAGTAAGATCCTTATGGATTTAACCATGGCAACTGGTGAAAAAGTTTCATCATAGTCAATACCATGAATTTGTTTGAAACCTTTAGCTACCAGTCGACCTTTATAGGTTTGTACATTACCATCCATGTCGGTCTTTTTCTTGAAAATCCATTTGCACCTTATGGGTCTCACCCCTTCATGCGGGTCAACCAAAGTCCATACTTGGTTTGCATACATGGATTACATCTCAGATTTCATGGCCTCTTGCCATTTCTCAGAATCTGTGCCCATTATACCTTGTTGATAAGATGACGTCTCATCCTCATCAATAAGTAGTAAGTCACCTTGTTGAGTCACAAGAAATCCATATCTCTGTGGCTCTCGGTGTTCTCTTACAGATCTACGCTGGGCTTGTGTCTCTTGAGCAGGCACTTTATCCACAACAGCTTGTGGTGTCTGCTCTGTTTCCATCTCAATATCATGTTCAATGTTTTATTGTGGTTGAACTTCACTAAGTTCTATTTGTCTCCCACTGGTTTTTCTAGAAATAAATTCTCTTTCAAGAAAGACACCAGTCCGAGCAACAACCACTTTGTTCTCGGTGGGATAATAGAAATAGTATCCTTTCGTTTCCTTAGGATACCCCACAAATAAACACTTATCAGATTTGGGTCCAAGTTTGTTAGAGACGTGACGTCTTACGAAAGCCTCACAACCCCAAATCTTCATAAAAGACATACTAGGACGCTTCCCAGTCCATATCTCATATGGTGTCTTTTCCACTGATTTAGATGGAACACGGTTCAGTATAAATATTGTTGTTTCTAAAGCTTGTCCCCAAAAGGATATCGGAAGATCTGCATGACTCATCATTGATCTAACCATGTCCAACAAGGTTCGATTTCTCCTCTCGGATACACCATTCCATTATGGAGTATACGGAGGAGTGAGTTGTGCGACTATCCCACACTCCTTTAGATAGTCATGAAACTCTTGGCTTAAGTATTCACCTCCTCGATCTGATCAAATGATTTTGATACTTTTGCCAAGTTGGTTTTGTACTTCATTCTTGAAATCTTTGAACTTTTCAAAGGTTTCGTGCTTATGTTTCATTAGGTACACATACCCATATCTACTGAAGTCATCAGTAAATGTAACGAAGTATTGAAAACCACCTCTAGCATGTGTGCTTATTGGTCCACATACATCACTATGTATTAGTCCCAATAAAACATTTGCCCTTTCAATATGTCCCTTGAATGGGGCTTTAGTCATCTTGCCCATTAAACAAGACTCGCATGTTTCATATGATTCAAAATCAAATGAATCTAATGCTCCATCCTTATGAAGTTTCGATATGCGGTTCTCGTTTATATGGCCCAAGCGACAATGCCAGAGATAAGTTGGATTATAATCATTATTCTTAATCCTTTTAGTATTAATGTTATAGATAGGCATATCTAGATTTAATATATAAAGACCATTAATCATTTGTGCATTTGCATAAAACATATCATTTGAATAAATAGAACAACAGTTGTCCTTTATCATAAATGAAAATCCACACTTGTCCAAACAACAAATAGAAATAATGTTTTTGGTAATAGACGGCACAAAATAACAGTCTTTCAAAATCAATGATAAACCAGAAGGCAAAGATAAATGGTAATCTCCTATAGCTAATGCAGCAACTCTTGCTCCATTTCCAACTCGGAGATCAACTTCACCTTTTGCCAACGTCCTACTCCTTTTGAGATCCTGCACATTTACACAAATGTGAGATTCACATCCAGTAACTAATACCCAAGATGAAGAAGTAGATAAATTGACTTCTATAACAAAAATACCTGAATTGGAAGTCACACTTCCCTTTGTCTTCTTAAGATCTTCCAGATATACTTTACAGTTCCTTTTCCAATGACTGGTCTCACCGCAATAGAAACAGTTCCCTTCCTTTGTCACTCCTCCCTTTGGCTTTAGTGCAGAAGCATGTGGCTTAGACTTAACAAGGACCTTCTTGTTCTTCTTGAAGCTCTTAGCTTTAGTCTTTCCTTTGCTCTTATTCACAATAAGAACATTTCTAGGCTTAGACTTCTTGCTATTTGCTTCAAAAGTTCTAAGCATGCCAAGTAACTGTGGTAGAGTCTTTTCAATTTCAATCATATTGTAATTTAAGACAAATTGACTGAAGATTTCAGGCAACGATTGCAAGATCACGTCAGTGGCCAACTCTTGGTCCAAAGGAAAACCCAGCTTCTCCAGATTCTCAATATACCCAATCATATTGAGTACATGAGTTCCAACTAGACTTCCTTCTACCATTCTACACTGAAACAACGCTTTAGAGACGTCATACCTCTCTTGTCTTGCTTGTTGTTGGTACAGTTGATTTAGATGCTCGATCATATCAAACGCCTCCATTTCCTCATGTTGCTTCTGAAGCTCAGAGTTCATGGTGGCAAGCATAAGGCACCCAACATCAAGTGCGTCATTTTGATGCTTCTTGTAAGAATCTTTATCGGCCTTAGCAGCCGTCAGGGGAGGTTCTTCAGCAGGTAAGGGTTCCTCAAGGACATATTGCTTCTTTTCTTGTTTGAGGACAATCCTCAAATTCCTATACCAGTCTAGGAAATTTGTCCCATTAAGTTTGTCCTTCTCAAGGACCGATCGCAATGATAATGTGCTAGTAACGTTGTTGGTTGCCATGGATATCTACAATATAAATACGCAAAATAAGTTTATGATTTTAATCATTTAATATGGTCTTATATTAAATGACACTCCCACTATTTTGTTTAAAATTATCAACCCTCGAAAACTTTAGTGGGCCAAGATCCATATTTCACTTAATCCTGAGTTAGCTTTGTCTAATCGCCCAAGACTCGGTTATTTAGGTAGACAACTCTTTGTCAATTACAATCACATGCAATTCTTGGATGATTGGACGAACAACGCTTTGTTCAAATTCATCTAATGAATTATTTTCCAACCCCATGCCTCTAGGTTCCCAATCCTATTGAGATAACGCTAGTTAAGTCGAACCCAATTTTAAAATAACACGGATATCACATTTATCCTTTCGCGCCTTACTAAGATTGTCACGGTGCTTTGCTTTGGCAAACCCACACATGTTCAATCGAAGTATTGACGAGTATTTTTAATTGGAAGGCATCTTAAACTTAATATTATAAGACGGATTTATAGATCTCATGATTTTATTAATATAGAAAATATGTCCAGTATATATATGAATATATACATATCTACATATATATATAAGCATCAATATTAAATAAAACAGTAAACATGCATCTCATACATCAACATAAAGTAAACGTGACATGGTTATAGCCCCAACTAATGATTTTATCAAGCCAATGAGAAAATCCTAAAGGTCAACCTAAGGTAACTTCTCTGTTGGGGTTCAACAATTGCCTCTGCTTTGTAACTTCTCCAAGCACCTCTTTGGCTCCCTTTTGTGAATGGCCTCCTCATCTCGGCACCTTTGTCCATCTTCATTGATCTCCATCAATAAAATAAACTATACTATATAACATTTACAAGATATAGAGAATTTCTTGAGTTACATTCGAGGGGATCGTAGGGGAGGGATAACATTTAGAAAAATAGAGAAGGCACGACACGCAGGCCGTATTTAAATACAAACATTCACAAAATCCTATCTAATAGGGCATAGGGCTATAACCATGCATCATGCTCAAACAACACATAAAACATGCTATAACATTTAATTAATTAAATTCTAAACATTTTAAAATTTAATTCTAATTAAAACTGTAAAATAAATTTTATAAAATTATCGTATGAACGGGACATCACATGTCACGGAACCTTAGCCCAAAAGTCCACGTCCAACCATGAGGGTTCGAAACCCTAATATATGGTGACGCCGAACCGTGAGTCATTAGGGTTAGGGTTCGAAACCCTAGCCGTCACGAGCCACTATGGTTCGAAACTTTGTTTTAGTTCTCGGCCATTCATGCACGATTCATGACGTTGGCGGCTTGACCATCTCGAGCCAATGAGTTCGAAAATCCTAGCCCTCATGTGGCCCTAGCCGTCACCCATCATTTATCGTGAGCCATGAGCCGATAATTACAATTTTCGAGCCAAGAGGAGGGTTCTAAACCCTAGCCATGTTTCGACACTTCCATGCACAATTATTAGCCACAACGGCTAAACCATCTCGAGCCAAGGGTTCGAAAACCCTAGCCCTCATGTGGCAGCCGTGTGTCATTTGTGATGGTGGTGGCCGAACCATCTCATGCTATGGGCTCGGTTTTGCGCTTTCATGTATCGTATACAATAAACTTTAATTATATCAAATATAATTTTATGATAATTACACAAACTCGATTTACTCATATCATATATGATTATATACAGTTTTATTAGCAAGCAATACAAATCTAAATATTATTAAACAATTAACCACATAAATCCGATATGAGCTTTGTACACGGCTCTGATACCACTGTAAGTAATCCAACAAGCATACAACGCAGCGGAATTTAAAATTTTGGATTACTAGAACCGCGGATCTATACAAAGGGTTCATATCGGATTATAGATAATAAGAGTCTCACCCTTGTAGCGTGTTTGATGCAGAAACGATGCCAAATCCATGAGTCACGAGCAACACCTCCAAGGTCTTGCCTCTACGGTATCCACAAGATCAAATCGAACAAGGGACGTTCAAGAACAAGTTGCTAGACTTATTCTTGAACCAAAACTGAACTCCCGGTTCAAAACCGATTAACGACAACCAAACAAAACCCCAAAACCCCACGGCGGCGGTGGCGGTGATGGTGTATATCGTCGGCGGCCGAGAGCACAATATGGTGGCTAGGTTATTTATGAATTGTATCATTAACAATTAATTATAACCTTGTATTTATATTATAAGATTTAATTAAGGTTCAAGACTTTCTTAAAGTCTCATGGGCCCAAACCCATGATTTAATTAAATCCTTATAATCATTTAATTAAGACTCTTCTTAATTATTTAATTCATCCCATGAATTTAATTCCCTTATCGATTTAATCTTTTGTGCGACCCGATATGATCTTTTAATGTTGGCAGTGACATAAAATCTCATTTTACGTCACAAGCAATGAACGGTATCTAGCAACACATCAAGGCTACCCAAATTACAAGAATGTTTTTGACTCGACATAACCTTAGAACTCGTGATAATATTAACCATGTAACTTAATCCCTTTGTCCATGTGTTTAGATTGAACACGAGTCATGGAATAGTCACACTCGTATATTCAATCTCTATTTCTTGATCCCCAAGTAGAACTAGAATAAACGAATAAGCTCGATATCACATATCAACTCATTCGAGCACGGCCATGCATTTTAGTCTTACTTGATCAAGGGCCCAAACACTTCTCCTGTTGTATAGGAGGGACAAATCCTATCTTGATCAATCAACATCCCTCTACATAATTCGTAGTGTATCCAATAGTTGCCTTTATAGTTTACCCTGTTACAGGTAACGTTTAACAATATCAAGATACATAACTCCTTATGTTGGGATCTATGATGATCTCAAGTCGTAAGGATTACATACTGTTAGGATCGGTCCGGAGTGTTTAGAGGGGGGGTGAATGAACACTCCTATTAAATATTAATTCCTTGTGATTTCTTTCGCATTAGTGAAAAAAATCTGTTTCTTAATCAACTCTTTTGCAGAACAGACCACTGAATATTTTAGTGCGAAACGGTCTGTTCTTAGATTAGTAAGAACGGCTCGATGGCTTGAATAATAGAACGAGTGCAGAATGATAAAACACAGAATATGTTTCTGGGAGTTCGAAGGTGGTGTAATCCTTCTACGTCTCCCCTTCTTCCAATTAAGGAAGGATTCCACTAGAAGACTTTGATTTATACAATCCTGTTGTACAAACCCAATTCAGCTGGATTTACCTCACTACCAGACTGAAACTCCTAGTCTCTCGATCTGTTCAGACACACTCTGTCTGACTGTTACAATTGTTTCTCCCTTCTATATTTCAATATAGAATACACAAGATAGACTTTAGTCTACGCACACAATGATCCTAAATGATCAAATATTACAATATACTTGTGCTTATGAAGATTTTCAGCTCGAGAATGTCTGACTTGTAAGCTTGAGCTGTTTTGCTTTCTTGTGCGTTTTTCGATTGACCAGACTCTATCTTGAGCTCTTCTGTTGCATCCTTTTATAGTTGCATGTACCAACGACATTATTTCCCTTAATGTGCAACTCTTGACTCTGCTTAAACTCTGAGTAAGCTGCAGTCTTCTTCTTTAGGGTACTTGCCGTTCTGGTTCATGCTTTCGGCGACTGTCAGGTAGGCTCTTCTTTGTCTTCTTACCTTTTATGGTAATCTTCAGTCCTTGGTCTTTTTCATCATTAAATAAACAGTAAATGCTTCAATAAATAGCCGTTAATGATTCGGACTGAAGAGTCAATCTTATTCAGCCTTGACTGCTCTGATCTGATAGAAGTTGAGATCGATCTGATGCTTCGATCTGGCCAGGCTGATTTTCATCGATCCGTTCTATTTTGCGATATACCATATCAGCTTGATCTGTTTTGAGCGATCGATCTGGTCAGTCTGATTTCTCTCGATCCGGTCTGATATGTTTTGTCATTGATAGGCTTAGAATTTAAGTGTTTTTAGCTGTAATTTCTTCCCATTTTTCATACTTTTTCCTGGATGATATTATGCTTTTTGGTGTTTAATTGTCTATTTCAAGAAAATTAGTTGGAAATGGAAGAAATGAGCTAAACTGAAGAAAAATGGCGAAATCGAGGCGAGAAAGAGTTGAAATCGAGGAAGTGAGATTTTTGGAATCTTGATCGATCGAGATTATGTCTCGATCGATCGAGCCAGACAGTGTGCTGAGAAGAAAAGAATTTCAAGTCTCGATCGATCGGAACAATTCTTCGATCGATCGAGCGAGGCAGTAACTTCAGAGCTAATTTTATCAAAGTCTCGATCGATCGGAAGGAAATCTCGATCGATCGAGCGAGGCAGTAAGTTTCAAAGGCTGACATGAACAGTGCACCGATCGATCGGACGCAATTCTCGATCGATCGAGACGCAAATCCGGGAAAATCTTATCTTCCATTTTTGAACGGATTTTCGGGGGATTAAATGATAAATCATTTCCATACAATAAGAGAATCATATCAGACACCCATCTCGAAAAAAAGAGGAACCCTAGCCGCCGCCAAGAAGGAGATTCAATCTCCGTTCTTCGTCCAAAGTCGAGCCATTCCATTCCGGAGTGCAAGGAAGGCGCAAGAGAAGAAATCACGGTGCAACGCACGGATTCATCCACCGTTTATCGTATTTCTAAACTTTGATTTCTTTGATTTTCAATTCCATCTGATGTTTTTGAGGTCGAGAGACAATTAAACTCTTATGTATTTGATTTGAATTAAATCTAGTTTATTTTATCGAGTTTTAGTTTCGTTGTGTTTGATTATTGATTCAATTGTGTTTGAGCGCATTGATTGCTATTGTTCATAAATTAATTGTTTGTGTAGATCAAAGTCTAGCTAACTTTGATTGAATCTGAGAGTTATAACCGAGATCGAGAGATAACGTTGTAACACGCTCCATTAATTTATGATGTATGTTACGATTGAGATCGAGAGATGATATCACATACGTGAGAACTTGGAATCGAAAGATTTAGAGTTATAAGGTTTTGACGATTTATGCAATATTGAATTAGTAAATAGGTGCACGAGAGTGACTTATTCTAATTTAGTGTTAGTTTCTTTACAGCTCGAGAGAGTGTATCGAATAATAGCGAAAACCTTTCACCTTTAGAATCAATTGGTTGATAATTTGATAATTCAGTTGAATCATTAAAGATAACATAGTTGAACGACGAGCTTGGTAAATTTCTCGAGTGACTTACCTTCGCATATCCAGAACCATACATTTTATTGTTTCTTGTTTATTTGTCGGACGTTAGTTTAGTTTGGCATTAGATAATCACCTTTGTTAATCGTAGGCTAAATATAATTTTATTAATCTTATTTGGTACTTATACGTTAGTCCCTGTGGATTCGACAACCCTTACTTAATTTTCACTATACTAAAACTTGACAACCGTGCACTTGCGGTAGAATCGCTTCAATCTATTCTTTGAAATATCTTTTGTTTAAAAATAAAGCGGTCAGTCATCTTTAAAATCCGGAACTAACAAATTCCCCTTTTTTGATGATGACAAAACCTAGCTTCTAAATCTTTTTATCTAGTCTTTAAAGAACTCTGAAGCGTATACTTGCGGATCGATTATTTCTTCTTGTTCAAAATAAATGAACATAGTTAAGTTATAGTTCAGATTGATTAAGCCGTTTTAGTTCAAAATAAATGAACAAGGACTTAACTAAGAACTTAGATTTTTTTTTATCACAAAAATCTTATATACAGACCAGTCTGACTTAAACAAAGAAACTGCTACTTTCTTGAAGACTGAGACTGATGCGGCTTGAAGTCTTTTCTCTTTTCCCCCTTTTTGTCAGCAGCAATCGCTTGAAGAAAATCGACAACCTGTGCTAGCTGAGCGCTGATAGCGTCAAGACGAGTGTCTTGAGCGCGAAGGGAATTGGCGACGGATGCTCTAACTTCAGTGGCCAGCTCGATCTGCTCTTTTCTCAGGCTGTTTTTATAAGTAGCTTGCTGAGAGAACATATCATTCACTCCTCGCTGAATGCTGCTAATACTGGTTGTCATCTTCTCTTTAAATGAATCAAAGTCCAAAGACGTAGTCCTCTGACTTTGATGAACCTCTATGACTCGTTGAGAGAGAGATAGACAGTTATCAGAGAGGTGCTGAAGGGACATTGCCAAGGATGGAGCTGCATCAGATAACTGGCTTGGAGAGTGATATGATGACGACAAGGAGTGATCAGCTTTTGCAGCAATGGGTATAATTGAAGATAAATCAGCTTGGCGTGTTTCGGACCGGATCAAGGTGACCAAGTCCGAAGAAAATTCTTCTATGAATGCCATATCTTCAGCAGATTGTTCGGGAGGATTGCTAGGTCTCGAAGGCTCCTCAACCTGTAAAGCTGCAACAACGGTTGAGACCACCAGATCCGGATCAACGAAAGCTGGCGAGACAACTGTTGTTGGTGCGGCGGTTGGACTGAGTTGATCATGGGAGACGGATGATCCTAGAGGAATAGACATTGTTGGGGAGTCCAACTATAGGGTCTTCCTACCTTAACATCATATAATACACATATAATGGACAGAACATGAATTTATAACCTCTTAAGGGTTCCGATTGTAGCTCGAGCTAAGAAGATTACAGGCCAAAATAAAATTTCCAAAAGCTATTTAATTACATTCCCAATAATGACTGTTAAAGTTATAGATTTATACTACTCCTAGAGTAGAGACTATCAAAATCCTGCATCCTATATTCATCTTGCTCCTTTTAGCTCACCGCCTCTACCCGACCCTAGGCCCTTCGGTCCAAAAGTGTACCTACAGGGACAACACATCGTGAGCATATACATATTTACTTAACATGATATTACAAGACATACAGTAATGCATGACATCTTAGTTAAGTAAAAGTTATTGGTCGTTCTTCAACTTCTTTTGTTATCCCTGATTCTTATTCATGTATAAGGGCATCTTACCCCATTGTATGGCATCATACCATTACATAACCATCGTGTGGCATCTTATCACGTGGGCATCTTACCCAATCATATGGCGTCTTGCCATATCATAAACATTGTGTGGCATCTTACCACAGGGGCATCTTACCCACTCACATACATTGGGTGGCATCTTACCACATGGGCGTCTTACCCAATCATATACGTCGTATGACCTTATCATAAACTTACTTATCATAAACATCATCATCATAAACGTCATCATAAACATCATCATCGTAAACATCATCATAATCATCATCATAAACATCGTCATCATAAACATCATCATAAACATCATCATCATAAATATCATCATAAACATCATCATCGTAAACATCATCATAAACATCATCATAAACGTCATCATCATAAACATCATCATTAAATGTAGGAGTATGGTTTACCGTCCGATGCTCGTACGTTTCTTACGTACCTTAATTCCAAAAGTGGAGAAATCGGAGAGCTTTATCTCCTTGAGGTTGTGGGTACTTGGGTGTTGGGATATGCCCTAAGACAAGTCATTAGATGATTGTTTAAGACATACAATGTTTATGGTTTTATGAATGGCAATTCATTATTATATATTATTCTTTTAACTGTGCATTGTGAATTAATATATATGTTAATGTCCTTAGAATAATATTGTATTATTCTTAAAGATGTTCATAGTCAAGTATTATCATGAAAGGGATAATGATAATACGTAGAGACTAGTATGTGTTGATCGATGAATTGTTCATTGATATGAGATATCAAATCAACATATGGGTACATGTTAGAGAACGATGTATGAACAGACCCACCATGAGAATGCAACATGGATAGTTATATGATCGTCATATGCAATTCTCATAGTGATAATAATGTATGTAATCCTTACGACTTGTGATCATCAGAGATCCCAACATAAGGAGTTATGTATCTTGATATCGTCAAACGTTACCCGTAACAGGGTAATCTATAAAGGCGACTATTGGATACACTACGAATTATGTAGAGGGATGTTGACTGATCGAGATAGGATTTGTCCCTCCTATATAACAGGAGATGTGTTTGGCCCTTGATCAAGTGAGAACTAAAATGCATGGCCATGCTCGAATGAGTCGATATGAGATATCGAGCTTATTCGTTTATTCTAGTTCTACTTGGGGATCAAGAAATAAAGATTGGATATACGAGTATGACTATTCCATGACTCGTGTTCAATCTAAACACAAAGGACAAAGGGATTAAGTTACATGATTAATATTATCACAAGTTCTAAAGGTTATGTCGAGTCATTGACATTCTTGTAATTTGGGTAGCATCGATGTGTTGCTAGATACCGCTCAATGCTTGCGACATAAAATGAGATTTTATGTCACTGCCAACATTACGAGATCCTATCGGTCGCACAAAAGATTAAATCGATAAGGGAAATTAAATTCATTGGATGAATTAATTAATTAAGAAGAGTCTTAATTAAGTGATTAAAAGGTTTTAATTAAATCATGGGTTTGGGCCCATAAGACTTTAAGAAAGTCTTGAACCTTAATTAAAAGCCTTATAATATAAATAAGAGGTTTTGATTAATTGTTAATGATACTTTCATATCATTGTTTGATATCAAACCCTAGCCTCCACTTCAAGCTCCTCTCGGCCGCCTCTTCCTTCACTCCTCACGGCCGCCGTCGGTTGTGCTAGGGTTTTGGTTGGCCGTCGTTAATCGGTTTTGAACCGAGAGCTCGATTTTGGTTTAAGAACTTGTCTAGTAACTTGTTCTTAAATCCCCTTTCGATTTGATCGTGTGGATACCGTAGAGACGAAGGTGAAAACTTTCGTTTGTGACTCGGAGTTCGTTGGACGTGCTGCTCCGTGGAATCTGCTTCAAACACGCTACAAGGGTGAGACACTTGTTATTACTTAATCCGATATGATAACCTATGTATAGATCCGGTGTTAGTAATCCATAATTTTTTATTCCGCTGCGTTGTATGACATAAGGATTACTTACAGTGGTATCAGAGCCGTGTACAAGGCTCATATCGGATTTATGTGATTAAATTGTGTTAATCATATTAGAATTAATATTGCATGCTAATTGAAACTGTTTAAATTCATATATGATATGAAATTAATTTTAGTTTATGAAAATCATCGTAGTAAATTGTATTTGATATAATTGGCGAATAAAATTATTTATTGAGCATCAAATTTTCGGCCACCACCATCACAAATGTCACCATGGCTAGCCACATGAGGGCTAGGGTTTTCGAACCCTTGGCTCGAGATGGCTTAGTCGTTGTGGCTAATAATTGTGCATGGAAGTGTCGAAAATTAATTAGGGTTTAGAACCCATTGGACGTGACGGCTAGCTCATGACGGCTAGGGTTTCGAACCCTAATAGCCGTGCATGGCTCGACCATCATCACCTTATTTTCTAAAGTTTTGATGCTTGGATGAGTTTTGAACTCCTTGACTCGATAATGGTTCACGCATGCATGGATTAGTAACTTTACCACATGAGAGCAAGGTTTTTCGAACCCTTAGCTCGAGATGGTTGAGCGAACCCCGTGCATGGCATGACCGTGACTCGTGGCTAACAAATTCCGGCGTTTAAAACAAGATGGCTCGATAAAATATCAAAAGGATGCGAGGCGGCTAGGGTTGGAACCCTAGTGCCGCCGCCGCATGAGCCATGGCTCGGCCATGGGCTAGGGTTTCAAACCCTAGGCCCACTATTGGTCCAGCCGTGGGCCTTTTAGTTCGAACCATGGTGGTTCGTGTTTTAGTCGCTTTAGTTCGTGGCATGTGATGTCCCGAGCGTACGATAATTTTTCAAAAATTATTTTACAGTTTTAATTAGAATTAAATTTAAAATGTTTAGAATTTAATTAATTAAATGTTAATGCATGCTTTATGTGTTGTTTGAGCATGGTGCGTGGTTATAGCCCTTTGACCTATTAGATATGATTTGTGGATGTTTGTAATTTATAATACGACCTGCGTGTCGTGCCTTTCTCTATTTCATTCTATATGTAATCCCTCCCCTATGTTCCCCTCGAATGTGAATCGAGGAATTCTATATCTTGTAAATAGTGTAGTTTATTTTATTGATGGTGATCAATGAAGATGGAGCATCGTGCCGGGATGAGGAGGCCATTCACAAATTGGAGCCAAGGAAGGTGCTTGTGAAGTTACCTTAGGTTGACTCATAGGATTTTCTCATTGGCTTGAGAAAATCATTAGTAGGGGCTATAACCATGTCACGTTTAATTATGTATGTTGATGCATGATTTATCTTATGTTTTAGTTTGATAATAGTATTACACATATATGTAGATATGTATACAACTATATGTAGTGGACATATTTTAAATTATCAAATTAATCATGAGATCAATAAATCCCTCTAAAATATTAAGTTTTAGATGCCTTCCAAAATAAAAGTACTCGTCAATAACTTTGATTGTACATGTGTGGGTTTGCCAAAGCAAAGCACCGTGGCAATCTTAGTAAGGCGCGAAAGGATAAAAGTGATATCCGTTATACTTTAATTGGGTACGACTTAACTAGGTTATCTCAATAGGATTGGGAACCTAGAGGCATGGGTTGGATTATAATTCATTTGATGAATTGAACAAAGTGTTGTTCGTCCAACTATCCAAGAATTATATGTGATGTAATTGACAAAGTGTTGTCTACCTAAATAACCGAGTCTTGGGCGATTAGCCAAAGCTAGCTCAAGATTAAGTGAAATATGGATCTTGGCCCACTAAAGGTTTCGAGGGTTGATATTTTTCAAACAAAATAGTGGGAGTATCATTTAATATAAGACCATGTTAAATGATTTAAATCATAAACTTATTTTGCATATTTATATTGTAGATATCCATGGCAACTAACAACGTTACTAGCACTTTATCACTGCGATCGGTCCTTGAGAAGGACAAATTAAATGGGACGAACTTCCTAGACTGGCATAGGAACTTGAGGATAGTCCTCAAACAAGAAAAGAAACAATATGTCCTAGAGGAACCCTTACCCGCTGAGGAACCTCCCCTAACGGCTACAAGAACCGAAAAGGATGCTTACAAGAAGCATCAGAGTGACGCACTTGATGTTGGGTGCCTCATGCTTGCCACCATGAACTCTGAGCTTCAGAAGCAACATGAGGAAATGGAGGCGTTCGATATGATCGAACACTTAAAGCAGTTGTACCAACAGCAAGCTAGACAAGAGAGGTATGACGTCTCTAAAGCGTTATTCCAGTGCAGGATGGTAGAAGGAAGCTTAGTTGGAACTCATGTGCTCAAGATGATTGGGTACATTGAGAATCTGGACAAGCTAGGTTTTCCATTGGACCAAGAGTTGGCCACCGATGTGATCTTGCAATCGTTGCCTGAAAGCTTCAGTCAATTTGTAGTAAATTACAATATGACTGACATGGAAAAGACTCTACCACAGTTGCTTGGTATGTTGAGAACATATGAAGCAAATACTAAGAAGACTAAGGCCACAAATGTCCTTATTGTGAATAAGGGCAAAGGAAGGGCCAAAGCTAAAGGCAACAAGAAAGCAAAGAAGGTCTTTGCTAAATCTAAGCCAAAGTCTTATGCACTGAAGCCAAAGGGAGGGATAGCAAAGGAAGGGAACTATTTCCATTGCGGTGAGACCGGCCATTGGAAAAGAAACTGCAAAGTATATCTGGAGGATCTAAAGAAAGGAAGTGTGACTTCCGTTTCAGGTATTTTTGTTATAGAAGTCAATTTATCTACTTCTTCATCATGGGTATTAGATACTGGATGTGGATCTCACATTTGTGTAAATGTGCAGGATCTCAAAAGGAGTAGGACATTGGCGAAAGGTGAAGTTGATCTCCGAGTTGGAAATGGAGCAAGAGTTGTTGCATTAGCTATATGAGATTATCATTTAGCTTTACCTTCTGGTTTATCACTGATTTTGAAAGATTGTTATTTTGTGCCTTCTATTACTAAAAACATAATATCTATTTCTTGTTTGGACAAGTATGGTTTTTCATTTATAATAAAGGACAATTGTTGTTCTATTTATTTAAATGATATGTTTTATGCTAGTGCACAAATGGTGAATGGTCTTTATGTATTAAATCTTGATATGCCTATCTATAACATAAATACTAAAAGGATTAAAAATAATGATTGTAATCCGACTTATCTCTGGCACTGTCGCTTGGGCCACATAAACGAGAACCGCATATCTAAACTTCATAAGGATGGAGTATTAGATTCATTTGATTTTGAATCATATGAAACATGCGAATCTTGTTTAATGGGCAAGATGACTAAAGCCCCTTTCAAGGGACATGTTGAAAGGGCAAATGTTTTATTGGGACTAATACATAGTGATGTATGTGGACCAATAAGTACACAAGCTAGAGGTGGTTTTCAATACTTCGTTACATTTACTGATGACCTCAGTAGATATGGGTATGTGTACCTAATGAAACATAAACATGAAACCTTTGAAAAGTTCAAAGATTTCAAGAATGAAGTACAAAACCAACTTGGCAAAAGTATCAAAATCCTTCGATCAGATCGAGGAGGTGAATACTTAAGCCAAGAGTTTCATGACTATCTAAAGGAGTGTGGGATAGTCCCACAACTCACTCCTCCGTATACTCCACAATGGAATGGTGTATCCGAGAGGAGAAATCGAACCTTGTTAGACATGGTTAGATCAATGATGAGTCATGCAGATCTTCCGATATCGTTTTGGGGACACGCTCTAGAAACAAGCGATTTTCTTACTGAACCGTGTTCCATCTAAATCAGTGGAAAAGACACCATATGAGATATGGACTGGGAAGCGTCCTAGTATGTCTTTTATGAAGATTTGGAGTTGTGAGGCTTTTGTTAGACGTCACGCCACTAACAAACTTGGACCCAAATCTGATAAGTGTTTATTTGTGGGGTATCCTAAGGAAAAAGGATACTATTTCTATTATCCCACCGAGAACAAAGTAGTTGTTGCTCGGACTGGTGTATTTCTTGAAAGAGAATTTATTTCTAGAAAAACCAGTGGGAGAAAAATAGAACTTAGTGAAGTTCAACCACAAGAAAACACTGAACCTGAGATTGAGATGGAAACAGAGCAGGCACCACAAGCTGTTGTGGAAGAAGCACCTGCTCAAGAGACACAAGCCCAGCGTAGGTCTGTAAGAGTACACCGGGAGCCACAGAGATATGGATTTCTTGTGACTCAACAAGGTGACTTACTACTTATTGATGAGGATGAGCCGTCATCTTATCAACAAGCTATTATGGGCAATGATTCTGAGAAATGGCAAGAGGCCATGAAATCTGAGATGGAATCCATGTATGCAAACCAAGTATGGACTTTGGTTGATCCACCTGAAGGGGTACGACCCATAGGTTGCAAATGGATTTCAAGAAAAAGACCGATATGGATGGTAACGTACAAACCTATAAAGGTCGGCTGGTTGCAAAAGGATTCAAACAAATTCATGGTATTGACTATGATGAAACCTTTTCACCAGTGGCCATGGTTAAATCCATAAGGATCTTACTTGCAATAGCTGCATTTCATGATTATGAAATCTGGCAGATGGATGTCAAAACAGCTTTCCTTAATGGAAATCTGCTCGAGGATGTGTACATGACACAGCCCGAGGGTTTTGTCGATCCAAAGGATGCTGGAAAGATATGCAAGCTACAACGATCCATTTATGGATTGAAGCAAGCTTCTCGGAGTTGGAATCTTCGTTTTGATGATGCAATCAAAGAGTTTGGTTTTATCAAAAATGAAGATGAACCTTGTGTCTACAAGAAGGTCAGTGGGAGCGTAATCATTTTCCTAGTGTTGTATGTAGATGACATACTTCTTATTGGAAATGATATCCCTGCCTTGCAATCTGTAAAGATTTGGCTAGGGAACTGCTTTTCGATGAAAGACTTAGGAGAAGCCACCTATGTATTAGGAATCAAGATCTATAGAGATAGATCGAGAAGGCTACTTGGTCTAAGTCAAAGTACATACATAGACAAGGTGCTTAAAAGGTTTAGCATGCAAGAATCCAAGAAAGGATTCGTGCCTATGACACATGGTATTTATCTCTCGAAGGAACAGTGTCCTTCAACACCAGATGAGAGACAACGCATGAGTAATATTCCATACGCGTCAGCTATTGGATCTATCATGTATGCCATGATATGTACTCGTCCCGATGTATCGTATGCTTTGAGCATGACGAGCAGATATCAAGTTGATCCAGGTGAAGGTCACTGGATTCCTGTCAAGAATATCCTAAAGTACTTGAGAAGGACTAAGGATACATTCTTGATTTATGGAGGTGAGGAAGAGCTCAATGTAATGGGTTACACTGATGCAAGCTTCCAAACCGACAAAGATGATTTTCGATCGCAATCTGGATATGTGTATTGCCTAAATGGAGGTGCTGTGAGCTGGAAGAGTTCAAAGCAAGAAACAGTAGCCGATTCTACAACGGAAGCTGAGTATATTGCTGCCTCGGATGCAGCAAAGGAAGCTGTTTGGATGAGGAAGTTCATTTCTGAACTTGGAGTGGTGCCTAGCATTAAAGATCCGATAGAACTCTATTGTGACAACAATGGAGCGATCGCATTGGCTAAGGAACCAAGATCTCACCAAAGATCCAAGCACATACTTAGGCGTTTCCATTTCATTCGAGAAATCGTTGAAAGGGGAGATGTTAAAATATGCAAAGCCAACAGATGATAATGTATCTGACCCATTGACGAAGCCGCTGTCACAGCAGTAGCATGATCGTCATACTAGATCTCTAGGCATTAGGTATATGTCTGAGTGGTCTTAGTGCAAGTGGGAGATTTGTTGGGATATGCCCTAAGACAAGTCATTAGATGATTGTTTAAGACATACAATGTTTATGGTTTTATGAATGGCAATTCATTATTATATATTATTCTTTTAACTGTGCATTGTGAATTAATATATATGTTAATGTCCTTAGAATAATATTGTATTATTCTTAAAGATGTTCCTAGTCAAGTATTATCATGAAAGGGATAATGATAATACGTAGAGACTAGTATGTGTTGATCGATGAATTGTTCATTGATATGAGATATCAAATCAACATATGGGTACATGTTAGAGAACGATGTACTGAACAGACCCACCATGAGAATGCAACATGGATAGTTATATGATCGTCATATGCAATTCTCATAGTGATAATAATGTATGTAATCCTTACGACTTGTGATCATCAGAGATCCCAACATAAGGAGTTATGTATCTTGATATCGTCAAACGTTACCCGTAACAGGGTAATCTATAAAGGCGACTATTGGATACACTACGAATTATGTAGAGGGATGTTGACTGATCGAGATAGGATTTGTCCCTCCTATATAACAGGAGATGTGTTTGGCCCTTGATCAAGTGAGAACTAAAATGCATGGCCATGCTCGAATGAGTCGATATGAGATATCGAGCTTATTCGTTTATTCTAGTTCTACTTGGGGATCAAGAAATAAAGATTGGATATACGAGTATGACTATTCCATGACTCGTGTTCAATCTAAACACAAAGGACAAAGGGATTAAGTTACATGATTAATATTATCACAAGTTCTAAAGGTTATGTCGAGTCATTGACATTCTTGTAATTTGGGTAGCATCGATGTGTTGCTAGATACCGCTCAATGCTTGCGACATAAAATGAGATTTTATGTCACTGCCAACATTACGAGATCCTATCGGGTCGCACAAAAGATTAAATCGATAAGGGAAATTAAATTCATTGGATGAATTAATTAATTAAGAAGAGTCTTAATTAAGTGATTAAAAGGTTTTAATTAAATCATGGGTTTGGGCCCATAAGACTTTAAGAAAGTCTTGAACCTTAATTAAAAGCCTTATAATATAAATAAGAGGTTTTGATTAATTGTTAATGATACTTTCATATCATTGTTTGATATCAAACCCTAGCCTCCACTTCAAGCTCCTCTCGGCCGCCTCTTCCTTCACTCCTCACGGCCGCCGTCGGTTGTGCTAGGGTTTTGGTTGGCCGTCGTTAATCGGTTTTGAACCGAGAGCTCGATTTTGGTTTAAGAACTTGTCTAGTAACTTGTTCTTAAATCCCCTTTCGATTTGATCGTGTGGATACCGTAGAGACGAAGGTGAAAACTTTCGTTTGTGACTCGGAGTTCGTTGGACGTGCTGCTCCGTGGAATCTGCTTCAAACACGCTACAAGGGTGAGACACTTGTTATTACTTAATCCGATATGATAACCTATGTATGATCCGGTGTTAGTAATCCATAATTTTTTATTCCGCTGCGTTGTATGACATAAGGATTACTTACATTGGGATGGTTCTACATAACCATACAAATTGATATTAGAAGCCAAACAATAGCCCAATACCAAAAATTCAACAAAAAACATCATTTTCCAACTTTTGAACAGTGGCGATCGATCGCTCAAAACATGGCGATCGATCGCCTGATTTTTCACTTAGCGGCGATCGATCGCTTAAAATGAGGCGATCGATCGCCTGATGCACATTTCGCTACTGGACGTTGGCGATCGATCGCGCCATTTGAGGCGATCGATCGCCTACCTTCATTTTTGCCTACTGCCACTCGGCGATCGATCGCTGCTTTTGTAGCGATCGATCGCCACAACCAGTGGCCGCGATTTCACCATTTTTATGTGCATTATCCAAGCTCATCCTCATACCTTTCAAAACCAAACTTTCCTACAACACCAACAACATCATAACCCACTAAAACCCACATAAAACACTTCAAAAATCATACCCCAAACATATATAACACATACCCAAAACAACCCACATAAATCATCAAAACTAACCCATTTCAACACCAAACATCTTGAAAACTTAAGGAAGGGTCCCATACCTCTTGTAGGCTCCAAATCTTAACAAAGATTACACAAACAAGTATTTTGTGAAGCTTTCTTCTTCCTTCCTTGGTGTATTTCGAAAATGGTGTGGGGTTAGGGTTGAGGGATGAAATTTGGGGGTTAAAAGAGTGATTGGTAAAGTGAAGTGAAGTATAGGAAAAGATGGGTAGTGGGGATTAAAAGGGGTTGTGCAAAGTTAATTTAAAATTTGTACCCCAAACTTAACATGATGTATAAAACACCCCAACATGGTATTTTAAAAGCATCTTGACAAAATGCACTAAACTTCATCTAAAATCACATCTTCCTCATATTTAATAATCAACACAATTAAATCATGTTAACATCTTATTACCCAACACATAATTCAATTACTACATGATTCATCATATAAACATAATTAATGCCTTAATCGCAATTAATTAATTTCGGGGCATCACATTACTCCCCTACTTACAAGATTTCATCCTCGAAATCGCATGCACTTACCCAAAATGAAACTAAACATAAATCATACCAGAAAATAGTTCCGGGTAATGCTGCATCATATGCCGTTCCGTCTCCCACGTAGCCTCCTCGACACCCCGACGATCCCACTGAACTTTGACCATCGGTATAACCTTACTTCGTAATCTGCGATCCTCACGATCCAGAATTCTGACCGGAATTCTGACCGGTCGTTCAACGTAGAATACATCTGAATCCAACTGCACTTCAGTAGGCTGTAAAACATGAGACGGGTCTGGCTCATACTTTCTCAACATAGAAACATGGAAGACATCATGAATTCCAGATAAAGACGGCGGTAGAGCCAAACGGTAAGCCAATGTACCAATACGCTGTAATACCTCATACGGTCCGACATATCTCGGAGATAACTTTCCCCGCATACCAAAACGGACCACACCCCTGAAGGGTGAGATTTTCAAGAAAACCTTGTCTCCTACTTGGAATTCTAGCGGCCGTCGCCGCTTATTGGCGTAGGCTGCTTGCCTATCTTGGGCCGCCTTCATCTTTAAGCGTATCATCTTAATCTTTTCCTCCATGTCCTTAATCATATCCGGTCCTCCGACCGCTTTACTTGTCAAGTCCTCCCAATACATCGGTGACCTGCATCGTCGTCCGTAAAGAGCTTCAAAAGGGGCCATTTGAATGCTCGCCTGATAGCTGTTATTATAGGAGAACTCTACCAGTGGTATAAACTCTTGCCATGGAGTATCAAACTCCAAAACACATGCCCTCAGCATATCTTCGAGCGTCTGAATAGTACGCTCCGTTTGGCCGTCTGTCTGAGGGTGATAAGCTGTACTCAGTCTCACCTCGGTGCCCAAAGCTGTTTGGAGACCCTCCCAGAAATGAGAAGTAAACCTTGGGTCTCTGGCAGACACGATCGAGACTGGAACCCCATGCAACCTACGTATAATTGGGCCATCTTTAGATACATGAAAGTCATACTGTAAGGGATGAAATGAGCTACCTTCGTCAGCCTATCCACGATCACCCAGATCGCATCAAATCCAGAGGCCGACCTTGGCAAGTGGGTCACGAAGTCCATAGATATATGCTCCCACTTCCACTTAGGTACCTCCAAGCTCTTCAGCTCGCCACCAGGCCTCTGCCTTTCTGCCTTTACTTGCTGGCAGATCAAACATCTCTTAACAAAAGTGATCACATCACTCTTCATGCGTCTCCACCAGAATTGACCACTCAGGTCCTTATACATCTTTCTTCCTCCGGGGTGGATACTGAACCGGCTACTATGAGCTCGTTCTAAGATTCCTTTACGCAATCCCGACGCATTTGGGACTACCCATCGGTTGTCCAGTCTTAAAGAATCATCTTCAGCCACTCTAAACTTTGTTGGCTGACCTCGAAGTACTATTGATGACCATCTCTGAACTTCATCATCTAACCTCTGGGCTTTCTTGATAGCCTCAAATACGTCTGGCTCGGCCAATAAGGTCGACACTCGCACCGGCGACGTGTCCACATCAAAATCATAGCCCAGATGGCAATAAGAAGTCATCATCGCTGATAAACACATAGCGTCTTCAGCAGTACTCTTCACCTTCCGACTTAAGGCGTCTGCTATCAAATTTGCTTTACCCGGATGGTACTCAATCTCACAGTCATAATCCTTGAGCAAATCCATCCATCTTCTTTGACGCATATTCAGTTCAGCCTGAGTGAATAGAAATTTCAGGCTCTTATGGTTCGTATAGATGGTAAATGTCGTACCATAAAGATAATGACGCCAAATCTTCAAGGCGAAGATGATAGCCGCCAGTTCCAGATCATGGACTGGGTATCTGGTCTCATGAGGCTTCAACTGCCTCGAAGCATAAGCCACCACGTGCTTCTCCTGCATCAATACACAGCCCAAACCCTGCAATGATGCATCCGTGTACAAGGCAAACTTCTTATTCTCAGAAGGAATCACCAACACTGGCGCTGTCGTCAAACGACGTTTCAATTCTTGGAAGCTTTCCTCGCAAGCTTCGGACCAAAAGAATGGGACTCCTTTCTGAGTCAGCTGTGTCAGCGGCTTAGCGATCTTAGAAAATCCCTCGACAAAACGTCGGTAATAACCTGCTAAGCCAAGGAAACTCCATATCTCGGGTACAGAAGTGGGTGCTGCCCACTCCATCACAGCTTCAATCTTCCTGGGATCCACAGATATTCCGCTGCTAGATATAACATGACCCAAGAATACTACACTGCTCAGCCAGAACTCGCACTTGCTGAGCTTTGCATACAACTGATGATCCCTAAGGATCTGAAGTACTGTCCTCAAGTGTCGTACATGATCTTCTTCGGTCCGGGAGTAGATGAGTATATCGTCAATGAAAACTATGACGAATTGATCCAAATATGGCTGGAACACCCTGTTCATCAAACTCATGAAAACAGCCGGGGCATTTGTCACCCCAAAAGGCATGACTAGGAATTCATAGTGCCCATACCTAGTCCTGAAGGCTGTCTTCTGGACATCATCCTCCCTTGCTTGAATCTGATGGTACCCCGACCTCAGATCGATCTTACTGTAGAGCCTCGTACCCTGCAACTTATCAAACAAGTCATCGATCCTCGGAAGTGGGTACTTATTCTTCACTGTAGCTTTGTTCAGTTGTCTGTAATCGATGCACAAACGCATCGAACCATCTTTCTTCTTCACAAATAAAACTGGTGCTCTCCAGGGCGATACGCTAGGGCGTATATAGCCCTTATCAAGGAGCTCTTGCAACTGAATCTTTAATTCCCTTAGCTCTGCTGGTGCCATCCTATAAGGGGCACGAGAAATGGCAGACGTCCCCGGTAATAACTCAATCCCAAACTCGACCTCTCTCGTCGGTGGGAATCCGGGAATCTCCTCCGGAAAGACATCAGGGAACTCCGCCACTACGGGCACATCCTCAATTTTTACTTCTTCTTTCTTTTCCGTAACATCAACGGCATAAATGAGGTATCCTGTATGGCCTCGTTCCAACAACTGCGCCATCTTGACAGCAGATATCAACGAGATCTTAGAGCGAGAACCATCCCCATAGAACGTCCATGGAACTCCCATATCAGATTTGAACCGTACAGTCCTATGCCTGCAGTTCACAACTGCCTGATACCTGTTCAGAACATCAATGCCCAGAATGCAGTCAAAATCTGACATTCCCAGAACAATCAAATCTGTCCTTAGTTCTTTATCCTCAAAATAAATGAGGCCATCGTAGACGATCCGATCAGTAATCATACTTCTTCCAGCGGGGGTCGAGACTATAAGAGGCGTGGGCGACGGAGAAGTGCATATGTGGTGCCTTTCCACAAAACTTGTCGACACAAAAGAGTGTGACGCACCTGTGTCGATCAATATAAAAGCAGGGTGCGTAAATAAAAGACACGTACCCGCTATAACCTCCTCCGGAGCCGCTGAAGCCTGCTCCCTCGTCAATGCATAGACTTGACCTTGAGGTGGCCCCATAGGCTGACCTCCATACTGTCTCGGCACGAATGGTGGTCTATGCTGTGCTGTCCTATCCGCAGGCCTCCCCGCAGAACCCTGTTGACTTCCCCTGTTGGGACACTGTCTAGCAAAGTGGCCTTTGTCGCCACAAACATAACATCCACACAATCTTTCGTCAGATGTGGTTGCCCACAAAGAGTGCATTGGACCTTCCCGGATCTGTCTCCCTGAGACTGCCCCCTTCCAGATGGGGCATCACTCCTACGGTTTCCTTTCCACCTATTGTCGGGCCTCTTACCACTGGACCTTGATGCCGATGTGTTCCCCCTTGACTTGAACTGATCACTCCTTGGCTTCAAATTATCTGGAGTGGATTTCTGAGAGGGTGCTTACGGTGGTACAACATCAGGATATGCACCCACTCCCAGTTCGGCTAGCTCAGCCCGTGAGAGTGCATCGTCAAAACAAGTAGGGCCATAAGTAATCACCCTATCGTACAGCTCCGGCCTCAAGCCCTTCATGAAGTTCCTCATCTTTGCTTGCGTACTTGTGGCGATATGAGGCACATATCTGAGTAAGGAGCAATACTGAAGAGCATAATCTGACACTGACATATTACCTTGCTTGAGGTGAGTAAATTCATCTTCCTTAGCCTGTCGTGCAGCAGCCGAGAAATAACGATTCAGAAAGCGGGTTCGAAACATTTTCCAATTAACTTCATGACCTTGAGCTTCTTGCTCTACCACAGTGGTCTTCCACCACATTAGTGCCTTCTTGGCCAATTGGAACTCTGCTAACCGTATCCATGCTGTCTTCGCACATGGGGCTGCCACAAAGATTTGCTCTATTCTTTCTAACCATTCCTCAGCTCGTTCCCCTGTTTCGGTTCCTTCAAAGGTTGGGGGTCGGTATGCCAGAAATTGAGTTAAGCTTAGCTCCCCTGGCAACAACTGTTGTTCGGACAGTTCATCATCAAAAGCTGGCGGGGGTAGGGGATTCGTAGCCCGCACTTGCATTGACGCTCACTGCGTCACCTACCTCCACGTTTGCTGCCATAGTGCAACACAAGGGTTAACAACAAGACCCAAAAGCAGTTCATATACACATCGTTAGAAAGGCATAACATGTGAGCATAACAGTCATGTACTTCATATGTAACATATGCACACAACATGTTTACAAGTAAGCACCTAGCCAACTTATTGCTAAGGCTACCCTTCACTCATTCCCGGGTTCTACCACTAATGTAGGGTCTTCCTAACTTAACATCATATAATACACATATAATGGACAGAACATGAATTTATAACCTCTTAAGGGTTCCGGTTGTAGCTCGAGCTAAGAAGATTAAAGGCCAAAATAAAATTTCCAAAATCTATTTAATTACATTCCCAATAATGAATGTTAAAGTTATAGATTTATACTACTCCTAGAGTAGAGACTATCAAAATCCTGCATCCTATATTCATCTTGCTCCTTTTAGCTCACCGCCTCTACCCGACCCTAGGCCCTTCGGTCCAAAAGTGTACCTACAGGGACAACACATCGTGAGCATATACATATTTACTTAACATGATATTAAAAGACATACAGTAATGCATGACATCTTAGTTAAGTAAAAGTTATTGGTCGTTCTTCAACTTCTTTTGTTATCCCTGATTCTTATTCATGTATAAGGGCATCTTACCCCATTGTATGGCATCTTACCATTACATAACCATCGTGTGGCATCTTACCACGTGGGCATCTTACCCAATCATATGGCGTCTTGCCATATCATAAACATTGTGTGGCATCTTACCACAGGGGCATCTTACCCACTCACATACATTGGGTGGCATCTTACCACATGGGCGTCTTACCCAATCATATACGTCGTATGACCTTATCATAAACTTACTTATCATAAACATCATCATCATAAACGTCATCATAAACATCATCATCGTAAACATCATCATAATCATCATCATAAACATCGTCATCATAAACATCATCATAAACATCATCATCATAAATATCATCATAAACATCATCATCGTAAACATCATCATAAACATCATCATAAACGTCATCATCATAAACATCATCATTAAATGTAGGAGTATGGTTTACCGTCCGATGCTCGTACGTTTCTTACGTACCTTAATTCCAAAAGTGGAGAAATCGGAGAGCTTTATCTCCTTGAGGTTGTGGGTACTTGGGATGGTTCTACATAACCATACAAATTGATATTAGAAGCCAAACAATAGCCCAATACCAAAAATTCAACAAAAAACATCATTTTCCAACTTTTGAACAGTGGCGATCGATCGCTCAAAACATGGCGATCGATCGCCTGATTTTTCACTTAGCGGCGATCGATCGCTTAAAATGAGGCGATCAATCGCCTGATGCACATTTCTCTACTGGACGTTGGCGATCGATCGCGCCATTTGAGGCGATCGATCGCCTACCTTCATTTTTGCCTACTGCCACTCGGCGATCGATCGCTGCTTTTGTAGCGATCGATCGCCACAACCAGTGGCCGCGATTTCACCATTTTTATGTGCATTATCCAAGCTCATCCTCATACCTTTCAAAACCAAACTTTCCTACAACACCAACAACATCATAACCCACTAAAACCCACATAAAACACTTCAAAAATCATACCCCAAACATATATAACACATACCCAAAACAACCCACATAAATCATCAAAACTAACCCATTTCAACACCAAACATCTCGAAAACTTAAGGAAGGGTCCCATACCTTGTGTAGGCTCCAAATCTTAACAAAGATTACACAAACAAGTATTTTGTGAAGCTTTCTTCTTCCTTCCTTGGTGTATTTCGAAAATGGTGTGGGGTTAGGGTTGAGGGATGAAATTTGGGGGTTAAAAGAGTGATTGGTAAAGTGAAGTGAAGTATAGGAAAAGATGGGTAGTGGGGATTAAAAGGGGTTGTGCAAAGTTAATTTAAAATTTGTACCCCAAACTTAACATGATGTATAAAACACCCCAACATGGTATTTTAAAAGCATCTTGACATAATGCACTAAACTTCATCTAAAATCACATCTTCCTCATATTTAATAATCAACACAATTAAATCATGTTAACATCTTATTACCCAACACATAATTCAATTACTACATGATTCATCATATAAACATAATTAATGCCTTAATCGCAATTAATTAATTTCGGGGCATCACACCAACAAAACATTCAAGGGTTCATCTGCTGCAGCAGACGGAGCATTAGTCATTGTCTGCTCCGCTGTCTGTTCTGCTATTCGATCTGCTGTCTGATCCGCTGTTCGATCTGCTGTCTGGTCCGCTGCTCCAGAGGGAATAGTCTTTATGAAAGGTTCTGCCAGAGTCTTGCTCCCAGATGGATGATCCGGGCTGCGTACTGGAGTGGATATGCTGAGCTTCTGTCGTTGAAAGCGGACAGCTAAGTGAAGAGCATGAATATCCATTTCCAGTTGAGCAATAACAGCACCATCATCTTTGGCAGTTGGAGTGCTCGGATCAAAATTTGCTTTCTTAGCGACCAAGAGCAAAGTTGTCAGTCTGAATCTCTGGTTGGCCTGAAACAGATCTTTGCGCTGTACATCAATTCTAACATCATCTGTCTCTGTCCCCTTAAGGACTTCTTCTTCCATCTTTGTAGGCGTCTCAGTTTGCCGAAGAACATATCAATGTGGTTGATCGTTCTGTACTCGACATATTCATCAAATACCACAATGAGCGCCTTCACCTTTTCTTCAACATCCTCCATAGCGATGTCGATGGCTGTTTGCGCGGCAGATTTGGGTTTGGAGGAGAATGGTTCAGTGAGAATGGCCTTGCCCTTGCCGGTGGAAGATGGAGATTTGATCCCTGATTGGGTGTAGTCTCCCAATTCAGTTATAACAATCCCTTTGACCACAGGGGATGGCAGATGGGACTCTGATGGTTACTTTGGGTAAGGTGGTTGAAGCTGTTGAAGGTTGGGTTGAAGGTTGGGGTGCAGGGGTGGCTTTTGTGGGAGGCAATATGGGTAGAGTTTTGAGGGTAGGGTTTTGATTGGCTTGGTGATCTGGGTTCTTGGCTTTTTGGGAGGCTTCGCTGGAGATGAAGGAGCAGACTGCGTTTTCTCGGAATCAGTCTGAATGGTCAATGTGCGCTTGACTCGAGGTCTTCGAGCAGCAGCCTGTTCTTCTCCTTTCTCAATCTTGACAGCCACCAGATCGGTAGAGGTGGGTGGAGCACTCTTGGACTTCATGAGAGCCAATCCCTTGGAGTTGAGAATTTTAAACGGACTTAGAGCAGACGGCTTTCCCAGCTCGATGTCCAGCGTCTCCAGTAGTTTGCTTAAAGGAACAACAAAACAGACAGCCTGTTTGGAGGCGATGACTGTCTCAAGCAAAACTCCAAATAAGATTGCAGACCAATTCATCTTCTGCGCTGAGTAAATAACAGCCATGGCCCGGAACTTCTCAGCAGTAACAGCATCATAGCTTCCTGCTTTGCCCAATAATGGCTTGCCAACAATCTCGCATAACACCTGGAAATGAAAGAACATTTCCTTCTCCTTGAATGAAGGCTGCAGATGGTGGCCAAAGATGGATACCTTCCCTTGAAGATCCGTGAGGGAAGCTTGAGGAATCTGGCCAAACTCAGTCAGTCCGGAGTTGGGAAGACCAAAGGTCTTTGCCAGCGTCGACGGAGAGATTTCAAAAGATTTGCCCTTGACGGTGGTAGAGATGGACGACTTCTGTGATACAACATTGGCGAACAGTTCTCGAATCTCTGACTCGTAAACCACCGTTCCACATTCCACAAAATTCCTTAAACCAGAAGATTCTAAGGACTTGAATATAGAGACCATTTCGGGATCTTCAGCCCTGTAGATATCATGGAAATCAACAGAAAGAGAGTTGTGAGTGATAATAGCAATTTGAGTGTAATGGAAAAATACGAAGAGTTTGAAAAATATGAGAGAGTTAGAGAGCAGACAGCGGTAATTCGTAAAAAGTGAATGAAAATGAAATGTTCAGCCCGCTAAATAAGAGAGAGAAGACACGTGTCTTTATCTCGAAGACTGATAATTAAATAATTCAAAAGGATGAAAGAGATATAAGGCGGTTAAAATTGAGATCAGTCCGGGCTGTTTTAAACAATTATTTTATTTAAAGATTTGTTGACCAGACAGATCATGGGATAACATCAGATTTGACATAGATCGGTCTGAAAGTTCGAACCGGTCTGTGTCGTTCTGATCATTGTATTATCGATCTGTGCCAGCATACAATGTTTAAAAATTAACTAAAAGAAAGATACTTCTAAAACATCAAGATAAGTCTATTAAACCAAGAATTTGACGAAAGTAATTAAACTTAGCCTCAGGAAGTGGTTTGGTGAAGATATCTGCTGCTTGCTGTTCTGTTGAAATATGCTCGATCCGAATTTCCTTTTGCCAACATGATCTCGAATAAAATGATGTCTTATGTCAATGTGCTTTGTTCGAGAGTGCAAAACTGGATTATACGTTATAGCAATTGCACTTGTGTTGTCACAAAATATCGGAGATTCAACAGCTTGAATGCCATAGTCTTTGAGCTGGTGTTGAATCCAGAGCATCTGAGCGCAACAGCTTCCAGCGGCAAGATATTATGCTTCATCTGTAGATGTGGCAATAGATGTTTGCTTCTTGCTAAACCAAGAGATCAATCTTTCACCTAAGAATTGACATATTCCACTGGTGCTTTTGCGATCAATCTTTCAGCCAGCATAGTCAGCGTCTGAATATCCGATTAAGCTGAAATTTGAATCTTTGGAATACCAAAGACCAACATTCTGAGATCCTTTCAAGTATTTCAGAATATGCTTAGCAGCAATAAAGTGTGATTGCTTTGGTTCTGACTGAAATCTAGCGCACATACAGACTGAGATCATAATATCAGGCCGGCTCGCTGTAAGATACAAGAGCGATCCGATCAGTCCTCGATACATAGATACTTCAACTGCTGTTCCCCCTTCGTTTTTATCTAACTTGATTGTAGGACTCATTGGAGTTGATGCAGTTGAACACGTTTCCATTCCGAATCTCTTGAGAAGCTCTTTGGTATACTTGTTTGATTTATGAAAATTCCATTGCTGAGCTGTTTGACTTGGAGACCCAGAAAGAATGAAAGTTCTCCCATCATACTCATCTCAAACTGTCCCTGCATTAACTTAGAGAATTTCTCGCATAATTTGGGGTTAGTTGACCCAAAAATGATATCGTCAAAATAAATTTGAACTAACAAAGTATGTTCGCCCTTAATAAATTTAAATAGAGTTTTATCGACTGAGCCGATCTGAAAATCATGGTTCAGCAGAAATTGAGACAGAGTGTCATACCAGGCTCTTGGGGCTTGTTTCAGACCATATACTGCTTTATTCAGTAGATATACATGATTTGGAAATGAGTGGTTCTGAAATCCAGGAGGTTGCTCAATGTAGACTTCCTCCTGAAGCTTACCATTAAGAAAGGCACTCTTAACGTCCATTTGATATACCTTGAAGTCTTTAAAAGCAGCATAAGCAAGAAATATTCGGATTGCTTCAAGTCTGGCGACTGGTGCAAAAGATTCATCGAAGTCAATTACTTCTTCTTGTCGGAATCCTTGGGCCACCTGTCTGGCTTTGTTTCTAACCACAACTCCATCTGCGTCTAGCTTGTTTCTGAACACCCATCTGGTTCCAATAACAGGCAGATTGCTTGGCCTGGGGGTTAGACTCCATGTAAGGCCCCAACACTTAAACTCGTCATTAGTTCATTTATGATGTCGCATGTGTATAAATTTTCCATTTTCTTTTCATTCTTTAAAAAGAATCATTACATGTTTCCCATGACATAACCAATATTCAACAATATATGATCATTTCCACCAACAAATAGACTCAGGGGTTTCACCCAATACCACCCCCATTACACCACTCTTTACTTTGCGGGGTTTTATAATACAATCCAATTAAGCCAATTAACATGTTCCACAATTATTCAAACCCACACCGAGGTGATTCAAACCAAGACACGAAAGAAGGGATCCATGTAGACATACGATTCTACTCTTTTAAATCTTGTGATGACCTGAGATTAGGGATGTTAATCCCGGAGTATTAATAACCCCTAAAGTTGTTTTACGTGGCAATTGGAGTTTAATCGAGGTGTTGGGCCCTCCGGGTTCGTCTATTTGAGTAATTGGGATCGTTGGATCCCGAGGTTGAGATCGTATTCTCATTTCGGTGAAAACCTGTGAGTTGGGTTTTTAGTGTGACTCGGAATCTCGAGGTGCTGGGTGTGGGCACCAGTAGGGGGTTTTTGAGTTAGAGAGAGAGTTTTTGAAAACAGATGATTTTTAATGAATCATGATGTATTTGTGGGGATATTAGTATTTCGGGGTATTTTTGCTATAAATACCAGTTGAACCCGAGATTTTTATTATCGGAACCATTTTTCCCCTTTCTTCCCTCTCTCCTCCCGCGCGCCCCTTTCCCGATCCAGCTGACCCCCGCGCACAAAAGGCCACCGCCCGCCGCCGTCCGGCCGCCGTTCGGCGCGTGCCACCCGCCGTTGGAATCTTCTCTTCCAGGCGCTTCTATACATACCAACAATTCGAAGTTTCGTCAAGAATCGAGCTCGGATTTGCCAGAGAAGCGTAGGGTTCGAAACTGGAGTTCATCCGATTTTTGGGGCTCGATTTTGCACATCGTTCCTCGGGGCATGGAACTCGAGCAAGGTTTGGCTCGGACTTCGAGGATTTAAGGTACGTTTAACGTACGAGCATAATTTAAATGATGTTTTACAAGTATGATGCATGATTTAAGATATATGATATGTTTTACTATGATGGTATCGGGACTTGGTTACGATATGTTGTTTCACATGGTGGAATGCTCAGTGCCGCTATGAAGCGAACCAATGATGAGGTGTGGTTGCTACGGAGCAAACACCCATAGTATGACGTTACCTTGAAGTAAGAAATGAGAATGTGGGATTTGATTAGATATCTAGGATATCTGTATTTTATTCCCTATGGGTAATAATAGGAACAGAGACGTAGTTAATCAGAGAAGTGATTAACCAGTATCGGAAGTTAAGGAAATCTCAATATGATATCTAGAACTATGATCATTGCTAGATTAAGTAAGATGTTATGAAAAGATGTTATGAAAAGATGTTATGAAACGATGTTATGAAATGATGTTATGAAAAGATGTTATGAACGATGTTATGAAAAGATGTTATGAAACGATGTTATGAAAAGATGTTATGAAACGATGTTATGAAATGATGTTATGAAATGTTACCAATCATTGCCAAATAAAGTAAGATGTTATGAAAGGTTACTGATTTGAGACTGGCTAGGGTTAACCAATATGATGATTAACTGCATATTCAAGATTTGATGATTTATCTGTTTTGAGAACAGGGTTATACAGGGGTACGCTATGATGAGGATGATACCATCCAGGAAGTATCACATATGTTCCACAATATTTACATTTTCATAAATTATGTATTATGTCATTATGATTATGAAATTGTGGAATTGGTATGCTCACCCCGTTGGGGGCTGTCTCTGTTGGGGCAGGTGAACAGGTACATCGATGGCTTTGGAGATGAGCTCGAGCTGTTGATTGGATGTACTCACAGGATCGTGGTACCAGGGCTTGATGGAGCACGGTATCGTATAGAGTACTTATATACCCATGAGGGTTATATACATATTCATGATGCTCGCATGTGAGCAAGATTACTTGTATATGCGTTGTATATAAAGGCATGAGCCTTCCTCTCTTTCATTATATGTTGCATGCAATTGTGGTAGAATTGCTAATGATATGAGAGTCGTTAGTGTGTTATGTGGGGGTTGAAACCCACTTTTGTCGTCTTATGTGTGGTGTCTTCCCTGGCTGGGAATTTACTTTGTGTTCAGTATTCTGTTGAGTATTGTGTATTCCCTGGCCGGGAATTATATTATGTGATGTGCTTTTATTTTTGGGATAGCTCAATTTATGGGGAGACTCTGCCCAAATTTTTATAAAAACCCACAATGCAAAAGTGATGTAATGGGGATGGTATTGGGCGAACTCGATTAGTCTATATGCTGTTAGGATGATGATCTTATAACATTGAGTATTAAAGAAATTTTGTAGTTACCATTCAATGGTAAAGTATTATCTGAGCTTCCCGATTTACTTTTTATTGAAAGCATGTGCCACACATAGTGGTTAATACACTAATTAAGGGTTAAGGGCATGGGGTCCTTACATTAGTGGTATCAGAGCAGTGGTTGCTCATTGGGGCTATTGAGGGCCTAGGAAGTTATTGATAGCACATATTTATGCATGATGGCATTAATGTTATACGATGACTAATTGTTTATGTGCTTTTATGTTATGAAAAGTGGTATTGCTAACCATTGTGGTTGCAGGAATCGTGTGGAACACGATAGGATGGCATTAATAGTGATGTATAACGCTCTATATGCTACGTGCCAAGGAATCTGATTTTGGAAGAAAATCAGGGAAAAGAAAGATATGATGTATTGTCTGAGGACAGACTGGGTAGACAACCGACAGTGGAATACTTCGGTATGGTCTCAATTATTATTGAATATACTAATGCGTTTGTTCATGTAATGCCCAAGCAAGGAAGGTACGTAAGACGCGTACGGGCATCGGACGGTAACACACTCCTAACTCTGACTATGCATTGAATGCATAAGTTTTTATGATGTTTATGATGATGATGATTATGATGATAATGTTATGATGATGATGATTATGATAAGTAAGTTATGATGATGATGGCTATGATGATGATGTTACGATGATGATTTTGATAAGTAAGTTTATGATGATGTGATACGATGTTATGATGTGGTAAGATGCCACGGGGTAAGATGCCCATATGGTAAGAGGCCATACTCCTATATTATGATCATACTATGATTGCATAAGAATTTACGATGCCATGATGATGTGAATAATGAATAAAAAATGATAAGATGTTTAAGATGATGTTATGATAAGTAAGTTCACGATGAAGATGATTTTATAATTAATAAAGATGACAAGATACTTACGATGATGTTATGATAAATGAAGATGATATGACGTTTACGATGACGACTATGATAAGTAATGATGATGTTAATATGATGTTTATAGAATGATATGATGTTTATAAGGTGGTAAGATGTCATAGGGTAAGATACTCATATGCATGAATATGAACCGGGGAAAAAGAAAAGAAGTTAATGAATAACTAGCAAGCTTACTCAACTATGATTTCGTACATTTACTGTTATAAGATGATGATGTTTATATGATGATGATGCTACAAGATGATAATGTATGTTTAACTACGTTACTTAGAATGGTTGAATGTCCGGTGGTCATTATGGGCAAGCGAGGAAGGTCTTGCCGCTCACATAGCTGATGAGCGATGGGGTACATCCGCTATCAAGGTGTAGCGATGGGTATCATCCGCTGATGAGCGATGGGGTACATCCGCTATCAAGGTGTAGCGACGGGTATCATCCGCTGAGCGATGGGGTACATCCGCTATCAAGGCGTAGCGATGGGTATCATCCGCTGAATAAGAGATACATCCGCTATCAAGGCGTAGCGATGGGTATCATACGATGTGTTATGTCGAGCGAGGGGGCCAATTGTGCCGCTGTCATAATGGAACCCGGACAGTCCCATTTCTAATTAACATAGTTTGTTGTGAGTATATATGTGAATATGATGTGTATGATGATGTTTATGATGAGTAAAGATGATATGATGATTATGATGATGTTTATGATGATAGGATGCCTCATTCCGCTATTTTACGATGACTCACTCTTCTATGAGGATTGGCGATGGTTTATGCCACCGGATATGTTAATAGCGATGCCCCATTCCGCTATTATGTGGATTTACGATGACTTATTCTTCTATGAGGATTGGCGATGATTAGTGCCACCAGATATGTTGATAGCGATGCCTCTTTCCGCTGTTATGTAGACCATGATTCAGGCTCAGGTGTATAGCGAGGTTTCATGCCACTTATTATATGACGAGGTATCATGCCGTCGATTCTATAGCTATGTACTCAGCACGAGATTATGCCGCCTTCGAGCGATGAGTGCTGATTTTGCACTATTGTCGAGCGACGGAGACAGGTATGCCGCTATCTTGTTAGCGATGAGGTATGAGATATTGCTATTCTATTAGCTTTATTATAGCTGGCATGCGTTGTTATACATGTTTTATTATGACTATTTTACTAGCATGATGATGGATGACATATGTTGATGTACATGGACCGTCACGAGTCGACTGGGTTGTTTAGATGTCATTGTTGACATGTATCGTCACTAGTTGACAATGTCTTAGATGCCATGAGTTGGCACGTGTCGTCACAGGATGACGACGACGATGGTGTAGGAGATGTCTTATTAGACATGCATCATCGTTACGATGACCAATGCGTTGAGTATACGCTTCCAGTTGTATGCCTTGGGTGCCAGTGTCGGGCACAAGGTGGTGTGTGCGGCACCGATTGACGTGACCCTTATACCGAGCGGGTTGCTCGAGGAATGGGTGGATGCACTGTACATGTGATTGTACCGCAGCTTATGTTCAGGAGTAATCGTGGAGGAATTACTCTCTTTCTATTGATATGACATGTGGTAGACATGGTCACACCACCCATGAGGATGTAAGATGGGTCCTAAGGGAGTAGGATCAGGTTATGTTAAGTACATGGGGACGTTGAAGTATCCAGGGTATATCATCATTGGAGGAATGTTGGGTAAAGACCCACTATTTCTTCCCATGGTATGGTATGCCGTGCGGAAGCGTCCATCTGATTGGTAGGTTTGAGGTGAACCAAGTGAGTCAGCGATTAGTTTGTCTGCCGCGTGTGTGCAGCACCATGATGGGCTTGCTAGAGCCGTTATACTGCCCGTTGGAACCAAGTTTGGCAAATCGTAAGGTGATACGAAGTGAATTGTGGTGAACTCTGGTAGTCACCACGTCATTTGAAGTTGAGGTTGAGTATGCCTCACTGAAACGTATATATGTTTATGTTTAAATCTTGGGGAGACTTGTCTGGGACAGCTTATGATGTGAAGTACCAACGAGAGAGTCGTCAAGTCGTCGTTGTTTCGGTCTGAGAATCCATGTATTTGAGTTGCAATGATGCGACTGCTCCTTCGATAGAGGAGGTTTGAAAGTGGAAACCAGGTTTGGTATGTGTACACCGTGGAATACTGGTGTTTCCCTCGTAACGATGTATGTTGGACATCGTGAGTCATGATAAGAGATGTCAAGGAATGAAATCTACGATGGAATCAGGAGCGATTCGAATCCTTACAGTTTCAGTTGACTAACTGCTTTTGGATTATTAGCGTTGAGCTGTGCTGACGCTCTTTGACGTTATGATGGATTTGGAAGTCTATTCCACTCCAGAGTTTGACACGAGGTCAACGTTCTCACGGTTGAGGTGTCATTCAGGTTGACTGTCCGATCTACAGTCGTAAGTATCGGTTGTTTTGCAGTCATGAGGGACTGACTTTTGGGATGACCCGCATCGAGGTACGTTTTGCCTCTTAGGTGATATGTTGGTTTTGGTAAGTCGCTCTGTTTCAGAGTTCGATGTGAGGTAAGTGTTCTCGAGGTTTTTAAGACGATTCTGTTATGGTCAGGAATCGAGGTTCTGGCTTCATGTTGTTGTGTAGCCTGGTTGTTATGTAATACACCAGTGCTAATTTCGAGGACGAAATTCTTTTAGTGGGGGATATTGTGATGATCTGAGATTAGGGATGTTAATCCCGGAGTATTAATAACCCCTAAAGTTGTTTTACGTGGCAATTGGAGTTTAATCGAGGTGTTGGGCCCTCCGGGTTCGTCTATTTGAGTAATTGGGATCGTTGGATCCCGAGGTTGAGATCGTATTCTCATTTCGGTGAAAACCTGTGAGTTGGGTTTTTAGTGTGACTCGGAATCTCGGGTGCTGGGTGTGGCACCAGTAGGGGGTTTTTGAGTTAGAGAGAGAGTTTTTGAAAACAGATGATTTTTAATGAATCATGATGTATTTGTGGGGATATTAGTATTTCGGGGTATTTTTGCTATAAATACCAGTTGAACCCGAGATTTTTATTATCGGAACCATTTTTCCCCTTTCTTCCCTCTCTCCTCCCGCGCGCCCCTTTCCCGATCCAGCTGACCCCCGCGCACAAAAGGCCACCGCCCGCCGCCGTCCGGCCGCCGTTCGGCGCGTGCCACCCGCCGTTGGAATCGTCTCTTCCAGGCGCTTCTATACATACCAACAATTCGAAGTTTCGTCAAGAATCGAGCTCGGATTTGCCAGAGAAGCGTAGGGTTCGAAACTGGAGTTCATCCGATTTTTGGGGCTCGATTTTGCACATCGTTCCTCGGGGCATGGAACTCGAGCAAGGTTTGGCTCGGACTTCGAGGATTTAAGGTACGTTTAACGTACGAGCATAATTTAAATGATGTTTTACAAGTATGATGCATGATTTAAGATATATGATATGTTTTACTATGATGGTATCGGGACTTGGTTACGATATGTTGTTTCACATGGTGGAATGCTCAGTGCCGCTATGAAGCGAACCAATGATGAGGTGTGGTTGCTACGGAGCAAACACCCATAGTATGACGTTACCTTGAAGTAAGAAATGAGAATGTGGGATTTGATTAGATATCTAGGATATCTGTATTTTATTCCCTATGGGTAATAATAGGAACAGAGACGTAGTTAATCAGAGAAGTGATTAACCAGTATCGGAAGTTAAGGAAATCTCAATATGATATCTAGAACTATGATCATTGCTAGATTAAGTAAGATGTTATGAAAAGATGTTATGAAAAGATGTTATGAAACGATGTTATGAAATGATGTTATGAAAAGATGTTATGAACGATGTTATGAAAAGATGTTATGAAACGATGTTATGAAAAGATGTTATGAAACGATGTTATGAAATGATGTTATGAAATGTTACCAATCATTGCCAAATAAAGTAAGATGTTATGAAAGGTTACTGATTTGAGACTGGCTAGGGTTAACCAATATGATGATTAACTGCATATTCAAGATTTGATGATTTATCTGTTTTGAGAACAGGGTTATACAGGGGTACGCTATGATGAGGATGATACCATCCAGGAAGTATCACATATGTTCCACAATATTTACATTTTCGTAAATTATGTATTATGTCATTATGATTATGAAATTGTGGAATTGGTATGCTCACCCCGTTGGGGGCTGTCTCTGTTGGGGCAGGTGAACAGGTACATCGATGGCTTTGGAGATGAGCTCGAGCTGTTGATTGGATGTACTCACAGGATCGTGGTACCAGGGCTTGATGGAGCACGGTATCGTATAGAGTACTTATATACCCATGAGGGTTATATACATATTCATGATGCTCGCATGTGAGCAAGATTACTTGTATATGCGTTGTATATAAAGGCATGAGCCTTCCTCTCTTTCATTATATGTTGCATGCAATTGTGGTAGAATTGCTAATGATATGAGAGTCGTTAGTGTGTTATGTGGGGGTTGAAACCCACTTTTGTCGTCTTATGTGTGGTGTCTTCCCTGGCTGGGAATTTACTTTGTGTTCAGTATTCTGTTGAGTATTGTGTATTCCCTGGCCGGGAATTATATTATGTGATGTGCTTTTATTTTTGGGATAGCTCAATTTATGGGGAGACTCTGCCCAAATTTTTATAAAAACCCACAATGCAAAAGTGATGTAATGGGGATGGTATTGGGCGAACTCGATTAGTCTATATGCTGTTAGGATGATGATCTTATAACATTGAGTATTAAAGAAATTTTGTAGTTACCATTCAATGGTAAAGTATTATCTGAGCTTCCCGATTTACTTTTTATTGAAAGCATGTGCCACACATAGTGGTTAATACACTAATTAAGGGTTAAGGGCATGGGGTCCTTACAAATCTAATTCTCATAATCCCATCATAAAGTCATTTATTGATTAAATTCAACTTTAACAATTTAAAGATGTATTGAATTTCAATCTAAACTCATAATGTCCATTCAAGCATACACATCACCACAATCTTGTTCCATGTCATAACTTACACTACCATGCATCTAACCCATTTATTCCCACATTTAGTATAGCTTTTGGTTACACTTGAACTCCACTTAAACATTATATCAAACACTTTATGAGCATTATTTTCAAGTTGAAGTTGGCTTTTATAATCCACCAAGACAACCCTAAAATCGAGTCATAGACACCCTCCACGACTAAAATATATAGTATCAAGTTTAACATCAATAAAATCACATTTTTATCAATTTCAACATCTATGATAAGATTAGAACAAGTATTCAAATTCTCATCTAATATCTTCATAACAAAGGTAAATAATCAAGACGTAACGATTTCCGGCAGCACTAAATCTTTAACGCACACCCACTAACATGTGCTGGGACACCTTCACATATGAGCATACAACACTAACTCATACCAACACAAGCTAGAAAGTTCATATATATATGTGTATATATATAATATACACACTAATATCCACTACAATACTCACAAATACATGTAATCAGCACACAAATACACACACTCATACATGCACAGCACACACTCACGCACACACACGCACACACTCACGCACACACACGCACACACTCAAACACACAATAGCAAACCCTTCGAAAAATGCCAGCAAAATCGAACCAAAGTTCATCAAAAATTCGAGGGATTTCAAGTGAATAACGACTGAGGGATGGCGAGAATTACCCACAAAAAAATTGGAAGAAAATCGTCCCCAAAACGGACGAATTCGCGATTTTTACCGCTGCGCTTCTTGGCAAGATCCGGACGTAATCCTCGACGAAACTTCGCGTTCTTGGTATGGAAAGAAGCGCCTGGGAGAGACGAAGGCGGCGGCGGTTGGACGCGCCGTAAGGAGCTCGGACGACGGCGGGCGCGCGCGATTTAGCGGCGAGGGTCAGGTATCGCGCGGGATGCAGAAAGAAAAGAGGGGATCGGGATTTCTGTGCGTGTTTTTACACGTTTTCTGTGTGTGTCCGAAAAATGCCCAACAAAACATATTTATTTTTTTGTATCCTAACCCGGTTTTGTACATCGAAGTGTCGCCGGTGCACTGACATATTATTTAGAGATAACGATTGGGATTTATACACACCCCAAAAACCCAAAACTTAAATTCTTCATTTTAGTTAACTTATCTCTAAAATATTATCGGAGTATATTTTACAATCTTAAAATATTTTATGATCCGATTAATTTGCCAGTTGACCTTCACTTGGTCAATTCCACTTCTAATTAATTCTAAAATTAATTATAAATAAAATCCAAATCATATTTAGTCCAACAAATGATTAATAATAATCTGGACATCACACTCCAAACTTGATTTTGTTCAAATTGATTAAGCTCTTCTTGCATGGCTTTAATCCAATTGAAATCAGTCAAAGCTTCATCAATCTTTTTAGGTTCCAGATTTGATATGAAAGCAGCATGAGTGAATTCATCCATCATCTGTCCTCTAGTTCTAATCGGTGCAGAAGGACTGCCAATTACTAGATCAGGTGGATGCCTCTTTGTCCATCGATAACTCGATTCTGGATTGTCTGGTCCAGACGGATGAGTAGTAGCGGCGTTATCAGCATCTGATTTAACATTAGAGTGAGGAACATCCGGATCGGCTCGATCTGAAGGAGCTTCATTGCCATGATCCGGTCTGTCTGGTACTTCAGGTTCCGGTGGATTGTCTCTTGACCTGTTATCTACAATCTCATCATCACTGTTAGCTTCGAGATGGATATTTTCATCTGATTTTGAATTGATTCCTTGCTACCCTCAATACATAAAGATTCATCAAAAACTACATGAATAGATTCTTCTACAGTTAAAGTGCGATTATTGAAAACACGAAAAGCTTTGCTATTAGATGAATATCCTAAGAATATCCCATTATCTGATTTAGCTTCAAAAGATGTAAGATGATTCTTACCATTATTGTGAACGAAGCATTTGCAACCAAATATATGAAGGTGAGAGATAGACGGTCTGTTACCAGTCCATATTTCATATGGAGTAAGATTCAACTTCTTGTTACTCATAGACCGATTTTGAGTGTAGCACGCAGTATTTAGAACTTCTGCCCAGAACTTTTGCGAAATGACAGAATCAGCAAGCATTGTCCTTGCTGCCTCTTTAAGCGTTCTGTTTCTTCGTTCTGCAACTCCATTTTGTTGGGGAGATCGGGCGGCTGAAAATTCATGCTTAATTCCTTGATCTTCTAGAAAGGATTCAAGATTCTGATTTGAAAACTCAGTGCCTTTGTCACTTCGAATCCTGTCTATGCTTGATGATTTCTCATTCTGAGTGCGTTTCAGCAGCTTGATCAATTTCGGACCGGTCTGATCTTTACTGCTCAAAAATATAGTCCAGGTAAAACGTGAGTAATCATCAATAACAACAAGAGTGTACCGCATTCCCCCTAAACTTGTTATTGGTATAGGACCAAACAAATCCATATGCAATAGTTCTAAGCAGCGTGAGGAGGATTTGGCATTCTTGTTTTTGAAGGATGATCTGATCTGTTTGCCCATTTGGTAGGCTTCACAGATCTTATCCTTAGCAAAGTCGATCATGGGCAGACCGACAACTAAATCATGTTTACACAGGCTAGAAATAGTCTTAAAATTGATGTAATTCAAGCGTTTATGCCATAGCCAGTGTTTATTATCATTATTAGCGATGAAGCAAGTAGGATTATCAGGTTGAGCAAAGTTCCAGTTAATCTTATATGTATTTCCATTTCTGATTCCTACAAGCATGGTCATACCGTCTGATGATTTAATAGTGCAAGTGTGTTTGTGAAATTCTACAGCATAATCATTATCACATAGTTGACTTATACTAATCAGATTATAGCATAGATTTTCAACTAACAGCACATCATTGATAATAACATTACCATGGACAATCTTACACTTGCCCACAGTCTTACCCTTTGAGTTATCTCCGAAGATGATCTCGGGTCCAGTACATTCTGTAACTTCAGACAGCAGCTCGATGTTTCCAGTCATGTGACGAGAACACCCACTGTCTAAGTACCAATCTGATGCAAGTTTCTTCGGTACCTGTCATCAAACATAATTATTGTTGGTACCCAATCCTACTTGGGTCCAGAACGGATTAGCCCTTTGGGAACCCATACCTTTATCAGCTTTAATGGCTTGTGTGTGTCTGGTGTGCGGTGAGCCGATCTGTTTCGATGTTGTGTGTGATAATGTGTGTGATATGGAAACCTTTGATTCTCATAGGGTAGTCTATATCTTCCTTGCCTTAGATCTTGCACCTTTAGATTTGGTCTGAAAGACGCAAAGCTTGCTGATGCCTTTTGATGTGACTAGAAATAGACACATCTATTACGCTTAATTGTCTACGATTTGGTATATTTTGATGGATAAATTGATACATATGCTACCTAATCGTATATTTGTGTAAATGTAGGGAAAAGTGAAGAAATCAAGCTAAAATGATGAAAGAAGCAATAAAGTTGAAGAAAAGAGAAAAAAAACCGGAATCAAAGACACATGTTGCTCCTTTCTCCTCAAATTTCTATGTATTCCAGCCAAGTTTTGGGAATGTGGTCCATATAAAAGTTGTAGAACTTTGAGTTATCTTCGCGTGGACAGCTGACTCGTCGAATTCGGAGTTCGTATGTGAAAGTTATGGCCAAAATACAAAACTCGCCAGAAAAATGGAGGACAGGCGTAATTACGCCATTCACAGGCGTAATTACGCCAACGCTACGGCATTACAGGCGTAGCTACGCCATTCTGAGGCGTAATTACGCCAGAAACGCAGAAAGCCATTTTGTGACACGTCACCAGGCGTATTTACGCCATTTTCAGGCGTAATTACGCCTATAGAATTTTGGAAAATTAAAATTCTTGATTTCTTTCCTTTCCACATGGATTTTACCCTACTCCATCAGCCTCCATACCTCATATACACGATTTTTACCTCATTTTAAGCAGAATTTCATACTCTTAGAATTTTTTAGGATTTTAGATTAATTTTCTTTCAAAGTTTTCTTCAAGAACGACGAAGAACGGAACCGGAATTGACAAGTCGGAATCGTGATTTATATTAGTAATTTCTTTTCCTTTATTTATTTAATGTTTTCCATTGAATTTTTATTGCTTTTAGATTTAATTATGCTAGGCTAAAACCCTTCGATTCTTGGTTGAAGGGATACCTACTTTTGGATTTAAATCTTTTATGAAAATTCGGTTTGATTGCTGAATTAATCTTCGATTTCAATTGGTTTCTCAGAATTCGAATTCCATGATTGTTGTGCTTGTGTATTAGACCGATCACCTAATATTCAATAACATAATCGATAGTTTGCTAAGAAACAACTAAGATTAATAATTAACCGGCTGTAGGTGTTATTGAATTCTTAGGAGAAACGATTGAGTAATCAATTCTAACGGCTGTAGTTTTTATTGATTAGATTTGTCGAACTCATTAGTTTTGAAAACTATCATTGATTTAATCATTTACGGCTGTAGTGGTGATTAGAGATTTGGTAAGGGTTGAATTGAATGCTGTTTTCCCTTTGACTACGAATAAGATGAGTAGGAATTGAATTTCCAATCGATAGATAATTGAAAGAATTTGAATGTTTTGATTTGATGACTAAAAGATAATTTTCCAAAAGTACGGTTACCTGAAAACCAAGAATCGCTTTAATCCCATAAGTTTTAATCATTTCAGTTAGACTCGTTAATTAGTTTGATATTTGCTAAGTAGTAGTAATCCAGTCCAAATCCCCCATTGTTACTAGTTCTTTGATAATTGACACAAAATAAATTTACCTTCCCCGTGAGATCGATCCCTACTTCCACTACTACATATTTTTGTTATTAACTGAAGAAGGGTTAATTTGGGCGTACACGATAAACGCTACCAAATTTTGGCGCCGTTGCCGGGGAGGGCAACATTTATTTGTGTCGATTTTTTTTTTTATTTTTTATCCCGCATTACTACTTTGGTTTGTTAATGAGTACAGGTGGATCGTTCAATCACGAAGATAACTTTTACTACGATCCTGAGATTGAGAGGACGCTACATCAGAGAAGGAGAGAAGCAAGGCTGCTTGAAGAGGAAGAAAGGAACAACATGGCTGCAAATCAAAGCTTGAGGCAGCTCGCAAATCCTAACTTGGATCAACAACCGCTCTGCATCAGTTTCCCTGCTCTGGCCAATAACGTAAATTTTGAACTCAAATCTGGTTTAATTCACTTATTGCCATCTTTTCATGGTCTTGCAGGTGAAAACCCACATAAGCATCTGATGGAATTCCACGTGGTGTGCACTACCATGAAGCCGACCGGAATCACCGAGGATCAAATAAAGCTAAGAGCGTTCCCGTTTTCTCTAAAGGACGCTGCAAAAGACTGGCTCTTCTACTTACCATCCGGATCGATCACCACGTGGAATGACTTACAAAGAGTATTCCTAGAAAAGTACTTCCCAGCTTCACGGGCAACGAACTTGAGGAAAGAGATATATGGTGTGAAGCAGCTCTACGAGGAATCACTACACGAGTACTGGGAGAGATTCAAGAAGTTGTGCGCAAGTTGTCCACAACACCAGATAAGTGAACACCTTCTCATCCAATACTTTTATGAAGGTTTACTTTCTTCTGACAGGAACTTAGTGGATGCGGCAAGCGGAGGAGCATTTATAGACAAAACAGCGGAGGAAGCTAGAAGGTTGATAGCTAACATGGCGGCCAACTCCCAACAATTCGGATCTGTGCGCCATGGGCAACCGCAAAGAAAAGAGGTAAACGTATCAAACTTAGAACAACAACTGATAGACCTCACTTTTCTTGTGCGTGGTATGGCAGGTGGAAATGTAGGAAAGACAAAGCCGTGTGGAATCTGTCTGGCTGCGAACCATTCCACAGACGCATGCCCATCACTACAAGAGACAACCACGGAGAACGTGAATGCTGCGGGAGGATTCCCAGGGCCACCACAAAGGAGTTATGACCATCCACCAAACAACTACAATCAAGGGTGGAGAGATCATTCAAACCAAGGCTATGGTAACCAACAGATGAACCAACCTCCACCCTATAGACCGCCATATCAGCGACCTCCACCATCGGCAGTGCACCCTCCCTCTGACAGGTTAGAACATAGCATCCAAATTATTGCTGAAAATAGCTTACAATTTCAACAGGAGACGAGGGCAAGCATCCAGAGCTTGACGACGCAGATGGGACAATTGGCAACTTCAATCAGCAAGATCGAAGCAAGGATTTCAAATGGACTGCCATCACAACCAGAGATGAACCCCCGAGAAAATGTGAGTGCTATCACAATGAATGTGAATGAAGATGCAACCGAAGAGAAGGTGGTACTGACGCCACCCCAAAAAGAAGAGATGACGGAGACAGAGACAGATGTTGAAGAGCCAATGCAAGGGGAGGAACCACGAGGTAAGTACCACAAACTTTCTGAATATAAAGAACCACCCCCTTTCCCCCAAGCATTGAAGGACAATAGGAAAGGTGCCGGACTCAAAGGCCTCTACGAGATGAGTCCACGCTACAAAGAGCAAGCCCCATTGCATGAAACCGTGAATGAGGATCGAAACAAGGAACACAAGGGGCAGCCCAAGGTCGAGCTCAATGACAATGTTTCGGCGGATAACCAAAGAAGCATCCCCATTAAATGCAAGGACCCAGGTATGTTCTTTATCCCATGTGAGATTAGAGGTATTAAAATTGAGAAGGCTATGCTCGATTTAGGGTCGTCCATAAATGTCTTGCCTTACTCAATGTACTCTCAACTGAAGATGGGACCTTTAAAAAGAGATAGAGCAGATATTCACTTAGCTGATAAATCCATGGTCATACCTAAGGGGATAATAGAGGACGTAGTTGTGCATGTAAAGAATTTGGTCTTCACAGCCGATTTCTATGTCTTAGACATGAGAAATGGTGATCCTTCTAGTCTAATTATTTTAGGAAGACCATTCTTGAAATCATCAAATTCAGTAATCAATATGAATAGCGGGTTGATAACCATGGAGTCTAATGGTGAAATTGAAAAATTCAACATGTATGAACCCATTAAACCTCTTGAGCATTCTAGTTACGCTATTGATGTACATGATGATTATGATTCTGATTTTGATAATGATGAGTTGTGGGAAATGGGAAAGGCTACTGATGGCCTTGACGAGAAGAGAGGTATGGATCCCCCTCCTGTGCATACTGTTCATACTATTGCTGCTTTATCTACTCATGATACTGCTGATCCTCCTATTTCTCAATTGCAGGATCGTACCATTGGAAAGAACCACCCTCCGGATCGACCAAAGCAAGCCACATATGTTGAAGGAGGAACAAGGACTGAGGACGCCCACTCAAAGGCAAACAAACCAAAGGTCAAGAGACTTAAGAAGATATTAAGGTGGAAGAAGAAGGATAGAGCGACATCGCATCACCCACCTTGATAGAGGACTGGCGTCGGGCCACCGACGTTAAACAGAGGCGCTGCTTGGGAGGCAACCCAAGGGGAGTTAGTTTCCCTTTTACCCTTTTATTTTTATTGCTTTTTAGTTTAAACTTGTCTCTTTTCTTATATTTTTGCCTTACATTGGGGACAATGTAAGATTTAAGTATGGGGGAGGGATTAGTAGTTAGTTTTGCTTTCCTATTACAAAAATACAAAAAAATCGAAAAATTTAAAATTTTGAGCTCATAGTTAGTAATGAACGCATGCTTAGAATCACTAGCCCATGATGAAACCTAATTGATATCATGCATGCTTTTGAACATAGGTGAATTGTTAACCTTGGAACACTTTGAACTCTAATGCAGATTTTACTTTAACTTAGTAGTTGAATATTTTGAGCACGATTTTGTCATGACTTGTGAAATGTGCATCACTTAGTGAAGATTGTGTAAATTTTGTGATAGTCTTAAGAAGTCTCTAATACATGCTAGAACTTAACTACATGCTCTTTGAGGCGTATGTCTAGACTACTTGCAAACATGAAAGTGATATAGGCGATCTTTGATGCGTTTGAGCCTTTCAAGCCTACCATGTAAACAAAATCATTCTCTAGTACCTATTTCGAGCCTTAAATGTAAAAGAATGGTAGTATGCTAAGCATACTAAAGACCCCCATTCAACATTTCTTGACTAGCTTATCATCCTACCCTTTAAGCCTAAATATAATTTTAATCCATACCTTTTAAGGGAGTATGATGTATTTCATTCAAATACACTTGGGAATCATTGAAGTTTATTTGTGAGCTTAATTGTCAAAAGAATGGAATGCATGAAAGAAAAAGGGATGCCTTGAAAAATAGATGAAAAATATGACTCCAAGGGGAGCCAAGGCACAAAAGAAGCAAAGTGTTGAAATAGACCTTGTGAAAAAGAACAAAGTTGAAAAATTCATACAAGAAGAGAAGCTTTTAGTGTGCATTTCATCATACTCTCTTGTTTGAATATCCTTACCCTTTCTTTCATAAGCCAATACCTAGGCCAAGCTACAAGCTAATAAAGACCTACTTGATTTGTGTTTGCAAAGTAGATAAGATAGTGGAGAAGAGTGTGCAAGTGAGCTTATACTTGTGTTAGTGTATGACTTGAACTATTATGGCTTTGCATATTTTGAATCTATAAATTGTACACAACACTTGTTTATGACCACACACACACGTTCACTACTTCGTTGGGTACGAAATGTTTAGGGATTGAACTTGTTCCACTGTTAACTTTTCACCGCCGTTCATTATTATGCATGTTAAAATTGTTGAGGCAGTAAAGTGAGGACAAGTTGCTTTGTTATGAACCTATGAGCCAACCAAAAATATTGTAGGTTTGATTGTTTACTCGAGGTCGAGTAAAGAGTAAGTATGGGGGTGTTTGATGTGACTAGAAATAGACACATCTATTACGCTTAATTGTCTACGATTTGGTATATTTTGATGGATAAATTGATACATATGCTACCTAATCGTATATTTGTGTAAATGTAGGGAAAAGTGAAGAAATCAAGCTAAAATGATGAAAGAAGCAATAAAGTTGAAGAAAAGAGAAAAAAAACCGGAATCAAAGACACATGTTGCTCCTTTCTCCTCAAATTTCTATGTATTCCAGCCAAGTTTTGGGAATGTGGTCCATATAAAAGTTGTAGAACTTTGAGTTATCTTCGCGTGGACAGCTGACTCGTCGAATTCGGAGTTCGTATGTGAAAGTTATGGCCAAAATACAAAACTCGCCAGAAAAATGGAGGACAGGCGTAATTACGCCATTCACAGGCGTAATTACGCCAACGCTACGGCATTACAGGCGTAGCTACGCCATTCTGAGGCGTAATTACGCCAGAAACGCAGAAAGCCATTTTGTGACACGTCACCAGGCGTATTTACGCCATTTTCAGGCGTAATTACTCCTATAGAATTTTGGAAAATTAAAATTCTTGATTTCTTTCCTTTCCACATGGATTTTACCCTACTCCATCAGCCTCCATACCTCATATACACGATTTTTACCTCATTTTAAGCAGAATTTCATACTCTTAGAATTTTTTAGGATTTTAGATTAATTTTCTTTCAAAGTTTTCTTCAAGAACGACGAAGAACGGAACCGGAATTGACAAGCCGGAATCGTGATTTATATTAGTAATTTCTTTTCCTTTATTTATTTAATGTTTTCCATTGAATTTTTATTGCTTTTAGATTTAATTATGCTAGGCTAAAACCCTTCGATTCTTGGTTGAAGGGATACCTACTTTTGGATTTAAATCTTTTATGAAAATTCGGTTTGATTGTTGAATTAATCTTCGATTTCAATTGGTTTCTCAGAATTCGAATTCCATGATTGTTGTGCTTGTGTATTAGACCGATCACCTAATATTCAATAACATAATCGATAGTTTGCTAAGAAACAACTAAGATTAATAATTAACCGGCTGTAGGTGTTATTGAATTCTTAGGAGAAACGATTGAGTAATCAATTCTAACGGCTGTAGTTTTTATTGATTAGATTTGTCGAACTCATTAGTTTTGAAAACTATCATTGATTTAATCATTTACGGCTGTAGTGGTGATTAGAGATTTGGTAAGGGTTGAATTGAATGCTGTTTTCCCTTTGACTACGAATAAGATGAGTAGGAATTGAATTTCCAATCGATAGATAATTGAAAGAATTTGAATGTTTTGATTTGATGACTAAAAGATAATTTTCCAAAAGTACGGTTACCTGAAAACCAAGAATCGCTTTAATCCCATAAGTTTTAATCATTTCAGTTAGACTCGTTAATTAGTTTGATATTTGCTAAGTAGTAGTAATCCAGTCCAAATCCCCCATTGTTACTAGTTCTTTGATAATTGACACAAAATAAATTTACCTTCCCTGTGAGATCGATCCCTACTTCCACTACTACATATTTTTGTTATTAACTGAAGAAGGGTTAATTTGGGCGTACACGATAAACGCTACCACCTTTTCTTTGGCTTGATTAACATATCCAATCCCTTTTCTCAAACCTTGATTCTCGAAAGAGACTCCCGTTTGAATTGTAGGTGCTTCAGTCTCATATACTGTGCTGGATTTAACAAATGTCATTTGTTTGATTTTGTTCTTTACCAGCAACAGTTCAGATTCATCTTTGGTGCAGTCTTTGATATCAAAGCCTATGCCGGTAACATCACCTACATTTCTTTGTACCTCTTGCAATTCTTCCAATGATGTTCTGGATTTTGTCCATGTTTTGAAGATATGAGAAAGCTTAGCATTTTGTGTGCAAATTCTCTTATTTTCTTCATGGAGCTGATCGTAAGAGATTTTTAGCTTATTCAGCTCGATCTGTAAATTGTTGCACTCGTCCAGCTCAGAGCAGCTTGGTTTGATGTGCTCATCCATTTGATCATTGGCTTTAGCTTTATTTTTCTCAAATGATTCAGCTAAGAGTCTATAATTGTGATGACCTGGGATTGGAGATGTTAATCCCGGGGTGTTAATAACCCCTAAAGTTGTTTTACGTGGCGATTTGGAGTTTAATCGCGATGTTGGGCCTTCTGGGCTCGTTTATTTGGGTAGTTGGGATCGTTGGATCCCGAGGTTGAGATTGTATTCACATTACGGTGTAAAACCTAAGAGTTGGGTTTTTGATGTGTCTCGGAATCTCGGGTGCTTGTGTGAGCACCGGTAGGGGGTTTTGGTGTTAGAGAGAGAATTTTTGAAAACAGATGATTTTTAATGAATCACGATGTATTTGTGGGGCTATTAGTTTTTCGGGGTATTTTGCTATAAATACCATTTGAACCCGAGATTTAATTAAAAAATCTCATTTCAGCCCTCCAAACCCGCCCCTTTCTCTCTCCCCGCCGAACCCGTCTGCCCAGCCCCCATCCGCGCGCAAAAACGCTTCGCCTGCCGTCGTCCCGCCGCCGTTCGGCGCGTGCGACCCGCCGCCGGCTTCGTCTCGTCGAGGCGCAGCTATCCCCTCCGGCAATTCGAAGTTTCGTCGTGTTTTGAAGTCGGATTTTGCAGATGAGCGCCGATCCCCAAATTCTAGGGTTCTTCGATTTCGGTCGATTTTACTTCCGATTTTCGATTGGGTAACGTTCTTTACCTCTTTTTCGTCCCTCTCATGTTATTCCCTGCTAAATTTGGAGGTATTGTGTTCGAATGTAAGGATTGTGTTCGAATTTGTGGAGTTTGATTCGAATTTCATGATGTTTGAGGGGTTTATGTTCGATTTTGGGGGTTTTTGGCATGAGGATGATGATTCTTGTTGTTATTCGATTTATTCATGTTTAAATGAATTATGATGCTTAATTAGGTTCGAATCGAGTTGTTATGGTTCGAATTTTGCCCTAATTTGGTGAGGGTTTGATTTCGAATTTTGGGGGTTTTGGCTATGGGTTGATGATTCATGTTAGGGATCGTTTATTACATGTTTTAGATGATTTATGATGCTTGGTTGGGTTCGAATTGTGATGCTAGGGTTCGAATTATTGAAGGTGTTCTTGAGCAATTTTTCGATATGTCGCATTCGTTTTCCCTCCCTGCATGTACCCTGCCCCGGGTCTTTTAAATGATTTATTGTCGTGTGTTGACACTATTTTGAGGGAAATGGATGTGCTTGAGCATGTGTTACATGTTCGTAAATAATTGTGAATTATTTATCGTGTTAGCACATCGTTCCTCGGGGCATGGAACTCGAGCAAGGTTTGGCTCGGACTTCGAGGATTTAAGGTACGTTTAGCGTACGAGCATAGCTTAAATGATGTTTTACAAGTATGATGCATGAATTAAATACATGAAATGTCTTACTATGATGGCACCGGGACTTGGTTACGTTATTTTGATCCACGTGATGAAATGCTTGGTGCCGCTATGAAGCGAGCAAATGATGGGTGTGGTCGCTACGGAGCGAACACCAGTAGTATGACGCTACTTTGAAGTAAGAAATGAAAATGTGGTATTGATTAGATATCTAGGATATCTGTATTTTATTCCCTATTGGTAATGAATAGGAACAGAGACGTAGTTAATCAGAGAAGTGATTAACTAGTATCGGAAGTTAAGGGAATCTCATTATGATATCTAGAATTACGATAATTGCTAGATAAAGAAAGATGTTATGAAATGTTGTTAATTCGAAACTGGTTAGGGTTAACCAATATGATGATTAACTGCATATTCAAGATTTGATGATTTATCTGTTTTGAGAACAGGGTTATTACAGGAGTACGCTAGGATGAGGATGATACCATCCAGGAAGTGTCACATATGTTCCACAATATTTACATTTTCGTAAATTATGTATTATGTCATTATGATTATGAAATTGTGGAATTGGTATGCTCACCCCGTTGGGGGCTGTCTCTGTTGGGGGCAGGTGAACAGGTACATCGATGGCTTTGGAGATGAGCTCGAGCTGTTGATTGGATGTACTCTCAGGATCGTGGTACCAGGGCTTGATGGAGCACGGTATCTTATAGAGTACCTACATATATATATACCCATGATGGTTATACAAATATTTATGATGCTCGCATGTGAGCACGATTATACTTGTGCATGGGTTGTATATAAAGGCATGAGCCTTTCTCTCTTTCATTCTATGTTGCATGCAATTAGAGGTAGAATTGCTAAAGATTATGAGAGTCATTGGTGTATTGTGGGTGTTGAAACCCACTTTTGTTGTCATATGTGTGGTGTCTTCCCTGGCTGGGAATTTACTTGATATTGCTGCATTCTGATGAGTATTATGTTTTCCCTGGCCGGGAATTATGTTATGTGTTGTACTTTTATTTCGGGATAGCTCTATTTATGGGGAGACTCTGCCCAAATTTTTATAAAAGTCCACAATGAAAAAGAAGTGATGTAATGGGCGAACTCCATGAGTCTCTTGTTGTTAGGATAATGAACTTATAACATTGTATGTTAAAGAAAACTTTGTAATTGCCATTCAATGGTAAAGTATCATCTGAGTTCCCGAATGATTTTATGGAAAGCATGTGCCACACATAATGATTAATACACTAATCAAGGGTTAAGTATATGGGGTCCTTACAATAGTGGTATCAGAGCAGTGGTTGCTCATTGGGGCTGTTGAGGGCCTAGGAAGTTATTGATAGCACATATTTATGCATGATGGCATTAATGTTATACGACATGAATAATTGTTTATGTGCTTATATGATATGAAAAGTGGTATTGCTAACCATTGTGGTTGCAGGAATCGTGTGGAACACGATAGGATGGCATTAATAGCGATGTCTAACACTCTATATGCTACGTGCCAAGGAACCTGATTTTCTTCCAAAATCAGGGAAAAGAAAGATATGATGTAATGTCTGATGACAGACTAGGTAGACAACCGACAGTGGAATACTTCGGTATGGTCTCAATTATTATTGAATATACTAATGCGTTTGTTCATGTAATGTTCAAGCAAGGAAGGTGCGTAAGAAACATACGGGCATCAAACGGTAACATATTCTTAAACTATGACTTTGCATTGATTGCATAAGTGTTTATGATGATGATTATGATGATGTTTATGATGATGATGTTTACGATGATGTTTACGATGATGATGATTATGATAAGTAAGTTAAGATGATGATGTTTATGATAAGTAAAGATGATATGATGTTTATGATGATGATTATGATAAGTAAGTTAAGATGATGATGTTTATGATAAGTAAGGATGATATGATGTTTATGATGATGATTATGATAAGTAAGTTAAGATGATGATGTTTATGATAAGTAAAGATGATATGATGTTTATGATGATGATTATGATAAGTAAGTTAAGATGAAGATGTTTATGATAAGTAAAGATGATATGATGTTTATGATGATGATTATGATAAGTAAGTTATGATGATGATGTTTATGATGAGTAAAGATGATATGACGTTTACGATGATGTTTACGATGATGATGATTATGACGATGTTTATGATGACGTATATGAGATTGGGAGAGATGCCCATGTGGTAAGATGCCACACAATGTTTATGATATGGTAAGACGCCATATGATTGGGTGAGATGCCCATGTGGTAAGATGCCACACAATGTTTATGATATGGTAAGACGCCATATGATTGGGTGAGATACCCATGTGGTAAGATGCCACACAATGTTTATGATATGGTAAGACGCCATATGATTGGGTAAGATGCCCATGTGGTAAGATGCCACACGATGATTGTGTTATGGTAAGATGCCATATGACGGGGTAAGATACCCATATGGTAAGAGGCCATACGATGTTATCATATGGTAAGATGCCATATGACGGGGTAAGATGCCCATATGGTAAGAGGCCATACGATGTTATCATATGGTAAGATGCCATATGACGGGGTAAGATGCTCATATGGTAAGAGGCCATACGATGTTATTATGTGGTAAGACGCCACGGGGTAAGATGCCCATATGGTAAGAGGCCATACAATGTTATTATGTGGTAAGACGCCACGGGGTAAGATGCCCATATGGTAAGAGGCCATACAATGTTAATATGTGGTAAGACGCCACGGGGTAAGATGCCCATATGGTAAGAGGCCATACAATGTTATTATGTGGTAAGACGCCACGGGGTAAGATGCCCATATGGTAAGAGGCCATACGATGTTATTATGTGGTAAGACGCCACGGGGTAAGATGCCCATATGGTAAGAGGCCATACAATGTTATTATGTGGTAAGACGCCACGGGGTAAGATGCCCATATGGTAAGAGGCCATACAATGTTATTATGTGGTAAGACGCCACGGGGTAAGATGCCCATATGGTAAGAGGCCATACGATGTTATTATGTGGTAAGACGCCACGGGGTAAGATGCCCATATGGTAAGAGGCCATACAATGTTATTATGTGTGGTAAGACGCCACGGGGTAAGATGCCCATATGGTAAGAGGCCATACGATGTTATTATGTGATAAGATGCCACAGGGTAAGATGCCCATGTGCATGAATATGAACCAGGGAAAATGAAAAGAAGTTAATGAATAACCAGCAAGCTTACTCAACTATGATTTCGTACATTTACTGTTATAGCTATAAGATGATGATGTATAAGATGATGATGCTATAAGATGATGATGCTATAAGATGATGATGTATAAGATGATGATGCTATAAGATGATGATGCTTATATGATGATGATGTATAAGATGATGATGCTATAAGATGACGATGCTTATGTGATGATGATGTTATAAGATGATGATATTTATGAAATGATGATGCTCATATGATGAAGATGTTATAAGATGGTGATAATTATAAGATGATGATTTTAATCATTCATGTCAAGAATTAATGACTATGTGCATGGCTATGAAACAGGGACATTGGAGTGTCCAGGGTGTATAGGCATTAGAAGAATGTTGGGTAAAGACCCACTACTCTATTGATTTTCTTCCCACAGTATGGTATCCGTGCGGAAACGTCCATCTTGTTGGTAGGTTTGAGGTGAACCTAGAGAGGCAGCGACTAGTTTGTCTGCCGTGTGTGTGCAGCACCAAGAGGGGCTTGTTAGAGCCGTTATACTGCTCGTAGGAACCAAGTGTGGCAAATCGTAAGGTGATACGATGTGGATTGTGGTGGACTCTAGTAGTCACCATGTCATCGAGGTTGAGGTTGTGCATGCCTCACTGAAACGTGTATACATTATGTTTAATCTTGGTGAGACTTGTCTGTGACAGCTCATGATGTTGGAGTACCAACAAGAGAGTCATCAAGTCATCGTTGATTCGATCTGGGAATCCATGTATTTGGGATGCAATGGGTTTATTGCATGTCCTTTCAAGTTTGAAACTCTGAGGAGTCTCGATTGTTTGTTTATGACCAGGATGTGGTTCTTGGGATATCCAGAGGTGGACATCTTATGAGATATCTTTTGTGTGAATCTGTGGCCGTGAGTTGCCCAATTTGAGTTGCAATGACGCGACTGCTCCTTCGATAGAGGAGGTTTGAAAGTGGAAACCAGGTTTGGTGTGTGTACACCATGGAATACTAGTGTTTCCCTCGTAACGATGTATGTTAGACACCGTGAGTCATGATAAGAGATGTCATTGAATGATATCTACGATGGAATCGGGAGCGATTCGGATCCTCGCAGTTTCAGTTGACTAACTGCTTTTGGATTGTTAGCGTTGGGTTGCGCTGACGCTTTTTGACGTTATGATGGATTTGGAAGTCTATTCCACTTCAGAGTTGACACGAGGTCAACATTCTCACGGTTGCGGTGTCATTTATGATGCGTTCCTACTAGTTGTATTAGAACTAAGGATGACTGTCCGATTTACAGCCGTAAGTATTGGTTGTTTTGCAGTCAGGAAGGCTGACTTTTAGGATGACCCGCATTGAGGTACGTTTTGCCTCTTGGGTGATATGTTGGTTTTGGTATGTCGCTCTGTTTCAGAGTTTGATGTGAGGTAAGTATCCTCGCGTTTATTAATACGATTCTGATATGATCAAGAATCGAGGTTATGGCTCCATGTTGTTGTGTAGCCCGTGTGTTACGTGATACACCGGTGCTAATTTCGAGGACGAAATTCTTTTAGTGGGGGATATTGTGATGACCTGGGATTGGAGATGTTAATCCCGGAGTGTTAATAACCCCTAAAGTTGTTTTACGTGGCGATTTGGAGTTTAATCGCGATGTTGGGCCTTCTGGGCTCGTTTATTTGGGTAGTTGGGATCGTTGGATCCCGAGGTTGAGATTGTATTCACATTATGGTGTAAAACCTAAGAGTTGGGTTTTTGATGTGTCTCGGAATCTCGGGTGCTTGTGTGAGCACCGGTAGGGGGTTTTGGTGTTAGAGAGAGAATTTTTGAAAACAGATGATTTTTAATGAATCACGATGTATTTGTGGGGCTATAGTTTTTCGGGGTATTTTTCTATAAATACAATTTGAACCCGAGATTTAATTAAAAAATCTCATTTCAGCCCTCCAAACCCGCCCCTTTCTCTCTCCCCGCCGAACCCGTCTGCCCAGCCCCCATTGATCGCTTTTATTTTAAACAGTTATTTCGAGCGATTCTACCGCAAGTGCACGGTGTCAAGTTTTAGTATAATGATCTAGAAGTAAGGATTGTCGAACCCACGAGGACTAGTAGTAATTACCAAATTTAACTAGCGTTCTATATTTAACCTACGAAACTGGTTGAAAGATGAACTAATTTAATCAACTCCAATATTCAACGCACCACAGAGAATTAAGATAATAAACAGTAGAGATAAATATCGAGACTTCGGTTCACTTGAGTAATCCTCCACAATTTACCTACTAGTTCTAATTAAAATTAATGCATCTAAGGTGACAAGTTTTCCGATTATATCCAATATACTCTCTCGAGCTATATTAAACCTAACACTGAATTGCAGTAAGTAACTCTCGTTCACTTATTTAACAATTCAATATTGCATACGTTCTATGAAAACCCTTAGCCTTCGATTACTAGATATCTATAGCTATCACTCGTGTATTTGACGTCATCTCTCGATCTCGGTCTGAAATCCACGGTTTATGTTATTGGTTCCGTTTTACAAAATCATCTCTCGATCTCAATTGCAAACTAACAACAATCAAAGAGTAGCTAATTCTTTAAAAGCATTAAAAACATAACATAAACTCAAAAATAACAAAAACTCAATCAAAAACTAGAATTAAAACTGTGGGTTCATACACAAGATCCCCTTGTCTCGATAACAAACTTAGCCTAGCATATTAACGGAAAAACAACATTTTATAATATCTAACAACATTATAAACATTGGAATTCGAAAATAAAACTAAACAAAAGTTCAGAAATACTAGCAAACACTCGATGTTGAATCGTGCGTCGATCCGTTGTTCCCGTCTCTAGCTGCGTTCCTTGAATCGTCTTGAATGAATCTTCTCTTCCAAAGGGTGGCTGCCTATCCAGAGGTGAAAGAACCCTCCTAATGACCTAAAAATCTCTTTTTATATGTCTCCTCACGAGCTCCAATCATCTGGTACCAAAAATAGCCCCAAAACTTAATTAAGGAAGTTTTTTATTCTGGGACTCTGCACGCGATCGATTTCTTCGAATTAGGCGATCGATCGCCTTCAGCTTTTTCTCCTCAGCGATCGGTCTCTTCAAGATAGGCGATCGATCGCCTATATGTTCTGCCCCTAGGCGATCGGTCGCCTGATTTGTTGCGATCGATCGCCTCTCGCTTGAAAAATTCCACGAGCTCACTGCCTTCAGGCGATCGATCTCTTCGAAATAGGCGATCGATCGCCTGAAGCTTTTGTCAATTTTTAAGTCATTTTGACATCTTTTCCCACGGATTGCCTCGTACTGTCATAGTTCCACCTCCTAGTCCATAAAACGAGGTTTTTCCAGTATTTCTTGCACTTCTACTGGATTCCTGGAAATACAACAAAACACAACCAAAAGTATAAAATCTTCCAAGAATCACTATAAAAATCGCAAGAAATATATGCAAATATAAGTGTAAAAATGACACTTATCAACTCCCCCAAACTTAGCTCTTGATCGTCCTCGAGCAAGAATAAAATCAAAAACAGTGAATTCACAACAGATAAGTGACATGGATCATTTCGTGCTCGTATGTTTATCTCAGAACCTTTACTCATACTACAACAAAGAATCTTTCAAATTGTTGGACACAAAGTGTTTTCTCTTTAAGTCAAATAACAGTTTCAAATTCGGAACGTGTGTGTGTGCTGTTGTCAATCCCAAGTATCATACAATTATCATAGATCAAAACAGTGTTAATCAATAACAATCAAGATTTTTCATCGAGAATCTCATAAACCTAGTTTTTCAAGCACTTCTCCACTAATGCAATCAATTCCTAGACTTGGATCAAAATGACTTTTAAAGCTTATAATGTTAGGCCTTTTGGTATCGGGTACAAAGAAAAGATAGGAAGCGCAAAGAAGAGAGTATATCTTTTATAATTCAACTGTTCGCACACATCGAGCTTCTCTTCTTTTTCTTTTATAGCCTTGGCCACTTTGGGTCTTATATGTTTATTTATTTATTTTTTTTTTTGTTCTTTTCAAGGCTCTTTGTCTATCCTTTTCTTTTTCTCATTCACAAGCTCTTTTCACAATAAGCTCATCAACTATAAACATCTATGTGCATCTAATGAAATTCATTATACTCCCTTGGGTGAGGATAAGAGATTTTTTTTTTTTTTTTTTGGCTAAACAAGGTAGGTATAATGAGTTTATCAACAAATGTCGAATGGTGGCTAATTTCCATTCTTATTCAATCAAGCTCAAAGTTGGACACTAGGGAAAGATGTAAATAAGGTAGGCTTGAAAGGCTCAAACGTTCCAAAGATCGCCAAATCATATCCAAGTCTAGTTCATAATTATAAAAATTTCGCCTCAAAGTGCCATCATCAAATAAGTTCTATGATTACTCTAAGATGCTCAAGACATGTCATCAAGTTCACACCTATCATCACTACTCCAAAAGTAATCAACAAGTTTATGACTCAATGTGCTCAAATTATTCCTCATTTTCAACATGTCAATTCGACTCAAAATATTCACAACATGCTTACAATCATCCAGATTCAAGTCATAAGTAGAGTAAACTAATATCATCATAGCATGGAGTCACTACTTTTAATCCAATTACACGAAAAACAATTTTTCAGGCTCTTCATCGGACTCATCAATATTATGCTAAAATCAAAGATTCCACAGCAGTAGACATGTTCAAACGCAGAATTAAACAAATTCAACTCAGCACAAACACCATTCACTCCTTAAACAAAAGCAAAAACCAAAATTCCCATCTCCACATATCATATCGTAGTTAACCAATTAACCAATTACCCCCCAAACTTAAGTAATACATTGTCCTCAATGTAGTGAACAGGAAGAAATAATAGGACAACGTAATACCTGTGGTGACAACCGTCAGTGGTCGTCACCCTCATCCGCATCGGCAGCGCCATCAGCATCATCATCGTCATCAGAGGGTGGCGGGTATGGCTGGAGCGTGGGTGGCAGTGGAAACGCCAAGTCGGGATGGGCCTGGGCTGCGACTGTGTGCCAGTCGTATGAAAAACGTAGAAACTCACGAAGCTCAAGGCGCATGTCATCTTGACTGTGCAACATCTCCTCTTGATTGCGCCGGAGCTCGCGTTGCCCATCGCGAACCAATCCCTGTTGCAGTTTGAGTGCCCTCAGCTCATCCTCTAAAGATTGAAATCGTTGAGCATTGGTGGTAGGATGAGCTATTGGAGAATGGCCACGAGAAGCTCGGCGATGTGAAGATTGGGGCTGGTCCGGATCATTGGAAGGCCCTGGTGCAGACTCGGGCTCCGCCGGTGGTCTAGGAAGGCGAAGTGGCATAAATGGCACACTGGTTTCCTCATAAGCCTCCCAAGGGACTTGTTCCTGGCGGCACAATTCAGTGATTAAAGACGGGAAGGGGAGACCAATCGTGGTAGAGCCTTCCACCGCTACTTTCATCGAGGAGTATATGATGTTCCCAATATCCACCGAGCGGCGTGTCATGATAGCGAAAACTAACACCGCTCTCTCCTTAGTAACCATGGCAGTGTGAGTCGATGGAAGGACTCGATGGGAGATAAAAGTAAACCAGATGTCTGCCTCCGGTTTCAAATGAGTTTTCTTACAATGTTTGATCTGCCCATCCGAATTGAGTATCCATGTTGCCCCTTCCCGACAGATTGTCTCTATCACTTCATTATAGTCAAGGTGGTGATGCAAATAAGCCGAGTATTCATCGTTTCTGAAATCCGGCATCTCATATGTGCTATTGATGCGTTCGCTAAGAAAAAGAAACTTCTTCCGCCGGATAGTCAGATACGGACCGTTCGCTTCGACTTTGAAGTTGGCATAGAACTCCTTGACTAAGGGGATGACTGCAGGGCACGGGGGTGATAAAAAGCGCAACCATCCGCGGCGTTCCGCCTCGTTGAGGATGGACGAATCGGGTGTGTCCATATCCATTCCCCTCTCCCGGACTAAAGGTCTAGCACGCCATTTTTCATAGAATTCGGATGCGGCATGATTGGCAAAACGAGTCGTGTCATAATTCGGGGTGGGGGTGGAAGAGGATGCCCCTCGTCTTGGCTTCTTTGTAGGTGCCATGCTATGAGATATATGAATACGAACAAGCAATGCCGCAATAAATTCCTACACAGTCCAACTTGCCTCAAACCACTTTCAAGAAGTTACTAAGCACCACCAAGCCTCAACAATATCAATACTAGCAAGCCTCTAACACCAATCTTCAAAATAACTTTCCTACCCACAAAGAATGCAATCCTTGCCCACTTTCACCAAAGATCTAGTAATTAGGCATGACCCGGAAATTGCAAGCCAAATTACCTCTAAATTTCGAAGCTTTGATGGAGGGTGTTCCTGGGCTTGGAGTAATCGCTCCTTGGTGCTGGAATGGCTGCCCGATCTTGTAATCTGGAGAAGAAAATTGCACCCTTTAGCCAATAATAGTGGAGGGGAAAGAAATTTGTGATAACATGAAAAATTGAGAAGAGAGTGGGAAGGAAATTTGGGATTTGAGGATTTGGGGATTTAGGGATTAGGGATTTGAAAGGAGGAGGAGATGTGAGTTGGTGCGGAGTGAGCGAATCAGAGGTGTTTAAAAACAAAAAAACGCGACAGGCGATCGATCGCCTCAGATTAGGCGATCGATCTCCTGTGTCCAGTAGCATTTTTTTAAATTTTTTTCGTTGAGGCGATCGATCTCCTAAAAATAGGCGATCGATCGCCTACCTCCAGTAGCATTTTTAAAAAATTTTGCGTTTAGGCGATCGATCGCCTAAAAATAGGCGATCGATTGCCTATCTCCACTAGCTGTTTTTGAAAAGCATGCTCAAGGCGATCGATCGCCTGGTTAGGAAATCGATCGCCTCCCTCCAGAGTTTTTTTTTATTTTTATTTTTTAAATATCGATCAAAACCTACAAAAATTAAAAAGAAAAACGAAATTCCAACCCAAAATCAATTAACTAATTACTAAATTCAAAAACAAAGGAGAAGGGAGAAAAATTAGTTCTTGATTTATAGTCCCAAGCTGGACTTTTTGCATCTGTTGCTTCATTCATCAAAATGGACAGTGGTGCACTCCGGTATACTGAAATCATGCCCGTGGTAGTGCTTCAATCGCTGAGCATTCACTGTGAACGTTCCCTTGGTTGGATCATAGAGTTCGATTGCACCCGAGGGAAACACCTTGGAAATACGGAATGGTCCGGACCAACGAGATTTAAGCTTGCCCGGAAACAGCCGTAATTTGGAGTTAAATAATAACACCATATCTTCTTCCTTGAAATCACGTTGACTGATCCTTGCGTCATGCCATTTTTTTGTCTTTTCTTTATAGATCTTGGAATTCTCGTATGATTGGTTCCGAAACTCTTCCATTTCGTTCACTTGGAGGAGACGGTGATCACCTGCAGTAGTTAAATCAAAGTTTAGATTCTTTATTGCCCAATATGCTTTATGTTCCAGTTCAACCGGAAGATGACATGCTTTTCCAAAAACTAACCTATATGGTGTGGTGCCAATAGGTGTTTTATATGCAGTTCGATATGCCCATAAAGCGTCATCTAACCGTAAGGACCAGTCTTTTCGAGAAGTATTGACAGTTTTCTCTAAAATGCGTTTTACTTCCCTATTCGACACTTCTACTTGCCCACAAGTTTGTGGATGATAAGGTGTTGCAACTTTGTGGGTGACTCCATATTTGCTTAAGAGTTTGTCAAAAAGTTTGTTGCAAAAATGTGACCCACCGTCACTAATGATTGCCCGAGGGGTGCCAAATCGAGTAAAAATATGTTTTTTCAAAAATTGCACCACCACTCTAGCATCATTAGTGCGAGAAGCTGCAGCCTCAACCCACTTTGACACATAATCGACCGCAACTAGAATATAGTAGTGTGAACAAGAAACTGGAAATGGTCCCATAAAATCGATGCCCCAAACATCGAACAATTCACATTCAAGAATGTTGTTCAAGGGCATCTCCTGTCTCCTAGAAATGTTACCAGTTCGTTGACATCTATCACAAGCTGAAACATACCTGTATGCATCTTTAAATAATGTAGGCCAATAAAATCCAGATTCCAGTACCTTAGCAGCAGTTTTGGTTGGACCCATGTGTCCCCCTACCTCGCGATCATGACAATGACTCAATATAGATGACATCTCCTCCTCTGGAACACACCTCCTGATCATGTTATCTGCACAAACTTTGAACAACAATGGTTCCTCCCACATGTAGTGTTTAACATCAGATAAAAATTTCTTTTTTTGATAAAATGTCATTTGTGGGAGGATACCACTAACCAAATAATTTGCAAAATCGGCATACCAGGGTAGGGCAAGAACTTGAAAGAGCTGTTCATCGGGGAATTTTTCATTGATCTCTTCCACATTGTTATCATGTTTCTCAATCTCAAAATCAATCCTAGATAAATGATCCGCCACTACGTTCTCTACACCCCTCTTATCCTTAATTTCTAAGTCAAATTCTTGCAATAAAAGAATCCATCGGATTAAACGTGGTTTAGCGTCTTTTTTAGCAAGAAGATACTTGAGTGCCGAGTGATCAGTGTACACAATGACTTTTGATAGACAAAGATAAGAATGAAATTTATCGAAGGCAAATACTACTGCTAGAAGTTCTTTCTCAGTGGTGGCATAGTTCTGTTGTGCCTCATTTAACGTTCTACTAGCATAGTAAATAATGTGAAATACCTTATTCCTTCTTTGTCCCAATACTGCTCCGACAGCTGTGTCACTTGCATCACACATCAACTCAAATGGTATCTCCCAGTCAGGTGCTATCAAAATAGGTGCTGTGACCAATCTCTCCTTTAGTGTCTCAAATGCCTGCAAGCAATCAGCATTAAAATCAAATTGTGCTTCTTTAGTCAACAAGTGAGATAAGGGTTTTGAAATTTGAGAAAAATCCTTTATAAATCGTCTATAGAACCCAGCATGGCCTAAGAAACTGCGAATTCCCTTCACTGATACTGGTGGAGGTAATTCCTGTATCACTTGTACCTTTGCTCGATCCACTTCAATACCCTTTTGGGATATTTTATGGCCCAAGACTATTCCTTCTTTTACCATGAAGTGACACTTCTCCCAGTTTAGTACTAAGTTGTTCTCTTCACACCTTGTCAATACGAGATCAAGATTATGCAGACATGCATCAAATGAATTTCCAAACACAGAAAAATCATCCATGAATACTTCTAAAAACATTCCTACCATGTCATGGAAAATCGACATCATGCATCGTTGAAACGTAGCCGGTGCATTACATAACCCAAAAGGCATTCTCCTAAATGCAAATGTACCATAAGGACAAGTGAAGGTGGTCTTCTCTTGGTCCTCAGGTGCAATTGCTATCTGATTATATCCCGAATACCCATCTAGGAAGCAATAATAATCATACCTAGCTAGTCGCTCTATCATTTGATCAATGAAGGGAAGGGGGAAGTGATCCTTACGTGTAGCGTCATTAAGTTTTCTATAATCAATACAAACTCTCCACCCAGTGACTGTTCTAGTAGGTATTAATTCATTCTTCTCATTAGTAATAACAGTCATACCTCCTTTCTTTGGTACACATTGCACCGGACTTACCCATGCACTATCTGAGATAGGATAGATAATACCTGCATCGAGTAGCTTAATCACTTCCGCCTTGACTACTTCTTGCATCTTTGGATTCAAACGGCGTTGTGGTTGCACCAACGGCTTGTAAGTGTCTTCCATCAGAATTTTATGCATGCACATCGACGGGCTTATTCCTTTTATGTCCGCCACTTTCCATGCAAAGGCTTGCTTGTGCTCCCTCAGAATCCTCAGGAGCTTCTCCTCGTCAATACCTGTCAGAGATGAAGACACAATTACTGGTAGAGAATTATTATTACCCAAATAAACATACTTGAGGTGAGTTGGTAGTGTCTTGAGTTCAAGATTGGGTGGTTCTTCAATTGAAGATTTCTGTGGCTTGATGTCCCTTTCTCCCAACTCTCCTAAATTATTGCTTTGACGTCTAATGTAAGGAGGGTTAGCTCGCATCTGAGCAACTATCTCTTGTTCTTCTTCATTCTCAAGCATGTCCTCATCATTAATGAGATAAGCTTCCACTGCATCTTTGCAATTTGTTCGAAATACCTTGTCAGATAACACATCAATATGGTCAATACTAAAACACATATGCTCGTCATGAGGGTGTTTCATAGCTTTAAAAACATTAAAAGTAACTTGATCCTCCCCTACACGGAGGATCAACTTCCCTTGATGCACATCTATGAGTGCTTTGCCAGTGGCCAAGAATGGTCTTCCCAAGATCAAGGGCATTTCAGCATCTTTTTCCATATCTAACACGAGAAAATCCACCGGGAAAATGAATTTATCCACTTTGACAAGTACATCCTCGATGAGTCCTCGTGGGTAGGTGATAGATCTATCCGCCAGTTGAAGTGACACTGTAGTGGGTTTAGGCTCGCCTAATCCCAACTTCCTGAAAATTGACAGTGGCATTAAATTAATACTCGCACCCAAATCACACAAAGATTTAGTAAATGAAATAGAGCCAATGGTGCAGGGTATAGAGAAACTCCCTGGATCTTTTAACTTAGGAGGTAATTTGTTTTGTACAATCGCTGAACACTCCTCTGTTAAACTTACCGTCTCATGCTCTCCTAATTTCCGCTTATTCGATAAAATTTCCTTCAAAAACTTAGCATAACTAGGCATTTGAAGTAAAGCATCAGCAAATGGTATATTGATATGTAATTTCTTAAAAATTTCAAGAAATTTTGCAAAACTTGCATCTACCTTAGCTCTTTTTAATGCAGCGGGAAAAGGAGGTGGGATTTGTACCTGCCTTGGTGGTGTGATGGGTGTCTTGATAGAAGACTTACCTTTATCTTCAACGTCTGCTTCAGTCTGTTCACTTTCCTCTCTTTGTACGTCCTCAACTTCCTCTTTCTCCTCAATAGGTGATCCAATTTCTTTTCCACTCCTCAATGAGATCGCCTTGGCTTGCTCTCGGGGGTTCTTTTCCGTATCACTTGGTAAGCTTCCTGGTGCTCTTCCCGCTAACATATTTGCCATTTGCCCCATTTGAGTTTCCAAGTTCTTAATTGATGCATCTTGATTTTGCATCCTATTCTCCGTCATCGTCATGAACTTAGTTAGCAACTCTTCCATACTCGGCTTTGGTGGATAACCCGGTGGAGGTTGTGGATTCAAGACATTCTTTTGGTTGGACCAAGAGAAGTTCGGATGATTCCTCCACGGTTGGTTATAGTTGTTGGAGTATGAGTTACCCTGTGGTGGTCTATTTCCTACAAAATTCGCTTGTTCATTAGATAGCATAAATGGGTTACCTGCCTGACATTCCGTGCTTGGATGGTTGCCTCCACATAAATCGCACGTGATCACTTGAGCTTGCATGGCTGTCATGCTCAAACTGTCCATCTTCTTGTTCAAAGCTTCCAATGAGCTTGTATTGATGTCACTTCATCTACTTGATGCATCCCAATTGGTCTTTTGGGCACATTCCTTTCGGACTGCCACTGGTAGCTGTTGGATGCCATCTCTTCCAAGAGTGTGAAAGCTTCATCGGGTGACTTTCTCATAATGGTACCTCCTGCTGCTGCATCAATCATAGATCTATTAGCAGAAAATAAACCATTGTAAAATGTTTGTACCTGAAGCCAAATCGGAAGGCCATGATGTGGGCATCTTCGAAGTAGATCCTTGAAGCGCTCCCAAGCTTCGTACAGTGTCTCCGGATCATGTTGCATGAATGTTGTGATATCATTGCGCATCTTAGCTGTCTTGGAAGGGGGAAAGTATTTTGATAGGAAGGCTTGAGCCATCCCCTCCCAAGTAGTGATCGACCCTGCAGGCAATGAATTCAACCAGCTCTTAGCTTTGTCATTCAAAGAAAAGGGAAAGAGACGTAACCTGATGGCGTCATCACTGACGCCATTGTGCTTGAATGTGTTGCATATCTCCAAAAAGTTGGAGATATGAGCATTAGGATCATCAGTATGCGATCCTCCGAATTGCACAGAATGTTGAATCATATGAATTATGGCAGGCTTGATCTCGAAGTTATTAGCCTGAATTCTTGGTCTAGTGATGCTAGACATGGTGCCTTGAAAAGATGGTTGTGCATAGTCCATCATGGACCTTATAATTGGCACTTCATCATTGTGTTGTTCACCATTCCCTCGATTATTCTCAGCCATCTCTCTTGTTGCTTTCCGAAGTCTTCTGCAAGTTCGTTCAATCTCTAAGTCGAGTGGCTCTAATATAGGTCTGTCACTTCGTAGCATGCACTACAAAGACAACTCCCTGCAAAATTCAACACAACGAAGGAAGAACAGTAATGAAATCGTATAAACCGTAATATAAATAATTATAAAAGAAAAAAAATGGCTAAATTATAGTCAACTAATCTCTTATGATATTACTTAAACTAGTCCCCGGCAACGGCGCCAAAAACTTGATCGCTTTTATTTTAAACAGTTATTTCGAGCGATTCTACCGCAAGTGCACGGTGTCAAGTTTTAGTATAATGATCTAGAAGTAAGGATTGTCGAACCCACGAGGACTAGTAGTAATTACCAAATTTAACTAGCGTTCTATATTTAACCTACGAAACTGGTTGAAAGATGAACTAATTTAATCAACTCCAATATTCAACGCACCACAGAGAATTAAGATAATAAACAGTAGAGATAAATATCGAGACTTCGGTTCACTTGAGTAATCCCCCACAATTTACCTACTAGTTCTAATTAAAATTAATGCATCTAAGGTGACAAGTTTTCCGATTATATCCAATATACTCTCTCGAGCTATATTAAACCTAACACTGAATTGCAGTAAGTAACTCTCGTTCACTTATTTAACAATTCAATATTGCATACGTTCTATGAAAACCCTTAGCCTTCGATTACTAGATATCTATAGCTATCACTCGTGTATTTGACGTCATCTCTCGATCTCGGTCTGAAATCCACGGTTTATTTTATTGGTTCCGTTTTACAAAATCATCTCTCGATCTCAATTGCAAACTAACAACAATCAAAGAGTAGCTAATTCTTTAAAAGCATTAAAAACATAACATAAACTCAAAAATAACAAAAACTCAATCAAAAACTAGAATTAAAACTGTGGGTTCATACACAAGATCCCCTTGTCTCGATAACAAACTTAGCCTAGCATATTAACGGAAAAACAACGTTTTATAATATCTAACAACATTATAAACATTGGAATTCAAAAATAAAACTAAACAAAAGTTCAGAAATACTAGCAAACACTCGATGTTGAATCGTGCGTCGATCCGTTGTTCCCGTCTCTAGCTGCGTTCCTTGAATCGTCTTGAATGAATCTTCTCTTCCAAAGGGTGGCTGCCTATCCAGAGGTGAAAGAACCCTCCTAATGACCTAAAAATCTCTTTTTATATGTCTCCTCACGAGCTCCAATCATCTGGTACCAAAAATAGCCCCAAAACTTAAGTAAGGAAGTTTTTTATTCTGGGACTCTGCACGCGATCGATTTCTTCGAATTAGGCGATCGATCGCCTTCAGCTTTTTCTCCTCAGCGATCGGTCTCTTCAAGATAGGCGATCGATCGCCTATATGTTCTGCCCCTAGGCGATCGGTCGCCTGATTTGTTGCGATCGATCGCCTCTCGCTTGAAAAATTCCACGAGCTCACTGCCTTCAGGCGATCGATCTCTTCGAAATAGGCGATCGATCGCCTGAAGCTTTTGTCAATTTTTAAGTCATTTTGACATCTTTTCCCACGGATTGCCTCGTACTGTCATAGTTCCACCTCCTAGTCCATAAAACAGGGGTTTTTCCAGTATTTCTTGCAATTCTACTGGATTCCTGGAAATACAACAAAACACAACCAAAAGTATAAAATCTTCCAAGAATCACTATAAAAATCGCAAGAAATATATGCAAATATAAGTGTAAAAATGACACTTATCACCCATCCGCGCGCAAAAACGCTTCGCCTGCCGCCGTCCCGCCGCCGTTCGGCGCGTGCGACCCGCCGCCGGCTTCGTCTCGTCGAGGCGCAGCTATCCCCTCCGGCAATTCGAAGTTTCGTCGCGTTTTGAAGTCGGATTTTGCAGATGAGCGCCGATCCCCAATTTCTAGGGTTCTTCGATTTCGGTCGATTTTACTTCCGATTTTCGATTGGGTAACGTTCTTTACCTCTTTTTCGTCCCTCTCATGTTATTCCCTGCTAAATTTGGAGGTATTGTGTTCGAATGTAAGGATTGTGTTCGAATTTGTGGAGTTTGATTCGAATTTCATGATGTTTGAGGGGTTTATGTTCGATTTTGGGGGTTTTTGGCATGAGGATGATGATTCTTGTTGTTATTCGATTTATTCATGTTTAAATGAATTATGATGCTTAATTAGGTTCGAATCGAGTTGTTATGGTTCGAATTTTGCCCTAATTTGGTGAGGGTTTGATTTCGAATTTTGGGGGTTTTGGCTATGGGTTGATGATTCATTTTAGGGATCGTTTATTACATGTTTTAGATGATTTATGATGCTTGGTTGGGTTCGAATTGTGATGCTAGGGTTCGAATTATTGAAGGTGTTCTTGAGCAATTTTTCGATATGTCGCATTCGTTTTCCCTCCCTGCATGTACCCTGCCCCGGGTCTTTTAAATGATTTATTGTCGTGTGTTGACAATATTTTGAGGGTTATGGATGTGCTTGAGCATGTGTTACATGTTCGTAAATATTGTGAATTATTTATCGTGTTAGCACATCGTTCCTCGGGGCATGGAACTCGAGCAAGGTTTGGCTCGGACTTCGAGGATTTAAGGTACGTTTAGCGTACGAGCATAGCTTAAATGATGTTTTACAAGTATGATGCATGAATTAAATACATGAAATATCTTACTATGATGGCACCGGGACTTGGTTACGTTATTTTGATTCACATGATGAAATGCTTGGTGCCGCTATGAAGCGAGCAAATGATGGGTGTGGTCGCTACGGAGCGAACACCAGTAGTATGACGCTACTTTGAAGTAAGAAATGAAAATGTGGTATTGATTAGATATCTAGGATATCTGTATTTTATTCCCTATTGGTAATGAATAGGAACAGAGACGTAGTTAATCAGAGAAGTGATTAACTAGTATCGGAAGTTAAGGGAATCTCATTATGATATCTAGAATTACGATAATTGCTAGATAAAGAAAGATGTTATGAAATGTTGTTAATTCGAAACTGGTTAGGGTTAACCAATATGATGATTAACTGCATATTCAGGATTTGATGATTTATCTGTTTTGAGAACAGGGTTATTACAGGAGTACGCTAGGATGAGGATGATACCATCCAGGAAGTGTCACATATGTTCCACAATATTTACATTTTCGTAAATTATGTATTATGTCATTATGATTATGAAATTGTGGAATTGGTATGCTCACCCCGTTGGGGGCTGTCTCTGTTGGGGGCAGGTGAACAGGTACATCGATGGCTTTGGAGATGAGCTCGAGCTGTTGATTGGATGTACTCTCAGGATCGTGGTACCAGGGCTTGATGGAGCACGGTATCTTATAGAGTACCTACATATATATATATACCCATGATGGTTATACACATATTTATGATGCTCGCATGTGAGCACGATTATACTTGTGTATGGGTTGTATATAAAGGCATGAGCCTTTCTCTCTTTCATTCTATGTTGCATGCAATTAGAGGTAGAATTGCTAAAGATTATGAGAGTTATTGGTGTATTGTGGGTGTTGAAACCCACTTTTGTTGCCATATGTGTGGTGTCTTCCCTGGCTGGGAATTTACTTGATATTGCTGCATTCTGATGAGTATTATGTTTTCCCTGGCCGGGAATTATGTTATGTGTTGTACTTTTATTTCGGGATAGCTCTATTTATGGGGAGACTCTGCCCAAATTTTTATAAAAGTCCACAATGAAAAAGAAGTGATGTAATGGGCGAACTCCATGAGTCTCTTGTTGTTAGGATGATGAACTTATAACATTGTATGTTAAAGAAAACTTTGTAATTGCCATTCAATGGTAAAGTATCATCTGAGTTCCCGAATGATTTTATGGAAAGCATGTGCCACACATAATGATTAATACACTAATCAAGGGTTAAGTATATGGGGTCCTTACAATAATCATTAGCCATGTCTTGCAGTGCGGACATGAGCTCTTCACGTGTAAATTCATTTGAGTCAAGATCGAATACCTCGTCTGTTTGACTCATATCTTCATCTGCCATTAGACATTGAATATCTTCTTCCCTTTCCTTAGAAGAATATTCGGAGCTTTCTGAATCTGAATCAGTCTGAGCCCACTTGCTGTTTCCTTCTTCTGCTACTAGGACCTTTTGGGACTTCCCATGATGACTTTTACGATCTTTATAGTGCTTCTTTTTCTTGTCATCACGATGCTTCTCTTTTCGTTCTTCTTTCTTCGGTCTGGTGCAATCTGCAATGAAATGTTCGGTCTTACCACAATTGTAGCAAGCCTGATCATTAACAGCATCGTCCTTTCTTGATTTATAATGGTGAGAGGGTTTAAAATTTCTTTTATTTTTAGACATAAATTTACCAAATTTCTTGATAAATAATGACATAGCATCATTACTTATCTGTTTGATAGATCGATCTGTTGTGGGGGCGGTCTGGTGTGGAATGGCTGCCAGCCCTTTGGTTGGTTGTGAGATGAATGGCTCTGCTTCACCTTTGGTGATCAGTTCGAACTCATATGCCTTAAGATCTGCGAACAGATCATGAAGTTCAACTTTGTTCAGATCTTTGGACTCCCTCATTGCAATGGTCTTAACATCCCATTCTTTTGGCAGGGCTCTCATAACTTTCAGAGCGATCTCTCTGTTTGAGTATTCCTTGCCCAGACCATTCAGTTCATTGATGATACCAGTAACTCTTTCATCAAACTCATTTAGAGTTTCTCCAATCTTCATTTTTATGCTCTCAAATCAGTGAAGAGCAACAGTCAGCTTGTTTTCCTTGGTCTGGTCGATCCCTTCACATAACTGTGCTATCTTCTCCAAAATTTATTTGGCAGTAGAGCACATTTTGATTTTACTGAACATATTCTTGTCCAATGTCTTGAACAAAATGTCTTTGGCAACGTTGTCGAGGTTTGCTTTCTTTCTTTCTTCATTCGTCCAGAGGGATCTGTCCTTCTCGACCATTTGGGGTTCCCCACCAGTAATGGAGACTGCTGTATTGACTTTCAGAATCTTCATTGGTCCATCAGTGATGATCAACCACATATCATCATCCTGTGCTGCCAGATGAGCTTGCATTCTGATTCTCCAATCATCATAGTCTTCTTTTGAGAACATATGAATTTTGTTGAATGATGCCATCAGCTCAAGTGTCTTTGTGCTGATTAAGACGACCTGCTCTGATACCACTTGTTAGGATCGGTCCGGAGTGTTTAGAGGGGGGGGGGGGGGTGAATGAACACTCCTATTAAAAATTAATTCCTTGTGATTTCTTTCGGATTAGTGAAAGAAATCTGTTTCTTAATCAACTCTTTTGCAGAACAGACCACTGAATATTTTAGTGCGGAATGGTCTGTTCTTAGATTAGTAAGAATGGCTCGATGGCTTGAATAATAGAACGAGTGCAGAATGATAAAACACAGAATATGTTTCTGGAAGTTCGAAGGTGGTGTAATCCTTCTACGTCTCCCCTTCTTCCAATTAAGGAAGGATTCCACTAGAAGACTTTGATTTATACAATCCTGTTGTACAAACCAAATTCAGCTGGATTTACCTCACTACTAGACTGAAACTCCTAGTCTCTCGATCTGTTCAGACACACTCTGTCTGACAGTTACAATTGTTTCTCCCTTCTATATTTCAATACAGAATACACAAGATAGACTTTAGTCTATGCACACAATGATCCTAAATGATCAAACATTACAATATACTTGTGCTTATGAGGATTTTCAGCTCGAGAATGTCTGAGCTTGTAAGCTTATGCTGTTTTGCTTTCTTGTGCGTTTTTCGATTGATCAGACTCTATCTTGAGCTCTTCTGTTGCATCCTTTTATAGTTGCATGTACCAACGACATTATTTCCCTTAATGTGCAACTCTTGACTCTGCTTAAACTCTGAGTAAGCTGTAGTCTTCTTCTTTAGGGTACTTGCCGTTCTGGTTCATGCTTTCGGCGACTGTCAGGTAGGCTCTTCTTTGTCTTCTTACCTTTTATGGTAATCTTCAGTCCTTGGTCTTTTTCATCATTAAATGCAACATTAAATGCTTCAATAAATAGCCGTTAATGATTCGGACTGAAGAGTCAATCTTATTCAGCCTTGACTGCTCTGATCTGATAGAAGTTGAGATCGATCTGAAGCTTCGATCTGGTCAGGCTGATTTTCATCGATCCGTTCTGTTTTGCGATATACCATATCAGCTTGATCTGTTTTGAGCGATCGATCTGGTCAGTCTAATTTCTCTCGATCCGGTCTGATATGTTTTGTCATCTTTAAAATCCGGAACTAACACATACATTATTATCACAATGAGAATTGCTTATGACACTCATATAACTATCCATGTAGCATTCTCATGGTGGGTCTGTCCAGTACATTGTTCTCTAACATGTACCCATGTGTTGATTTGATATCTCATATCCATGAATTAATTCATCAATCTAAACATACTAGTCTCAATGTATTATCATTATCCTTATTTATGATAATACTTGACTAGGGACAATCTTTAAGAATAATACAATATTATTCTAAGGACATTAGCTTATATATCAATTCATATTGCACAGATATTCGAATAATATATAACAATGATTTGCCATTTATAAAATCATAATACATTGTATGTCATAAACAATCATCTAATGACATGTCTTAGGGCATATCCCAACACTACGTACCCTATCCCTCTGCCCCTGCCAAAGATTACTGTTGGCCTTATGACATTTGAACAAATGTTTATTGAAATGGAAACAACAGAAGTAACATGGCATGCTTGCTTTTAAGCTCACTTAATTATCATCCCTTAAAATAATGAACGCCATGAAAAGACCAAATAAATATAAGGTCAACTTTATCCTTGTAATTTAAACTAATTTCAAAAATAAGTCACACGATCATATCAATAATTTTTGCACGTAGTTCATTCAACGATTTCAAAACATTTTATCTCTGCAATTTCACTTCAATTTCAATTAACGTGACTCACTTAATACATTATTATATTTTATTCATATTTAATATATTCTCTTAGTATTTATAAGAAACCTTTAAATATTTTAGATATTTGTAATATAGGTTCCGTTACTTGATTTTATTTTTAAAATTAAATAAAGTTATCCAAGAGTTATAAAATATTTTAAAAATTAAAAATATATTTTCATATTATTTTATTATACTGCCAATCAAATTTTTATTTTGTTTTTAAATTATATTTAATTTTTATTTAATTAAAATGAAAGATAATAGTTAAAAGTAGTTAATCTATAATATATAATAAGAAAATATATATTTCGAGGTTAACATTTAATTTTTAAATGTATTTATAAAGTATTAGTAAATATCCTTAGTTTGGAAGCAATTCTTGAGAGGTCGAGATTGAATACAATACTTAGATCTCACATTCTATTTAAAATATTTTCTAATTTAATCTGACTTGATTAAAGATTAATAATTCCAAAAAATAAAATAATATTAGTTGATTCATTTAATTTTGCAATTATAGGATATTCAAGATAAATTTAAAATCTCAGGAAAGGAAAGGATGCATAAATTAATTATTTCAAGACATTTATAAATCAACTTGAATTTTTATTTTTTTAAAAAAAGAAATTGCTCTTACAATGGCTACATGGCATTGCAAGTACAATTTCAAAATTTGCAAGCTTTTATTTTAACCATACAATTAGAATTACAATGGACACATTGGATTTACAATTGTCATTGTGACAGTATAATTCCAATAAAAGCGTTCTAAGTAAGGAAATCAATTTCTCATGTGTATATGTGGATGCTTGTGTTTTTATTGCCGTCAAGGGTAATAAAACACACACCAAATACATGATGTAGATGCTCTCAAGGACGTGACAAAAAGACATACATGAACCTATGCATTTTTGGATCTACACCATTCACTAGATATGATTCAGAACTTAATATTTATTCCTTCAAGAAAAAAACCAAAACACTATCCCTAAACTTTTTGATTGATCACTCGATGTTCGTGTATCGGTACTCATATTTGATATTTGTATTTGACTTCAACCGAAGTAAAATTTATAAAAATTGAGACAAAAATTTATAGTCTTGAACTCCTTTTTCACTCATTTTGTTCCATAGATGCTAACATAGTAAATATCATTTCGCATGTCTATTAATTGTTTGGAGTATTAAAGAGTTCTTTGCGATAGCGATAGAAAAATGTTTAAACTGTTGTATGATTTTAATGACTTAAATGACATCATGTCTATCCGTTATAAGTTTTAGTTAAAAAGACAAATACTTGATTTTACAATTGGTATCAGACTTAAATTCACGTGTTTGATATCCATTAATGATAAGGTGGTGTTATTTTTTTGAGGAAATTTGTTGCGTAAAATAATAATTTTCTTTGTTGGGAGAGTGATCAAAAGTAGAACTTGTGCTAATATGTTGTTCAGAAGACTATTATTACGAGAAATTATAGTTTGTGCTTAAAATAGTTAGCACTAGTCCTATAAATCAATTTTTCTTTTTTCTTTTTTTACAGTCAAGCTAAATTTGTTTATGTTGGATTATGTGGACCCTATTAAACTTAATTTTAATATTAACATAACTTGTTCATTTTGTTACTAATGAATCTATCAAGTGTGGAGCAAACTTGTTCAATGCTAAAACACATCAGCTGAGCAATACAAGCCAGGCTAGCAAATGATAAGTAGAACTCATCAAACATTACAAGCCAGCCGAGGATTGCAGAACCAATCTTTATATCAACTCAGGATTGGTAGAATGTCTGGACAACAATGAGGCTCGATGAACACAGACAAGAGCAGACTAGTCCACTGGCTATTGGAGTTGAATGGATCTACCTCGCCGCATATATAAAGAGCAGTCAAGTAATCATCAAGAGTTAGATCAGCGAAGTGTTCGTTAGGAAGGTATTTAGATAATATTACAAGAAAGGCCAGAAAGCAAGCTGCAGAGAACTAACAATTCAAATATGAACATTCAAGAAGTAAAAAGAAAGTACAAAGAAGTCAGAATCATGCAAATACTTCTCAACGAACATATTACTCAGTCTAACAGACAAATTCTTGTCAAAGCTATTTATGTAATGCCCGGAATAATTATTAATTGTCAAATAGATTTAATTATGATATTTTTATGATATGTCGGGATAATTACGGAATTAAATTATCTGAAATTATTTGTTTTCCCGGAGTTGGAATAAATAATTTTTGAGTTGAACTTATCAGTTTATTATTTTTTTTAAAAGAGGCTCTTGCAAGTATTAATTATGAAATAATATGTGGAAGGTGGAGATTTACCTAATATTGTATTAAACTAATAATTGGATGGTATGGATTAATTATAAGGTTAGGGTTAAACCTTTATCTCTCCCTCATTACACACACTTGGAAATCGGTTCCCTCTCCACCCCTTCTCTTCAACGCACGCCTTCCCTCTTCCAGATGCAAAGGAGCGAATTGCTACTCCATTTTCGACTTAAATTCTTGCTCAGATTTGCATGGGTTCGATGCTTAATTCATTAGTTAATTACTTCTCTTGTTCTTCGATTTATGCACAATTCTTATGCGATTTTGGTGCTAAGTTTGGTTCGAATTTTATTTGCTGCGTATGGCTCGATTTCTTGCTGTTTGAGGATCGGTATTGGTGCGTTTTTGGGAAAACAATCAGCTGTTTGGTTGTTCAAACCTTGCTGTTGTGCTCAATTTTTTCTGCTGTAATTTGGCTCGAAAATATGATGCTATTTTGGTTCAAAAATGATGGCGATTGGTTCGAAAATGTCATGTTGCTATGGTTCAAAAATCTTGTTGTGTTTTGTTAATCTTGCTGAATTGGGTTCAAAAATTGTTGCTGCCATGGTTAGAGATTCTTATTGTTTGGCTTAAAAATAATGCTCATAAGGTGTTTGATATAATGCTTACGTGGAGTTCGAGTGTGGCCAAAAGTTATACTAAATGTTTAGTAAGAAAGCCTACTTTTTGGAATTACATCATGGTAGTGTTTTGGCGAGTATTGGCTTTGGTTTGAGATGCTTTTACCTTGGAACATGTGTAGTATGCGAATAAATGGGTTAGATACATGGTAGTGTGAGTTATAACTTGGAATAAAGATTGTGTTGATGTATATGCTTGAATGGACATCATATGAGTTTTAGATTGAAACTCAATGCATGTTTAATTTGTTTAAGTTGAATTTAAACAAATAAATGACTTTATGTTGGGATTAAGGGAATTGGATTTAAAGGGTAGAATCTCGTATCTATATGGATCCTTTCTTTCATGTCTTGAATTGAATCACTTCGGTGTTGGTTTGGATGTTTCGAACATGTTAATTGGCTAAATTGAGTTTTATTGTTGGGTGGTTGGATTATGTGATATTATGGGCATAACTTATGAATTATTATGATATTTTATGCATCAAATATTGGTTATGAGATAACCCTTATACCTTTAAGTTCATGTAGAGCCTTCTTGAGCTCTCGGACAACAAAGAGGATGACTTGACGGTAAACACAGATTATAAGGTACGTGGTGACGTACGAGCAGGTATAATATGAATTACTTCATATTCCAGTATTCATATATTGTTGCATTGTGATGACTGAATAAAAGGGAACGAATATGTGAATAATTGTGATGACTGAATATAAGGGAACGAATATGTGAATTGATTTTATTATATGTGGTATGGTGGACACGTAAATGTACGTGGTCCGGACATGGAGTTGGGTATGGATGCCTTTGGCATGACCAGTATGAGAAAGTGTTGAGTGATAGATTGATAGACATAACTGCATTTATATGGAATTATTTATGATTGAGCATAAATAATAGATTCTTGTTGTATTGAATTCATCGTTTGGTTGAGTATCATATTTTCAGCGATGATACTAAACTCGATATTATGAAAGCGTGTAAGACTGAAACAGGAACATTGCGTGGAAGCTATACAGATTCAGAACTTCACAGGGAGTACATCTTATAGATTTTCGATACTCTTAAATTGTGATATCATGATCTTTATGCATTGTTATGATATGGGTAATGTGATGTTGGTATGCTCACCCTGTGTGGGGGTTGTTTATGTTGAATAGGTAGAACATGTACGACATGTTGTAAGGCCCCGATGCTAATTAATCCGGATTAACGACGATTAAGCAAATCCGGATAATTAAAAGTGCAAATTTGAAATAAGGAATTCCGGACTGCGATGAGTCGACCAACTAGTGGAACATGTTTAGTGCATGAGCATGTGCATGATCACATGGCACTTGGAAAACACATGCCACTAATTAATGTAACTCATGTTTAATACATGATTTTGGACCAATAATCTTGCAAGGTAATGATGTATGGACACATGGATTCCACAATACATCAAATAGTTAAAAAAAATAATCATGCAAATTGCATAGCAAGTCACGCCATTTTTTCTATTAAAGTGCATGACAATCTTCATTTTCATGATTCCAAGACCAAGCTTTCTCTTTCTTCTTCCTCCATTGAAATTTCGAAAATTTCAGCCCTTTATAACCTTAAAATCAGACCCAAAATAGTGGTTACAATCCACATGCAATAGAAGAACATTGAGCTACAAGATGAGAGGAGTAGAAAACATCAAGAAAATTCAAGATTTGACAAAGGGGCTTGAAGATTCTGCAATTTCAGCATCTTATAACTGAAACCTTGAGTGGGAGAGTGTGCATGGACTCCAATCTTCAAGATATTGAAGGTATATATGTATATTTTGAGATTATAAACTGGAATGGTCGAATTATTGTGCAATTAGATGGAAATGTTGCAGTATTAGCTGACAAGGTTGCTGTCAAATTCTCTCTGTTTGGAATCAGTAAATATGTATGCTGTTGTTTCGAATTTTTGGTTAAGTTAAGTTTCGAATTTGAGGTTGAGATTCAAATACAAGTTGTATCTTGTTGGAATACCTTCGATTTGACAGTAACTTCGACTAATTTGGAATTCTGATGAAAAAGTTATGAACATTTTACCAATATGTGTAAAATCTGGAAATTTAGTGCATGCGAGTTTTATGCATCGAGTTCTTCGAGTTTCTGGGTAAATGGTTTTCCGAAGTTGATGTTGGTAATCAAATATAAGTTGTAGATATATGTGTTGTCGTCCTGTGGTTAAAGTTTTAGACGATTTGGACTTAAAATGAATGAGTTATGATGTTTTTACCACAAAGTGCACAATCTGGAACATGCATGTAGGCGGGTTGCATATGCAGTGTGTTCTTGGTAAATCTGGGCACAATTTGCTACGATTTTGACCTTGGTGTCTGAATACAAGTTGTAAAACTTTGAGTTATATTGCATTAGAAACTGGCCTCACACGATTTGGAGTTTATTTGTGCAAGTTATGCACTTTTTCCTAGAACTGCTCACTATGTCAAAACAGAGTGTATAGGTATTTTCAACACTGCCATACTTTGTTTTGCATGTGCCTCTAGATGAACGAAATGGCTTCTGGACTTCAAATATGAAATGTAGTACTTTGGGTTTTCGTGATTTTCCCACTAACCTCAACTCATTTGGACATCATATGAATTTATTATGAGTTTTATACAAAAATGGGTCAGGATGGAATTTGGTAAATTGTCCTGTTTTTCTAGCAGATTGTTCTTGGCCATTTTACCTAGGCTAAATGAACGAATTTGAAGATGAGTTGAACTGATGAAATGTTCATTTTTGAGTTAGCTTTGAAAATAAATTGGACCCATGTGATTGTATTAAGTATCGAACAAGTTATGAGCCGATCTACGGTTGCGCAGGCTGAAATTTAGAGAATTGGTTTTGGGTCTAAGTTTGAGTTTTATTTTGATATGTTTAAGGCTAGTATGTGACATTATGTTGTATTTGGAACTGTTATGGCCAGGTTTATTAATCCTAAGATTGAGTCGAGGATCACTTGGTAATTAGCTAACGGTTTGAGGTACGTTGAAATGAGTTTTATCATGACGTCTGGCAAAGACGTGTAATGATGCTAATGTATGGCCTTATCTGTCATTATTTGATTTATATGACTTATTTGTCACTATATGATTCTTATGTGACTATATGACATGATGAATGTCTTGGATTACATGATATGTGAAATTACATGATTTGTATATACTTTCACATGAGATTGCATGATATATTGAGTTGCATATGTCATTTGATGCATAAATGATTCATGGGCATATCATATTGATCTATCATTCCTTTGATATCCATGATTTGACTGAGTTGACTTACTCTGAGTGTCGGGTACGACGAGCATGGCGATGACAGGCAGTATAGGTAGTAACTGTAGTCACGTGCAGGTGCGACCGGACCTAGACACGAGGGCTGGATGCAGTAACGTACATAGGATGAGTTTTCCTAGCGCAATGTACGTATACTGTCACCCTCTGCTCGAGCTTTGATGATTTGATGATACCTTCCTTTGGACTCCGATTTTTGGTATCTTGATATTCGATTCCTTGTACCCATTCATACATCGCATTCATACATGGTATGCATTGCATGATACTTTGTCACTTGACATGATTTATTTATTTCTCGTACTGGGGTACTGACCCCCTTTGTGGGGGCTGTCATGTCTTTTGTTGTTCGGACATGACAGGCTTTACAGGAGGACATAGTGACGATGCTTGCAGCGACGCATCGAGTGATACCAGAGCTCCTTGAGAGCGAGCTCAGGTTTATATTTTATGTTTTGCGTCCCAGTAGTTGTTAGAATATTTTTACTTATGTTTTAAATTACCGGGGTATGCCCCGAGTATCTGTATTTTAATTATTCTACCACTGATTGATTTATACTTGATATGGATGTTATGCTCAACGTGTTAAATTGGAAACTGGAATTACGTATTTTCAGTATCACTATATATGTATCACCTAAAAGCGAAAAAATTTTTAGGGCCATTTGATAAGACCTTTGAAATAAATCTTCCGCTGTTTACGCAAATAAATCTTTATGTGTTAATTAAACACCACATTAGGAACGGGCCCTCACATTATGGTATCAGAGCATATATCTGGGATATGCTCGAACTAGAGTTAGGACACTGAGAATACACACAAATGGATTGTTTGTGCATGTGTCTGACTATGTGATTTTATATGCTCTTGCCTGCTATGTTTACATGTTCGATAATGAGATTTATACATGTAGTGGATTATTAAGCAGGGATAATTAGAGGTTATATCTCTAAGTATTTTAAAATGCTAAGTTGCATAGAATCTAGAGAATTTGAATGCTGAGTTGCATATATTCTAGAGAATTTGAGAAGTTTATTTGTTAGCACTGATAGTTGCTGACTGGATGATGGTGTAGAATAAGTGATGAGAACATCTCTGACTTGAGATTGTATATGATGTTTTGATTTTATGATGAACAATTAGTGTTTAGACAGGTAGCAGCGATACAGACTTTAAGAGCCATCTATTGTACCTGTAGGCATTGTAAACTGTTAATTGAATTATAACATAGTGATAACTTTTGAGACTTCTATTTATCACTTTGAGACTTAATCCTTGTGAATAGTGGGATGACACTAGAACTAGTTAAAACGCTTTGTGTCGATTGACATCGGGAATTTAAGTCTGAAAGACCAAGGTTATACTTATGAGTTTACGTCAAAACCTGTGTACGCAAAGATGAGAATTTAGAACTTGAGAATATTGGAATTAACGATTTTTCAATTGAATGATCGAGTATAGTTGTTGTGAAAAACAACAAGAATTGTTTGACTGAGGACTTGGATTGGGGGACTGTCGTAATTCAGTTCCAATTTATATGTCCAACTTATGAATAAATACTACAATATGAACTCTTTTAGATAAGAGTATCTAGAGTAATGGTAGTGATGGAATACGAGTTTTCCCTCTTGTTGACACGAGAAAGAATGTTTACGAGAAAGCCATGCTGATTACATGAAAAATGATAATCGATCATCGTGGATTTGAGAAATGGAAGAATGTGCTTAATCTCGATAGCTATTCACTAGCGAAGAGATGAGAATTAGAAGTGGGTCGGTTGAAGAATAAGACACCGATCTGGTGCGAAGTAATTAGAACTGGATTAAAGATTAATGAAGTGACTATCATTGGGATAATCCAAGTAATCCTGGAAATGTTTCAGAAGTATCACTCCAATTTATCCAGCTCTAGTAGTTCTGGAGGTACTAAGAGATTGTAGAATACCAGATCTTTTCAAGGTTGTTGAGATCGTTGTAGATATAAGTATCTACTGATCCTGGTGAAAGAATAAAAGGAACTGTTATTGATGGTGGTCGGTCAGAGCATGTGCGTTACGTGCTCAAGAACAGATGCAGCCATAACAACAAATACCCTGAGCTAGGGGTAGATATCCGAGTGATTATTCTTTTCGACCACTCAGTTCTAGCAGCAGTTAATTACCTGCAGACCAGAGGTAATACCTAATAGTTCATTTTGGTTTCCCAACAGACTAGAGAGTATACATTGATAGAGGATAAGATTAGAGATGCTTTAAGAGTAGTGATCGCAGATACATGTTTGATCACACTGCACGAGTTTAATTAAGACAAAAGCATTGTTTTCATACATTGCATAAAATGTGCATTGATAATGATGATTGGGAAAATACACCAGCAGTGATAATTATACTATCCACACTTGTAATAGTGGACTGCAGATTACAGTTTGTTGATTCTGTTGTGGATTTGAATTAAATGATGTTGTCGAAATATGGTTTTGATTGTATCAAGGGCATGGATACTCTGATAAATTTTGAAGATATCGTAAGTTGATTTCAGGGTATAATGAATTTTTAACCGTCTTGTGGATAAAAATGAAATGTTTATAGCCACGAATAGCAAGCTAAGATATCGATAGTATCAGCTATGAAAATATTGTGGTTGCAATACTTGAAAAACGGGGGATATTTGATAATAAGCAGTTGATGCTTATCAAGAAGAGTCGAGGTAGACTTATATCCTAGGGGTAAGAAAACTTACCAAGATTTTCCTGAAGAAATAAAAGAATTTTCACTAGAGAAGGAAATCGCTTTTAACTATTTGTTGATGACAAGGAATAGGATATCGAAAGCACTGTAAGGAATGTCATCAACAGAGTTGACATATACCGAAGAATAGTTGCAGAATCTCCTCGATACGGGTACTTATGTCACTTGAGGAAACATCAGTATTGTTCGTGAAGAAGAAAAAAATGATATGATGAAGATGTGTATCGATTAAAGGTAGTTGAATTGGGCTATTGTCAAGAATAAATACCCACTGCCTAAGATCGAAAAGTAACTGATCAAGTTGTAAGGAACTTTACTGTATAAGAAGAACGATTTTTACTCTGGTTACCATCAGTTTGAGTCAGAAGAGAAAATGTTCTCTAGGCAATTGGTCAAACCAGATATAGACATTTTCTCAAGGCAATTGGTCAAACCAGATATAGACATTTTGAATTTTTGGAAATGTCGTGTGGTCTGACAACTATACTGGTAGAGTTATGAATTTGATGAAGAAAATTTTCCGTAACTTTTGGGCGGAAGTGTAATCATATTCATCAGTGGTATACTAGTGTATACGAGATCCGGAAGGAACCACACAGAACACATGTGATTGATTTTTCAGACGCTTCGTGAAGCTCAAAGGGTGTACCAAGTTATTGAAATGTAAATCTTGGTTGAATTGAATGTTATTTTGGGATAGGTGATACAATTCACAGGATACCTGTTGATTTCAGTAAAGTAAAGATAGTACTAATTTGGCCTAGACCATTCATTGTACTCAAGATGAAAAGTTCTATGAATTTTGGCAGATACTACAGGCTTTTACGGAAGGATATTCTAGGATAGCCTGACTTATGAACCAATTGACCAAGAAGAAAATTTGATATTCGTTTGGTCAGATGAATGAGAAAGCTGTTTTCATAACTGAAACTGAAATGGAAGTGAACTACAGCCCCAATGTTGATGTGGTTAACTGGTTCAGGGAGATATGTAGTTGTGCAAATACGTATGTCAAAGATTTGAAGATATGTTCTAATGTATCATGAAAAGATGATTGCATATTCTTGAGATATAAGCGATGACTGGATTTATTAAAGAATTTGACTTTGATAGTCAATATAAATCAAAGAAAATGAAACTAGTAGCAGATGCACTGAACCTAAATGTCCAAGGTGCAATGGTAGCATCGATGTTTGCTTTGCAGTTTGATAACCTCTGATTTTGACGATTGGAAGGCCTCGAAGGACAGACTCATACAGATATTGATTGAAGAAATTGGTTCTGTCTTATCAACCAAGTAAATTTAGTATGCCATTTAGTGGTGGTTGCGAATGAAAAATCAGTATATAGCATCGAATTTTACTGATTTGAAAGACGTATTACAACAGAAAGCACACTATAGAGAACATTGTGTTATTTTGGGAATGATGAGATGTATCATTCTCGAGATCCTATTTATGATGAGATGGTATAAAGAAAGAAATTTTTGAATTTTGTGGCAACTTGTTTGACATGCCAGCAGGTCAAGATAAAAATACGAGACCTAATGGGATATTACAGGATTTGTAAGTACCACAATGAATTTGGGAAATTTCTATGTTTTGAATTTTATAGCTCAAATATTTACGAACAGAGATTGTGAAACAAGTTGAATTGGAATTGATTGACTATTCAATACAAGATATTGATTTCATATGATAGTCTATGTGTCTATGAGAAGACGACATGTTTAAGATATGGATAATGTGGTTTAGTTACAGTGAGTTTCTGTAATAGATGTATCTGATTGACATCCGAGGATAATATCAGAATTCGAAACTATTTTCAGAATGTAATGGATACTAAGTTAGCAATGAGTATTGCTTAGCATACCCATACAGATTGATCAACTGAGAAAATATCCAGACTATGGAAGTTATGTCTCGATTAATAGTGATGAATTTAGTGAGAATTGACAAAAATTATTGTGCACCAATGGAAATATTCCTATAATTTAAGTTTCAGACAACTTTTGGGATGGTATCGGTTCAGGTTTTGTAGAGCCAGAATTACTGATAGCTGATATGATGATAGAAAATTGATAAGGAATTTTGGCATAACTTAAGATTTTTGAGAAATATGCCAGGAACGATAAAATTTTATGCGGAAACGATTGAAATTTGGCTTAAGGTGAGCAGATTTGCTACGCCAAAGAGAAATATATCGTTAGACTTCGAGTTGAATCAGAAAAATATGAAGATATTACCTTTGCGATGATCAATATGATTCGTTAAGTGAGGTATGTTGTTGCTTGGAATCTTAGAGAAGTTGATTCAGTGGTATATCATTGACACGATCACATCAGTTGTTATTGATACATGATGATTCTTATTTATCTATGAATGAGATTGAGACATCTCATATGATTTAATTTTTTGAGTTATATTCAGTTTTGCGATTTCGAGGACGAAATCTTTTTAAGAGGGGAAGAAGTGTAAGGCCCCGATGCTAATTAATCCGGATTAACGACGATTAAGCAAATCCGGATAATTAAAAGTGCAAATTTGAAATAAGGAATTCCGGACTGCGATGAGTCGACCAACTAGTGGAACATGTTTAGTGCATGAGCATGTGCATGATCACATGGCACTTGGAAAACACATGCCACTAATTAATGTAACTCATGTTTAATACATGATTTTGGACCAATAATCTTGCAAGGTAATGATGTATGGACACATGGATTCCACATTACATCAAATAGTTAAAAAAAATAATCATGCAAATTGCATAGCAAGTCACGCCATTTTTTCTATTAAAGTGCATGACAATCTTCATTTTCATGATTCCAAGACCAAGCTTTCTCTTTCTTCTTCCTCCATTGAAATTTCGAAAATTTCAGCCCTTTATAACCTTAAAATCAGACCCAAAATAGTGGTTACAATCCACATGCAATAGAAGAACATTGAGCTACAAGATGAGAGGAGTAGAAAACATCAAGAAAATTCAAGATTTGACAAAGGGGCTTGAAGATTCTGCAATTTCAGCATCTTATAACTGAAACCTTGAGTGGGAGAGTGTGCATGGACTCCAATCTTCAAGATATTGAAGGTATATATGTATATTTTGAGATTATAAACTGGAATGGTCGAATTATTGTGCAATTAGATGGAAATGTTGCAGTATTAGCTGACAAGGTTGCTGTCAAATTCTCTCTGTTTGGAATCAGTAAATATGTATGCTGTTGTTTCGAATTTTTGGTTAAGTTAAGTTTCGAATTTGAGGTTGAGATTCAAATACAAGTTGTATCTTGTTGGAATACCTTCGATTTGACAGTAACTTCGACTAATTTGGAATTCTGATGAAAAAGTTATGAACATTTTACCAATATGTGTAAAATCTGGAAATTTAGTGCATGCGAGTTTTATGCATCGAGTTCTTCGAGTTTCTGGGTAAATGGTTTTCCGAAGTTGATGTTGGTAATCAAATATAAGTTGTAGATATATGTGTTGTCGTCCTGTGGTTAAAGTTTTAGACGATTTGGACTTAAAATGAATGAGTTATGATGTTTTTACCACAAAGTGCACAATCTGGAACATGCATGTAGGCGGGTTGCATATGCAGTGTGTTCTTGGTAAATCTGGGCACAATTTGCTACGATTTTGACCTTGGTGTCTGAATACAAGTTGTAAAACTTTGAGTTATATTGCATTAGAAACTGGCCTCACACGATTTGGAGTTTATTTGTGCAAGTTATGCACTTTTTCCTAGAACTGCTCACTATGTCAAAACAGAGTGTACAGGTATTTTCAACACTGCCATACTTTGTTTTGCATGTGCCTCTAGATGAACGAAATGGCTTCTGGACTTCAAATATGAAATGTAGTATTTTGGGTTTTCGTGATTTTCCCACTAATCTCAACTCATTTGGACATCATATGAATTTATTATGAGTTTTATACAAAAATGGGTCAGGATGGAATTTGGTAAATTGTCCTGTTTTTCTAGCAGATTGTTCTTGGCCATTTTACCTAGGCTAAATGAACGAATTTGAAGATGAGTTGAACTGATGAAATGTTCATTTTTGAGTTAGCTTTGAAAATAAATTGGACCCATGTGATTGTATTAAGTATCGAACAAGTTATGAGCCGATCTACGGTTGCGCAGGCTGAAATTTAGAGAATTGGTTTTGGGTCTAAGTTTGAGTTTTATTTTGATATGTTTAAGGCTAGTATGTGACATTATGTTGTATTTGGAACTGTTATGGCCAGGTTTATTAATCCTAAGATTGAGTCGAGGATCACTTGGTAATTAGCTAACGGTTTGAGGTACGTTGAAATGAGTTTTATCATGACGTCTGGCAAAGACGTGTAATGATGCTAATGTATGGCCTTATCTGTCATTATTTGATTTATATGACTTATTTGTCACTATATGATTCTTATGTGACTATATGACATGATGAATGTCTTGGATTACATGATATGTGAAATTACATGATTTGTATATACTTTCACATGAGATTGCATGATATATTGAGTTGCATATGTCATTTGATGCATAAATGATTCATGGGCATATCATATTGATCTATCATTCCTTTGATATCCATGATTTGACTGAGTTGACTTACTCTGAGTGTCGGGTACGACGAGCATGGCGATGACAGGCAGTATAGGTAGTAACTGTAGTCACGTGCAGGTGCGACCGGACCTAGACACGAGGGCTGGATGCAGTAACGTACATAGGATGAGTTTTCCTAGCGCAATGTACGTATACTGTCACCCTCTGCTCGAGCTTTGATGATTTGATGATACCTTCCTTTGGACTCCGATTTTTGGTATCTTGATATTCGATTCCTTGTACCCATTCATACATCGCATTCATACATGGTATGCATTGCATGATACTTTGTCACTTGACATGATTTATTTATTTCTCGTACTGGGGTACTGACCCCCTTTGTGGGGGCTGTCATGTCTTTTGTTGTTCGGACATGACAGGCTTTACAGGAGGACATAGTGACGATGCTTGCAGCGACGCATCGAGAGATACCAGAGCTCCTTGAGAGCGAGCTCAGGTTTATATTTTATGTTTTGCGTCCCAGTAGTTGTTAGAATATTTTTACTTATGTTTTAAATTACCGGGGTATGCCCCGAGTATCTGTATTTTAATTATTCTACCACTGATTGATTTATACTTGATATGGATGTTATGCTCAACGTGTTAAATTGGAAACTGGAATTACGTATTTTCAGTATCACTATATATGTATCACCTAAAAGCGAAAAAATTTTTAGGGCCATTCGATAAGACCTTTGAAATAAATCTTCCGCTGTTTACGCAAATAAATCTTTATGTGTTAATTAAACACCACATTAGGAACGGGCCCTCACACATGTACTATGGCGTTTTGGGATGGTAAGCTCGAACTCGTTGAACGATGCTGTTTCCCGGAGTGTAGTTTGAGTATGGGTTGAAGGCATACATTATTTATACATTTAATTGGTATTCATTTATTTATTGCTCGTATGTGAGCATCTGGATGCATGTATATGGACTGTATAAGGGTGTTGAAGCCCACTTTTGATGTCTTCTTAGTATGGTGTTTTCCCTGGCTGGGAACTTACATAGGGTTTGGGTTTCTTTTAAGTATTGTGTTTTTTCCCTGGCTGAGAGTTATTTTGTGATGTGTTTCATTTTCGGATAGCTCAATTTATGGGGAGCCTCTGCCCAAATTTTTATAAAAACCCATAATGTAAAAGTGGTGTAATGGTGATGATAATGGGTGAACCTTGAGTCTTATTGCTGGTAGAAGTGATCATTCCATGCTGAGTATTATTTATGTCATGGAGAATATGTGAAGCATGTAATGATCTTTTAAAGAATGAATTTTTTTTATACTCATACGACGTCATAAATGCACTAATGACGAGTTAAGGGGTTGGGGCCTTATAATTTATATATTTGAAGATTGAAGAACAAACAATGGACGATCCAACTCTCTTCACAACTCATCAAGGATATTTCTCAGAGTGATTGGTGTGCGCTTGTCGTGTAAGCCCAAACTAACCACACTCAATCTAATGGTTGATTAAAAATGTAGTAGTATAAGTAGAGATTGATTCCACGAGGAGATGCATAATATTGTGTTAAGGAATGGAAAACCATTGAAGTAAAAATGGGGTTTTGTATTTTCAATTATCACTAAAGAATTTAAAAGTAACATTATTAAACTATCAAGATTAAATATAATTCTTGGTTTTCGGTCGACTTTTTACCTTTGGAATTTATTAACTCGGTCATTGATTCTAAACAATATTCAATTTTATTCAAATATTAATAATTGGAAATTTAATTCATATATCACCTTATTCTTAGTTAAATAGAAATCAACGCTCCAATTCAACCCTTATCAATTGCTTAATCCAAATACCAGCGATTAAGATCTAAATTAATGATAGCATTAAAAACTAGTGAGCTTGATGAAGCTAAAGAACATAGACACCAATGGTTATATTTAATCTAGTTAATTGTTTTCCCTAAGAATTTAACAAATTTAACATCAGAAAATATTAATCTTAGTTGCTTCATAAATTAGATTAATTAAACAACTTCCTATTTGATATCTAAATTAAATTGCACGCAAAACTATTATGTAATCAATATAATAATCAAACAAACAAACATGTCAAGAAAACATTTGATATTCAAACAAAAATGGTAATTTATAACATAAATCTCACAAGCATTCAAATTTCCAAATGTATTGTGATGCCCGAAATAATTATTAATTGTCAAATGGATTTAATCATGATATTTTATGATATGTCGGGATTTAATTATTGAGCATCAGATTTTGGAATGGGATTTGGATTAAATATTAAATAAATTTGTAAATTGGGTTTGAAGTAAAATAAAATGGAGTATGAGATTGTAATTGAAGTATACATATCTAGAAGGGGGTTTTGAGCAAATAATAGAAATTAATTGGGGTTGGGATATTTTTTTGTGTGGTGGAGTTTAATTGGAAGGTTAAATTAAAAACACAATATCCTTCCTCTTTCCTCACCCCAACCAATTTATCGCCTCTTTCTTTCCCCCAAACTTGTGCTGCCCAGCGACGTGAAGAGAAGCATGGTCTGGCCGATTTTTTGTTCCAATCTCTACAAGGTTTGTGTGGGAGTAATTCTTCCTAATGCCTTAGTCTCTTACCGTTTTGCATTTCGTTTTGTACACGGGTTTGTGCGATTTCTGGTATGTTTTATTTTAGGGAAAATGATGCTGATGGGTTCTGGGTTATTGCTCGAAAATGGCTTCTAGTATAGCTCCTTGTTGCGTATAAACTTGGTCAATCGTTTTTTGAAGGATTACATTGATTCTTTCCACTCACCTTGTTCCTGCTGTTTCCCATTTCATCGTTCACTTTTGTTGCTGTGTGAAGGGGGGGGGGGGGGGGGGGGGGTTCGAAAATCTTGTATTTTTTAATACCTTAATGTTGTTGTTTATTTCATCTTATTGTTGGTCCATTTCTAGGTGCAGGGATGTCTGTGCATTTTCTATGGGCTAGTATGTGTGTGCGTGTGTGTGAATCTGAGGGTGTGTGTGCGTGTCCTGCTAGGCGTGCGTGAGTGAGCTGATTGTTTAAGTTGAGATTTCTTTTTGCTGTAGCGATGGAGTCGGTTATTGGGGCATGAATCTATAGTCATGTTTGGTTATTGGTGTGGATTGAGTTGAGATTCTAGCTCCGTCCCTCGCATTCCTGCTATGGATTTAATTGTTGGTTGAATTGGTATCTTTTGGTACAAAATCTTGATGTTTTAGTGTTAAAAAATATGTTGTTTTAAGATTCAAATTTTACTGCTTTTGGTTCAAAATATGGCTGCTGAAATGGACCAATTTTAATGCTGAACTGAATTGGTTTAGCTGCTGAAATGAATTGGTTTTTAGGCTTCGGTTCTTGACCAAAAATTAGGACTTTATTGGGGCTTAAAATCACGCTTATAAGGTGTTGCTCTACTAAAGGTGTAGTAAGGAAGTCCACTCTTATGGCTTATATCATGGAAGTGTTTTGGTCAGTGCTGGGCTAAGGTTTGAGATGCTAATAACTTGGAGCATATGTGATTGTGTGAAAAGGTGAGTTAGATAGATATTAATGTGTGCTATAAACATGTATTAAAGTGTATATTAATGAATATACTTGCATGTATGCGATAGCATGAATTGGAGAATTTTTTGAGAACTAACTATTTAGTTGAGATGATGGATAACTTGATTAAATGGAGGATTATTGGTTCGTTTGTGTAAACTATGAAGCATGAAAATGAAAAGTGTTGAATGATATTAATTGCTTTGAAAATGAGCTAGTATTATATTGATAATGATATAGATACTACATGAGACTTCGGACGTCGATGATAGCTTGTTCATGTTGTCGACTATAAGGTACGTGATGCCGTGCGAGCAGGTATACCCAGTACTTATATATTCATGAATACATGTATTGTTGAATGTGCCGTCTAAGATTAAGTATTTGAGCATGAGAATTGGGTTTCATATTGTAAGGACCCCCGTGCACTTAATCCGTTATTAGTGTATTAAGCCATATCATTAGTGCATATAATCATACTATCAGGGGAAAAACCATATGCAAATGCAACACCATATGCTATCCAGAAAATTTCTTGCATTTAAACCACATAATATTCAAATTCCCCAACCATGATTATCCATATAGCATGCACCCTCATAATACACTAACATACTCTTAGTTCATTTAGCAATTCTATATCTAATTGCGTGTAAACCATAAATGAACAGAGAAGAGCCGTAGCCCGTTTATACATTCCATATACACGTAATATATACTCACATAAGAGTACCCAATGAATGAGCGTGTATCGAATGTATAAAACACTCTGCTGGATACCGTTACTGGCGCTTCGATCCTGGAAGCACCTCTCAAGCGCAAATCGATCTCGACTCTGGATCTGAGCACCTGTCCATCCAGCTCTGGTACCTCAATCCTGGAAGTACTTCAATCAACAACCCGAGCTCAACTCCAAAGCTGTTGCTACACCTGTACCACCTGCCCCAACAGAGACAGCCCCCACACGGGGTGAGCATACCAATATCCCAATCCAATAACCACAACAATACAATTCATAATTTACAACAATGTAAATGCTATGAAATACAAAATATACTCCCTGGATGGCATCATCCTCATCCGGGGTTTCCTGTACTGTCCCTGTTCTCAAAACACTGAAACCATCAAATTCCCAAATGCCAGTTAATCATTACATTGATTAACAATTCTATGAGCCATATACAGATGTCATAATCAATAACATCAAATCATTAACCAATGATTATAGACAATCCATGTTTCTCACTTATGGTTTCATAGCTCTATTTCATTGCTCGCTCTACAATAGCGGCATTCCATTTCCACGCATGCTCGATGGCAGCGGCGTCATAATCGATGTTCGCTCACAGGCGACAACATCCCAATCATTACTCGCTCAAAAGCGGCACCATGCAATTCTCAATGCATATATAGACATTTGAAGCAAGTACAATAAACCATGCATTTCAATCTCCGTTTATTGCTAATACCATGTGTCATGCATTTCCACACACATTCATTGCAATACAGTGTACCAAGCACTCAACAATTGCAATTATATTAAAGGGCTATGCTCGTACGTCATACGTACCTTATACTTTCCGTAGTTCAAGTCCAAACCTTGCCTTGGTCCCGTGACCGATGAATTATATGCTAAACATGATAATAATCCACAATTAATCTCAAGCATGCAATCATGTGCCCAAGCATGTTCACAAACCCCAAATATATCGTCATCCATGACGATTAACCATTTTAAAAGGCCCCGGGCGAAGCATGCATCGAAAACTCAACACGAATTAATTCCCCAAAATAAGGCATTGGCGATCGATCGCATGATTTCAGGCGATCGATCGCCTCGCAAAAACAGGAACAGGCGATCGATCGCTCCTTTTCAGGCGATCGGTCGCCTCTTAGCGTAAATGGCTACTGCCTCATGGCGATCGATCGCTTCATTTGAGGCGGTCGATCGCATCACTGTTCATCTTCCTGAAATTTCCAACAACGTCACGGCGATCGATCGCCCTGCCCTAGGGATCGATCGCCTCGACCTGTAAAAGCCAAGAATGGCGATTTTCTTGCAAAATTTTTCCCAACAACAAACCTGACACCCCTTACAACATTAAACCTCAATATAAACACCATAAAAACTCCTCAAACCAACCAACCCAAAATTCTTTAAAAACCCATTTCTTTAAATCCAACACAAAACCTTCCCAAACACCACAAAACCACTATCAAAACGAAGATAAATGCGAGGGGATGAATAATACCTTATTATCTTCGAGAAATCCGGCTCCTAGGACGAGCCTCCAACGATCTTGCCCATCAAAAGGGAAAGGGGAAGGGTTTGGGGTGAGATAGGCATGAGAGGGAGAGGAGAGGAATGGAATGGATTCCAAATGATGGAATCCCGAGTCCAACTGGTATATATAACAAAAATGTCCCAGAATACCAATACCTCCACAAATACATCATGATTCATTAAAAATCATCTGTTTTCAAAAACTCTCTCTCCAACATCAAATCCCCAGACTGGCCCCAACATAAGGCACCCCGGACACCAAGTCCCACTAAAAACCCAACTCATAGGTTTTTCACCAAAATGAGGATACAATCTCATCCTTTGGATCCAACGATCCCAAATGCCCGATTTAACAACCTCGGAAGTGCCAAACCGCAATTAATTCCTAATTGCCACAATTAAAAATCCATCAAGGATTAATACCACACCGGGATTAACACCATAATCCCCGGACATCACAATTATCCCCCACTAATAAAATTTCGTCCTCGAAATTTGCACCGGCATACTCTACGTAGTACCAGGACTACACAAACAAGGTAAAGACACAACCCCGATTCTGGACCACAATAGAATCGAATCATTAACTGCGAGAACGCCAATCTCGCATCAAGCTCTACAATTGTGATGCCCCGAAATTAATTAATTGCAAGTAAGGCATTAATTATGTTTATATGATGTATCATGTGTTGATGGATTTATGTGTTGGGTATTAAGATGTTAACATGATTTAATTGTGTTAATTATTAAATATGAGGAGGATGTGATTTTAGATGAAGTTTGGAGCATTTTTGTAAAATGCTTTTAAAATACTATGTTGGAGTATTTTATACATCATGTTAAGTTTGGGGTACAATTTTTAATTAAGTTAAAGCAACCCCTTTTTAAATCCTCTACCCATCACTTTAACCCCCACTTTACCTTTCACCTTTTAAAAATCCCCAAAATCACTTCCCAACCCCAAACCCTACCCATTTTCGAGTTCCACCAAAGGAGGAGAAGGAAAGTTCCACAAAAACTTTGTTTGTGTGATCTTTGCTAGGATTTGGAGCCTACAAGAGGTATGGAACCATTCCTATAAGTTTTATGATGTTTGGTGTTGAAATGGGTTAAGTTTTTGATGTTTTATGTGGGTTTGTTTGGGTATGTGTTGTTTATGGTTGGGGTATGATTTTTGAAGTGTTTTATGTGGGTTTTAGTGGGTTATGATGTTATTGAAGTTGTGAGGAAGTTTGGTTTTGGGTGGCATGAGGAGGAGCTTGAAAAATGAGCATTAATGGCGAAATTTCGGAGTACAGCACTCGGCGATCGATCGTCCGTTCTTGGCGATCGATCGCGAGCCTCCAGTGTCCGCCAGTAGCATTTGGCGATCGATCGCCACTCTTGGGCGATCGATCGGCGAGGCTGGCAATCGATCGCGCCAAAAGTGGTGATCGATCGCCAAGAAGAGAATTTTTGCCCCTCGTCCAGTGCGATCTCGCGATCGATCGCGCCTGGGCAGCGATCGATCGCGAGCTGTAAAAAGATGGATTTTTGATATTTATGTGGGATTTTTGGATATTGGACTATATTTAACTTCTAATATCAATTTGTATGGTTATGTAGAACCATCCCAGGTGCCCACGACTTCAAGGAGATAAAGTCTACGATTTCTCCTTCTTTTGGAATTAAGGTACGTAAGAGACGTACGAGCATCGGACGGTAAACCATACCCTTACATATTATGATGATGTTTACGATGATGATGTTTAAGATGATGTTTACGATGATGATGTTTAAGATGATGTTATGATGATGATGTCTATGATGATAATTATGATGATGATGCTTATGATGATGTTACGATGATGATGCTTATGATGATGTTACGATGATGATGCTTATGATGATATTTATGATGATGATGCTTATGATGATGTTACGATGATGATGCTTATGATGATGTTACGATGATGATGCTTATGATGGTGTTTATGATGATGATGTTTATGATGACATCTATGATGATGAAGTTTATGATAAGGTCATACGACGTGTATGATTGGGTAAGACGCCCACGTGGTAAGATGCCACCCAAAGTATGTGAGTGGGTAAGATGCCCCCGTGGTAAGATGCCACGCAATGTTTATGATATGGTAAGACGCCATATGATTGGGTAAGACGCCCATGTGGTAAGATGCCACACGATGATTATGATATGGTAAGATGCCATACAATGGGGTAAGATGCCCTAATATATGAATAAGAGTCAGGGATAACAAAGGAAGTCGAAGGACGACCAACAACCTTTACTTAACTAGGATGTTATGCATTATTGTATGCTTTTGATATATTGTTAGGTAATATGTATATGCTCACGATGTGTTATCCCTGTAGGTACACTTTTGGACCAAGGGCCTAGGGTCGGGTTGAGGAGGTGAGCTAAAGGAAGCAAGATGAATGTAGGATGCAGGATTTTGATAGTCTCTACTCTAGGAGTAGTGTAAACCTATAACTATAACATTCATTAATGGGAATGTAATTAAATAGCTTTTGGAAATTTTATTTTGGCCTGTAATCTCCTTAGCTCAAGCTACAACCGGAACCCTTAAGAGGTTATAAATGCATGTTCTGTCCAATTTATGTGTACTAATTGACATTAAGGTAGGAAGACCCTACATTAGTGGTATCAGAGCAGTGGTTAGATAACCCGGGAATGAGTGAAGGGTAGCCTTAGCAATAAGTTAGCTAGGTGCTTATTTTCGAACATGTTTTGTGCATAAGTTGCATATGAAGTATATGATGTTATGCTAACATGTTTTGTTTATCTAACGAAGTATTATACGAACTGCTTTTGGATCTTGTTGTTAACCCTTGTGTTGCAGTATGGCAGCAAATGTGAAGGTAGGTGACGCAGTGAGCGTCAATGCAAGCGCGGGGCGTACGAATCCCCTACCCCCGCCAGCTTTTGATGATGAACCGGCCGAACAACAGTTGTTGCCAGGGGAGCTAAGCTTAACTCAGTTTCTTGCTTACCGACCCCCAACCTTTGAAGGAACCGAAACTGGGGAACGAGCTGAGGAATGGTTAGAAAGAATAGAGCAGATCTTTGTGGCAGCCCCATGTGCGAAGACAGCATGGATACGGTTAGCAGAGTTCCAACTGGCCAAGAAGGCGCTAATGTGGTGGAAGACCACTGTGGTAGAGCAAGAGGCTCAAGGTCATGAAGTTAACTGGAAAATGTTTCGAACTCGCTTTCTGAACCATTATTTCTCGGCTGCAGCACGACAGGCTAAGGAAGATGAATTCACTCACCTCAAGCAAGGTAATATGTCAGTGTCAGATTATGCTCTTCAGTTTTGCTCCTTGCTCAGATATGTGCCTCACATTGCCACGAGCACGCAAGCAAAGATGAGGAATTTCATGAAAGGTTTGAGGCCGGAGATGTACGATAGGGTGATCACTTATGGCCCTACTTGTTTTGACGATGCACTCTCACGGGCCGAGCTGGCCGAACTAGGAGTGGGTGCATACCCTGATGTTGTACCACCGTCGGCACCCTCTCAGAAATCCACTCCGGATAATTTGAAGCCAAAGAGTGATCAGTTCAAGTCAAGGGGGAACTCATCGGCGTCAAGGTTCAGTGGTAAGAGGTCTGACAATAGATGGAAGGGGAACCGTAGGGGTGATGCCCCATCTGGAAGGGGGCAGTCTCAGGGAGACAGATCCGGGAAGATCCAATGCACTCTTTGTGGGCAACCACATCTGACGAAAGAATGTGTAGGGTGCTATGTTTGTGGCGACAAGGGCCACTTTGCTAGACAGTGTCCCAACAGGGGAAGTCAACAGGGTCCTGCAGGGAGGCCTGAGGATAGGACAGCACAGCACAGACCCCCATTTGTGCCGCGTCAGCATGGAGGTCAGCCCATGGGGCCACCTCAAGGACAAGTCTATGCACTGACAAGGGAGCAGGCTTCAGCGGCTCCGGAGGAGGTTATAGCGGGTACGTGTCTTTTATTTACGCACCATGCTTTTATATTGATCGACACAGGTGCGTCACACTCTTTTGTGTCAACAAGTTTTGTGGAAGGACACCACATATGCACTTCTCCGTCGCCCACGCCTCTTATAGTCTCGACCCCCGCTGGAAGGAGTATGATTACTGATCGGATCGTCTACAATGGCCTCATTTATTTTGAGGATAAAGAACTAAGGTCAGATTTGATTGTTCTGGGAATGTCAGATTTTGACTGCATTCTGGGCATCGACGTTCTGAACAGGTATCAGGCAGTTGTGAACTGCAGGCAGAGGACAGTACGGTTCAAATCTGATATGGGAATTCCATGGACGTTCTATGGGGATGGTTCTCGCTCAAAGATTCCATTGATATCTGCTGTCAAGATGGCACAGTTATTGGAACGAGGCCATACAGGCTATCTCATATATGCCGTTGATGTTACGAAAAAGAAAGAAGAAGTAAAAGTTGAGGATGTGCCCGTAGTGGCGGAGTTTCCCGATGTCTTTCCGGAGGAGATTCCCGGATTCCCACCGACGAGAGAGGTCGAGTTTGGGATTGAGTTATTACCGGGGACGTCGGCCATTTCTCGTGCCCCTTATAGGATGGCACCAGCGGAGCTAAGGGAATTAAAGATTCAGTTGCAAGAGCTCCTTGATAAAGGCTATATACGCCCTAGCGTATCGCCCTGGGGAGCACCAGTTTTATTTGTGAAGAAGAAAGATGGTTCGATGCGTTTGTGCATCGATTACAGACAACTGAACAAAGCTAAAGTGAAGAATAAGTACCCACTCCCGAGGATCGATGATTTGTTTGATCAGTTGCAGGGTACGAGGCTCTACAGTAAGATCGATCTGAGGTCGGGGTACCATCAGATTCGAGTAAGAGAAGAGGATGTTCAGAAGACAGCCTTTAGGACTAGGTATGGGCACTATGAATTCCTAGTCATGCCTTTTGGGGTGACAAATGCCCCGGCTGTTTTCATGAGTTTGATGAACAAGGTGTTCCAGCCATTTTTGGACCAATTCGTCATAGTTTTCATTGACGATATACTCATCTACTCTCGGACCGAAGAAGATCATGTACGGCACTTGAGGACAGTACTTCAGATCCTCAGGGATCATCAGTTGTATGCAAAGCTTAGCAAGTGCGAGTTCTGGTTGGACAGCGTGGTATTCCTAGGCCATGTCATATCTAGCCAAGGGATATCTGTGGATCCCAGGAAGATTGAAGCTGTGATGGAGTGGGCAGCACCCACTTCTGTACCCGAGATACGGAGTTTTCTTGGCTTAGCAGGTTATTACCGACGTTTTGTCGAGGGATTTTCTAAGATCGCTAAGCCATTGACACAGCTGACTCAGAAAGGAGTCCCATTCTTTTGGTCAGAAGCTTGTGAGGAAAGCTTCCAAGAATTGAAGCGTCGTTTGACGACAGCGCCAGTGTTGGTGATTCCGTCGGAGGATAAGAGGTTTGCCTTGTACACGGACGCATCATTGCAGGGTTTGGGCTGTGTATTGATGCAAGACAGACAAGTGGTAGCCTATGCTTCAAGACAGTTGAAGCCTCATGAGACCAGATACCCAGTCCATGATCTGGAACTGGCGGCTATCATTTTCGCCTTGAAGATTTGGCGTCATTATCTTTATGGTACTACGTTTACCATCTTTACGGACCATAAGAGCCTAAAGTTTCTATTCACTCAGGCTGAACTGAATATGCGTCAAAGAAGATGGATGGATTTGCTCAAGGATTATGACTGTAAAATTGAGTACCATCCTGGTAAAGCAAATTTGATAGCAGACGCCTTAAGTCGGAAGGTGAAGAGTACTGCGGAGGATGTTATGTGTTTATCAGCTTTGATGACTTCTTACTGCCACCTGGGCTATGACTTTGATGTGGACACGTCGCCGGTGCGAGTGTCGACCTTATTGGCCGAGCCAGACGTATTTGAGGCTATCAGGAAAGCCCAGAGGTCGGATGATGAAGTGCAGAAATGGTCATCGATAGCACTTCGAGGTCAGCCAACAAAGTTTAGAGTGGCTGAAGATGATTCATTAAGACTGGGCAACCGATGGGTAGTCCCAGATACACCAGAGTTACGTAAAGGAATTTTAGAACGGGCTCATAGTAGCCGATTCAGTATCCACCCCGGAGGAAGAAAGATGTACAAGGACCTGAGTGGGCATTTCTGGTGGAGACGCATGAAGCATGATGTAATCAGTTATGTTAAGAGATGTTTAATCTGCCAACAAGTAAAGGACGAAAGGCAGAGGCCTGGTGGCGAGCTGAAGAGCTTGGAGGTACCTAAGTGGAAGTGGGAGCATATATCTATGGACTTCGTGACCCACTTGCCAAGGTCGGCCTCTGGATTTGATGCGATCTGGGTGATCGTGGATAGGCTGACGAAGGTAGCTCATTTCATCCCTTACAGTATGACTTTTACATATCTAAAGATGGCCCAATTATATGTACGGGATGTAGTGAGGTTGCATGGGATTCCAGTCTCGATCGTGTCTGACAGAGACCCAAGGTTTACTTCCCATTTCTGGGAGGGTCTCCAGACAGCTTTGGGCACCGAGGTGAGACTGAGTACAGCTTATTGACCGCTTTATTTTTAAACAATTATTTTTCAAAGATTTGTGTGAAGCGATTCTACCGCAAGTGCACGGTGTCAAGTTTTAGTATAGTGAAAATTAAGTAAAGGTTGTCGAATCCACAGGGACTAACGTATAAGTACCAAATAAGATCAATCAAATTATATTTAGCCTACGATTAAAGGAGTTTGATTAACTAATGCTAAATTAAACTAAAGAATAAAGATTAAACTAGAAACAATGAAAAGAATGGTTCCGGAAATGCGAAGGTAAGTTACTCGAGAAAATTACCGAGTCCGTCGTTCAATTATGTTATCTCTAATGATTCAATGGAATTCTCAGTTTATCAACCAATTGATTTTAAAGGTGAAAGGTTTTACTATTATTCGATACACTCCTTCGAGCTGTAACGAAACTAACAATAAATTAGAACAAGTCACTCTCGTGCACCTATTTACTAATTTAAAGTTGCTTAAATCATCAAAACCTATTAACTCTAAATCTTTCGATATTAAGTTCTCACGTATGCGATATCATCTCTCGATCTCAATCGTGACATACATCATAAATTAATGGAGCGTGTTACAACGTTATCTCTCGATCTCGGTTGTAACTCTCAAATTCAATCAAAGCTAGCTAGATTTTGATATACACAAGCAATTATCTATGAACAATAAATATCAATGCGCTCCAATACCAATGAATCAATAAATCAAACACAACGAACTAAAACTTCAATAATATAAACCAAATTCAATTCAAATCAAATACAGATGAGTTTTCTTGTCTCTCGACCTCAAAAACAACAAATGAAAATGAAAATCAAATAAATGAGAGTTCAGAAATACGATAAACGATGGATGAATCCGTGCGTTGCACCGTGATTTCTTCTATTGTTCCTTCCTTGCACTCCGGAAGAGATTGGCTCGACTTTGGACGAAGAACGGAGATTGGATCTCCTTGGCGGCGTTGGGCAGCGGCTCCTTGACCTAGAAAATGTCTGATATTGGATATAAAATTCATCTTTTTTTCTTTTGTGGAAGAGAGTCCCTCTTAATAGCCCTCCAGAATCACGATAAAAAAGGAAAATAAAATCTTCAGATCTCGCGTCTCGATCGATCGAGATTTTCACCGATCGATCGGTGCACTGTTCACGCCAGCTTTTGGAACTTACTGTAGGGTCTTCCTACCTTAACGTCATTTAAATAGCTTAACAAGAAATAAACATGCATTAAAGACATCTTAGAGTACTGGTTGCTATGTGAGCTCAAGGTAAATTACAGGCCCAAAAGAAACTTCAATACTTAGTTAATTACATTCCCCAAAAGAATGTTAAGGCTAACAAAATCCTGTATCTATCTTCTTATGCTCGTTAGCTCACCATCTCAACCCGCCCCTTGATCTCGATCCAAAAGTGTACCTACAGGAACAGCCCATCGTGAGCATATACATCATTACTTAACATCATGAAATAATAGCATATAATTAATGCATGGAAATATTTGATAACGTATACTTCCTGTTTAATAGTACTATCCTTCCTTGGTTGTCCCTGTGTCATAATTACGCATATGATCATTAGTTCAAGACATGAATGAATAACATCGTACTTCGTATAAATGCTCACAACAATCTATGTTAATTAGAAATGGGACTATCCGGGTACTATTATGACAGCGGCACAATTGGCCCCCTCGCTCGACATAACACATCTTATGATACCCATCGCTACGCCTTGATAGCGGATGTATCCCTTATTCAGCGGATGATACCCATCGCTACACCTAGCGGATGTACCCCATCGCTCAGCGGATGATACCCATCGCTACACATAGCGGATGTACCCCATCGCTCAGTTATGTGAGCGGCAAGACCTTCCTCGCTTGCCCATAATAGTCACCGGACATTCGACCACTCTAAGTAGCATAGTCAAACATGCGTCATCATCTTATAAGGATCATCATTCCAAACATCATCACCGTATCGTAATTGTTATCGTAACATCATATCATCTTTGTTTATAACAATATCATCATCAATAATCATCATAAACATCATAATCATCATCATAAACACTTACACAATTTAATGTATAGTCATAGTTGAGGAATATGTTACCGTTGATGCCCGTACGTTTCTTACGTACCTTATCAAAATGTGGCGAAGTCGTAGTACTTTATCGTCTCGAAGTTGTGGGTCCTTGGGATGGTTCTACACAACCATACAATTCAATATTAGAAGCTAATCATAGTCCAATATTCAAAATTCCCACAAAAATGCCAAAAACACACTTTTGTGTGTCTCGCGATCGATCGCCAAGTCGTCCCGATCGATCGCGAGAACACACTGCCCGCATCAACAAAATTATTCATTCGGCGATCGATCGCCACTTTTGGCGCGATCGATCGCCGAGCTCACCGATCGATCGCCCAAAAGTGGCGATCGATCGCCAAAGGCTTCTGGAGCCTACTGCCTGCTCGCGATCGATCGCCAAAAACGGGCGATCGATCGCCAGCCTCTGTACATCGAAAAACTCCATTTTTGCACCTTAAAACCTCACCAACCTCAACCATCATTTATTCCAACAACTTAAAAACATTAAAACACTCAAAACCTTCAATACACATCATAAAACCATTAAAAATCCAACATCCCACCAAGAATCACACTAACCCAAACAAACCCATTTCAAACCCTTTTTAAAACCCTTCCAAAACTTAACAAACATTTCAAGAACATCAATAAGTGCTATATAAACATCATAAGCACTAAATCTTACCAAGAAATGCAAGAAGGAAGCTTTTACAAGGATTTCTTCCCACCTTTAGGGTTAGTTTCGAAAATGGGGGAAGGGAATTTGGGGAAAGTGATATTGGGAGTTTGAGGGTAAAAGTGAGGTGAAAATGAAAGTGGTGGGTTATGTCTTACTTTTTAACTTGTACTCCAATATCAACATGATGTATTTAAAATACATTAACATGATAAGCATTTACAAATAGAAATCAACTTCATTAAACCCACATCATCCTCATAATTAAAATTAATATCCTTAAATCATGTTACTTCTTCATTTCCCCCACATGGCTTAAACATCATAATAAATCATCATATAAACATAATTAATGTTCAAGTTACCATCAATTAATTTCGGGGCATTACATTACTCCCCTACTTATAAGATTTCGTCCTCGAAATCGCATGCACTTACCCAAAAGAAACTAAACATAAATCATACCAGAAAATAGTTCCGGGTAGTGCTGCACCATATGCCGTTCCGTCTCCCACGTAGCCTCCTCGACACCCCGGCGATCCCACTGAACTTTGACCATTGGTATTATCTTACTTCGTAGCCTGCGATCCTCACGATCAAGGATTCTAACCGGTCGTTCAACATAGGATACATCTGAACTCAACTGAACCTCCGAAGGCTGCAATACATGAGACGGATCGGGTTCATACTTTCTCAACATGGAAACGTGGAAAACATCATGAATACCGGATAAGGACGGTGGTAGAGCCAAACGGTAGGCCAAAGTACCGATGCGTTGCAATATCTCATACGGTCCCACATATCTCGGAGATAATTTTCCCCGCATACCAAAACGAACCACACCCCTGAAGGGTGAAATTTTCAAGAAAACTTTATCTCCGACTTGGAATTCTAGCGGTCGTCGCCGCTTATTGGCATAGGCCGCTTGTCTATCTTGGGCCGCTTTCATCTTTAAGCGTATCGTCTTTATCTTCTCTTCCATATCTCTAATCATATCCGGCCCTCCAACCGCCTTACTAGTCAAGTCCTCCCAATACAGCGGTGATCTACATCGTCGTCCGTACAGAGCTTCAAAAGGGGCCATTTGAATGCTCGCCTGATAGCTGTTATTGTATGAGAACTCTACCAGTGGTATAGACTCTTGCCACGGAGTATCAAACTCCAAAACACATGCCCGCAACATATCTTCGAGCGTCTGTATAGTGCGCTCCGTTTGACCATCTGTCTGAGGGTGATAAGCTGTACTCAGTCTCACCTCGGTGCCCAAAGCTGATTGGAGGCCCTCCCAGAAATGAGAAGTGAACCTCGGGTCTCTGTCAGACACTATCGAAACCGGAATGCCATGCAACCTTACCACATCCCGCACATAGAGTTGGGCCATCTTTAGATATGTGAAAGTCATACTGTAAGGAATGAAATGAGCTACTTTCGTCAGCCTATCCACGATCACCCAGATCGCATCAAATCCAGAGGCCGACCTTGGCAAGTGAGTTACGAAGTCCATAGATATATGTTCCCACTTCCATTTAGGTACCTCTAAGCTCTTCAACTCACCACCAGGCCTCTGTCTTTCTGCTTTTACTTGCTGGCAGATCAGACACCTCTTGACAAAAGCAATTACTTCACGCTTCATGCGTCTCCACCAAAATTGACCACATAGGTCCTTGTACATCTTTCTTCCTCCCGGGTGGATACTGAACCGGCTACTGTGAGCCCGTTCTAAAATTCCTTTACGTAATCCCGGCGCATTTGGGACCACCCATCGGTTGCCCAATCTTAAAGAATCATCTTCGGCCACTCTAAACTTTGTTGGCTGACCTCGAAGTACTATTGACGTCCATCTCTGAACTTCATCATCCGACCTCTGGGCTTTTCTGACTGCCTCAAATACATCCGGCTCAGCCAATAAGGTTGACACTCGCACCGGCGACGTGTCCACATCAAAATCATAGCCTAAATGGCAATAGGAAGCCATCATAGCTGATAAGCTCATAGTATCATCAGCGGTGCTCTTCACCTTTCGACTTAAGGCATCTGCTATCATATTTGCTTTACCCGGATGGTACTCTATCTCACAATCATAATCTTTGAGCAAGTCCATCCATCTTCGTTGTCTCATATTCAGTTGTGCTTGGGTGAATAAGAATTTCAAGCTCTTATGGTCTGTAAAGATGGTAAACGTCGTACCATAAAGATAATGACGCCAAATCTTCAAGGCGAAGATGATGGCTGCCAACTCCAGATCGTGGACTGGGTATCTGGTCTCATGAGGCTTCAGCTGCCTCGAAGCATAAGCCACCACATGCTTATCTTGCGTCAACACACAACCCAAACCTTGCAATGATGCATCCGTATACAAAGCAAACTTCTTATCCTCAGAAGGGATTATCAATACTGGCGCTGTCGTCAAGCGACGTTTCAACTCTTGGAAGCTCTCCTCACAAGCTTCGGACCAATAGAACGGAACTCCCTTCTGAGTCAGTTGGGTCAACGGTTTAGCGATCTTAGAGAATCCTTCGACAAAACGTCGGTAATAGCCCGCTAAACCGAGGAAACTCCTTATCTCGGGCACCGAAGTGGGTGCAGCCCACTCCAAAACAGCTTCAATCTTGCGGGGATCCACAATATCCCACGGCTGGATATTACATGACCCAAGAACACCACACTGTCCAGCCAAAACTCGCACTTGCTAAGCTTTGCATATAATTGATGATCCCTAAGGATCTGAAGTACTGTCCTCAAGTGCTCAACATGTTCTTCTTCAGTCCGAGAGTAGATGAGTATATCGTCAATGAAAACTATGACGAATTGGTCCAAAAATGGCTGGAACACCTTGTTCATCAAACTCATGAAAACAGCCGGGGCATTTGTCACCCCAAAAGGCATGACTAGGAATTCATAGTGCCCATATCTGGTTCTGAAAGCTGTCTTCTGTACATCATCCTCTCTAACTCGGATCTGGTGGTACCCTGACCTCAAATCAATCTTACTGTACAACCTCGTACCCTGTAACTGGTCAAACAAATCATCGATTCTTGGGAGGGGGTACTTATTCTTCACGGTAGCTTTGTTCAGTTGTCTGTAATCGATGCACAGACGCATCGAGCCATCTTTCTTCTTAACAAATAACACTGGTGCACCCCAGGGCGATACGATCGGGCGTATGTAGCCCTTATCAAGGAGTTCTTGCAACTGAACTTTTAATTCCTTTAACTCCGGTGGTGCCATCCTATACGGGGCACGGGAAATGGCTGACGTCCCCGGTAGTAATTCAATTCCAAATTCGACCTCTCTCGCCGGTGGGAATCCAGGAATCTCTTCAGGAAATACATCAGGAAATTCCGCCACTACGGGCACATCTTCAACCTTTAATTCTTCCTTCTTTCCAGAAATATCAATAGCATAAATGAGATATCCTGTATGGCCTCGTTCCAATAATTGTGTCATCTTGACCGCGGATATTAACGGAATCTTTGAACGAGAACCATCTCCATAGAACGTCCACTGAACTCCTTCACCAGATCTGAATCGGACAGTCCTTTGTCTGCAGTTCACAACCGCTTGGTACCTATTCAGAACGTCAATACCCAATATACAGTCGAAGTCTGACATTCCCAGAACGATCAAATCCGACCTTAACTTGTTATCCTCAAAATAATGAGGCCATCATAGACAATCTGATCAGCAATCAAACTTCTTCCGGCGGGTGTCGAGACTACAAGAGGCGTGGGCGACGGAGCAGTGCATAAGTGGTGTCTTTCCACAAAACTCGTCGACACAAAGGAGTGTGACGCACCTGTGTCGATCAATATAAAGGCAGGGTGCGTAAATAAAAGACACGTACCCGCTATGACCTCCTCCGGAGCCGCTGTAGCCTGCTCCCTTGTCAATGCATACACTTGTCCTTGAGGTGGCCCCGTAGGCTGACTTCCAAACTGCCTCGGTACATATGGGGGCCTGTGTGGTGCTGCTCTGTCTGTCGACCTCCCAGTAGAATTCTGCTGCCTTCCCCTGTTGGGACATTGTCGAGCAAAGTGGCCTCTCTCGCCGCAAACATAACATCCGACACAATTCTTCGTCAAATGGGGCTGTCCACAAAGAGAGCATTGTACCTCTCCAACACTGCCTCCTCCCCGAGACTGTCCTCCTCTTGATGGAGCGTCATTCCTACGGTTTCCCTTCCATCGGTTATCGGGCCTCCTTCCACTGAATCTGGACGCCGAAGTGTTCCCCCCAGGCTTGAACCGATCACCCCTTGGCCTTAGATTGTCGGGAGCAGATCTCTGAGGGGGTGCTGGAGGTGGTACAGCATCAGGGTATGCGCCAACCCCTAGTTCGGCCAACTCCGCCCGGTTAAGTGCATCATCAAAGCAAGTGGGGCCATATGTAATCACCCTATCGTAGAGTTCTGGCCTCAAGCCCTTCATAAAGTTTCTCATTTTAGCTTGAGTGTCGGCAGCGATATGAGGCACATATCTGAGTAGAGAACAGTAGTGGAGGGCATAATCTGACACCGGCATGGTACCTTGCTTCAACTTATTAAACTCATCTTCTTTAGCTTGACGGGCAGCCGCTGAGAAGTAACGGGCTAGGAATCTTGTTCTGAACAGTTTCCAGTTTACTTCTTGACCTTGTGCCTCTTGTTCAATCACGGTGGTCCTCCACCACATCAGTGCTTTCTTGGCTAGCTGGAACTCTGCCAGCCTTATCCAGGCTGTCTTTGCACACGGGGCTGCCACAAATATTTGTTCTATCCTTTCTAGCCATTCTTCGGCTCGCTCCCCTGTCTCAGTCCCTTCGAATGTCGGGGGCCGATATGCTAGAAACTGAGTCAGACTCAATTCTCCCGGTAATAGCTGTTGTTCGGACGGCTCCTCGCCTAGGGCTGGCGGGGGTAGGGGATTCGTGCGCCCCGCACTAGCGTTCACACTTACAGCATCACCAATGTCGATATTTGCTGTCCATACTGCAACACAAGGGTTAACAACAAAAATCCAAAAGCAGTTCATATATACATCGTCAGAAACCATAACATGTTATCATAACAGTCATATACTTCATGTATAACATAGCATGTCAAGAGCAAGCGCCTAGCCAACCTACTGCTAAGGCTACCCTTCACTCATCCCCGGGTTATCTAACCACTGCTCTGATACCACTAATGTAGGGTCTTCCTACCTTAACGTCATTTAAATAGCTTAACAAGAAATAAACATGCATTAAAGACATCTTAGAGTACTGGTTGCTATGTGAGCTCAAGGTAAATTACAGGCCCAAAAGAAACTTCAATACTTAGTTAATTACATTCCCCAAAAGAATGTTAAGGCTAACAAAATCCTGTATCTATCTTCTTATGCTCCTTAGCTCACCATCTCAACCCGCCCCTTGATCTCGATCCAAAAGTGTACCTACAGGAACAGCCCATCGTGAGCATATACATCATTACTTAACATCATGAAATAATAGCATATAATTAATGCATGGAAATATTTGATAACGTATACTTCCTGTTTAATAGTACTATCCTTCCTTGGTTGTCCCTGTGTCATAATTACGCATATGATCATTAGTTCAAGACATGAATGAATAACATCGTACTTCGTATAAATGCTCACAACAATCTATGTTAATTAGAAATGGGACTATCCGGGTACTATTATGACAGCGGCACAATTGGCCCCCTCGCTCGACATAACACATCTTATGATACCCATCGCTACGCCTTGATAGCGGATGTATCCCTTATTCAGCGGATGATACCCATCGCTACACCTAGCGGATGTACCCCATCGCTCAGCGGATGATACCCATCGCTACACATAGCGGATGTACCCCATCGCTCAGTTATGTGAGCGGCAAGACCTTCCTCGCTTGCCCATAATAGTCACCGGACATTCGACCACTCTAAGTAGCATAGTCAAACATGCGTCATCATCTTATAAGGATCATCATTCCAAACATCATCACCGTATCGTAATTGTTATCGTAACATCATATCATCTTTGTTTATAACAATATCATCATCAATAATCATCATAAACATCATAATCATCATCATAAACACTTACACAATTTAATGTATAGTCATAGTTGAGGAATATGTTACCGTTGATGCCCGTACGTTTCTTACGTACCTTATCAAAATGTGGCGAAGTCGTAGTACTTTATCGTCTCGAAGTTGTGGGTCCTTGGGATGGTTCTACACAACCATACAATTCAATATTAGAAGCTAATCATAGTCCAATATTCAAAATTCCCACAAAAATGCCAAAAACACACTTTTGTGTGTCTCGCGATCGATCGCCAAGTCGTCCCGATCGATCGCGAGAACACACTGCCCGCATCAACAAAATTATTCATTCGGCGATCGATCGCCACTTTTGGCGCGATCGATCGCCGAGCTCACCGATCGATCGCCCAAAAGTGGCGATCGATCGCCAAAGGCTTCTGGAGCCTACTGCCTGCTCGCGATCGATCGCCAAAAACGGGCGATCGATCGCCAGCCTCTGTACATCGAAAAACTCCATTTTTGCACCTTAAAACCTCACCAACCTCAACCATCATTTATTCCAACAACTTAAAAACATTAAAACACTCAAAACCTTCAATACACATCATAAAACCATTAAAAATCCAACATCCCACCAAGAATCACACTAACCCAAACAAACCCATTTCAAACCCTTTTTAAAACCCTTCCAAAACTTAACAAACATTTCAAGAACATCAATAAGTGCTATATAAACATCATAAGCACTAAATCTTACCAAGAAATGCAAGAAGGAAGCTTTTACAAGGATTTCTTCCCACCTTTAGGGTTAGTTTCGAAAATGGGGGAAGGGAATTTGGGGAAAGTGATATTGGGAGTTTGAGGGTAAAAGTGAGGTGAAAATGAAAGTGGTGGGTTATGTCTTACTTTTTAACTTGTACTCCAATATCAACATGATGTATTTAAAATACATTAACATGATAAGCATTTACAAATAGAAATCAACTTCATTAAACCCACATCATCCTCATAATTAAAATTAATATCCTTAAATCATGTTACTTCTTCATTTCCCCCACATGGCTTAAACATCATAATAAATCATCATATAAACATAATTAATGTTCAAGTTACCATCAATTAATTTCGGGGCATTACACTTACTGCCTCGCTCGATCGATCGACAATTTGAAAATTTCAGCTCCGAGGTTACTGCCTCGCTCGATCGATCGATAATTTCACCGATCGATCGAGCCTTCAAATCAGACTCTTGCTTCTGGCTGGCTCGATCGATCGAGAATAAATCTCGATCGATCGAGATCTGAAGAAACCATCTTCAATATTTTCATCATCTTTTATGCCTCGATTTCGCCCGTTATCTTCTCATTAGCTCATTTCTTCCACTTCCGATCAAATTTCCTGAAACAAACGAATAAACACCAAAAAACATAATATCATCCAGGAAAAAGTACGGAAAATGGGAAGAAATTACAGTTAAAATCACTCAAAATCTAAGCCTATCAACTCCCCCAAACTTAGACTTGATCGTCCTCGAGCAAGCAATAAACTCAAAAAGAAAAGTTAAACTCGATACTAAGCATGAATCATCCTTACAACATATGCAACAGCTCAGAAATCCTACTTACACATCAATAGAAGTCAATCAACATTTAACAAGAAGCAATTTCTCCTAAGTTAAACAATACATCGCAACATCGGAACGTGTGTGTGTGCTATTGTCAAACATGAGTTACATATATATCTTTAACATCAACATGTGCCATATTAACTCCTAGTCAAGATTACTTTGAATTACTCTACAAGTTTACTATCCAGCACTTCTCCACTAATGTAATTGTTCCCTAGACTTGGATCAAAAGGTCTTGAAAGCTTATAACGTTAGGCCTTTTGGTGTCGGCTTCAAAGAAAAGGTAGGATGAATTCAAAGAAGAGAGTATAACAAAATCAGTTCAGCTATTTTTTTTTTTTTAGCTTCTCTTCAACTTTTTTTCTAGCCTTGGCCACTTTGGGTCTTATTTTGAATTTTTCTTTTCAAGGCTTTTCTCTACATCTTTTCTTTTTCTTTGCTCATTCTTTTGTTCCTTTTGAACTCATTTGCATATAACAATTCTGTGCAATGAATGAGATTCATTATACTCTCCTAGGGGTAGGTAAATTTTTCTTTTAGGCTCAAACCAAGGTGGGTATAATGAGTTGCCAAGAATGTCGAATGGGGGTCTAATCATATGCAATGCATATACCATTATTTTTCAATAAGGCTCAAAAGGGGACACTAATGAATAATATATAACAGGTAGGCTTGAAAGGCTCAAACGGTCCAAAGATCGCCTAAATCATCTCCAAGTCTAGTTCCTAATTATAAATTTCGCCTCAAAGTGCTTTCAACTAAACTGTAGAGTTCTCTAAGATACTCAAGACTTATCATAGTTAACACAAGTTTTCAATTTAATCAATACATACTTCACTCAATCATGACTCAATAGGTGCTCAAAGTATTCCTCAGTTTTGACATGTAGTTAACAAAGGATATATACAAACAAGTTAAGCATTTCCATGACTCCTATCTAGATGAGGATTAACTTCATCATGTATTACCGTTGCAAGTCCAACTCAACAATTCTCAAGAATAACTCAATCAATAAAAAAATTTGTTGGTATTGCTCAAGGACGATTCAAGTGACAATTAAGCACACAACATGTGGATAAAACAAATTAAACACGCAAGCCACTCCCCCAAACTTAACTGAAACATTGTCCTCAATGTTTAAAAAAATCAAAAGGGAAAAAGTAAACTCCCCTGATCAAGACGCTTGCATGAGGATTTAGGAAGTTTGGCTTTTGAAAGCTCCACTGCTGTAGGGGTTCATCGCTCCACTTGAGTACCTCGCACAAGAAGGCTGGTAAAAAAAAATCGACAAGACAGAAAAACAAACTAAATGCAAAATTGAAAATAAAACAAAGCAAAATGCAAAAGGATACGCTTGGGTTGCCTCCCAAGAAGCGCTGATTTCTAGTCGTCGGCTTGACCATCAGAAGCAACCATCAAAGAGCGGTTGCCGCCCATAGTAAGTATCGTATGATACCACTAATGGGTCTTCATTCAGTATGCCCTCAAGACTGGCCAGATGTCTCCAGTGTAAACTCGTCGCTCCAACAACTTTCGTTATGACAAAGTGAGCATGGGAGAATGATTCTTTACTTGACTTCATCTCATATGGGGCGTAGTGCGGTGAAGTTGGTGGCATCGATGGGAAATACGTATCCACATATGGCATATAACATGCCTCCATCGATGGGTGCCTATCAAGGTTCTCGAAACTCTCATCCTCCAACATCACTCTTGGCTTGTTTTCCCATAGGATCTCCTCAGATGACTTTTCCACTGTAGCTCAATCACTTCCATAGGCTCAACTTCCCTTGATTCTTCCACATGAGTGGGATCACTCCCCCAAACTTGATTGGTTGAGTGATCATCATCATATAACCAGGCCTGATTTGTAGATCTCGTCTCCTCCTCTTGGCAGCTCATTGAGATGGTTTCCACTAGGATTGCTAATTGCTGCTCTAGATGACGTATATAATTGGCCTGGTTCTCTAAACGTTGCTCAGTTGATGCCATGAATCTAAATAACATATTCTCTGATTGAGCCGTTCCTTCTACAAAACTATCTTTCTTCTCGCCGTGATGCTCAAAGGTTTGGTGCGTATCATTAGGGTAGTGAGGCTCTGGTGGGTATTGGTGACTCCAACCTTGCAAGGAAGGATCAAAATGCCAGTGGTAATCGAAGTCCGCCATATCATTGAACAGGTGTAATACACTGTCCTCAACTCTATCAACCAGGGGACTCCCAGTCACCAGTGCTCCTCTGAATACCCATCCTCGTGTCTGTGCATCCAAACCTTTGAAGAAATGTTGTAAAAGAGTATAGTTCGAAAAGTCGTGATACTTGAATGTGTCTGCCAGTTCATTGAATCTCTCCCACGCCGAATAAAACAGCTCTGAAAATTGTTGGGCAAATCTTGTGAAGAATTGTTGATGAAGCATCACAAGTACCTCGCAAGAAAAACAAATAACATACTTAAATAAAATAATATTTTTTATTTATTTATTTTTTTTCCGAAAAAAAACAGAAACAAAAAGAAAACAAAAACGCAATAATAAAATTGGCTAAATTACAATTAACTAATCTCGTATGATATTATACAGATTAGTCCCCGGCAACGGCGCCAAAAACTTGACCGCTTTATTTTTAAACAATTATTTTTCAAAGATTTGTGTGAAGCGATTCTACCGCAAGTGCACGGTGTCAAGTTTTAGTATAGTGAAAATTAAGTAAAGGTTGTCGAATCCACAGGGACTAACGTATAAGTACCAAATAAGATCAATCAAATTATATTTAGCCTACGATTAAAGGAGTTTGATTAACTAATGCTAAATTAAACTAAAGAATAAAGATTAAACTAGAAACAAGGAAAAGAATGGTTCCGGAAATGCGAAGGTAAGTTACTCGAGAAAATTACCGAGTTCGTCGTTCAATTATGTTATCTCTAATGATTCAATGGAATTCTCAGTTTATCAACCAATTGATTTTAAAGGTGAAAGGTTTTACTATTATTCGATACACTCCCTCGAGCTGTAACGAAACTAACAATAAATTAGAACAAGTCACTCTCGTGCACCTATTTACTAATTTAAAGTTGCTTAAATCATCAAAACCTATTAACTCTAAATCTTTCGATATTAAGTTCTCACGTATGCGATATCATCTCTCGATCTCAATCGTGACATACATCATAAATTAATGGAGCGTGTTACAACGTTATCTCTCGATCTCGGTTGTAACTCTCAAATTCAATCAAAGCTAGCTAGATTTTGATCTACACAAGCAATTAATCTATGAACAATAAATATCAATGCGCTCCAATACCAATGAATCAATAAATCAAACACAACGAACTAAAACTTCAATAATATAAACCAAATTCAATTCAAATCAAATACAGATGAGTTTTCTTGTCTCTCGACCTCAAAAACAACAAATGAAAATGAAAATCAAATAAATGAGAGTTCAGAAATATGATAAACGATGGATGAATCCGTGCGTTGCACCGTGATTTCTTCTCTTGTTCCTTCCTTGCACTCCGGAAGAGATTGGCTCGACTTTGGACGAAGAACGGAGATTGGATCTCCTTGGCGGCGTTGGGCAGCGGCTCCTTGACCTAGAAAATGTCTGATATTGGATATAAAATTCGTCTTTTTTTCTTTTGTGGAAGAGAGTCCCTCTTAATAGCCCTCCAGAATCACGATAAAAAAGGAAAATAAAATCTTCAGGATCTCGCGTCTCGATCGATCGAGATTTTCACCGATCGATCGGTGCACTGTTCACGCCAGCTTTTGGAACTTACTGCCTCGCTCGATCGATCGACATTTTCCACCGATCGATCGAGAATTTGAAAATTTCAGCTCCGAGGTTACTGCCTCCCTCGATCGATCGATAATTTCACCGATCGATCGAGCCTTCGAAAAATCAGACTCTTGCTTCTGGCTGGCTCGATCGATCGAGAATAAATCTCGATCGATAGAGATCTGAAGAAACCATCTTCAATATTTTCATCATCTTTTATGCCTCGATTTCGCCCGTTATCTTCTCATTAGCTCATTTCTTCCATTTCCGATCAAATTTCCTGAAACAAACGAATAAACACCAAAAAACATAATATCATCCAGGAAAAAGTACGGAAAATGGGAAGAAATTACAGTTAAAATCACTCAAAATCTAAGTATCACTTATCACCCTCAGACAGATGGCCAAACGGAGCGTACTATACAGACGCTCGAAGATATGCTGAGGGCATGTGTTTTGGAGTTTGATACTCCGTGGCAGAATCTATACCACTGGTAGAGTTCTCCTACAATAACAGCTATCAGGCGAGCATTCAAATGGCCCCTTTTGAAGCTCTGTACAGACGATGATGTAGGTCACCGCTGTATTGGGAGGACTTGACGAGTAAAGCGGTCGGAGGACCGGATATGATTAAGGACATGGAGGAAAAGATTAAGATGATACGCTTAAAGATGAAAGCGGCCCAAGATAGGCAAGCAGCCTATGCAAATAAGCGGCGACGGCCGCTAGAATTTCAAGTAAGAGACAAGGTCTTCTTGAAAATCTCGCCCTTCAGGGGTGTTGTTCGTTTTGGTATGCGGGGGAAGTTATCTCCGAGGTATGTTGGACCGTATGAGGTATTACAACGTATCGGCACTTTGGCTTACCGATTGGCTCTACCGCCGTCTTTATCTGGGATTCATGATGTTTTCCATGTTTCTATGCTACGGAAGTATGAGCAAGACCCGTCTCATGTTTTATAGCCTACTGAAGTGCAGTTAGACTCAGATGTATCCTACGTTGAACGACCGGTCAGAATTCTGGATCGTGAGGATCGCAGACTACGAAGTAAAGTTATACCGATGGTCAAAGTTCAGTGGGATCGTCGGGGTGTCGAGGAGGCTACGTGGGAGACGGAGCGGCATATGATGCAGCATTACCCGGAACTATTTTCTGGTATGATTTATGTTTAGTTTCTTTTGGGTAAGTGCATGCGATTTCGAGGACGAAATCTTGTAAGTAGGGGAGTAATGTGATGCCCCAAAATTAATTAATTGCAAGTAAGGCATTAATTATGTTTATATGATGTATCATGTGTTGATGGATTTATGTGTTGGGTATTAAGATGTTAACATGATTTAATTGTGTTAATTATTAAATATGAGGAGGATGTGATTTTAGATGAAGTTTGGAGCATTTTTGTAAAATGCTTTTAAAATACTATGTTGGAGCATTTTATACATCATGTTAAGTTTGGGGTACAATTTTTAATTAAGTTAAAGCAACCCCTTTTTAAATCCTCTACCCATCACTTTAACCCCCACTTTACCTTTCACCTTTTAAAAATCCCCAAAATCACTTCCCAACCCCAAACCCTACCCATTTTCGAGTTCCACCAAAGGAGGAGAAGGAAAGTTCCACAAAAACTTTGTTTGTGTGATCTTTGCTAGGATTTGGAGCCTACAAGAGGTATGGAACCATTCCTATAAGTTTTATGATGTTTGGTGTTGAAATGGGTTAAGTTTTTGATGTTTTATGTGGGTTTGTTTGGGTATGTGTTGTTTATGGTTGGGGTATGATTTTTGAAGTGTTTTATGTGGGTTTTAGTGGGTTATGATGTTATCGAAGTTGTGAGGAAGTTTGGTTTTGGGTGGCATGAGGAGGAGCTTGAAAAATGAGCATTAATGGCGAAATTTCGGAGTACAGCACTCGGCGATCGATCGTCCGTTCTTGGCGATCGATCGCGAGCCTCCAGTGTCCGCCAGTAGCATTTGGCGATCGATCGCCACTCTTGGGCGATCGATCGGCGAGGCTGGCGATCGATCGCGCCAAAAGTGGCGATCGATCGCCAAGAAGAGAATTTTTGCCCTCGTCCAGTGCGATCTCGCGATCGATCGCGCCTGGGCAGCGATCGATCGCGAGCTGTAAAAAGATGGATTTTTGATATTTATATGGGATTTTTGGATATTGGACTATATTTAGCTTCTAATATCAATTTGTATGGTTATGTAGAACCATCCCAGGTGCCCACGACTTCAAGGAGATAAAGTCTACGATTTCTCCTTCTTTTGGAATTAAGGTACGTAAGAGACGTACGAGCATCGGACGGTAAACCATACCCTTACATATTATGATGATGTTTACGATGATGATGTTTAAGATGATGTTTACGATGATGTTGTTTAAGATGATGTTATGATGATGATGTCTATGATGATAATTATGATGATGATGCTTATGATGATGTTACGATGATGATGCTTATGATGATGTTACGATGATGATGCTTATGATGATATTTATGATGATGATGCTTATGATGATGTTACGATGATGATGCTTATGATGATGTTACGATGATGATGCTTATGATGATGTTTATGATGATGATGTTTATGATGACATCTATGATGATGAAGTTTATGATAAGGTCATACGACGTGTATGATTGGGTAAGACGCCCACGTGGTAAGATGCCACCCAAAGTATGTGAGTGGGTAAGATGCCCCCGTGGTAAGATGCCACGCAATGTTTATGATATGGTAAGACGCCATATGATTGGGTAAGACGCCCATGTGGTAAGATGCCACACGATGATTATGATATGGTAATATGCCATACAATGGGGTAAGATGCCCTAATATATGAATAAGAGTCAGGGATAACAAAGGAAGTCGAAGGACGACCAACAACCTTTACTTAACTAGGATGTTATGTATTATTGTATGCTTTTGATATAATGTTAAGTAAATATGTATATGCTCACGATGTGTTATCCCTGTAGGTACACTTTTGGACCAAGGGCCTAGGGTCGGGTTGAGGAGGTGAGCTAAAGGAAGCAAGATGAATGTAGGATGCAGGATTTTGATAGTCTCTACTCTAGGAGTAGTGTAAACCTATAACTATAACATTCATTAATGGGAATGTAATTAAATAGCTTTTGGAAATTTTATTTTGGCCTGTAATCTCCTTAGCTCAAGCTACAACCGGAACCCTTAAGAGGTTATAAATGCATGTTCTGTCCAATTTATGTGTACTAATTGACATTAAGGTAGGAAGACCCTACAACAATAGAGCAAATGCCAAAACCAATATAAACCCGAAAGATAATAACATACCTCGATGTGAATCGTCCCGGAAGTCAGTCCATCAAGACTGCAAATCAATCAAAAAACCCATCGGTTCTAACATAGATATCTTTCAATGATATCCACTACTCACCCACAATGGCTGACACGCATCGTCATGATGTGGACCATTAGTATACAACAGTATACTCACAGAAAATCCGGTTTCCGCTTCCCGGTCTATCTCCTCCAAAGGAGTAGTTGCACCACTTGCAATCCGGATCGGGTAAACCATGGTCACTAATCCACACAAAACACATCACTACAGATGTCTATAACCATGTGTTCCAAGAAATCCCATCTTGGTCCAAAACACACTATCGAGACTCTACAAGGTCTCAAGTTCCACAGGGGACATGCAAGACAAACAATTGCATTCCCGAACACGTGTCGACCGTGACACTAAATAAATCCGAATCCTGGCCATCCCTCATTTATCCTGGGATTCAACAATCCTAAAACAGGAAGGCTATCGAATTATCCAACAAGAACTACCATGGGTCCAAAACACGACAATCCCTCCTCAGGGGAAGTCAAACGGACCTCACGATTATTCCTCAGAATACATCGTGCCATCGAGATTACCAATCTCAAATTGTCACAATATCCCACCGGAGATTCATCAAACCCAGCACACTAATCCGACGATCAACAAGGAACGAAATAGAGTTGACATTCGTATACACACACGGGTATACATGTCCAAGCACCAACACAACAGGAACACTCAAAGCAATAGACTCGGGTATCTCCAAGCATACCCAAAGTCCCAAAACCTACTGCCAAGCCTCGATTATTCTCACTCCACGGAGAATAGTGGTCAAACCAAAGCCAAAGGGTGTGATTTCAACATGAACACCACACAATCAAAGCAACGAATCTCCCAAAAGATTCAACCGGCAGGTATAACAATACCGCCTTTCCCACAAGGGTAGCGTCATGAATCCATGACCTCCAACCTCGAACCACCGTCCGGGAAACTGGATATACATACCAAAATATATCTCGGAACCAAAATATGCACTTGGTTCAGAATAGTGCATCGAAGCCACTATCATCAAATCGAAACTCGTATACGCCATGTATACTCAAACAACGATGCCCTGTACCATTGCCATAGTACTCCACACTCGAGCATCACCCCAGAGACGTCTTGTGATATCCCCAAAATGATTATATGATTTTAATCATTTAATTTAAATTATGTTGATTTGGGTGTTAATTCATGGGATTGAATTAATATTATTGGGGAAATTCATTTCAGGGTTCATGTGATTCATGTTGGGTTTTTGGGGTTGTGGCATGTTTATTTGGGGTGTGTGTTGTTTGTTTTGGTAAAGCAAGTTAATGGGAATTGAAGTATTTTATGAGAAAATACTATAAATATCATGTGAAGATATTTTATTGCTTCGTGTTAAATACCAGGACCAAAACATAACACATCAAACCACCCAACACCCAACCACCCCCCCCAACCCATGCCAATCACACTGTGCACAGGCTGACTTCTCACCCCACTTGGTTCAATTATTTGACCACTCTCAGCCATCCCAAATCTCGGCCCTTCTCTCCCATTTCTTCACAAACACTTGCTAAGCAAAGTTCTGAGGAGCTTCCCCTTTTTCATCGCCTGGAAGTCCTTCCAAAATCGGAGCAAAGTAGGGTGAGAAACCATGCTCTGTTTTTGTTTTAAACTTGTTTAAGTACATGTTTTTAGGTGGCGTGAAAATGGCATGTTAGCTTAGGTTTCTTAAAACCTTCGATTTAAATGCTTACATGGTGTTATTATGAGGTTCTCTGTATTTTTCCTTGAGCATGTTGCATGTTTTATGTAGAGGATTAAAGCATGTGAAGTTTAGTGTTCGAAAATCTGGGTAAGGAATATGCCCTGTTTTCTGGAAAAATATGGTTTGGGAGTGATTTTGAGGAGGTGATATTATGCATGTTAGAAGGGTTTTAGGGTGAACCTTCGATTTGAGTACATGCATGGTAGTTTGTAAAGCCCAGGACATTTCATGTTTGAGCACGTTTTATGAAATATGTGGTAGTTTTTATAGCATGAAATGAAGTACTCAAAAATCTGGTAATGAAATATGTTGTTCTGTTTCCGGAAAAGTTGGTTGAGTACTTATGTAAATGGTTGACGTTTATGCATGTGGGCTTAAGTTTGAGGTGTAAATTTGATATGAATACACTCAGGGTAGTGTGTGATAACTGCTAGCATGTTGGTCTTGGCATGCTGTATGTCTTACATGTTAGATTTAAGGGTGTGAATATAGGTGTTCGAGAATTCTGGGTTGGTATTTCTCGAACAGAGCATCTCGATCGATCGACATTTCATCTCGATCGATCGAGCGAGGCAGAATCTTGGTTTTGATTTAAGGCGTCTTCTCGATCGATCGGGAAGAGGGGCCGATCGATCGAGAGACCCAGAATGTTGAAAAATATAAATTGATATATTTTGTTAAAGTTTTGATATTGGATTGTAATGAGACATCTAATATTGTGTTGTACACTGGTGTAGAGCCTTCACAGGTAGCTACACAGCGCAGGGGATAGAGTCCTGCAACACACCACATTTTGGAAAGGTACGTAAGCGACGTACGGGCATCCCGACGGTAACATGTACTTATGTTTGTCTGTGTGACACATGATGAATGCAATGTGATGCATTAAGATTATGATACATGTTATTATGCATTGTGTTGCATATTATGCATTGTTGTTGCATATTGTGATGTGGAATAAAGAGGTGTATTCCACGAGTCAGGGCGATCACAGTTAAGGTTTTAATGCTTACGCTTTGCCGCTGAAAATGTGGAGCGGGAGGGGGGAGGCTCGCTTGCACATGGAGGCGAGGTATACCATACTGAGCGAGGAAGAGATACAGCTAGTATGAAGAAGCGAGTATGCGATACCGCTTGTTTTGAGGTTATGAAAGCATTAAAATAACCGATAATGACTGACTCAAGAAAAAGAGGAAATGTCATGACATTTATTTATGAAGCCATACATTCATATAATGTGTTTTATTATGAATTATGGTACAGGGACAACCAATGGGCGGTATAAATGCAGGAAATACAGGAAGTGCTTGTGTTTAGGATTGTGCATTTATGCCTTACTTTCATATTATGTTGAATATGAATTGTTTTATGCTCATGTGTTGGGGGTTGTCTTTGTAGGTGCTTTTGTGGACGAGAACCAGGGTTGGGGTTGATATGCTGAGCTGTAAGGAGTGCTACAGGATTAGCATGTTAGGGAATTTTTGTATAGCTTCTACTGAGTAGAGTAAGACTATAATGTAGTACCTTAGTAGGAATTGTGTTATCCTTTTGAAACATTTTGGTACTGTAATCTCTAAAGCTCAGGTTAATCAACACGATACGTTACTCTGATATATTCACTTGAATGTTTAGTTCTCTAAATTGCACCTTAGTAACTTGATGTGATAACGGGGTCTCGCACGTCTCCTCGAACGTCTCACTGGACGTACGAAGCCATTACCTAGTCCAACACTAGTAGGGCTTACACTGGTTGAATCACGATCAACCCTCCACCAAAACTAGCTGCCTCCATGACAGTACAACCCAAATCTCTCCAAGAGATAAAGTCAATATAGTAGTGTCACTCCACTAACTATACCACACAATTTCAATTGTGACTTCCGTCGCATACCATATGCAAAGATGCTCAACCAGAGCTAACAACGACTTGTCGACGCTCACGTTGGTATTTCCAACAAAATTGAGTTGTCCCAAAACAAGCCTCTTAAAACATTTGCGTATAAACGTCTCCGTGAGGTATTCTTTGCCTCAATTATCAAGCCACAAAGAGACTACAAAAGTCTACCAAAAGTCCTCATCGTATCATCATACGATTCACTGAACTCGAATCCAACGAGCAGTATAACGGCAATCAAAAGCACGCTATAACATTGCCACGATATCTGGCTAATAAGCGCTGCCTCCAAAGGCTCATATCAAGCCTACCAACGTCTCATACGTACCACCCGGTATACCATACCGTAACATCCATTTAGAGGAGTGGGTCATCACCCAATATTCCTCTAAAACCAAAGCATAATGGACATCCCGGTGTCCTTGCTCAACCACGAAGCAATCCTAATCCATTAGGACTTATCCCCCGCCCTCAGGGTGGGTGTGACCACGCCTACCGCAGATCACAACAACAAGTGAGTAGTTTCCTCAATGACTACTCTTACCACCAATTACTTGGCCTAAGCCAACCAGCGAGTATACCCAAGGGTATCATTACTAGAACAATATATACACCAAAAATGTGTTGCGGTACAATCCCTGTACGGTGCACCCAATAATTCTTCGAGCAACCTGCTCGGCATAATGGTCTCGTCAACTAGTGACCCAGACATTACCATGTGCTCACCAAGAGCACTCAAACCATACATCTCAATACATAACATAAATGTATTAATCATCAAAACGACGCTACACGTCTACATAGAACATCAACTATGTCATCGTCATCCCGTGACGGCATATGTCAACATATGACATCCAATTAACATCGTCAAACACATGACGTATATAACATGTAGTATCCACAATGATGCTAACAAAAGTAACACGCCATACCTCATCGCTATCAAGATAGCGGAATACCTGTATCCATCGTCCACCAACGGTACACAAGTAGCATCCATCGCTCATAGGCGACATAATCCAGCGCTACGCACATAGCGGTATAACCCATCACTATAGAATCAGCGGCATGATCTCTCGTCATAGAGTCAGCGGCATAAGACATCGCTATAGATATCCGGCGGTATGAACCATCGCCATAGGTGTAGCGGAATGACCCGTCGCTATGTAATATCCGGTGGCACGAATCATCGTCAATAGAATACCCGGTGGCATGAACCATCGCCAATAGAATAGCGGAATGAGACATCGCTATCAATATATCCGGCGGCAAGAACCATCGCCAATCAGTATAGCGGAATGAACCGTCGCTATCAATATACCTGGCGGCATGAACCATCGCCAATCAATATAGCGGAATGAACCATCGCTATCAATATACCTGGCGGCATGAACCATCTCCAATCAATATAGCGGAATGAATAATCCCTATCAATATACCTGGCGGCAAGAACCATCGCCAATCAATATAGCGGAATGAACCATCGCTATCAATATACCTGGCGGCAAGAACCATCGCCAATCAATATAGCGGAATGAACCATCGCTATCAATATACCTGGCGGCAAGAACCATCGCCAATCAATATAGCGGAATGAACCATCGCTATCAATATACCTGGCGGCATGAACCATCGCCAATCAATATAGCGGAATGAACCATCGCTATCAATATACCTGGCGGCATGAACCATCGCCAATCAATATAGCGGAATGAACAATCCCTATCAATATACCTGGCGGCAAGAACCATCGCCAATCAATATAGCGGAATGAACCATCGCTGTCAATATACCTGGCGGCAAGAACCAACGCCAATCAATATAGCGGAATGAACCATCGCTATCAATATACCTGGCGGCATGAACCATCGCCAATAGAATAGCCGATCCCTAGTCATTGTCACGGTAGTGTATTTTAATGCCCCTCGCTCAAATAAAACATGCGGTACTCCCACCCCTCGCTTCACATATAGGCGGCATAGAATAACCTCGCTTAAATGGACATGCGGCGCTCCCACCCCTCGCTTCACATTTTAGCGGCAAATATTCTTTCCCCGCCTCATATGATAACCACGCTTCAATGTGACATGCGGCGCTCCCACCCCTCGCTTCACATTTTAGCGGCACAAAACAATAAATAGCGGCAAGCATTTAAAATCATCACTCATCCATAACAATGACTCATGGGATATTCACCAAGTATTTCATCCATACCTGCATCACAAAGCATAATCCATATTCCAACATACATCATCATGAGTGTATTTTAATGCACCTCGCTCAAATGCGACATGCGGCACTCCCACCCCTCGCTTCAGCATTTGGCGGCAAAGCATTAAAATCATCACTACATGTACACATGCAACCACAATGCATAATTCCATGATGTATATAAAACGCAGGTTACCGTTTCGTGTCTTTCAACCATGGCCTTAGCCTTTCACGTCATAGTGTCCCTACAGGAACAATCCCAAACCATGAGCATACGATAATCCATATTCCCCACAATATGATTATAATGAGTAAATGCATAAACTATGAGTACAAAGTACTTCCCGTATCCCAATGCATTTCAAAAGGCTCCATTTGGTTGTCCCTGTGTCACAACTCACAATCATACAACAGGTTATATTATGATTCTATAGATGTCATGACATATAATCGTTTCACTATGATCACATATCACAAATGCACATAAGCAAAATAGTTGTGCCACACAACACTAACTACTATCATGCATAAATATGTGCTACCCATCCTTATCAGCATGTTCCAGGCCTTCAACAGCCCCAAAGAGCTAACCACTGCTCTGATACCACTAATGTAAGGACCCCCGTGCCCTTAATCCGTTATTAGTGTATTAAGCCATATCATTAGTGCATATAATCATACTATCAGGGGAAAAACCATATGCAAGTGCAACACCATATGCTATCCAGAAAATTTCTTGCATTTAAACCACATAATATTCAAATTCCCCAACCATGATTATCCATATAGCATGCACCCTCATAATACACTAACATACTCTTAGTTCATTTAGCAATTCTATATCTAATTGCGTGTAAACCATAAATGAACAGAGAAGAGCCTGTAGCCCATTTATACATTCCATATACACATAATATGTACTCACATAAGAGTACCCAATGAATGAGCGTGTATCTAATGTATAAAACACTCTGCTGGATACTGTTACTGGCGCTTCGATCCTGGAAGCACCTCTCAAGAGCAACTCGATCTCGACTCTGGATCTAAGCACCTGTCCATCAAGCTCTGGTACCTCAATCCTGGAAGTACTTCAATCAACAACCCGAGCTCAACTCCAAAGCTGCTGCTACACCTGTACCACCTGCCCCAACAGAGACAGCCCCCACACGGGGTGAGCATACCAATATCCCAATCCAATAACCACAACAATACAATTCATAATTTACAACAATGTAAATGCTATGAAATACAAAATATACTCCCTGGATGGCATCATCCTCATCCGGGGTTTCCTGTACTGTCCCTGTTCTCAAAACACTGAAACCATCAAATTCCCAAATGCCAGTTAATCATTACATTGATTAACAATTCTATGAGCCATATACCAATGTCATAATCAATAACATCAAATCATTAAACAATGATTATAGACAATCCATGTTTCTCACTTATGGTTTCATAGCTCTATTTCATTGCTCGCTCTACAATAGCGGCATTCCATTTCCACGCATGCTCGATGGCAGCGGCGTCATAATCGATGTTTGCTCACAGGCGACAACATCCCAATCATTACTCGCTCAAAAGCGGCACCATGCAATTCTCAATGCATATATAGACATTTGAAGCAAGTACAATAAACCATGCATTTCAATCTCCGTTTATTGCTAATACCATGTGTCATGCATTTCCACACACATTCATTGCAATACAGTGTACCAAGCACTCAACAATTGCAATTATATTAAAGGGCTATGCTCGTACGTCATACGTACCTTATACTTTCCGTAGTTCAAGTCCAAACCTTGCCTTGGTCCCGTGACCGATGAATTATATGCTAAACATGATAATAATCCACAATTAATCTCAAGCATGCAATCATGTGCCCAAGCATGTTCACAAACCCCAAATATATCGTCATCCATGACGATTAACCATTTTAAAAGGCCCCGGGCGAAGCATGCATCGAAAACTCAACACGAATTAATTCCCCAAAATAGGGCATTGGCGATCGATCGCATGATTTCAGGCGATCGATCGCCTCTTGAAAACAGGGAACAGGAGATCGATCGCTCTTTTTCAGGCGATCGGTCGCCTCTTAGCGTAAATGGCTACTGCCTCATGGCGATCGATCGCTTCATTTGAGGCGGTTGATCGCCTCACTGTTCATCTTCCTGAAATTTCCAACAACGTCACGGCGATCGATCGCCCTGCCCTAGGGATCGATCGCCTCGACCTGTAAAAGCCAAGAATGGCGATTTTCTTGCAAAATTTTGCCCAACAACAAACCTGACACCCCTTACAACATTAAACCTCAATATAAACACCATAAAAACTCCTCAAACCAACCAACCCAAAATTCTTTAAAAACCCATTTCTTTAAATCCAACACAAAACCTTCCCAAACACCACAAAACCACTATCAAAACGAAGATAAATGCGAGGGGATGAATAATACCTTATTATCTTCGAGAAATCCGGCTCCTAGGACGAGCCTCCAACGATCTTGCCCATCAAAAGGGAAAGGGGAAGGGTTTGGGGTGAGAGAGGCGTGAGAGGGAGAGGAGAGGAATGGAATGGATTCCAAATGACGGAATCCCGAGTCCAACTGGTATATATAGCAAAAATGCCCCAGAATACCAATACCTCCACAAATACATCATGATTCATTAAAAATCATCTGTTTTCAAAAACTCTCTCTCCAACATCAAATCCCCAGACTGGCCCCAACATAAGGCACCCCGGACACCAAGTCCCACTAAAAACCCAACTCATAGGTTTTTCACCAAAATGAGGATACAATCTCATCCTTTGGATCCAACGATCCCAAATGCCCAATTTAACAACCTCGGGAGATGCCAAACCGTAATTAATTCCTAATTGCCACAATTAAAAATCCATCAAGGATTAATACCACACCGGGATTAACACCATAATCCCCGGACATCACAAATATATGTGGAATGGTGGATACGTAGATGTACGTGATCCAGGTATACGAGTTGAACATTATTGCATTGGCATGATCAATATGAGAAATGGTTGAGAATGAGATTAATTGATAGGCATAGTTGCCTTCGATATGAGATTCGTTGTGATTGAGCATAAAAGGTTGAATTGTGATTATATTGAATTTATTGCATTGATGAGTACCATATTTTGAATAATGATACTGCAACTTGATGTTTATGAAAATGTATAAGATTGAACAGGTGTAATACCCCCGAAATGTTATATGATCATGTGCTATGATGATGATTTATGTTATGTTTAAGGGTTGTGGTGTAATTAATTTGGGGGAATATAATTACGATATGATGATATGATTTAGGGGGCATGTTGAGTGTTTTTAAGGATGTATTAATTAAATGAAGTTAGAAAATATCGAGTGAGGATATTTTAATACATCGTACTAAATACCGGGACACAATTAAACACCACAAGGCACCCCAACCACACCACCCCCCCCCCCCCCCCTACTCGGCCACCTCCCCTCCCCCACTTGGCAACCCATACCTTTTCCCACTTGGCAACCCATGCTTGCACTCATTACTTTCCAATCAACTCTCCTCCATTCCCTTCTCCTCCTCCTCTCCTCCATTTTCGTTCCAGATTTAGCTGCATTAAGGCAAGGAAAAGCTTGGTTAGAAGGGTGTCTAAAACCTTGCAAAAAGAGGAGCAAAAGTAGAGGGGTAAGCCTTACTCTGTTTTTTCGGAGTCTTGGATTGAGTTGGGTTTTGTTGAACGATTCTTATGCATGTTAAGTGTAGGTTTGGGTGAAACCTTGGTATGAGTGCTTACATGGTAGTATTATGTAACTACTAGCATGGTTGTTCGAGCTTTTTACATGATTTATGTGATAGATTTCTTGTTATGAAACTATATGCTCGAAAATCTGGGAAAAGATAAGCATACTCTGTTTCTGTTTAAGGTTGGTTGAGGATGAAGATTATGATGATGTTATGATGCATGTTAGCTTAGATTTTGTTAAACCTTTGATTTAAGTGCCTACATGGATATTTTATGAAGTTCTTTACATGTTTGTTTCAGCAAGAAAGATGTGTTATGAAGTAGAAATGTTGGTGTAAAAAGAGGTGCTCAAAAATCTGGGGAAATCCCGATTTTTTTCAGAGCTCTCGATCGATCGAGATTTGGTCCCGATCGATCGAGCGAGACAGAAGGTCTAAAGCATGTTTTGAAATTTTGGTGCCGATCGATCGAAGGATTTCTCGATCGATCGGTGAAGCTTCTCGATCGATCGGTAAAATGCTTCGATCGATCGAGCGAGCCAGAATACTAAGGCACTGTTTGTGCACAGTGTCTCGATCGATTGAGACCTTGGGCCGATCGATCGAGAGAGGCAGAAAGTTGGCAAGTATAATGATGTTTTATTTTGTTAAGTTTATGATGTGAGATGGTTTTGAGGCATCTAATATGGTATTGTGTGGTCTTGTAGAACCATCCCAGGTACCGGCACCATCAAGGAGATAAAGTCTGTTGACTCCTCCTCCTTTTGAAAAGGTACGTAAGAGGCGTACGGGCATCGGACGGTAACACACATCTTTATACTACAACTATGCTTTTATTGCATGAAGTTTATACGATGTTTATATGATGATGTTTATACGATGCTTATATGATGATGTTTACATGATGTTATTGTGGTAAGATGCCACGGGGTAAGATGCCCCACATGGTAAGAGGCCATGCGATGTTATTGTGGTAAGATGCCACGGGGTAAGATGCCCCACATGGTAAGAGGCCATGCAATGTTTATAATGTGGTAAGATGCCACAGGGTAAGATGCCCATATGCATGATTATGAGTCAGGGACAACGATAAGAAGTTAATGAATAACCGGCATGTTTACTTAACCAATGTTTCATTCTTTTACTATGATGATTTATGATGTTGAATGAGATTGTGTATGCTTATGATGTGTTGTCCCTGTAGGTACGCTTTTGGACTAAAGGACTAAGGGGTCGGGTTGAGGCAGTGAGCTACGAAGAACACAGGAATGTATAGGAATCAAGTCTTGATTAGTATCTACTCTAGGAGTAGTATAAATCTAAACATGAACATCCTTTTGGAAGTGTAATGAATTTATTTTTGAAGTCCTTTATTTGGCCTGTATTTCTGATAGCTCATGTAACAACCAGAACCTTAGAATGTTATTAATGCATGATTAGTCCTTCTTTGTCTCTTAATCACTGTTAAGGTGGGAAGACCCCACATTAGTGGTATCAGAGCAGTGGTTAGATAACTCGGGAATGAGCGAAGGGTAGCCTTAGCAATAAGTTAGCTAGGTGCTTACTTTTGAACATGTTTATATGTATGTTATTCATAAAGAAGAAGATGTTATGCTAACATGTTCAATTATCTAACGATGAGTTTTATGAACTGCTTTTGGTATTGTTATTAACCCTTGTGTTGCAGCGGCATGGCAGCAAACATAGAAGTGGGTGACGCCATTAGTGTAAATGCAAGTGCTGGGCGTACGAATCCATTGCCACCACCACCTTGGGCGAAGAACCCTCCGAACAGCAGTTGCTACCTGGGGAATTGAGCTTGGCTAAGTTTATGATGTATCGACCTCCGATGTTCGAGGGAACTGAATCAGGAGAGAAAGCTGAGGAATGGTTAGAGAGGATCGAACAGATATTTGTGGCAGCGCCTTGTGCAAAGACGGCCTGGATCAGATTAGCAGAATTTCAGTTGTCCAAGAAGGCACTGATGTGGTGGAAAACCACAGTGATTGAGCAAGAGGCTCTGGGACAGGAAGTGAACTGGAAGATGTTCCGAACGCGGTTTCTGAACCGCTATTTCTCAGCCGCTGCAAGACAGGCCAAGGAGGATGAGTTTACCAATTTAAGGCAAGGTACCATGCCTGTATCTGACTATGCTTTACATTACTGTTCCTTGCTGCGATATGTGCCACACATTGCTGCAAGCACTCAAGCGAAGATGAGGAACTTCATGAAGGGTTTGAGGCCGGAACTATATGACAGGGTAATTACCTATGGCCCAGCCTGTTTTGATGATGCACTCTCACGAGCTGAGCTAGCTGAACTGGGAGTTGGCGCATATCCCGATGCAGTGCCACCTACAGCACCCCCTCAGAGATCCACTTCTGACAATTTGAAGCCCAGGGGTGATCAATTTAAGCCTAGGGGGAACACTTCAGCAACGAGATTCAGTGGCAAGAGGCCCGAGAATCGATGGAAAGGGAAAGGTAGGAATGATGCTCCATCTGGGAGAGGACAGCCTCAGGGAGACAGATCTGGAAGAGTTCAGTGCACTATATGTGGACTACCACATTTGGCAAAGGATTGTGTAGGCTGCTATGTCTGTGGCGACAAAGGCCACTTCGCTCGGCAGTGTCCCAACAGGGGAAGACAGCAGAACTCTACGGGGAGACCTGCGGACAGAACGGCACAACACAGGCCACCTTTTGTGCCAAGACAGTATGGAGGTCAGCCCGCGGGGCCACCTCAGGGACAGGTGTATGCTTTGACTAGGGAGCAGGCTACAGCGGCTCCGGAGGAAGTTATAGCGGGTACGTGTCTTTTATTTACGCACCCTGCTCTTATATTGATAGACACAGGTGCGTCACACTCTTTTGTGTCGACGAGTTTTGTTGAAAGGCACCACATATGCACTTCTCCGTCCCCCATGCCTCTTATGGTCGCGACCCCCGCTGGAAGAAGTTTGACTACGGATCAGATTGTCTACGATGGCCTCATTTATTTTGAGGATAATGAGTTAAGATCATATTTGATTGTGCTGGGAATGACAGACTTCGATTGCATTGTGGGCATCGATGTTCTGAACAAGTATCAGGCAGTGGTAGACTGCAGGCAGAGGACTGTCCGATTTAGATCTGTATTGGGAGTCCAGTGGACATTTTATGGGGATGGTTCCCGTCCGAAGATTCCGTTAATATCTGCTGTCAAGATGGCACAGCTATTGGAATGAGGTCATGCAGGATATCTTATCTATGCGGTTGATATGACGGAAAAGAGGAAGGAATTAAAGGTTGAGGATGTGCCTGTAGTGGCTGAGTTTCCCGATGTCTTTCCGGAGGAGATTCCCGGATTCCCACCGACGAGAGAGGTCGAGTTTGGGATTGAGTTACTACCAGGGACGCCTGCAATTTCTCGTGCCCCGTATAGGATGGCACCAACGGAGCTAAGAGAGCTAAAGATTCAATTGCAAGAGCTCCTAGACAAAGGCTACATACGCCCTAGCGTATCACCATGGGGTGCGCCTGTCTTATTTGTTAAGAAGAAAGATGGATCAATGCGTCTATGCATTGACTATAGGCAGCTGAACAAAGCTACAGTAAAGAACAAGTATCCACTTCCGAGGATCGATGACTTGTTCGATCAGTTGCAGGGTACGAGGCTCTACAGTAAGATCGATCTGAGGTCGGGGTACCATCAGATTTGAGTAAGAGAAGATGATGTTCAGAAGACGGCTTTCCGGACTGGATATGGGCACTATGAATTCCTGGTCATGCCTTTTGGGGTGACGAATGCCCCAGCTGTCTTCATGAGTTTGATGAACAGGGTGTTCCAGCCATATTTGGATCAGTTCGTCGTAGTCTTCATTGACGACATACTTATTTACTCTCGGACTGAAGAAGAGCATGTAAGGCACTTGAGGACAGTGCTTCAGATCCTTAGGGATCATCAGTTATATGCAAAGCTTAGCAAGTGCGAGTTCTGGTTGGACAGCGTGGTATTCTTAGGCCATGTCATATCTAGCCATGGGATATCTGTGGATCCCAGGAAGATTGAAGCTGTGATGGAGTGGGCTGCACCCACTTCTGTACCTGAGATAAGGAGTTTTCTCGGTTTGGCAGGTTATTACCGACGTTTCGTCGAAGGTTTTTCGAAGATTGCCAAACCCCTGACACAGCTGACTCAGAAAGGAGTCCCCTTCTTTTGGTCTGAGGCTTGTGAGGAAAGCTTCCAAGAGCTGAAGCGTCGTTTGACTACAGTGCCTGTGCTGGTGATTTCGTCTGAGGATAAGAGGTTCGCCTTGTATACGGATGCGTCATTACAGGGTTTGGGCTGCGTGTTAATGCAAGATAAGCACGTGGTGGCTTATGCATCAAGGCAGCTGAAGCTACACGAGGCTAGATATCCAATGCATGATTTGGAACTGGCGGCCATCATATTTGCCTTGAAGATCTGGAGGCATTACTTGTATGGCACGTCTTTCACTATTTTTACGGACCATAAAAGCCTGAAGTTCTTATTCACTCAGGCAGAGTTGAATATGAGGCAAAGAAGGTGGATGGATTTACTCAAAGACTATGATTGTGAAATTGAGTACCATCCAGGTAAAGCAAACTTAATAGCAGACGCCTTAAGTCGGAAGGTGAAGAGTACTGCAGAGGATGTTATGTGTTTGTCGGCCTTAATGACTTCTTATTGCCATCTGGGCTATGATTTCGAAGTAGACACGTCGCCTGTACGAGTGTCGACCCTATTGGCGGAGCCAGATATATTTGAGGCGATCAGGAAGGCCCAGAAGTCGGATAGTGAGGTTCAGAGATGGGCATCATTAGTACTTTAGGGTCAGCCATCCAAGTTTAGAGTGGCTGAGGATGATTCTTTGAGACTGGGCAACCGATGGGTAGTCCCAGATGCACCAGGACTGCGTAGAGGAATATTGGAGCGGGCTCACAGTAGTCGTTTCAGTATCCACCCAGGGGGAAAGAAGATGTACAAAGATCTATGCGATCAATTCTGGTGGAGACGCATGAAGCGTGAGGTGATCACGTTTGTGAAAAGATGTTTGATCTGCCAACAAGTAAAGGCAGAGAGGCAGAGTCCTGGTGGTGAGTTGAAGAGCTTAGAGGTGTCTGAATGGAAGTGGGAGCATATAACTATGGACTTCGTGACCCACTTACCGAGGACGGCCTCAGGATTTGACGCGATCTGGGTGATCGTGGATAGGCTGACGAAGACGGCTCATTTCATCCCTTACAGTATGTCATATACATACTTGAAGATGGCCCAGTTGTATATACGGGATGTGGTGAGATTGCATGGTATTCCAGTCTCGATAGTGTCTGATAGGGACCCGAGGTTTACTTCACATTTCTGGGAGGGTCTCCAGGCAGCTTTGGGCACAAAGGTGAGACTGAGTACGGCCTATCACCCTCAGACAGACGGCCAAACAGAGCGTACCATTCAGACGCTCGAGGACATGTTGAGGGCATGTATTCTGGAGTTTGATACTCCATGGCAGGATTCAGTGCCACTGGTAGAGTTCTCCTATAATAACAGTTATCAGGCGAGCATTCAAATGGCTCCTTTTGAAGCTCTGTATGGACGACGATGTAGATCACCACTGTATTGGGAGGACTTGACTAGCAAAGCGGTTGGAGGAACGGATATGATCAAGGATATGGAAGGTAAGATAAAGTTGATACGCCAGAAGATGAAAGCGGCCCAGGATAGGCAAGCAGCCTATGCCAATAAACGGCGACGACCGCTAGAATTCCAGTTAGGAGACAGGGTCTTCTTAAAGATCTCGCCCTTCAGGGGTGTGGTTCGTTTTGGGATGCGGGGAAAGTTATCTCCGAGGTATGTTGGGCCATTTGAAGTTTTACAGCGTGTCGGTACTTTGGCATATCGCTTGGATTTACCGCCATCCTTGTCTGGCATACATGATGTTTTCCATGTCTCCATGTTACGGAAGTATGAGCCAGACCCGTCTCATGTCTTACAGCCTTCAGAAGTTCAGTTAGACTCAGATGTGTCCTACGTTGAACGACCAATCAGAATTCTGGATCGAGATGATCGCAGACTACGAAGCAAAGTTATACCGATGGTCAAAGTTCAGTGGGATCGTCGGGGTGTCGAGGAGGCTACGTGGGAGACGGAACGGCATATGGTGCAGCACTATCCGGAACTATTCTCTGGTATGTTCTTAATGTTTAGTTCCATTATGATGATGCATGTGGATTTCGAGGACGAAATCTTATAAGTAGGGGAGTAATGTAATACCCCCAAAATGTTATATGATCATGTGCTATGATGATGATTTATGTTATGTTTAAGGGTTGTGGTGTAATTAATTTGGGGGAATATAATTACGATATGATGATATGATTTAGGGGGCATGTTGAGTGTTTTTAAGGATGTATTAATTAAATGAAGTTAGAAAATATCGAGTGAGGATATTTTAATACATCGTACTAAATACCGGGACACAATTAAACACCACAAGGCACCCCAACCACACCACCCCCCCCCCCCTACTCGGCCACCTCCCCTCCCCCACTTGGCAACCCATACCTTTTCCCACTTGGCAACCCATGCTTGCACTCATTACTTTCCAATCAACTCTCCTCCATTCCCTTCTCCTCCTCCTCTCCTCCATTTTCGTTCCAGATTTAGCTGCATTAAGGCAAGGAAAAGCTTGGTTAGAAGGGTGTCTAAAACCTTGCAAAAAGAGGAGCAAAAGTAGAGGGGTAAGCCTTACTCTGTTTTTTCGGAGTCTTGGATTGAGTTGGGTTTTGTTGAACGATTCTTATGCATGTTAAGTGTAGGTTTGGGTGAAACCTTGGTATGAGTGCTTACATGGTAGTATTATGTAACTACTAGCATGGTTGTTCGAGCTTTTTACATGATTTATGTGATAGATTTCTTGTTATGAAACTATATGCTCGAAAATCTGGGAAAAGATAAGCATACTCTGTTTCTGTTTAAGGTTGGTTGAGGATGAAGATTATGATGATGTTATGATGCATGTTAGCTTAGGTTTTGTTAAACCTTTGATTTAAGTGCCTACCTGGATATTTTATGAAGTTCTTTACATGTTTGTTTCAGCAAGAAAGATGTTATGAAGTAGAAATGTTGGTGTAAAAAGAGGTGCTCAAAAATCTGGGGAAATCCCGATTTTTTTCAGAGCTCTCGATCGATCGAGATTTGGTCCCGATCGATCGAGCGAGACAGAAGGTCTAAAGCATGTTTTGAAATTTTGGTGCCGATCGATCGAAGGATTTCTCGATCGATCGGTGAAGCTTCTCGATCGATCGGTAAAATGCTTCGATCGATCGAGCGAGGCAGAATACTAAGGCACTGTTTGTGCACAGTGTCTCGAACGATCGAGACCCTGGGCCGATCGATCGAGAGAGGCAGAAACTTGGCAAGTATAATTATGTTTTATTTTGTTAAGTTTATGATGTGAGATGGTTTTGAGGCATCTAATATGGTATTGTGTGGTCTTGTAGAACCATCCCAGGTACCGGCACCATCAAGGAGATAAAGTCTGTTGACTCCTCCTCCTTTTGAAAAGGTACGTAAGAGGCGTACGGGCATCGGACGGTAACACACATCTTTATACTACAACTATGCTTTTATTGCATGAAGTTTATACGATGTTTATATGATGATGTTTATACGATGCTTATATGATGATGTTTACATGATGTTATTGTGGTAAGATGCCACGGGGTAAGATGCCCCACATGGTAAGAGGCCATGCGATGTTATTGTGGTAAGATGCCACGGGGTAAGATGCCCCACATGGTAAGAGGCCATGCGATGTTATTGTGGTAAGATGCCACGGGGTAAGATGCCCCACATAGTAAGAGGCCATGCAATGTTTATAATGTGGTAAGATGCCACAGGGTAAGATGCTCATATGCATGATTATGAGTCAGGGACAACGATAAGAAGTTAATGAATAACCGGCATGTTTACTTAACCAATGTTTCATTCTTTTACTATGATGATTTATGATGTTGAATGAGATTGTGTATGCTTATGATGTGTTGTCCCTGTAGGTACGCTTTTGGACTAAAGGACTAAGGGGTCGGGTTGAGGCAGTGAGCTACGAAGAACACAGGAATGTATAGGAATCAAGTCTTGATTAGTATCTACTCTATGAGTAGTATAAATCTAAACATGAACATCCTTTTGGAAGTGTAATGAATTTATTTTTGAAGTCCTTATATTTTGGCCTGTATTTCTGATAGCTCATGTAACAACCAGAACCTTAGAATGTTATTAATGCATGATTAGTCCTTCTTTGTCTCTTAATCACTGTTAAGGTGGGAAGACCCCACAACAGGAATAGTCGTGATGGCGATGCCGGTTTGGAATTGTACAGGGAGTATATTTTATAGATTTTCAATAACCTTGATTGTTGCTTTACAATTTTGTATATTGATGTGTGAATGAATATTGAGTTGGAGTATACTCACCCTGCGTGGGGGCTGTTTCTGTTGAAACAGGTACGACGTTGTCTCGGGAAGAAAGCTTAAGCTCATGGAAAATAGTGCTCGCAGGATTATGGTACAAATATTGATTGATGGCACATCCTACGTATGCATTGAAAATTAATTCAATTATTCGTTGCTCGTGTGTGAGCACATGGATGCATGTATATGGACTGTATAAGGTTGTTGAAGCCCACTTTTGATGTCTTCTTAGTATGGTGTTTTCCCTGGCTGGGAACTTACTTAGGGTTTTGGTTTCTTTTAAGTATTGTGTTTTTCCCTCGCTGGGAGTTATTTTGTGTGTTTCATTTTCGGGTAGCTCAGTTTATGGGGAGACTCTGCCCAAATTTTTATAAAAGTCATGGGGAATATGTAAAGCATGTAATAATTCTTTTAAAGAATGAAAAGAATTTTTTTATACACAAATGATGTCATAATTGCATTATTGACGTTTTGGGACATCGGGGTCTGACATTAGTGGTATCAGAGCAGTGGTTTGCTTTTTGGGTTGTTTAAGGGCCTATGGTATGTTGAGAAAGTCAAATAACACATGATTTAAGCATGATTGCAACTTTGTGTCTGTGTGTATGCAATGTGCATAATATGATATGCAGTAATAGAAATTTGTGCTATTGTTAACCGTTTTGGTTACAGAATCATTGATGAAATACAAAGAGTGTGGTGGGGAATAACTGATCTGCAACTGGTACATATCCTCATGGTGACACTTATTGAGAAGTGCATTGAGTTAGTAACCGTTTTATAATATATCATTGATAGATGGGTAACAAATGATATGCCATGCTGAGAGTAGTTAGTTGTGTTAATTTTATATGGTTGCTACTAATCGAATAAATGAATCTTATTGAGTTGTGCAAATTTCATATACGTCTGATTTTGTAGGAGAATCAGAAAAAGGAGATATGGGATATGATGTCAGATGACATGAAAGTTTTGGCAGCACTAGACTGTGGATATGCGACAAAGAATGTGTGATAATCGGTATGATTATATTGTGATTATGAGAATGCAGGTATGTGTGAATTTATACACATGCATTGATATTGAATTGTTTGTGATATTTGAGATTTATCATATTTGACGCTATCGTATTGAAGTGACGGAAATGATGAGTATTATTGGACTGTCATATTATTGACGATGAGTATTATTGGACCGTCATGTGTTGACGATGAGTATTATTGGACCGTCATGTATTGACGATGAGTATTATTGGACCGCTATTATACTAGCGATGAGTATATCAAATTGTGTATTGATATGAAATCATATTTTGGGAATATTTATGTTGTGAACATGGATAATTTAAAGGATCAAGTGTGGATCCACTGTGTACAGTAAGTGTTATTACATCTAATTGTTTTAAGAATGTAATTTTATTCATTGTGATTATGGATATTATATGGATACCCATAGTGGCGATGAGATTATGCATCATAGTGACGATGAGATTATGCATGCCAATGTTGATGATGAGTATTGATGTATTGCTATTGTGTTAGAAATAAATATTGTTGTACCGCTATTGTGATAGCAATGAATATTAATGATATGCTGATTGCAGATAGTAGTGAACTTTGTGTTATACAAACCATATTATTGTTTCTTGGACACATGAGTTGTAGGCTCAAGAGAATATTGGAATGTTCCACGGGAACCTAGGAATTGAGGTAAATCATTTTGTTTGGTTTAACATGTTTGATTTTTGTGGATTGTGAACTATCGCGATTGATTGGTATAGTTTATGAGAACCAATTTAAAGATAAGGAGGAATTGAGAAAGAAATTGAAATGACGTATAGTGTTGATATGTTAATTGATTAATCATTCAAGGACGAGATAACAATGGGGTAATGATGATCAGATTGAAATGATATTGATTTATGAAAACATGATTGTTTTGTATACTGTGAGATTAATGATCTGTCAATCATTATATGTTGAGTTAAATGTAACCATGTTGGAATGAGATTATTGAACAGGTCATGAGATGACATGGAACATCACGGGATGACGTGAGATTGCTACGAATGTCCTGTGTGGACGTGTGATCATTGTAAACGTTGCGGGTCGACGTAGTAAGTAGGAAATGATGATGTTATTCGCTGATATATATTAACAACACTGATAAATAATCATGGAGTGAATAATGATGAGTTAGGCATGATGAGATAGACAATATAATAATGTCATAATGAGAATACATGAGATATATGACCATTCACTTTAAATGATGGACCATTTTGATATTGTATTAGAAACTGGAAGGCATATAAATGATGATATATGCGATGAGACTGATGTATGAGAAATCATGAATACATACTACACTATGACATGTTATTCATTTATGAAATAGTACTTTATTGAATAAATGAAGTACGTCATTGAGGCATGTAAGTGATTCTTATGTTGAATTTCAATCACACATATATGTGATAGTTTGTTGTAGCATGATGCGTACAAGATTTGCGTGAAACTTTTGACGCAGGGAATGTATGATGATGGGAACATTCTGAATATCAATAATGCGTAAATGATGAGGTACGTGGTTATGTTATGACTATTTGAGAAATGGTAAGGACCCCCGTTCCCTTAACCCACAATTAGTGCATTAAGCCTTACATTTGGTGCATTCTATCACATAAAAAGGGAAACTTCATGTAAACGTGGCACACAATACCACCCATAAAATTTCTTGCTTCATTTACTCTATTCCGTGCATTTTCCGATTTCCCAGTTTAAGACCATTTAACACATCATGCACCTATGTAATACACTAATCACAATCTCAATTCATCTAGCAATTCCCTAGTTGATTGCTTACACATATAATGACTAGAGAAAGGCCTATGCCTCTTATACAACACATATACACATAATTATTGCTCACACACGAGCATCGAATAAACCTATGTGTACGTAATGTATAAAAAGGGCATACACAATATCCAACTCCACATGAGCTCCGGTGCCTCGATCCTGGAATCAGCTCCAGTCCATAGCTCGATCACAGCTCCAAAGCTACCATTGTACCTGCCCCAACAGAGACAGCCCCCACACGGGGTGAGCATACCAATATCACCAAACCAATAATCACAATTATATAATTCATAAATTACAACAATGTAATTGCTAAGAATTTAAATGATACTCCATGGATGTCATCATCCTCATCCGAGATCCCATTGTATAGTCCCTGTTCTCAACAACCAAAATCATCAAATTCCAAATATCCAATTAATCATTACACCGATTAACTATATTTCTAATCCAATTCAATATCAATAGTGGAATAAATACAGATATCCTAGATATCTAGTCAAAAGCCACATTTCCTCGCTCACTCAAAAGTAGCGGCATCACTTACCGATGTTCGCTCCATAGCGACCACATCACGACAATTGCTTACTCCAAAGCGGCACCATACATCCTCCATATATGTCCATTTATCACAGTTACCATATACCATGCATTTCACGAACCAAATATTGCAAGTACCATATACCATGCACTTCCTTATCCATCAATTGCCAATACCATACATTGTGTATTTCAATACCCATTTATTGTGAGTACCACAAACCATGCATTTCAATACCCATTTATCACAATTATCATATACCATGCTTTTCACAGTTGTAACATTGTAACAGGCTATGCTCGTACGTATTACGTACCTTAAGTTTCCGTAGTCCAAGCCAAACCTTGCTTGAGTTCCATGCCTCGAGAAATATGTGCTAAAACACATAAACAACTCAAAATCATAAGTATGCAACAACGTGCCCATGCATGTTCACAACCTCTAAACCCATCGTCAATCCATGACGATTACCAAAATAAAAGCCCCCGGCTAGGCATGCATAATACCCAAAAATATGCCATTTAAAACGTTTAAAAGATAGCTAAGAAAACTCAACCGAGAGTTCCGTTCAAATAACTTGGCTCCAACCAAACCATTTTAAAAGCCTAGCATTCCCATTGGAATGTAAGCATTGCCCCGGAAGCCGACCATTTAAGTCGCAAATCCAAAATCCCACGAAAAAGCCAAGAAAATCACAAAACCCCTGCTGGCGATCGATCGCTAGCCCCTTGGCGATCGATCGCTCGATATGGCGATCGATCGCCCGACCTTACTGGCGCGAGGCGATCGATCGCTCGAATATAGCGATTGATCGCTGGCTGTTTGATTTCGCCGCGACCTATAATCCGAAAAACACTATTTTTAAGGGCTTGAAACCTCCACAAATCATACCCCAAATCCTCCCAACTAAAAACCACAACAAATCCACACCCAAGGACCTCCAACAAGGGTGTTAAACTCAAATTAAAACAAACCCAAAAGATTTTATGATTTTCACCAAAATCATCCAAACCAACCCAACCCAAAACTCAACCAAAACCAACAAAATTACAATCAAATCAAAGCTACAAGAGAGGAGAAAGAGATTACCAGCTTTTCTTCAAGAAATCCGGCCCCTAAATTGTGTTCCCAACGATTTTCATTGAAGGGGAAAGAGGGGAAGGGTTTTGGGGTAAAGGGGGAGAGAGCGAAGAGAGAGAGAGAGATGATTCCGGAAGAAAAAGACGGAATCCCGAGTCCATCTGGTATATATAGCAAAAATGCTCCGAAATACCAATACCTCCACAAATACGTTCATTAAAAATCATCTATTTTCAATAACTCCCTCTCCAACATCAAATCCCCATGCCAGCCCCAACATAAAGCACCCCGGACTCCAAGTCCCACCAAAAACCCAACTCATAGGTTTTCCACCAGATTGAGAATACAATCTCAACCTTTGGATCCAACGATCCCAAATGCCCAATTTAACAACCTCGGGAGACCCAAAACCACAATTAATTTCTAATTGCCACAATTAATAATCCATAAAGGATTATTACCACACCGGGATTAACACCATTAATCCCCGGGCATCACAGAAATACTAATGAGCTTCTGTTTAATACTTCATACCAGATGATAGCTGTGTGATGAATATGGAAACGTTGATGTTTGAAAGCATGTGAGTATTGTGATGAGCATGATGCCATGATACTATTGTACATATAGGTGACTTACTCTACAAAGGTTTGAGATTAATTATTCAATGTTAATGTTGATGCATTGTTTTAAATTGTTTATATGCAAGTGATTAGTAACGAGCGATGGACAGTACAAGATAACTTATCCAAGTAGATAAGGATAAATGATGGGTTATGAGATAAATTTGAGGGGTGAACGATATTATGATGCTATGTGCGATAATCGTGATATAAGAATATTCGTGTTAGACCATTCATTATGATTTGATATTAATGAGATGTGGTTGTTGTGCGTATAATGTTGATATACGTATGAGAATTACTAATGGGCTTTCTAGTAATTGCATTGCCCAGATAATACCCAGAAGATGATATATGAGAAGTTGATGTTTAAGGGCTCAAGAGTACCATTATTTCATACGGACAAGGGTGACGTACGATATGACAAGGTTGGTATAAGTTGCATACTTTTGCAACCACACAGGTATGAAGTTATTTATACGATAAAGGTTGGTGTATTGTCATACATTCTTATATACACATGATATGCATGAACTGCATGATTTAGCGATTATATGATGTGTACTATGATGAAAGTAAACTGTGACAGATTTAGATCTTGTGCAAGGAAACTGTACCGATGCGAGTACACAGTTACTGAAGTATGACAAGAAGTGCTTGATTGTTAGACACTGTAAGTGTTGGCTTTTATGAACTGTTAGCAATTTTCTTGATAAGTTAATTATATGAATGAGCTTTTGAAATGTAAAAAAAAATTTGAACAGAGTAAGTATGATGTTAACCTCATATTAATTTACATGAACAGAGGAATTCATATGTTAGCTTATTAAATGCTAATGTTGGGATAGAGTAAAATGATGTGATTTGCAGTCTTACCATTGTTGGTGTAATGGGGGCACATGTGTGGACCGTAATGATTCGAATGACTGTCATCCTACAGATGGTCAAATCACTATCTTGATCTGTATAATGGTAGGTAAATTTTACTGTTGGATTTTATGGTAAGCATGTATTTAAATTTCGAGGTCGAAATTTATTTAGGTGGGGAGATTTGTGATGCCTGGAATAATTATTAATTGTCAAATGGATTTAATCATGATATTTTATGATATGTCGGGATTTAATTATTGAGCATCAGATTTTGGAATGGGATTTGGATTAAATATTAAATAAATTTGTAAATTGGGTTTGAAGTAAAATAAAATGGAGTATGAGATTGTAATTGAAATATACATATCCAGAAGGGGGTTTTGAGCAAATAATAGAAATTAATTGGGGTTGGGATATTTTTTTGTGTGGTGGAGTTTAATTGGAAGGTTAAATTAAAAACACAATATCCTTCCTCTTTCCTCACCCCAACTGATTTATTGACTCTTTCTTTCCCCCAAACCTGTGCTGCCCAGCGACGTGAAGAGAAGCATGGTCTGGCCGATTTTTTGTTCCAATCTCTACAAGGTTTGTGTGGGAGTAATTCTTCCTAATGCCTTAGTCTCTTACCGTTTTGCATTTCGTTTTGTACACGAGTTTGTGCGATTTCTGGTATGTTTTATTTTAGGGAAAATGATGCTGATGGGTTCTAGGTTATTGCTCGAAAATGGCTTCTAGTATAGCTCCTAGTTGCGTATAAACTTGGTCAATCGTTATTTGAAGGATTACATTGATTCTTTCCACTCACCTTGTTCCTGCTGTTTTCCATTTCATCGTTCACTTTTGTTGATGTGTGAAGGGGTGGGGGTGGGGGTGGGGGTGGGGGGTTCGAAAATCTTGTATGCTTTTAATACCTTCATGTTGTTGTTTATTTCATCTTATTGTTGGTCCATTTCTAGGTGCAGGGATGTCTGTGCATTTTCCATGGGCTAGTATGTGTGTGAGTGTGTGTGAATCTGAGGGTGTGTGTGCATGTGTCCTGCTAGGCGTGCGTGAGTGAACTGATTGTTTAAGTTGAGATTTCTTTGTTGCTGTAGCAATGGAGTCGGTTATTGGGGCATGAATCTATAGTCATGTTTGGTTATTGGTGTGGATTGAGTTGAGATTCTAGCTCTGTCCCTCGCATTCCTGCTATGGATTTAATTGTTGGTTGAATTGGTATCTTTTGGTACAAAATCTTGATGTTTTAGTGTTCAAAAATAAGTTGTTCTAAGTTTCGAATTCTACTGCTTTTGGTTCAAAATATGGCTGCAGAAATGGACCAATTTTAATGCTGAACTGAATTGGTTTAGGTGCTGAAATGAATTGGTTTTTAGGCTTCGGTTCTTGACCAAAAAATAGGACTTTATTGTGGCTTAAAATCATGCTTATAAGGTGTTGCTATACTAAAGGTGTAGTAAGGAAGTCCACTCTTATGGCTTATATCATGGAAGTGTTTTGGTCAGTGTTGGGCTAAGGTTTGAGATGCTAATAACTTGGAGCATATGTGATTGTGTGAAAAGGCGAGTTAGATAGATATTAATGTGTGCTATAAACATGTATTAAAGTGTATATTAATGAATATACTTGCATGTAAGCGATAGCATGAATTGGAGACTTTTTTGAGTATTTGAATGACAAATCTATGAACTAACTATTTAGTTGAGATGGTGGATAACTTGATTAAATGGAGGATTATTGGTTCGTTTGTGTAAACTCTGAAGCATGAAAATGAAAAGTGTTTAATGATATGAATTGCTTTGAATATGAGCTAGTATTATATTGATATCGATATAGATACTACATGAGACTTCGGACGTCGATGATAGCTTGTTCATGTTGTCGACTATAAGGTACGTGGTACCGTGCGAGCAGGTATACCAGTACTTATATATTCATGAATACATGTATTGTTGAATGTGCCATCTAAGATTAAGTATTTGAGCATGAGAATTGGGTTTAATATATGTGGAATGGTGGATACGTAGATGTAGATGATCCGGGTATAGGAGTTGAATATTTATGCATTGACATGATCGATATGAGAAATGGTTGAGAATGAGATTAATTGATAGGCATAGTTGCCTTCGATATGAGATTCGTTGTGATTGAGCATAAAAGGTTGAATTGTGATTATATTGAATTTATTGCATTGATGAGTACCATATTTTGAATAATGATACCGAAACTTGATGTTTATGAAAGTGTATAAGATTGAACAGGTACAGTCGTGATGGCGATGCCGGTTTGGAATTGTACAGGGAGTATATTTTATAGATTTTCAATAACCTTAATTGTTGCTTTACAATTTTGTATATTGATGTGTGAATGAATATTGAGTTGGAGTATGCTCACCCTGCGTGGGTGCTGTTTCTGTTGAAACAGGTATAACAGGTACGACGTTGTCTCGGGAAGAAAGCTTAAGCTCATGGAAAATAGTGCTCGCAGGATTATGGTACAAGTATTGATTGATGGCACATCCTACGTATGCATTGAGAATTAATTCAATTATTCGTTGCTTGTGTGTGAGCACATGGATGCATGTATATGGACTGTATAAGGGTATTGAAGCCCACTTTTGATGTCTTCTTAGTATGATGTTTTCCCTGGCTGAGAACTTACTTTGGGTTTTGGTTTCTTTTAAGTATTGTGTTTTTCCCTGGCTGGGAGTTATTTTGTGTGTTTCATTTTCGGGTAGCTCAATTTATGGAGAGACTCTGCCCAAATTTTTATAAAAGTCATGGGAAATATGTAAAACATGTAATAATTCTTTTAAAGAATGAAAAGAAATTTTTTATACACAAATGATGTCATAATTGCATTATTGACGTTTTGGGACATCGGGGTCTTACATTAGTGGTATCAGAGCAGTGGTTTGCTCTTTGGGAGGTTTAAGGGCCTAGGGTATGTTGAGAAAGTCAAATAACACATGATTTACGCATGATTGCAACTTTGTGTCTGTGTGTATGCTATGTGCATAATATGATATGCAGTAATAGAAATTTGTGCTATTGTTAACCGTTTTGGTTACAGAATCATTGATGAAATACGAGGAGCGTGGTGGGGAATAACTGATGTGCAACTGGTACATATCCTCATGGTGACACTTATTGAGAAGTGCATTGAGTTAGTAACTGTTTTATAATATATCATTGATAGATGGGTAACAAATGATATGCCATGCTGAGAGTATTTAGTTCTGTGTTAGTTTTATATGGTTGCTAGTAATCGAATAAATGAATCTTATTGATTTGTGCAAATTTCATATACGTCTGATTTTGTAGGAGAATCAGAAAAAGGATATATGGGATATGATGTCAGATGACATGAAAGTTTTGGCAGCACTAGACTGAGGATATGTGACAAAGAATGTGTGATAATCGGTATGATTATATTGTGATTATGAGAATGCAGGTATGTGTGAATTTATACACATGCATTGATATTGAATTGTTTGTGATATTTGAGATTTATAATATTTGCCGCTATCGTATTGAAGTGATGGAAATGATGAGTATTATTGGACCGTCATATTATTGACGATGCGTATTATTGGACCGTCATGTGTTGACGATGAGTATTATTGGACCGTCATGTATTGACGATGAGTATTATTGGACCGTCATATTATTGGCGATGAGTATTATTGGACCGTCATGTGTTGACGATGAGTATTATTGGACCGTCATGTATTGACGATGAGTATTATTGGACCCTCATATTATTGACGATGAGTATTATTGGACCATCATGTGTTGACGATGAGTATTATTGGACCGTCATGTATTGACGACGAGTATTATTGGACCGTCATATTATTGACGATGAGTATTATTGGAACGTCATGTGTTGACGATGAGTATTATTGGACCGTCATGTATTGACGACGAGTATTATCGGACCGTCATATTATTGACGATGAGTATTATTGGACCGTCATGTATTGACGATGAGTATTATTGGACCGTCATGTATTGTCGATGAGTATTATTGGACCGTCATATTATTGACGATGAGTATTATTGGACGGTCATGTTATTGATGCTGAGTATTATTGAACCGCTATTATACTAGCGATGAGTATATCAAATTGTGTATTGATATGAAATCATATTTTGGGAATATTTATGTTGAGAACATGGATAATTTAAAGGATCAAGTGTGGATCCACTGTGTACAGTAAGTGCTATTACATCTTATTGTTTTAAGAATGTAATTTTATTCATTGTGATTATGGATATTATATGAATGCCCGTAGTGGCGATGAGATTATGCATCGTAGTGACGATGAGATTATGCATGCCAGTGTTGACGATGAGTATTGATGTATTGCTATTGTGTTAGAAATAAATATTGTTGTACCGCTATTGTGTTAGCAATGAATATCAATGATATGTTGATTGCAGATAGTAGTGAACTTTGTGTTATACAAACCATATTATTGTTTCTTGGACACATGAGTTGTAGGCTCAAAAGAATATTGGAATGTTCCACGGGAACCTAGGAATTGAGGTAAATCATTTCGTTTGGTTTAACATGTTTGATTTTTGTGGATTGTGAACTATCGCGATTGATTGGTATAGTTTATGAGAACCAATTTAAAGATAAGGAAGAATTGAGAAAGAAATTGAAATGACGTATAGTGTTGATATGTTCATTGATTAATCATGCAGGGACGAGATAACAGTGGGGTAATGATGATCAGATTGAAATGATATTGGTTTATGAAAACATGATTGTTTTGTATACTGTGAGATTAATGATATGTCAATCATTATATGATGAGTTAAATGTAACCATGTTGGAATGAGATTAATGAACAGGTCATGAGATGACATGGAACATCACGGGATGACGTGAGATCGCTACGAATGTCCTGTGTGGACGTGTGATCATTGTAAACGTTGCGGGTCGACGTAGTAAGTAGGAAATTATGATGTTATTCTCTGATATATAATAACAACACTGATAAATAATCATGGAGATGAGTTAGGCATGATGAGATAAACAATATAATAATGTCATAATGAGAATACATGAGATATATGACCATTCACTTTAAATGATGGACCATTTTGATATTGTATTAGAAACTGGAAGGCATATAAATGATGATATATGCGATGAGACTGATGTATGAGAAATCATGAATACATACTACACTATGACATGTTATTCATTTATGAAATAGTACTTTATTGAATAAAAAAATTACGTCATTGAGGCATGTAAGTGATTCTTATGTTGAATTTCAGTCACACATATATGTGATAGTTTGTTGTAGCATGATGCGTACAAGATTTGCTTGAAATTTTTGACGCAGGGAATGTTTGATGATGGAAACATTCTGAATATCAATAATGCGTAAATGACGAAGTACGTGGTTATGTTATGAGTATTTGAGAAATACTAATGAGCTTCTGTCTAATACTTCATACCAGATGATAGCTGCGTGATGAATATGGAAACGTTGATGTTTGAAAGCATGTGAGTATTGTGATGAGCATGATGCCATGATACTATTGTACATATAGGTGACTTATTCTACAAAGGTTTGAGATTAATTATTCAATGTTAATGTTGATGCATTGTTTTAAATTGTTTATATGCAAGTGATTAGTAAGGAGCGATGGACAATACAAGATAACTTATCCAAGTAGATAAGGATAAATGATGGGTTATGAGATAAATTTGAGGGGTGAACGATATTATGATGCTATGTGTGATAATCGTGATATAAGAATATTTGTGTTAGACCATTCATTATGATTTGATATTAATGATATGTGGTTGTTGTGCGTATAATGTTGATATACGTATGAGAATTACTAACGGGCTTTCTAATAATTGCATTGCCCAGATAATACCCAGAAGATGATGTCATGCCTCGATATGACGTATACATGTGCGATTTGATTATGGTGTAATTATGATTAATTACAGTACGATGTGAACTCGGATTCAGGTTGAACCGAGCACGATTAATGTTATGCATGAATGAAATCTCATGTAGATGTGAGAAATCAAAGAGAATAAGTTAAGAACATGAGTATGTGATAGAAGGACTTAACATAAGTGTGTTATAGTGGAAAAGAGACTTGAAATGCATCACATAGTTGACTTCTAATGTGTCTTGCATTTAACATGAATTTGGAGAGAATGTGTATTTGCATTTGGAGTGCATGTGGAGGTGATAAGTTATAACAAAACAATCAGATTATAAACACATACCTCACCATAAATCACCTAGTAATCTCTACACACTCTCTCTCATTCTCTTTGAATTTTTGTTGGAGTTGGACTTGCAAGAACAACAAGGAAGTGCATAATTTGGTAAGGAAAGTAGAATTTCATGCTTTGTTATCATAATTGATGAATACATGTGCTTAGTGTAACAACCTTGAAGCATGTGAAGTAAGATTTGTATATGATTGCTATGAGTTTAAAGTAATCATTTGGAAGTATAAAATGATGGAAAGTTGTGTATATGATGTTAGTTTATCTAGTGTTCAAGTTGTTATGGGATGAATTAAGGTGTATGAGAAGAACCATGAAGATAAGCATAAAAAATCGCCATTGTTTTGTCGACCGATCGATCGCTATGATCGTACCGATCGATCGGTGAAACAGGGGAAAGTAAGGCGGTTCATGTACCGATCGATCGCTGAAAGCTACCGATCGATCGGTGAAATGCCGTAGCATTTTTGAGAAATTCAGATTTTAGAGCGATCGATCGCTAGCTTCCGACCGACCGATCGCTAGGGTTGTCTGTTTGGACCGATAGATCGCTAGATTGACCGATCGATCGGTAGACTTAAAATGTTATATTTTTATAACTTTTGATATTTATGCTTATGATAACATGATACATTATTGGCATTGTTGTAGTATCATCACAGGGGACAGGACAACGAGGCAGTTAGATTTGTGTCGCAGAACAGGTACGTTTTGACGTACGAGTATATGATATTGTTGTGATGATGATGCGAGCATGGTATCATATGATTAGTGATATCATATGCATGTGCATTCATGATATTACATTGTTGAGATGGATGCCACGATAGATGTGTAGTATATGCTTTGGCTGAGATCTGTGCCACGATAGATATGCCAGTGTTGGGTATATGCTTTGGTTGGGATTGTTGCCACGATAGATATTGTAGGGTCTTCCTACCTTAACGTCATCTTATTACACAATTTGGACTAAACATGCATTAATAACGTCTTAGGGTTCCAGTTGTAGCTTTGAGCTAATAAGATTTCAGGCCAACAATGAAATTTCAAAAACTTAACTCATTACATTCTCAATAACGAATGTTAAAGCGATAGAATTATACTACTCCTAGAGTAGAGACTATCCAAAAGTTCTGTATCCTATCTTCTTTCATGCTCCCTTTAGCTCACTGCCTCAACCCGACCCTTAGCCCTTCGGTCCAAAAGTGTACCTATAGGAACAACCCATCATGAACATGTACATCGTTACTTAACAACATATGGCAATGGCATATAAATAAATGCATGAAAAATAATTGGTAACATATACTTCCTGGTTAATTGCATTAACCCTCTTTGGTTGTCCCTGTTTCATAGCCATGCATATAATCATTAATTCTTGACATGAATGATTAAAATCATCGTCTTATAAATGTCATCATCTTACAACATCATCATCATATAAGCATCATCATCTTATAGCATCATCATCTTATAACATCATCATCTCATAATATCATCATCTTATAGCATCATTATTTTATAACATCATCATCTTATAACTTCATCATCTTATAACATCATCATCATTTAAGCATCATAACAAAATATAACAGTAAATGTACAAAGTCTTGGTTAAGTAACTTGCTGGTTATTCGTTAACCTCTTTTTGTTGACTCTGATTTACCTTCATGCATATGGGCATCTTACCCCGTGGCATCTTACCACACAATAACATCGTATGGCCTCTTACCATATGGACATCTTACCCCGTGGCATCTTACCATTTAATAACATTGTATGGCATCTTACCATATGGGTATCTTACCCCATGGCATCTTACCACATAATAACATTGTATGGCCTCTTACCATATGGGCATCTTACCCTTTTATAAACATCGTATGCCATTATTATAAACTTACTTATCAAATCATCATCATAGACATCATCATCATAAACTTACTTATCACAATCATCATCATAAACATCATCATCATAAACTTACTTATCATAATCATCATCATATACATCATAAACATCATCATCATAAACTTACTTATCATAATCATCATCATATACATCATAAACATCATCATCATAAACTTACTTATCATAATCATCATCATAAACATCATCATCATAAACTTACTTATCATAATCATCATCATAGACATCATATCCTCTTCCCTCATCATAAACATCATCATCACACACATCTTAAATACTTATACGATTATTGCGTAGTCATAGTGTAAGAATATGTTACCGTCCGATGCCCGTACGCATCCTACGTACCTTAATTCCAAAAGTGGAGAAGTTGGAGAACTTTATCTCATTGATGTTGTGGGTACCTGGGATGGTTCTACATAACCATACAAATCGATATTAGAAGCTAAATATAGTCCAATATCCAAAAATCCCACAAAAAAATCCAAAAACTCATATTTTTGTATCTCGCGATCGATCGCCGCCCAGGCCCGATCGATCGCGAGATCATACTGGACGAAGGTGAAAATTTCACACCTTGGCGATCGATCGCCACTTTTGGCGCGATCGATCGCCAGCCTCGCCGATCGATCGCCCAAAGGTGGTGATCGATCGCCAAATGTGACTGGCGCTCACTGCTGGCTCGTGATCGATCGATCGCCAAGAACGGGCGATCGATCGCCGAGTCCTGAACCACGAAAAAAAAAATCGCCATTAATGAGCATTTTTCAAGCTCCACTTCAAACCCTTCAAAACCAAAATTCTCTACAACATTAACATCATCATAACACACTAAAACCCACATAAAACACTTCAAAAATCATACCCCAAACATATATAACATATACCCAAAACAAACCCACATAAATCACTTCAAAATCACCCCATTTTAAATCCAAACTTCATAAAAACTTAAGGAAGGTTTCCATACCTCTTGAAGACTCCAAATCTTAACAAAGATCACACAAACAAAGGTTTTGTGGAGGTTCCTCCTTCCTCCCTTGAAGGATTTCGAAATTGGGGTTAAAGGGTAGGGTTTGAGAGTGGGTTGGGGGATTTAAAGTGTGAATGGTAAAGTGAAGGGAAAAAAGGTATAGTGGAGTTAAAAAGGGGGTATGTGTAGATTAATTAAAATTGTACCCCAAACTTAACATGATGTAAAAAATACCCCAACATGGTATTTTAAAAGCATTTACAAAATGCATACAACTTTCACTAAAATCATGCTTTCCTCATATTTAACAATCAACATAATTAAATCATGTTAACACCTCATTTTCTAACATGCATAACATGTACCCTCAAATGCAACCCCAGGTCACGTCTATCATGTGACTAAGCATTTCAACATGATAATTAATTTCAACACATCAATCAATTATCAACATAATTCATCATATAAACATAATTAATGCCCAAATTGCATATAATTAATTTCGGGGCATCACATTACTCCCCTACTTATAAGATTTCGTCCTCGAAATCGCATGCACTTACCCAAAATGAAACTAAACTTAAATCACATACCAGATAATAGTTCCGGGTAGTGCTGTACCATATGCCGCTCCGTCTCCCACATAGCCTCCTCGACACCCCCGACGATTTCACTGAACTTTAATCATCTGTATAACTTTACTTCGTAATCTACGATCCTCACGATCCAGAATCCTGACCGGTCATTCTACGTAGGGTACATCTGAGTCCAACTGCACTTCAGTAGGCTGTAATACAAGAGACGGATCTGGCTCATATTTCTCGGGGATGACTTTCCCCGCATACCAAAACGAACTACACCCCTGAAGGGTGAGATTTTCAAGAAGACCTTGTCTCCTACTCAGAATTCTAGCGATCGTCGTCGCTTATTGGCATAGGCTGCTTGCCTATCCTGAGCCGCTTTCATCTTTTGACGTATCGTCTTAATCTTGTCTTCTATATCCTTAATTATATCCTGTCCTCCGACCGCTTTACTAGTCAGGTCCTCCCAATACAGCGGTGACCTACAACGTCGTCCATAAGAAGCTTCAAAAGGGGCCATTTGAATGCTCGCCTGATAGCTGTCATTAAAGGAGAACTCTACCAGTGGTATAGAATCTTGCCACGGAGTATCAAACTCCAATACACATGTCCTCAACATATCCTCGAGGGTCTATATAGTACGCTCTGTCTGACCGTCTATCTGCGGTGATACGCTGTACTCGGTCTCACCTCTGTGCCCAAAGTTGTCTGGAGACCCTCCCAGAAAGGTGGAGTAACCTTGGGTCTCTGTCAGATACAATCAAGACTAGAACCCCATGCATCCTCACCACATCCCGCACATATGATTGGGCCATCTTTGGGTTCGTGAAAGACACACGATAAGGGATGAAGTTAGCCACCTTCGTCAGCCTATCTACGATCACCAAAAACGCATCAAATCCTGAGGCCGTCCTTGGCAAGTGGGTCACGAAGTCCATAGATATGTGCTCCCACTCCCACTTAGGTACCTCCAAGCTCTTCAGCTCGCCACCAGGCCTCTCCCTTTTTGCCTTAACCTGCTGGTAGATTAAACATCTTGACAAAGGTCATAACATTACGCTTCATGCGTCTCCCCCAGATCTGACCACTTAGGTCCTTATACATTTTTCTTCCTCCTGGGTGGATACTGAACCGGCTAATAAGAGCTCGTTTCTAGATTTCTTTACGCAACTCCGGTGTATATGGGACTACCCAACGGTTGTCCAATCTCAAGGAATCATCCTCAGCCACTCTAACTTTGATGGCTGACCCCGAAGTACCAATAATGACCACCTCGGAACCTCATCATCTGACCTCTGGGCTTTCCTGATAGCCTCAAATATGTCTGGCTCGGCCAATAAGGTCGACACTCGCACCGGCGACGTGTCCACTTCGAAATCATAGCCCGGATGGTAATAAGAAGTCATCATAGCTGATAAACTCATGACATCCTCAGCAGTACTCTTCACTTCCGACTTAAGGCGTCTGCTATCAAATTTGCTTTACTTGGATGGTACTCAATTTCACAATCAAAATCTTTGAGTAAGTCCATCCATCTTCCTTGTCGCCTATTCAACTCAGCCTGTGTGAACAAAACTTCAGGCTCTTATGGTCCTGGTAGATGGTAAATGACGTACCATGCAAGTAATGCCTCCAAATTTTCAAGGCAAATATAACGATTGCCAGCTCCAAATCATGGACTGGGTACCTAGCCTCATGTGGTTTTAAGCGCCTCGTGCATAAGCCACCACATGCTTATCTTGCATCAACACGCAGCTCAAACCCTGCAGTGATGCATTCGTGTACAAGGCAGACCTCTTATTCTCAGAAGGAATCACCAATATAGGTGTCGTAGCCAACGACACTTCAATTCTTGGAAGCTTTCCTCACAAGCTTCAGACCAATAGAACGGCACTCCTTTCTGAGTCAGCTGTGTCAAGGGTCTGGCAATCCCTAAGGATCTGGAGTACTGTTCTCAAGTGCTTTACGTGTTCCTCTTCAGTTCGAGAGTAAATAAACACATCGTCAATGAAAACTATGACGAACTGATCCAAACATGGCTGGAACACCCTGTTCGTCAAACTCATGAAGACAGCTGGGGCATTCGTCACCCCAAAAGGCATGACTAAGAATCCGTAGTCCCCATATGTAGTCCTGGAAGCTGTCTTCTGTACATCATCCTCTCGAACTCGAATCTGATGATATCCCGATCTCAGATCGATCTTACTGTAGAGCCTCGTACTCTGCAGCTGCTCAAACAAATCATCAATCCTCGGAAGCGGATACTTATTCTTTACAGTAGCTTTGTTCAGTTGTCTATAATCGACGCGCAGCCGCATCGAACCATCTTTCTTCTTATCAAACAAAATTGGCGCACCCCAGGGCGATACGCTAGGGCGTATATAGCCCTTATCAAGGAGCTCTTGCAACTGAACCTTTAACTCCCTTAGTTCTGCTGGTGCCATCCTATACGGGGCATGAGAAATGGTAGACGTCCCTGGTAGTAACTTAATCCCAAACTCGACCTCTCTCGTAGGTGGGAATCCGGGAATCTCTTCCCGAAATACATCAGGAACACCGCCACTACGGGCACATCTTCAACCTTTAACTCTTCCCTCTTTTGAGTAATATCAACAGCATAGATGAGATATCCGGTATGGCCTCGTTCCAATAACTGTGCCATCTTGACAGCAGATATCAATGGGATCTTAGAGCGAGAACCATCCCCATAGAACGTCCATGGAACTCCCATATCAGATTTGAATCGGACAGTCCTCTGCCTGCAGTTCACAACTGCCTGATACCTGTTCAGAACATCAATGCCCAGAATGTAGTCAAAGTCTGACATTCCCAGAATAATCAAATCTGACCTTAGTTCGTTATCCTCAAAATAAATGAGGCCGTCATACACAATCTGATCAGTTATCAAACTTGTGATGTCCAGATTATTATTAATCATTTGTTGGACTAAATATGATTTGGATTTTAGTGATAATTAATTTTAGAGTTAATTAGAAGTGGAATTGACCAAGTGAAGGTCAACTGGCGAGTTAATCGAATCATAAAATAATTTGAGGTTGTAAAATATACTCCGATAATATTTTAGAGATAAATTAATTAAAATGAAGAATTTAAGTTTTGGGTTTTTGGAGTGTGTATAAATCCCGATTGGTAGTTGTAAAAATAATATATCAGTGCACCGGTGACACTTCGACGTACAAAACTGGGCAAGGATACAAAAATAAATATGTTATGTTGGCATTTTTGGACACACATTAAAACATGTAAAAACATGCACTGAAATCCCGATCCCCTTTTCTCTTCGCTGCTGCTCGACCTTCGCCGCTTAATCGCGCGCGCCCGCCGCCGTCCGAGCTCTTTCCGGCGCGTCCGAACCGTCGTCGTCTTTGTCTCTCCCAGGCGCTTCTTTCCATACCAAGAACGTGAAGTTTCGTCGCGGATTGCGTCCGGATCTTGCAAGGAAGTGGGCGGATAAAAATCGCGAATTCGTCCGATTTTGGAGCGATTTTCTTCCAATTTTTTTGTGGGTAATCATCGTCGTCCCTTAGTTGTTATTCCGCAGAAATCCCACGAATTTTTGATGAACTCTGGTTTGATTTTTGCTAGCATTTTGGAAGTGTTGCTAGTGTGTGTGTTCTGTGTGCAGATTAGTGTGTGTTCGTGTGTGTTCTGTGTGTGTGTTTGTATCCAGCATGTATTAGTGTGTGTATGTGAAGTTTATACAAGAAAATGTGTGTTCCAACATGTATTGGTATAGGTACAAGACTTCTATATGTGTTGTGCCTTGTGGCTGGATGATGTTTTGTTAATGTAAAAAGTTAACTTAAATTAGGGTAATGGGTTAAGGCGGTTATGTGACGATAAATTGAGTATGAACAATTGGGAATTGGATAGCATGAAAATGTTGTTAATTGTAGGGATATAATCATAACTCACATTATTGAACGGATAATTGTTGAAAATGAATTGGTGATTAAATGTCGTGATTTAGTGTCATTGTTGTTAAAAGGTGAAGACTAGATTCATGCTAGTATGTGTTGACATGGAATAGATTTATGGTGATATTTATGCTCAAGTGGATAGCATAGCATGTGTTATTGATTTATGTCACCTTGTTGAGTCACTAATCTTATAGTGAGTTCTAAATCAAGAATTTGGAATCCAATGCATCTTTAATTTGTTGAAGTTGAATTTAATCAATAAATGACTTTATGATGGGATTATGGGAATTAGATTTAAAAGAGTAGAATCTTATGTCTACATGGATCCCTTCTTTCGTGTCTTGGGTTGAATCACCTCGGTGTGAGTTTGAATGTTTGGAGCATGTTAATTGGCTTAATTGGATTGTTTTAGTTAGACACTAGTTGGATATTATTATGCATACACCCTTGCACTTCCTTTCCCTCTGTTGAACTTGTGTGTCTAGTGAACTGCTATGTGAGTTGGACTTGATCTTGCACGTATGGGTGTGTGTATCCTGCATCATGTGTGTGATGTAGATGATGGTGGGAGAAAATGGGGTTTTGCACCACCAATGAAATATCATGATTCATGTGAAGATGTGTGCACCAAAGTATTGATTATGATTTGATTCATAATATTGAGTTATTGATTTGTGATATGGAAATGAAAGTAAGAACTATTTGATGGATGTTCATTGCTCGGATTATGAGCTAATGTTGAATTGATATTCGATATAGACTCTACAGGAGGCTTCGGACGTTGATGATAGCTTGTTCATGTTGTCTACTATAAGGTACGTGGTGACGTACGAGCAGGTATATCTAGTATCTATACATTCATGTATACATGCAATTTTGAATATGATGTTTCAGGTAAGTGTTTGACTTTAACAAATGAGTTTCATATACGAGTTATGGGGGACACGTAGTGGTACGTGATCCGATTATACTAGTTGAGTATTGATGCCGTGGGCATGAGTGATATGAGAAAGTATCGAGAATGAGATGGTGGGATAACCAGGGTTACACTGGGATAACCAGGTTCACATTGATGTTGAACTATTTATGTTTGAGCATAAATAATATATTGTCATTGTATTGAATTCATAAGTGTTGTTGAGTATTACATTTTCAGTGACAATACTAAACTTGACATTATGAAGTGCGTGAGTTTGAAACAGGAACAGTGTGTGGAAGCTATACAGATTCGGAATTGTACAGGGAGTATATTTTATGAGTTTGAATAATCTAAATTGTTGCATTATGATTTCGTATGTTGATTTGTGATCGAATATTGAGTTGGAGTGTGCTCACCCTGTGTGGGGGCTGTTTCTGTTGAAACAGGTACAACAGGTACGATGCTGCTTTGGCGTACTAGGCTCGAACCTTGTTGGATGATGCTTCCAGAAGCATAGTATGAGATTGAGCCGATATACGAGGTTGAGCGGTTGGTATTTATACTAATTATGTATACTGATGTGTATCCGTTATTCGTTGCTCTTCTGTGAGCACTTGTATCTGTATAGGGACTGTATAAGGGTGTTGAAATCCACTTTTGTTGTCTTATTAGTGTGGTGTCTTCCCTGGCTGGGAATTTACTTGTGTTTCTATATTCTGTTTAGTATCGTTTTGTCCCTGGTCGGGAGTCATGTTATGTGATGTGTTTTCATTTCCGGATAGCTCAGTATATGTTGGGGAGACTCTGCCCAAATTTTTATAAAAACCCACAATGTAAAAGTGGTGTAATGGAGATGGTAATGGGCGAAATCTTTGAGTCTAATTGTTGGTAGAGATGAACATATAATGTTGAACATTATTTATGTCATGGGATTATGGGAAACATGAAATGATTCTTTTTTCAAGAATGAAAAGAAAAATGAAAACTTTATACACATATGATGTCATAAATGAACTAATGACGAGTTTAGGTGTTGGGGCCTTACATTAGTGGTATCAGAGCAGTGGTTGCTCTTTGGGGCTGTTAAGGGCCTAGGAAGTTATTGATAGCACATATTTATGCATGATGGCATTAATGTTGTATGACACAACTAGTTGTTTGTGTGTTTTTATGATATGAAAAGTGGTGCTAATCATTATAATTGCAGGAATCGTGTAGAATGCGATGTGATGGCATTAATGGTGATGTCTAGCACTTCATGTATTATGTGTTAAGGGATCTGATTTTGTAGGAAAATCAGGAAAGGTGAGACGTACGGGCTTCGGACGGTGAAACGTGTTACACCTTTGATTATGTATATCGTGGATAGTGGATCCTTACATGTGATGATATATGTAAAATGATAGTGATATATTGTGATAATGGAACCAATTGTTGTGTTTGATTATTGTGGTATAATTGATGAATGTTCCGGTAGCCTTTATCTCCGAGCGAGGGAGGTACTTGCCGCTGTCATGTCTAAGCGAGGTAACATGCCGCTGTCATTGTCGAAGCGAGGGGTCCTAAAATTCCGCTGTTGTATTGGGACCGGAACAGTCACAATTCTAGTGATTAATGTGGAATATTGTGGTTATAACTGGAACGTGATATCGATCATTATATTGTGAACTGTTGTATTAACCTGGATGCAGGTACATGGAGCTAGTGGAAGTTCCGGTAGTTGTTATATTCGAGCGAGGGAGGTACTTGCCGCTGTCATATGAAGCGATGGTAGTATGATATTTGTCGCTGTCATGTCTAAGCGAGGTAACATGCCGCTGTCATTGTCGAAGCGAGGGATATCATATGATGCCGCTATATGTCGAAGCGAGGGGTCCTAAAATTCAGCTGCTATAACAAGACCGGAACAACCACATTATCGATATTGATAGCGATGTCTCATTCCGTTATATTGGTTGGCGATGGTTCATGCCGCCAAGTGTATTGATAACGATGTCTCATTCCGCTATATTGGTTGGCGATGGTTCATGCCGCCATGTGTATTGATAGCGATGTCTCATTCCGCTATATTGGTTGGCGATGGTTCATGCCGCCAGGTATATTGATAGTGATGTCTCATTCCGCTATATTGGTTGGCGATGGTTCATGCCGCCAAGTGTATTGATAGCGATGTCTCATTCGGCTATATTGGTTGGCGATGGTTCATGCCGCCATGTGTATTGATAGCGCTGTCTCATTCCGCTATATTGGTTGGCGATGGTTCATGCCGCCAGGTATATTGATAGCGATGTCTCATTCGGCTATATTGATTGGCGATGGTTTATGCCACCGGGTACATGTATAGCGGTGCCTCTTTCCGCTATGTCAATGGCGATGGCTCATGCCGCCAGACATGTGTTTATCGATGGTGCATTCCGCTGATTCCATGGCGATGGTTCTTGCCGCCGATTATATATGTTGCGACGTCTCATTTCGCTATTCTGTTGATGGTGAGTATATCAATTTGTGTATTGATATGAGATCATATTTTGTGGAATAATTATGTTGAGAGCAGGGACAATTTAAAAGATCAAGTGTGGATCAACTGTGTACAGTAAGTGTTATTACGTTTTGTTGTTTTAAGAATGTATATTCATTGTGATTATGGATATTATATGTATGCCAGTGGTGGCGATGAGTATTATGTACCGCCGTAGGGCGATGAAGATTGATGCATTGCTATGTGTTAGCAATGAATATTTTTAGTACCGCTATTGTGATTAACGATGAATGCTGTTGTATTGCAATTGTGTTTGCAATGAGTATTGATGATGCTTTGATTGCAGATGGCAATAGAAGTTGTGCTATGTACAGTTATGTTATTGTTCCTTGAGTACATGTGATTTAGGCCCAAGAGGATATTTGATCGATCCAGGAGGACGAAGTATCGAGGTAAACCGTTTCAGTTGGTTGAACATATTGATATATGTTGATTCGAGTTATTTTGTTGATTCATATTGATTTTGAAATCATGTACATGTAGAGAAATTGATAATGGAATTGAAGTGGAACCTAGATGTATCATTTATATTTTGTTGCGGTAATAAGGCAAGAAGGGGTGTAACCTTTGTGATAGCACTCTCATATCTACGGTGTGTAGTGATGAGATATTGAAAATAGATGTTAATCACTTTGTGATGATAATTATTGTTATGAAAGCATACTAGTTTGGCATGTGGTAGGATTAATAATTGATTAATCACCTATTATGTTGAATGGAATACAACCAGATAGACATGAGTTTAATGAGTGTGTCACGGGATGGCATGAGTATGTCACGGGATGACGCGTGATTACTACGAATGTCGTGTGTGGACATGTGTTCATTGTGAATATTCATGATTAATGAATTATTATGTTTTGAGGATGAGTTAAAGATCGATATAAATTGCGTCATTGAGGCATGCAATTAATTCTGATGTTAAATTTCAATCACCCTATGAGACAGTGTGCTGTAACATGTTGTGTATAGAACCGCGTGAAACTTTTGATGCAGAGAATTAATGTTTGATGACAGAAACATTATGAATATTGAAATACGTAAATGACAAGGTACGTGTTATGTTACTAGTATTTGAGAAATACTAACGAGATTATTTTGTACTTGTCCTATGACAGATAGTAATTGGGTGAAGTAATGTGGAAATGTTGATACTTAAGAGTATGTGAGTGCTGTGATTAACATGATATTATGATGCCATTGTGTATTGTAGATGATTCCATCTACAAAGGTATGCCACGAACTATTCGATATTGATGTTGATGCCTTGTGTTAGATGAGTATAATCGTGACATGAAAATATTGGTGTTAAGCCATTTATCATGATTTGATACTGATGGTCTGTGGCTGTTGGTGTGTATAATGTGTATATACGTATGTGAGAATGACTAATGGGTTTTCTAGTCATTACCTTGCACCAGATAATAGCCAGGAGATGATATATGAAAGATTGATGCGTAAAGGCTCAAGAGTACCATTACTTCATACGGACGATGGTGATGATGTGCGGATAAGTTGCATACATTTGCAACGACACAGGTATGAAGTTGATTAAGATAAATGTGGTGTATTGTCATATATTCTTGAATATACATGAAAGCATGGATTGCATGATTTAACGAGATTATATGATGGGTACTGTGATAAAAGTATATGACGGGAAATAAGATTATGCAATGGAATTGTGCGATGAAAGTACACAGGTAGTGAGATATGACAAAGAAGCTTGACGGGTAACTACTTCTTGCGATCGTTGGTGCAATGGGGCACATGTGTGAGCCATGATGATTCCGATGACTGTCGCCTTATGGATGGTAAAGTCTCTATCTTGAGCTATATACGGTACGTAAATTTTACAGTTGGCTTTTATGGTAAGCATGCGTTGAAATTTCGAGGATGAAATTTTATATGTTGGGGAGAATTGTGATGTCCAGATTATTATTAATCATTTGTTGGACTAAATATGATTTGGATTTTAGTGATAATTAATTTTAGAATTAATTAGAAGTGGAATTGACCAAGTGAAGGTCAACTGGCGAGTAAATCGAATCATAAAATAATTTGAGGTTGTAAAATATACTCTGATAATATTTTAGAGATAAATTAATTAAAATGAAGAATTTAAGTTTTGGGTTTTTGGAGTGTGTACAAATCCCGATTGGTAGTTGTAAAAATAATATATCAGTGCACCGGTGACACTTCGACGTACAAAACCGGGCAAGGATACAAAAATAAATATGTTATGTTGGCATTTTCGGACACACATTAAAACGTGTAAAAACATGCACTGAAATCCCGATCCCCTTTTCTCTTCGCTGCTGCTCTACCTTCGCAGCTTAATCGCGCGCGCCCGCCGCCGTCCGAGCTCTTTCCGGCGCGTCCGAACCGCCGCCGTCTTTGTCTCTCCCAGGCGCTTCTTTCCATACCAAGAACGTGAAGTTTCGTCGCGGATTGCATCCGGATCTTGCAAGGAAGTGCGCGGATAAAAATCACGAATTCGTCCGATTTTGGAGCGATTTTCTTCCGATTTTTTTGTGGGTAATCCTCGTCGTCCCTTAGTCGTTATTCCCCTGAAATCCCACGAATTTTTGATGAACTTTGGTTCAATTTTTGCTAGCATTTTGGAAGTGTTGCTAGTGTGTGTGTTCTGTGTGCAGATTAGTGTGTGTTCGTGTGTGTTCTGTGTGTGTGTTTGTATCCAGCATGTATTAGTGTGTGTATGTGAAGTTTATACAAGAAAATGTGTGTTCCAACATGTATTGGTATAGGTACAAGACTTCTATATGTGTTGTGCCTTGTGGTTGGATGATGTTTTGTTAATGTAAAAAGTTAACTTAAATTAGGGTAATGGGTTAAGGCGGTTATGTGACGATAAATTGAGTATGAACAATTGGGAATTGGATAGCATGAAAATGTTGTTAATTGTAGGGATTTAATCATAACTCACATTATTGAACGGATAATTGTTGAAAATGAATTGGTGATTAAATGTCGTGATTTAGTGTCATTGTTGTTAAAAGGTGAAGACTAGATTCATTCTAGTATGTGTTGACATGGAATAGAGTTATGGTGATATTTATGCTCAAGTGGATAGCATAGCATGTGTTATTGATTTATGTCACCTTGTTGAGTCACTAATCTTATAGTGAGTTCTAAATCAAGAATTTGGAATCCAATGCGTCTTTAATTTGTTGAAGTTGAATTTAATCAATAAATGACTTTATGATGGGATTATGGGAATTAGATTTAAAAGAGTAGAATCTTATGTCTACATGGATCCCTTCTTTCGTGTCTTGGGTTGAATCACCTCGGTGTGAGTTTGAATGTTTGGAGCATGTTAATTGGCTTAATTGGATTGTTTTAGTTAGACACTAGTTGGATATTATTATGCATACACCCTTGCACTTCCTTTCCCTCTGTTGAACTTGTGTGTCTAGTGAACTGCTATGTGAGTTGGACGTGATCTTGCACGTATGGGTGTGTGTATCCTGCATCATGTGTGTGATGTAGATGATGGTGGGAGAAAATGGGGTTTTGCATCACCAATGAAATATCATAATTCATGTGAAGATGTGTGCATCAAAGTATTGATTATGATTTGATTCATAATATTGAGTTATTGATTTGTGATATGGAAATGAAAGTAAGAACTATTTGATGGATGTTCATTGCTCGGATTATGAGCTAATGTTGAATTGATATTCGATATAGACTCTACAAGAGGCTTCGGACGTTGATGATAGCTTGTTCATGTTGTCTACTATAAGGTACGTGGTGACGTACGAGCAGGTATATCTAGTATCTATACATTCATGTATACATGCAATTTTGAATATGATGTTTCAGGTAAGTGTTTGACTTTAACAAATGAGTTTCATATACGAGTTATGGGGGACACGTAGTGGTACGTGATCCGATTATACTAGTTGAGTATTGATGCCGTGGGCATGAGTGATATGAGAAAGTATCGAGAATGAGATGGTGGGATAACCAGGGTTACATTGGGATAACCAGGTTCACATTGATGTTGAACTATTTATGTTTGAGCATAAATAATATATTGTCATTGTATTGAATTCATAAGTGTTGTTGAGTATTACATTTTCAGTGACAATACTAAACTTGACATTATGAAGTGCGTGAGTTTGAAACAGGAACAGTGTGTGGAAGCTATACAGATTCGGAATTGTACAGGGAGTATATTTTATGAGTTTGAATAATCTAAATTGTTGCATTATGATTTCGTATGTTGATTTGTGATCGAATATTGAGTTGGAGTGTACTCACCCTGTGTGGGGGCTGTTTCTGTTGAAACAGGTACAACAGGTACGATGCTTCTTTGGCGTACTAGGCTCGAACCTTGTTGGATGATGCTTCGAGAAGCATAGTATGAGATTGAGCCGATATCCGAGGTTGAGCGGTTGGTATTTATACTAATTATGCATCCGGATGTGTATCCGTTATTCGTTGCTCTTCTGTGAGCACTTGTATCTGTATATGGACTGTATAAGGGTGTTGAAACCCACTTTTGTTGTCTTATTAGTGTGGTGTCTTCCCTGGCTGGGAATTTACTTGTGTTTCTATATTCTGTTTAGTATCGTGTTGTCCCTGGTCGGGAGTCATGTTATGTGATGTGTTTTCATTTCCGGATAGCTCAGTATATGTTGGGGAGACTCTGCCCAAATTTTTATAAAAACCCACAATGTAAAAGTGGTGTAATGGAGATGGTAATGGACGAAATCTTTGAGTCTAATTGTTGGTAGAGATGAACATATAATGTTTAACATTATTTATGTCATGGGATTATGGGAAACATGAAATGATTCTTTTTTCAAGAATGAAAAAAAAATGAAAAATTTATACACATATGACGTCATAAATGAACTAATGACGAGTTTAGGTGTTGGGGCCTTACAAAACTTCTTCCAGCGGGTGTCGAGACTACAAGAGGCATGGGCGACGGAGAAGTGCATATCACATCGCGTCACTTACTTCAGCATTTGCTGCTATGCTGCAACACAAGGGTTAACAACAATACCCAAAAGCAGTTCATATAATACATCGTTAGAGAAACAAAACATGTTAGTGTAACATCATATACTTCATATGTAACATATACACGAAACATGTTTAAAAGTAAGCACCTAGCCAACTTATTGCTAAGGCTACCCTTCACTCATTCCCGGGTTATCTAACCACTGCTCTGATACCACTAATGTAGGGTCTTCCTACCTTAACGTCATCTTATTACACAATTTGGACTAAACATGCATTAATAACGTCTTAGGGTTCCAGTTGTAGCTTTGAGCTAATAAGATTTCAGGCCAACAATGAAATTTCAAAAACTTAACTCATTACATTCTCAATAACGAATGTTAAAGCGATAGAATTATACTACTCCTAGAGTAAAGACTATCCAAAAATCCTGTATCATATCTTCTTTCATGCTCCCTTTAGCTCACTGCCTCAACCCGACCCTTAGCCCTTCGGTCCAAAAGTGTACCTATAGGAACAACCCATCATGAGCATGTACATCGTTACTTAACATCATATGGCAATGGCATATAAATAAATTCATGAAAAATAATTGGTAACATAAACTTCCTGGTTAATTGCATTAACCCTCTTTGGTTGTCCCTGTTTCATAGCCATGCATATAATCATTAATTCTTGACATGAATGATTAAAATCATCGTCTTATAAATGTCATCATCTTACAACATCATCATCATATAAGCATCATCATCTTATAGCATCATCATCTTATAACATCATCATCTCATAATATCATCATCTTATAGCATCATCATTTTATAACATCATCATCTTATAACTTCATCATCTTATAACATCATCATCATTTAAGCATCATAACAAAATATAACAGTAAATGTACAAAGTCTTGGTTAAGTAACTTGCTGGTTATTCGTTAACTTCTTTTTGTTGACTCTGATTTACCTTCATGCATATGGGCATCTTACCCCGTGGCATCTTACCACACAATAACATCGTATGGCCTCTTACCATATGGGCATCTTACCCCGTGGCATCTTACCACTTAATAACATTGTATGGCCTCTTACCATATGGGCATCTTACCCCGTGGCATCTTACCACATAATAACATTGTATGGCCTCTTACCATATGTGCATCTTACCCTTTTATAAACATCGTATGACATTATTATAAACTTACTTATCAAATCATCATCATAGACATCATCATCATAAACTTACTTATCACAATCATCATCATAAACATCATCATCATAAACTTACTTATCATAATCATCATCATATACATCATAAACATCATCATCATAAACTTACTTATCTTAATCATCATCATAAACATCATCATCATAAACTTACTTATCATAATCATCATCATACATCATAAACATCATCATCATATAATAATCATCATAGACATCATATCCTCTTCACTCATCATAAACATCATCATCACAAGCCTCTTAAATACTTATACGATTATTGCGTAGTCATAGTGTAAGAATATGTTACCGTCTGATGCCCATACCCGTCCTACTTACCTTAATTCCAAAAGTGGAGAAGTTGGAGAACTTTATCTCCTTGATGTTGTGGGTACCTGGGATGGTTCTACATAACCATACAAATCGATATTAGAAGCTAAATATAGTCCAATATCCAAAAATCCCACAAAAAAATCCAAAAACTCATATTTTTGTATCTCGCGATCGATCGCCGCCCAGGCCCGATCGATCGCGAGATCATACTGGACGAAGGTGAAAATTTCACACCTTGGCGATCGATCGCCACTTTTGGCGCGATCGATCGCCAGCCTCGCCGATCGATCGCCCAAAGGTGGTGATCGATCGCCAAATGTTACTGGCGCTCACTACAAAATGTATACAACTTTCACTAAAATCATGCTTTCCTCATATTTAACAATCAACATAATTAAATCATGTTAACACCTCATTTTCTAACATGCATAACATGTACCCTGAAATGCAACCGCGAGTCACGTCTATCATGTGACTAAGCATTTCAACATGATAATTAATTTCAACACATCAATCAATTATCAACATAATTCATCATATAAACATAATTAATGCCCAAATTGCATATAATTAATTTCGGGGCAGCACCGATATGCTACATATGCTTTGGCATGAGAGATATACGTCAGTTGGATATATGCTCTGGCTGTTATAACATGTGAGGACGGTACTATAATATGTGCTGCTAATATGAAGATGTGAGGAGGTTCCACTGACATATTGAGCTGAGATAGACATATCATATTGGTCTGGTTATAACAAGTTGAGGAGTGAGACATGTCATGACATAATTGCATTTGGTGATGCATGATATAGAACAATCACATATGTTGTTTATAGTGCTTTATCGTTTATGTGTTTGTTGATATTGCACTGGGATGGTTGTTTATCTATACTCATGTTGTGTGATTGTTTCTGTAGGGACTCATAGACATGGGAGGATGGGATTGTGAGTCTATTCCGCTGCGAGCTGAACCACAGCTTAGGAGTTTTTAGTTTAGGTTGTTGTGATGTATATATGATTTAGAGTTTTGACATAGTTTTTGTCAACTTGTAACAACCTATATAACTAAACTCTTAATCAGGTGTATGTTTTACTTAATTCTAACTCACATATGTATAAATGAACTGATACATAATGGATTAAGTAACGAGAACCCCACAGATGATATATGTGAAGTTGATGTTTAAGGGCTCAAGAGTACCATTATTTCATACGGACAAGAGTGACGTACGATATGACGAGGTTGGTATAAGTTGCATACTTTTGCAACCACACAGGTATGAAGTTATTTATACGATAAAGGTTGGTGTATTGTCATACATTCTTATATACACATGATATGCATGAACTGCATGATTTAGCGATTATATTTTGTGTACTATGATGAAAGTAAACTGTGACGGATTTAGATCTTGTGCAAGGAAACTGTACCGATGCGAGTACATAGGTACTGAAGTATGACAAGAAGTGCTTGATTGCTAGACACTGTAAGTGTTGGCTTTTATGAACTGTTAGCAATTTTATTGATAAGTTAATTATAGGAATGAGATTTTGAAATGTAAAACAAAATTGAACAGAGTAAGTATGATGTTAACCTCGTATTAATTTACATGAATAGAGGAATTCATATGTTAGCTTATTAAATGCTAATGTTGGGATAGATTAAAATGATGTGATTTGCAGTCTTACCATTGTTGGTGTAATGGGGGCACATGTGTGGACCGTGATGATTCGAATGACTGTCATCCTACAGATGGTCAAATCACTATCTTGATCTGTATAACGGTAGGTAAATTTTACAGTTGGATTTTATGGTACCCACCTAATAAAATTTCGAGGTCGAAATTTTATTAGATGGGGAGATTTGTGATGCCCGGAATATTTAATAATTGTCAAATGGATTTAATCATGATACTTTATGATATGTCGGGGTTTAATTATTGAGCATCAGATTTTGGAATGAGATTTGGATTAAATATTAAATAAATTTGTAAATTGGGTTTGAAGTAAAATAAAATGGAGTATGAGATTGTAATTGAAGTATACATATCTAGAAGGGGGTTTGAGCAAATAATAGAAATTAATTGGGGTTGGGATATTTTTTTGTGTGGTGGAGTTTAATTGGAAGGTTAAATTAAAAACACAAAATCCTTCCTCTTTTCTCACCCCAACCGATTTATCGCTTCTTTCTTTCCCCCAAACCTGTGCTGCCCAGCAACGTGAAGAGAAGCATGGTCTGGCCGATTTTTCGTTCCAATTTCTACAAGGTTTGTGTGGGAGTAATTCTTCCTAATGCCTTAGTCTCTTACCGTTTTGCATTTCGTTTTGTACACGAGTTTGTGCGATTTCTGGTATGTTTTATTTTAGGGAAAATGATGCTGATGGGTTCTAGGTTATTGCTCGAAAATGGCTTCTAGTATAGCTCCTAGTTGCGTATAAACTTGGTCAATCGTTATTTGAAGGATTACATTGATTCTTTCCACTCACCTTGTTCCTGCTGTTTCCCATTTCATCGTTCACTTTTGTTGCTGTGTGAAGGGGGGGGGGGGTTCGAAAATCTTGTATGCTTTTAATACCTTCATGTTGTTGTTTATTTCATCTTATTGTTGGTCCATTTCTAGGTGCAGGGATGTCTGTGCATTTTCTATGGGCTAGTATGTGTGTGCGTGTGTGTGAATCTGAGGGATGTGTGTGCATGTGTCCTGCTAGGCGTGCATGAGTGAGCTGATTGTTTAAGTTGAGATTTCTTGTTGCTGTAGCGACGGAGTCGGTTATTGGGGCATGAATCTATGGTCATGTTTGGTTATTGGTGTGGATTGAGTTGAGATTCTAGCTCTGTCCCTCGCATTCCTGCTATGGATTTAATTGTTGGTTGAATTGGTATCTTTTGGTACAAAATCTTGATGTTTTAGTGTTCAAAAATATGTTGTTCTAAGTTTCGAATTCAACTGCTTTTGGTTCAAAATATGGCTGCAGAAAATGACCAATTTTAATGCTGAACTGAATTGGTTTAGCTGCTGAAATGAATTGGTTTTTAGGCTTCGGTTCTTGACCAAAAATTAGGACTTTATTGGGGCTTAAAATCATGCTTATAAGGTGTTGATCTACTAAAGGTGTAGTAAGGAAGTCCACAAGTTTGGCTTATATCATGGAAGTGTTTTGGTCAGTGTTGGGCTAAGGTTTGAGATGCTAATAACTTGGAGCATATGTGATTGTGTGAAAAGGTGAGTTAGATAGATATTAATGTGTGCTATAAACATGTATTAAAGTGTATATTAATGAATATACTTGCATGTATGCGATAGCATGAATTGGAGACTTTTTTGAGTATTTGAATGACAAATCTATGAACTAACTATTTAGTTGAGATGGTGGATAACTTGATTAAATGGAGGATTATTGGTTCGTTTGTGTAAATTATGAAGCATGAAAATGAAAAGTGTTTAATGATATTAATTGCTTTGAATATGAGCTAATATTATATTGATATTCGATATAGATACTACATGAGACTTCGGACGTCGATGATAGCTTGTTCATGTTGTCGACTATAAGGTACGTGGTGCCGTGCGAGCAGGTATACTCAGTACTTATATATTCATGAATACATGTATTGTTGAATGTGCCGTCTAAGATTAAGTATTTGAGCATGAGAATTGGGTTTAATATATGTGGAATGGTGGATACGTAGATGTACGTGATCCGGGTATACGAGTTGAATATTGATGCATTGGCATGATCGATATGAGAAATGGTTGAGAATGAGATTAATTGATAGGCATAGTTGCCTTCGATATGAGATTCGTTGTGATTGAGCATAAAAGGTTGAATTGTGATGATATTGAATTTATTGCATTGATGAGTACCATATTTTGAATAATGATACTGAAACTTGATGTTTATGAAAGTGTATAAGATTGAACAGGAACAGTCGTGATGGCGATGCCGGTTTGGAATTGTACAGGGAGTATATTTATAGATTTTCAATAACCTTAATTGTTGCTTTACAATTTCGTATATTGATGTGTGAATGAATATTGAGTTGGAGTATGCTCACCCTGCGTGGGGGCTGTTTCTGTTGAAACAGGCATAACAGGTACGACGTTGTCTCGGGAAGAAAGCTTAAGCTCATGGAAAATAGTTTTCGCAGGATTATGGTACAAGTATTGATTGATGGCACATCCTACGTATGCATTGAGAATTAATTCAATTATTCGTTGCTCGTGTGTGAGCACATGGATGCATGTATATGGATTGTATAAGGGTGTTGAAGCCAACTTTTGATGTCTTCTTAGTATGGTGTTTTCCCTGGCTGGGAACTTACTGTAAGGCCTCTCTACCTTAACAGTGTAATAAAAATATAAATAGGGCTAACATGCATTAAAGACAGTTTATGGTTCCGGTTGTAGCCTTGAGCTATTAGGATTACAGGCCAAAAATAAAATTCCAAAAGCTAATTAATTACATTCCCAATAATGAATGTTGATACTCTAGATTTACACTACTCCTAGAGTAGAGACTGTCCAAAATCTTGTATCCTAATTCCTTAATGCTCCTCGTAGCTCACTGCCTCAACTCGGCCCATAGCCCTCCAAGTCCAAAAGGTGTACCTACAGGAACAACTCACCATGAGCATATACAACACTTTCAACAAAAATCCAAGCACAATAACATAAATAATTGCATGAGATATATATGTATGTAGGCTCCCTGATTTACCACATTAGCACATTTTCATTGTTGTTCCTGTTTCATAAACTCATGCACAAAATCATTAGCTCATAATATAATGATCGATACCACGTTCCAGTTATAACCACAATATTCCACATTAATCACTAGAAATGTGATTGTTCCAATCCTGTTACAACAGCGGAATTTTAGGACCCCTCGCTTCGACATATAGCGGCATCATATGATATCCCTCGCTTTGACAATGACAGCGGCATGTACATCGCTTCGACATGACAGCGGCAAATATCATATTACCATCGCTTCATATGACAGCGGCAAGTACCTCCCTCGCTCGTATATAACAACTACCGGAACAATCAAGCATTTCCAACCACATATAAATAATCACAATACTTGAGTCCACAATCACAATGCATCACCATTATCTCAATATATAACACATTTCGTAATCCACACTTGTCCACGATATATATATATAACCAAAAGCGTAAGAACACATTTTACCGTCCGATGCCCGTACGTCTCACTGCGTACCTTAGTCTCAAAAGTGGAGAAGTTGAAGAACTTTATCTCCTTGAAGTTGTTGGTACCTGGGATGGTTCTACACAACCATACAAATCAATATTAGAAGCCAATTATAGTCCAATACCAAAAAATCCCACAAAAATAACCAAAAACACAAATTTTGGTGTCTCGCGATCGATCGCCATCAATCCCCGATCGATCGCGAGACTACACTGACAAAGCCAACGAAAAATTTCAATCCGCGATCGATCGCTGAGTTTGTGCCGATCGATCGCGGCTTCGCCGATCGATCGCGCCAAACTCGCGATCGATCGCGGAAACTCACTCATGCCACCCCTGGTGCTCGCGATCGATCGAGAGAATGTCCCGATCGATCGCGGGAGTCTGAACTCGAGATTTTCGGGCACTATTCACACTTCTTCCTCCCCAAACCAAACCAACTATCATACCTTCAAACCAACAACATAAAAACATAATAAACCTTCAAAATACACCTTAAAACAACCAAAAATCCAACTCCCAACCAATACCAATAACAACCCGACACAAACCCATTTTAAAACCATCCAAAACCATATCAAAACTAAATCAAACACCATAAAAATACCAAGGAGGTATCCATACCTCTTGGGGACTCCAAATCTCACAAATAATCCCACAAATCAAGTTTTTGCAAGGATTTCTCCTCTCCTTGAAGCCAAAAATCAAAAATGGGAAGTGGGTTAGGGTTGGGAATGAAATTTGGGGATTTAAGAGTGATGGGTAAGGTAAAGTAAAGTGGGGGTATAGTGGGGTTATATGGGTTATAATTAAATTGTACCCCATTATTTAACATGGTGTATAAGATACCCCAACATGATATTTTAAAAGTATTTTACCAAAATGCACCAAAACTCCAATTAAAACCATGCTTCACCAAATAATTATTAACCAACATATTTAACCCATGGAAACACCCAATTACCCACATGCATAACATGCACCCTGGAACGCTCTACCGGGTCACGCCTACCATGTGACTACGTGTTTCACCAAGATAATTAATTCCCACACATAAATCAAGTATCACCATAATTAATCATATAAACATAATTAATGCCCAAATTGCAATTAATTGATTCGGGGGTATCACACTTACTTAGGGTTTTGGTTTATTTTAAGTATTGTGTTTTTCCTTGGCTGGGAGTTATTTTGTGATGTGTTTCATTTTCGGATAGCTCAATTTATGGGGAGACTCTGCCCAAATTTTTATAAAAGTCATGGGGAATATGTAAAGCATGTAATAATTCTTTTAAAGAATGAAAAGAAAGTTTTTATACACAAATGATGTCATAATTGCATTATTGACGTTTTGGGACATCGGGGTCTTACATGCATTGTCTACCTCAACAAAGAATTTAAGGAATTTAGCTACTCATAATGAATAAAAATGATTAAACATGTTCCTAAAGTTCATAAACTAAAACAAAATAAAGAAAAACTAACTAAAGTCACGATTTTGGGGTGTCAATCCCGTCGTCATGCCTTGAATCCTTGCTCCTAGGGTGTAGCCGTTTTCAAATATGAGAGTGGGTCGAAAATATGATGAAGTCCCTCAGAAAATAGGTCAAAGAATCAATTTATAGAGGGGATGATCATGTTTTCATATCCTGCAAGACTGTCAACGATCGATCGCTGGGTAGGTGGCGATAGATTGCCTCTTCCAACACTTCTATTTTTCGGAAATCCTCGTCTGGTGATCGATCACCACTTACATCCGTCGATGAATCGCCACTTCCCATGAATTTTTCTGCATCTGGCGGTCGGTCACCAACTTTCCTGCGATTGATCACCTCATTGAACTTTATTTTTTTTTCAAATCTCCGGAACGAGCTATCGATCGTTGGGCAACCAGCAATCGATCGCTAGAGGTGTCAAACGAGCCGTGCCGGACCTGCACGACCCGTTTAGACGTGACGCGCTGTGATGCCTAGAACTTAACTATCTAACTTAAAATTGAGTTTAATATGACAGTTAAGGGGTAATTATGAATGAATGTCATTTTGCATTTGGACTCGGTTTTGAAATAAATCAAGGATGGTTGAGAATTATGTTTGAGTCATAATTAATGAATGAATAAATAGTTGAAATAAATCATGTGAGTTATGATTGCTATTTTGAGTTTGAAATTGTAGGGTAATTATTGAAGTTGAACAAGAATTAAGGATTTGGGGATAAATAATTATTGGGTAAAATCTTTAGTATGGATTGAAGTTGAGGGAGTAAATTGCAAAATGTTATTAATATAATCACCCTCTCTTCACACAATACACCCCCAACACCCACTAAATCCCTACAACCCTCATTCTTCTCTCCATTTTCAATTTCTTTAATTTTGGTGAAAAATCAAGACATGGATGCAAATAGGTTCTCGATATTGTGATCAAGTAGCTTGGGTAAACCAATTTCTTACCTTAGTTTTGATTTTTAATTATTGAGTTGAAAATGTAGATATTGAATTGAAATTTTTGATAAAGATTGTGGGTTTGTTTTTATGTAGCTGAAATGAAGTTTATTGGTGTTTATTATGTGTTATTGAGTATTGGTGAATATTATTGTGAATGGAGGTAGTAGTGTTTGAGGTATTGGTGAAAAGGGTGAGTTTGAGGAGATAAAAATGGAGATTTTTTGACATCCAGCGCCGACCGACCGAAATCGATCGGTACAAGACCATAGGCAAAGGAAAAAAACCTGCGCCCGATCGATTGATCGGTAGCGAGGATCGTTTGATTGCCCAATTTAAAAAAAAAATCATCAATTTTGTGGGAGGATTTTAGTGGTCCATAGATGTTTATTGCTTGAATTTGAAAGTATGATATTGAGCATAAGTGTTATGCTAAAGAAGTGAAGTTTTTATGGTTTATTTTATGATGATTTTGATATTCCAATGAAATCTTAAACAATGAATTAAGGTGTCAATGAAGAATCTTAGAAAGATATAGATGATGCGTACTCGAGTTAGTTGATAACTCGAATGAACAAAGATGATTGACTTGTTGTGTAATATACAGAGAGCGATAAATTGGATTGTTTCTGATAAGAGGCATGTAGAAACACTATGATAAAAGATGTTAATGTCGAAAGCTATTAATGTGTATTTAATAGTGAATGGATATTTAAAATAGATACTTCACGAGCCTCCGGATGTCAATAATGACTTAATACCGTTGTCGGCTATAATGTACGAGCATATGTCAAAATATTATTGTGTAATGAATAATCTATCCTTGTTGTGTTGAATTAGTACTTAGAGATGTACAAGCTTTGAATATTATATTTATTGACATAATTGTTGAGAACACCAACGAATTGTGCTTTGAATTATGCTATTGAGCGCGCGATGGATTACGATGACACTGTTGTTGAGTGTGCGATGGTTATTAGCCGCCACTATTGAGCATGCAATGTGATATGATGCTATATGACTAGTAAATAACTAAGATGTATTTGATTTCAATGAATCATTGTTATCATGATTGAATTATTATCGATTATGAAACTGATGATTTTGATTAGAGTATAATAAATCATAGTTGGATGATTTAAATTCTGGAATTGAAGATTACGGATATTGCAAGAACATGAACATGGTGAGAGATCTCATGATGATTTCGGTATATTCAGGAAGTATTTCCTTAATCGCAATATCTTATTCTATAAATTATTAATTGTGTATTTCAATAAAATTGAGATTATATTATTAGTATGTTCATCTCATGTGGGGGCTGTTTCTGTTGGAATAGGTAACACATATACGACATTGATATTGGATTTGAGTTTGAACCATTGAATGACGATGCTCCTAGAAGTGAGGTACCAGTATTGGTAGATGGTAACAAAATTTATACAAGTAGATATACATTTATTTATTTAATGCTCGTCTATGAGCATGGTGTTATGTGTGTATGGGTTATATAAATGCCTTTGATATTTATCCTTTCATCTGGGCATTGCATACAATTCATTAAGAAGATAATTGCATAAAGAATTGAGGGTGTGATTAGGGCATTATAAAGTGTATACCTGTTTTGTTGTGTTGGGAATCGGTTTTACGAGGGATTATGTAGAAAATTTTATGGAAGTCATGCCACAGTTACGAAACATGTAATGAGAATCCCTAATACTAAAATTGTATACACTAATGACAAAATTAGGAGTTGGGGTCTTACACGTGCCATGCATTGCTGTGTTGGTACAACCAGTTACCCCAAATCCTATAGGCCCGGCACGACCCAAATCTTTTTTTTATATGTATTTTTTTAATTTTTCTATTTTTTATAAATAATTGATATTAATTAAATTATTTAAATAAAAGAGTAGTAGAATAAGAATAGCTTGTAAGTTTGACACGATAGACGTGAAAAATTCAAATTTACTGACTATGAGTTGAATAACTATAGTTTATAAATGACAATATTACATTCATTGATTCACAATTTCACATAACGAACTAAACAAACTAGCAAGTACGCAAGTAACAAAATCATAAAATATAAATATTAAACATTCATATTTCTTCATTTTCATCAGAAGATACATAATGTTCTCCTACATTTTGTAATTTGCTATCGACATCCAACCAATCTTTTAATAAAATAATACACATCTCTATAATATTTGCTTTCATTCTACTTCATTTTTCATCAAGAACTCTACCACCTGCACTAAAACATGACTTTGATGGAACTGTGGATATAAGAGGGATTAGTAGATCACGTGCCAAAATAGAAAGCAATGGCTAAAGTTTAGCATTATCTTCCACTATGCCAAAACATCAAATGTTTCTAATTCTTGTTCACTAAAATTAATTATTTGTTTAAATATATTTGAAGCTCGGTAAATGAAGATGAAGTAGAAGAAGTTAAACTAGCATATTGTTTTCTTCATAACAATGTCCACACAGAACCATTACTAGTACCACCACTACCAACACTTTCTCTTATTGGAAGTGATAATGACATATAAAGCAAACAAAGAAAATAAACTACTTTTAATGTGCTCTGTTTGTTGATTAATATTAACATTATCATATTCATGTTAGTGTAATAAGATTTAAGTATAATTTCTACACTACATAATTTTAATCTAGGATCCGTAATTGCGGCCAAACAATTGAGAAGATGAATGGTTTTCCATTATTTAGACTCCATTGGTTCAACAATGTTTCTAAATAAAGGATTTCCTCTATATGATGCAAAACATTCACTAATTTCATAAATTTTATTTAAAAAAATTGAAGACGTTGGATAGTAACACCCCGAAAATAATTTAGTGGAATTATAAAAAGGTTCCAACAAATTTATAATACTAGAAGCAATTTCCCAATCATCATCATAAATATGAAATTATTCAGACATCCTTTCATTAAAAATAAAGTAATGACATATTTATAAGGTAAACATGCTTGCAATATTTAATACATGGAATTCCATCTAGATTGGAAATATTATATTCATTAATTACTTGCATAATGACATTAGAAATTTGGACAACTTATATTGACAATGCATCATATATATATATATATATATATATATATATATATATATATATATATATATGCTATATATATATATGCATTGCATTTATAAGTTGTCCAAATATAACTAATTAGTGCAACTTTTGAAGAAAAAATTCCTAAATACGAAATTAAACTTGTTTTATATTCATTAAAAATTGCGAATACATCCGATTTAATAGTATTTCTTGAAAATCTTTTATGTTGAGGTTGGCTAGGAATGATCCATGGTGGAATTTTTGAGTCTTGAAGGGTATGAGTATTCTATATTTAGTTGAATTTTGTTGAATTTGAGTCAAAAATCTAGGAAGAGACATGAAAATATTGATGTCATCTTGTTTAACCAGAATCTGCATGTTTCTTGCAGTAAATAGTTTCGTATTTTTTATTCACTTAGATTCTGAATTTGATGTTGGTCTTCAAATAAAAGTTGTAGATCCTTGAATTTTATGCAATTTAAAAAAATGAAGCATGTGATTTGGATCTTCGAAGTAAAAGTTATGTCGATTTTACTTTCAATGCTCATTTTTGCCTTTGCATGTTCATGCATGTTGCATGCAGACTGTGTTTCGAGTTTCTGGGCAAATTTTGTTTCGAATTTGATGTCCGTCTTCAAATAAAAATTGTAGGTCTTTGAATGCTCTTGATTTAAAAAATAGAGAACTTATTTTGGACTTAATTTGAAGAATTTATTAATTTTATACTATTAGTGCTCATTCTGACTCTGCATGTTGGCGATCTTAAATCCAAATTAGCTGGTTTTTGTGGCCAATTAAAGTTAACACAAAATAATACAACTTTCATAGAGGACACCATCTTCAAATTCGAAACATAAAGATCCTAAAAATTCGGAACATCAGCATCCATATTTACTGATTCCAAACAGAAAGAAATTGACAGCAACTTTTTCATCTAATACATCAACATTTCCATCTAATTGCACAATAATTCGACCATTTCAGTTCAGAATCTCAAAATATACATATATACCTTCAAGTCATGAAGATTTGAAGCCTAAATCAGTAACCCAAGTCAACCCAAGCTTGCACTTCACTCCCATTGCTGCTGCCCACCAAAACTCTTGCTTCAAATTTCCAAAGATTGAATGCTATGGCTTGCTACTCCACAAATCTCCTCTTGCATGTTGCTTTTGATCAAGTTTTAGGGGATTTTGAGGTAACATCTTTGAATTGCGTGAGAGGTGGAGGGAGAGAAATAAGAATGAAAACTGATGCTGAAAATAGTGGTGTGCGTGAGTTATGATGTGGTTTTGGGGAAAATATTTTAATATTTTATGTGTTGTGGATCCATGTGTATTGCATGTGATGTCCCAAATGTGCCTTTTGTATCTTGCACAATGCTTCAAAGTGTCCATGAAATCCCCAAATATCAAGTCATCAAAAAACATTTGAGTAGGATTTTTAGTGTTTTAGTCCACCACTTAAAATATATCTTACATGGTATGATTATTTATATGTAATAGCCGTGTGTATATATATATATATACATGTGAATTATGATGTATTTTTAACTCAATCGAATACATGGCATCGTGATCCGAAACATCTTAAATCGTAGTCTCGACATTTAGTTCCCCGGGTTTGCCAACTCATCGATAATCCGGACTAATCATAATTAATCAGCAACGGGGCCTTACACTTCTTCCCCTCTTAAAATGATTTCGTCCTCGAAATCGCAAAACTGAGTATAACTCAACATATTAAATCATTTGGATGACTCAATCTCATTTATAGATACATAAGAATCATCATGTATCAATGACAACTGATGTGGTAGTGTCAACGATATACCACTGAATCAACTTCTCTATTCTTCCACAAGGTTCAAAATATCGAGGCAACATCGTACCTCACTTAAGGAATCATTTCGACCATCGTAAAGGTAATATCTTGAGATTTACCTGATTCTCTTGAAATTTTAACAATATATATTTCTCTTTGGTGTAGCAATTCTGCTCACCTTAAGCCAATTTCAATCGTTTTCGCCGAAAATTTATCGTTCATGGCATTTCCACAACTATCTCCCATTGTGCCAAATATTCCTTATCAATTTCATCTCAGTATATCAGCGATCGGCAAATTCTGGCTCTGCAAAACCTCAACTGATGCCACTCCAAAAGTTGTCTGAGACTTAAATTATATGAAAAATCAACTAGTGAATAGTGATTTCTGTCATTTCCCACTAAATTCATCACTATTAATCGGGATATAGATTCCAAAGTCCGGATAATTCTCTCGGTTTATCCATCAATCTGGGTAATATAAGCAATACTCATTGCTAATTTAGTACCCATGACATTCTGAAAATAGTTTTCGAATTCTGATATTATCATCGGATCTCAATCAGATACAGTTGTTACGGAATACTCACTGTAACTAAACCACATTATCCACATCTCAAACATATCATTTTCTCATAGACATACAGACAATCATATGTGTTGGGTTTTGGAAAACCGAATAATCTTAGTTTTGATGTTAACAAAACTTGTTATTGTGTTGCTAACATATTTCATCAAGTGTGCAGTTCATAGATGATATTTTACAGCTTGATGATCTGCTAAGAAATGGCCTTGAGTTTGGTTGCTGAAATGAGAATTCAGCATCCAATAGACCCCGAGCGCTGTTGACTAAATTGATCATATCTCATAGCTCGGATATTGAAATGACCTGATTCTAAAGGGGTTGGATAGCCAACTCAATTCTCTACAAGTCGTATTTTAGGCCAGCAGACTAGATTCGAAGGTTTACATGACGAAAATATGTATGCAAGAGCTTGCTGGTACAAAGCTCAAACAGCAGCGGACAGATTGTAGCAGCTGTGGTATATTAGCCATAACTCTCAGCTCGCTTATTGAATCGAGATGATTCAGTATGGGTTGAAAAGCTAAGACAAAGATCTACAAGTCAAATATGGAAGTGAAAGACTGAACCGGACGTTAAGATGGCCAAAAAGCTTCTGCAAGTCACGCCATGTACTGCTGCATCCAGCAAACATACAGCAGGACCATCGCCTCGTATTTCGAGTATAACTCTCTCATACAAACTCGAAATCAAGCGATTATTGATTTTTTGGAAAGCTAAGAGAAAGGGCTACAACTTTCATGAAGATCACTTTGCCCAGAAATCAACGAATCAAGAGATATAACCAAGAGAACAGAACAGCAGATGTTGGGCAGCAGGGTACCAGCAGACCTCAGACCAACTGGTACCAGCAGACCTCAGACCAACTTGTACCAGCAGACCTTGGCCAGCTGATGCTGTACCAGCAGACCTCAGACCAATTGATACCAGCAGACCTCAGACCAACTGGTACCAGCAGACCTCAGACCAACTGGTACCAGCAAACCTTGGCCAGCTGATGCTGTACCAGCAGACCTCAGACCAACTGGTACCAACAGACCCAATGCCAGCTGATGCTGAACCAGCAGACCTCAGACCAGCTGACCATACCAGCAGACCAGACCAGCTGACCATACCAGCTGGCCAGACCAGTTGACCAGACTAGCAGACTTCCAAAAATAGCCCAGCAGCAGAATATGACCGTTGCAATGTTTGAAAGCTTACCAAAATTGTCCCAACGGTTATATTCTTGTATCTAACTTATATATCATTACTTGGGGCTATATATACATGATTTGGAAGCTCAATAACAGCTGATTGAAGATCAATCCAAGCCTTCCAAAGCAAACCCACTTGGGATTCAATTGAGGAACTTCAAAGACAAAAGCTGCTAAATGAAGAGCACTCCTCAAACCTTTGGCACCTTACCTTGCTGTATCAGATTCATTATGGAATCATTTGTGCCTTTGTATTCACTCATTGTATATGAGAGCTTAATAGATGAGTGAATATCATTGTAACGGTTGATGATTCATCACAACCGATTGAGAGGTCTTTGTATGGACATTAAAGAACATACATAGTTGAGTTGCTAGGAGTTCTAGTTGGATGGGGAATGCCCAACTGGACTGGGTTTGTACAAAGAGTTGTATAAATCAAAGTCTTCTAGTGTATCCTTCCATGAGATGGAAGAAGGGGAGATGTAGAAGCGTTGTGCTTCGAACTTCCAAAAACAAATGCTTGTGTTATTTAACTTACTGTTTTTACATACTTTCTTGCACATCTTTAAAATGCCTTTCAAATGAGTAATCGGTTTTAGAGTGGGTTATGTCGAGTGTCTTCCGCTCGGTTTTGTAACCGAACTCGATATAATCTCTCGGTGCAATTATTTCAAGAACACGAGCTATTGAAGCTCAAGTTGGTTGAACTCGGGTGTGGAATGGCAACCCACCCCCGAAATCGATCCTAACAAGTGGCATCAGAGCCTGGTTGTTCTTGGAAAGCATTTTAACTGATTTTAGACGGAAATCTTTTAAGAAAACTTTCTCATGAGCATGGAATTATTTTCATAGCATAATTTTCTAAAACTTGGTGTATGAAATTTTTTAGCGTAAAAATCAATTTCATTGCATTCATTTTGCACGAAAATAATTTTATAATCTATTTTAAATGTTCAAATTTTCGTTCTATATGTTCTAAACTCATTTTAAGTTTAATTTTGAAATTGTTTTCTAACAATTTTCGAAGCATTCAGTTTTTCTGGCAGCTTCCAGCGACTTTGGGAAAATTGGCATAACTTCTTGCTCGGATGTCCAAATGACAAACCGTTTTTTGCGTTGCAAACTAGACTCATAGAGGATCGCAACGGTATAGGTCTTGCAGCCCAAACTTTCTCGAGGAAAAGCAGTTTATTAGCTCAAGTTGGGCTAAGTGTGCTGCCACCGTAGAAAGATGAAATGGACAATGTTGAGTTTTGTCAAGAAATTCAAATTTGTTGCCAAGTATGCTTCATCCATCATCAAAAGAGGTTAATTTTTCAAAAATTAATGTGCATTGCATTTTTTTTTAAAATTTTTTTTAGCTTACCCCATTTGCCCCTCACTTGCTCAAATTTTCAAACCTTTTAAAATTAAGGGGGAGAGTTTAATCTCAATCCTTGAAGGGGAGTAAATTTTATTTGTCTTCCTTTTTGATTCACACAAAAAGGGGGAGAAATATGTTGTTTAAAAATATGATTTTTCTTGTTATGCAACATTGTGCTTTAATGTTTCATATTTTTATTCAAGTTTTGTGATCATCAAAAAGGGGGAGATTGTTGGGTTTTGGAAAACCGAATAATCTTAGTTTTGATGTTTACAAAACTTGTTATTGTGTTGCTAACATATTTCATCAAGTGTGCAGTTCATAGATGATATTTTACAGCTTGATGATCTGCTAAGAAATGGCCTTGAGTTTGGTTGCTGAAATGAGAATTCAGCATCCAGTAGACCCCGAGCGCTGTTGACTAAATTGATCATATCTCATAGCTCGGATATTGAAATGACCTGATTCTAAAGGGGTTGGATAGCCAACTCAATTCTCTACAAGTCGTATTTCAGGCCAGCAGACTAGATTCGAAGGTTTACATGATGAAGATATGTATGCAAGAGCTTGCTGGTACAAAGCTCAAACAGCAGCGGACAGATTGTAGCAGCTGTGGTATATTAGCCATAACTCTCAGCTCGCTTATCGAATCAAGATGATTCTGTATGGGTTGGAAAGCTAAGACAAAGATCTACAAGTCAACTCTGGAAGTAAAAGACTGAACCGGACGTTAAGATGGCCAAAAAGCTTATGCAAGTCACGCCATGTGCTGCTGCATCCAGCAAACATACAGCAGGGCCATCGCCTCGAATTTCGAGTATAACTCTCTCATACAAACTCGAAATCGAGCGATTCTTGATTTTTTGGAAAGCTAAGAGAAAGGGCTACAACTTTCATGAAGATCACTTTGCCCAGAAATCAACGAATCAAGAGATATAACCAAGAGAACAGAACAGCAGATGTTGGGCATTTATCTTCGTTTTGATAGTGGTTTTGTGGTATTGGGAAGGATTTGTGTTGGGTTTGAAGAAATGGGTTTTTAAAGAATTTTGGGTTGGTTGGTTTGAGGAGTTTTTATGGTGTTTATTTTGAGGATTTATGTTGCATGGGGTGTGAGGATTGTTGTTGGGCAAAATTTTGCAAGAAAAACGCCATTTTTGGCTTTTGCAGGTCGAGCCGATCGATCGCCGCGACGTTGATAAAATTATGTGGAAGATGAACAGTCAGGCGATCGACCGCCTCAAAGGAGGCGATCGATCGCCATGAGGCAGTAGCCAATTATGTTGTTAGGCTATCGATCGCCCATGCCTTCCTGAGAGGCGATCGATCGCCTAAGCCAAAGCGATCGATCGCCGACCGTAAGAATGTGTTTTTTTGGAAATTTTGGAAAAATGTCGGGATTTTGGAATCGTGGTTTGAGTGGCCCGTTTCCGGGGCAATGTCTACATTCCAATGGGAAAGCTATACTTTTAAAATAGATTGGTTGGAGCCAAAGTTTATTGAAACCGAATTCCCGGTTGGGTGTTTGGCTATCTTTTGAAAATATAAAATGGAAAATTTTGGGTATTATGCATGCTTAGCCGAAGGGCTTTTTATTTTTGGTAATCGTCATGGATGGACGATAGGTTTGGTAGTTGTGAACATGCTTGTGCACGTGATTGCATGCCTATGTTTGATTGAGAGTTATTTGTGTGTTAGCACTTAACTCATCGGGTCGTGGAACTCACGCAAGGTTGGACTCAAACTACGGAATTATAAGGTACGTATGACGTACAAGCATAGCCCTTTATTATAATTGCAATTGTGAGTGCATGGTACACTATATTGCAATAAATGTATATGGAATTGCATGGTTTATGGTAATCACTATGAATGGACATATATACATTGGGAATTATATGGTGCCGCTTTTGAGCAAGCAATGATTGGGATGTTGTCGCCTTTGAGCGAACATCAGTTATGACGCCACTGCTGTTGAGCATGCGTGAGAATGAAATGCCGCTATTGTAGAGCGAGCAATGAGATAGAACTATGGAACCATAAATGAGATAAATGGGATAATTGTGATCATTGTTTAATGATTTAATATTATGGTTGTGATATCGATATATAGCATATGGATTCGTTAATCAATGTAATGATTAACTGGCATTTGGGAATTTGATGATTTCAGTTGTTTTGAGAACAGGAACAGTATAGAGAATCCCGGATGACGATGATATCATCCAGGGAGTATATTTTGTAATTCATAGCATTTGCATTGTTGTAAATTATGAATTGTATTATTATGACTGTTGGATTTGGGATATTGGTATGCTCACCCCGTGTGGGGGCTGTCTCTGTTGGGGCAGGTTATTAGGTACATCAACGGCTGGGAGTTGAGCTCGAGCTGTGGATTTGAGGTGATTCCAGGATCGAGGTACCAGCGACGGATTGAGCATGATACTTTATACACTAGATACACGCTTACTTATTCGATGCTCGCATGTGAGGAGTGTTATGTGTATATGGGTTGTATAAAGAAGGCAAGGGCCTTTCTCTTTTCATTTATGTGTTGCATGCAATTATTTATTGAATTGCTAAATGAACTGAGAACATGTTAGTGTATTATAATGGTGCATGATATGTATGTTGACTCGGGTAGGGGAACTAGGCATTATATGGAATAATGTAAAGAAATTTTGTTATTGGCATGATTTGATATGGTGACAAGTATATTTCCCCTACGTGTATGTTTACATTTACTAAATGCTTGGATTAATACACTAATAACGGGTTAAGGGCCCGGGGGTCCTTACAATAATCAATTATCATTTTCCATGTCATCAACATGGCCTTCTCGTAAACATATTTTCCCGTATCAGAAAAAGGAAAAATCGTCATCCGTCACTACCATTAGTCTAGATACTATTATCTAGAAGAGTTCCTATTGTAGTTTTTATTCATAATTTGGACATGTACATTGGAACTGAATTATGACAGCCCCCATATCCAAGTCCTCATTCAAACCAATTCTCGTTGTTTCCTCACAACAACTAAACTCTATTCTTCAATTAAATATCACTATTTTCAATATCCTTAAGTTCTAAATCATCATCTCGACGTGCACAGGTTTTGATGTAAACTCATACGTATTACCCTGGTCTTTCGGACTCAAATTCCTGATGTCAATCGACAAAATGCATGTTAAAGAGTTCTAGTGTCATCCCACTAAACACATGGATTAAGTCCCAAAGTGATAAATAAACTTCTCAATAATTATCACCAAGTTAATTCAATTAACAGTTTATAGAGCCAACAGGTTCGCGAAATAGCTATGACGGTTCATATCACAGCTACCTGTCCAAACACTAACTGTCCATCATAAAATCAAAACATCATATACAATCTCAAGTCAGAGATGTTCTCATCACTTATTCTATATCAACATCCTATCAGCAACTATCAGTGCTAACAGATAAAATTCACAAATTATCTAGATTTTATGCAACTCAACATTCAAATTTTCTAGATTCTATGCAACTCAGCATTCAAATTCTCTAGTTTCTATGCAACTCAGCATTTAAATTCTCTAGATTCTACTCAACTCGACATTTTAAAATAGTCAGAGATATGACATCTAATCCATTACATGTATAAAATCTCAATATCAAACATGTAAACATAGCAGGCAAGTGCATATAAAATCACATAGTCAGACACATGAACAAACAATTCATTTGTGTCTTTTCTCAGTGTCCTAACTCTAATTCGAGCATATCCCAGATATATACTCTGATACCATAATGTGAGGGCCCGATCCTAATGTGGTGTTTAATTAACGCATAATGATTAATTTGCGTAAACAGCGGAAGATTTATTTCAAATGTCTTGTCAAATCGCCCTAAAAAATTTCGCTTTTAGGTGATACATATATTGTGACACTGAAAATACGTAATTCCAGTTTCCAATTCAACACATTGAGCATAACATCAATATCAAGTATAAATCAACCAGTAGTAGAATACTTAAAATACAGATACTCGGGGCATACCCCGGTAATTTAAAACATAATTAAAAATATTCTAACAACTACTAGGACTAACAACATAAAAATATAAACATGAGCTCGCTCTCAAGAGCTTTGGTATTCACCGATGCTTCACCTCGAGCATCCGCAGTACGTCCACCTGTACCACCTGTCATGCCCATACAACAAAGACATGACAGCCCCCACTACGGGAGTCAGAACCCAGTACGAGAAATAAATAGATCATGTCACGTATGACAAAGTATCATGCAATGCATACCATGTATGAATGTGTACGAATGGGTATAAAGAATCGAATCTCAAGATACCAAATATCGGAGTCCAAAGGAAGGTATCATCAAATAATGTCAGCTCGAGCAGAGGGTGACAACACACGCAGATTGCGCTAGGAGACTTGTCCTATGTGCTGTGTTCGTCCATCGTGTCTAGGTCCGGTGACACACGCGTGACTACAGTCGCTACCTATACTGCCTGCCATCGTCGTGCTCGTCGTCCCCGACACTCAGAGTAAATCAACTCATCATCAACAAGGATATCAAAGGATTGGATGAATCAATATGATATGCCCATGAATTTATTTATGCATCATATGACATATGCAACTCAACATGTCATGAAATCTCATGTGAAAAATATATACATATCATGTAATTCACATATCATGAAATTCTATGCATCTCAATTTATCATATAGTCACACAAGAAGCATTTAGTGACAATTAAATCATATCAATCAAATAATGACATATAAGATCATATAATAGCATCATTACACGTCTTCGTCAGACGTCATGATACAACTCATTTCAACGTACCTCAAACCGTTAGCTAATTACCAAGTGATCCTCGACTAGATCTCAGGATTAATAAACCTGGCCATAACAGTTCCAAATACAACATAATGTCACATACTAGCCTTAAACTTATCAAAATAAAACTCAAACTTGGATCCAAAACCAATTCCCTAAATTTCAACCTACGCAACCGTAGAGATCGGCTCATAACTTCTCTGATACTTAATAAAATCACATGGGCTCGATTTAGTTTAAAAGCTAACTCGGAAATGAACATTTCATCAGTTCAACTCATCTTCAAATTCGTTCATTTAACCTAGGAAAATGACCAAGAACAATCTGCTGGAAAAACAGGACAACTCACCAAATTCCAGCCTGACCCATTTTTGTATAAAAGTCATAATAAATTCATATGACGTCTAAATGACTTGAGGCCAGTGGGAAAATCACGAAAACTCAAAGTAATAGAGTTCATCTTCAAGTACAGAAGCTAGTTCACTCATCTTGAGGCACATGTAAAGCAAACTATGCCAGTTTTAAAAATACTCATATTCTGTTTTGACAGAGTGAGCGGTTCTAGGGAAAAGTGCATATCTTACACAAGTAAACTCCAAATCATGTGAGGTCAGTTTCTAATGCAAGATAACAAAAACAATATACAATACATCTCTTATGAGCTTTAAGCTAATTAGTTCATCTTGATGTACCATATTTGAAAAACGTACAAGCCTAAAAACTTGTATGTAATCCTTTTCCAGATTGAGCACTATGTGGTCAAATTAGCATAACTTATGCATATGAACTCCAAATTGCATGAGGCCAATTCCAAATACAAGCTAATACCGAATACTACAACTCTTATTAGAGCCTAAAACTTCAAATGTGTAGCCATTTATTCCCAGAAAATCGAAGAACACAATGCATGAAACTCGCATGCAGTGAATTTTCAGATTTGACACATGTTGGTAAAATGACTAACTTTTTTATCGTAAATTCAAAGTAGCTGGTTTTTGTGGCCAATCAAAGCTAACACAAAATACTACAACTTTCATAGAGGACACCATCTTCAAATTCGAACCATAAAGATCCCAAAAAATCGGCATCCATATTTACTGATTCCAAACAGAAAGAATTTGACAGCAACCTTTTCATCTAATACAGCAACATTTCCATCTAATTGCACAATAATTCGACCATTTCAGTTTATAATCTCAAAATATACGTATATACCTTCAAGTCATGAATATTTGAAGCCTAAATCAGTAACCTAAGTCAACCCAAGCTTGCACTTCACTCCCATTGCTGTAGCCCACCAAAACTCTTGCTTCAAATTTCCAAAGTTTGAATGCTATGGCTTGCTACTCCACAAATCTCCTCTTGCATGTTGCTTTTGATCAAGTTTTAGGGGATTTTGAGATAATATTTTCGAATTGCGTGAGAGGTGGAGGGAGAGAAATAAAAATGAAAAGTGATGCTGAAAAGAGTGGTGTGCGTGAGTTTTGATGTGGTTTTGGGGAAAATATTTTAATATTTTGCATGTGATTTCACAAATGTGCCATTTGTATCTTGCACAATGCTTCAAAGTGTCCATGAAATCCCCAAATATCAAGTCATCTGAAAACATTTGAGTAGGATTTTTAGTGTTTTAGTCCACCACTTAAATATTATATCTTACATGGTATGATTATTTATTTGTATATAGCCGTGTATATATATATACATGTTTATTATGATGTATTTTTAACTCAATCGAATACATGACATCGTGATCCGAAACATCTTAAATCGTAGTCTCAACATTTAATTCCCCGGGTTTGCCAACTCATCGATAATCCGGATTAATCATAATAATTAGCAACGGGGCCTTACACTTGTGATCCGTATAAATGGTAAACAATGTACCATACAAGTAATGCCGCCAAATCTTCAAGGCAAAAATGATAGCCACCAACTCCAAGTCATGGACTAGATATCTAGTCTCATGTGGCTTCAACTGCCTCGATGCATCAGCTACCACATGATTATTTTGCATCAGTACGCATCCCAAGCCCTGTAGTGATGCATCAAGTTATAGAAAAAACCTCTTGTTCTCCGTAGGGATCACTAACACAGGCGCTGTCGGCAACCCCTGCTTCAACTCTTGGAAGCTCTACTCACAAGCCTCAGACCAATAGAATGGTACTCCCTTTTGAGTCAACTGTGTCAAAGGTTTAGCAATTTTTGAGAATCCCTCGACAAAACGTCGGTAATAGCCAGCTAAACCAAGGAAGCTCTGTATCTCGGGCACAAAAGTGGGTGCAGACCACTCCATCACTACCTCTACTTTCTGGGATCCACTGATATCCCACTGCTAGAGATGAAATGCCCCAAAAACACAACGTTGCTCAACCAGATTTCACACTTGCTGAGTTTGGCAAACAATTGATTATCTCTGAGGATCTGGAGAACTGTCCGCAAGTGTTTCACATGCTCTTCCTCACTCTGAGAATAGATAAGTATGTCGTCAATGAACACTATGACGAACTGGTCAAGATATGGTTGGATTACCCGGTTCATCAGACGCATAAAGACAGCTGGGGCGTTCGTCAGACTGATAGGGATGATTATTACGCGTATTTAGGTCTTGATTTGTATATATATTCGTGTAGATTCCATGAAGATGTTATGCTTTTTTGTATTTATTTGCTTGTTTCAGGAATCTAGGTGGAATATGGAAGAATTGAGCTACAAGGAAGAAAATGGATCAAATCAAGCCAATAAATAAAGAATTTGTGTTCTGGAACTCTCGATCGATCGGAACAAGCTTCTCGATCGATCGAGCGAGGCAGAGGTTTTGGCCAACAACGAATTTGAATTCTCGATCGATCGGAACAAGCATCTCGATCGATCGACACGGGCAAAAAGTTGAAAAGAAGTTGAGAAGAAATCTCGATCGATCGGAAGATTCATCTCGATCGATCGAGAGAGGCAGAGAAGTTAAGACTCGGATGCTGAAGGCGCTCGATCGATCGAGACGTAAGGCACGATCGATCGAGACAGAGATTTTTCTGAAAATAAAACTCTTGATTTGGTCTGATTTTTTGGAAACAATTTTATATCTCCCCTCCTCTATAAATAAGGAAAAGAGGCACGAAAATTGGATCCCATATTCTGAAGAATAATCAGACCTAAATTATTCCTAGCCGCCTTTCATCCTCCCGGAATAAGAGAAGGTTGAAGAATCCTTTGAAGTGCAAGGAAGGAAGCGAGAGAAGAAAGATTGTTCAACGCACAGAGTTGCTCCTACGTTTATCGTATTTCTAAACTCTAGATTAATTTGATTTTCATATTTAGTTGATATTTTTGAGGTTGAGAAACGATTAAACATCTATTTGAATTTGATTTGAATTTAATCTGGTTTTTTCTATCAATTTTAAGGAATTTTGTGTTTGAATCTTTGATTTGGTTGTGTTTGAGTGAATCAATATATTTTGTTCATGAATTATATGCTCAAATAATTCATGTTGTATGTTTAAGATTTAGATCGAGAGATTAAATCACATACGTGGTCACTTTAGATTGAACGATTTAAAGAAGAACGGTTTTCAAAGAGATTTATTCGGTAGTAAATTGGTATTAGTGAACGAGAGTTACTTATGTCAATTTATTGCTAGTTTCAACACAGCTCGAGAGAGTTATTTGATTATATTCGGAAACCCGTCACCTTAAGAATTGATTGATAAGTAATTGTTTTAGCAAACAAATCACTGACGATACATAATTGAACGAACATCTTGATAGATTTCTCGAGCGGAATTCCTTCGCATCTTCAAAGGAATTGTGTTAGTTTTGAGTTTTTAATTCTTTAGTTTAATTTGTTAATTAATCATCTTTTTCATAGGTTAAATATAATTTCAATAATTTTATTTGGTACTTATACGTTAGTCCATGTGGGTTCGACATCCTTACTTATAATATCACTATACTAAAACTTGACACCGTGCACTTGCGGTAGAATCGCTACACTGAGAAATAATTGTTAAAAAAATAAGCGATCAAGTTTTTGGCGCCGTTGCCGGGGACTAATTTGTATAATATCATAAGAGATTAGTTAATTGTAATTTAGCCAATTTTTTTTTATTATTTCATTCAAAAAAGAAAAAAATAATAATAATTTATATAATTTTTTTTTTTTTTTTGTTTTGTTTGTCTTGTGAGGTACTTGGAGATGCTATATCAACAAGCCTTCACAAGCTTTGCCCAACAACGTTTCGAACCGTTCTACGCTGTTTGCGAGAGATTCAATGAATTGGCCAACACATTCCGGTATCACAATTTTTCGAACTATACTCTCATGCAATATTTTTTCAAAGGGCTGGATGCACAGACACGAGAATGGGTGTTGAGCGGGGCACTGATAACTGGGAGTCCCCTGGTGGATAGAGATGAGGACAATGTGATGCACCTGCTCAATAATATGGCGGACTTCGATCATCACTGGCATTGTGATCCTTCACTACAAGGTTGGAGTCACCAATACCCACCGGAGCCTCACTACCCTATTGATACGCCACAACCATTTGAACATCCCGAAGAGAGGAGAGGTAGTTCTGCGTATGTCACGACGCAGTTAGAAGATACCTTAATAAGATTCATGGCATCAACTGAGAACAGTTTGGCATGCCAAACCAACTCTATGCGTCACCTGGAGCAGCAAATGGCAGTCATCATGGAAACAATTTCAACTAGCTGCAAAGAGGAAGAGATGAGGGCTACAAATCAAGAGGCGACAAATGAGTTTGGTTATATGATGATGAACACTCAACCAACCAAGTTTGGGGGAGTGATCTTACTAGTGTTGAAGATTCAAGGGAATGCGAGCCTCTTACAGAAATTGAGCTTACATTGGCGGAATTATCCGAGGAATTCCAAAAGGAAGATGAGTCGAGTGTGATGTTGGAGAATGAAGAGACTTTCGAGGATTCCGATTTGAGCCCATCGATGGAGACATGTTCTATTCCATATGTGGATCCGTATTTTCCATCGATGCCAACTTCACCACACTACATCCTCCAAGATATGAAGCCAAATCAAGAATCATTCTCTCACGCCTACTATTTCATGAAGAAAGTTGATGGAGCGACGAGCCCATACTGAATGAAGACCCATTCGTGGTATCATACGATATTTACTATGGGCGGCAGCCGCTCTTTGATGGTTGCTTCTAATGGTCAAGCCGGAGACTAAAAATCAGCGCTTCTTGGGAGGCAACCCAAGCGTATCCTTTTGCTATTGAGTTTTGTTTTATTTTTCAATTTTTTGCATTTAGTTTTTTTATCTCTCGAGTCGATGATGTTACCATTTGCATTCTTCTCTTGCTAGGTACTCAGTTGGAGCGATGAACCCTTACAACAGTGGAACTTTCAAAGCAAATCTTCCTCAACCCTCATGAAAGCGTCTTGATCAGGGGAGTTTACTTTTTCCCTTTTGATTCTTGTAAACATTGAGGACAATGCTTGATTTAAGTTTGGGGGGTGTTTACTGTTGTTTGCTGTTCTCTTGTGTTACTTCCTTGCATGACTAGACTATAATGAGATTAGATCGTTTTTGGGCACATATAAAAAAAAAATTCTTGAAAATGAGTTCATCGTTTAGAAATAATGAATTTGACTTGCAATGGTATTACATGATGATATTAATCCCCATCTCAACTTAAGTCTTGAAGATTTTTGACTTGTTTGTGAATATCTTAGGTTAAGTTAATATTTCAAAAATTGAGGAATATTTTGAGCACTTTTGGCTCATGATTGAGTGAATTGTATATTGGAACAATTGTGTTAACTATGATTTGTCTTGAGGATCTTGAAACACTTTAGAACCTACTTAAGAGCACTTTGAGGCGAAATTTTGTAGTTAAGAACTAGACTTGGAAATGATTTAGGCGATCTTTGGACCGTTTGAGCCTTTCAAACTTACCACGTTGATATTAATCCCTAGTTCCCTAATTTGAGCCTAAATGATAAAAGAATGGAGTATGTTTGACATACTATTAGCCCCATTCAACATTCTTTGGCAACCCCATTATACCCCCCTACTTGAGCTTAAATGGAAGATTTTTATCTTGACCCTAAGGGAGTATAATGATTCTCATTAGATGCACTTGAATTGCTAAACTTTCATGAGCTTATTGAAAAACAAAAAAATTCATGAATGAGAAAAGAAAGAGATAGAAAGAGCCTTGAAAAGAATTGAATAAATAAGACCCAAAGTAGCCAAGGCTAGAAAAAAAGAAGAGAAGCTCAAAGTGTGCTAAAATTTGAATATTCAAAGATTATACTCTCTTCTTTGTACTTCCCTATCTTTTCTTTGAAGCCAACAACCTAGGCCAAACATTACAAGCTTAAAAGACCTATTAATCCAAGTCTAGGGAATAACTACATTAGTGGAGAAGTGTTTGAAAAGTAGGCTTATGAATTGTTTAAAAGAAAATCTTGATTTTGAGTTTAATAGCACTATTTGATCCTAAAAGTATATATGAAACTCATGATTGACATTAACACACACACAAGTTCCGATTTTGCAATTTATTGCTTAACTTAGGAGGAAACACTTCTTGTTGAATTTTGGATTGATTTATGGTTGAAGTGTTAGTGGGATTTCTGAGCTTTTACAATTGAGTTGCTATGACTAATTCATTTAAAGCATTAATGATGAACTTTATATTTTGATCTTAATGTTTGCTCGAGGACGATCAAATCTAAGTTTGGGGGAGTTGATAGGGTTGATTATTACGCGTATTTAGGTCTTGATTTGTATATATATTCGTGTAGATTCCGTGAAGATGTTATGTTTTTTGGTATTTATTTGCTTGTTTCAGGAATCTAGGTGGAATATGGAAGAATTGAGCTACAAGGAAGAAAACGGATCAAATCAAGCCAATAAATGAAGAATTTGAGTTCTGGAACTCTCGATCGATCGGAACAAGCTTCTCGATCGATCGAGCGAGGCAGAGGTTTTGGCCAACAACGAATTTGAATTCTCGATCGATCGGAACAAGCATCTCGATCGATCGACACGGGCAGAAAGTTGAAAAGAAGTTGAGAAGAAATCTCGATCGATCGGAAGATTCATCTCGATCGATCGAGAGAGGCAGAGAAGTTAAGACTCGGACGCTGAAGGCGCTCGATCGATCGAGACGGAGATTTTTCTGAAAATAAAACTCTTGATTTGGTCTGATTTTTTGGAAACAATTTTATATCTCCCCTCCTCTATAAATAAGGAAAAGAGGCACGAAAATTGGATCCCATATTCTGAAGAATATAATCAGACCTAAATTATTCCTAGCCGCCTTTCATCCTCCCGGAATAAGAGAAGGTCGAAGAATCCTTTGAAGTGCAAGGAAGGAAGCGAGAGAAGAAAGATAGTTCAACGCACGGAGTTGCTCCTACGTTTATCGTATTTCTAAACTCTAGATTAATTTGATTTTCATATTTAGTTGATGTTTTTGAGGTTGAGAAACGATTAAACATCTATTTGAATTTGATTTGAATTTAATCTGGTTTATTCTATCAATTTTAAGGAATTTTGTGTTTGAATCTTTGATTTGGTTGTGTTTGAGTGAATCAATATCTTTGTTCATGAATTATATGCTCCATGCTATCAAATCCTAGCTACCTTTGATTGAACTTGTGAATTGCAATTGAGATCGAGAGATAAAATTGTAATACGCTCAAATAATTCATGTTGTATATTTAAGATTTAGATCGAGAGATTAAATCACATACGTGGTCACTTTAAATTGAACGATTTAAAGAATAATGGTTTTCAAAGGGATTTATTCGGTAGTAAATTGGTATTAGTGAACGAGAGTTACTTATGTCAATTTATTGCTAGTTTCAACACAGCTCGAGAGAGTGTATTGATTATATTTGGAAACCCGTCACCTTAAGAATTGATTGATAAGTAATTGTTTTAGCAAACAAATCACTGACGATACATAATTGAACGAATATCTTGATAGATTTCTCGAGTGGAATTCCTTCGCATCTTCAAAGGAATTGTGTTAGTTTTGAGTTTTTAATTCTTTAGTTTAATTCGTTAATTAATCATCTTTTTCGTAGGTTAAATATAATTTCACTAATTTTATTTGGTACTTATACGTTAGTCCCTGTGGGTTTGACATCCTTACTTATAATATCACTATACTAAAACTTGACACCGTGCACTTGCGGTAGAATCGCTACACTGAGAAATAATTGTTAAAAAAATAAGTGATCACACACCGAAAGGCATAACTAGAAACTCGTAGTGCCCATACCGAGTCCGGAATGTTGTCTTCTGAACATCCTCCTCTCTGACCCGTATCTGATTGTATCCAGACCTCAAATAAATCTTGCTATAAAGCTTCGTGCCCTGCAATTGATCAAATAGATTGTCAATCCATGGAAGATGATACTTGTTCTTCACCGTTGCTTTATTCAGTTGCCGGTAATCGATGCACAAATGCATCGAACCATCCTTCTTCTTAACGAATAGAACCGGCGCGCCCCAAGCTGATACACTAGGGCGTATGTATCCCTTGTCAAGGAGTTCTTGTAACTGCTCCTTCAATTCCCTTAACTCCGCAGGTGCCATCCTATAAGGGGCACGAGAAATAACGGACGTTCCCGGTAACAACTAAATCCCAAACTCAACCTCTCTAGTCGGCGGGAACCCTGGAATTTCCTCTGGAAACACATCGGCAAACTCCGCCACTATGGGTACATCCTCAATCCCCAATTCCTTATTCTTTTCCTGCCATGTCCACGGCATAGACAAGATAGCTCGTATGTCCACGTTCCAATAATCGTGACATTTTGACAACCGATATCAACGGAATCTTCGCACGAGAACGTTCCCATAGAAAGTCCACTGAATCCCCATGTTAGATCGGAAACGAACCGTCCTCTGCCGGCAATCTACCACTGTCTGATATCTGTTCATTATATCGATACCCACAATGTAATCAAAATCTGACATACCCACCATAATCAAATCCGTCTTCAACTCATTGCCCTCAAAATAAATGAGGCAGTCAGCAATAAACCGATCAGTAATAACATTCCTTCCAGTGGGTGTCGAGACCATAAGAGGCATGGAAAATAAAGCGGGATAGCTAAACAAGTAACACGTACCCGATATTACTTCCTCTGGGGCTGCCTCAGCCTGCTCCCTAATCAGTGCGTAAACATGTCCTTGAGGTGGCCCCATTGCCTGACCTCCCATCTGTCGAGATATCATTGGTCGCCTCTGCTGCACTGTCCCGCTAGTAAATCTTACCCTGCCTTCCCTCATGTCCGTTTGTCCTTCACGGTTAGGACAATGCCGAGCAATGTGGCCCGACTTGCCACATCTATAACATGTAGAACAATCATGCATCAAATGCGGCCCACCACAGAAATGACACTTTATTTCTCCAACTCTACTTGCTTGAGTTGGTCCTCCAATGGTGGATGCACTGCCCCTCCGGTCCCCTTGTTTCCGACTATCCGTCCGCTTCCCACTAAATTGGGAAGAAAATGAAGTTCCACATGATTTAAAAGATCCTCCTCGAGGCTTCAAATTATCAGATGAGGATCTTTGCGATGGAACTTGTGGGGGTACAACATCAGTATAAGCACTGTGTGATGTCGGAAATAATTAATATTTTTTATTGGATTTAATTAAGATGTTTATATGATATGTCGAGATTTAATTCTTGGGTATCGGATATTGGAACGAAGTTGGGATAACTGATTCCGGGATTGAATTTATAATGCTAATTAAACTCAAGGAGACTAGAATTAATAATAGTCTTATTATTTGAAGTTGGGAATTTAAAAGTAAAGTTAGTAAGGGGTAGAAATGGATTTGTGTGGTGTAAATTATTTTAGGGTGGATTAAAGATAAGACACACTCTCTCTCCTTCATTCTCCCTCACCCAAAATCAATTTTCTTCCCCATTATTTCCCTCCTCCTTCACGCCGTTTCCCTCCTGGTTGCAAGAGCCGATTCCAGCCTCGTTCCAGTCGCAATTTTTGCTCAGGTCCGTATGAGGATACTCTTTTTGCACCCTAATCGTTCTTCTTCTTGTGGATTTGTTTAGGTTGGTTCGAATTTTCTTGATGTTCAAGTGATGGGTCCGGTCGTGTTTTGCTACTGCATAAGGGAAGGGGTGTTTGATTATTGTTAAATGATTTTTATTCCATGGTTGTGTTCTAGCGTGAGTTAAATCTTTATTTGGGAATTTTGCATTTTTTTCGATCCATTCCCTTCTGATGTATACGTGAGTGTGTGTTCTGTGTGTGCTGGTGCGTGAGTTATAGCATGTACCATAGATGGTTTTGCTTTGTGTTTGTCTGTGTAAAGCTGTAACAAAGCGAAAAGAAGGCATTGTTATGCTTGAGGCTAGCTGGTTCGATTTTCTTGCACCCCATTTTAGAGCTGCTGGTTCGATCTTTTTGCCTGCTGTTTGTGGTCGAAAATTGTACTGTGTTGGGACTGAAAGTTATATTGATCTTGGGTTGAAATTTGTGTTGGTTTGAGGCTGAAATCATACTATATGAGATTCGTTATGATTGAGCATGAATGATGAATTGCGATTTTATTCCATTTATTGCATTGATGAGTATCATGCTTTGAATAACAATACTGAACTTGATGTTTATGAAAGTGTATAAGATTGAAACAGGAACAGTTCGTGAAATCTATACTGGTTCGGAATTGTACAGGGAGTATATTTTATTGGTTTTGAATAATTTAAATTGTTGTATTACAGTTTCGTATATTCATGTGTGAATGATTATTGAGTTGGAGTATGCTCACCCTGTGTGGGAGTTGTTTCTGTTGAAACAGGTATAACAGGTACGACGTTTTCTCGGGAAGAAAACTTGAACCCATGGAAAATAGTGCTCGCGGGATTATGGTACAAGTATCGGTTGATGGTACATATCAATTACGCATTGAGAATTGATTCATTGATTTGTTGCTCGTATGTGAGCACTTGGATGCGTGTATATGGACTGTATAATAGTGCTGAAGTCCTCTTTTAATATAGTTGATTGATGTGCATGTTAAGGAGCATGTGATAAACTGTAAGGACCCTAGTTCCTTAAATGCGGATGAAAGGCATAATTAGAGCTAATATGCATTAACAGAGTATAAAAGTTCGTGTTGAGACCTTGAGCCTTAAGAATTATATACCAAGTTAAGGACTTCCAAAATGGATTAATTACATTCTCTAACAAATGAATGTTAATCACTATAGCTTTACACTACTCCTAGAGTAGACACTATACAAAAATAATCCTGTCATTCCTTATCAAAAGCGCTCTTCACAAGCTCACGGCCTCAACCCGTCCTTAGCCCCTTTTCCATGCCAAAATGTACCTACAAGAACAACCCCCAAAACATGAGCATATAATAATCCATATTCAACACAATATGAATAAAAGGCGTAAATGCATAAACCGTAATAAAACACTTCCTTTTTTTCATGCATTTTAAACGCTCCGTTTTTTTGTCGTCCCTGTACCATAACTCATGAGTATAATCAATAGATTATTTAATGGTTCTACAAATGTCATGACATAACACCATTTCATTATCACCAATCACCAATCCCTAGTCTGTTATAATAGTGTATTTTAATGCACATCGTTTGTCATGACAGCGGCACTAATACCCCTCGCTTTGACATATTAGCGGCATCGAATAACCTCGCTCAAATGCGACATGCGGCAATACCCTCGCTTCAACATTTGGCGGCAAATATTCTTTCCTCGCTAGAATATGACAGCGACAAGTATTCTATCATCGCTTCAAGTGACAGCGGCAAAGCATTAAAATCATCACTCTATATAACCATGACTCATGGGATGTGCACCAAACAATCATCATATACATATGCAATCATAATGCATAATTCAACATGTATTTGCATCCACAATGCACAATTCCATATATACTTGTATCCACAATACATATTCAAATGAGTATATAAGATACATGTACCGTTGGGTGCCCGTACGTCTCTCTACATACCCTTCCAAAAGTAAGATGTGGTAGGACTTCACTTCCTTGGTTGTGTTGCCACTTGGGATGGTTCTACACATTCATACAAACCAATATTAGGAGCCAATAATAGTCCAATACCAAAAAATCCCACAAAAATAATCAAAATCCAACTTTTTGGTGACTCGCGATCGATCTCCGCAAGGCCCCGATCGATCGCGAGATCACACTGTCCGAACCCAAATTTTTCTACACTCGGCGATCGATCTCCACATTTGGCGCAATCGATCGCCAGCCCCGCCGATCGATGGCCCAAAAGTGGCGATCGATCGCCAAGCGCTACTGGAGCGTACTGGCTGCGCGCGATCGATCGCTCGCTTCGGGCGATCGATCGCCGCTGTCTGCACTTCGAAAATCTCCATTTTTGCACCATATTTTCTTCCCCAACTACACCAACACATAAACCAACAAACCAATAATATAAAAACACCATAAACCTTCAACATACACCTCAATATTATCAAAAATCTAACACCCAACCAAAAGCAATACCAACCCAAAGCAAACCCATTTCAAAACTCAAAATACCATTTCAAATCCAAACCAAACACCATAAAAACATCAAGGAGGGATCCATACCTCTTATGGACTCTAAATCTCCCCAAGATTCTCACAAACCAATCTTTTGCAAAGATTTTCCCTCCTCCTTTAAGCCAAAATCGAAAATGGTGTGGGAATAGGGTTTGGAAGAGTGATTTGGGGATTATACAAAGTGATTGGAAAAGTGGGGGTAGTGGGTATAAGGGTTATAATTAAAACATGTACCCCAATAATTAGCATGATGTATAAAATATCACAACATGATATTTTAAAAGCATTTCCCAAAAATGCACCCAAAACCTCAATTAAATACATGCTTTCCAAATAATTATCAACCATCACAATTTAAACCATGCTAGTACCCAAATTCCCAACATGCATTACATGCACCCTGAAATGCATTACCAGGTCACGTCCACCATGTGACTAAGCATTTCGCCATTTTATTAATTCCAACACTAAATTAATTAACACCATAAATAATCATATAATCATAATTAATCCCCAAATTGCAATTAACTGTTTTGGGGATATCACAATACTCCCCTACTTTTAAGATTTTGACCTATCGAAATCACATGCACTGACCCAAAACGAAACTAAACATAAATGACATACCAGAAAATAGTTACGGGTAGTGTTGCACCATATGCCGCTCCGTCTCCCACGTGGCCTCCTCGACACCCTGCGGTCCCACTGGGCTTTAATCATATGTATCACTTTGTTCCGAAGTCTGCGGACTGCTCGATCCAGAATTCTAACAGGCCGTTCCACATAAAATACATCGGATTCTAACTGAACTTCGGAAGGCTGCAACACATGTGATGGATCTGGCTCATACTTCCGTAACATAGACATATGGAACACATCATATATACCGGACAAAGAAGGTGGCAAGGCCAGTCGGTAAGCTAAGGGGCCAATAAGCTGCAAGATCTCGTACGACCCAACATACCTTGGAGACAATTTCCCGCACTTTCTAAATCGCACAACACCTCTGAAAGGTGAGATCTTCAAAAAGACCTTATCCCCCAACTGAAATTCTAACGGTCGCCGACGTTTATTAGCATAAGCTGCCTGTCTGTCCTGGTCTGCTTTCATTTTCCGCCGTTTCACCTTTACCTTCTCTTCCATTTCCCGAACTAATTCTGGTCCTCTGACCGATTTGCGGTCCAAGTCGTCCCAACATAAGGGTGATCTACATCGTCTGCCATAAAGGTCCTCAAAAGGAGCCATCTGAATGCTTGCCTGGTAGCTATTGTTATACGAGAACTCTACCAAGGCCACTGAATCCTGCCATGAAGTATCAAACTCCAATACACATGCCCTCAACATGTACTTGAACGTTTGGATAGTATGCTCGGTCTGGCCATCCGTTTGGGGATGATATGCAGTGCTCAACCTTACCTCAGTTCCCAAAGCTGACTGAAGACCCTCCCAAAAATGAGATGTGAATCGTGGATCTCGATCCGACACTATAGAAATAGGGATCCCGTGCAATCTTATCACATCTCGAATATATAACTGAGCCATCCTCAAATAGGTGAAGGTCATACTATAAGGAATGAAGTGAGCCACTTTGGTCAGTCTGTCTATAATCACCCAAATGACATCAAAACCCGAAGCAGCCCTTGGCAAGTGGGTCACAAAGTCCATGGATATGTGTTCCACTGCCATTTCGGTATCTCTAAGCTCTTCAACTCACCACCAGATCTCTGCCTCTCTGCCTTAACTTGCTGGCAGATCAAACACCTCTTAACGAAAGCGATGACATCACGCTTCATTCTCTTCTACCAAAACTGATCACATAGATATTTATACATTTTATTCCCGCCTGGGTGGATACTAAGCCTGCTACTATGAGCTCGCTCCAAGATCCCTCTACGTAACTCCGGCGTACTCGGAACCACCCAACGGCTACCCAATCTCAAGGATCCGTCCTCAGCCACTCTGAACTTCTATGGCTGTCCTAAATGTACTAGTGATGACCATCTCTGAATCTCATCATCTGTCTTATGAGCTCTCCTGATATTCTCATAAATATCTGGCTCAGCTAATAAGTGTATCCACATCAAAATCATAGCTCCGATGGCAATAAGAAGTCATCATAGCCGATAAACACATGGCGTCCTCAGCAGTACTCTTCACCTTCCGACTCAAGACGTCTGCTGTAAAGTTTTCTTTTCCAGGATGGTACTCTATCTCATAGTCATAGTCCTTGAGTAAATCCACCCATCTCCTCAGTCGCCTATTCAACTCCGCCTGAGTAAAAAAGAACTTCAGGCTCTTGTGATCCGTATAAATGGAAAACGACGTACCATATAAGTAATGCCTCCAGATCTTCAGGGAAAAAATAATAGCCGCTAACTCCAAGTCATGGACTGGATATCTAGTGATAGGGTTGAATATTACGCGTTTTTAGGCTATGATATGTACATGTTTTCGTGTTGATTCTTGGAATATCTTATGGTTTATGGTATATATTTCTCTATTTCAGGAATCAATGTTGATATTCATAAAAGGGGAAGAAATCAAGCTAAAATGATGAAAAAATGAATTAAGTTGAAGAAAAGAGGAAGAAACCAGAATCCAAGACACATGTTGCTCCTTTCTCCTCAAATTACTATATGTTCGAGCCATGTTTTGGAAATGTGTTCCATATAAAAGTTTTAGAACTTTCTCTTATCTTCGCGTGGACAGCTGATTCATCAAATTCGGAGTTCGTATGAGAAAGGTACGGCCAAAATACGAAACTCCCCAGAAGCTGAAAAAGGCGAAGAAACTTACTGTGAAAGGCGATCGATCGAGAAACCATTTCGATCGATCGAGAAAGGCTGAAAACTGAGCGAAATTCTTACTGGAAGGCTCGATCGATCGGCCACTTTTTCGGATCGATCGGGACGATGTGTTTTCAAAAAAATACCTTCCTTATAGAGTTTATTTCCAACAAGGAAGTCCTTGATTCCCTTCCCCTATATATTACAAACGATTTTTACAACCAAAAGATCAGATTTTTAACCCTAGAACACTCACATACAGCCTCCATCTCAGTCCCCCTTTCCTTCACCACCCAACCTCACGCCTTCTTCACCCAAAATCCATAATACACGCCTCCACCTTCTTCTCCCCTCACTTTCCTTCACTCCACCATAACCTCCATCTTTCTTCCACTCTTCACCATCCATCATCACTCATCAACCCTTCACCCTATGTTTTGGAACGAGCCAACAAGATAATCGAAGAGCACGATCGAGAAAGAAGCGAGGAAGGATCGAGAATCAACGAAAGAGTCGACTTGGGAGTTTTCTTTTACTTTTCTATTATTGTTTTACATGAATAATTGGATTGTTGTGTTTTTGATGATTGAGAGATATCAATAACATAGTTTTTCCTATTGATTTTGAGATTGAATTCATATATCTTCTAAGTGCATGTGTTATTGTTCTTAATGCTTTTGAAGGATTGATCACCTTTGAATGATATTTTATTATAATTGAGATCGAGAGATGAAATTATAATACGATATAATAATTCATGCCGTGTGTTAAAGATTGAGATCGAGAGATAAAATCACACACGAGTGATAGCTTTGGGTTGTTTAATCTAAAGTTAGTGGTTTCCATAAATCTCATTCAATGTTAAATTGTTAATTACGTGAACGAGAGTTACTAGTTGCAATTTGATATTAGACTTAATATAGCTCGAGAGAGTATATTGAATAAATTCGGAAAACCCGTCACCTTAGAGATGTATGGAGAAAAGAATTGTAAGAGTTGTGTTAGGTGAATAATTGTCTTGATTCTTACTTGTGGATTTTTCTCGTGATCGTCGACTATTTTGGTTGGATTATAGTAGCTTAATTTAGTTTAGTTTAATTTTTAATTGATTATCGTAGGTTAAATATAGTTAAAAGAAATCTTATGTGGTACTTGCTTGTTAGTCCTTGTGGGTTCGACAATCCGTATCTTCCTATCTATACTAAAACTTGACACCGTGCACTTGCGGTCTAAAATCGCTAGATTGGATTAATTGTTTAAAATAAAAGCGATCAAGTTTTTGGCGCCGTTGCCGGGGACTAACTTTAGTAATATCATACTAGGTTCTTTGACTGTAATTTAACCATTTTTTCTTCTTTTGTATATATTTATTTCGAAAAAAAAAAATTATATATATTTATTTTGTTTTTGTTTTGTTTGTCTTGCGAGGTACTTGGAGATACTACATCAACAAGCCTTCACAAGCTTTGCCCAACAACGTTCCGAGCCGTTCTACGCTGTTTGGGAGAGATTCAATGAATTGGCCAACACATTCCGGTATCACAACTTTTCGAACTATACTCTCTTGCAATATTTCTTCAACGGGTTGGATGTACAGACACGAGAATGGGTATTGAGCGGAGCACTGGTGGCTGGGAGTCCCCTGGTTGATAGAGATGAGAACAGTGTGGTGCATCTGTTCAATGATATGGCAGACTTCGATCATCACTGGCATTGGAATCCTTCACTGCAGGGTTGGAGCCACCAATACCCACCGGAGCCTCGCTACCCTATTGATACGCCACAACCATTTGAACATCGCGAAGAGAGGAGAGATAGTTCTGCAGATGTCACAACTCAGTTAGAGGATACCTTAGTGAGATTCATGGCATCAACTAAGAACAGTTTGGAGTGCCAAACCAACTCTATACGTCACCTGGAGCAGCAAATGGCGGTCCTCCTGGAAACATTTTCAACTAGTTGCCAAGAGGAAGAGATGAGGGCTACAAATCAAGAGGCGACGAATCGAGTTTGGTTATATGATGACGATCACTCAACCAACCAAGTTTGGGGGAGTGATCCTACTAGTGTGGAAGAGTCGAGGGAACTTGAGCCTCTTCAAGAGATTGAGCCTACTTCAGAGATGTCATCCGAGGAGTTCCTATATGAAGATGAGTCGAGTGTGATGTTGGAGAAGGAAGAGACTTTCAAAGATTCTGATTTAAGTCCATCGATGGAGACATGTTATATGCCATATTTGGATCCGTATTTTCCATCGATGCCAACTTCACCGCACTACATCCTGAAAGAGATAAAGCCGAGTCAAGAATCATTCTCCCATTCCTACCACTTCAAGATGAATGTTGTTGGAGCGACGAGCGTACACTGCTACAATCTTGCCAATCTTGAGGGCATACTGAATGAAGATCCATTAGTGGTATCATATGATACTTACTATGGGCGGCAACCGCTCTTTGATGGTTGCTTCTGATGGTCAAGCCGAAGACCAAAAATCAGCGCTTCTTGGGAGGCAACCCAAGCGTATCCTTTTGTTATTTAGTTTTGTTTTATTTTTCAGTTTTCATTTTAGTTTTTTGTATCTCTCAAGTCGAATATTTTACCATATGCATTCTTCTCTTGCTAGGTACTCAGTTGGAGCGATGAACCCCTACAACAGTGGAGCTTTCAAAAACAAATCTTCCTCAACCCTCATGCAAGCGTCTTATCAGGGGAGTTCACTGTTTCCCTTTTGATTCTTTTAAACATTGAGGGCAATGTTTGATTTAAGTTTGGGGGAGTAGTAGCTTGCATGTTTTACTTGTTTTAACCACATGTTGTGTGCTTAAATGACACTTGAATCGTCCGATTATTATGAGCTAAAAAAAATTTTTTATGAGTTCAAACTTGAGAAAAGAATGAATTATAGTAGTGACTATTCAATGAGGATTTTGATCTCACTATGCATATGAACTTGATTTGTAATTGGACTTTTACATGAATATCCTAATTTGAGTTAGCATGTCAAGAATGAGGAATACTTTGAGCACAATGAGTCATGATCTTGTGGATTGCATGTTGAATAGTGATAATTGTTGTGAACTTGATGATTTGTCTTGAGCATCTTAGAGCTATCATAGAACTTATTTGATGATGACACTTTGAGGCGAAATTTTATAGTTACAAACTTGACTTGGAAATGATCTAGGCAATCTTTGACATGTTTGAGCCTTTCAAGCTTACCTAGTCTATATCAATCCCTAGTGTCCTATTTGAGCTTTATTGAAAAAAGAATGGTATATGCATTGCATATAATTAGACCCCATTCGACATTCTTGGCAAACTCATTATACTTACCCTTGAGCCTAAATGAAAAAAGTTATCCTTACCCTAAGGGAGTATAATGAATATCATTCGATGCACTTGAATTGTTATATCATGATGAGCTTATTGAAAAAAATGATGAATGGGAAAAGAAAAAGATAGATAAAAAGCCTTGAGAAAAAGATTGACTAAATAGGACCCAAAGTGGCCAAGGCTATAAAAGAAAAAGAAGAAAAGCTCGATGTGTGCAAAAAATTTGAACTGTAAATGATTATACTCTCTTCTTTGCGCTTATCCTATCTTTTCTTTGAAGCCAACACCAAAGGCCTTACATTACAAGCTTAAAAAGTCCTTTTGATCCAAGTCTAGAGAGTAACTATCATTAGTGGAGAAGTTGTTTGAAAATAGGCTTATAGGGTGCTTGATAATAATCTCGACTTTGAGTTGATTAACATGATTTGATCTTGAATATGTGTATGAAACTTGAGACAGACTATATCACACACACACGTTCCGATTTTGAGATATGTTGCTTGAATTAGGAGAAAACATGTCTTGTCAACTTTTGTATATGTGCATGAGATTTCTGAGAATAAAATAAGTCATGAAATAATTGTTTCAAATATCAAGAATGAACTCTACCTTATGATCTTAATGCTTAATCGAGGACGATTAAGTGATAAGTTTGGGGGAGTTGATAGGGTTGAATATTACGCGTTTTTAGGCTATGATATGTACATGTTTTCGTGTTGATTCTTGGAATATCTTATGGTTTATGGTATATATTTCTCTATTTCAGGAATCAATGTTGAAATTCATAAAAGGGGAAGAAATCAAGCTAAAATGATGAAAAAATGAATTAAGTTGAAGAAAAGAGGAAGAAACCAGAATCCAAGACACATGTTGCTCCTTTCTCCTCAAATTACTATATGTTCGAGCCATGTTTTGGAAATGTGGGCTATATAAAAGTTGTAGAACTTTCTCTTATCTTCGCGTGGACAGCTGATTCATCAAATTCGGAGTTCGTATGAGAAAGGTACGGCCAAAATACGAAACTCGCCAGAAGCTGAAAAAGGCGAAGAAACTTACTGTGAAAGGCGATCGATCGAGAAACCATTTCGATCGATCGAGAAAGGCTGAAAACTGAGCGAAATTCTTACTGGAAGGCTCGATCGATCGGCCACTTTTTCGGATCGATCGGGACGATGTGTTTTCATAAAATACCTTCCTTATAGAGTTTGTTTCCAACAAGGAAGTCCTTGATTCCCTTCCCCTATATATTACAAACGATATTTACAACCAAAAGATCAGATTTTTAACCCTAGAACACTCACATACAGCCTCCATCTCAGCCCCCCTTTCCTTCACCACCCAACCTCACGCCTTCTTCACCCAAAATCCATAATACACGCCTCCACCTTCTTCTCCCCTCACTTTCCTTCACTCCACCATAACCTCCATCTTTCTTCCACTCTTCACCATCCATCATCACTCATCAACCCTTCACCCTATGTTTTGGAACGAGCCAACAAGATAATCGAAGAGCACGATCGAGAAAGAAGCGAGGAAGGATCGAGAATCAACGAAAGAGTCGACTTGGGAGTTTTCTTTTACTTTTCTATTATTGTTTTACATGAATAATTGGATTGTTGTGTTTTTGATGATTGAGAGATATCAATAACATAGTTTTTCCTATTGATTTTGAGATTGAATTCATATATCTTCTAAGTGCATGTGTTATTGTTCTTAATGCTTTTGAAGGATTGATCACCTTTGAATGATATTTTATTATAATTGAGATCGAGAGATGAAATTATAATACGATATAATAATTCATGCCGTGTGTTAAAGATTGAGATCGAGAGATAAAATCACACACTAGTGATAGCTTTGGGTTGTTTAATCTAAAGTTAGTGGTTTCCATAAATCTCATTCAATGTTAAATTGTTAATTACGTGAACGAGAGTTACTAGTTGCAATTTGATGTTAGACTTAATATAGCTCGAGAGAGTATATTGAATAAATTCGGAAAACCCGTCACCTTAGAGATGTATGGAGAAAAGAATTGTAAGAGTTGGGTTAGGTGAATAATTGTCTTGATTCTTACTTGTGGATTTTTCTCGTGATCGTCGACTATTTTGGTTGGATTATAGTAGCTTAATTTAGTTTAGTTTAATTATTAATTGATTATCGTAGGTTAAATATAGTTAAAAGAAATCTTATGTGGTACTTTCTTGTTAGTCCTTGTGGGTTCGACAATCCGTATCTTCCTATCTATACTAAAACTTGACACCGTGCACTTGCGGTCTAAAATCGCTAGATTGGATTAATTGTTTAAAATAAAAGCGATCATCTAGTCTCATGCGGCTTCAACTTCCTCGATGCATAAGCTACCACATGCTTATCTTGCATCAATACACATCCAAGGCCCTGAAGCAATGCATCGGTATAAAGAACAAACCTAGTGTTCTCCGTAGGAATCACTAACACAGGCACCGTCGTCAACCGGTGTTTCAACTCATGGAAGCTCTCCTCACAAGCCTCAGACCAAAAGAATGGTACTCCCTTTTGGGTCAACTGTGTCAACGGCTTAGCGATCTTTGAGAAACCCTCGACGAAGCGTCGATAATATCCGGCCAAACCAAGGAAGCTCCGTATCTCGGGTACATAAATGGGTGCAGTCCACTCCATCACAGCCTCTATCTTCCTGGGATCCACCGATATCCCACTGCTAGATATAACATGCCCCAAGAACACCACACTGCTTAACCAGAACTCACACTTGCTGAGCTTGGCAAATAACTGATTATCTCTGAGGATCTGGAGCACCGTCCTCAAGTGTTTCACGTGCTCTTCCTCACTCCGAGAGAAGATGAGTATTTCGTCAATAAAAACTATGACTTTACTGGTAAATATATGGTTGGAACACCCTGTTCATCAAGCTCATAAAGACAGCTGGGGCGTTCGTCACACCGAACGGCATCACTAGGAACTCATAGTGCCCATACCGAGTCCGAAATGCTGTCTTCTGCACATCCTCCTCTCTGACCCGAATCTGGTGGTACCCTGACCTCAAATCAATCTTGGTATACAGCTTTGTACCCTGCAACTGATCAAATAAATCGCCAATCCTTGGGAGTGGATACTTGTTCTTCACCGTGGCCTTATTCAGTTGCCGGTAATCGATGCACAGACGCATCGATCCATCCTTCTTCTTCACAAAGAGGATCGGTGAGCCCCATGGCGATACGCTAGGGCGTATATATCCTTTGTCAAGGAGTTCCTGCAATTGATCCTTCAATTCCCTTAACTCCACCGGTGCCATCCTGTAAGGGGCACGAGAAATAACGGACGTCCCTGCTAATAACTCAATCCCAAACTCGACTTTTCTAGCCGGTGGGAATCCTGGAATCTCCTCCGGAAACACATCCGCAAATTCTGCTACTACGGGTACATCCTCAACCCTCAACTCTTTGTTCTTTCCCGCCGTGTCCATGGCATAGATAAGATAGCCTGTGTGACCACGCTCTAATAACTGGGACATTTTGATCATCGATATCAACGGAATCTTCGCACGAGAACCGTTCCCGTAGAAAGTCCATTGTATTCCCATATCAGATCTGAACGAAACCGTTCTCTGCCGACAGTCCACCACTGCCTAATATCTGTTTAGAATGTCGATGCCCATTATGCAATCGAAGTCTGACATGCTCAATACGATCAAATCTGCCTTCAACTCATTGCCCTCAAAATAAATGAGGCAATCCGTAAGAAACTGATCAGCAACAATATTTCTTCTGGTGGGTGTCGAGACCATAAGAGGCATGGGTAACGAAGACCTGCACATATGGTGTCTCTCCACAAATCCAACAGATACAAAAGAGTGGAGGCACATGTATCTATCAAAATAAAAAGCAAGGAGCGTAAATAAATGGCACGTACCAGCGATCACCTCCTCTGGGGCTGCCTTGGCCTGCTCTCTAGTCAGTGCATACACTTGTCCCTGGGACGGTCCCACTGTCTGACCTCCCAATGGTCGAGGCATAATCTGCTGCCTCTGATGCACTGTCCTATCATCAAATCTCGGCCTATTCACCTGGAAATCTGACTGTCCACCCCGACTGGGGCAATACCGAGAAATATGGCCCATCTTGCCGCAACTGTAACAAGCTGGGCAGTTGCTCGATGAGTGTGGCCCTCCACAATTGTCACATCTTGTTTACCCGCTTTATTCACTTGCATGGGTCCCCGGTTGGCCAATACATTGCTCTTCCTACTCTCCTTGTTTCCGATTAAAGATTTCTTCCCACTGAACCAAGAGGATGAAGATGCTCCATGAGGCTTAAATGACTCCCATCGTGGCCTCTAGCTATCGGTAACTTGCCTCTGCGGTGGCACATGTGGGGGTACAGCATCAGGATAGGCCCCAACTCCAATCTCTTCCAGTTCTGCTCTAGTAAGAGCATCATCGAAAGAAGTGGGGTTGTTGGTGATAACCCGATCAAATAGTTCCGGCCGCAACCCCTTCAAGAAGTGCCTCATCTTTGCATGTCTGTTTGTGGCGATATGAGGGACATACCTCAATAGTGTAGAATAGTGCATGGCATAGTCTCATATAGTCATGCTCCCTTGGTTCAAATTTGTGAACTCGTCCTCTTTCATCTGTCTCGCAGCAGCAGAAAAATACCGGTTCAGAAACCGGGTCCTGAAGAGAGTCCAATCAATCAACATACCCTGAGCCCTCAATTCCATCACCGTCGTCTTCCACCACATGGAAGACTTCTTTGCTAGTTGGAACTCCGCCAACCTGCTATCCTAGCACAAGGAGCGGACACAAATATCTGCCCCAGTCTCTAGCCATTCTTAAGCTTCTTCCCCTGTCTCTGTCCCCTCAAATCGGGGTAGGTGGAAAGTCAGGAATTGAGTCAGACTTAGCTCCCCGGGTAGTAACAACTGAGCAACCGGTTCCACGCCCACAGCCGGTGGAGGTAAAAGGATTTGTCTGAGCAATGCTTGCATTCACACTTCCTACATCACCTACCTCTTCATTGAGGTTCCCCAAGTTTATGGCCGCTATGCTGTAAACAATACATATGCTATACCGTTAGATAACATAAGTAACAATAAGCATGTTAGTATAACAATATATATATCAATATGCACCACATGCATAAACATGCCCAAATATAAACGCCTAGCCAACCATTTGCTAAGGCTACCCTTCACTCAATCTCGGGTTCTCTAACCACTGCTCTGATACCACTAATGTAAGGACCCTAGTTCCTTAAGTGCGGATTAAAGGCATAATTAGAGCTAACATGCATTAACAGGGTATAAAAGTTCGTGTTGAGACCTTGAGCCTTAAGAATTACATACCAAGTTAAGGACTTCCAAAATGGATTAATTACATTCTCTAACAAATGAATGTTAATCACTATAGCTATACACTACTCCTAGAGTAGACATTATACAAAAATAATCCTGTCCTTCCTTATCAAAAGCGCTCTTCACAAGCTCACCGCCTCAACCCGTCCTTAGGCCCTTTTTAATGCCAAAATGTACCTACAAGGACAACCCCCAAAACATGTGCATATAATAATCCATATTCAACACAATATGAATATAAGGCGTAAATGCATAAACCGTAATAAAACACTTCCTGTTTTTCCATGCATTTTAAACGCTCCCTTTTTTGGTTGTCACTATACCATAACTCATGAGTATAATCAATAGATTATTTAATGGTTCTACAAATGTGATGACATAACACCATTTCATTATCACCAATCACCAATCCCTAGTTTGTTATAATAGTGTATTTTAATGCACCTCGCTTGTCATGACAGCGGCACTAATACCCCTCGCTTCGACATATTAGCGGCATCAATAACCTCGCTCAAATGCGACATGCAGCAATACCCTCGCTTCAACATTTGGCGGCAAATATTCTTTCCTCGCTACAATATGACAGCGGCAAGTATTCTATCATCGCTTCAAGTAACAGTGGCAAAGCTTTAAAATCATCACTCTATATAACCATGACTCACGGGATGTGCACCAAACAATCATCATATACATATGCAATCATAATGCATAATTCAACATGTATTTGCATCCACAATGCACAATTCCATATATACTTGCATCCACAATGCATATTCAAATAAGTATATAAGATACATGTACCGTTGGGTGCCCGTACGTCTCTCTACGTACCTTTCCGAAAGTAGGATGTGGTAGGACTTCACTTTCTTGGTTGTGTTGCCACCTGGGATGGTTCTACACATTCACACAAACCAATATTAGGAGCCAATAATAGTCCATTACCAAAAAATCACACAAAAATAATCAAAATCCCACTTTTTGGTGACTCGCTATCGATCGCCGCAAGGCCCCGATCGATCGCAAGATCACACTGTCCGAACCCAAATTTTTCTACACTCAGCGATCGATTGCCACATTTGGTGCGATTGATCGCCAGCCCCGCCGATCGATCGCCCAAAAGTGGCGATCGATCGCCAAGCGCTACCGGAGCGTACTGGCTGCGCGCGATCGATCGCCGCTGTCTGCACTTCGAAAATCTCCATTTTGCACCATATTTTCTTCCCCAACTACACCAACACATAAACCAACAAACCAATAATATAAAAACACCATAAAACTTCAACATACACCTCAATATTACCAAAAATCTAACACCCAACCCAAAGCATACCAACCGAAAGAAAACCCATTTCAAAACTCAAAATACCATTTCAAATCCAAACCAAACACCATAAAAACATCAAGGAGGGATCCATACCTCTTATGGACTCTAAATCTCCACAAGAATCTCACAAACCAATCTTTTGCAAATATTTTCCCTCCGCCTTTAAGCCAAAATAAAAAATTGTGTGGGAATAGGGTTTGGAAGAGTGATTTGGGGATTATACAAAGTGATGGGAAAAGTGGGGGTAGTGGTGTATAAGGGTTATAATTAAAACATGTACCCCAATAATTAGCATGATGTATAAAATATCCAAACATGATATTTTAAAAGTATTTCCCAAAAATGCACCCAAAACCTCAATTAAATACATGCTTTCCAACTAATTATCAACCATCACAATTTAAACCATGCTAGTACCCAAATTCCCAAAATGCATTACATGCACCCTGAAATGCATTACCAGGTCACGTCCACCATGTGACTAAGTATTTCACCATTTTAATTAATTCCAACACTAAATTAATTAACACCATAAATAATCACATAATCATAATTAATGACCAAATTGCAATTAATTGTTTCGGGGATATCACAATACTCCCCTACTTATAAGATTTCGACCTCGACCTCGAAACATAAATCACATACCAGAAAATAGTTCCGGGTAGTGTTGCACCATATGCCGCTCCGTCTCCCACGTGGCCTCCTCGACACCCCTGCGATCCCACTGGACTTTAATCATAGGTATCACTTTGTTCCGAAGTCTGCGGTCTGCTCGATCCAAAATTCTAACAGGCTGTTCCACATAAGATACATCGGATTCTAACTGAACTTCGGAAGGCTGCAACACATGTGACGGATGCGGCTCATACTTACGTAACATAGACACATGGAACACATCATGTATACCGGACAAAGAAGGTGGCAAGGCCAGTTGGTAAGCTAAGGTGCCAATGCGCTGCAAGATCTCGTACGGCCCAACATACCTCGGAGACAGTTTCCCGCGCATTCCAAATCGCACAATGATAGGCTTAGATTTTAAGTGTTTTTAACTGTAATTTCTTCCCATTTTCCGTACTTTTTCCTGGATGATATTATCTTTTTTGTGTTTATTCTTTTGTTTCAGGAAAATAGATCGGAAGTGGAAGAAATGAGCTATTATGAAGATAACGGGCGAAATCGAGGCGAGAAAGAACTAAAATTGAGGAAATGAGATTTTCGGAATCTCGATCGATCGAGATTTACTCTCGATCGATCGAGCCAGGCAGAAAGTTGAGCATCAAAGAATTTCAAGTCTCGATCGATCGGTAGAAATTCTCGATCGATCGAGCGAGGCAGTAAGTTTCAATGGCTGACATGAACAGTGCACCGATCGATCGAGAAAACCTTTCGATCAATCGATACGCAAAATCTGCAGATTTTATTTTCCATGTTTATCGTGATCTGTGGGGGGTTTAAAAGAAAGAAAATCATTCCATTCGCGAAAAAGAGCATATCAGACGTGAATTAGGTAAAAAAAGAGCCGCCCTAGCCCCCGCCTAACACCGGAAAAGGAGATCCAATCTCCGTTCTTCATCCAAAGTCAAGCCAATCCATTCCGGAGTGCAAGGAAGGAACAAGAGAAGAAATCACGGTGCAACGCACGGATTCATCCACCGTTTATCGTATTTCTAAACTTTAATTTATTTGATTTTCAATTCCATTTGATGTTTTTGAGGTCGAGAGACAATAAAACTCTTATGTATTTGATTTGAATTAAATTTAGTTTATATTATTGAGTTTTAGTTTCGTTGTGGTTGATTATTGATTCATTGGTATTTGAGCGCATTGATTGTTATTGTTCATAAATTAATTGCTTGTGTAGATCAAAGTCTAGCTAGCTTTGATTGAATTTGAGGGTTACAGCCGAGATCGAGAGATAACGTTGTAACACGCTCCATTAATTTATGATGTATGTTACGATTGAGATCGAGAGATGATATCGCATACGTGAGAACTTGGAATCGAGAGATTTAGAGTTATAAGGTTTTGATAATTTATGCAACTTTGAATTAGTAAATAGGTGCACGAGAGTGACTTATTCTAATTTATTGATAGTTTCTTTACAGCTCGAGAGAGTGTATCGAATAATAGCGAAAACCGTTCACCTTTAAAATCAATTGGTTGATAATTTGAGAATTCCATTGAATCATTAGAGATAACTGATGTGACTAGAAATAGACACATCTATTACGCTTAATTGTCTACGATTTGGTATATTTTGATGGATAAATTGATACATATGCTACCTAATCGTATATTTGTGTAAATGTAGGGAAAAGTGAAGAAATCAAGCTAAAATGATGAAAGAAGCAATAAAGTTGAAGAAAAGAGGAAAAAACCGGAATCAAAGACACATATTGCTCCTTTCTCCTCAAAGTTCTATGTATTCCAGCCAAGTTTTGGGAATGTGGTCCATATAAAAGTTGTAGAACTTTGAGTTATCTTCGCGTGGACAGCTGACTCGTCGAATTCGGAGTTCGTATGTGAAAGTTATGGCCAAAATACAAAACTTGCCAGAAAAATGGAGGACAGGCGTAATTACGCCATTCACAGGCGTAATTACGCCAACGCTACGGCATTACAGGCGTAGCTACGCCATTCTGAGGCGTAATTACGCCAGAAACGCAGAAAGCCATTTTGTGACACGTCACCAGGCGTATTTACGCCACTTTCAGGCGTAATTACGCCTATAGAATTTTGGAAAATTAAAATTCTTGATTTCTTTCCTTTCCACATAGATTTTACCCTACTCCATCAGCCTCCATACCTCATATACACGATTTTTACCTCATTTTAAGCATAATTTCATACTCTTAGAATATTTTTAGGATTTTAGATTAATTTTCTTTCAAAGTTTTCTTCAAGAACGACGAAGAACGGAACCGGAATTGACAAGCCGGAATCGTGATTTATATTAGTAATTTCTTTTCCTTTATTTATTTAATGTTTTCCATTGAATTTTTATTGCTTTTAGATTTAATTATGCTAGGCTAAAACCCTTCGATTCTTGGTTGAAGGGATACCTACTTTTGGATTTAAATCTTTTATGAAAATTCGGTTTGATTGTTGAATTAATCTTCGATTTCAATTGGTTTCTCAGAATTCGAATTCCATGATTGTTGTGCTTGTGTATTAGACCGATCACCTAATATTCAATAACATAATCGATAGTTTGCTAAGAAACAACTAAGATTAATAATTAACCGGCTGTAGGTGTTATTGAATTCTTAGGAGAAACGATTGAGTAATCAATTCTAACGGCTGTAGTTTTTATTGATTAGATTTGTCGAACTCATTAGTTTTGAAAACTATCATTGATTTAATCATTAACGGCTGTAGTGGTGATTAGAGATTTGGTAAGGGTTGAATTGAATGCTGTTTTCTCTTTGACTACGAATAAGATGAGTAGGAATTGAATTTCCAATCGATAGATAATTGAAAGAATTTGAATGTTTTGATTTGATGACTAAAAGATAATTTTCCAAAAGTACGGTTACCTGAAAACCAAGAATCGCTTTAATCCCATAAGTTTTAATCATTTTAGTTAGACTCGTTAATTAGTTTGATATTTGCTAAGTAGTAGTAATCCAGTCCAAATCCCCCATTGTTACTAGTTCTTTGATAATTGACACAAAATAAATTTACCTTCCCTGTGAGATCGATCCCTACTTCCACTACTACATATTTTTGTTATTAACTGAAGAAGGGTTAATTTGGGCGTACACGATAAACGCTACAAAATTTTGGCGCCGTTGCCGGGGAGGGCAACATTTATTTGTGTCGATTTTTTTTATTTTTTTTATCCCGCATTACTACTTTGGTTTGTTAATGAGTACAGGTGGATCGTTCAATCACGAAGATAACTTTCACTACGATCCTGAGATTGAGAGGACGCTACATCAGAGAAGGAGAGAAGCAAGGCTGCTTGAAGAGGAAGAAATGAACAACATGGCTGCAAATCAAAGCTTGAGGCAGCTCGCAAATCCTAACTTGGATCAACAACCGCTCTGCATCAGTTTCCCTGCTCTGGCCAATAACGTAAATTTTGAACTCAAATCTGGTTTAATTCACTTATTGCCATCTTTTCATGGTCTTGCAGGTGAAAACCCACATAAGCATCTGATGGAATTCCACGTGGTGTGCACTACCATGAAGCCGACCGGAATCACTGAGGATCAAATAAAGCTAAGAGCGTTCCCGTTTTCTCTAAAGGACGCTGCAAAAGACTGGCTCTTCTACTTACCATCCGGATCGATCACCACGTGGAATGACTTACAAAGAGTATTCCTAGAAAAGTACTTCCCAGCTTCACGGGCAACGAACTTGAGGAAAGAGATATATGGTGTGAAGCAGCTCTACGAGGAATCACTACACGAGTACTGGGAGAGATTCAAGAAGTTGTGCGCAAGTTGTCCACAACACCAGATAAGTGAACACCTTCTCATCCAATACTTTTATGAAGGTTTACTTTCTTCTGACAGGAACTTAGTGGATGCGGCAAGCGGAGGAGCATTTATAGACAAAACAGCGGAGGAAGCTAGAAGGTTGATAGCTAACATGGCGGCCAACTCCCAACAATTCGGATCTGTGCGCCATGGGCAACCGCAAAGAAAAGAGGTAAACGTATCAAACTTAGAACAACAACTGATAGACCTCACTTTTCTTGTGCGTGGTATGGCAGGTGGAAATGTAGGAAAGACAAAGCCGTGTGGAATCTGTCTGGCTGCGAACCATTCCACAGACGCATGCCCCTCACTACAAGAGACAACCACGGAGAACGTGAATGCTGCGGGAGGATTCCCAGGGCCACCGACGTTAAACAGAGGCGCTGCTTGGGAGGCAACCCAAGGGGAGTTAGTTTCTTTTCTCCCTTTTATTTTTTATTGCTTTATTAGTTAGACTTTTCTTTTCTCTTGTATTTTTGCCTTACATTGGGGACAATGTAAGATTTAAGTATGGGGGAGGGATTAGTGGTGTGTTATTGTTTTTCTTATTTCAAAATACAAAAAAAAAAAAAAAATTACAAAAAAATCAAAAATTTGAAAATTTTGAGCTCATAGTTAGTAATGAATGCATGCTTATAATCACTAACCCATGATGAAACCTAATTGATGGCATGCATGCTTTGAACATAGGTGAATTGTTAACCTTGGAACACTTTGAACTCTAATGCAAAGTGTACTTTAACTTAGTAAGTTGAATATTTTGAGCACATTATTGTCATGGCTTGTGAAGTGTGCATAACTTAGTGAAGATTGTGTGAATTTTGTGATAGTCTTAAGAAGTCTCTAATACATGCTAGAACTTAACTACATGCTCTTTGAGGCGTATGTCTAGACTACTTGCAAACATGAAAGTGATATAGGCAATCTTTGATGCGTTTGAGCCTTTCAAGCCTACCATGTAAACAAAACATTCTCTAGTACCTATTTTGAGCTTTAAATGTAAAAGAATGGTAGTATGCTAAGCATACTAAAGACCCCCATTCAACATTTCTTGACTAGCTTATCATCCTACCCTTTAAGCCTAAATGTGATTTTAATCCATACCTTTTAAGGGAGTATGATGTATTTCATTCAAATGCACTTGGAAATCATTGAAGTATATTTGTGAGCTTAATTGTCAAAAGAATGGAATGCATGAAAGAAAAAGGGATGCCTTGAAAAATAGATGAAAAATATGACTCCAATGGGAGCCAAGGCACAAAAGAAGCAAAGTGTTGAAATAGACCTTGTGAAAAAGAACAAAGTTGAAAAATTCATACAAGAAGAGAAGCTTTTAGTGTGCATTTCATCATACTCTCTTGTTTGAATATCCTTACCCTTTCTTTCATAAGCCAATACCTAGGCCAAGCTACAAGCTAATAAAGACCTACTTGATTTGTGTTTGCAAAGTAGCTAAGATAGTGGAGAAGAGTGTGCAAGTGAGCTTATACTTGTGTTAGTGTATGACTTGAACTATTATGGCTTTGCATATTTTGAATCTATAATTTGTACACAACACTTGTTTATGACCACACACACACGTTCACTACTTCGTTGGGTACGAAATGTTTAGGGATTGAACTTGTTCCACTGTTAACTTTTCACCGCCGTTCATTATTATGCATGTTAAAATTGTTGAGGCAGTAAAGTGAGGACAAGTTGCTTTGTTATGAACCTATGAGCCAACCAAAAATATTGTAGGTTTGATTGTTTACTCGAGGTCGAGTAAAGAGTAAGTATGGGGGTGTTTGATGTGACTAGAAATAGACACATCTATTACGCTTAATTGTCTACGATTTGGTATATTTTGATGGATAAATTGATACATATGCTACCTAATCGTATATTTGTGTAAATGTAGGGAAAAGTGAAGAAATCAAGCTAAAATGATGAAAGAAGGAATAAAGTTGAAGAAAAGAGGAAAAAACCGGAATCAAAGACACATGTTGCTCCTTTCTCCTCAAATTTCTATGTATTCCAGCCAAGTTTTGGGAATGTGGTCCATATAAAAGTTGTAGAACTTTGAGTTATCTTCGCGTGGACAGCTGACTCGTCGAATTCGGAGTTCGTATGTGAAAGTTATGGCCAAAATACAAAACTTGCCAGAAAAATGGAGGACAGGCGTAATTACGCCATTCACAGGCGTAATTACGCCAACGCTACGGCATTACAGGCGTAGCTACGCCATTCTGAGGCGTAATTACGCCAGAAACGCAGAAAGCCATTTTGTGACACGTCACCAGGCGTATTTACGCCACTTTCAGGCGTAATTACGCCTATAGAATTTTGGAAAATTAAAATTCTTGATTTCTTTCCTTTCCACATGGATTTTACCCTACTCCATCAGCCTCCATACCTCATATACACGATTTTTACCTCATTTTAAGCATAATTTCATACTCTTAGAATATTTTTAGGATTTTAGATTAATTTTCTTTCAAAGTTTTCTTCAAGAACGACGAAGAACGGAACCGGAATTGACAAGCCGGAATCGTGATTTATATTAGTAATTTCTTTTCCTTTATTTATTTGATGTTTTCCATTGAATTTTTATTGCTTTTAGATTTAATTATGCTAGGCTAAAACCCTTCGATTCTTGGTTGAAGGGATACCTACTTTTGGATTTAAATCTTTTATGAAAATTCGGTTTGATTGTTGAATTAATCTTCGATTTCAATTGGTTTCTCAGAATTCGAATTCCATGATTGTTGTGCTTGTGTATTAGACCGATCACCTAATATTCAATAACATAATCGATAGTTTTCTAAGAAACAACTAAGATTAATAATTAACCGGCTGTAGGTGTTATTGAATTCTTAGGAGAAACGATTGAGTAATCAATTCTAACGGCTGTAGTTTTTATTGATTAGATTTGTCGAACTCATTAGTTTTGAAAACTATCATTGATTTAATCATTAACGGCTGTAGTGGTGATTAGAGATTTGGTAAGGGTTGAATTGAATGCTGTTTTCTCTTTGACTACGAATAAGATGAGTAGGAATTGAATTTACAATCGATAGATAATTGAAAGAATTTGAATGTTTTGATTTGATGACTAAAAGATAATTTTCCAAAAGTACGGTTACCTGAAAACCAAGAATCGCTTTAATCCCATAAGTTTTAATCATTTTAGTTAGACTCGTTAATTAGTTTGATATTTGCTAAGTAGTAGTAATCCAGTCCAAATCCCCCATTGTTACTAGTTCTTTGATAATTGACACAAAATAAATTTACCTTCCCTGTGAGATCGATCCCTACTTCCACTACTACATATTTTTGTTATTAACTGAAGAAGGGTTAATTTGGGCGTACACGATAAACGCTACAAATAACATAATTGAACGACGAGCTCAGTAATTTTCTCGAGTAACTTACCTTTGCATTTCCGGAACCATTCTATTCATTGTTTCTAGTTTAATCTTTATTCTTTAGTTTAATTTGGCTTTAGTTAATCAAACTTCTTAAATCGTAGGCTAAATATAATTTTATTAATCTTATTTGGTACTTATACGTTAGTCCCTATGGATTCGACAACCCGTACTTAATTTTCACTATACTAAAACTTGACAACCGTGCACTTGCGGTAGAATCGCTTCACACTATTCTTTGAAATATCTTTTGTTTAAAAATAAAGCGGTCAAGTTTTTGGCGCCGTTGCCGGGGACTAATCTGTATAATATCATACGAGATTAGTTAATTGTAATTTAGCCAATTTTATTATTTGCGTTTTTGTTTTCTTTTTCTTTTTTGTTATTTTCGAAAAAAAAAATTATTATTTTATTTAAGTATGTAATTTGTTTTTCTTGCGAGGTACTTGTGATGCTTCATCAATAAGTCTTCACAAGATTTGCCCAACAATTTTCAGAGCCGTTTTGTTCGGCGTGGGAGAGATTCAATGAACTGGCAGACACATTCAGGTATCACAACTTATCGAACTATACTCTTCTGCAACATTTCTTCAAAGGTTTGGATGCACAGACACGAGGATGGGTATTCAGAGGAGCACTGGTGACTGGGAGTCCCCTGGTTGATAGAGATGAGGACAGTGTATTACACCTGTTCAATGATATGGCGGACTTCGATTACCACTGGCATTGTGATCCTTCCTTGCAAGGTTGGAGTCACCAATACCCACCAGAGCCCCACTACCCTAATGATACACACCACACCTTTGAGCATCACAGCGAGAAGAAAGATAGTTTTGTAGAAGGAACGTCTCAATCAGAGAATATGTTATTTAGACCCATGGCATCAACTGAGCAATGTTTAGAGAACCAGACCAATTATATACGTCATCTAGAGCATCAATTAGCAATCCTAGTGGAAACCATCTCAATGAGCTACCAAGAGGAGGAGACGAGATCTACAAATCAGGACTGGTTACATGATGATGATCACTCAACCAATCAAGTTTGGGGGAGTGATCCGACTCATGGGGAAGAATCAAGGGAAGTTGAGCCTATGGAAGTGATTGAGCCTACAGTGGAAAAGGCATCTGAGGAGATCATATGGGACAACGAGCCAAGAGTGAAGTTGGATGATGAGATTTTTGAGAAATTTGATATCCACCCATCGATGGAGGCATGTTATGGGCCATATGTGGATACGTATTCCTCATCGATGCCACCAACTTCACCGCACTACGCCATCCATGAGATGAAGCCAATTCAAGAATCATTCTCCCATGCTCACTATGTCATGAAGAAAGTTGTTGGAGCAACGAGCTTACACCGTTACACTCTTGCCAAGCTTGAGGGCATACTATATGAAGACCCATTAGTAGTATCATACGATACGTACTATGGCCGGCAGCCGCTCTTTGATGGTTGCTTATGATGGTCAAGCCGACGACTAGAAATCAGCGCTTCTTGGGAGGCAACCCAAGCGTATCCTTTTGCGTTTAGCTTTGTTGTATTTTCACTTTTGCATTTAGTTTGTTTTTATCTCTTGTCGATTTTTTTTTAGCATCCTTCTTTTTCGAGGTACTCAAGTGGAGCGATGAACCCTTACAGCAGTGGAGCTTTCAAAAGCCAAACTTCCTCAATCCTCATGCAAGCGTCTTGATCAGGGGAGTTTACTTTTTCCCTTTTGATTCTTTTAAACATTGAGGACAATGTTTCAGTTAAGTTTGGGGGAGTGGTTTGCGTGTTTAACTTGTTTTATCCACATGTTGTGTGCTTAATTGTCACTTGAATCGTCCTTGAGCACTATCAACAAAATTTTTTTTTTTTTTGTGAGTTAGTCTTGAGAATTGAAGAATTAGATTTGCAACGGTAATACATGATGAAATTAATCCCCATCTAGATAGGAGTCATGAAAATGTTTAACTTGTTTGTATATATCCTTTGTTAACCATATGTCAAAACTGAGGAATAATTTGAGCACTTATTGAGTCATGATTGAGTGAAGTATGTATTGATTAAAGTGAAAATTTGTGTTAACTATGATGAGTCTTGAGTATCTTAGATAACTCTACAGTTTAGTTGAAAGCACTTTGAGGCGAAATTTATAATTAGGAACTAGACTTGGAGATGATTTAGGCGATCTTTGGACCGTTTGAGCCTTTCAAGCCTACCTGGTATACATTATTCCTTAGTATCCCCTTTTGAGCCTTATTGAAAAAGAATGGTATATGCATTGCATATGATTAGACCCCCATTCGGCATTCTTGGCAAACTCATTATACCCACCTTGGTTTGAGCCTAAAAGAACAATTTTATCCATCCCTAGGAGAGTATAATGAATCTCATTCATTGCACGGAATTGTTATATGCAAATGAGTTCAAAATTAACAAAAGAATGAGCAAAGAAAAAGAAAAGATGTAGAGAAAAAAGCCTTGAAAAGAAAATTTAAATAAGACCCAAAGTGGCCAAGGCTAGAAAATGTGAAGAGAAGCTCAATGATTATGTGAGAAGATTTTGAACTGATTCAGTTATACTCTCTTCTTTGCTTCTATCCTACCTTTTCTTTGGAGCCGACACCAAAAGGCCTAACGTTATAAGCTTTTAAAGTCCTGTTGATCCAAGTCTAGGGAATAATTACATTAGTGGAGAAGTGCTGGATAGTAAATTGGTAGAGTAGTTCAAAGTAATCTTGACTAGGAGTTGATATGGCACATGTTGATCTTAAAGATATATATGTAACTCATGTTTGACAATAGCACACACGCACGTTCCGATGTTGCGATGTATTCTTTAACTTAGGAGGAATTGCTTCTTGTTAAATGTTGAATGACTTTTATTGATGTGTAAGTAGGATTTCTGAGTTTTTACGTATGTTGTAAAGATGATTCATGCTTAGTATCGAGTTTAACTTTTCTTTTTGAGCTTATTGCTTGCTCGAGGACGATCAAGTCTAAGTTTGGGGGAGTTGATAGGCTTAGATTTTAAGTGTTTTTAACTGTAATTTCTTCCCATTTTCCGTACTTTTTCCTGGATGATATTATGTTTTTTGGTGTTTATTCGTTTGTTTCAGGAAAATAGATCGGAAGTGGAAGAAATGAGCTAATATGAAGATAACGGGCGAAATCGAGGCGAGAAAGAACTAAAATTGAGGAAATGAGATTTTCGGAATCTCGATCGATCGAGATTTACTCTCGATCGATCCAGCCAGGCAGAAAGTTGAGCATCAAAGAATTTCAAGTCTCGATCGATCGGTAGAAATTCTCGATCGATCGAGCGAGGTAGTAAGTTTCAAAGGCTGACATGAACAGTGCACCGATCGATCGAGAAAACCTTCCGATCGATCGATACGCAAAATCTGTAGATTTTATTTTCCATGTTTATCGTGATCTGTGGGGGGTTTAAAAGAAAGAAAATCATTCCATTCGCGAAAAAGAGCATATCAGACGTGAATTAGGTCAAAAAAGAGCCGCCCTAGCCCCCGCCTAACGCCGGAAAAGGAGATCCAATCTCCGTTCTTCATCCAAAGTCAAGCCAATCCATTCCGGAGTGCAAGGAAGGAACAAGAGAAGAAATCACGGTGCAACGCACGGATTCATCCACCGTTTATCGTATTTCTAAACTTTAATTTATTTGATTTTCAATTCCATTTGATGTTTTTGAGGTCGAGAGACAATAAAACTCTTATGTATTTGATTTGAATTAAATTTAGTTTATATTATTGAGTTTTAGTTTCGTTGTGGTTGATTATTGATTCATTGGTATTTGAGCGCATTGATTGTTATTGTTCATAAATTAATTGCTTGTGTAGATCAAAGTCTAGCTAGCTTTGATTGAATTTGAGGGTTACAGCCGAGATCGAGAGATAACGTTGTAACACGCTCCATTAATTTATGATGTATGTTACGATTGAGATCGAGAGATGATATCGCATACGTGAGAACTTGGAATCGAGAGATTTAGAGTTATAAGGTTTTGATAATTTATGCAACTTTGAATTAGTAAATAGGTGCTCGAGAGTGACTTATTCTAATTTATTGTTAGTTTCTTTACAGCTCGAGAGAGTGTATCGAATAATAGCGAAAACCGTTCACCTTTAAAATTAATTGGTTGATAATTTGAGAATTCCATTGAATCATTAGAGATAACATAATTGAATGACGAGCTCAGTAATTTTCTCAAGTAACTTACCTTTGCATTTCCGGAACCATTCTATTCATTGTTTCTAGTTTAATCTTTATTCTTTAGTTTAATTTGGCTTTAGTTAATCAAACTTCTTAAATCATAGGCTAAATATAAGTTTATTAATCTTATTTGGTACTTATACGTTAGTCCCTGTGGATTCGACAACCCGTACTTAATTTTCACTATACTAAAACTTGACAACCGTGCACTTGCGGTAGAATCGCTTCACACTATTCTTTGAAATATCTTTTGTTTAAAAATAAAGCGGTCACACAACACCTCTGAAAGGTGAGATCTTCAAAAAAGACCTTATCCCCCAACTAAAATTCTAACGGTCGCCGCCATTTATTAGCATAAGCTGCCTATCTGTCCTGGGCAGCTTTCATTTTCCGCCTTATCACCTTTACCTTTTCTTCAATTTCCCGAACTAATTCTGGTCCTCCAACCGATTTGCGGTCCAAGTCGCCCCAACATCGTCTGCCATAAAGGCCTCAAAAGGAGCTATATGAATGCTTGCCTGGTAGCTATTTGTAAGTAATCCAATGAGCATACAACGCAGCGGAATAAAATTTTGGATTACTAAACCGCGGATCTATACATAGGTTGTTCATATCGGATAAAGGAATAAAGGTATCACCCTTATAGCGCGTTTGAGCAGATTCCACGGAGCAGCACCACGTCAACGCCTCCTCCGAGTCACTAGCAAAACTTAACAAGATTTGCCTCAACGGTATCCACACGATCAAATCGGGAAGGGATAGTTTAAGAACAAAGTGCTAGATTTGTTCTTCAACCAATACACGAAGCACACTCGATTCACAATCGAATGATCGCCGGAATACACCAATTTTCTCTTCGGCTATCAAAGAAACACCGAGAGCTTCTTGGAGATTTTGAGGCGGCCGAGAGCTTCTAAGGTGGCTAGGTATTTGTGTTATGAATTGTAAGATTAACAATTAATCAAAACCTTGTATTTATATTATAAGGCTTTAATTAAGGTTCAAGACTTTCTTAAAGTTTTATGGGCCCAAACCCATGATTTAATTAAATCCTTATAATCATTTTAATTAAGACTCCTCTTAATTATTTAATTAAATCCTTATAATCATTTTAATTAAGACTCCTCTTAATTATTTAATTCATCCCATGAATTTAATTTCCCTTATCGATTTAATCTTTTGTGCGACCCGATAGGATCTTGTAATGTTGGCAGTGACATAAAATCTTATTTTACGTTACAAGCAAAGAGCGGTGTCTAGCAACACATCAAGGCTACCCAAATTACAAGAATGTCAATGACTCGACATAACCTTTAGAACTTGTGATAATATTAACCATGTAACTTAATCCCTTTGTCCTTTGTGTTTAGATTGAACACGAGTCATGGAATAGTCATACTCGTATATTCAATCTTTATTTCTTGATCCCCAAGTAGAACTAGAATAAATGAATAAGCTCGATATCTCATATCGACTCATTCGAGCATGGCCATGCATTTTAGTTCTCACTTGATCAAGGGCCAAACACATCTCCTGTTATATAGGAGGGACAAATCCTATCTCAATCAGTCAACATCCCTCAACATAATTCGTAGTGTATCCAATAGTCGCCTTTATAGTATACCCTGTTACGGGTAACGTTTGACAATATCAAGATACATAACTCCTTATGTTGGGATCTCTGATGATCACAAGTCGTAAGGATTATATACATTATTATCACTATGAGAATTGTATATGACAATCATATAACTATCCATGTTGCATTCTCATGGTGGGTCTGTCCAGTACATTGTTCTCTAACATGTACCCATATATTCATTTGATATCTCATATCAATGAACAATTCATCAATCAGCACATACTAGTCTCTACGTATTATCATTATCCCTATTCATGATAATACTTGACTAGGGACATCTTTAAGAATAATACAATATTATTCTAAGGACATTAACATATAAATTAATTCATATTGCACAGTTAAAAGAATAATATATAATAATGAATTGCCATTCATAAAATCATATTACATTGTATGTCATAAACAATCATCTAATGATATGTCTTAGGGCATATCTCAACACTATTGTTATACGAGAACTCTACCAAGGCCACTGAATCCTGCCATGAAGTATCAAACTCCAATACACATGCCCTCAACATGTCCTCGAGCGTTTGGATAGTATGCTTGGTCTGGCCATCCGTGTGGGGATGATATGCAGTGCTCAACCTTACCTCAGTTCCCAAAGCTGACTGAAGACCCTCCCAATGAGATGTGAATCGTGGATCTCGATCCGACACTATAGAAATAGGGATCCCGTGCAATCTTACCACATCTCGAATATATAACTGAGCCATCCTCAAATAGGTGAAGGTCATACTGTAAGGAATGAAGTGAGCCACTTTGGTCAGTCTGTCTACAATCATCCAAATGGCATCAAAACCCGAAGCAGTCCTTGGCAAGTGGGTCACAAAGTCCATGGATATGTATTCCCACTTCCATTTCGGTATCTCTAAGCTCTTCAACTCACCACAAGGTCTCTGCCTCTCTGCCTTAACCTGCTGGCAGATCAAACACCTCTTAACGAAAGCGGTGACATCACGCTTCATTCTCTTCCACCAAAACTGATCACATAGATCCTTATACATTTTCTTCCCACCTGGGTGGATACTAAGCCTGCTACTATGAGCTCGCTCCAAGATCCCTCTACGCAACTCTGGCGTACTCAGAACCACCCAACGGCTACCCAATCTCAAGGACTCATCATCAGCCACTCTGAACTTTGATGCATGTCCTAGATGTACTAGTGATGACCATCTCTGAATCTCATCATCTGTCTTCTGAGCTCTCCTGATATTCTCATAAATATCTGGCTCAGCTAATAAGGTTGATACACGTACCGGCGATGTATCCACATCAAAATCATAGCCCAGATGGCAATAAGAAGTCATCATATGTTACACAGTTAGATAACATGAATGATAATAAGCATGTTAGTATAACAATTATATACACCAATGTGCACCACATGCATAACCATGCTCATTAGTGAACACCTAGCCAACTTGTTGCTAAGGCTGCCCTTCACTCATTCCCGAGTTCTCTAACCACTGCTCTGATACCACTAATGTAGGGACCCTGATACCTTAAGTGTGGATTTAAGTGCAATAAGAACTAAGCATGCATAAATCAGAGTATAAAATTCGTGTTGATGCCTTGAGCTATTAGGATTACAGTGCCAAAATAAAATTTCAAAAGGATTAATTACATTCCCAGCTAAATGAATGTTAATCATATAGTTTTACACTACTCCTAGAGTAGAGACTATACAAAATAATCAAGACTTCCTATACCAATAGTGCTCCTCACAAGCTCACCGCATCAACCGGTCCTTAGTTCTTCATGCCAAAATGTACCTAAAGGAACAACCCCAAAACCATGAGCATGTAACAAACCATATCCACAATAATATGATTGTAATATATAAATGCAAAAACCATAAATACAAATCACTTTCTGTATTTAATAAATTTAAATGCTCCCTTTGGTTGTCAATGTATCACAATCAAAATCAATAGATTATAATACCAATAATGTATGTCATGACATGCATCCATTCCATGAATACCAATAACCATTTTCAGTCTTATTATTTCACTGGCATAATACCCCTCGCACTAACATGACAGCGGCATTAATACCCCTCGATTCGACATATTAGCAGCATAATATCCCTCGCAATAGTAATATGACAGCGGCATTATCCTTCGCTTCGACATATTTACGGCAAATATTCTTCATCGCTATAATATGACAACGTCAAGTATTCTATCATCGCTTCGACATGAAGGCATCAAGTATTCTTCATCACTGGAATATAACCTCGACTCATAACACATGCACAAATGCATCCAATATACATATGTAACCATAATGCATAACCAAATCCATGTGTGCAACCATGATGCATAATCAAATCCATGTATGGAACCATAATGCATAACCAAATTCAATGCGTAAAATATATTTTATCGGCTGATGCCCGTACGTCTCACTATGTACCTTAGTTCCAAAAGTGGAGATGTCGTAGTACTTTATCTCCTTGGTTGTGTTGCTACTTGGGATGGTTCTACACAATCACACAAACCAATATTAGAAGCCAATAATAGTCCGATACCAAAAATCCCACAAAAATAATCAAAATCCTCATTTTCGGTGACTCGCGATCAATCGCTACATTGACAGAATCGATCGCGAGATCACACTGCCATTGGCAACAAAAATCTGTCTTCGGTGATCGATCGCCAAGTTTGGCGCGATCGATCGCGAGACCCACCGATCGATCGCCCAAACTTGGCGATCGATCACCAAATATAGTTGTTCGCTACTGGTTGCGCGCGATCGATCGCCAAAAACGGGCAATCGATCGCCGCGACTTGCAACCCAAAATTTTACCATTTTTACACCTTAAACATTCCCATTCCATACCAACTCAAATACCAACAAACCAACAATATCAAAACACCATAAACCTTCAATATAAACCTTAATAACACCAAAAATCCAATCCCAAAACACAAACCCATTTCCTTTCAAAATACATAAGAACAGTACTAGTAAGGGTTTATACCACTTGAAGCTTCAAACTCCTTGCAAGAATCAAGCAATAGCAAGATTTCCAAAGTTTTCTCTTCCTCCTCAAGCAAGAGGCGATTTTGGGTGAGGGAATAGGGTTGGGAATGATTTTGTTTAAAGAGTGGTGGGTTAATGAGGTAATGGGAATAAAGGGTTAATTCAATATGGCACCCAATAATTAGCATGGTGTATAAAGATACCCCAACATGATATTTTAAAAGCATTGTCCAAAAATGCACCCTAACCTCAATTACACATGATTTACCAAAATAATTAACACCCACCCAAAATAAACCATGCCATTACCCAAATTCCCAACATGCATCACATGCACCCTGAAATGCATTACCAGGTCACGCCCACCGCATGACTAAGCATTTCACCATAATAATTAATTCAACACTAAATTAATTAACACCATAATTATCACATAAACATAATTAACGCCAAAATGCACATAATTATTTCGGGGATATCACAGTTCTTTAAAGCTTGGTAATCGTTGGGTAGTACCGAATACGCCGGAGTTGCGTCAAGAAATCTTACAGCGAGCTCATAGTAGAAGGTTTAGCATTCACCCAGGTGGAAGGAAAATGTATAAGGATCTCTGTGACCAGTTCTGGTGGAAATGAATGAAGCGAGATGTCATCACATTCGTTAAGAGGTGTTTGATCTGTCAACAGGTGAAGGCCGAGAGGCAAAGGCCTGGCGGTGAATTGAGAAGTTTAGAAGTACCTAAATGGAAGTGGGAACACATATACATGGACTTCGTGACCCACTTACCGAGGACTGCTTCGGGACTTGACGCCGCATTTTTGGGAAGGTCTTCAGTTAGCTTTGGGAACTGAAGTCAGATTAAGTACGGCATACCACCCCCAAACTGATGACCAGACTGAGCGTACTATACAAACACTCGAAGATATGTTACGGGCTTGTGTACTAAAGTTTGACACTGCGTGGCAGGACTCATTAGCTTTAGTGGAATTCTCATAAAACAATAGCTATCAAGCGAGCATTCATATGGCTCCATTTGAAGCCTTATATGATCAACGTTGTAGGTCGCCACTTTACTGGGATGACATAGATCACAAATCAATCGGAGGACCGGAGTTGATCAGGGAGATGGAAGAAAAAGTGAAAGTAATTCGACAGAGAATTAAAGCGGCTCAAGATAGGCAAGCAGCCTATGCTAATAAACGAAGACGACCGTTAGAGTTTCAGTTGGCTGACAAAGTATTTCTAAAGATCACACCTTTCAGGGGTATAGTACGATTTGGTATGCGAGGGAAATTGTCACCAAGATATGTGGGTCCTTATGAGATTTTACAGCGTATTGGCACCTTGGCTTATCGTCTGGCTTTACAACCATCCTTATCTGGCATTCACGATGTGTTCCATGTGTCAATGTTGCGAAAGTATGAACCGACCCATCTCATGTATTGCAGCCTTCAGAAATTTAGTTAGATTCAGATGTATCGTATGTGGAATGGCCGGTAAAAGTTTTGGATCGGGCAAATCGAAGACTTCAGAATAAAGTAATACCAATGGTCAAGGTTCAGTGGAACAAGAGGGGTGTCGAGGAGGCCACGTGGGAGAGAGAGCGGCATATGATGCAACACTATCCACAACTATTTTCTGGTATGTAAATTTGGTGTTTTGTTTATGTGAAAGTATCAGTAAGTTATATAATTTTGAGGACGAAATTTATTAGTGGGGAAGAAATGTGATACTCGAAAATAACTAAATGAACATGACTTGGTTGTGGTAATTATGGAATAATTATGTAATTGTAAGTACACTCGATATGGAGGTAAACAGAGTATGGATTGGATAGTATTAATCAAATGAGAACATGAGAAATAGATGAATAAAATCTTGATGATTTTGAAGTGTGTTGAAATGGAAGGGATTGGAAATAATTATACATGATCACATGAATTAAAGCCTAATCATATCATTGATATAATCATGTTGCTAAGCACTTGGATTTAAATCCTAATTAACTAGCATTAGTGTGTTAAAGTTGATGGCAATGGATTGGACCTGAAACACCTTTATATCCACTCAAATCTGCAGTCTCACACACACCACACCACTTTCACCTAAAAATCTCTACACTCCATCTTCTCTCCTCCCTTCTTGCTAGCTGAGAGTTTGAACTTCCTTCCCCAAGGACTTGGAATTGAAGAAGTGTAGAGGTATGAGATCATGTGTTTAGGAATGTGTTTAGTGTTGTTGTATTCTTGTTTAACACTTTCCCTCCCTACTTTCATTTTGAACTTAAATGGAAGTTCTTGTTAGAAAATGAAGATGGATGTTGAGAAATGAAGTATAATATGGTGTATTGGTGCATTGTAGTTGAAATACTTGAGCTATACATGTATATGTGCATGGTTTGGTTAGATGTGCAGGAAAATGGGGATTTCTCGAAAGAATAGAGCTCAGCGATCGATCGAGCAAAACTCCTCGATCGATCGCGAGCAGCAGAGATTTTGTATGCGAAGAAAACACTTACTCGATCGATCGAGCGCAACTCCCGTTCGATCGAGGAGACTTCTCGATCGATCGGTGAGTCTTCTCGATCGATCGAGTAAGGCAGCTTTTTGGTGCTTAGTTTGATCGCCTTGCGATCGATCGAGCACTAGGGCCGATCAATCGCGATGCATAGTATGGTGGAATTGTTGGATTGTGTTTAAATTAATAAGATTTTGGTATTGGACTATTATTTGGCTTCTAATATGTTATTGTTGGATTGTGTAGAGCCTTCCCAATCATAGGGACAACAAAGGGTATAATCTCAATTGTCTCATATTTTGTGAAAACGACAAACAGGTACGTAGAATGATGTACGAACAATGTGTGGTGCAATTATGCTATTATAATTATGCAATGTGAATTGATCTGTGTTTGAGTATGTTTGGATGTTCCGTGTGGTTGTTATATTCGAGCGAGGAATAGGGTACTTGCCGCTGTCATATGAAGCGATGGTAATATGATACTTGTCGCTGTCATGTCAAAGCTATGATCATGCCGCTGTCATGTCAAAGTGAGGGGTATTATATATAATGTCGGAATATGTCGAAGCGAGGGGTACTAAATTACCGCTATTATAACAAGATCGGAATAGTTGCGTGAGATGTATGGTTATAGATATGTATCGTTACATATGAATGAATTATGGAGTTGAACACTTATATTGTGAGCTGATGATTATGTACATGAGTTATGGAACAGGATTGACCGACGAGAATATGTTGATGCATCATTTCAGGGAGTATACATGATAAATGTTTTATGCAATTATTTATATTATTGCTCTTGAGTTTTGTTAATGAACGATGTATTTGCTCATGGACGGTGGGTTATTCCTATAGGAACTTTTGGCAAGGAAGACTTGAGGCAATGATAGAGTCTGATGGGCATAGAGGGTAAAGACTGCGTCAATATAGAAGAGCGTTGATATATTGATTAGAATCTTTTGAAACTAGTAGGATGAACTACTAGATTATCACGTTCTTGTATTGAAGATGTAATCAGTTTGAATATGAATTTTTGTAAACCCATCGAATGCCGGTGTTCTGTTATAGAACCTCATTTCTTCTTGTTAAATTGAGCACACTTATGTCCAAATGCATACTTAAGGTATATGAGGCCTTACAAAAGGTATAACTCTTGACACTCGATATGAATACTTTGTATAGGTCCTCGGTGGGAATCCGAAAACTTTATTCCGCCGCACTATTTGATAGTCGGATTCCTTACAAATCAAAGTATTATATTACGGTTCTAAAAATGTCATGACATATATCCAACCCACACATGCTTATCATCAATCATAGTCTTGTTATAACAGTGTATTTTAGTGCACATCACTCGTATGACCGCACACTAATACCCCTCGCTTCGACATATCAGCGGCATCGAATAACCTCGCTTTAATGTGACAGCGGCATGTACCATTGCTTCAACATATTAGCGGCAAATATTCTTTCCTCGCTACGATATGACAGCGGCAAGTATTCTCTCATCACTTCAAATGACGGCGGCAAAGCATTAAAATCATCACTCGAGTATAACAACGACTATACATGCTATGCATCAAGCATCCAACACGTATATGCAACCACAATGCATAACCAACATGTATATGCAACCACAATGCATAATCCAATATGTATACAAAATACATGTTAGCATTTGGTGTCCGTACGTCTCTCTACGTACCTTTCCAAAATATGGGATGACGTTAGACTTTATCCCCTGCATTGTGTTGCCACCTGGGAAGGCTCTACACAAGTGCACAACTCAATATTAAGAGCCAAATAAAAGTCTAATACCAAAAATCCCATCAAAATAACCAAAATTCAATACTTCCACCATTCCATGCCTCACGATCGATCGGCCCCAGCGATCGATCGATCGCGAGGCGATCAATCTTGGCACCAAATCGCTGCCCTCCTCGATCGACCGAGAAGACTCACCGATGGATCGAGAAGTCTCCTTGATCGATCTGGAATTCCGCTCGATCGATCGAGGAAGTGTTTTCCTCCCAGCCGTAATCCCGGCACCGCGCGATCGATCGAGAATTCCGCTCGATCGATCGCTGAGCCCTGCAGTTGCGAGAAATCACCATTTTTGTGCATTCATGTAAGGCCCCGATACTAATTATATATGATTAACCTCGAGTTAGTAAACCGGGGTGATTAAAAGCTGAGAATTCGAATTTAGGTGTTCCAAAGCACAACACCTTATTTTTAACCAAGATAAAATACATCAAAATTATTATTTTGGCATGCAATTTTCGGCCATGCCATGCCTAAAACAGCATCAAATCATCATCTTGGACAATTGGTGAAACCTTGACCCAAAAATAATTAAAAAAATCCAATACCCAACCTAGTTTCCATCGCCCCTATCATGATAAATCATAGCATGGGGGTTGGCTTTTCTTTTAACACACAATCTGATATTCTCCTCTCCCTCACTCCTCAAACTCCTCCCCTTTCTCCCCCCAAAATTTTCGAAACACACCCCTTCTTTTTCATTTTCAAATCTTGCTTAAATCATACATTCAAGCATAGATTTTGGTAGAAAGCAAGTGTAGCGACAAGGAGTTGGGAGTGTTTGAAAGCTTTGGAGGTATATCATCATCTTTATGTTGTTAGCTTAGAAATTCTGTATGTGGGGTTGAATTTTAGCGCATAATTATGAAAATAGAAGTGAAATTCATGATGTCATAAGCTTCAGCGGAAACTGTTGTTGCATACAGTAGATTGTTCTGTATTTTTGTTCTATATAGCTTTTGAATCTAACTTAGAGTTCTAAACAAAAGTTGTATATATATAAGTTTTCTGGTTAAAGTTTCAGCCAATTTGACTTGAAATGAGTGATATATGCTCATTTTACTAAAGAGTGCCAGTTTTGGCTCTGCATGTGCTGAAAAGGCACATGCAGTGTAGAATTCTGAACTTTTGACAAATTATACTTTAGAATTTGTTTTTTGTCTTCAAATCAAAGTTGTAGATTTTCCATTTTATGCAATTTGGGTCTCTGAAGTAAAAGTTATGTCGATTTTACGTTCAGTGCTCAATTTCACCTTTGCATGTCCATGCATGTTGAATGTGGACGTGATTCGGATTTTTGGGCAACTTTTATTCCGAAATTGGTGTCGGTCTTCGAACAAAAAAATGTAGTTCTTTGAATTCTATTTAATTTGAAAAAAAAGAGAGCTTAATGTTGACTTAATTTGAAGAAGTTATGAATTTTATACTAGTAGTGCTCATTATGAGCCCTGCATGTGGGCGAAATTACACATGCAGTGTGTTCTTCGAATTCCTGTGCAGTTTTGGCTAGGAAGTCTGGAAAATGTCTATAAATACGAATTGTAGTATTTCAAGTTGTATATAATATGCCACTAGAGTCACTCAATTTGGTTTTGAAACGAAAAAGTAATAGCATTTTTACTAACACTGCTCAAGCTGGAAAACACATTTTTAATAGCTACGGTTTTAGTGTTCAAACCCCACTTTGATGGTCGAACCAGCTTGAAACCATAATTGATGAAATGTAATATTTTGAGTTTCTGAACTTTGAGCACTGGAATAGAGTCTTTTGATGTGGTATGGAATTATAGCGATTTTTCTACGAAATTGTGTCAGGCTGAAATTGTAGGAAAATCGATAAGAGTCATATTTTAAGTTTGGTTTGATTCAATACACTATTTGAACACTTAGTGTCATTTTGGAATTTACATGACTAGGTTAATAGATTCCGGTGTTGACTCGAGAAATCTCGGTAGATTAGCTTGGGTTGAGGTACGTTGAAATGAGTTGCATCATGACGTCTTGCAAAGGCGTGTAATGATACTACTGTATGACCTTATATGCCATTAATTGATTTATATGATTTAATTGTCACTATATGATTCTTATGTGACTATATGATATGATGAGATGCATTTCATTACATGATATGTGAAATTACATGATACATATATACTTTCACATGAGACTGCATGATCTATTGAGTTGCTTATGTCATATGATGCATAGATGATTCATGAGCATATCATATTGATCTATCATTTCTTTGATATCCATGATTATGACTGTGTTGATTTACTCTGAGTGTCGGGGACGACGGACACGGCGATGACAGACAATTTAGGTAGCGACTGTAGTCACGCGCGTTGCTACCGGACCTAGACACGAGGGATAACGAGCACAGCACAGGATGATTCTCCTAGCCCAAAGTGTGTGTGTTTTTACTCTCTCCTCGAGCTTGATATTGATTGATGATACCTTTCCTTTGGACTCCGATTTTGGTATCTTGACATTCGATTCATTGACCCTATTCATACATCGCATTCATACATGGCATGCATTGCATGATACTTTGTCATTTGACATGATTTATTTATTTCTCGTACTGGGGTACTGACCCCCTTTGTGGGGCTTGTCATGTCTTTTGTTGTTCGGACATGAAAGGCTTTACAGGAGTACATGGTGATGATGCTTACGGCGATGCATTGAGAGATAACCAAGCTCCATTGTGAGACCCCGTTATCTAAACAAGATACTAAGGTGCATTTACGAGAACTAATCATATATAATCAGAGTATTAGGCCGTGTTGATAACCGTGAGCTAAAGAGATTACAGTACCAAAGTTCAAAAAGGAATTATACATATTCCTAACAAAAGGGGTACTACACTTTAGATTTACCCTGCACTTTGTAGAAACTAAACAAAAAGGAGTTTCTACTCTTCTAATCCTGTAGCACTCCTACAGCTCAGCGTATCAACCCCGACCCTGGTTCTCATAGTCAAAAGCACCTACAAAGACAACCCCCAACACATGAGCATATCATAGTTCATATCAATCATAATATGAATGTAAAGCATAAATGCATAAATCATAGGCATAAGATACTTCCTGAATTTCCAATGCATTTAAAACGCCCATTTTGGTTGTCCCTGTACCATAACTCATTAATCAAATCAATAGATGATATTATGGCTTCTTTAAATAAATGTCATGACATATCTTTACTTCTTAAATCTTTACTTCAATCCTTAGTCAGTTTATCATCAGTGTATTTTAATGCCCATCGCTTCATAACTTTAGAACAAGCGGAACTCCTTCCCTCGCTTCTTCATACAAGCGGTATTTCTATCCTCGCTTCGTTTGGTAAACCTCGCCTCCATGTGCAAGCGAGCCTCCCCCCTCCCGCTCCACATTTTTAGTGGTATAAGCGGTAAGCATTAAAATCATCACAGTGATAAACCTGACTCGTGGAATACACACCATTTATTCCACAACATACACATGCAACAACAGTGCATAACAACATGTATCATAATCATAATGCACTAATTTGCATCTATCATGTGTCAAATAAACAGACATAAAATACATGTTACCGTTGGGTGCCCGTACTTCGCTTACGTACCTTTCCAAAATATGGTGTGTTGCAGGACTCTATCCCCTGCGTTGTGTAGCTATCTGTGAAGGCTCTACACCAGTGTACAACACAATATTAGATGCCAATTTATAGACCAAAATCAAAAATTCCAACAAAAACATCATTTTCCATTGTTCTGTATATGGCGATCGATCGCTACGTCTAGGCGATCGATCGCCAGACTTCACTGGCTCGAGGCGATCGATCGCGCCATTCATGGCGATCGATCGCCTGCCTTTGATTTTGGCTACTGGACTTTGGCGATCGATCGCTGCCTTTGTAGCGATCGATCGCCACATACTCTGTGCGCGATTTTTCCAGATTCCCGAACACTCATATTCATACCATCCAATCTAGCATATATGACACACAACATGCTTGAACAAACATGCTAGGAGTTATTAGGTACTACCATGAATGTATTCAAAACAAAGTTCTACCCAAACTTAAACTCACATGCATCAAAATCACCTAATTAAAACAGTGCTCTCTCAAGTTTTCTGAAACAGGGCATCAATATTCTTTTCCAGAATTTTCGAGCAACACTTTTCATACCAACAAATATACCACATAACGCATATAACATGCTCAAGTAAACATGCTAGGAACTTCATAAAAACACCATAAATAAACATGCTAGGCCTCCATCATTCTTCCACTCACCATACACACGTCCAGCCTCCATCCATCTAACCTTCTACCTTTCACCCTACGATTTTGGAACATCTCCAACAAGGCGATTGAAGAACACGATTGAGAAGGAAGCGAGAGAGGAAGCAAGGATCTACGAACGAAGTCGACATTGGGAGTTCTTCTTTGTCTTTAATTCTTAGTTTTGTTTTGCTTTTCATGTTACTATGTTGAACTAAGTTTATTTATCGAGGCTAGGCGATCCTTTGTTATGAACCTTCGATTTGATGATTTAATGATTGCATTCTTATAGTTCTTTGCGTATGTTTTATGTTCTTCATGCTTTTAGAGGATTGATCACCTTTGAATGATATTAGTATCGTAATTGAGATCGAGAGATGATTTTATGATACTGAATAAATAACTCATACCATGGATTTAAGACCGAGATCGAGAGATGACGTCAAATACATGCGTGATAGCCATAGATTCTAGTAATTGAAAGCTAGGAGTTTTCATGGATCTTATGCAACATTGAATTGTTAAATAAGTGAACGAGAGTTACTTACTACAATTCGGTGTTAGGTTTAATATAGCTTGAGAGAGTGTATTAGATAAATTGGGAGAACTCGTCACCTTAGAAATATTTGAATATTCAATCGAGAATTGTAGGGAATTGCATTGGTGAGCCAAAGTCTCGATAATCTTCTCTAGTGGATTTTTCTCGTTTACTTTTATTGACTTGGTTGGATTAGTAGTTTATTTTAATTAATTAGTTGTTAATTATAAATTAATTATCGTAGGTTAAATACAGTTAAAAGAGATCTTATTTGGTACTTGCTTGTTAGTCCCTGTGGGTTCGACAATCCGTATCTTCCTATCTATACTAAAACTTGACACCGTGCACTTGCGGTCTAAAATCGCTAGATTGGAAATAATTGTTTAAAATAAAAGCGATCAAGTTTTTGGCGCCGTTGCCGGGGACTAACTCTAGTAATATCATACTAGGTTCTTTGACTGTAATTTAACCATTTTTTCTTCTTTTGTATATATTTATTTCAAAAAAAAAAATTACATATTTATTTTGTTTTCGTTTTGTTTGTCTTGCGAGGTACTTGGAGATGCTACATCAACAAGCCTTCACAAGCTTTGCCCAACAACGTTCCGAGCCGTTCTACGCTGTTTGGGAGAGATTCAATGAATTGGCCAACACATTCCGGTATCACAACTTTTCGAACTATACTCTCGTGCAATATTTCTTCAACGGGTTGGATGCACGGACACGAGAATGGGTATTGAGCGGAGCACTGGTGACTGGGAGTCCCCTGGTTGATAAAGATGAGAACAGTGTGGTGCACCTGTTCAATGATATGGCGGACTTTGATCATCACTGGCATTGGAATCCTTCACTGCAGGGTTGAAGCCACCAATACCCACCGGAGCCTCGCTACCCTATTGATACGCCACAACCATTTGAACATCTCGAAGGGAGGAGAGATAGTTCTGCAGATGTCACAACTCAGTTAGAAGATACCTTAATAAGATTCATAGCATCAACTGAGAGCAGTTTAGAGTGCCAAACCAACTCTATGCGTCACCTGGAGCAGCAAATGGCGGTCCTCATGGAAACGATTTCAACTAGTTGCCAAGAGGAAGAGATGAGGGCTACAAATCAAGAGGCGACGAATCGAGTTTGGTTATATGATGACGATTACTCAACCAACCAAGTTTGGGGAAGTGATCCGACTCATGTGGAAAAGTCAAGGGAACTTGAGCCTCTTCAAGAGATTGAGACTACTTCAGAGATGTCATCCGAGGAGTTCCTATATGAAGATGAGTCGAGTGTGATGTTGGAGAAGGAAGAGACTTTCGAAGATTCCGATCTGAGTCCATCGATGGAGACATGTTCTATGTCATATGTGGATCCGTATTTGTCATCGATGCCAACTTCACCGCACTACATCCTCCAAGATTTGAAGCCAAGTCACGAGTCATTCTCCCATGCCTACCAATTCAAGAATGTTGTTGGAGCGACGAGCTTACACTGTTACAATCTTGCCAATCTTGAGGGCATACTGAATGAAGACCCATTAGTGGTATCATACGATACTTACTATGGGCGGCAGCCGCTCTTTGATGGTTGCTTCTGATGGCCAAGCCTGACGACTAAAAACCAGCGCTTCTTGGGAGGCAACCCAAGCGTATCCTTTTGCCATTTAGTTTTGTTTATTTTTAGTTTTTGCATTTAGTTTGTTTATCTCTCGTGTCGACTATTTTATTTGCATTCTTCTCTTGCTAGGTACTCAGTTGGAGCGATGAACCCTAGAACAGTGGAGCTTTCAAAAGCGAATCTTCCTCAACCCTCATGCAAGCGTCTTGATCAGGGGAGTTCACTGTTTCCCTTTTGATTCTTTTAAACATTGAGGGCAATGTTTGATTTAAGTTTGGAGGAGTAGTAGCTTGCATGTTTTACTTGTTTTAACAACATGTTGTGTGCTTAAATGACACTTGAATCGTCCGATTATTATGAGCTAATTTTTTTTTTTTTTATGAGTTCAAACTTGAGAAAAGAATGAATTATAGTAGTGATTATTCAATGAGGATTTTGATGTCACTATGCATATGAACTTGATTTGTGATTGGACTTGTACATGAATATCCTAATTTGAGTTAGCATGTCAAGAATGAGGAATACTTTGAGCACAATGAGTCATGATCTTGTGGATTGCATGTTGAATATTTGTCTTGAGCATCTTAGAGTTATCCTAGAACTTATTTGATGATGACACTTTGAGGCGAAATTTTATAGTTATAAACTTGACTTGGAAATGATCTAGGCGATCTTTGAAACGTTTGAGCCTTTCAAGCTTACCATGATTCATATCAATCCCTAGTGTCCCATTTGAGCTTTATTGAAAAAAGAATGGTATATGCATTGCATATAATTAGACCCCATTCGACATTCTTGGCAAACTCATTATACTTACCCTTATTTGAGACTAAATGAAAAAGCTATCCTTACCCTAAGGGAGTATAATGAATATCATTCGATGCACTTGAATTATTATATCTTGATGAGCTTATTGAAAAAAAAAATTGATGAATGAGAAAAGAAAAAGATAGACAAAAAGCCTTGAGAAAAAGATTGACTAAATAAGACCTAAAGAGGCCAAGGCGCTAAAAGAAAAAGAAGAGAAGCTCGATGTGTGCGAAACATTTGAATTGTAAATGATTATACTCTCTTCTTTGCGCTTATCCTATCTTTTCTTTGAAGCCAACACCAAAGGCCTTACATTACAAGCTTAAAAAGTCCTTTTGATCCAAGTCTAGGGAGTAACTATCATTAGTGGAGAAGTTGTTTGAAAATAGGCTTATGGGGTACTTGATGATAACCTCGACTTTGAGTTGATTAGCATGATTTGATCTTGAATATGTGCATGAAACTTGAGAATGAAATTAGCACACACACACATTCCGATTTTGAGATATGTTGCTTGAATTAGGAGAAAACATGTCTTGTCAACTTTTGTATATGTGCATTAGATTTCTGAGAATAAGCAAGCCATGAAATAATTGTTTTAAATATCAAGAATGAACTCTACCTTATGATTTTAATGCTTAATCGAGGATGATTAAGTGATAAGTTTGGGGGAGTTGATAGGGTTGAATATTACGCGTTTTTTGGCTATGATATGCATATGTTTTCGTGTTGATTCCTGGATTATTTTACATTTTATTGTATATATTTCTATATTTCAGGAATCAATGTTGAAATTCATAAAAGGGGAAGAAATCAAGCTAAAATGATGAAAAAATGAATAAAGTTGAAGAAAAGAGGAAAAAACCAGAATCCAAGACACATGTTGCTCCTTTCTCCTCACATTACTATATGTTCAAGCCATGTTTTGGAACTGTGGTCCATATCAAAGTTGTAGAACTTTCTCTTATCTTCGCGTGGACAGCTGATTCATCAAATTCGGAGTTTGTATGAGAAAGTTACGGCCAAAATACGAAACTCGCCAGAAGCTGAAAAAGGCGAAGAAAACTTACTGTGAAGCTCGATCGATCGAGCAAGCATTTCCGATCGATCGAGAAGGGCAGAAAAAGCCACGAAATTCTTACTGGAAGGCTCGATCGATCGGCCACTTCGTCCGGATCGATCGGTGGAAGGAATTTTCATTAAAATAACTTCCTTATAGACTTTGTTTTCAACAAGGAAGTCTTTGATTCTCTTCCCCTATATATTACAAACGAAAATTACAACCCAAATATCAGATTTTTAACCCTAGATACAGCCTCCATCTCACAGCCCCTTTCCTTCAACACCCAATTCACCATCCAAAAAACCCACGCCTTCCTTCACTCCCAAAACCATCCAAAATATAGGCCTCCATCATTCTTCCACTCACATACACACGTCCAGCCTCCATCCATCTAACCTTCAACCTTTCACCCTACGATTTTGGAACATCTCCAACAAGGCGATTGAAGAACACGATTGAGAAGGAAGCGAGAGAGGAAGCAAGGATCTACGAACGAAGTCGACATCGGGAGTTCTTCTTTGTCTTTAATTCTTAGTTTTGTTTTGCTTTTCATGTTACTATGTTGAACTAAGTTTATTTATCGAGGCTAGGCGATCCTTTGTTATGAACCTTCGATTTGATGATTTAATGATTGAATTCTTATAGTTCTTTGCGTATGTTTAATGTTCTTCATGCTTTTAGAGGATTGATCACCTTTGAATGATATTAGTATCGTAATTGAGATCGAGAGATGATTTTATGATACTGAATAAATAACTCATACCATGGATTTAAGACCGAGATCGAGAGATGACGTCAAATACATGCGTGATAGCCATAGATTCTAGTAATTGAAAGCTAGGAGTTTTCATGGATCTTATGCAACATTGAATTGTTAAATAAGTGAACGAGAGTTACTTACTACAATTCGGTGTTATGTTTAATATAGCTTGAGAGAGTGTAGTAGATAAATTGGGAGAACTCGTCACCTTAGAAATATTTGAATATTCAATCGAGAATTGTAGGGAATTGCATTGGTGAGCCAAAGTCTCGATAATCTTCTCTAGTGGATTTTTCTCGTTTACTTTTATTGACTTGGTTCGATTAGTAATTTATTTTAATTAATTAGTTGTTAATTATAAATTAATTATCGTAGGTTAAATACAGTTAAAAGACATCTTATTTGGTACTTGCTTGTTAGTCCCTGTGGGTTCGACAATCCGTATCTTCCTATCTATACTAAAACTTGACACCGTGCATTTGCGGTCTAAAATCGCTAGATTGGAAATAATTGTTTAAAATAAAAGCGATCATTTACATTCAGTAAATTATGAATTGTGATATTGTGATTATGGATCGGTGGTATTGGTATGCTCACCCCGTGTGGGGGCGGTCTCTGTTGGGGCTGGTGGAACGGGTACAACGGTAGCTCCAGCGTAGATATCGAGCTATGGATTGGAGGTGCTTTCGGGACTGAAGTACCAGTACCGGTATCGTGTATCATCGAAGCGATATCTAATTTGGAATCACGAATGATTTGTTTGATTTGCAGTTAGGTTTGGGCTGACTGTTTTTGAGACGGTTAGCATTGGGAGTATGCTGACGTTCTGTTACGGTTGTAATGGTTTGGGAGGTTTATCCAATTCAGGTTTTGGTGCAAGGTCAGTATCCTCGCGGTTGGTATGTTGTTCATGATATGTTCATGATTCGACGATGTGAATCCGTTTGGATTTTGTAATCTCGGCAATACGTGGAGTACGCCATGTAAATTTCGAGGACGAAATTTTAATTGTGATGTCCGGGAATTATTGGTGTTAATCCCGGTGTAGTAATAATCCTTAATAAATTTTTAATTGTGGCAATTTGTGTATTAGTTGTGGTTTTGGCACTCCCGGGGATTTTAAATCCTGTTTCTGGAGTCGTTGGATCCAAGGGATGAGATTGTATCTCATCGCGGTGATAACCTTGGAATTTGGTTCTTGGTGGAACCTGGGGTCCGGAGTACTTTGTACTGGGGTTGGTAATGGGAATTGAGGTTAGAGAGATGATTTTTGAAAACAGGTGATTTTTAATGAATCATGATGTATTTGTGGAGGAGTCGATATTTTGGAGCTTTGGAGCTGTATATACCAAATAGACTCGGTATTCCGTCATTATACGGAAACACTTCCCTCTCTCATCTCCCTCACGCCTCTCTCACCCCAAACCCTTTCCTCTTCTCCTCTTGGAAGCAAAATCGTTGGGGGCTCGTCTTGGTAGCCCGATTTATTGAAGAAAGGCTGGTAATCTTCTTCTCCTCACCTTTAGCTTCGATTTGATTATAGTTTTGTGCTAAATGGTTGAGTTCTGGGTTGGATTTGAAATTAGGGTGTTTTGGTTAAAAATCTAAAATGTTGATTTTAGTGTTTTTATTGAGTTTAAATGGTGTATTGGAGGTGTTGAGGAAGTTAGGGGTGTTGGTTTTGAGTTTGGGTGTGAAAAACACCATGGAAGCTCGAATTTTTCGGAAACCCGCAGGTCGCGATCGATCGCGGCATGACGCCAATCGATCGCGACATGTTACTGAATTTGGGAAGGCGATGAAAAGTCTCGCCGATCAATCGCGAAAAGTAGGCGATCGATCGCGAGGTCTTGGCGATCGATCGCGGATGGCAGTGCTGCGGGCAGTGTACTCGGGCGATCGATCGCGCCTGATGGGCGATCGATCGCGGCACTGTGTGGTTAGTTTTTTGGAATTTTGGAAAAATATCGGGATTTTGGAATCGAGGTTTAAAGGGCCCGTTTCCGGGGCAATGTCTACATTCCAATGGGAATGCTATACTTTTAAAATGGATTGGTTGGAGCCAAAGTTTATAAAACCAAATTCTCGGTTGAGTTTTTTGGCTATCTTTTAAACATATAAAAAGGAAAATTTTGGGTATTTTGCATGCTTAGCCGGGGGGCTTTTATTTTGGTAATCGTCATGGATAGACGATAGGTTTGGAAGTTGTGAACGTGCTTGGGCACATGATTGCATGTCTATGTTTAATTGGGAGTTATTTGCATGTTAGCACTTAACTCATCGGGTCGTGGGACTCAGGCAAGGTTGGGCACGAGCTACGGAATTATAAGGTATGTATACGTACGAGCATAGGCCTTTAATATAATTGCAATTGTTGAGTGCTTGGTACACTGTATTGCAATGAATGTGTATGGGAATGCATGATATATGGTATTAGCAATAAACGGTTATTGAAATGCATGGTTTTTGGTAATTGCTACAAATGTATATACATGCATTGGGATTTATATGGTGCCGCTTTTGAGCGAGCAACGATTGGGATGTTGTCGCATTTGAGCGAACATCGGTTATGACGCCACTGCTGTTGAGCATGCGTGAGAACGAAATGCCGCTATTGTAGAGCGAGCAATGGAATAGAACTATGGAACCATAAGTGAAATATATGTAATACTTGTAATCATTGTTTAATGATTTGATATTATTGATTATGATATCGGTATGTGGCAAATGAATTGTTAATCAATGTAATGATTAACTGGCACTTGGGAATTTGATGGTTTCAGTTATTTTGAGGACAGGGACAGTGCAAGGAATCTCGGATGAGGATGATACCATCCAGGGAGCATCCTTTATATTTCATAGCATTTACATTTTTGTAAATTATGAATTGTGTTATTGTGATTATTGGATTTGGGATATTGGTATGCTCACCCCGTGTGGGGGCTGTCTCTGTTGGGGCAGGTAATTAAGTACATCGATGGCTTTGGAGATGAGCTCGAGCTATGGATTGGAGGTGCTACCAAGGATCGAAATACCAGTGACGGTATTGAGCACCGTATTTTATACATTTGATACACACATACCTATTTGATGCTCGTAGGTGAGCACTATTATGTGTATATGGCATGTATAAAAAGCCAAGGGCATTTCTCTCTTCATTTATGAGTAGCATACAAGTATTTATTGAATTCCTAAATGAACTGAGAACATGTTAGTGTATTATTATTGGTGCATGAGATGTACGTGGACTTGGTTGGGGAAAATTAGGCATTATATGGAATAATGTAAAGAATTTTATTATGTGGCATGATTGGCTATGATGATAAGTGGTTTTTCCCCTATACGTATGATTGTATGCACTATTGGCATGGATTAATACACTAATAACGGGTTAAGGGCATGGCGGTCCTTACACGTATACACCATGTATACTCATTCTAACAATGCTCTGTACTAATACCATAGTACTACACAATCCTTGGGCATCTCTCCAGAGACGCCTCCTCGAACGTCTCGCCGGAAGTACGAAGCCATCACCATGTCCAACACTAGTAGGGCTTACGCCGGTTGATTTACAATCAACCCTCAACCAATACCTGATGTCTCCATGACAGTACAATCCAAATCACTCCAAGAGATAAATCAATATAGTAGTGTCACCCCACTAGCTATATCTCACAAATCCAATTGTGACTCCCGTTGCATTCTGTAAGGACCCTAGTTCCTTAACTGCGGATTAAAGGTGTAATAGAGCTAAACATGCATCTAATAATATAAGTTCGCATTGATGTATTGAGCCGTTAAGATTACAGGCCAAAATAAAATTTCCAAAAGGGATTAATTACATTTCCAACCAACTGAATGTTAATCTTATAGCTTTACACTACTCCTAGAGTAGAGACTATGCAAAAGAATTAGGCCTGCTATGCCAAACGCACTCCTCGCTGGCTCACCGTATCAACCCGCCTTAGCCCGTCCGCCCAAAAGTACCTACAGGAACAACCCCAAACCATGAGCATGTATATAAATCATATTCACAATAATATGATCATAATTCAATGCATAAACCATAAATGTGATTCACTTCCTGTATTCAACACATTTAAAAGCTCCTTTGGTTGTCCCTGTACCACAATAATAATCAATGGATTATAATACCGATATGTATGTCATGACATGCACCCATTCCGTGTATACCAATGGCCAATTCCCGGTCTTATTATATCAGTGGCATAATACCCCTCGCGTTTATATGACAGCGGCATTAATACCCCTCGCTTCGACATATTAGCGGCATAATATCCCTCGCATCAATATGACAGCGGCATTATCCTTCGCTTCGACATATTTGCGGCAAATATTCTTCATCGCTAAATATGACAGCGGCAAGTATTCTATCATCGCTTCGACATGAAAGCGGCAAGTATTCTTCATCACTGTAATATAATCTCGACTCACAATCATATGCAACCGCAATGCATATCCAATCAATTATGCAACCATAATGCATATCCAACCATGTATGCAACCATAATGCATATTCAATTATGTATGCAATCACAATGCATAATTAAGACCATGTATGCAACCATAATGTATAACCAATCAAGCGTAATAAATACGTTTTTTACCGTCCGATGCTCGTACGTCTCACTACGTACCTTAGTTCCAAAAGTGGAGATGTCGTGGGACTTTATCTCCTTTGATGTGTGGCTACCTGGGATGGTTCTACACAATCACATGAATCCATTTTAGAAGCCAATAAATGAACCATTACCAAAAATAACATCATTTAGAACAAAATCCCAAAACCCACATTTTAAGCCTTGCGATCGATCGGTTCCCCAGCCTCGATCGATCGCTAATGTTCATCAAAAAGGCATTTTGGTTCTGCCTCTACCAATCGATCGAGATTTTATCTCGATCGATCGAGATTTCACACATCGATCGATCGGAACTTTTTCCCGATCGATCGGTGAGCTCGTTTCAAGCCTTGGCCAGGCTCTGTCCCGCTCGATCGATCGGACCCATATTTTGATCGATCGAGCAGCCCTGTTCCTGCGAGAAACCTCCATGTATGAGCTCCAACTAACACTTAAACCCATATATAACAAAGATCAACCACCCAACACAACATTAAACCACAAAACAACATTAAAATACATCCTCCAAACATGAACAACATGTTGGACCAAGATCCACTCTTTTAACCCCAAAGATGAGTTACAAAACTAACCAAAACTCAACAAAACTTTACCATAATGAAAGCTTACCACTTGAGCTTTAAGTTTTTAGCAAGAAATCACAAAAAGACTCCTTTTTCAAAGCTTTCTCCTCTCCTCTTGTTTCAGAAACGAAAATGGTAGATCTTAGATGAAAGGAGGGGGTTTGGGGACATAAAGCTGATAGAGGAGTGGATGGGATGTAAAGGTGTGCAAGTGGCTCCCTTGCCAACTTACATGGGATTTAATTGTACATCTAAACAAAAGCATGATGTATAAAATACCCCAACATGATATTTCAAAAGCATTTTACCAAAATGCATCAAAATCCTTATTAAAATCATGCTTTAACAAATAAACACAACCCATGCCATTTAAACCATTATAATACCCAATCACCCAACATGTATAACATGCACCCTGAAATGCTCTACCGGGTCACGCCTACCATGTGACAAGCATTTCACCAAGATAATTAGTCCCAACACATAATCTAATTATCACCATAAAATCGCATAAACATAATTAATGCCCAAATTGCAATTAATTATTTCGGGGATATCACAATACTCCCCTACTTATAAGATTTCGCCCTCGAAATCGCATGCACTTACCCAAATCGAAACTAAACATAAATCACATACCAGAGAATAGTTCCGGGTAGTGCTGCACCATATGCTGCTCCGTCTCCCACGTGGCCTCCTCGACACCCATGCGATCCCACTGAACCTTGACCATCGGTATCACTTTGTTCCGAAGCCTGCGATCAGCCCTATCCAGAATCCTGACCGGCCGTTCCTTATAGGACACATCAGAATCCAGCTGAACCTCAGAAGGCTGTAATACATGTGACGGATCCGGCTCATACTTCCGCAGCATAGATACATGAAACACGTCGTGAATACCAGACAACGACGGTGGCAGTGCCAAACGGTAAGCCATGGTACCGATACGCTGTAAAATCTCATACGGTCCCACATACCTTGGAGACAATTTACCACGCATACCAAACAGAACCACACCCCTGAAAGGTGAGATCTTCAAAAAGACTCTGTCTCCCAACTGAAACTCCAACGGTCTCCGCCGTTTATTCGCATAGGCTGCCTGCCTGTCCTGGGCTGCCTTCATTTTCTGACGGATAGCCTTTACCTTATCCTCCATTTCCCGAATCAACTCCGGTCCTCCCACTGCTTTACTGGTCAAGTCATCCCAGTATAATGGCGACCTACAACGCCTACCATACAAAGCCTCAAACGGTGCGATCTGAATACTCGCCTGATAGCTGTTGTTGTATGAAAATTCTACCAAGGCCAAAGAATCTTGCCATTAGGCATCAAATTCCAATACACACGCCCGTAGTATGTCCTCGAGCGTCTGTATAGTGCGCTCTGTCTGACCATCCGTCTGGGGATGATAAGCCGTACTTAATCTCACCTCAGTGCCCAAAGCTGACTGTAAACCTCCCCAGAAATGAGATCTGAACCGCGGATCTCTGTCAGACACAATAGACACTGGAATCCCATGCAGTCTCAATATGTCCCAGACATACAACTGAGCCATCCTCAAGTATGTGTACGTCATACTGTAGGGGATGAAGTGAGCTACCTTCGTCAGCCTGTCAATGACCACCCAAATGGCATCACAACCTGCGGTAGTCCTCGGCAAGTGGGTCACAAAGTCCATCGATATGTGCTCCCACTTCCACTCCGGTATCTCTAAGCTCCTCATTTCGCCACCTGGTCTCTGCCTCTCTGCCTTAACTTGCTGACAGATCAAACACCTCTTGACAAAAGAGATCACATCACGCTTCATACGCTTCCACCAGAACTGATCATATAAGTCCTTATACATCTTCCTCCCTCCTGGGTGGATACTGAATCGGCTACTATGAGCTCGCTCCAAAATTCCTCTACGCAACTCCGGTGTACCTGGAACTACCCATCGGTTACCGAGTCTCAACGAACCATCATCATCCACTCTGAACTTTGATGGCTGACCCTGAAGTGCCAATAATGACCATCTCTGAATCTCATCATCTGTCCTCTGAGCTCTCCTGATATGCTCATAGATATCTGGCTCAGCCAATAAGGTCGATACATGCACAGGCGATGTATCTACATCGAAGTCATAGCCCAAATGGCAATATGAAGTCATCATAGCCGACAAATGCATGACCTCCTCAGCAGTACTCTTCACCTTCCGACTCAAGGCGTCTGCTGTCAAGTTCGCCTTCCCCGGATGGTACTCAATCTCACAGTCATAGTCTTTGAGCAAATCCATCCATCTCCTCTGACGCATATTCAACTCCGCCTGAGTAAACAAGAATTTTAGGCTCTTATGATCCGTGTATATGGTAAAAGATGTACCATACAGATAGTGCCTCCAAATCTTCAGGGCAAAGATAATAGCCGCCAACTCCAAATCATGGACCGGGTATCTAGCCTCATGCGGCTTCAACTGCCTCGATGCATAAGCTACCACGTGCTTATCTTGCATCAGTACACATCCAAGCCCTGTAGCGATGCGTCAGTATAAAGGACAAACCTCTTATTCTCTGAGGGAATCACCAATACCGGTGTCGTCGTCAATCGGTGCTTCAACTCTTGAAAGCTCTCCTCGCAAGCCTCTGACCAAAAGAAGGGTACTCCCTTTTGGGTCAACTGCGTCAGTGGCTTAGCAATCTTAGAAAATCCCTCGACAAAGCGTCGGTAATAACCAGCCAGACCAAGAAAACTTCGTATCTCGGGCACAGAAGTGGGTGCAGCCCACTACATCACATCCTCAATCTTCCTGGGGTCCACTGAAATCCCACTGCTAGATATGAAATGCCCCAGAAATACTACGCTGCCCAACCAAAACTCACACTTACTGAGCATGGCATATAACTGGTGATCTCTGAGGATCTGGAGCACTGTCCTCAAATGTCTCACATGCTCCTCCTCGCTCCGGGAGTAGATGAGTATGTCGTCAATAAACACAATGACGAATTGATCCAGGTAGGGTTGGAACACCCGATTCATCAAGCTCATAAAGACAGCCAGGGCGTTCGTCACACTGAACGGCATCACTAAGAACTCGTAGTGCCCATATCGAGTCCGAAATGCTGTCTTCTGTATATCCTCCTCCCTGACCCGTATCTGGTGGTACCCGGATCTCAAATCAATCTTACTATACAGCTTCGTGCCTTGCAACTGATCAAACAAGTCGTCAATCCTTGGGAGAGGATATTTGTTCTTCACCGTGGCCTTGTTTAATTACCGGTAATCGATGCACAAACGCATCAAACCGTCTTTCTTCTTCACAAAAAGAACCGGTGCGCCCCAAGGCGATACGCTAGGGCCTATATATCCTTTATCAAGGAGCTCCTGCAACTGCTCCTTTAGTTCTCTTAACTCTGTCGGTGCCATCCGATAAGGGGCATGAGAAATAGCGATGTCCCCGGTAATAACTCAATTCCAAACTCGACTTCCCTAGTCGGTGGGAATCCGGGAATCTCCTCCGGGAACACATCAGCAAATTCTGCTACCACTGGTACATCCTCAACTCTTAACTCTTTACCCTTCCCCTTCGTGTCCACGGCATAGATAAGATAGCTCGTGTGTCCACGTTCCAATAATTGGGACATTTTGATCGCCGAGATCAACGGAATCTTTGCACGAGACCCGTTGCCATAGAAAGTCCACTGAACTCCCAAATGAGATCTGAACCGAACTGTCCTCTGTTGACAATCTACCGCTGCCTGATATCTGTTCAGAATGTCGATGCCCACAATGCAGTCGAAATCTGACATACTCAAAACAATCAAGTCTGCCCTTTTCTCATTGCCCTCAAAATAGATGAGGCAGTCCATCAGAAACTGATTAGCAACAACTCTCTTCCCAGTGGGTGTCGAGACCAATAGAGACGTGGGCAACGGAGACGTGCACATATGATGTCTCGCCACAAAGTCCGCAGACACAAAGGAATGCGAAGCACCTGTGTCTATCAAAATAAAGGCGGAATACGTAAATAAAAGGCACGCACCCGCTATCACCTCCTCTGGAGCTGCATCGGCCTGCTCCCTGGTCAGTGCATAGACCTGTCCCTGAGGTGGCCCCATCGCCTGTCCTCCCATATGACGAGGTACCATCGGCGGCTGCTGTACTGTCCCACTAGAAGACCTCCCTCGGCCCTCTCTAAGATCAGTCCGTCCTTCCCGATTGGGACAACGTCGAGCAATGTCGCCCGACTTGCCACATATGTAGCATGCAGAACAATCACGCATCAAATGCGGCCCTCCGCAAAAGTGGCACTTAACATCTCCAACTCTACCAGATCCTCCAAAAGTAGATGCAACACCTCTCCGATCACCTTGCTTCCGACCATCCGGTCGCCTTCCGCTAAACCGGGAAGAAGAAGAAGTTCCCCTTGAATTAAAAGATTCTCCCCGTGGCCTCAGATTCTCTGATGTGGATCTCTGTGATGAGACTGGTGGGGGTGCGGCATCAGGATAAGCACTCACCCCAATCTCTGCCAACTCCGATCTTACAAGTGCATCATCAAGGATGTCGGGTTGTTAGAAATCACCCGATCAAATAGTTCCGGTCGCAACCCCTTCAAAAAGTTCCTCATCTTTGCATGTCCATTGGTGGCAATGTGTGGAACATACCTCAGCAACGAAGAATAGTGCATAGCATAGTCCAAAACTATCATGCTTCCTTGTTTCAAGTTCGTAAATTCATCCTCCTTTGATTGCCTAGCCGCAGCTGAGAAGTATCGGTTTAAAAACCGAGTTCTGAATAGAGTCCAGTCAATTACCATGCCTTGGGCCCTCAATTCCATCACAGTCGTCTTCCACCACATAGAAGACTTCTTTGCCAGTTGGAATTCTGCCAGTCTTAACCAAGCCGTCCTAGCACACGGCGCAGATACAAATATTTGTTCCAATCTCTCTAGCCACTCTTCATCCTCTTCTCCTGTCTCTGTTCCCTCAAACATAGGCGGGTGGAAGGTCAAAAACTGTGTCAGACTAAGCTCCCCTGGTAACAGTAACTGAGCAACCGGTTCCATGCCCACAGCAGGTGGGGGTAAAGGATTTTCCTGACCGATACTAGCATTAACACTGCCAACGTCGCCCACCTCTTCATTGAGGTTTCCCGCATATATAGCCGCCATGCTTAGTTCCAAAAGTTAACAACAATTCCAAACAATATATATGCTAAACCGTTAGACAATATGAATGATAAGCATGTTAGTATAACAATTGTATACATAAATATGCACCACATGCATAAACATGCCCCAAATGAAAACACCTAGGCAACCATGCTAAGGCTACCCTTCGCTCGTTCCCGGGTTCTCTAACCACTGCTCTGATACCACTAATGTAAGGACCCTAGTTCCTTAAGTGCGGATTAAAGGCGTAATAGAGCTAAACATGCATCTAATAATAAAAGTTCGTATTGATGTATTGAGCCGTTAAGATTACAGGCCAAAATAAAATTTCCAATAGGGATTAATTACATTCCCAACCAACTGAATGTTAATCCTATAGCTTTACACTACTCCTAGAGTAGAGACTATGCAAAAGAATTAGGCCTGTTATGCCAAAAGCACTCATCGCTGGCTCACCGTATCAACCCGCCTTAGCCCGTCCGCCCAAAAGTACCTACAGGAACAACCCCAAACCATGAGCATGTATATAAATCATATTCACAATAATATGATCATAATTCAATGCATAAACCATAAATGCGATTCACTTCCTATATTCAACACATTTAAAAGCTCCTTTGGTTGTCCCTGTACCACAATAATAATCAATGGATTATAATACCGATATGTATGTCATGACATGCACCCATTCCGTGTATACCAATGGCCAATTCCCGGTCTTATTATATCAGTGGCATAATACCCCTCGCGTTTATATGACAGCGGCATTAATACCCCTCGCTTCGACATATTAGCGGCATAATATCCCTCGCATCAATATGACAGCGGCATTATCCTTCGCTTCGACATATTTGCGGCAAATATTCTTCATCGCTAAATATGACAGCGGCAAGTATTTTATCATCGCTTCGACATGAAAGCGGCAAGTATTCTTCATCACTGTAATATAATCTCGACTCACAATCATATGCAACTGCAATGCATATCCAATCAATTATGCAACCATAATGCATATCCAATCATGTATGCAACCATAATGCATATTCAATTATGTATGCAATCACAATGCATAATTAAGACCATGTATGCAACCATAATGTATAACCAATCAAGCGTAATAAATACGTTTTTTACCGTCCGATGCTCGTACGTCTCACTACGTACCTTAGTTCCAAAAGTGGAGATGTCGTGGGACTTTATCTCCTTTGATGTGTGGCTACCTGGGATGGTTCTACACAATCACATGAATCCATATTAGAAGCCAATAAATGAACCATTACCAAAAATAACATCATTTAGAACAAAATCCCAAAACCCACATTTTAAGCCTTGCGATCGATCGGTTCCCCAGCCTCGATCGATCGCTAATGTTCATCAAAAAGGCATTTTGGTTCTGCCTCTACCGATTGATCGAGATTTTATCTCGATCGATCGAGATTTCACACATCGATCGATCGGAACTTTTTCCCGGTCGATCGGTGAGCTCGTTTCAAGCCTTGGCCAGGCTCTGCCCCGCTCGATCGATCGGACCCATATTTCGATCGATCGAGCAGCCCTGTTCCTGCGAGAAACCTTCATGTATGAGCTCCAACTAACACTTAAACCCATATATAACAAAGATCAACCACCCAACACAACATTAAACCACAAAACAACATTAAAATACATCCTCCAAACATGAACAACATGTTGGACCAAGATCCACTCTTTTAACCCCAAAGATGAGTTACAAAACTAACCAAAACTCAACAAAACTTTACCATAATGAAAGCTTACCACTTGAGCTTTAAGTTTTTAGCAAGAAATCACAAAAAGACTCCTTTTTCAAAGCTTTCTCCTCTCCTCTTGTTTCAGAAACAAAAATGGTAGATCTTAGATGAAAGGAGGGGGTTTGGGGACATAAAGCTGATAGAGGAGTGGATGGGATGTAAAGGTGTGCAAGTGGCTCCCTTGCCAACTTACATGGGATTTAATTGTACATCTAAACAAAAGCATGATGTATAAAATACCCCAACATGATATTTCAAAAGCATTTTACCAAAATGCATCAAAATCCTTATTAAAATCATGCTTTACCAAATAAACACAACCCATGTCATTTAAACCATTATAATACCCAATCACCCAACATGTATAACATGCACCCTAAAATGCTCTACCGGGTCACGCCTACCATGTGACAAGCATTTCACCAAGATAATTAGTCCAAACACATAATCTAATTATCACCATAAAATCGCATAAACATAATTAATGCCCAAATTGCAATTAATTATTTCGGGGATATCACACATTCCACATGCAAGGATGCTCAACCAGAGCTAAAACTGACTTGTCGACACTCACGTTGGTACTCCCACCAGAATTGAGTTGTCCCAGTACAAGTCCCTTAACATTTGACGTATAAACGTCCCCGTGAGGCACTCCCTGCCTCAATCATCATGCCACACAGAGACTACAAGAGTCTACCATAAACCCTCATCGTATCACCGTACGATTCACCAAACTCGGTCCCAATGTGCAGTATAATGGCTCCGACAAGCACATTATATCACTGCCACGATATCTGGCTAGCAAAGCGCTGCCTCCATAGGCTTATATCAAGCCTACCAACGTATCATACGTTCCACTCAGTATACCATACCGTAACATCCATTTAGAGTAGTGGGTCATCACCAATGTTTCTCTAAAACACCAAAGCATAATGGACATCCCGGTGTCCTTGCTCAACCACGGTGCAATCCTAACCCATTAGGACTCATTACACACCCTCAGGGTGGGTGTAACCATGTCTGCCACACCTCACAATGACAAGCGAGTAGTTTCCTCAATGACTACTCTTACCACCAATCGCCTGACCTTAGCCATTCCAGCGAGTATACCCAAAGGTATCACGACTCGAAAATATTTACCTCTTTTACATGATGCGGTACACTCACCGGTACAATGCAGCCAATAATCCATCGAGCAATCCTGCCGGCGTAACAGTCTTGTCAACCAGTGACGGTACATGTCAAAACCTGACGTTCACAATCTCACCGTCAAACACGTGACGGTATATGTCGATACACGACATTCATAATCTCATCATCAAACACATGATGGTATATTACAACGTATGGTATCAACAATAATGCTAATAAAACAGTAATACAACATACCTCATCGCTAACAAGATAGCGGCATATCTGTATCCATCGTCCATCAGTGGTACGCAAGCAGCACCCATCGCTCGTAGGTGGCGTAATCCAGTGCTACGTACATAGCGGTATAACCCATCGCTATAGAATCAGCGGCATGATCCCTCGCCATAGAGTCAGCGGCATAAAACAGCGTTATAAATTATCCAGCGATATGAACCATCGCCAAAGAGGTAGTGGAATGATCCATCGCTATATAATACCCGGTGGTATGAACCATCACCAATAGAATAGCGGAATGTACCATCGCTATGAATACCCGGCGGCATAAACCATCGCCAATAGAATAGCGGAATGTACCATCGCTATGAGTACCCGGCGGCATAAACCATCGCCAATAGAATGGCGGCATGAACCATCGCTATGAATATCCGGCGGCATGAACCATCGCCAATAGATGTAGCGGAATGAACCATCGCTACACAGTCAGCGGCAAGAACCATCGCCATACAATCAGCGGCATAAACCATCGCTATACAATCAGCGGCAAGAACCATCGCCATACAATCAGCGGCATAATCGTGGACTCAAGAGGTACTCACATTCATGTAGCACTTTGTTCCTTTCGGACCGAAGAGGTGGCTCACATTAAATGCAACACTTTGTTCCCGATCGCATCGCTACGTCATGACAACGGCATCATCTCTTCGACGTGACAGCGGCATGTATCATCGCTTCGACACGACATCGGCATCATTGCTTCGACATGACGGTGGTATCATCGCTTCGACGTGACAGTGGCATGTATCATCGCTTCGACACGACAGCGGCATAATCAGAAATGTATCGCCTTGTTCCACAGGCCCAAGAGGCCCTCCCATGCACGTGCCACATGCCCTATAGACGCAAAAGGTGACCCCGTACAATGCACGTGCCACATGCACCGTAGGCGCAAGAGGTGACCCCATACAATGCACGTGCCACATGCTCCGTAGGCGCAAGAGGTGACCACGTACAATGCACATTGTCCCTTTGGACTCAAGAAGTGATGCCCATTCCGTATAATCTCACCGATATTTCCATACACCTTCATCAAGGTTAGCACAACAGTCCACAAATCCTACTACATTATATCGGCGGCTCAATAATATCCCTCGCTATGATATGACAGCGGCATTAACCATTGCTTCGACATATGAGCGGCAAATATTATGATCCATCGTTGGTGATATACCCGTAGCAGGACTCTAATTGCAATATATTTGCATGCTCAATATCAATTGAAATCTCATAATCATATGGAAATCATACCCGAATATTCCACTGTTTGTTATCCACCATTCCTATCCTCAGACAGCGTATAATGTTTCTTATTTCCTGATTTTTCCTACAGCATCAAATCCTTAAAACACTTTCATATCAAGTGCAATCCGTTCCCATCAATCTCATCTCATCGTATTCCATATGATCCTGCAACCATGGTTAGCAATACCACATCCCATATCATAAAAGCACATAAGCAAATAGCTGTGTCGCACAACACTAACTACCATCATGCATAAATATGTACTACTCATTCCTATCAGCATGTTCCAGGCCCTCAATAGCCGCAAAGAGAAAACCACTGCTCTGATACCACTAATGTAAGGACCCCCATGCCCTTAACCCGTTATTAGTGTATTAATCCATGCCATTAGTGCATACAATCATATAATCATGGGAAGGAACCACATGCAAGCATCGCATCATATACCATCTGTAAAATTTCTCGCATTAGAACCCCATAATGTTCAACTTCCCAAACTAAAACCACTAAATAGTATGCACCCTAATAACACACTAACATACTCTCAGTTCATTTAGCAATCCCGTATTTAATTGCATGCATACAATAAATGAAGAGAGAAAAGCCATGACCATTTATACATTCCATATATACGTAAAACATGCTCACATGAGAGCACCCAATGAATAAACGTGTATCTAATGTATACGATACTCTACCGAATGCGGTTATTGGTACTTCGATCCTGGAAGCACCTCCCATGCATAGTTCGATCCCAACTCTGGATCCACGTACTCATTCAACCAGCTCTGGTACCTCAATCCTGGAAGTACCTCAAATCGACAGCCCGAGCTCAACTCCAAAGCTACCGCGGCACCTGTATCACCTGCCCCAACAGAGACAGCCCCCACACGAGGTGAGCATACCAATACCACCAATCCAATAATCATAATATTACAGTTCATAATTTACAGAATGTAAATGCCATGAATTTAAATGATACTCCCTGGATGGTATCATCCTCATCCGGGATCCCCTGTATTGTCCATGTTCTCAAAATAATAAAACCATTAAATTCTCAAAAGCAAGTTGATCATCTCATTGATCAACTAAAACCATTCCTGTTGTACCAGTTCCATAATCAAATATGATTAAATCATCAAATAGAGTACTACAGATATCACATGTCAATAGCGGCATTTTAACCCCACGCACGCTCAATATTAGCGGCGTCATAACCGATGGTCGCTCAACGGTGACCACATCCAATCGTTGCTCGCTCAAAGAGGCGCCATATAATTCCCAACGTATTTCCATTTATCGCAATTACCATATACTATACATTTCACTATCCAGTTATTGCAAGTACCATATACTATGCATTTCAACATCCATTTATTGCAATTACCACGTACCATGCATTTCACAGTTTTAATATTATAACAGGCTATGCTAGTACGTTATACGTACCTTATATTCCCATAGTTCGAATCCAATCTTGCCTTGGTCCCGTGACCGATGAATTATGTGCTAAAAACGATTAATAATCCACAATTAATCTCAAGCATGCAACCACGTGTCCAAGCACGTTCACAAACCCCAATTATATCGTCATCCATGACGATTAACCATTTTGAAAGACCCGGACGAAGCATGCATCGAAAACTCAACACAAAATTAAACCCCAAAAACAAGCATTGGTGATCGATCGCTTCGCCCTAGGAGAACGATCGCCTCGCAAAATGGCATGGGCGATCGATCGCCTCTCAATATTATGACTATTGCCTCATGGCGATCGATTGCCTCCTTTGAGGCGATCGATCGCCTCACTGTTCATCTTCCTGAAATATTCAACAACGTCGCGGTGATCGATCGCCCCGCCCTAGGGATCGATCGCCTCGACCTGTAACAACCAAAAATGGCATTTTTCTTGCAAAAACTTCCCCAACAACAATTCTCACACCCCATACAAAATAAACCCTTAACAAGGGGCTATAAATCAACCCCAAAATACAACACCCAAAAATCTTTAAAAACCCATTTCTTTAAACCCAACACAAATCCTTCCCAAACACCACAATACCACTATCAAATCGAAGATAAATGCGAGGGGATGAATAATACCTTATTATCTTCAAGAAATTCGGCTCCCAAGTCGAGCAACCATCGATTTTCATCAAGGGAGAAAAGAGGGGAAATATGGGTGGGGAAGGAGGCGTAGGAGAGGGGAGAGAGGGAGGAGATTCCGTGTAATTGATGGAACACCGAGTCTATTTGGTATATATAGCTCCAAAGCTCCAAAATACCAACTCCTCCACAAATACATCATGATTCATTAAATATCACATGTTTTCAATAATTACCTCCCAATCTTAATTTCCATTACCAGCCCCAGTACAAAGTACTCCGGACCCCAGATCCCACCAAAAACCAAATTCCAAGCTTATCACTACGATGAGAATACAGTCTCATCCTTTGGATCCAACGACTCTAAAAAAACAGGGTTTAAAATCCCCGGAGTCCCGAAACCGTAATTAATTCATAATTGCCACAATTAAAATCCATTAAAGGTTATTACCACACCGGGATTAACAACATTAATTCCCGGGCAGCACAACCCGAGACGATACCCCGACTGTGACCCCGGCTACGATCAGCGGCGCTGCTAGATGAAGATGCCATTATTATATAAGTAAATTGTAGATATCACAATGGAGAGAAAAATATGAGATTGAAGTATACAAATTTGCAAGAATGAATTGTGAAGAGTTACAAAGCTCAACACACCTATTTATAGTTTTTTTAAAAAAAATAAAAAATAAAAAATAAAAATTGTTGCCAACGTTCAGCAAGGCAACGACTTTATAGTTGTTGCCAATTTTTTATTTTTATTATTATTTTTTTCCAAAACTACCGGAATCGGATCCATACCGGTAGCACAAGAACCAATGGTCCAACCGTTTGGATTGCTAGAACCGCTCAGACCAGTTTCTTACCAGTTCCGGGGCGGTTCGGAATCGGTTAGTCCAGTTCCGGTTCGGTTTTGGGTCGGGTCCGCTTTGACCCGGCCCGATAAGCACCCCTAGAGCAGATCAGGAAATTGTTACTGATCACATACGAGCATGCTTTCGGGACCATGAACGTTTGTTTGAAGTCTTGAAAGGGCCTATCCTTCAGGCCGCACCACCAACGGTGCAGAAAGAAGTGTTTAGAGAACAGTGCGCATCTAACAAAGGGCAAGGGATTCAAGTCCCTGTCACGAGTGCTGCAGATGATGCATTCATTGAGGATGTAAAAGCTGTAGCGAATGTTGAGGGTCAAGTGTTATCACAATATGAACATTCAAGTCAACCCAGCACCTCTGAGGTAAAACAGGGGGGAGTTGAATCTTAGGCCAATGACTGACAATTCTAAGGTTCAAACAAATGATTTAGTTTCTTCACCTATGCAGGATTACCAACGTACTTGGGAGAAACTAATTACCAGGCGAGGTATCAACCCAGACAAATCTATAGTTGATATCTCCGGAAAATATCCGAGAGTTTGGATGAAACCAGACACATCCAAACGATGTTCAAGAATGGTATTATTTCAGAGCTCTGGCTTCGGTTTATACTGTGGCACCTCTAAGTAATGCAACAAGCATAGCAGCGCAGCGGAATTAAAATTATGGATTACTAGACACCGGATCTATACATAGGTTATCATATCGGATAAAGGATTTACAAAAGTCTCACCCTTGTAGCGTGTTTGAGCAGATTCCACGAAGCAGTACCACGTCAAATCCTCCTTCGAGTCACTAGCAAAACTTATCAAGTTTTGCCTCAACGGTATCCATACGATCAAATCGGGAAGGGATAGTTTAAGAACAAAGTGTTAGATTTGTTCTTAAACCGAAAAAAGAAGCACACTCGATTCACAATCGAGGAAGATGGCCCGAAATCACAAGAAACAACTCGACTATGAAGAAGCCGATTGCTTATGTGGGAGGCGGCCGAGACTTGCTTCTTGGTTGGCTAGGTTATGATATGAAAGTATGATTAAAAATTAATCAATAACCTTATATTTATATTATAAGACTTTAATTAAGGTTCAAGACTTTCTTAAAGTCTCATGGGCCCAAACCCATGATTTAATTAAATCCTTATAATCATTTAATTAAGACTCCTCTTAATTATTTAATTCATCCCATGAATTTAATTTCCCTTATCGATTTAATCTTTTGTGCGACCCGATAGGATCTTGTATGTTGGCAATGACATAAAATCTCATTTTACGTCACAAGCAATGAGCGATGTCTAGCAACACATCAAGGCTACCCAAATTACAAGAATGTCAATGACTCGACATAACCTAAGAACTTGTGATAATATTAACCATGTAACTTAATCTCTTTGTCCTTTGTGTTTAGATTGAACACGAGTCATGGAATAGTCATACTCGTATATTCAATCTCTATTTCTTGATCCCCAAGTAGAACTAGAATAAACGAATAAGCTCGATATCTCATATCGACTCATTCGAGCATGGCCATGCATTTTAGTCTTACTTGATCAAGGGCCCAAACACTTCTCCTGTTATATAGGAGGGACAAATCCTATCTCGATCAATCAACATCCCTCTACATAATTCGTAGTGTATCCAATAGTTGCCTTTATAGTTTACCCTGTTACGGGTAACGTTTGACAATATCAAGATACATAACTCCTTATGTTGGGATCTCTGATGATCACAAGTCGTAAGGATTACATACATTATTATCACTATGAGAATTGCTTATGACGCTCATATAACTATCCATGTAGCATTCTCATGGTGTCCAGTACATCATTCTCTAACATGTACCCATGTGTTGATTTGATATCTCATATCAATGAACAATTCATCAATCAACACATACTAGCCTCTATGTATTATCATTATCCCGATTCATGATAATACTTGACTAGGGACAATGTTTAAGAATAATACAATATTATTCTAAGGACATTAACATATATATTAATTCACATTGCACAGTTAAACGAATAATATATAATAATGAATTGCCATTCATAAAATCATAAATATTGTATGTCAAAACAATCATCCAATGACATGTCTTAGGGCATATCCCAACAAATCTCCCACTTGCACTAAGACCACTCAGACATATATCTAGATCTAGTATGACGATCATGCTTCTGATGTGACAGTGGCTTCGTCAATGGGTCAGATACATTATCATCTGTTGGTACTTTGCATATTTTAAAATCTCCCCTTTCAACGATTTCTCGAATGAAATGAAAGCGCCGAAGTATGTGCTTGGATCTTTGGTGAGATCTAGGTTCCTTAGCCAATGCGATCGCTCCATTATTGTCACAATAGAGTTCTATCGGATTTTTAATGCTAGGCACCACTCCAAGTTCAGAAATGAACTTCCTGATCCAAACAGCTTCCTTTGCTGCATCTGAGGCAGCAATGTACTCAGCTTCCGTTGTAGAATCGGCTACTGTCTCTTGCTTTGAACTCTTTCAGCTCACAGCACCTCCATTTAGGCAATACACATATCCAGATTGCGATCGATAACCATCTTTGTCGGTTTGGAAGCTTGCATCAGTGTAACCCATTACATTGAGCTCTTCCTCACCTCCATAAATCAAGAATGTATCCTTAGTCCTTCTCAAGTACTTCATGTAAGGACCCCCAGTGCCCTTAATCCGTTATTAGTGTATTAAGCCATATCATTAGTGCATATAATCATACTATCAGGGGAAAAACCATATGCAAGTGCAACACCATATGCTATCCAGAAAATTTCTTGCATTTAAACCACATAATATTCAAATTCCCCAACCATGATTATCCATATAGCATGCACCCTCATAATACACTAACATACTCTTAGTTCATTTAGCAATTCTATATCTAATTGCGTGCAAACCATAAATGAACAGAGAAGAGCCGTAGCCCGTTTATACATTCCATATACACGTAATATGTACTCACATAAGAGTACCCAATGAATGAGCGTGTATCTAATGTATAAAACACTCTGCTGGATACCGTTACTGGTGCTTTGATCCTGGAAGCACCTCTCAAGCGCAACTCGATCTCGACTCTGGATCTGAGCGCCTGTCCATCCAGCTCTGGTACCTCAATCCTGGAAGTACTTCAATCAACAGCCCGAGCTCAACTCCAAAGCTGCTGCTACACCTGTACCACCTGCCCCAACAGAGACAGCCCCCACACGGGGTGAGCATACCAATATCCCAATCCAATAACCACAACAATACAATTCATAATTTACAACAATGTAAATGCTATGAAATACAAAATATACTCCCTGGATGACATCATCCTCATCCGGGGTTTCCTGTACTGTCCCTGTTCTCAAAACACTGAAACCATCAAATTCCCAAATGTCAGTTAATCATTACATTGATTAACAATTCTATGAGCCATATACCAATGTCATAATCAATAACATCAAATCATTAAACAATGATTATAGACAATCCATGTTTCTCACTTATGGTTTCATAGCTCTATTTCATTGCTCGCTCTACAATAGCGGCATTCCATTTCCACGCATGCTCGATGGCAGCGGCGTCATAATCGATGTCCGCTCGCAGGCGACAACATCCCAATCATTGCTCGCTCAAAAGCGGCACCATGCAATTCTCAATGCATATATAGACATTTGAAGCAAGTACAATAAACCATGCATTTCAATCTCCGTTTATTGCTAATACCATGTGTCATGCATTTCCACACACATTCATTGCAATACAGTGTACCAAGCACTCAACAATTGCAATTATATTAAAGGGCTATGCTCGTAAGTCATACGTACCTTATACTTTCCGTAGTTCAAGTCCAAACCTTGCCTTGGTCCCGTGACCGATGAATTATATGCTAAACACGATAATAATCCACAATTAATCTCAAGCATGCAATCATGTGTCCAAGCATGTTCACAAACCCCAAATATATCGTCATCCATGACGATTAACCATTTTAAAAGGCCGCGGGCGAAGCATGCATCGAAAACTCAACAAGAAATAATTCCCCAAAATAAGGCATTGGCGATCGATCGCATGATTTCAGGCGATTGATCGCCTCGCGAAAACAGGAACAGGCGATCGGTTGCCTCTTAGCGTAAATGGCCACTGCCTCATGGCGATCGATCGCTTCATTTGAGGCGGTCGATCGCCTCACTGTTCATCTTCCTGAAATTTCCAACAACGTCGCGGCGATCGATCGCCCTGCCCTAGGGATCGATCGCCTCGACCTGTAAAAGCCAAAAATGGCGATTTTCTTGAAAAATTTTGCCCAACAACAAACCTCACACCCCTTACAACATTAAACCTCAAAATAAACACCATAAAAACTCCTCAAACCAAGCAAACCAAAAGTCTTTAAAAACCCATTTCTTTAAATCCAACACAAAACCTTCCCAAACACCACAAAACCACTATCAAAACGTAGATAAATGCGAGGGGATGAATAATACCTTATTATCTTCGAGAAATCCGGCTCCTAGGACGAGCCTCCAACGATCTTGCCCATCAAAAGGGAAAGGGGAAGGGTTTGGGGTGAGAGAGGCGTGAGAGGGAGAGGAGAGGAATGGAATGGATTCCAAATGACGGAATCTCGAGTCCAACTGGTATATATAGCAAATAATGCCCCAGAATACCAATACCTCCACAAATACATCATGATTCATTAAAAATCATCTGTTTTCAAAAACTCTCTCTCCAGCATCAAATCCCCAGACTGGCCCCAAAATAAGGCTCCCCGGACACCAAGTCCCACTAAAAACCCAACTCATAGGTTTTTCACCAAAATGAGGATACAATCTCATCCTTTGGATCCAACGATCCCAAATGCCCAATTTAACAAACTCGGGAGATGCCAAACAGCAATTAATTCCTAATTGCCACAACTAAAAATCCATCAAGGATTAATACCACACCGGGATTAACACCATAATCCCCGGACATCACACTTCAGGATGTTCTTGACTGCAATCCAGTGACCTTCACCTGGATCAACTTGATATCTGCTCGTCATGCTCAAAGCATACGATACATCGGGACGAGTACATATCATGGCATACATGATAGATCCAATATATGACGCATATGGAATCTTACTCATGCGTTGTCTCTCATCTGGTGTTGAAGGACATTGTTCCTTCGAGAGATATATACCATGTGTCATAGGCACGAATCCTTTCTTTGATTCTTGCATGCTAAACCGTTTTAGCACTTTGTCTATGTATGTACTTTGACATAGGCCAAGTAATCTTCTTGATCTATCTCTATAGATCTTGATTCCTAATACATAGGTGGCTTCACCCAAGTCTTTCATAGAAAAGCAATTCCCTAGCCAAATCTTTACAGATTGTAAGGCAGGGATATCATTCTCAATGAGAAGTATGTCATCTACATACAATATTAGGAAGATAATTATGCTCCCACTGACCTTCTTGTAGACACAAGGTTCATCTATGTTTTTGATGAAACCAAACTCTTTGACTGCATCATCAAAACGAAGATTCCAACTCCGAGAAGCTTGCTTCAATCCATAAATGGATCGCTGTAGCTTGCATATCTTTCCAGCATCCTTTGGATCGACAAAACCCTCGGGCTGTGCCATGTACACATCCTTAAGCAGATTTCAATTAAGGAAAGCTGTTTTGACATCCATCTGCCAGATTTCATAATCATGAAATGCAGCTATTGAAAGTAAGATCCTTATGGATTTAACCATGGCCACTGGTGAAAAGGTTTCATCATAGTCAATACCATGAATTTGTTTGAATCCTTTTGCAACAAGTCGACCTTTATAGGTTTGTACATTACCATCCATATCGGTCTTTTTCTTGAAAATCCATTTGCACCCTATGGGTCGTACCTCTTCAGGTGGATCAACCAAAGTCCATACTTGGTTTGCATACATGGATTTCATCTCAGATTTCATGGCCTCTTGCCATTTCTCAGAATCAGTGCCCATTATAGCTTGTTGATAAGATGACGGCTCATCCTCATCAATAAGTAGTAAGTCACCTTGTTGAGTCACAAGAAATCCATATCTCTGTGGCTCCCGGTGTTCTCTTACAGACCTACGCTGGGCTTGTGTCTCTTGAGCAGGTACTTCTTCCACAACAGCTTGCGGTGTCTGCTCTGTTTCCATCTCAATCTCAGGTTCAGTGTTTTCTTGTGGTTGAACTTCACTAATTTCTATTTGTCTCCCACTGGTTTTTCTAGAAATAAATTCTCTTTCAAGAAATACACCAGTTCGAGCAACAACTACTTTGTTCTCGGTGGGATAATAGAAATAGTATCCTTTAGTTTCCTTAGGATACCCCACAAATAAACACTTATCTGATTTGGGTCCAAGTTTGTTAGTGGCATGACGTCTAACGTAAGCCTCACAACCCCAAATCTTCATAAAAGACATACTAGGACGCTTCCCAGTCCATATCTCATATGGTGTCTTTTCCATTGATTTAGATGGAACACGGTTCAGTATGAATATTGCTGTTTCTAAAGCATGTCCCCAAAAGGATATCGGAAGATCTGCATGACTCATCATTGATCGAACCATGTCCAACAAAGTTCGATTTCTCCTCTCGGATACACCATTCCATTGTGGAGTATACGGAGGAGTGAGTTGTGGGACTATCCCACACTCCTTCAGATAGTCATGAAATTCTTGACTTAAGTATTCACCTCCTCGATCTGATCGAAGGATTTTAATACTTTTGCCAAGTTGGTTTTGTACTTCATTCTTGAAATCTTTGAACTTTTCAAAGGTTTCATGTTTATGTTTCATTAGGTACACATACCCATATCTACTGAAGTCATCAGTAAATGTAACGAAGTACTGAAAACCACCTCTAGCTTGTGTACTTATTGGTCCACATACATCACTATGTATTAGTCCCAATAAAACATTTGCCCTTTCAACATGTCCCTTGAAAGGGTCTTTAGTCATCTTGCCCATTAAACAAGACTCACATGTTTCATATGATTCAAAATCAAATGAATCTAATACTCCATCCTTATGAAGTTTCGATATGCGGTTCTCGTTTATATGGCCCAAACGACAATGCCAGAGATAAGTTGGATTAGAATCATTATTCTTAATCCTTTTAGTATTTATGTTATAGATAGGCGTATCAAGATTTAATACATAAAGACCATTAATCATTTGTGCACTAGCATAAAACATATCATTTAAATAAATAGAACAACAGTTGTCATTTATCATAAATGAAAATCCACACTTGTCCAAACAAGAAATAGAAATAATGTTTTTAGTAATAGATGGCACAAAATAACAGTCTTTTAAAATCAACGATAAACCAGAAGGTAAAGCTAAACAATAATCTCCTATAGCTAATGGAGCAACTCTTGCTCCATTTCCTACTCGGAGATCAACTTCACCTTTCGCCAACAATCTACTCTTTTTGAGGTCCTGCACATTTACACAAATGTGAGATCCACATCCAGTATCTAATACCCATGATGAAGAAGTAGATAAATTGACTTCTATAACAAAAATACCTGAAGTGGAAGTCACACTTCCTTTCTTGAGATCCTCCAGATATACTTTGCAGTTCCTTTTCCAATGACCGGTCTCACCGCAATGGAAACAGTTCCCTTCCTTTGTTATCCCTCCCTTTGGCTTCAGTGCAGAAGACTTTGGCTTAGATTTAACAAAGACCTTCTTTGCTTTCTTATTGCCCTTAGCTTTGGCCTTTCCTTTGCTCTTATTCACAATAAGAACATTTGTGGCCTTAGTCTTCTTTGTGTTCGCTTCATATGTTCTCAACATACCAAGTAACTGTGGTAGAGTCTTTTCAATTTCAATCATATTGTAATTCAAGACAAATTGACTGAAGCTTTCAGGCAACGATTGCAAGATCACGTCAGTGGCCAACTCTTGGTCCAAAGGAAAACCCAGCTTCTCCAGATTCTCAATATACCCAATCATCTTGAGTACATGAGCTCCAACTAGACTTCCTTCTACCATTCTACACTGGAACAACGCTTTAGAGACGTCATACCTCTCTTGTCTTGCTTGTTGTTGGTACAGTTGCTTAAGGTGCTCGATCATATCGAACGCCTCCATTTCCCCATGTTGCTTCCGAAGCTCAGAGTTCATGGTGGCAAGCATAAGACACCCAACATCAAGTGCGTCACTTTGATGCTTCTTATAAGCATCTTTATCGGCTCTAGTAGCCGTCAGGGGAGGTTCCTCAGCAGGTACCTCTAGGACATATTGCTTCTTTTCTTGTTTGAGGACTATCCTCAGATTCCTATACCAGTCTAGGAAGTTTGTCCCATTTAATTTGTCCTTCTCAAGGACCGATCGCAGTGATAATGTGTTTGTTGTATTGTTAGTTGCCATGGATATCTACAATATAAATATGCAAAATAAGTTTATGATTTAATCATTTAACATGGTCTTATATTAAATGATACTCCCACTATTTTGTTTTTAAAAAATATCAACCCTCGAAACCTTTAGTGGGCCAAGATCCATATTTCGCCTAATCTTGAGTTAGCTTTGGCTAATCACCCAAGACTCGGCTATTTAGGTAGACAACACTTTGTCAATTACATCACATGTAATTCTTGGATAGTTGGACGAACAACGCTTTGTTCAATTCATTAAATGAATTATTATCCAACCCATGCCTCTAGGTTCCCAATCCTATTGAGATAACCTAGTTAAGTCGTACCCAATTTAAAGTATAACGGATATCACTTTTATCCTTTTGCGCCTTACTAAGATTGTCACGGTGCTTTGCTTTGGCAAACCCACACATGTACAATCGAAGTTTTGACGAGTACTTTTCATTTTGGAAGGCATCTAAAACTTAATATTTTAGAGGGATTTATTGATCTCGTGATTAGTTTGATAATTTAAAATATGTCCACTACATATAGGTGTATACATATCTACATATATGTGTAATACAATTATCAATCTAAAACATAAGATAAACCATGCATCAACATACATAATTAAACGTGACATGGTTATAGCCCCTACTAGCGATTTTCTCAAGCCTATGAGAAAATCCTAAGAGTCAACCTAAGGTAACTTCACAAGCACCTTCCTTTGGCTCCAATTTGTGAATGGCCTCCTCATCCCGGCACCATGGTCCATCTTCATTGATCACCATCAATAAATAAACTATACTATATAACATTTACAAATATAGAGAATTCCTCGATTCACATTCGAGGGGAACATAGGGGAGGGATAACATTTAGAATAAAATAGAGAAGGCACAACACGCAGGCCGCATTATAAATTACAAACATTCACAAATCCTATCTAATAGGTCAAAAGGGCTATAACCATGCATCATGCTCATACAACACATAAAACATGCTTTAACATTTAATTAATTAAATTCTAAACATTTTAAAATTTAATTCTAATTAAAACTGTAAAATAAAATTTTGAAAATTATCGTACGCTCGGGACATCACATGCTCAAACCATGAACCAAATGGGTCTGACCCATCTAACCACACGGCTGGACCATGCATGGGCCTAGGGTTCGAAACCCTAGCCCAAGCCATGGTTCGAGCACGTGCGGCGCCGCTAGGGTTCCAAACCCTAGCCGCCGCCGTGTAGTTTTTCATGTTCTTCGAGCCACATGGTTCGAAGTTCTTAGCCACGAGCCACGGTCCAACCATGCACGGTTCATGACGGTGGTGGCTCAACCATCTCGAGCCAAGGGTTCGAAAACCCTAGCCCTCATGTGGTGTAGCCGTCGACCCTCATAATTCCGTGGACCATGATCAAACCATCTTGCACCGCCTCAATACTTTATCGAGCCAATAGAGTCCAAAACCCTAGATAGTGAGACGGCTCGGCCCATGCTCGAGCCAAGGGTCCAAACCCTAGCTCTTGAGCGGCGGCCGAGAGTTATGATGTGAAGTGGTCGAACCACCTTGATCCAAAGTCTCGACTTTACGCATCCTTGTATCATATACAATAAACCTCAATTATATCAAATACAATTTTATGATAATTTCACAAACTCAATTTAATCATATCATATATGATTATATACAGTTTTTATAGCATGCAATATAATCCTAATATGATTAAAACAATTTAACCACATAAATCCGATATGAGCCTTGTACACGGCTCTGATACCACTGTAAGTAATCCAACAAGCATAGCAGCGCAGCGGAATTAAAATTATGGATTACTAGACACCGGATCTATACATAGGTTATCATATCGGATAAAGGATTTACAAAAGTCTCACCCTTGTAGCGTGTTTGAGCAGGTTTCACGAAGCAGCACCACGTCCAACGCCTCCTTCGAGTCACTAGCAAAACTTATCAAGTTTTGCCTCAACGGTATCCACACGATCAAATCGGGAAGGGATAGTTTAAGAACAAAGTGCTAGATTTGTTCTTAAACCGAAACAAGAAGCACACTCGATTCACATCGAGGAAGATGGCCCGAAATCACAAGAAACAACTCGACTATGAAGAAGCCGATTGCTTATGTGAGAGGCGGCCGAGACTTGCTTCTTGGTTGGCTAGGTTATGATATGAAAGTATGATTAACAATTAATCAATAACCTTATATTTATAGTATAAGACTTTAATTAAGGTTCAAGACTTTCTTAAAGTCTCATGGGCCCAAACCCATTATTTAATTAAATCCTTATAATCATTTAATTAAGACTCCTCTTAATTATTTAATTCATCCCATTAATTTAATTTTCCTTATCGATTTAATCTTTGTGCGACCCGATAGGATCTTGTAATGTTGGCAGTGACATAAAATCTCATTTTACGTCACAAGCAATGAGCGGTGTCTAGCAACACATCAAGGCTACCCAAATTACAAGAATGTCAATGACTCGACATAACATAAGAACTTGTGATAATATTAACCATGTAACTTAATCCCTTTGTCCTTTGTGTTTAGATTGAACACGAGTCATGGAATAGTCATACTCGTATATTCAATCTCTATTTCTTGATCCCCAAGTAGAACTAGAATAAACGAATAAGCTTGATATCTCATATCGACTCATTCGAGCATGGCCATGCATTTTAGTCTTACTTGATCAAGGGCCCAAACACTTCTCCTGTTATATAGGAGGGACAAATCCTATCTCGATCAATCAACATTCCTCTACATAATTCGTAGTGTATCCAATAGTTGCCTTTATAGTTTACCCTGTTACGGGTAACATTTGACAATATCAAGATACATAACTCTTTATGTTGGGATCTCTGATGATCACAAGTCGTAAGGATTACATACATTATTATCACTATGAGAATTTCTTATGACGCTCATATAACTATCCATGTAGCATTCTCATGGTGTCCAGTACATCGTTCTCTAACATGTACCCATGTGTTGATTTGATATCTCATATCAATGAACAATTCATCAATCAACACATACTAGCCTCTATGTATTATCATTATCCCGATTCATGATAATACTTGACTAGGGACAATGTTTAAGAATAATACAATATTATTCTAAGGACATTAACATATATATTAATTCACATTGCACAGTTAAACGAACAATATATAATAATGAATTGCCATTCATAAAATCATAAACATTGTATGTCAAAACAATCATCCAATGACATGTCTTAGGGCATATCCCAACAGCACCAGCATTCTCTGAAATTTCAAAATTAGCAAAATGGATCAGAAAAGCTGTTCACGAGACTTGAGCCAATAATACACATTTGGCCAGAGGAGATATCTTGGAGTTGTATTTTTTCAGTGATACTCCAGAGCCAGCAAAGAAGGGCTTCATTGAAGCTTTTCATTTTATAAGCTTAGACGACCCGATAGAAACGCCTTAAAAAATATAAAAATGGCACTACCAGAAGGTATACCAATTTTGGCTGGGACTACCACGGAAGATGAAGTTTCAGCCATACGTGCATGGGGTATTTGGGTTTGTCTAACAGAAATGGACAAAGTCAAATACTCATTCAAGTCCTTTCATAATTCAGCCAACGGAACTTTCATGCTGAATTCCATAACATGAACCTCAACAAGATTTGCCGAAGAACTCTTTGAAACAAAAAAGAAGAATTCTTTGGGAAAACAAGATTCATGTGTGAAAAGAAACTTACCGAAAATTTTGCAAGATGGCACACGTTGGCCGATGGATAGACCATATTTGCCAAGCATGCCAGGAGCAGAAAAAACCAGAGTTCGTGAAAGGATTCCGATCCAAACCCGATAGATCGGAGGCAGGAAGAGACAAAAGACCTGCTGACAAGAGAGCCCGTTTTTCTAAAGCTCGGGGACCACAAAAACCAATAATGTAAAGATTCCCCGACAAAGGAAAATGTGTGGACCATTAAGTGTGGTAACTATTCAACGCACTCAGACAAATTAATGGACCACTCACGAGGAAAATTGGCATAACCAGACAAAGATGCCAGACCACGTGAAAGTTAAAGCACACTCGTAGGCGCACCTAACAATTATCAAGATTTGGAATCCGAAGTTGAAGTCCGGATTCATGCCTATATAAGGGCACTCATTTAGGAAGCTAAGGACATCGACAATTCTCCATAGTTTTCTGAGAATAAAAACTAGAGTCTCCAAGCTTTGTAATTGTTCAACTTTCGTAGCTTGGTAATATTTCTTTTCTTTTCTTTCTTTTGTAATCATTTGTAATATTGTTCTTTTGGGTTTTAGTTTATGTGTTTTTGAGTCAAGCCTCATCTATATAAGGCTAAACAAGTCGTCTCCTTCCAAAAGGAGACGTTTTAATGTATTAGATATTATAAGTATTCCAAAATAAAAATAAGGTTGTTGCCCGTCTATCTCTCAGATTTCTTTAAATCTATCTTATATCTTACGCTCTAAGGTAGGAAACGAATTAGGACTGTGCTATGCCGTTTCTGAAGGAGTCGGATAATTGGCAGACTAACCTCGCCTGTGAGCTGAGGTTGGATGGTGAGGAGCCATTCGTAAAAAATTCTGAAAGAAGTAATTTTTCGACTGATGGCTTTGCGACCCACTTCTCACCCGGTACCTTTATGGTCAAAATGATATATTTCAGTTTGTTAAAATTTTATTGTAATACAGAAGCATGATAGACCTGTTATTTATTTTTAACATTATCTTCAAATCGGGTTTGGAATTATAATTAGACGATCGTTATATGAACTGTGAGTCCTTTGCAAAAGTATGCTCTTGGGTTCTTCCCGAGATGACAGAAACTAAAGAATCTCATGAGCATGAGATTCTAGGGGTTAAGAATGCCATTTTATTAAAGATCACATGGACCACATGGATCACATGGACCACATGGGGTTATTATTGTCATTTCAACCGAGAAAGGACCTAGATCAACTAATGTTTTTTCGCTATACTAGGATAGATTAAATTTCAGAAAAGAGTACCGGCCTGTAATTTTCCCTAAAAAAATTTCAATAAAGATTGCCTTATACTCCATTAACATTCAATGAATAAATTACAAAACAGTTTCCAATCTCATTACGTAAAATGCGGCAATAAAACTATACGTCAAATGTAAAGCAAACTTCACTAACCCGCTTGCGAAAATTTTAAGATTATCATCTTAAAAATTTGGACTCTCTACCATTAATTTATTGATATTTTTACCTTAATTCGATTGAATTACTATAAACTTAGCCAATGTTTGATATATTGGATGTAAGAAGATAAATGAGGGATGCATAGTTAAATATCATGGCTCATCTTATCCTTAAAAACGTATCAAACAGCGTCTTATAAATAATTTTTGACTACTTAAATCATTTAATAGGCTTAATAATGTGGGAAATTTTTGTTTGGCACGATCATTAATTATTCGTAGACTGAAACTCTCCAATGAAATATTCCTCATTATATTTTCTCTGTGTTCCTTCAAGGTGTTGCCGCACAAATTTACCAATTGCAGTTAGTTACTTCAGCCAGATAAATTCACAACGATTTGAACCACTAATGCGTAAACATATGGAGATATTTTTTTGTTTTCGTTGCTAGAAAAGTACCATAAACTCAATTCTTCTATTCCACTCTTCGATTAAACATCATCGAAACTCTTTTGCTTTCTCCGACTTTTCCCCCTTTTGCTACGAAACCTTACTTATCTATCCCTCACTCTTTCAGGAATCTCACGTCCACTTCCTTCTGCCTTTCTTACTCTGTATGTATTTTCCCTTCCTAGGCAAGTGATTACAATACATTTGTTGATCTTATTTACGAGAATACCACTGGCTTTTCTATTCCCATTAAATCTACCGCTTAATTTGCTGCAATTGTTATCTTCCTTCCCAATCCAATTTAAAGTCTCGCCATTTCCAGCTAGCTTTTCCCATCTCCCGACTCCGACCCAGCTGCATCAGAAGCAGAAGATGAGAACCCAGCTGCACCCTCAAGAGTCAGCCTCCCAGAAGAGTCACTACCAAAGCCCCCACAATCAGATCCACCTCCGTCTCTTCCGCTTCTTCTCCTACGAACACGCCGCCGCCTTGGTGATCCACCAAATAATCACTCTGCACGGGGATGACGTCAAACTCACGGGCCTCTGAGCCTACAACAGGTAAGGAACAATGTTTGTGATTTGTGTTGAAGAAACTAAGTTTGGCGGGACTGTGGAATTTCTCTCCCTTTCTTGCTGTTCTGCGATTTTGTTTTCTTCCTCAAATTACAAGCTCTTCTAGATATGACTGAGGATGATGGTTGGTTTCATTAACATGAATAAAGAATTTGGTTTGTTTTTTAAATCTGGGTGGTGAAATGTGGTGCCTGATTCATGAGGTTTGAGATGTAAGCAATTTGTGGAAAAACAGTGGATGTTGGATTTTGACTTGGGACATGAAGATTAATGTATCGTATTAAATACAAGCCATAGCAGGCAAGTAATTCAGCAGAATTTTCCAATTGTTAATATAATTCCTTTTTAAACCGCGTCTAAAATCTTTATCAAGTGATGTATAAATTCATCCATATGGTGGCTGAGGCAAGTTTACTTCTTCGTCGAAGTTCTGTTTTCCCAATTCCTTTTGGTCTTGTTTCTTTCGAGGCATGAACAAGGCATGTATTGTTTGCAGGCATCTGTAGATCTAGATTTCTTCACGGAATATGGTGAAGGCAGCAGATATAGAATTGAGGAAGTTATTGGAAAAGGTAGCTATGGAGTTGTTTACTCGGCGTATGACACCCATCTTGGGGAAAAAGTTGCGATTAAAAAGATAAATGACATATTCGAACATGTCTCTGATGCAACATGAATTCTTAGGGAGATTAAGCTTCTTAGGCTTCTTCGTCATCCAGATATTGTGGAAATCAAGCATATTTTGCTTCCACCTTCTAGAAGGGAATTCAAGGACATATATGTCGTTTTTGAACTGATGGAATCAGATCTCCACAAGGTTATTAAAGCCAATGATGACTTGACTCCGGAACATTACCAATTCTTTCTGTATCAGCTCCTTCGAGGCTTGAAATATATACATACAGGTAAATAATTAATTTAATCTCTAGCCATTGGCACCCTGTATCCTCATAGGAGAATGTGAAAAAACCATTTTTTTTTTTGCAATTAATTCGAGAAAGGCAATTGTATGATTTTGTATGTTCTAATAAATCACTTTTTTTGAAGCTAACGTGTTTCTCGTGACTTTGGCCTTGCAAGAGTGGCATTCAATGATACTCCTACTGCAATATTTTGGACAGTATGCAATTTTTGTTCTTTTCCCCATGTGCTCGTTTATTCGATTTTATTGCCTGTCACTCTTCTGCCATATGTGTGTGTCAAGCTGCGTGTGAAAGTTAAATAAGAAAGATAAATTTAAAACCTTATTTTTGATGTTTTATAGGATTATGTTGCCACAAGGTGGTATAGAGCACCTGAACTGTGTGGATCTTTTTTCTCTAAGGTGATACCTCTTAATTGTTAAATATTTTATCACGTATTTATGATAAATTTGATCTTACCGCGTTCGCATGGTTGAAATGGATGCGATTCTTAGTTCTTACATAGTTTTGCTGTGACAGTATACTCCTGCAATCGACCTTTGGAGTATTGGTTGCATTTTTTCGGAACTTTTGACCGGAAAACCTCTCTTCCCTGGGAAAAATGTGGTTCACCAATTAGACCTCATGACTGATTTGTTGGGAACTCCACCTCCAGAGACCATTGCCAGGGTGTGCAATTATTGTTATTTTTTGCTAGCATGATTCCAATATTCCAACTCTGCTTGGCCCTTAGTTTACTTAACCATATAATGTGACAGATAAGAAATGAAAAGGCTCGGAGATACTTAAGTAGCATGAGGAGGAAGAGGCCAATTTCTTTAGTCCACAAATTTCCAAATGCTGACCCCCTTGCTCTTCGCTTATTAGAAAGAATGCTTGCTTTTGATCCCAAGGATAGACCTTCGCCAGAAGATGTTAGATATGTCCTTTTATGACCATTTACATTCAAGCATGGGATAATTCATAGATCTTTGATACACAAGAGAAATAGAAGAAAAGATAAGAAGAAACGCGGCTGATAGAGCTCGCTCTGACTTAATAATTAACATTGTAAAGGCTAAGTAAAATCACAGTTCTTGAGATCAGATTAAGTGTTGAATATGCCCTAAGTATCATTTATTAGATGTTTGAGTTTGGCATACATTGTATTATTATATTTTATTTATGGCAATTCATTATTATATCTATTTCATTGTCTGTGAATGAATTTATATATAACGACTACTTTTCGTTTCAATTCGCCTGGAATGCTTGGTTTTTGTGTTTTCTCATTGCTTGTTTACGGGAGAGATCTTCTGTGGTAACTGGATTTCATTCTCCCGCACGAAATTTAGATACATATAGAATTCCATTTGAATTCTTGTAAAAATTCTCCATTCTATCAAATTTAAATCCAGGGTCCAGATTTTTAATGTTCACACAGTGTTCTTTGATAATATACTTAATTGATAAATTCTAATCATTCACATAAATATATGTTGTACTATTTCATAAATCTGAATCAAATAGTTAACTTATATGATTGCATTCGTGTAATATAGGTACTTATTTTGGCTGAGAGTTACTCGTCGTGCACTGCACGACGGGTCTACCTAGTTTAATAATAATTAACAATATATAAGAGCGCTAAATTTGTCGGCAATTTTGATTCCTTTCTTCCATCTATTTACAACATTGCCATCTTCTGATTTATTCAATCTCTATTTCATCTTTTCTCTTCTCTGTTTGATTTGGCCACTGAAATCTTCCAATGGAATCTCTCTAGCTATTTTCCCTCTGGTTTCTTCAGGTGCTGCCGCACCAAATAACCAATCCCATTTAGTTCCTTCCGAAGCATTAATTTTCATTGCTGCAACGCATTTCCGATATTTTGCTGCTTTCCTCTTCAGTGTTTTCCCCTCCTTCTACGAGAAACGATTTCATCACCGCCTACTCCTTCAACTGCTCGTCGATTTTCTCAAGCTTTTGTTCTTCTACATGTAGATTTCTTCCCTAGCCGGACAAGGTGGAGTTACCTTCTTCTCCTGCTATTCGAAGGTGCGTTTGAGTTTTGTTCATTTGCAATATTTTGATATTTTCTTCACGCTATGTTTGTTTGCATTTCTCCTGAATTTTTCCTCCTCTGTCTGCGATTAACGATCCCCTCTGCCGCTTACTCTTTCAATTGCTCGTTGATTTTTTCCATCTTTTGTTCTTGTACATGTAGATTTCTTTCCTAAGCAGGCAAGGTGGATTTACCTTCTTCTCTTGCTATTCGAAAGTTCGTTTGAGTTTTGTTCATTTGCTTGATTTTTTCTTCACGCTAACGAGGTTGTAAGCTCCACCAGAGACCCACTGTTGCCTCCCAGATCTTTTCCTCCCCCGACTCTCACTCCCGCCGCCAGGTGAATTTGCTTGATTGCCATCGCCTCGAAGCTTTTGACCTTCTGATAACTATAAATCCGACGCATACCTACTAGATTCCGTGCTAATGATTTGTTAACATCCATTTCTTTGGGAAAGAAATGAATTTGAACATGTGTAATTAGAGTGAATGGATATATAATCGTGTATTTGTGAATCTGACAGTTTTACGGGCTTGAAGTTGATGGTGAATTTGACATTAATTTGAGGAGGAAATATTGCCTTATGCATTTTGTGTCTGACCATGAGCTTCTGGTGCAACTTTGATCATACTTGCAGAAGAATAAGGGTGATAAATTCCGAAAATCATATTTTCTGTGCCAAACCTTATATTGTCTTGCAGCATACTCCACACAATTGCTAAGACTCTCATTGAATGCTATTGCAGTGTCTGTGGAGAAGGTTCTGACAACTGTTTACCAGCCGCAATCAGGATTTTGAATACGTCCAGTATAACTCTGTGTTCTTCAACAATTGCTGGTATGAAATTTAATTTTTTTACTACCTGTGTTGGCTGTTGAAACAATCAATTGTGTTTTTGGATTGAAGACTATGCATGAATTGGGCTTCTTTCAGATTTGTATTCCGCAAAGCATTGTTCTGGTAATTCTACCATGTTCTGTTTGCAGTGGTTATATTGAGGGGAGTCTCCTCTTACAAAATGAAAAATGGTTGAAAATTCAAGCAGAAGACGACTCTTTCATAATATTTTGGCAAGTAGGAGATTTATGTCAACAGTGCTTTGTATACTTAGCGACAATCACTAATCAGTTTGTATACTGCACATGGTACTGTTTTTGTATCCAATAGAACTGAATCAACTGATTATCACGGAAATATTTCCTGATATTCAGAGGACCGAAACAACTAATTTTATTATGCTTTCAATGCAATTAGTTTTTGGCTTGTACGAGTCATTGGAGTATTCGGATCATTTTATTGACAAGGGTTAGAATTTCTTTCATTGGGTGACAGAACTTATTTCTACTATTCTATATCTGCTTTTTATATTTGAAGGACTTGGTGACTCCTTTTGGTTTTGAAGAGGGAAGCAATAGGTTTTATTTTGGGATTTACTAAAGTGGTAAGGAAATTGACGCAAAACTCATTGTCCAAAAGGGAGATCTCTTTACACTAGCAAGGTGGGATAACTTTGTACGTTGAAGAGAGAATGAAATATCATGATTCATCTTGGATGGAGCTTTTTTGGATATTGTGGCAGTTGTGCTCCGATAGGGTCGGTAGGGTGTTGAAGCCTGATTATTATTTGGCTTCTATTTCCCTGGAACCTTGCCATAATATGTTAATAATCAAAAACAGAAATCCTTTTTTTCTTTTGGAGAGTTCTGTTGTGTAATATGTTCAATCTTATCAAGTCATGTCCTCTTTCCTCTTTACAAGAATGTCATCTGAGCAATTAATCACGAAAAATTCACGCTGCTCAACATTCCAAATTGTGTTTCCCTTTCTTTCGTTTTCCTCTTCTTCCACTGCCACAAGCTTCACTGCCACTCCTTTGCCTAGGGTTTCAGCTTCAGCTTCTGTTTCGACGATCTATTGTTCCGTCAACTCTGCCGGAGAAGGCGTGTGGAAGAGAAGTTGATCTATCTCTCTCTCTCTCTCTCTCTCCAAGTTGAAATCGCACAACGTTTGAAAAGAGAGAAACACTCACACAGAGAGGCATTATGAAGGACGAGGCTGTAAGCTCCACCAGAGACCCATTGTTGCCTCCCATAACTTTTCCTCCCCCGACTCTCACTCCCGCCGCCAGGTGAATTTGCTTGACTGTCATCGCCTCGACCTTTTGCTCCCAGTCTTCAACATGATTTTTGTGTTTGTTACGAGAAGTTTTGAACGATTAATTATTATTCTCCTCTTGCTTTCATTGTTTGTTCAGAGAGAATTATGTAAGCCGTGTCACTTGTTATAACATTTCAATGAAGTGTTTAACCTTTTTCCACCATCTTTTTTGTGTAGATTGGACTGCATTGCTGGAATTCTCTTCTAGACTCAAATGGACTTTCTCCTTATGCATATGCCTTGATGAGGAATAATAATTCCTATAATTCCCTCGTTGCACGGAAATTTGCAAAACGAAAAATGGGTCAGGTGTCGTTATCGATTGGTAACGAAATTGAGCAATTCCAGGTGGAGGTAAATGAGGACAAGACAACTGTCTCAAACTTCTATCAGACCCGAAAATCTTGTTCCAGATGTGCACTTATTGCTGGATAAGGTAAAAGGTTTCCAAATTCACAAGGGTTGCTTCAGCCTCCCTTTATCCATTTGTTGCTTGTTGTTACTGCCGTATGCCTTTGTGTCTGTGTTTTCCTAAGAGTTCTCCCGTATCTCAGTTCTGTTTGCCCATTTGCCTGGGAGAACTTGGACTATGGTGCCATATAGTTTTTATGATAATTTTATCGGAACAAATATTAGTGACAGAGGCTTCAGTGTTTTGTGGGAAAAGAGAGCAATATCTTTCCCCAAAATCGGCATGGAGGAAACTATAACCCGGAGGTTTAGCTTGAATCTATCACGGATGCTTGAACTTTGTTCACTTAACTATAGCTTATTTAAGATGAATACAGTCTTAATACCGCAACTTCGCGATGTTGAAGATATAGTTTCCTGGACGAAACACATCTTCACCGTTTGTTCCTGCCGGCAAGTGACTGGTGTAATAATCTCTGTATCAATTGAACCTTATTACCCAAGTGTATTTGTTTCTGTGAAAAAAAGTATTCAGGCTTTGACAGTTAAGTTATTAGGTTGTTGAAGTGAAATGTATACTTATATGTTTTTGTATTTTTTCATTATCGAATGTTGAGGCGTTACATAATTTTTGGTCATGTATGAATGATCAATGAATTTATTATTAGCAACCAAAGGTGCATGTATTTGCACGTGGAAGTATGATTGATTGATAGTTGTGTTTGAAATTATACATGATATTTTAAACTTCTGTAGGAGTGATTGAAAGTGAAAATAATTGTAAGGATCCGGTTTTTGTCTTACTTATGGATCAACTCAATATAATTGTTCTGTTAGTTTATGCTTTTTTTATTTAAAACATATCGTATTTTAATATTAAGTTTGAGTATAATTGAGACCTTGTGCATACAAGTATTTTACATACGAATGTTTGTATTATTTGTTTCAAGTACGATTGGAATTAACTGTCGACAAGTATTTGCGTGTGCGATCAGAATAACGATTGGATAAATTAGAAGAGGTGCATCATAAGGACGTAGGATCATAGGAATTATTCTTGGTTATCCAAGTATTGTCCCAAATATTGAATCAATGATCTAGATTTATTAATGTTTCATTTTTTTATGTGGATCCGATATAATAATAAATATGAATCATGGATACCTCATAGAGTAGTGTTTCATGGGTAACCAAGAAACAACTGAATCGTAGATATCAGATAGAATTAGAAAAATTAGATCAAATAGATAAGATAAGAACAGTTGGATCTCGATTGGATGGATCTGATTATCTAGATTGAAATATTGCATTGTAAGATCATGAATATTCACACATAGATGTAATATGGACCGTTAGATACAATATAATGGATTAGATTCAGTCAGGGTCCAAAAGTTGCTTCCAATTATGAAATGTCATCATAATTCTTGGAAAACTATAAATTAGAACCATATTTTGGTTAGATTCTTTCTCTTGCATACTATTGCACTTATATACATTTCTCTCATTTTCTCTTCTAATGTCTATAAAGAGACTTTGTACCTAAAGTTTGTAGGTCTTGTGGTTTAGAGTTATCTAGGATGCACGGACACCCACATATTTTTAAAATTTTTAGGATACGACACAATTGAGACACACTTATATATATATATACATTAAAATTCACATTTTTTAAATTCTAAAACCATATAAAGCAACAAAACATTCTTACAAAATTCAAAAATGTATAAATAAATGCATGTCACTCTACTCATTATAGTATCATACATACTAACATCAAATACATATTATGAGTTTAACAAGCACGTCGAAATAAAAGATAACACTAAAAATATTCTTATCATATTCAAGAAGCGTATAAATAAATGCATAACACAGAAATCATCATAGTATCATTCATACTCACCAAATGTATATTACTTAAATGGCATAAAAGTTTAACAAACACGCTCAAATTTCATTTTAGTCAAAAAATTTTTAAATTGTACAATAACACCCAAAAGCATCATTTATGTGTCGGATTCTTTTATTCTTTGAACATTAAGGACACGCCTTATGGCATGTCCGAGACGTGTCGGTTTCCTAGAAATATCCGATATTTCAGCGACTGATTGTGAGGAGTGCACATAAATAATAGATAGTTATATTATCAGAAGAAGGAAGTTGGATTCCAACTACAACAAATCCATCAATCCACATGTGACGAATGGGCGCGTGTTGGAAGAAGCGGTTTTAGAATCATGCAAATATTATTTGAGATTATGCCGATTTAACTTGAGCACTTCTACCATGGATTCGATTATAAACCTTTCAAAGTGTCTACATTTCAGTTTATCGTGTTCCAGTAACTACTGCTTTTAGTCATTCTTTCTCTGTGTATGAGGATGTTGCTCGTTGCTTTTAAGGATCTCCATAGTTTGTGTAGGAAAATATTTTTTTGTAAAGGCCCACACCATTTATACCATTGAATCTGACCTTTGACAATGCAACTTTTTAACAGCTATTATTATTGTAGTTTCAGCATCAAATACTTACAGTTGTAGAAAAATCTGAGAATATGTACACATTAGGTCTCTATATAACATTTTTATTGAATAACTCCTGAAAAGGATCTGGGCATGTTGAATATGATCTTGTCCGTTTTTAGTCTTTTTTCCATCTAAATATCATTTTACTTTTCTTTTTTTTTTTTTCAATATTGAATCTAAACTAAAGATATCGCTTTGGAACTTAACGACAACCATGAAACGAGCTAATTTTATAACTTTATCACGTTGATTTTCCTTTATTCCTTTCAATGCAGGATAACAAAGTTAATTGCAACACTATCAATGAAGGTTTGAATGAACAACGATTCATTGTACAAATTAAGACACTAACTATGGCATAGAATATTATTACAATGTTTCTTCAATAGTTGCAGTTCAACAACCATCAGTGAAAAAAGATGCGCGATGTAGCTCGAGTAATTTTTTTGTTACTATTACCATTCACCTGATTTCTCTTTTGTGGATGCAATAAAGTACTATATTTTATTCCCACTTGTTTTCTTATTTCATATTAATGAATTAATTCATTAAATTCTAGGTTCATTTGCTCCTGGTGATGATAATAGTGTAGATTATCTACAGATGCTCATGTTGGATCTTCCAGTATTGAATCACACCTTCTCGCATCTCTTTCAATGCCCATGATGCGGCAATGGTGCTTCGATGATTTTTTATCTTCTCCAATTTGTTGTAGCGTTTGGCAACCTCTTTTGTGAAGAATACTTTTGAAAAATGTTCGGTCCTTGTACCTATCAGCTTATGTGGTAGTTAATTTTGGTGCAATTGAAGATGATTCTTCCTGATAGGGCCTATACATTTTTCTCCTGTACTCACAAGGCCCATAGAGAAATATACATTTGCTTGATAACGTGTTGGCCCCTCATGCACTATAATGATATGTGAATTGTTCGAACTCTACTCTTATTGACTTGCTGATGTATAGGTTTTAGCTGACGCTATTTGATTATGAGCTTATAGTTGGGGATCATGGTAAGAGGTTTGTGATGGCTCAATCCTAATTATGTTATTATTGATCACACAATGATAATTATAACTTAAAAACCACGACGTAATAAAAATTATATGCTCACATAGCACATAGGACAATCACAAATTATCAGCAGAGATAACTGGTTGCAAGTCTTCTATGCAAATACATCTTGCTTGCTTTTAAGTCTTACATATATATTTTCTTCTACATTGTAGATGAACTTTGCATATGATACAAAATCAATTCATCATTTGTGTTTTTTAGTTATTGTTCATAAATCAAAATCAGATAATTAACTTATATGATTGCATTCGTATAATATAGGTACTTATTTTGGCCGAGAGTTACCCCTTCGCGCAGTGCGCGATGGGCCTTACCTAGTTAATATATACATCTTGAATTTGACATTGTATTGAATAATAGGAAATAACATTTAATGTGGCTCTTTTACGAAATCCTACCATCAGATGCGTTTGAACAGTATGAAATGCACTGTAGCATACTGTAGAGGGATGTGGGATGTCAAATCAAAATTTCTCACAGCAGCTCGAAAATTTCAAAAAAATTAGCCGATGGCGTCGCCATCTAAGGTGGCGACATCAGTTAACAATCAAATTCAAAACGATATCGTCATTTTGTTATTTATGTCGCCATCTAAATTGACGAAATCAATTAAAAAATTTATTTTTCAATAGAAGTCGACATATGAGATGACAACGTCTACTGAAATCACCATCTCAAATGCCGACTTAGGTTAGTTTTATAAACTAAATTTTTTTTGAGTTATTTTGTTAAATTATGCGTTTGAACAGTAAGAAATGCATTGTAGCGTATCGTAGAGGAATGTCAGCAACGTACTATCGGTAAAAAATCAAAATTTCTCACACAACAGCTAGAAAATTTCAAAAAAATTAGCTGATGTTGCCGTCTTAGATGGTGGCGACATCAGTTAAAAAAAAATTCAAAACGATGTCGCGATTTTGTTATTTATGTCGCCATCTAAGATGGCGAAATCAATTAAAAAACTTATTTTTCAATAGAAGTCGCCATTTGAGATGACAACGTCTACTGAATTCACCATCTCAAATGCCGACTTAGGTTAGTTTTACAAACTAAATTTTTTTGAGTTATTTTGTTAAATTCAATTTTTTATTGGGTCATATAGTTAAAAAACCACATTCAGCTATAGCTAACACGGTCAGCTATTAAAAAACCAGCAATATTATCATAAAAAGTAAATGAATAAAGCTTCGCGCCAAAACAAAAGTTGAGCAGCTTTACGTCACAATGGAAAAGGGCAGGCAATCTGTTTGTTGGGTGAAGACCAAACTGCAGCATCTTGTTGCCATAGCTCTCAATAGCATTGACGTATTTGGGAGGTTTAGCATCCGAGGATAAGTCCTCGACAGGATAAAAACTTTAAACAATGAGCCACGAGGCAAACTGTCAAGCATCTCACCATCATTGAGTCAGTGCTCACTGCTTCAAGAACTGAAAGTTAATCGGTAAATCTAAAGATTGATTAACTCAATGATGGCCAATTCTAAGTATACAAATGCCGACTTCTATTAAGCTGTCAAAAAAAAAAGTAAGAATGCTTTTAAGGCAAAACAATTCTATGTGCTTGTGATCTTAAATGCCCAATGGCAGGTCTTGGGTATGCATAACATAATCCTAGTTGAACAAGTTTAAGCAAACCATTGTTAACATTTTTCAGTAAAGTAAAACACCAATTGAGAATGTGGCACTCCACAGTTATAAGCTGGTGTGTATTGGCAAAAAATTTGGCAGGAACAAAGAAAGTGGAGAGAGAGAGGTAGGAAGAGGCGGGTGATGGCCTGAAGGGTAGAAAACTATCAGCAAGATTCTTCTTTGCGTATATCTTTAAAGAGAAGTTGCTTCTAGAATCTATTTGGGAAGCTCCCAGGTTTAACACTAAAAAACCATCTTCTTCCTTGTGCTAATTTTAAACAAAGAAGATAATATTGGAACCTTTAGGCAATCCAAATCCATTTTATGCACCTTTTAAGGCCACATAATTTGATGATATGACAAACATGTCAATGATGAAAATCACAGAAGATGGGAACTTCCATACCTACAAAACGAAAAGTTTGATTACAAAATATACAACAAATATCCACACTCACAACTAAAAAAACATAACACGTAAAATTAATTAGTCATGCAGATTGTTGCCCCAGGGGCAAAAAAAAGTAATTTTTAATATACTAAAGATTGTTCACCAAATTTTTTTATTAAAATTATATCGACATGAGATCAAATATGTTAATGAAACGTACCATCGTGGCCATGAGAAAGATCTTGAAGTAACTTGAAATGACCACTATAAGCAATACCTCTTTCCACCTGTAGAATCAATGTGCAAGTGAATCAATTTCTGCCAGACCATTTTAAAGAGAAGAATGCAACAGTCAAAAAGAAGAGATAAGAGAATGAAGAAGAGTCATAAAACATTGAAACCTTATTATGGATTGAAATGGTAGCTACTCAACCACTGTGAGCCACACATTTCATAAAATTCATCACTTCAGTAGGATATTACATGAGAATGACGTCAAGAAGTATCAGGTGCAAGTTATAATGTCTGCAGGTCATACTTTTAGGCTTTAGCTTCTCATCAAATGAGATATTTTATCAAGAGATACTGAGTTGCAGCTAATGCAATATCCACTCCATTTTCATGCTTAACATGGATGTTTCAACAACCAAATAATGCCACATTATTTGGTCTTACCTTCTACTTAATCAGGATCACAAAGTATAATTAACAGCATTCGATTGGGCACGTTTCAAGTTCAGGCCAACTTCAGTAGGTTTGAACGTGATTCTCACAAACCTAATGGTCCACCGATCTACAACATACCAAATAGGAGAATCACCTCAGGCAAATCTTATGCTCAGGTGCTGAACGCGCAACACAGGGATAAGCAGCCAGAAACCATGGTCAGGGATAAGCCTAAATGGCCAGACTTGTGCTTTGAAACGACAGAATCGGAAACTCAATGGCTGGAAGGATGTTTGGTTGGCTTGCTGCATGATTCAGAAAAATTAGAGGAGGTTAAAATTGATTTCGCTCATAATGGTTTTGGCTCCCTAAGACTTATCCCAATGGGAGGTTCACAGGTGATGATATTTGATGAGAACAAGGAAAAGTTACAGGAATTGATCGAAGATGATAAGGAATGGTTGGGTTTATGGTTCAGCGATTTAAGACACTGGCACAAGGCTTTGCAAATCCCCGACCGAGAGGTATGGATTACCTGTATTGGCGTCCCACTTCATGCGTGGACTGACAGATTTTTTAAGCTGTTAGCATTCCGGATGGGGACACTGATTAAAACAAGCAACGAGACCACGCGTAGAACTAAACTTGATTGTGCCAGGTTACTCATTGCCACTTCATCTAAGGATTTCATAAATATGATCACTCAGGTGGACATCGATGGAAGAATATATTCCATCAGATTGTTAGAGGACGGGATGGATTGGCATACAGTGGAGGGTATGATAGCAAATGCAAAAACAGTGGAGGTGGTACCGGAGTCCCCTTGTTCGGACTCGAATTATTCGGAGGAGTTCATTCCGCAATCATCATGGGAACAAGACACCTTACAGGAAAACAATTTCCAAGGAAGGCCGGCCGAAACACAGAACATTGAATCCCCGGGAAGAGAGTTTCAGGGGATGGATTCTAGCATATTGGAAATAAATAAGCTGGCTTGTGACGACCAGCACATGAAATTCAAAGGAGCAAATGATACTCGGCCGCAGCATGCATTGCAAAAAGAATCTGAACAATTACCTGGGAGTACTGTGGAGAAAATTGTGAAAATCTTACAGCGAGAAGGGGAATGGGGTTCAGTCAGAGTTGAAAGTTTCAAGAAGACATACCAAAGGAAAAAGAGGGTGGATGATACCAACGAAAGCAATACAGTACAGAAGGATGGTGATAAGATTTGCACAGTAGAACATGAAAGTTTAAAAAGGGCGACCCAACTATGGGAGATTGGTAAGAAGCTGGGGATCATGGAACAAGGCAATGAGCAAGATATTATTCATTACATGATGGAATTGGAGAAAAGAATCTGGCGGAGATTGCCGAATGTGAGAATATAGGAGACGACGGGGTGAATCAATGATCATTGTGAGTTTCAACATTCGAGGAATTGGGGGACGGGTGAAAAAAAGGGAATTAAGGGAGTTGATTCACAAGGAGAAGGTAGACTTCTTGTGTTTACAAGAAACCAAGAAAGAATTCATGACAAAGGAGATGTGCAAGGCGATTTGGGGTGATAAAAATTTCAATTGGGCATTTAAAGGAGCTGAAGGCTCGGCAGGGGGTCTTCTTTGTATTTGGAATGATCAAAAATTTCAAATGGAATCCTGCTGGGGAGAAGAGGGTATGTTGGGAGTGGAGGGTTATTGGGGGGATGGCAGCATCAAATGCAACATCATTAACATCTATTCTTCGGGGGTTATGGAGGCCAAAAGGGTTATGTGGAATGTTTTGTTGTCCAAAGTTGAAGGAAAAGATGAGGAAAATTGGTGTATCTGTGGGGATTTTAATGAGATCAGGTCAGCATCAGAAAGAAGGGGACGTTCGATGACCCGAAGTATGATTGGCATGAGAGAGTTTGACACATTCATAACTACTTCGGGATTGATGGATATGCCCTTGACTGGAAGAAAATACACATGGTATAGGCCTAATGGCACGTGTGTTAGTCGTTTGGATCGCTTTCTCCTATCGAATGGATGGCTCAGGGAATGGCCAAATCTCACTCAATGGGGTCTCAAAAGAACGGTCTCGGATCATTGTGCAATCGTTCTAAAGGATCACATAAGAGATTGGGGACCGAAACCATTTCGGACTTTAGATTCTTGGATTAAACATACACAATTTAAGACTTTTGTGGAACAACAATGGCGGAGCTATCAAATTGAGGGATGGGGAGCATATGTTCTGAAGGAAAAACTAAAGCGGTTGAAAATGAGCCTCAAGATATGGAACCGGGAAGTTTTTGGCGCATTGGATGGGAACATTGAGGAAACTAAGGGAATGATCAGTAAATGGGACGAACTGGCTGAGACTAAAGAATTGTCGTCAGAGGAGATTCAGAATAGACAGAACGATATGAGTCAATTACAGAATCAGTTGGGAATGAAAGACACCTTACTATATCAGAAGGCCAGAATAAAATGGATTCGGGAAGGGGATGTGAATTCGAGCTTCTTCCATAGAGTGGTTAATCGGAGGCGGAAGAGGAATGAGGTTGTGGGATTATACATTAAGGGTCAATGGAAGGACGATGTACAGGGAATTAAGGAAGGGGTTTATGATCATTTCTCTAATCAATTTGCTCGGAATGAATGGAAGAGACCACTCCTCACGGGGGTCCATTTCGATCCTATCACACAACATGAGAATATTATGCTCACAGCAAATTTCTCGGAGGAGGAAGTAAAACGTGCAGTTTGGGATTGTGACAGCACTAAAAGCCCAGGTCCTGATGGATTCAATTTCAAATTCATTAAGCACTTTTGGGAGTTACTAAAGGAGGATTTCATGATTTTCTTCGAACAGTTTCACACATACGGAAAGCTGATCAAGGGGGGAAATCCATCCTTTATTTTGCTAATTCCAAAAAAGGAAAGTCCGAACAAATTGGAGGAATTTCAACTGATTGCACTAATTGGATGTGTATACAAAGTTCTGTCGAAAGTACTTGCGAACCGCCTGAGTAGAGTCCTTGACAGGATTATTTCTCAATCCCAGTCAGCGTTTATTGGTCAAAGACATATTCTTGATGGGATTCTGATTGTTAATGAGTTGATGGATGAGATGAAGAAGAATAGGAAAAAAAGAATGATCTTCAAGGTGGATTTTGAGAAGGCTTGCGATTCGGTGGACTGGAATTTCCTTCAACATGTAATGAAGTTGATGAATTTTGATACCAAATGGACAAAATGGATAATGGAGTGCATCTCGAGTGCCACAGCGTCCGTTTTGATTAATGAGAGTCCCACAATGGAATTTCAGTTACAGAGAGGGTTACGACAAGGAGATCCATTATCTCCTTTTTTGTTTGTGATTGTGGCTGAAGCACTAAGCAGACTGGTAGATAAAGCGATACAGGTGCAGTTATTATCACCTCTGAACGTGGGAAGAGATAGAGTACTGATATCACATCTTCAATTTGCAGATGACACACTGTTTGTCGGAGAGGCGACGGAGCACAATGCCTTAATTTTCAACGCAATTTTAAGCAATTTCGAATTGCTATCGGGGCTAAGAGTCAACTTTCATAAAAGTCACTTAATGGGAATTAATGTGGACGAGGAGCCGATGGCCAACTTAGCAGCAATTTTGAGGTGTAAAGTGGGGAAATTACCGTTCACATATCTGGGGATATCAATCGGGGGGAAATCTAAGAACAAAGAGACTTGGAATCCGGTGATCGATAAATACAGAAAAAGATTGAACTCATGGGAAGATAAAAGTTTGTCTCTGGGAGGAAGGTTGATTTTGCTCAATGCTGTGCTAACTTCCTTACTGAATTACTATCTCTCATTTTACCGAGCACCACGGACAATACTTACCAAATTGCAATCTATTCAGACCGCTTTCTTATGGGGGGGTGGGGAGAGTAGCCGAAAAGTAGCCTGGGTTAAATGGTCGGAGATTTGTAAACCAAAGCCAAAAGGGGGGTTGGGGGTCCGAAATTTGGATAATTTTAATAAATCTTTACTGGGGAAATGGGGTTGGGGAATTTTAACAAATGAGGGGTCTTTATGGTGGAAGGTCCTTAGGTCTAGATATGGATTTAATAGAGGGAGTCTGATAGAAGAAGGGGGGAGGGGGCGTGGAGGGGTTATGGCGTCGTCTTGGTGGAGAGACATTTTGAAATGTACGTTTCACGATCAGTCGGGTTGGTTTAAAAGAGGGTTAAAAAGAAAAGTCGGGAACGGGATGGGGACTCGATTTTGGGGTGATGTTTGGCTAGGGGGTAATAGGTTAAATGAAGCATTTCCTCGGTTAGCACTATTAGCACGGAACAAAGACATTCTTATAGCTCAGATGGGGGTGTGGGTGGGTGGGTTGTGGGAGTGGCATTTGGATTGGAGACGAGTATTATTGGATAGGGAAATCGATATTCTTCATGATTTAATTTTTTTGTTGGACAGCTTTTTCTTGACACAGGGACAAGAGGATTTGTGGCTTTGGAATCGAGACTCATCGAACAGATATTCCGTTCATTCAGCATATGCCGCAATCTCGGAGGACACCCCAATTGAGACAGATTTAGCAGACACATATGCGTCGATTTGGAACTCTTTGGCACCTACCAAGGTTGCGGCGTTTACATGGCGGGTGATCCGAGACAGAATACCAACAAGATATAACCTCCTAAAGAGAAAGATCATCATGGGAGCAGAGGCGGCGCATTGCGGGATTTGTCTCTCAACGGAGGAGAATACTCAGCATCTATTCTTCCGATGTTCAGAGTCATATGCCTTATGGATGAGATGCTATCAATGGCTGGGAATTTATACGGTCTTATCTTCGGAGCCGGTGTCACATCTAATGCATCACCAAGGTCTATGGACGCGAAAAAAGGGAAGGAAAGCATGGATGACAATATGGAGTACTGTTCTATGGACGATTTGGCTACATCGAAACAAGTTGTGTTTTCGTGGAAGAGAAAACAGGGACGAAGATTTATTGGAAGTCATTATTTACAGATCATGGTTCTGGATCACTAATAGAGGAACCAATAACTTTACGTACTCGTTTGTGGATTGGAGACAGTATCCGCTTATTTGTTTACTAGCATTTTAGTTATATAGGAGATCTATGGGTTATACCTCATTTTGTACTAACTACACCTTGTAGTAACTATCTCGTGCCTTTGGCATCGTATTTTATATTTTATTATTTGTCTGATAAAAAAAAAAAATATTACGTTCTGCTTCAAACTAGAATCAGCATATCAGTAGTTCTTCACTAATTTTTTTAACCTAAGCCACAATGGCCATACGAGATCAACAAGCTTGAAAAATAAACAATTCTCGTAGTCTTTCGAACTTCAACTTTTTTACAGTGAAGATAAAGTAATCTGTAATTACTTTATCATCTTGTTATCTAAACAACGAATAACAGGTGGTATTGAGAATCGTATAATATTGACCAATTCCGTCTATTAAAACATAAGGCCTGCCAAAAAACTAAACCATCAAAAGCCAGTTCCATAAATGTAACGGGAAAATAGAAAAGATGTAAGAGGAATCTGTAATGCATTAACTAGTAACCCACTGCAGTGGAAAAAATGGAAAGATAAGTAATACAAGGAACTATTACCCAAAAACTCTCGCAGATGCACTCAGCAACTTTCCACTGCCATGAAGCATCACAGCAAGAAAGACGAGGTTTTCAAGGACAACACCAGTGAACACCTGTGATACAACTTACCCCATAAAAGATCATTTCAGGTCTATATACATCGTCTAACTGAAAACTGAACGTACAAAAATTAACCTCAAATTAACCAACAGTAAAGTCTGTAGTCCATACCTTACCAAAATCGAGAAGAAATGAAACAACTGTCACTGGCAAAGTCCATTCATTTTCATTCATCCTCAAAACCCACATTCTGTCTACTGTAGCTAAGGCTTAGCAATCATACATAATTTTAGTCCATAGATTACTCTTACGAACAATAATTTGTAGCATTTAAACCATGGATACAGATGTCTAGAATAAACAATGCCAAAATTGATTTCCATAACAACCCCTGCAAAAGTTGGAAATTCAAAATGGCTTTTACATTGTTCGCAACACTAGCCAAAACAACTCGAATATGAAATATGTCTATACGGTCCTTCAAGCAAATAACTAAGTTAAAGAAGAGAACGAACCTTAAATTTCACAGTCTCTTTAGAAAATCTATTGTGAAACAGATGTCTATATGCTTTTGGCTTGTGAAGAATCAAATCAATTATGAGGATCTAAATTATAAAAAAGAGACAATATTACTAAAAATATATATTGAAACATAAAAGGTGTGTCGTGTATGAGAACTGTTAATTCCCAATTTCTTTATATACTTTACCATGATTTCACACTCGATGTACTCGTCAGCTACAGCTTTGCAATATCCCTAACAAATTAAGCAAATCACAACAGAAGAATCAAAAAAAATCCTCAATTTGAAGCTAAAATGTTAACTAAGAGCAAAACTGGGGAAATTTTGTTACACATTTCATGAGCCGAATATTTCCAGGAGAGTACTGAATGTAAAGCGAGTCAATGGGGCACCCACACTGCACACATCTGAGTCCTCTGGCAGAACCATCAGGATTCATTTTTTGCTTCTTTTTAACTTCTTTAAAGAATGGAGATGATTAGTGCGAACCAAGAACTTCTACTAGCAACCAGTGGGTGTAGTCAGATTTAGGTCAGTGGGAAAATCCATCTACTTCTCTATTCCATTCTTTTTTTCTATTTTAGCAACTTCTTCGAGTATAACCAAATAACAAAATGATAAAGACAAAAAATACGACAACAATATCTTAAGAGGCAGAATTAAATCAACTACAACAACGTATAGAAGAACTAACACAATTATCATTTGGGTGATAGTTTACAGAAACAGTTTGAATGGAAAAGCAAGATTCATACAACAGTAAGAGGTAACAAGAATGAACTTTCTAAAGGTAAAAAAAGAGTCACTCCATGGACCGAGATCAAGCCCTAACAGGACGAATCCCGACGGCATGAGCAGATAATAATCATAGAACGGAGGATAATAGCTACACCTAGACCCGTGTTCCAAATTTTAACAGAATCTCCAAAATTCAATAGATTAAATTTCAAGTTGTAACGAATCAAGCTTTAACAAGAATCAAAAGATACCTTAGGGGAAAGAATAGTGAAAAATGAGCGAAACTCGGCCTCCAACACAACCACCGCTTCCCGGATTGATAACAGGCTTTTCTCCTTTGCTGTGGACATGACCGACATGACCAGTTATAAAATAACCGCGGCCCAGCTAGGATCATAACCTGATCAACAGTAACTAGGGGTGGAAATCGGGATATTTGGGTTCGGGTAATCGGGTATCAGGAATATTAAAAGCATACTCGAACCCGAATATGTCGGGTACCCGAACCTTGAATTTTTTTTTTAAAGAAACGATACACAAATTTAACCTAAAAAATATATATTTTTTTATTTTTAAAAGGAAATCGGGTTCGGGTACCCGAACCCGAACAATTTTTCTCCCAAACCCCTACCCGAATCCCGTCCCGAACCCGCCACTACCCGATCGGGGAATACCCGATTATCCTGAAAAACCCGATTATCCCGACCCGATTTGCAAATACCCGATTGGATCAGGTCGGGACCCGAATTTCCGAACCTGTTTCCCACCCCTAACGGTAACCGTGCTATTGACCCGATTCAACGGTTATAAACCATAACCGGTCTGTCATTGTGCGGGATAGATACGGTTCATGGTTCCTAAAAATCGTGGAACCGCCGGTTGGAACCGGCGTTTCCACGCCATAATTTTTTTTTTAAACAGACGACCAAGATCTCATATCCGTTGTAGATCAACGGTCAGGATCTCCTCACCATTGAAAATGTTGAACCGACGGTTTGTAGCCGGTGGTTAACCGCCTGTTCAACCGTAAAAAAAATATTATTTTTTATTTTAAAAATCGATGGCTAGGATTTTGTGATCGTTATAGATCGACGGCTAGGATTAAGTGACTGTTATTTTTCATGCTTATAAATATCATCCATACTCATTTCATTTTTCATCAATCTTATCACCACTCGAAGTTTTCGATACATTATTTACTTGTATTTTTTCGAATTACTCAATGGAAGGTCCTAGTGATCCACGTAAAGGCAAAGGCTATCCCGAACGGGCCGAACTCGATGTTGATATTGATATTGATGATACTGAATTCACCGACGATGATCCTTTTGCTACACATGATACCCAAGAAAAAGTGTGCATACAAAGGTAAGATATATGCCTCCACTTAAATCATCGATTTTTACTAAACATTTTGAGAAGATGACTTTTCCATGCGGAGAGATGCGCGCCAAATGCAAATATTGTAAAAGTACGTATAAGTTTCAAAGTGGTGGTGTCTATGGATCTTTTAAGCGTCATATCGAAACAAATTATTCAATGGAGTTTGGTAATGATTCTTGTTAGGATCGGGGTAGTGTTTAGAAGGGGGGTTGAATAAACACTAGATTCAATTTCGATTTTGCTCGGGTTAACTGCAGACTGTTAAGTACTGCAGTAGCTTCTCAATATATAGCAGGTCAGCAAACACTGAATATAGCGCGGAAGACGTTTGCTGGACTTGTGAGGGATAAAAACTGAATGGGAAATAAGTAGTAAGTAAATGACACAAGTAATTTTTCTGGAAGTTCGAAGCACAACGTGTAAGGACCCTAGTTCCTTAAGTGCGGATTAAAGGCATAATTAGAGCTAATATAAATGATCAGAGTAAAATAATCGTGTTGAGACTATGAGCCTTAAGAATTACATGCCAAAATGAGGACTATCAATGGATTAGTTACATTCCCAAATCAAATGAATGTTATCAATTATAGCTTTACACTACTCCTAGAGTAGATACTATACAAAATTAATCATGTCCTTCCTTTCTCAAAAGAATTCTTCACAAGCTCACCACCTCAACCCGCTTAGCCCTTCTTATCATGCCAAAAGTATACCTACAAGGACAACCCCCAAACATGAGCAATTATATCATTCATATTCAACACAATATGAATATAAAGCGTAAATGCATAAATCACAATAAAACACTTCCTGTTTTCCCATGCATTTCAAAACGCTTCCAGTTTGGTTGTCCCTGTACCATAACTCATGAGTATAATCAATAGATTATTTAATGGTCTACACATGTCATGACACAATACCATCTCATCAAACCAAATATCAATCACCAATATTTAGTCTGTCCATCGCAATGTATTTTAATGCCCCTCGCTTATTTACATATAGGCGGCATAGAATAACCTCGCTTCAATGGACATGCGGTACTCCCACCCCTCGCCTCACATTGAGCGGCAAATATCCTTTCCTCGCCCTATATGATAACCACGCTCAAATGTGACATGCGGCGCTCCACCCCTCGCTTCACATTTAGCGGAAACAAACCAAATAGCGGCAAGCATTAAAATCATCAAGGGATGACCACGACTCATGGGATGTGCACCAATAACCATCATATGCATATACAATCATCATGCATAATTCAACGTGTATTTGCATCCACAATGCATAATCACATATATACTCGCATCCACAATGCATAAACAATGAGTATATTAGATACATGTACCGTTGGGTGCCCGTACGTCCTCTACGTACCTTTCCAAAAGTGGAATTGATATGGCTTCACTTCCTTGGTTGAGTTGCTACCTGAGATGGTTCTACACAATCACACAACCCCATATTAGAAGCCAAATAATAGTCGAATACCAAAAATTCGTCAAAAGAAATCATTTTTCAAAATTCCACAGCTAACGATCGATCGCTTCGCTGAGGCGATCGATCGCCTCAATTTTTTCTTCGCGGCGATCGATCGCTCCAAACATGGCGATCGATCGCCTACCCCATGAATTGGCTACTGCCTCTCGGCGATCGGTCGCCCCATTTCAGGCGATCGATCGCCTGCCCTGTGATTTTGCTACTGTCCATAGGCGATCGGTCGCCTATTTTCAGGCGGTCGATCGCCTCGCACAGACTCGCGATTTTCACCATTAAAGCACACCAAAACCTTCCCAACCCATACCAAAAACTTAACCATCAAAACGCACAACAAAATAACATCATAATCCTCCAAAATGCACCTCAAAACAAGCATAAATCCAACCCTCAACCAAAACAACACCAACCCACAACAAACCCATTTAAAAATCATTCAAACCATTTCAAAACTAAACCAAACACAACAAAAATGATATGGAGGCATCCATACCTCTTGGGGACCTCAAATCTCCCAATAAACTTCACAAATCAACTTTTTGCAAGAATTTCTCTTCACCCCTAAGCTCAAAAACGAAAATGAGGGGGTAGGGTTTGTGGGAAGTGATTTTTGAGGGATTTAGTAAAGTGTTTTGGTAAAGGTGGGGGTAGGGGTTTTAAAACAAGTCCAATTGTATCCCCACAACTAACATGATGTATTAAACATCCCAACATGATATTTAAAAGGCATTTCACCAAAATGCACCATAATCACAATTAAACTCATGTTTTACAATTAATTGCTAACCATGGCAAATAAATCATGCTAATAACAATTTTCCCAACATGCACAACATGCACCCGGAAATGCTCTCCCCGGTCACTCTATCATGTGACTAAGCATTTCAATACATTAAATAAATCCAGCACATAATCAATTAATTACCACCATAATTAATCATATAAACACAATTAATGCCAAAATTGCAATTAATTATTTCGGGGATATCACACAACGCTTCTACGTCTCCCCTTCTTCCTTTGCAGGAAGGTTACACTAGAAGACTTGGTTTACACTTTACAGTATACAACCTTCTTAGGCACTCACACAGCTTGGCCTAAACTCCTAGCAATCACAACTTCTTAATTTGATTACAATGGTTTCTATGACACTCTTAAAAATAAATTGTTTAGCTTCGAGTGTTCTTGAGCAGCAGACTTCAGTTGAGTACTGCTTGTCTGCTCTTGCTGAACCTTTAGAGAATATCAGTGAGATGATTTTCTGTTTGCGTTGAGGTGTTTCTCTTTGTTTGATTAGATTGTTCAACTAACCTCTTCATTCTTTACTTTGGCGTATTTATAGACTCCTTGATCTTTAACGGCAACTTGTCTATATTTGGAAGAGATCCACTTTCTATTACCATTCCATATTCTGATTGTCTTATTTCCTATTTTGTTTAGCAACGGCTCTTTTCTTCTGACGCTAATGGTGGCGGAGATATAGCAGGGTGCGCCGCTCAGTTGTATGTTTAAGATATACCTTTGTCTCGATCTCAATCTTAAACATACATCATGAATTACTGTAGTGTATTATAACGTTATCTCTCGATCTCGGTTATAACTCACAAGATTAAATCAAAGTTAGCTAGGCTTTGATCTTAATAAACATTTAATTAATGAACAATAAGAATTCAATCCACTCAAACACATTCGAATCAATAAATCAAACACAATTATACTTAAACTCGATAAAATAAACTTGATTCAATTCAAAACAAATCAATAAGACGTTTAATTGTTTCTCAACCTCAAAAACATCGAATGAAAATGAAAATCAAATAAACCCGAGTTTAGAAATACGATAAATGCTGGAACGAATCCGTGCGTTGCACCGTAAATTCTTCTCTTTCTCCTTCCTTGCACTCCGGAAATGGCTCGCTCAAGCTTGGACGAAGAACGGAGGAAGATGGCTTTTCCTCCTTCTTCTAGGCGGCGGCTACTAGGGTTTTTAGGTGATGAAAATCGGCTCTCCACCCTCTCTGATATGATATGATATGGTATGGAAGCGATCCCCCATTTAAACCACCGAAAATCACGTTAAATTTGGAAAATAACATTTTCAGAAAATCGCGTATCGATCGATCAAAAATATTTGTCGATCGATCGGTGCACTGCAGAAAATCGCGTATCGATCGATCAAAAATATTTTTCGATCGATCGGTGCACTGTTCACTTTAGCCTTTAAAACTTTCTGCCTCGATCGATCGATCGAGATTTCATTCCGATCGATCGACACTTCGATAAAATTGGTGCTGAACTCTCTGCCCGGATCGATCGATCGAGAAATAATCTCGATCGATCGAAATTCTGAAAAATCTGAATTCTTCATTTTTTTCTCTTTTCTCGCCTCGATTTCACCCGTTTCCTTCATCTTACCTCATTTCTTCCATTTCCGACCTATTTTCCTGAAACACGCAAATAAATACCAAAAAACGTAATTTCATCCAGGAAAAAGTACGAAAAACGGAAAGAAATTACAGCTAAAAACACTTAAAATCTAAGCCTATCAACTCCCCCAAACTTAGACTTGATCGTCCTCGAACAAGCAATAACCTCAAAATGTAGAGTTAAACTTAATACTTTGAATGAATCATCTTTACAACTCAAGGTAAAAGCTCAGCAATCCTACTTACACATCAATAAGAGTCATTCAAAGTTCAACAGGAAGTGCTTCTCTCCTAAGCTAAACAATACATCGCAACATCGGAACGTGTGTGTGTGCTATTATCAATCATGAGGTATAATCATATCTTTAAGATCAAAATGTGCTATAAAAACTCAAAGTCAAGATTACTTTGGATTACTCTAAAAATCTACTATCCAGCACTTCTCCACTAATGTAATTATTCCCTAGACTTGGATCAGAAGGTCTTTAAAAGCTTATAGCGTTAGGCCTTTTGGTGTCGGCTCCAAAGAAAAGGTAGGATAAATGCAAAGAAGAGAGTATAATAGAATCAGTTCAAAAATTTGTTCGCACAATTTTGAGCTTTTCTTCAACTTTTTCTAGCCTTGGCCACTTTGGGTCTTATTTGAATGCTTTCATTTTTTCAAGGCTTTTCTCTACATCTTTTCTTATTGCTCATTCTTTTATTCATTTTGTTTTTCACAATGAACTCATCTACATATACAATTCAGTGCAATGAATGAGATTCATTATACTCCCTTAGGGATGGATAAAATGTTTCCTTTAGGCTCAATCCAAGGTAGGTATAATGAGTTAGCCAAAAATGTCGAATGGGGGTCTCATTATATGCAATGCATATACCATTCTTTTTCAATAAGGCTCAAGAGGGGACACTAAGGAATGATATAGACAAGGTAAGCTTGAAAGGCACAAACGGTCCAAAGATTGCCTAAATCATCTCCAAGTCAAGTTCCTAATTATAAAATTTCGCCTCCAAGTGCTTTCAAATAAATTGTAGAGTTTTCTAAGATGCTCAAGACTAATCATAACGAACACAAGTTTACTTTATTCAATACGTACTTCACTCAATCATGACTCAAAATGTGCTCAAACTATTCCTCAATTTTGACATAAGCTCAACAAAGGATATATAAAAACAAGTTAAACATTTTCATGATTCCTATCTAGATGAGGATTAATATCATCATGTATTACCATTGCAAATCCAACTCATCATTTCTCAAGAATAACTCATTTAAAAAAAAAAAAAAATTTGTTGATAGTGCTCAAGGACGAATTAGTCTCATAAGAGTGCAGTCATGCAAGGAAGTAACAGAAGACAACAGCAGAAACCAGTAAACACCCCCCAAACTTAAATCAAGCATTGTCCTCAATGTTTAAAAGAATCAAAAGGGAAAAAGTAAACTCCCCTGATCAAGACGCTGGCATGAGGGTTGAAGAAGATTTGCTTTGAAAGTTCCACTGTTGTAAGGGTTCATCGCTCCAACTGAGTACCTAGCAAGAGAAGAATGCAAATGGTAACATCGTCGACTCGAGAGATAAACAAACTAAATGCAAAAATTGAAAAATAAAACAAAACTCAATAGCAAAAGGATACGCTTGGGTTGCCTCCCAAGAAGCGCTGATTTCTAGTCTTCGGCTTGACCATCAGAAGCTGTTGGGATATGCCCTAAGACAAATCATTAGATGATTGTTTTGACATACAATGTTTATGATTTTATGAATGGCAATTCATTATTATATATTATTCTTTTAACTGTGCAATGTGAATTAATATATATGTTAATGTCCTTAGAATAATATTGTATTATTCTTGAAGATGTCCCTAGTCAAGTATTATCATGAATAGGGATAATGATAATACGTAGAGACTAGTATGTGTTGATTGATGAATTGTTCATTGATATGAGATATCAAATCAACACATGGGTACATGTTAGAGAACGATGTACTGGACAGACCCACCATGAGAATGCAACATGGATAGTTATATGATCGTCATATGCAATTCTCATAGTGATAATAATGTATGTAATCCTTACGACTTGTGATCATCAGAGATCCCAACATAAGGAGTTATGTATCTTGATATTGTCAAACGTTACCCGTAACAGAGTAAACTATAAAGGCGACTATTGGATACACTACGAATTATGTAGAGGGATGTTGACTGATCGAGATAGGATTTGTCCCTCCTATATAACAGGAGATGTGTTTGGCCCTTGATCAAGTGAGAACTAAAAAGCATGGCCATGCTCGAATGAGTCGATATGAGATATCGAGCTTATTTGTTTATTCTAGTTCTACTTGGGGATCAAGAAATAAAGATTGGATATACGAGTATGACTATTCCATGACTCGTGTTCAATCTAAACACAAAGGACAAATGGATTAAGTTACATGGTTAATATTATCACAAGTTCTAAAGGTTATGTCGAGTCATTGACATTCTTGTAATTTGGGTAGCCTCGATGTGTTGCTAGACACCGCTCCTTGCTTGCGACATAAAATGAGATTTTATGTCACTGCCAACATTACAAGATCCTATCGGGTCGCACAAAAGATTAAATCGAGAAGGGATATTAAATTCATGGGATGAATTAAATAATTAAGAGGAGTCTTAATTAATAATTATAAGGATTAAATTAATATCATGGGCTTGAGCCCATGAGGCTTTATGAAAGCTTTAATTTAAATCATATATAAATGGTTAACAAGGTGATTAATGTGATTATTCCAAGACATAAAAACCTAGCCACCATTTACAAGGTGCTCTCGGCCACCTCCCAAGAAATTCACACGGCCGCCATCTCTTACTCTCTCTCGACTTCCATATAGTCGACGTGAGGTAGAGGAATTTGGGGCCATCTTCTTGATTGTGAATCAAGTGTGTTTCTTGTTCCGGTTTAAGAACTTGTCTAGCAACTTGTTCTTAACCTATCCCTTCACCCGATTTGATCGTGTGGATACCGTTGAGGCAAAACTTGATAAGTTTGCTAGTGACTCGAAGAAGGCGTTGGACGTGGTGCTGCTTCGTGGAATCTGCTCAAACACGCTACAAGGGTGAGACCTTCGTATATCCTTTATCCGATATGATAACCTTAGTATAGATCCGCGGTTTAGTAATCCAAAATTTTATTCCGCTGCGTTGTATGCTTTAAGGATTACTTACAGTGGTATCAGAGCCGTATACAAGGCTCATATCGGATTTTGTGATTAAATTGTGTTAATCATATTAGAACTTATATTGCATGCTATTTAAAACTGTATGAACATATATGATATGTTAATATCGAATTTGTGAAAATCATCGTAAAATTATATTTGATATAAATTGGCAAAAATCGAACCATAAATCACAAGAGTTCGGACATCACCATCACAAATGACACACGGCTAACCACATGAGGGCTAGGGTTTTCGAACCCTTGGCTCGAGATGGTTTAGCCGTTGTGGCTAATAATTGTGCATGGAAGTGTCGAAACTTGATTAGGGTTTAGAACCCAATGGCTCGTGACGGCTAGGGTTTCGAACCCTAGTAGCCGTGCATGGGCTCGGCCATCGTCGCCCCTTTGCTAAGGTTTTGAACTCTTTGGCTCGATAATGGTTCAAGCATACATGGATAAGTGGCTTCACCACATGAGAGCTAGGGTTTTTTGAACCCTTGGCTCGAGATGGTTGAGCCACCACCGTGCATGAACTGACCATGATTCGTGGCTCAAGAATTCCGGCGTTTCGAACAAATTGGCTTGATGAAGACCAAGAAGTGGTGCACGGCGGCTAGGGTTTGGAACCCTAGCACCGCCGCCGCTAGCACAAGGCTCGGCCATGGGCTAGGGTTTCGAACCCTAGGCCCATGCCATGGTCCAGCCGTGGGGCATGGTTGGTTCGAACCATGGTGGTTCGTAGCTAAGTCGAAATTAGTTCGTGGCATGTGAGGTCCCGAGCGTACGATAATTTTTCAAAAATTCTATTTTACAGTTTTAATTAGAATTAAATTTAAAATGTTTAGAATTTAATTAATTAATTGTTATATCATGCTTTATGTGTTGTTTGAGCATGATGCAGGGTTATAGCCCTTTGACCTATTAGATAGGATTTGTGAATGTTTGTAATTTATAATACGACCTGCGAGTCGTGCCTTCTCTATTTCATTCTAAATGTAATCCCTCCCCTATGTTCCCCTCGAATGTGAATCGAGGAATTCTATATCTTGTAAATAGTGTAGTTTATTTTATTGATGGTGATCAATGAAGATGGAGCATCGTGCCGGGATGAGGAGGCCATTCACAAATTGGAGCCAAAAGAAGGTGCTTGTGAAGTTACCTTAGGTTGACTCTTAGGATTTTCTCATTGGCTTGAGAAAATCATTAGTAGGGGCTATAACCATGTCACATTTAATTATGTATGTTGATGCATGATTTATCTTATGTTTTAGATTGATAATTGTATTACACATATATGTAGATATGTATACAACTATATGTAGTGGACATATTTTAAATTATCAAACTAATCATGAGATCAATAAATCCCTCTAAAATATTAAGTTTTAGATGCCTTCCAAAATTAAAAGTACTCGTCAAAAACTTCGATTGTACATGTGTGGGTTTGCCAAAGCAAAGCACCATGGCAATCTTAGTAAGGCGCGAAAGGATAAAAGTGATATCCGTTATACTTTAAATTGGGTACGACTTAATTAGGTTATCTCAATAGGATTGGGAACTTAGAGGTATGGGTTGGATAATAATTCATTTGATGAATTGAACAAAGTGTTGTTCGTCCAACTATCCAAGAATTACATGTGATGTAATTGACAAAGTGTTGTCTACCTAAATAACCGAGTCTTGGGCGATTAGCCAAAGCTAACTCAAGATTAGGAGAAATATGGATCTTGGCCCACTAAAGGTTTCGAGGGTTGATATTTTTTAAACAAAATAGTGGGAGTATCATTTAATATAAGACCATGTTAAATGATTAAATCATAAACTTATTTTGCATATTTATATTGTAGATATCCATGGCAACTAACAACGTAACAAGCACTTTATCACTGCGATCGGTCCTTGAGAAGGACAAATTAAATGGGACAAATTTCCTAGACTGGCATAGGAAATTGAGGATAGTCCTCAAACAAGAAAAGAAACAATATGTCCTAGAGGAACCCTTACCTGCTGAGGAACCTCCCCTAACGGCTACAAGAGCCGTCAAAGATACTTACAAGAAGCATCAAAGTGACGCACTTGATGTTGGGTGCCTTATGCTTGCCACCATGAACTCTGAGCTTCAGAAGCAACATGAGGAAATGGAGGCGTTTGATATGATCGAGCACCTTAAGCAACTGTACCAACAACAAGCAAGACAAGAGAGGTATGACGTCTCTAAGGCGTTATTCCAGTGTAGAATGGTAGAAGGAAGTCTGGTTGGAACTCATGTACTCAAGATGATTGGGTATATTGAGAATCTGGAGAAGTTGGGTTTTCCATTGGACCAAGAGTTGGCCACTGACGTGATCTTGCAATCGTTGCCTGAAAGCTTCAGTCAATTTGTCTTAAATTACAATATGATTGAAATTGAGAAGACACTACCACAGTTACTTGGCATGCTTAGAACTTTTGAAGCAAATAGCAAGAAGTCTAAACCTACAAATGTTCTTATTGTGAATAAGAACAAAGGAAAGACTAAAGCTAAGAACTTCAAGAAAAACAAGAAGGTCTTTGTTAAATCTAAGCCAAAGTCATCTGCACTGAAACCAAAGGGAGGGATAGCGAAGGAAGGGAAATGTTTCCATTGCGGTGAGACCGGCCATTGGAAAAGAAACTGCAAAGTATATCTGGAGGATCTAAAGAAAGGAAGTGTGACTTCCACTTCAGGTATTTTTGTTATAGAAGTCAATTTATCTACTTCTTCATCATGGGTATTAGATACTTACTGGATGTGGATCTCACATTTGTGTAAATGTGCAGAACCTCAAAAAGAGTAGATTGTTGGCGAAAGGCGAAGTTGATCTCCGAGTTGGAAATGGAGCAAGAGTTGCTGCATTAGCTATAGGAGATTATTATTTATCTTTGCCTTCCGGTTTATCATTGATTTTAAAAGATTGTTATTTTGTGCCTTCAATTACCAAAAACATTATTTCTATTTCTTGTTTAGACAAGTATGGATTCTCATTTATTATAAAGGACAACTGTTGTTCTATTTATTTAAATGATATGTTTTATGCTAGTGCACAAATGGTGAATGATCTTTTATTTATTAAATCTTGATATGCCTATCTATAACATAAATACTAAAAGGATTAAAAATAATGATTGTAATCCGACTTATTCTCTGGCACTGTCGCTTGGGCCACATAAACGAGAACCGCATATCTAAACTTCATAAGGATGGAGTATTAGATTCATTTGATTTTGAATCATTTGAAACATGCGAATCTTGTTTAATGGGCAAGATGACTAAAGCCCCTTTCAAGGGACATGTTGAAAGGGCAAATGTTTTATTGGGACTAATACATAGTGATGTATGTGGACCAATAAGTACGCAAGCTAGAGGTGGTTTTCAATACTTCGTTTCATTTACTGATGACCTCAGTAGATATGGGTATGTGTACCTAATGAAGCATAAGCATGAAACCTTTGAAAAGTTCAAAGATTTCAAGAATGAAGTACAAAACCAACTTGGCAAAAGTATCAAAATCCTTTGATCAGATCGAGGAGGTGAATACTTAAGCCAAGAGTTTCATGACTATCTAAAGAAGTGTGGGATAGTCCCACAACTCACTCCTCCATATACTCCACAATGGAATGGTGTATCTGAGAGGAGAAATCGAACCTTGTTGGACATGGTTAGATCAATGATGAGTTATGCAGATCTTCCGATATCGTTTTGGGGACACGCTCTAGAAACAGCGATTTTCTTACTGAACCGTGTTCCATCTAAATCAGTGGAAAAGACACCATATGAGATATGGACTGGGAAGCGTCCTAGTATGTCTTTTATGAAGATTTGGGGTTGTGAGGCTTTCGTTAGACGTCACGCCACTAACAAACTTGGACCCAAATCTGATAAGTGTTTATTTGTGGGGTATCCTAAGGAAACGAAAGGATACTATTTCTATTATCCCACCGAGAACAAAGTAGTTGTTGCTCGGACTGGTGTATTTCTTGAAAGAGAATTTATTTCTAGAAAAACCAGTGGGAGAAAAATAGAACTTAGTGAAGTTCAACCACAAGAAAACACTGAACCTGATATTGAGATGGAAACAGAGCAGGCACCGCAAGCTGTTGTGGAAGAAGTACCTGCTCAAGAGACACAAGCCCAGCGTAGGTCTGTAAGAGAACACCGGGAGCCACAGAGATATGGATTTCTTGTGACTCAACAAGGTGACTTACTACTTATTGATGAGGATGAGCCGTCATCTTATCAACAAGCTATAATGGGCACTGATTCTGAGAAATGGCAAGAAGCCATGAAATCTGAGATGGAATCCATGTATGCAAACCAAGTATGGACTTTGGTTGATCCACCTGAAGGGGTACGACCCATAGGGTGCAAATGGATTTTCAAGAAAAAGACCGATATGGATGGTAATGTACAAACCTATAAAGGCCGGCTGGTTGCAAAAGGATTCAAACAAATTCATGGTATTGACTATGATGAAACCTTTTCACCAGTGGCCATGGTTAAATCCATAAGGATCTTGCTTGCAATAGCTGCATTTCATGATTATGAAATCTGGCAGATGGATGTCAAAATAGCTTTCCTTAATGGAAATCTGCTCGAAGATGTGTACATGACACAACCCGAGGGTTTTGTCGATCCAAAGGATGCTGGAAAGATATGCAAGCTACAACGATCCATTTATGGATTGAAGCAAGCTTCTCGGAGTTGGAATCTTCGTTTTGATGATGCAATCAAAGAGTTTGGTTTTATCAAAAACGAAGATGAACCTTGTGTCTACAAGAAGGTCAGTGGGAGCGTAATCATTTTCCTAGTGTTGTATGTAGATGACATACTTCTCATTGGGAATGATATCCCTGCCTTACAATCTGTAAAGATTTGGCTAGGGAATTGCTTTTCGATGAAAGACTTGGGAGAAGCCACCTATGTATTAGGAATCAAGATCTATAGAGATAGATCGAGAAGGCTTCTTGGCCTAAGTCAAAGTACATACATAGACAAAGTGCTTAAAAGGTTTAGCATGCAAGAATCAAAGAAAGGATTCGTGCCTATGACACATGGTATATCTCTCTCGAAGGAACAGTGTCCTTCAACACCAGATGAGAGACAACGCATGAGTAAGATCCCATATGTATCAGCTATTGGATCTATCATGTATGCCATGATATGTACTCGTCCCGATGTATCGTATGCTTTGAGCATGACGAGCAGATATCAAGTTGATCCAGGTGAAGGTCACTGGATTGCTGTCAAGAACATCCTGAAGTACTTGAGAAGGACTAAGGATACATTCTTGATTTATGGAGGTGAGGAAGAGCTCAATGTAATGGGTTACACTGATGCAAGCTTCCAAACTGACAAAGATGATTTTCGATCGCAATCTGGATATGTGTATTGCCTAAATGGAGGTGCTGTGAGCTGGAAGAGTTCAAAGCAAGAAACAGTAGCCGATTCTACAACAGAAGCTGAGTATATTGCTGCCTCGGATGCAGCAAAGGAAGCTGTTTGGATGAGGAAGTTCATTACTGAACTTGGAGTAGTGCCTAGCATTAAAGATCCGATAGAACTCTATTGTGACAACAATGGAGCGATCGCATTGGCTAAGGAACCAAGATCTCACCAAAGATCCAAGCACATACTTAGGCGTTTCCATTTCATTCGAGAAATCGTTGAAAGGGGAGATGTTAAAATATGCAAAGTACCAACAGATGATAATGTATCTTACCCATTGACGAAGCCACTGTCACAGCAGAAGCATGATCGTCATACTAGATCTCTAGGCATTAGGTATATGTCTGAGTGGTCTTAGTGCAAGTGGGAGATTTGTTGGGATATGCCCTAAGACAAATCATTAGATGATTGTTTTGACATACAATGTTTATGATTTTATGAATGGCAATTCATTATTATATATTATTCTTTTAACTGTGCAATGTGAATTAATATATATGTTAATGTCCTTAGAATAATATTGTATTATTCTTGAAGATGTCCCTAGTCAAGTATTATCATGAATAGGGATAATGATAATACGTAGAGACTAGTATGTGTTGATTGATGAATTGTTCATTGATATGAGATATCAAATCAACACATGGGTACATGTTAGAGAACGATGTACTGCCCACCATGAGAATGCAACATGGATAGTTATATGATCGTCATATGCAATTCTCATAGTGATAATAATGTATGTAATCCTTACGACTTGTGATCATCAGAGATCCCAACATAAGGAGTTATGTATCTTGATATTGTCAAACGTTACCCGTAACAGGGTAAACTATAAAGGCGACTATTGAATACACTACGAATTATGTAGAGGGATGTTGACTGATCGAGATAGGATTTGTCCCTCCTATATAACAGGAGATGTGTTTGGCCCTTGATCAAGTGAGAACTAAAAAGCATGGCCATGCTCGAATGAGTCGATATGAGATATCGAGCTTATTCGTTTATTCTAGTTCTACTTGGGGATCAAGAAATAAAGATTGGATATACGAGTATGACTATTCCATGACTCGTGTTCAATCTAAACACAAAGGACAAAGGGATTAAGTTAAATGGTTAATATTATCACAAGTTCTAAAGGTTATGTCGAGTCATTGACATTCTTGTAATTTGGGTAGCCTCGATGTGTTGCTAGACACCGCTCCTTGCTTGCGACATAAAATGAGATTTTATGTCACTGCCAACATTACAAGATCCTATCGGGTCGCACAAAAGATTAAATCGAGAAGGGAAATTAAATTCATGGGATGAATTAAATAATTAAGAGGAGTCTTAATTAATAATTATAAGGATTAAATTAATATCATGGGCTTGAGCCCATGAGGCTTTATGAAAGCTTTAATTTAAATCATATATAAATGGTTAACAAGGTGATTAATGTGATTATTCCAAGACATAAAAACCTAGCCACCATTTACAAGGTGCTCTCGGCCACCGCCCAAGAAATTCACACGGTCGCCATCTCTTACTCTCTCTCGACTTCCATATAGTCGACGTGAGGTAGAGGAATTTGGGGCCATCTTCTTGATTGTGAATCAAGTGTGTTTCTTGTTCCGGTTTAAGAACTTGTCTAGCAACTTGTTCTTAAACTATCCCTTCACCCGATTTGATCGTGTGGATACCATTGAGGCAAAACTTGATAAGTTTTGCTAGTGACTCGAAGAAGGCGTTGGACGTGGTGCTGCTTCGTGGAATCTGCTCAAACACGCTACAAGGGTGAGACCTTCGTATATCCTTTATCCGATATGATAACCTTAGTATAGATCCGTGGTTTAGTAATCCAAAATTTTATTCCGCTGCGTTGTATGCTTTAAGGATTACTTACAGAAGCAACCATCAAAGAGCGGCTGCCGCCCATAGTAAGTATCATATGATACCACTAATGGGTCTTCATTCAGTATGCCCTCAAGATTGGCAACATTGTAACAATGTAAGCTCGTCGCTCCAACAACATTCGTCTTTAAATGGCAGGCATGGGAGAATGATTCTTGATTTGGCTTTGCATTTTGGAGGATGTAGTGCGGTGAAGTTGGCATCAATGAAAAATACGGATCCACATATGGCATAGAACATGTTTCCATCGACGGGCTCAAATCCGAATCTTCGAAAGTCTCTTCCTTCTCCAACATCACACTCGACTCATCTTCACTTGGGAACTCATCAGATGACATCTTTGCAGTAGTCTCAATCTCTTGAAGAGGCTCAAGTTCCCTTGACTTTTCCACACTAGTAGGATCACTCCCAAAAACTTGGTTGGTTGAGTGATCGTCATCATATAACCAAACTCGATTCGTCGCCTCTTGATTTGTAGCCCTCATCTGTGATATCCCCGAAATGATTAATTGCAATTTGAGCATTAATTGTGTTTATATGGTTAATCATGGTGGTAATTAATTGATTTTGTGCTGGATTTAATTAATGTGTGGAAATGCATGGTCACATGGAAAGGATGACCCGGGAGTGCATTTCAGGGTGCATGTTGTGCATGTTGGGGAAAATTGCTTTTAGCATGATTTATTTGCCATGATTAGCAATTATTTGGAAAGCATGAGTTAATTGATATTTTGGTGCATTTTGGATTAATGCTTTTGAAAATATCATGTTGGGGTGTTTTATACACCATGGGTTTGTGGATGCATTTTAATTTAACTTAAACCCTTTTTCCCCAACCCCACACCTCATTTTCATTTTTACTTTACCAAACCACCCAAACCCTTCCTTTTCTCCCATTTTCGTTTTGGTGCTTAAGGGTGAAGGGGAATCCTTGCAAAAAGTTGATTTGTGGAGTTTATTGGGAGATTTGAGGTCCCCAAGAGGTATGGATACCTCATTGTTGATTTTGTAAGGTTTTATTTAAGTTTGGTTTAGTTTTGAAGGGTTTTAAAATGGGTTTGTGTTGGGTTGTTGTGGTTTTGGTTGAGGGTTGGATTTACACTTGTTTGGAAGTGTATTTTGAAGGTTTATGTTGTTATTTATGTTGTTGGTTTGATGGTTTAAGTGTTGGTATGGATTGGAAGGTTTTGGTATGTAAAAATGGTGAAAAATCGCGAGTCTGTGCGAGGCGATCGACCGCCTGAAATGGGGCGATCGATCGCCGAAGGGCAGTACCAAAATTGCGGGACAGGCGATCGATCGCCTGTTATGAGGCGACCGATCGCCGAGAGGCAGTGGCCAATCCAAGGGTTAGGCGATCGATCGCCATGTTTGGTGCGATCGATCGCCGTGAAGGAAAAATTGAGGCGATCGATCGCCTCAGCCAAGCGATCGATCGCCAACTGTGGAATTTTGGGAAATGCTTTCTTTTTTCGAATTTTTGGTATTTGACTATTATTTGGCTTCTAATATGGGGTTGTGTGATTGTGTAGAACCATCCCAGGTAGCAACGCAACCAAGGAACTGAAGCCATATCAATTCCACTTTTGGAAAGGTACGTAGAGGACGTACGGGCACCCAACTGTACATGTATCTAATATACTCATTGTTTATGCATTGTGGATGCGAGTATATATGTGATGATGCATTGTGGATGCAAATACATGTTGAATTATGCATGATGATTGTAGATGCATATGATTATTGGTGCACATCCCATGAGTCGTGGTCATCCCTTGATGATTTTAATGCTTGCCGCTATTTGTTTTGGTTCCGCTAAATGTGAAGCGAGGGGTGGGAGCGCCGCATGTCACATTTGAGCGTGGTTATCATATAGGGCGAGGAAAGGATATTTGCCGCTCAATGTGAGGCGAGGGGTGGGAGTACCGCTTGTCCTATTGAAGCGAGGTTATTCTATGCCGCCTATATGTAAATAAGCGAGGGGCATTAAAATACATTGTGATGGACAGACTAGGGATTGGTGACTGGTATTTGGTTTTGATGAGATGGTATTGTGTCATGACATGTCTAGACCATTAAAAATAATCTATTGATTATACTCATGAGTTATGGTACAGGGACAACCAAACGGGAAGCGTTTGAAATGCATGGGAAAAACAGGAAGTGTTTTATTATGATTATACATTTACGCTTTATATTCATATTGTGTTGTATATGAATGATATTATTGCTCATGTTTGGGGGTTGTCCTTGTAGGTACGCTTTTGGCATGATAGAAGGGCTAAGCGGGTTGAGGTGGTGAGCTTGTGGAGAAGTCTTTTGAGACATGAAGGACAGGATTAATTTTGTATAGTATCTACTCTAGGAGTAGTGTAAAGCTATAATGGATAACATTCATTTGATTTGGGAATGTAACTAATCCAGAGATAGTCCTTATTTTTGGCATGTAATTCTTAAAGCTCATAGACTCAACACGATTAATTTACTCTGATCATTTATATTTGCTCTAATTATGCCTTTAATCCGCACTTAAGGATTAGGGTCCTTACATTAGTGGTATCAAAGCAGTGGTTAGAGAACCCGGGAACGAGTGAAGGGTAGCCTTAGCATGATTGGCTAGGTGCTTACATTTGAAGCATGTCTATGCATGTGGTGCATATTGATGTATATTATGTTATACTAACATGCTTATTATCATTCCTGTTATCTAACGGCATAACATGTATATTTGTTTTGGAATTGTTGTTAACCTTTGTGTTACAGCATGGCTGCTATGAATGCGGGGAACCTTAACGAAGAAGTTGGCGATGTGGGCAGTGTTAACGCTAGCGTTGGACAAGTGAACCCTCTACCTCCACCAGCAGTAGGCATGGAGCCAGTGGCTCAGTTATTGCTGCCCGGTGAGATTAACTTGACTCAGTTTCTGTCTTACCACCCGCCCCGGTTTGAGGGAACAGAATCAGGAGAGGAAGCTGAGGAGTGGCTGGAGAGACTTGAGCAGATATTTGTGTCGGCTCCTTGTGCTGTTACAGCGTGGCTGAGGCTGGCGGAGTTCCAGTTAGCAAAGAAACCTCTAATGTGGTGGAGGGGCACTGTAATGGAGCTAAGAGCACTGGGTACTGTGATTGATTGGACACTCTTCAGGACCCGGTTTCTGAACCGGTACTTCTCTGCAGCGGCGAGACAGACGAAGGAGGACGAGTTTACAAGTTTGAAACAGGGGAACATGACAATGTCAGACTATGCCATGCGGTACTCTTCGTTGCTGAGGTATGTTCCCCACATTGCCACCAATGGGCACGCAAAGATGAGGAATTTTATGAAGGGGTTACGACCGGAGCTCTATGACCGGGTTATCACCAATAACCCAACTTCTTTTGATGATGCTCTCACAAGAGCGGAGCTTGCCGAGCTTGGAGTGGGAGCTTATCCTAGTGCTATGCCACCACAAGTACCACAACAGAGGCAGACTAATGACAGCTTGAGGCCCCGAGGAGAGCCATTTAAACCTCGTGGTGCCTCTTCATCTTCACGGTTTGGTGGAAAGCAGTTCTTTGGTCAGAAACAGGAGAACAAGAGAATTGGTCGTCCAATCGAGGGTCTTCACAAGGGAATAGGCCGCGAGAGCCGAGGTGCGACAATTGTGGAGGGCCACATTCTTCAAGTAAGTGCCCTGCCTGTTATAGCTGTGGCAAGATGGGCCACATCTCTCGATATTGCCCCACCCGGGGATGACAGTCGGAGTTTCAGGGCAACAGGCCGAGGTTTTATGACAGGACTGTACACCAGAGGTAGCAGTTTGGGCCTCGACCATCGGGAGGTCAGACAGTGGGACCGCCCCAGGGACAGGTGTATGCGCTGACTAGAGAGCAGGCCCAGGCAGCCCCAGAGGAGGTGATCGCCGGTACGTGTCATTTATTTACGTACCCTGCTTTTATTTTGATAGATACAGGTGCCTCCCACTCTTTTGTATCTGTTGGCTTTGTGGAGAGACACCATATGCGCACGTCTTCTCTACCCACGCCTCTCCTTGTCTCGACACCCACTGGAAGAAATGTCGTTGCTGATCAGTTCATGGCAGATTGCCTCATTTATTTTGAGGGCAACGAGTTGAAGACAGACTTGATTGTGTTGGGTATGTCGGACTTCGACTGCATCTTGGGCATTGATATTCTGAACAGATATCAGGCAGTGGTAGATTGCCGACAGAAGACAGTGAAGTTCAGACCTGATTTGGGTAGTCAGTGGACTTTTTATGGCAACGGTTCTCGTGCGAAGATTCCGTTGATTTCAGCGATCAAGATGACTCAGCTGTTAGAACGTGGCCACACGGGCTATCTCATCTATGCCGTGGACACGTCTGGGAAGAATAAGGAATTGAGAGTTGAGGATGTACCAGTCGTGGCAGAATTTGCTGATGTATTCCCAGAAGAGATCCCAGGATTCCCACCGGCTAGGGAAGTTGAGTTTGGGATCGAGTTGTTACCGGGGACATCCCCTATCTCTCGCGCACCTTACAGGATGGCACCGGCGGAGCTGAGGGAATTGAAGGAACAGTCGCAGGATCTCCTTGACAAGGGCTATATACGCCCGAGCGTATCGCCATGGGGCGCACCGGTTCTCTTTGTGAAGAAGAAGGACGGTTCGATGCGGTTGTGCATCGATTACCGGCAACTGAATAAAGCCACAGTAAAGAACAAGTATCCTCTCCCAAGGATTGATGATCTGTTTGACCAGTTGCAAGGTACCAGACTGTATAGCAAGATTGATTTGAGGTCCGGGTACCATCAGATTCGAGTCAGAGAGGAAGATGTACAGAAGACAGCGTTTCGGACTCGATATGAACATTATGAGTTCCTAGTGATGCCGTTCGGTGTGACGTATGCTCCAGCGGTCTTTATGAGCTTGATGAACAGAGTGTTTCAGCCGTATCTTGACCAGTTCGTCATCGTGTTCATCGACGACATTCTCATCTATTCCCGGAGCGAGGAAGAGCACGTGAAACACTTGAGGACAGTGCTCCAGATTCTCCGAGATCACCAGTTGTATGCCAAGATCAGTAAGTGTGAGTTTTGGTTGAGCAGTGTAGTATTTCTGGGCCATGTCATATCGAGCAGCGGAATATCTGTGGATCCCAGGAAGATCGAAGTTGTGATGGAGTGGGCTGCCCCCACTTCTGTGCCTGAGATTCGGAGCTTCCTTGGTTTGGCCGGACGCTTCGTTGAGGGCTTTTCGAAGATTGCCAAGCCGTTGACACAGTTGACCCAGAAAGGAGTACCTTTCTTTTGGTCAGAAGCTTGTGAGGAGAGCTTCCAGGAGTTGAAGCACCGTTTGACGACGGCGCCAGTGTTAGTGATCCCTACGGAGAACTCCAGATTTGTTTTGTATACCGATGCATCACTTCAGGGCCTTGGGTGTGTACTGTTGCAAGATAGGCATGTGGTAGCTTATGCATCGAGGCAGTTGAAGCCGCATGAGACGAGATACCCAGTCCATGACTTGGAACTGGCGGCTATCATCTTCACCCTGAAGATTTGGAGACATTATTTGTATGGTACTTCGTTTACCATTTATACGGATCACAAGAGCCTCAAGTTTTTATTCACTCAAGCAGAGCTGAACATGAGGCAGAGGAGGTGGATGGACTTACTCAAAGACTATGATTGTGAGATTGAGTACCATCCCGGGAAAGCTAATTTGACAGCAGATGCTTTGAGCCGGAAAGTGAAGAGTTCTGCTGAGGACGTCATCCATTTGTCAGCCATGATGACCTCCTATTGCCATCTGGGCTATGACTTCGACATAGATGCATCACCTGTGTATGTATCAACCTTGTTAGCTGAGCCAGATATCTATGAGAACATCAGGAGAGCTCAGAGGTCAGATGATGAGGTCCAGAGGTGGTTATCTTTAGTACATCTTGGTCAGCCAACAAAATTCAGAGTGGTCGATGACGGATCTTTGAGGTTGGGTAACCGTTGGGTGGTTCCGAGTATGCCGGAGTTGCGTAGAGGGATCTTAGAGCGAGCTCATAGTAGCAGGCTTAGCATCCACCCAGGCGGGAAGAAGATGTATAAAGATCTACGTGGTCAGTTTTGGTGGAAAAAGATGAAATCTGATGTCGTCGCTTTTGTAAAGAGGTGCTTGATCTGCCAGCAGGTTAAGGCAGAGAGGCAGAGACTTGGCGGCGAGTTGAAAAGCTTGGAGATACCGAAGTGGAAGTGGGAACACATTTCCATGGACTTCGTGACTCACCTGCCGAGGAGTACTTCAGGCTTTGATGCTATTTGGGTGATTGTGGATCGATTGACTAAGGTAGCTCATTTCATCCCCTATAGCATGACTTTCACCTTTTTGAGGATGGCGCAGTTGTATATTCGAGATGTGGTGAGATTGTATGGGATCCCCATTTCCATAGTGTCGGATCGAGATCCGCGATTCACATCTCATTTTTTGGGAAGGTCTTCAGTCAGCCTTGGGAACTGAAGTTAGATTGAGCACTGCTTATCATCCTCAGACGGATGGCCAAACCGAGCGTACTATTCAGACGCTCGAGGACATGTTGAGAGCTTGCGTTTTGGAGTTCGATGTTTCTTGGCAAGATTCAGTGCCTTTGGTAGAGTTCTCTTATAATAACAGCTACCAGGCGAGTATTCAGATGGCTCCTTTTGAAGCTCTTTATGGCAGACGGTGTAGATCACCCTTGTGTTGGGATGATTTGGACCGCAAATCGGTCGGAGGACCGGAGTTGGTTCGGGAAATGGAAGAAAAGATAAAGATGATAAGGCAGAAAATGAAAGCAGCCCAGGACAGACAGGCAGCTTACGCGAACAAACGGCGGAGACCGTTGGAATTTCAGTTGGGAGATAAGGTCTTTTTGAAGATCTCGCCTTTCAGAGGCGTTGTGCGATTTGGGATGCGCGGGAAACTGTCTCCGAGGTATGTTGGACAGTACGAGATTTTGCAGCGCATTGGCACCTTAGCTTACCGACTAGCTCTGCCGCCTTCTTTATCTGGTATACATGACGTGTTTCATGTATCGATGTTGCGGAAGTATGAGCCGGATCCGTCGCATGTATTACAACCTTCCGAAGTTCAGTTAGAGTCCGATGTGTCTTATGTGGAACGGCCTGTCAGAATTCTGGATCGAGCAGACCGTAGACTTCGGAACAAAGTGATACCTATGATCAAGGTTCAGTGGGATCGCATGGGTGTCGAGGAGGCTACGTGGGAGACGGAGCGGCATATGGTGCAGCACTACGCGTAACTATTCTCTGGTATGTGATTATGTTTAGTTTCTTTTGGGGGTAGTGCATGTGATTTCGAGGACGAAATCTTATAAGTAGGGGAGTATTGTGATATCCCCGAAATGATTAATTGCAATTTGAGCATTAATTGTGTTTATATCGTTAATCATGGTGGTAATTAATTGATTTTGTGCTGGATTTAATTAATGTGTGGAAATGCATGGTCACATGGAAAGGATGACCCGGGAGTGCATTTCAGGGTGCATGTTGTGCATGTTGGGGAAAATTGCTTTTAGCATGATTTATTTGCCATGATTAGCAATTATTTGGAAAGCATGAGTTAATTGATATTTTGGTGCATTTTGGATTAATGCTTTTGAAAATATCATGTTGGGGTGTTTTATACACCATGGGTTTGTGGATGCATTTTAATTTAACTTAAACCCTTTTTCCCCAACCCCACACCTCATTTTCATTTTTACTTTACCAAACCACCCAAACCCTTCCTTTTCTCCCATTTTCGTTTTGGTGCTTAAGGGTGAAGGGGAATCCTTGCAAAAAGTTGATTTGTGGAGTTTATTGGGAGATTTGAGGTCCCCAAGAGGTATGGATACCTCATTGTTGATTTTGTAAGGTTTTATTTAAGTTTGGTTTAGTTTTGAAGGGTTTTAAAATGGGTTTGTGTTGGGTTGTTGTGGTTTTGGTTGAGGGTTGGATTTACACTTGTTTGGAAGTGTATTTTGAAGGTTTATGTTGTTATTTATGTTGTTGGTTTGATGGTTTAAGTGTTGGTATGGATTGGATGGTTTTGGTATGTAAAAATGGTGAAAAATCGCGAGTCTATGCGAGGCGATCGACCGCCTGAAATGGGGCGATCGATCGCCGAAGGGCAGTACCAAAATTGCGGGACAGGCGATCGATCGCCTGTTATGAGGCGACCGATCGCCGAGTGGCAGTGGCCAATCCAAGGGTTAGGCGATCGATCGCCATGTTTGGCGCGATCGATCGCCGTGAAGGAAAAATTGAGGCGATCGATCGCCTCAGCCAAGCGATCAATCGCCAACTGTGGAATTTTGGGAAATGCTTTCTTTTGTCGAAATTTTGGTATTTGACTATTATTTGGCTTCTAATATGGGGTTGTGTGATTGTGTAGAACCATCCCAGGTAGCAACGCAACCAAGGAACTGAAGCCATATCAATTCCACTTTTGGAAAGGTACGTAGAGGACGTACGAGCACCCAACGGTACATGTATCTAATATACTCATTGTTTATGCATTGTGGATGCGAGTATATATGTGATGATGCATTGTGGATGCAAATACATGTTGAATTATGCATGATGATTGTAGATGCATATGATTATTGGTGCACATCCCATGAGTCGTGGTCATCCCTTGATGATTTTAATGCTTGCCGCTATTTGTTTTGGTTCCGCTAAATGTGAAGCGAGGGGTGGGAGCGCCGCATGTCACATTTGAGCGTGGTTATCATATAGGGCGAGGAAAGGATATTTGCCGCTCAATGTGAGGCGAGGGGTGGGAGTACCGCTTGTCCATTGAAGCGAGGTTATTCTATGCCGCCTATATGTAAATAAGCGAGGGGCATTAAAATACATTGTGATGGACAGACTAGGGATTGGTGACTGGTATTTGGTTTTGATGAGATGGTATTGTGTCATGACATGTCTAGACCATTAAAAATAATCTATTGATTATACTCATGAGTTATGGTACAGGGACAACCAAACGGGAAGCGTTTGAAATGCATGGGAAAAACAGGAAGTGTTTTATTATGATTATACATTTACGCTTTATATTCATATTGTGTTGTATATGAATGATATTATTGCTCATGGTTGGGGGTTGTCCTTGTAGGTACGCTTTTGGCATGATAGAAGGGCTAAGCGGGTTGAGGTGGTGAGCTTGTGGAGAATTCTTTTGAGACAGGAAGGACATGATTAATTTTGTATAGTATCTACTCTAGGAGTAGTGTAAAGCTATAATGGATAACATTCATTTGATTTGGGAATGTAACTAATCCCGGGATAGTCCTTATTTTTGGCATGTAATTCTTAAAGCTCATAGACTCAACACGATTAATTTACTCTGATCATTTATATTAGCTCTGTAATGCCCCGAAATTAATTAATGGTAACTTGGACATTAATTATGTTTATATGATGTATCATGTGTTGATAGGATTTATGTGTTGGGTATTAAGATGTTAACATGATTAATTGTGTTAATTGTCAAATATGAGGAAGATGTGATTTTAAATGAAGTTTAGAGCATTGTTGAAAAATGCTTTTGAAATACCAAGTAGGGTATTTTATACATCATGTTAAGTTTGGGGTACACTTTTTATTAAGTCATTACAACCCCTTTTTAATCCCATACCCATCACTTTAAACCCCCCACTTTACTCTCACCTTTTAAAAATCCCCAAATCACTTCCCAACCCCAAACCCTACCCCATTTTCGAAACTCACCAAAAGAGGAGGAGAAAAGTCCCACAAAATCCTTATTTGTGTGATCTTTGCTAGGATTTGGAACCTACAAGAGGTATGGAACCATTCCTACAAGTTTTATGATGTTTGGTGTTGAAATGGGTTAAGTTTTGATGTTTTATGTGGGTTTATTTGGGGTATGTGTTGTTTATGGTTGGGGTATGATTTTTTGAAGTGTTTATGTTGGTTTTAGTGGGTTATGTTGTTATTGAAGTTATGAGGAAGTTTGGTTTTGGGGTGGTATGTGAAGGAGCTTGAAAAATGAGCATTAATGGCGAAAATTCGATGTACAGCACTCGGCGATCGATCGCCCGTTCTTGGCGATCGATCGCGAGCGTCCAGTACCAGCCAGAAGCATTTGGCGATCGATCGCCACTTTTGGGCGATCGATCGGCGGGCCTGGCGATCGATCGCGCCAAAAGTGGCGATCGATCGCCAAGAAGGAGATTTTGGCCCCTCGTCCAGTGCGATCTCGCGATCGATCGCGCCTGGGTGGCGATCGATCGCGAGCTGAAGAAAAGTGGATTTTTGATTTTTTTGTGGGATTTTTGGATATTGGACTATGTTTAGCTTCTAATATCAATTTGTATGGTTGTGTAGAACCATCCCAGGTGCCCACAACATCCAGGAGATAAAGCTCTCCAAATTCTCCACTTTTGGGAATTAAGGTACGTAAGAGACGTACGAGCATCGGACGGTAAACCATGCCCTTACATATTATGATGATGTTTACGATGATGACGTTTAAGATGATGTTTACGATGATGACGTTTAAGATGATGTTATGATGATGATATCTATGATGATATTTATAATGATGATGCTTATGATGATGTTACGATGATGATGCTTAAGACGATGTTTATGATAACGATGTTATGAGGACGTCTATAATGACGAAGTTTATGATAAGGTCATACGACGTGTATGATTGGGTAAGACGCCCATGTGGTAAGACACCACCCAAAGTATAGGATTGGGTAAGATGCCCTCGTGGTAAGATGCCACGCAATGTTTATGATATGGTAAGACGCCATATGACTGGGTAAGATGCCCACATGGTAAGATGCCACGCAATGTTTATGATATGGTAAGACGCCATATGACTGGGTAAGATGCCCACGTGGTAAGATGCCACGCAATGTTTATGATATGGTAAGACGCCATATGACTGGGTAAGATGCCCACATGGTAAGATGCCACGCAATGTTTATGATATGGTAAGACGCCATATGACTGGGTAAGATGCCCACATGGTAAGATGCCACGCAATGTTTATGATATGGTAAGACGCCATATGATTGGGTAAGATGCCCACGTGGTAAGATGCCACGCAATGATTATGATATGGTAAGATGCCATACAATGGGGTAAGACACCCCAATACATGAATAAGAGTCAGGGATAACCAAGGAGGTCGGAGGACGACCAATAACTTTTACTTAACTAAGATGTTATGCATTATTGTATGCTTTTATATAATGTTAAGTAAATATATGAATGCTCATGATGTGTTATCCCTGTAGGTACACTTTTGGACCAAGGGCCTAGGGTCGGGTTGAGGAAGTGAGCTAAAGGGAGCATGATGAACGTAGGATGCAGGATTTTTGATAGTCTCTACTCTAGGAGTAGTGTAAATCTATAGCTTTAACATTCTTTGTTGGGAATGTAATTAAATAGCTTTGAAAACTTTATTTTTGGCCTGTAATCTCCCTAGCTCAAACTACAACCGGAACCCTTAAAAGGTTATAAATGCATGTTCTGTCCAATTTATGTGTACTAAATGCTATTAAGGTAGGAAGACCCTACATTAGTGGTATCAGAGCAGTGGTTAGATAACCCGGGAATGAGTGAAGGGTAGCCTTAGCAATAAGTTAGCTAGGTGCCTACTTTCGAACATGTTTTGTGCATAAGTTGCATATGAAGTATATGATGTTATGCTAACATGTTTTGTTTATCTAACAAAGTATTATACGAACTGCTTTTGGATCTTGTTGTTAATCCTTGTGTTGCAGTATGGCAGCAAATGTGGAGGTAGGTGACGCAGTGAGCGTCAATGCAAGTGCGGGGCGTACAAATCCCCTACCCCCGCCAGCTTTTGATGATGAACCGGCCGAACAGCGGTTGTTGCCAGGGGAGCTAAGTTTAACTCAGTTTCTTGCTTATCGACCCCCAACCTTTGAAGGAACCGAAACTGGGGAACGAGCTGAGGAATGGTTAGAAAGAATAGAGCAGATCTTTGTGGCAGCCCCATGTGCGAAGACAGCGTGGATACGGTTAGCAGAGTTCCAGTTGGCCAAGAAGGCGCTAATGTGGTGGAAGACCACTGTGGTAGAGCAAGAGGCTCAAGGGCATGAAGTTAACTGGAAAATGTTTCGAACTCGCTTCCTGAACCGTTATTTCTCGGCTGCAGCACGACAGGCTAAGGAAGATGAATTCACTCACCTCAAGCAAGGTAATATGTCGGTATCGGATTATGCTCTTCAGTTTTGCTCCTTGCTCCGATATGTGCCTCACATTGCCACAAGCACGCAAGCAAAGATGAGGAATTTCATGAAGGGTCTGAGGCCGGAGCTATACGATAGGGTGATCACTTATGGCCCTACTTGTTTTGATGATGCACTCTCAAGGGCTGAGCTAGCCGAACTAGGAGTGGGTGCATACCCTGATGTTGTACCACCGTCGGCACCCTCTCAGAAATCCACTCCGGATAATTTGAAGCCGAGGAATGATCCGTTCAAGTCAAGGGGGAACTCCTCAGCATCAAGGTTTAGCGGTAAGAAGTCCGACAATAGGTGGAAAGGAAATCGAAGAGGTGATGCCCCATCTGGAAGGGGGCAGTCTCAGGGAGACAGATCCGGGAGGATCCAATGCACTCTTTGTGGGCAACCACATCTGGCGAAAGACTGTATAGGGTGCTATGTTTGTGGCGACAAGGGCCACTTTGCTAGACAGTGTCCCAACAGGGGGAGCCAACAGGGTTCTGCGGGGAGGCCTGCAGATAGGACAGCACAACACAGACCACCCTTTGTACCGAGACAGCATGGAGGTCAGCCCATGGGGCCACCTCAAGGACAGGTCTATGCACTGACAAGGGAGCAGGCTTCAGCGGCTCCGGAGGAGGTTATAGCGGGTACGTGTCTTTTATTTACGCACCCTGCTTTTATATTGATCGACACAGGTGCGTCGCACTCTTTTGTGTCGACAAGTTTTGTGGAAAGGCACCACTTATGCACTTCTCCGTCGCCCACGCCTCTTATAGTCTCGACCCCCGCTGGAAGAAGTATGATTACTGATCGGATCGTCTACAATGGCCTCATTTATTTTGAGGATAAGGAACTAAGGTCAGATTTGATTGTTCTAGGAATGTCAGATTTTGATTGCATTCTGGGCATTGATGTTCTGAACAGGTATCAGGCAGTGGTGAACTGCAGGCAGAGAACTGTACGGTTTAAATCCGATATGGGAGTTCCATGGACGTTCTATGGGGATGGTTCTCGTTCTAAGATTCCGTTGATATCTGCTGTCAAGATGGCGCAGTTGTTGGAACGAGGTCATTCAGGATATCTCATTTATGCCGTCGATGTTACAGAAAAGAAAAGAGAAGTGAAAGTTGAGGATGTGCCCGTAGTGGCGGAGTTCCCTGATGTCTTTCCGGAGGAGATTCCCTGGATTCCCACCGACGAGAGAGGTCGAGTTTGGGATTGAGTTATTACCAGGGACGTCTGCCATTTCTCGTGCCCCTTATAGGATGGCACCAGCGGAGCTAAGGGAACTAAAGATTCAGTTGCAGGAGCTCCTTGATAAGGGCTATATACGCCCTAGCGTATCGCCCTGGGGAGCACCAGTTTTATTTGTGAAGAAGAAAGATGGTTCGATGCGTTTGTGCATCGATTACAGACAACTGAACAAAGCTACGGTGAAGAATAAGTACCCACTTCCGAGGATCGATGATTTGTTTGATCAGTTGCAGGGTACGAGGCTCTACAGTAAGATCGATCTGAGGTCGGGGTACCATCAGATTCGAGTAAGAGAAGAGGATGTCCAGAAGACAGCCTTCAGGACTAGGTATGGGCATTATGAATTCCTAGTCATGCCTTTTGGGGTGACAAATACCCCGGCTGTTTTCATGAGTTTGATGAACAAGGTGTTCCAGCCATATTTGGACCAATTCGTCATAGTTTTCATTGACGACATACTCATCTACTCTAGGACTGAAGAAGATCATGTACGGCACTTGAGGACAGTACTTCAGATCCTTAGGGATCATCAGTTGTATGCTAAGCTTAGCAAGTGCGAATTCTGGTTGGACAGCGTGGTGTTCCTAGGCCATGTCATATCTAGCCAGGGGATATCTGTGGATCCGAGGAAGATTGAAGCTGTGATGGAGTGGGCAGCACCCACTTCTGTACCCGAGATACGGAGTTTTCTTGGCTTAGCAGGTTATTACCGACGTTTTGTCGAGGGATTTTCTAAGATCGCCAAGCCATTGACACAGCTGACTCAGAAAGGAGTCCCGTTCTTCTGGTCCGAAGCTTGTGAGGAAAGCTTCCAAGAATTGAAGCGTCGTTTGACGACAGCACCAGTGTTGGTGATTCCGTCTGAGGACAAGAGGTTTGCTTTGTACACGGATGCATCATTGCAAGGTTTGGGCTGTGTACTGATGCAAGACAGACAAGTGGTAGCCTATGCTTCGAGACAGTTGAAGCCTCATGAGACCAGGTACCCAGTCCATGATCTGGAACTGGCAGCTATCATTTTCGCCTTGAAGATTTGGCGTCATTATCTTTACGGTACGACGTTTACCATCTTTACAGACCATAAGAGCTTGAAATTCTTATTCACCCAAGCAGAACTGAATATGAGGCAACGAAGATGGATGGACTTACTCAAAGATTATGATTGTGAAATAGAGTACCATCCGGGTAAAGCAAACCTAATAGCAGATGCCTTAAGTCGAAAGGTGAAGAGCACCGCTGAGGATACTATGAGCCTATCAGCTATGATGGCTTCCTATTGCCATTTAGGCTATGATTTTGATGTGGACGCATCGCCGGTGCGAGTGTCAACCTTATTGGCTGAGCCGGATGTATTTGAGGCAATCAGAAAAGCCCAGAGGTCGGATGATGAAGTTCAGAGATGGACATCAATAGTACTTCGAGGTCAGCCAACAAAGTTTAGAGTGGCCGAAGATGATTCTTTAAGATTGGGCAACCGATGGGTGGTCCCAAATGCGCCGGGATTACGTAAAGGAATTTTAGAACGGGCTCACAGTAGCCGGTTCAGTATCCACCCAGGAGGAAGAAAGATGTACAAGGACCTATGTGGTCAATTCTGGTGGAGACGCATGAAGCGTGATGTGATCAGCTTCGTTAAGAGATGTTTGATCTGCCAACAAGTAAAGGCAGAAAGGCAGAGGCCTGGTGGCGAGCTGAAGAGCTTGGAGGTACCTAAGTGGAAGTGGGAGCATATATCTATGGACTTCGTGACCCACTTGCCAAGGTCGGCCTCTGGATTTGATGCGATCTGGGTGATCGTAGATAGGCTGACGAAGGTAGCTCATTTCATCCCTTACAGTATGACTTTCACGTATTTAAAGATGGCCCAATTATATGTACGGGATGTAGTGAGGTTGCATGGGATTCCAGTCTCGATCGTGTCTGACAGAGACCCAAGGTTTACTTCTCATTTCTGGGAGGGTCTCCAGACAGCTTTGGGCACCGAGGTGAGACTAAGTACAGCTTATCACCCTCAGACTGATGGCCAAACGGAGCGTACTATACAAACGCTCGAAGATATATTGAGGGCATGTGTTTTGGAGTTTGATACTCCGTGGCAAGAGTCTATACCTCTGGTAGAGTTCTCCTACAATAACAGCTATCAGGCGAGCATTCAAATGGCCCCTTTTGAAGCTCTTTACGGACGACGATGTAGGTCACCGCTGTATTGGGAGGACTTGACGAGTAAAGCGGTCGGAGGACCGGATATGATTAAGGACATGGAGGAAAAGATTAAGATGATACGCTTAAAGATGAAAGCGGCCCAAGATAGGCAAGCAGCCTATGCCAATAAACGGCGACGGCCGCTAGAATTTCAAGTGGGAGACAAGGTCTTCTTGAAAATCTCACCCTTCAGGGGTGTTGTTCGATTTGGTATGCGGGGGAAGTTATCCCCGAGGTATGTTGGACCGTATGAGGTGTTACAGCGTATCGGCACTTTGGCTTACCGATTGGCTCTACCGCCGTCCTTATCTGGGATTCATGATGTCTTCCATGTTTCTATGTTGAGAAAATATGAGCCAGATCCGTCTCATGTTTTACAGCCTACTGAAGTGCAGTTAGACTCAGATGTATCCTACGTTGAACGACCGGTCAGAATTCTGGATCGTGAGGATCGCAGACTACGAAGTAAAGTTATACCAATGGTCAAAGTTCAGTGGGATCGTCGGGGTGTCGAGGAGGCTACGTGGGAGACGGAGCGGCATATGATGCAGCATTACCCCGAACTATTTTCTGGTATGATTTATGTTTAGTTTCCTTTGGGTAAGTGCATGCGATTTCGAGGACGAAATCTTGTAAGTAGGGGAGTAATGTAATGCCCCGAAATTAATTAATGGTAACTTGGACATTAATTATGTTTATATGATGTATCATGTGTTGATAGGATTTATGTGTTGGGTATAGATGTTAACATGATTAATTATGTTAATTGTCAAATATGAGGAAGATGTGATTTTAAATGAAGTTTAGAGCATTGTTGAAAAATGCTTTTGAAATACCAAGTAGGGTATTTTATACATCATGTTAAGTTTGGGGTACACTTTTTATTAAGTCATTACAACCCCTTTTTAATCCCATACCCATCACTTTAAACCCCCCACTTTACTCTCACCTTTTAAAAATCCCCAAATCACTTCCCAACCCCAAACCCTACCCCATTTTCGAAACTCACCAAAAGAGGAGGAGAAAAGTCCCACAAAATCCTTATTTGTGTGATCTTTGCTAGGATTTGGAACCTACAAGAGGTATGGAACCATTCCTACAAGTTTTATGATGTTTGGTGTTGAAATGGGTTAAGTTTTGATGTTTTATGTGGGTTTATTTGGGGTATGTGTTGTTTATGGTTGGGGTATGATTTTTTGAAGTGTTTATGTTGGTTTTAGTGGGTTATGTTGTTATTGAAGTTATGAGGAAGTTTGGTTTTGGGGTGGTATGTGAAGGAGCTTGAAAAATGAGCATTAATGGCGAAAATTCGATGTACAGCACTCGGCGATCGATCGCCCGTTCTTGGCGATCGATCGCGAGCGTCCAGTACCAGCCAGAAGCATTTGGCGATCGATCGCCACTTTTGGGCGATCGATCGGCGGGCCTGGCGATCGATCGCGCCAAAAGTGGCGATCGATCGCCAAGAAGGAGATTTTGGCCCCTCGTCCAGTGCGATCTCGCGATCGATCGCGCCTGGGTGGCGATCGATCGCGAGCTGAAGAAAAGTGGATTTTTGATTTTTTTGTGGGATTTTTGGATATTGGACTATGTTTAGCTTCTAATATCAATTTGTATGGTTGTGTAGAACCATCCCAGGTGCCCACAACATCCAGGAGATAAAGCTCTCCAAATTCTCCACTTTTGGGAATTAAGGTACGTAAGAGACGTACGAGCATCGGACGGTAAACCATGCCCTTACATATTATGATGATGTTTACGATGATGACGTTTAAGATGATGTTTACGATGATGACGTTTAAGATGATGTTATGATGATGATATCTATGATGATATTTATAATGATGATGCTTATGATGATGTTACGATGATGATGCTTAAGACGATGTTTATGATAACGATGTTATGAGGACGTCTATAATGACGAAGTTTATGATAAGGTCATACGACGTGTATGATTGGGTAAGACGCCCATGTGGTAAGACACCACCCAAAGTATAGGATTGGGTAAGATGCCCTCGTGGTAAGATGCCACGCAATGTTTATGATATGGTAAGACGCCATATGACTGGGTAAGATGCCCACATGGTAAGATGCCACGCAATGTTTATGATATGGTAAGACGCCATATGACTGGGTAAGATGCCCACGTGGTAAGATGCCACGCAATGTTTATGATATGGTAAGACGCCATATGACTGGGTAAGATGCCCACATGGTAAGATGCCACGCAATGTTTATGATATGGTAAGACGCCATATGACTGGGTAAGATGCCCACATGGTAAGATGCCACGCAATGTTTATGATATGGTAAGACGCCATATGATTGGGTAAGATGCCCACGTGGTAAGATGCCACGCAATGATTATGATATGGTAAGATGCCATACAATGGGGTAAGACACCCCAATACATGAATAAGAGTCAGGGATAACCAAGGAGGTCGGAGGACGACCAATAACTTTTACTTAACTAAGATGTTATGCATTATTGTATGCTTTTATATAATGTTAAGTAAATATATGAATGCTCATGATGTGTTATCCCTGTAGGTACACTTTTGGACCAAGGGCCTAGGGTCGGGTTGAGGAAGTGAGCTAAAGGGAGCATGATGAACGTAGGATGCAGGATTTTTGATAGTCTCTACTCTAGGAGTAGTGTAAATCTATAGCTTTAACATTCTTTGTTGGGAATGTAATTAAATAGCTTTGAAAACTTTATTTTTGGCCTGTAATCTCCCTAGCTCAAACTACAACCGGAACCCTTAAAAGGTTATAAATGCATGTTCTGTCCAATTTATGTGTACTAAATGCTATTAAGGTAGGAAGACCCTACAAGCTCTAATCATGCCTTTAATCCGCACTTAAGGATTAGGGTCCTTACATCATCTCTTCCTCTTGGCATGTAAGGACCCTAGTTCCTTAAATACGGATTAAAGGCATAATTAGAGCTAACATAAATTATCAGAGTAAAATGATCATGTTGAGACTATGAGCCTTAAGAATTACATGCCAAAATAAGGACTATCAAGTGGATTAGTTACATCCCCAATCAAAAGAATGTTTTTACTATAGCTTTACACTACTCCTAGAGTAGACACTATACAAAAGTAATCCTGTCCTTCATCTATCAAAAGTGTTCTTCACAAGCTCACCGCCTCAACCCGCTTTAGCCCCTTCTATCATGCCAAAATGTACCTACAAGGACAACCCCCAAAACATGAGCATATAATAATTCATATACAACACAATATGAATATAAGGCGTAAATGCATAAATCATAATAAAACACTTCCTGTTTTTTTCCATTCATTTTAATTGCTTCCTTTTGGGTTGTCCCTGTACCATAACTCATGAGCATAATCAATAGATTATTTAATGGTTTACACATGTCATGACATAACACCGTTCCATATTCATCAATTACCAATCCCTAGTCTGTTCATCACAATGTATTTTAATGCCCCTCGCTTCACATATAGGCGGCATAGAATAACCTCGCTTCAATGGACATGCGGCGCTCCCACCCCACGCTTTACATTTTAGCGGCAAATATTCTTTCCTCGCCTCATATGACAACCACGCTTCAATGTGACATGCGGCGCTCCCACCCCTCGCTTCACATTGAGCGGCACCAAACAAATAGCGGCAAGCATTAAAATCATCAAAGGATGACCATGACTCATGGGATATGCACCAACAATCATCACATGCATATATGGTTATCATGCATAAATTCGACATGTATTTGCATCCACAATGCACATTTCCACATATACTCGCATCCACAATGCATAATCAATGAGTATAATAGATACATGTACCGTTGGGTGCCCGTACGTCCTCTACGTACCTTTCCAAAAGTGGAATTTGATATGGCTTCATTTCCTTGGTTGCGTCGCCACCTGGGATGGTTCTACACAATCACACAACCCTATATTAGTGTTGGGATATGCCCTAAGACAAGTCATTAGATGATTGTTTATGACATACAATGTAATATGATTTTATTAATGGCAAATCATTAGTATATATTATTCGAATATCTGTGCAATATGAATTGATATATAAGTTAATGTCCCTAGAATAATATAGTATTATCCTTAAAGATGTCCCTAGTCAAGTATTATCATGAATAGGGATAATGATAATACGTAGAGACTAGTATGTGTTGATCGATGAATTGTTCATTGATATGAGATATCAAATCAACATATGGGTACATGTTAGAGAACGATGTACTGGACAGACCCACCATGAGAATGCAACATGGATAGTTATATGATCGTCATATGCAATTCTCATAGTGATAATAATGTATGTAATCCTTACGACTTGTGATCATCAGAGATCCCAACATAAGGAGTTATGTATCTTGATATCGTCAAACGTTACCCGTAACAGGGTAAACTATAAAGACGAATATTGGATACACTACGAATTATGTAGAGGGATGTTGACTGATCGAGATAGGATTTGTCCCTCCTATATAACAGGAGATGTGTTTGGCCCTTGATCAAGTGAGAACTAAAATGCATGGCCATGCTCGAATGAGTCGATATGAGATATCGAGCTTATTCGTTTATTCTAGTTCTACTTGGGGATCAAGAAATAGAGATTGAATATACGAGTATGACTATTCCATGACTCGTGTTCGATCTAAACACAAAGGACAAAGGGATTAAGTTACATGGTTAATATTATCACAAGTTCTAAAGGTTATGTCGAGTCATTGACATTCTTGTAATTTGGGTAGCCTTGATGTGTTGCTAGACACCGCTCTTTGCTTGTAACGTAAAATGAGATTTTATGTCACTGCCAACATACAAGATCCTATCGGGTCGCACAAAAGATTAAATCGATAAGGGAATTGAATTCATGGGATGAATTAAATAATTAAGAAGTGTCTTAATTAAATTATTATAAGGATTTAATTAAATCATGGGTTTAGGCCCATGAGGATTTAAGAAAGCCTTTAATTAAATCATATATAATTTGTTAACAAGGTGTTTAATTAAAAGGAACACTACATAACAAAACCTAGCCACCGAAAAGGCTTGAGAAGCTCTCGGCCACCAAGCTCACGGCCACCTCTCTTGGCCGCCGCCTTGGTCTTTGTTTTTTGGCCATCTTCTTCGATTTAGAATTGTGTGTGGCTATTGTGACGGTTTAAGAACAAATCTAGCACTTTGTTCTTGAACTATCCCTTCTCGATTTGATCGTGTGGATACCATAGAGGCAAGACCTTGGAGGTGTTGCTTGTGACTCGGAGTTCGTTGGACGTGCTGCTCCGTGGAATCTGCTCAAACACGCTACAAGGGTGAGAATTTTGCAAACCTTTATCCGATATGAATCCCTATGTATAGATCCATTGTTCTAGTAATCCAAAATATTTTATTCCGCTGCGTTGTATGCTCTAAGGATTCCTAACAGTGGTATCAGAGCCGTGTACAAGGCTCATATCGTATTTATGTGATTAAATAGTTTAATCATATTAGAATTAATATTGCATGCTATTTAAAACTGTATGAACATATATGATATGTTAATATTTAGTTTGTGAAAATCATCGTAAAATTGTATTTGATATAATCGGCGAATAATCAAATTTATTGGGCAAAATTTTTGGCCATCACCATCACAAACGACACCACGGCTAGCCACATGAGGGCTAGGGTTTTCGAACCCTTGGCTCGAGATGGCTTAGTCGTTGTGGCTAATAATTGTGCATGGAAGTGTCGAAAATTGATTAGGGTTTAGAACCCATTGGCTCGTGACGGCTAGCTCATGACGGCTAGGGTTTCGAACCCTAATAGCCGTGCATGGGCTCGGCCATCGTCGCCTCTTATGCTAAGGTTTTGAGACGTGGATGAGTTTTGAACTCTTTGGCTCGATAATGGTTCACGCATGCATGGATTAGTAGCTTTACCACATGAGAGCAAGGTTTTTCAAACCCTTAGCTCAAGATGGTTGAGCCAACCCCGTGCATGGCCTGACCGTGACTCGTGGCTAACAAATTCCGGCGTTTCGAACAAGATGGCTCAATGAAAACCCAAGGTGGTGCGTGGCGGCTAGGGTTTGGAACCCTAGCGCCGCCGCCGCTCGAGCTTGGCTCGGCCATGGGCTAGGGTTTCAAACCCTAGGCCCATTATTGGTCCAGCCGTGGGCTTTTGTGGTTCAAACCATGGTGGTTCGTGTCTTAGTCGCTTAAGTTCGTGGCATGTGATGTCCCGAGCGTACGATAATTTTTCAAAAATTATTTTACAGTTTTAATTAGAATTAAATTTAAAATGTTTAGAATTTAATTAATTAAATGTTAATGCATGCTTTATGTGTTGTTTGAGCATGGTGCGTGGTTATAGCCCTTTGACCTAATAAATAGGATTTGTGGATGTTTGTAATATATAATACGACCTGCGTGTCGTGCCTTCTCTATTTCATTCTAAATGTAATCCCTCCCCTATGTTCCCCTCGAATGTGAATCGAGGAATTCTATATCTTGTAAATAGTGTAGTTTATTTTATTGATGGTGATCAATGAAGATGGAGCATCGTGCCAGGATGAGGAGGCCATTCACATATTGGAGCCAAAGGAAGGTGCTTGTAAAGTTACCTTAGGTTGACTCTTAGGATTTTCTCATTGGCTTGAGAAAATCATTAGTAGGGGCTATAACCATGTCACATTTAATTATGTATGTTGATGCATGATTTATCTTATGTTTTAGATTGATAATTGTATTACACATATATGTAGATATGTATACAACTATATGTAGTGGACATATTTTAAATTATCAAACTAATCATGAGATCAATAAATCCCTCTAAAATATTAAGTTTTAGATGCCTTCCAAAATTAAAATACTCGTCAATAACTTCGATTGTACATGTGTGGGTTTGCCAAAGCAAAGCACCGTGGCGATCTTAGTAAGGCGCGAAAGGATAAAAGTGATATCCGTTATACTTTAAATTGGGTACGACTTAACTAAGTTATCTCAATAGGATTGGGAACTTAGAGGCATGGGTTGGATTATAATTCATTTGATGAATTGAACAAAGCGTTGTTCGTCCAACTATCCAAGAATTATATGTGATGTAATTGACAAAGTGTTGTCTACCTAAATAACCGAGTCTTGGGCGATTAGCCCAAGCTAACTCAAGATTAGGCGAAATATGGATCTTGGCCCACTAAAGGTTTTGAGGGTTGATATTTTTTAAACAAAATAGTGGGAGCATCATTTAATGTAAGACCATGTTAAATGATTAAATCATAAACTTATTTTGCATATTTATATTGTAGATATCCATGGCAACTAACAACGTTACTAGTACATTATCACTGCGATCGGTCCTTGAGAAGGACAAATTAAATGGGACAAATTTCCTAGACTGACATAGGAACTTGAGGATAGTTCTCAAACAAGAAAAGAAACAATATGTCCTAGAGGAACCCTTGCCCGCTGAGGAACCTCCCCTAACGGCTACAAGAGCCGAAAAAGATGCTTACAAGAAGCATCAAAGTGACGCACTTGATGTTGGGTGCCTTATGCTTGCCACCATGAACTCTGAGCTTCAGAAGCAACATGAGGAAATGGAGGCATTCGATATGATCGAACACTTAAAGCAATTGTACCAACAGCAAGCAAGACAAGAGAGGTATGACGTCTCTAAGGCGTTATTCCAGTGCAGGATGGTAGAGGGAAGCCTAGTTGGAACTCATGTGCTCAAGATGATTGGGTACATTGAGAATCTAGACAAGCTGGGTTTTCCATTGGACCAAGAGTTGGCCACCGATGTGATCTTGCAATCGTTGCCTGAGAGCTTTAGTCAATTTGTAGTAAATTACAATATGACTGACATGGAAAAGACTCTACCACAATTGCTTGGTATGTTGAGAACATATGAAGCAAACACAAAGAAGACTAAGGCCACAAATGTTCTTATTGTGAATAAGGGCAAAGGAAAGGCCAAAGCTAAAGGCAATAAGAAAGCAAAGAAGGTCTTTGTTAAATCTAAGCCAAAGTCTTATGCACTGAAACCAAAAGGAGGGATAGCAAAGGAAGGGAACTGTTTCCATTGCCGTGAGACCGGCCATTGGAAAAGAAACTGCAAAGTATATCTGGAGGATCTAAAGAAAGGAAGTGTGACTTCCACTTCAGGTATTTTTGTTATAGAAGTCAATTTGTCTACTTCTTTATCATGGGTATTAGATACTGGATGTGGATCTCACATTTGTGTAAATGTGCAGGATCTAAAAAGGAGTAGGACATTGGCGAAAGGTGAAGTTGATCTCCGAGTTGGAAATGGAGCAAGAGTTGATGCATTAGCTATAGGAGATTATTGTTTAGCTTTACCTTCTGGTTTATCGTTGATTTTAAAAGACTGTTATTTTGTGCCATCTATTACTAAAAACATAATTTCTATTTCTTGTTTAGACAAGTATGGTTTTTCATTTATAATAAAGGACAACCGTTGTTCTATTTATTTAAATGATATGTTTTATGCTAGTGCACAAATGGTGAATGGTCTTTATGTATTAAATCTTGATATGCCTATCTATAACATAAATTCTAAAAGGATTAAAAATAATGATTGTAATCCGACTTATCTCTGGCACTGTCGCTTGGGCCACATAAACGAGAACCGCATATCTAAACTTCATAATGATGGAGTATTAGATTCATTTGATTTTGAATCATATGAAACATGCGAATCTTGTTTAATGGGCAAGATGACTAAAGCCCCTTTCAAGGGACATGTTGAAAGGGCAAATGTTTTATTGGGACTAATACATAGTGATGTATGTGGACCAATAAGTACACAAGCTAGAGGTGGTTTTCAATACTTCGTTACATTTACTGATGACCTCAGTAGATATGGGTATGTGTACCTAATGAAGCATAAACATGAAACATTTGAAAAGTTCAAAGATTTCAAGAATGAAGTACAAAACCAGCTTGGCAAAAGTATCAAAATCCTTCGATCAGATCGAGGAGGTGAATACGTAAGCCAAGAGTTTCATGACTATCTAAAGGAATGTGGGATAGTCCCACAACTCACTCCTCCGTATACTCCACAATGGAATGGTGTATCCGAGAGGAGAAATCGAACCTTGTTGGACATGGTTAGATCAATGATGAGTCATGCAGATCTTCCGATATCGTTTTGGGGACACAATCTAGAAACAACGATTTTCTTACTGAACCGTGTTCCATCTAAATCAGTGGAAAAGACACCATATGAGATATGGACTGGGAAGCGTCCTATTATGTCTTTTATGAAGATTTGGGGTTGTGAGGCTTTCGTTAGACGTCACGCCACTAACAAACTTGGACCCAAATCTGATAAGTGTTTATTTGTGGGGTATCTTAAGGAAACGAAAGGATACTATTTCTATTATCCCACCGAGAACAAAGTAGTTGTTGCTCGGACTGGTGTATTTCTTGAAAGAGAATTTATTTCTAGAAAAACCAGTGGGAGAAAAATAGAACTTAGTGAAGTTCAACCACAAGAAAACACTGAACCTGAGATTGAGATGGAAACAGAGCAGGCACCGCAAGCTGTTGTGGAAGAAGCACCTGCTCAAGAGACACAAGCCCAGCATAGGTCTGTAAGAGAACACCGGGAGCCACAGAGATATGGATTTCTTGTGACTCAACAAGGTGACTTACTACTTATTGATGAGGATGAGCCGTCATCTTATCAACAAGCTATAATGGGCACTGATTCTGAGAAATGGCAAGAGGCCATGAAATCTGAGATGGAATCCATGTATGCAAACCAAGTATGGACTTTGGTTGATCCACCTGAAGGGGTACGACCCATAGGGTGCAAATGGATTTTCAAGAAAAAGACCGATATGGATGGTAACGTACAAACCTATAAAGGTCGACTGGTTGCAAAAGGATTCAAACAAATTCATGGTATTGACTATGATGAAACCTTTTCACCAATGGCCATGGTTAAATCCATAAGGATCTTACTTGCAATAGCTGCATTTCATGATTATAAAATCTGGCAGATGGATGTCAAAACAGCTTTCCTTAATGGAAATCTGCTCGAGGATGTGTACATGACACAGCCCGAGGGTTTTGTCAATCCAAAGGATGCTGGAAAGATATGCAAGCTACAACGATCCATTTATGGATTGAAGCAAGCTTCTCGGAGTTGGAATCTTCGTTTTGATGATGCAATCAAAGAGTTTGGTTTTATCAAAAACGAAGATGAACCTTGTGTCTACAAGAAGGTCAGTGGGAGCGTAATCATTTTCCTAGTGTTGTATGTAGATGACATACTTCTCATTGGAAATGATATCCCTACCTTGCAATCTGTAAAGATTTGGCTAGGGAATTGTTTTTCGATGAAGACTTGGGAGAAGCCACATATGTATTAGGAATCAAGATCTATAGAGATAGATCGAGAAGGCTTCTTGGCCTAAGTCAAGGTACATACATAGACAAAGTGCTTAAAAGGTTTAGCATGCAAGAATCAAAGAAAGGATTCGTGCCTATGACGCATGACATTTATCTCTCGAAGGAACAGTGTCCTTCAACACCAGATGAGAGACAACGCATGAGTAAGATTCCATATGCATCAGCTATTGGATCTATCATGTATGCCATGATATGTACTCGTCCCGATGTATCGTATGCTTTGAGCATGACGAGCAGATATCAAGTTGATCCAGGTGAAGGTCACTGGATTGCTGTCAAGAACATCCTGAAGTACTTGAGAAGCACTAAGGATACATTCTTGATTTATGGAGGTGAGGAAGAGCTCAATGTAATGGGTTACACTGATGCAAGCTTCCAAACCGACAAAGATGATTTTCGATCGCAATCAGGATATGTGTTTTGCCTAAGATATGCAAAGTACCAACAGATGATAATGTATCTGACCCATTGACGTAGCCACTGTCACAGCAGTAGCATGATCGTCATACTAGATCTCTAGGCATTAAGTGTATGTCTGATTGGTCTTAGTGCAAGTGGGAGATTTGTTGGGATATGCCCTAAGACAAGTCATTAGATGATTGTTTATGACATACAATGTAATATGATTTTATTAATGGCAAATCATTAGTATATATTATTCGAATATCTGTGCAATATGAATTGATATATAAGTTATGTCCCTAGAATAATATAGTATTATTCTTAAAGATGTCCCTAGTCAAGTATTATCATGAATAGGGATAATGATAATACGTAGAGACTAGTATGTGTTGATCGATGAATTGTTCATTGATATGAGATATCAAATCAACATATGGGTACATGTTAGAGAACGATGTACTGGACAGACCCACCATGAGAATGCAACATGGATAGTTATATGATCGTCATATGCAATTCTCATAGTGATAATAATGTATGTAATCCTTACGACTTGTGATCATCAGAGATCCCAACATAAGGAGTTATGTATCTTGATATCGTCAAACGTTACCCGTAACAGGGTAAACTATAAAGACGAATATTGGATACACTACAAATTATGTAGAGGGATGTTGACTGATCGAGATAGGATTTGTCCCTCCTATATAACAGGAGATGTGTTTGGCCCTTGATCAAGTGAGAACTAAAATGCATGGCCATGCTCGAATGAGTCGATATGAGATATCGAGCTTATTCGTTTATTCTAGTTCTACTTGGGGATCAAGAAATAGAGATTGAATATACGAGTATGACTATTCCATGACTCGTGTTCGATCTAAACACAAAGGACAAAGGGATTAAGTTACATGGTTAATATTATCACAAGTTCTAAAGGTTATGTCGAGTCATTGACATTCTTGTAATTTGGGTAGCCTTGATGTGTTGCTAGACACCGCTCTTTGCTTATAATGTAAAATGAGATTTTATGTCACTGCCAACATTACAAGATCCTATCGCACAAAAGATTAAATCGATAAGGGAATTGAATTCATGGGATGAATTAAATAATTAAGAAGTGTCTTAATTAAATGATTATAAGGATTTAATTAAATAATGGGTTTAGGCCCATGAGGCTTTAAGAAAGCCTTTAATTAAATCATATATAATTTGTTAACAAGGTGTTTAATTAAAAGGAACACTACATAACAAAACCTAGCCACCGAAAAGGCTTGAGAAGCTCTCGGCCACCAAGCTCACGGCCACCTCTCTTGGCCGCCGCCTTGGTCTTTGTTTTTCGGCCATCTTCTTCGATTTAGAATTGTGTGTGGCTATTGTTACGGTTTAAGAACAAATCTAGCAGTTTGTTCTTGAACTATCCCTTCTCGATTTGATCATGTGGATACCGTAGAGGCAAGACCTTGGAGGTGTTGCTTGTGACTCGGAGTTCGTTGGACGTGCTGCTCCGTGGAATCTGCTCAAACACGCTACAAGGGTGAGAATTTTGCAAACCTTTATCCGATATGAATCCCTATGTATAGATCCATTGTTCTAGTAATCCAAAATATTTTATTCCGCTGCGTTGTATGCTCTAAGGATTCCTAACAATTAGAAGCCAAATAATAGCCAAATACCAAAAATTCGTCAAAAAAATCCATTTCCCATTTTTCTGCTGCTGGCGATCGATCGCTACAACGAGGCGATCGATCGCGAGCCTCACCGATCGATCGCTTCGATGTAGCGATCGATCGCTTGATCTTTCTGCCTCGAGGCGATCGATCGCGCCATACATGGCGATCAATCACCTACCTTGCGTTTTTGACACTGCCCTTCGGCGATCGATCGCGCCATTTCAGGCGATCGATCGCCGCAACCTGTACACGCGATTTCTCCATTTTAAGCCATAAATCCTCCTACAATCTTACCAACACTTACACCAACAAATCCAAAACATAAAAACACTAAAAACCTTCAATAAACACCATCAAACAACCAAAAATCTAACACCCAACCAAAAGCATACCAATCCCAACAAACCCATCTCAAAAACTCAAATATCAAACTCAAATCAAAATAAATCTTTGCAAAAACAACAAGGAAGGATATATACCCTTCCTAGACCTCAAATCTTACCAAGAATCACACCAAGGAGATTTTGCAAAGGTTTCTCTTCCACCTTGGAGCCAATTTCGCAAATGAGAGTGGGTTAGGGTTGGAAAGAGTGAGTTGGGGTTTTTTGGGTAAAGTGATTGGTAAAGGTGGGGTAGTGGGATTTAAGAGGGAATAAATTAAAAATTGTATCCCAATAATTAATATGATGTATAAAATACCCCAACATGGTATTTTAAAAGCATTTTACCAACATGAACCCAAAACCTCAATTAAATCCATGCTTTCCAATTAATTGCCAACCATAATAAATAAGTCATATTAATTCCCGATTCTCCCAACATGCACAATAAACATCACGAAATGCATCCCCGGTCACGCCTACCATGTGACTAAGCATTTCAATACGATAATTAAATCCAGCACATAAATCAATTATCACCATAATTAATCATATAAACATAATTAATGCCCAAATAGCAATTAATTATTTCGGGGACATCACAATACTCCCCTACTTATAAGATTTCGTCCTCGAAATCGCATGCACTTACCCCAGAATGAAACTAAACATAAATAACATACCAGAAAATCGTTCCGGGTAGTGCTGCACCATATGCCGCTCCGTCTCCCACGTAGCCTCCTCGACACCCCTGCGATCCCACTGAACCTTGATCATAGGTATCACTTTGTTCCGAAGTTTGCGGTCTGCTCGATTCAGAATTCTAACAGGTCGTTCCACATAAGATACATCGGATTCTAACTGAACCTCGGAAGGCTGCAACACATGACGGATCCGGCTCATACTTCCGCAACATAGACACATGGAACACATCATGTATACCCCACAAAGAAGGTGGCAAGGCCAGTCGGTAAGCTAAGGTGCCAATGCGCTGCAAAATCTCGTACGGTCCAACATACCTCGGAGACAATTTTCCCCGCATCCCAAATCGCACAACACCTTTGAAAGGCGAGATCTTCAAGAAGACCTTATCTCCCAACTGGAACTCCAACGGTCTCCACTGTTTATTCGCATAAGCTGCCTGTCTGTCCTGGGCTGCTTTCATTTTCTGCCTTATCATCTTTATCTTCTCTTCCATTTCTCGAACCAGTTCTGGTCCTCCGACCGATTTACGATCCAAGTCATCCCAACACAAGGGTGATCTACACCGTCTGCCATAAAGGGCCTCAAAAGGAGCCATCTGAATGCTTGTCTGGTAGCTATTATTATAAGAAAACTCTACCAAGGCTACTGAAGCCTACCAAGAAATATCGAACTCCAATACACAAACCCTCAACATGTCCTCGAGCGTTTGGATAGTATGCTCGGTCTGGCCATCCGTCTGAGGATGATAAGCAGTGCTCAGCCTAACTTCAGTCCCCAAGGCTGACTGAAGACCCTCCCAAAAATGAGATGTGAATCGTGGGTCTCGATCCGACACTATGGAAATGGGGATCCCATGCAATCTTACCAGATCTCGAATATACAACTCCGCCATCTTCAAATAGGTGAAGGTCATGCTATAAGGAATGAAGTGATCCACCTTGGTCAATCTATCCACAATCACCCAAATGGCATCAAAACCCGAGGCACTCCTTGGCAACTGGTGCTTCAACTCTTGGAAGCTCTCCTCACAAGCTTCTGACCAAAAGAACGGTACTCCCTTCTGGGTCAACTGTGTCAACGGCTTGGCGATCTTTGAAAATCCCTCGACGAAACGTCGATAATAACCGGCCAAACCAAGGAAGCTCCGTATCTCGGGCACAGAAGTGGGTGCAGCCCACTCCATCACAGCCTCAATCTTCCTGGGATCCATCGTTATCCCACTGCTAGATATGACATGCCCTAGAAACACTACACTGCTCAACCAAAATTCACACTTGCTGAGCTTGGCATACAACTGGTGATCCCTGAGAATCTGGAGTACTGTCCTCAAGTGTTTCGCATGCTCTTCCTCACTCCGAGAGTAGATAAGTATGTCGTCAATAAATACAATGACGAACTGATCAAGATATGGCTGAAACACTCTGTTCATCAAACTCATAAAGACCGCTGGGGCATTCGTCACACCGAACGGCATCACTAGGAACTCATAGTGCCCATATCGAGTTTGAAGCGCTGTCTTCTGCACATCTTCCTCTCTGACCCGAATCTGGTGGTACCCTGATCTCAAATCAATCTTGCTATATAGTCTGGTACCTTGCAACTGATCAAACAAATCAACAATCCTTGGGAGAGGATACTTGTTTTTCACTGTGGCCTTATTCAGTTGCCGGTAATCGATGCACAACCGCATCAAACCATCCTTCTTCTTCACAAAGAGAACCGGTGCGCCCCATGGCGATACGCTCGGGCGTATATATCCCTTGTCAAGGAGATCCTGCAACTGCTCCTTCAATTCCCTTAACTCCGCCGGTGCCATCCTGTAAGATGCACGAGAGATAGCGGATGTCCCCGGTAATAACTCAATCCCAAACTCGACTTCTCTAGCCGGTGGGAATCCGGGAATCTCCTCCGGGAATACATCAGCAAACTCTGCTACCACTGGTACATCCTCAACTCTCAACTCTTTATTCTTTCCCGACGTGTCCACGGCATAGATGAGATAGCCCGTGCGACCACGTTCCAACAACTGAGACATTTTGACTGCCGAAATCAACGGAATCTTCGCACGAGAACCGTTGCCATAAAAAGTCCACTGTATCCCCAAATCAGATCTGAACCTCAATGTTCTCTGTCGACAATTTACCACTGCATGGTATCTGTTCAGAATGAATCATCACCCATCATCATAGAGGAATGAATCATCATCATCGACACAGCGGAATACATCACCGCTATCATCCGTGTCCGGCGGTATAAACCATCGCCAATAATCACAAAGAGATGAATCATCATCATCGACACAGCGGAATACATCACCGCTATCATCCGTGTCCGGCGGTATAAACCATCGCCAATAATCACAAAGAGATGAATCATCATCAGTGACACAGCGGAATACATCACTGCTATCATCCGTGTCATCATAAAGAAATGAATATAAATCGACACAGCGGAATACATCACCGCTATCATCCGTGTCCTCATAAAGAAATGAATATAGATCGACACAGCGGAATACATCACCGCTATCATCCGTGTCATCACAAAGGAATGAATCATCATCCTCGACACAGCGGAATACATCACCGCTATCATCCGTGTCATCACAAAGGAATGAATCATCATCCTAACAAGCGGCATCTCATCCTCGCTTCTTCATACAAGCGGTATCTCATCCTCGCTTCGTATGGCATACCCCGCCTCCATGTGCAAGCGAGCCTCCCCCCTCCCGCTCCACATTTTTAGCGGTATAAGCATAAGCTTCTTCATACAAGCGGTATCTCATCCTCGCTTCGTATGGAATACCCCGCCTCCATGTGCAAGCGAGCCTCCCCCCTCCCGCTCCACATTTTTAGCGGTCAAGCGTAAGTATAAAAATTCTCATTGTGATAAGCAAGACTCCTGGAATGTATAATCATCATTCCTTTTTATACTCCATATTTCCTGTAACCTGCAACCATCATGGTTAGCAACAATAGCCATATACGCTATGTATTAACCATGCAATACATATGTGCAACCACTTGCATATCAATACGTATACCAAGACATGTTACCTCGGAAATATCCCTTTACCTGATTCTCTTACAAAATCAGATTCCTTGGCACGTAACACACGGAGTGCCAGACATCACTATTAATGCCATCCTATCGTGTTCCACACGATTCCTGCAACCACAATGGTTAGCAATACCACTTTTCATATCATAAAAGCACATAAACAACTAGTTGTGTCATTCAACATTAATGCCATCATGCATAATTATGTGCTATCAACAATTTCCTAGGCCCTTAACAGCCCCAATGAGCAACCACCGCTCTGATACCACTAATGTAAGGACCCCAAGCCCTTAACCCTTGATTAGTGTATTAAACACTATGTGTGGCACATGCTTTCAATAAAAAATCAATCGGGAAACTCAGATGATGCTTTACCATTGAATGACAATTACAAAATTTTCTTTAATACTCAATGTTATAAGATCATCATCCTAACAACACATAGACTCATGAAGTTCGCCCATTACCATCCCCTTTTTGCCACTTTTTACATTGTGGACTTTTATAAAAATTTGGGCAGAGTCTCCCCATAAATTGAGCTATCCCGAAATAAAAGCACAACACATAATATAATTCCCGGCCAGGGAAGCACAATACTTAATAAAATACAGAAATACTAAGTAAATTCCCAGCCAGGGAAAGCACCACACAATAGGACAACAAGAGTGGGCTTCAACACCCACAAAATACACCAATGACTCTCATATCATTTAGCAATTCTACCTCTAATTGCATGCAACATAGAATGAAAGAGAGAAAGGCTCATGCCTTTATATACAACCCATATACAAGTATAATCGTGCTCACATGCGAGCATCATAAATATGTATATAACCCTCAGGTGTATATAAGTACTCTATACGATACCGTGCTCCATCAAGCCCTGGTACCACGATCCTGGGAGTACATCAAATCAACAGCTCGAGCTCAGCTCCACAGCCATCGATGTACCTGTTTACCTGCCCCAACAGAGACAGCCCCCAACGGGGTGAGCATATCAATACACAAAATCCCATAATCACAATAATGAAATTCATAATTTACAACAAAAGTAAATACTAATGAATTTTAAATGATACTCCCTGGATGGCAACGTCCTCATCCGGGATTCCGTGTACTGTCCCTGTTCTCACAATCATCAAACTCATCAAATCTCAAAAATCAGTAAATCAACACATTGATTTAACTCATCGCATGCCTAATTCTCAAGTATCAATAGATAGTGATTCCAAATTCATTATACATGCAAATATAGATATCTCAATATCTAATACTGATTTCACAACCTCGCTATCAATCACAGATAGCTCAAATGCCTAGCATTTATTTTACCAATTCTTCATTATACTTAGACATCTCAAATGTCTTATAATGAATACATGATTCCACGATCATTCTCAGGCATCTCAATGCCCTACATTGGTCATATACATTCAGTACCCCATATACCTCGTAAGAGTTATCCTACTCTAGTGTCACGCACGCTTGTGGCGGCGATATCAAGATTTGGTCGTTCTTTGGCTATATCAACATATATATATAACCACACACACAATTATTCAATGCAATCAAAATACATTATGCATTTCACAAATGCTCTCATATAAAGAAATGCTCGTACGTCGCACGTACCTTAAATCTCCGAAGTCCGAGCCAAACCTTGCTCGAGTTCCATGCCCCGAGGAACGATGTGCTAACACGATAAATAATTCACAATTATTTACGAACATGCAACCCATGCTCAAGCACACCCATAATCCTCATACAGAAAATTATTGTCAACACACAACAATTAATCATTTTAAAAGACCCGGGGCAGGGCACATGCAGGGAGGGAAAACGAATGAGACATTATCGAAAATTGCTCAAGAACTCCCCACAAATTTTCGAACCATCACAACACCAATCGAACCCAATTAAGCACCATAATTCATCTAAAATGTGAATTAATCTATCAATAACACGAATAATCGTCCCTCCTGCCAAAACCCCAATTTTTGAACCCTAACCCTCACGCCAACAGCAAGAATTCGAACCATAATGCATCACCAAAGAGACTCAAAAGCTGAACCATGTGAAGCATAAGAATTTATCCAAAAATCAACAAGATTTTCGAAAAAAAGAACACCAAAATTCGAACCAATTGGCAACAAATTTATGAACCACAAAGTGTGAAATTTTCGACCCAATTAACAGCATAAAACGCCCCAAAAACACATGAAGAAAAGACCCAAAAACGTACCAAAAATCGAGCCCCAAATCGGACAGATTTCAGTTTCGAACCCTAGCGCTTTTCTGGCAAATCCGAACGCGATTCTCGACGAAACTTCAAATTGTTGGTATGGGAAGGTGCGCCTGGACGAGACGAAGCCACCGGGGGGTCGGACGCGCCGAACGGCGCCCGGACGGCGGCGGGCGCGGCGCTTGAAGTGGCGGGGGTCGAAGCAGATGGAAATCGGACGGGGAGAGAGAGAGGCAAGGTGTGGAAAAATGGTTCCAATAATTAAAATCTCGGGTTCAACTGGTATTTATACCCCGAAATACTAATAGCCCCACAAATACATCATGATTCATTAAAAATCATCTGTTTTCAAAAATTCTCTCTCTAACTCCAAAACCCCCTACCGGTGCCCACACAAAGCACCCCAGATACCGAGTCACACTAAAAACCCAACTCTTAGGTTTTTCACCCAAATGAGAATACAATCTCAACCTCGGGATCCAACGATCCCAACTACCCAAATAAACGAGCCCAGAAGGCCCAGCACCGCGATTAAACTCCAAATCGCCACGTAAAACAACTTTAGGGGTTATTAACACTCCGGGATTAACATCTATAATCCCTGGTCATCACAATATCCCCCACTAAAAGAATTTCGTCCACGAAATTAGCACCGATGTATCACGTAACACCTAGGCTACACAACAACATGAAGCCATAACCTCGATTCTTGACCATATCAGAATCGTATTAATAAACGTGAGGATACTTACTTCTCATCAAACTCTGAAACAGAGCGACATACCAAAACCAACATATCACCCAAGAGGCAAAACGTACCTCGATGCGGTTCATCCCAAAAGTCAGTCCCTCATGATTGCGAAACAACCAATACTTACGACTGTAGATCGGACAGTCATCCTTAGTTCTAATACAACTAGTAAGAACGCATCCTGAATGACACCTCAACCGTGAGAACGTTGACCTCGTGTCAAACTCTGGAGTGGAATAGACTTCCGAATCCATCATAACGTCAAAGAGCGTCAGCACAACTCAACGTTAATAATCCAAAAGCAGTTAGTCAACTGAAACTGCAAGGATTCGAATCGCTCCCGATTCCATCGTAGATATCATTCAATGACACTTCTATCATGACTCACGATGTCTAACATACATCGTTACGAGGGAAACACTAGTACACCACGGTGTACACATACCAAACCTGGTTTCCACTTTCAAACCTCCTCCATCGAAGGAGCAGTCGCATCATTGCAACTTAATTTGGGCAACTCACGGCCACAGATTCACACAAAAGACATCTCACAAGATGTCCACCTCCGGATATTCCAACGATCACATCCTGATCATAAATAAACAATCGAAACTCCACAGAGTTTCAAATTCTGAAAGGACATGCAATAAACCCATTGCATCCTCAACGCTTGTGTCGACAGCGACACCCAACCAATCCGAATTCCTGCCGTCCCTTGATAATCCTAGGATTTAACAATCCAAACTTGGGAAGGCTATCGCATAACTCGGAGGATTTAGCTCTCTTAGCTCCGCTGGTGCCATCCTATACGGGGCACGAGAAATTGCAGACGTCCCAGGTAGCAACTCAATCCCAAACTCGACCTCTCTCGTCGGTGGGAATCCGGGAATCTCCTCCGGAAAGACATCAGGAAACTCCGCCACTACGGGCACATCCTCAACCTTTAATTCCTTCCTCTTATCTGTCATATCAACAGCATAGATAAGATATCCTGCATGACCTCGTTCCAATAGCTGTGTCATCTTGACAGCAGATATTAACGGAATCTTCGGACGGGAACCATCTCCATAAAATGTCCACTGGACTCCCAATACAGATCTAAATCGGACAGTCCTCTGCCTGCAGTCTACCACTGCCTGATACTTGTTCAGGATATCGATGCCCACAATGCAATCGAAGTCTGACATTCTCAGCACAATCAAATCTGATCTTAGCTCATTATCCTCAAAATAAATGAGGCCATCATAGACAATCTGATCCGTAGTCAAACTTCTTCCAGCGGGGGTCGAGACCATAAGAGGCATGGGGGACGGAGAAGTGCATATGTGGTGCCTTTCAACAAAACTCGTCGACACAAAAGAGTGTGACGCACCTGTGTCTATCAATATAAGAGCAGGGTGCGTAAATAAAAGACACGTACCCGCTATAACTTCCTCCGGGGCCGCTGTAGCCTGCTCCCTCGTCAAAGCATACACCTGTCCCTGAGGTGGCCCCGCGGGCTGACCTCCATACTGTCTTGGCACAAAAGGTGGCCGGTGTTGTGCCGTTCTGTCCGCAGGTCTCCCCGTAGAGCTCTGCTGTCTTCCCCTGTTGGGACACCGCCGAGCAAAGTGGCCTCTGTCGCCACAGACATAACATCCTACGCAGTCCTTTGCCAAATGTGGTTGCCCACAAAGAGTGCACTGAACTCTTCCAGATCTGTCTCCCTGAGACTGTCCTCTCCCAGATGGAGCATCATTCCTACCTTCCCCTTTCCATCGATTCTCGGGCCTCTTGCCACTGAATCTCGATGCTGAAGTGTTCCCCCTAGGCTTAAACTGATCACCCCTGGGCTTCAAATTGTCAGAAGTAGATCTCTGAGGGGGTGCTGGAGGTGGCACAGCATCAGGATATGCATCGACTCCCAGTTCAGCTAGCTCAGCTCGTGAGAGTGCATCATCAAAACAGGCAGGGCCATAAGTGATCACCCTGTCATACAGTTCAGGCCTTAAGCCCTTCATGAAGTTCCGCATCTTCGCTTGAGTGCTTGCAGCAATGTGTGGCACATATCGTAGTAAGGAACAGTAATGTAGAGCATAGTCAGATACATGCATGGTACCTTGTCTTAAACTGGTAAACTCATCCTCCTTGGCCTGTCTTGCAGCGGCTGAGAACTAGCGGTTTAGAAACCGCGTTCGGAACATCTTCCAATTCACTTCCTGTCAATCACTGTGGTTTTCCACCACATCAGTGCCTTCTTGGACAGCTGAAATTCTGCTAATCGGATCCAGGCCGTCTTTGCACAAGGCGCTGCCACAAATATCTGTTCGATCCTCTCTAACCATTCCTCCGCTTTCTCTCCTGATTCAGTTCCCTCGAACATCGGAGGTCGATACATCATAAACTGAGCCAAGCTCAATTCCCCAGGTAGCAACTGCTGTTCAGAGGGTTCCTCTCCCAAGGCTGGTGGTGGCAATGGGTTCGTACGCCCAGCACTTGCATTTACACTAATGGCGTCACCCACTTCTATGTTTGCTGCCATGCTGCAACACAAGGGTTAATAACAACACCAAAAGCAATTCATAAAACTCATCGTTAGATAATTGAACATGTTAGTATAACATCTTCTTCTTTATGAATAACATACATATAAACATGTCCAAAAGTAAGCACATAGCTAACTTATTGCTAAGGCTACCCTTCACTCATTCCCGAGTTATCTAACCACTGCTCTGATACCACTAATGTGGGGTCTTCCCACCTTAACAGTGATTAAAAGACATAAGAAGGACTAATCATGCATTAAGGTAACATCTTAAGGTTTTGGTTGTTACACGAGCTAACAGGATTACAGGCCAAAATACAAAACTTCAAAAATAATTCATTACATTCTAAAAGAATGTCATTTTAGATTTACACTACTCCTAGAGTAGATACTAATCATAACTTGAATCCTATACATTCCTGTGTCCCTCGTAGCTCACTGCCTCAACCCGACCCTTAGCACTTCCGTCCAAAAGTGTACCTACAGGGACAACACATCATGAGCATATACAATCTTACTTAGCATCATAAAAACATCATAACAAATGCATGAAATATTTGTTAAGTAAATATGCTGGATTTCTCATTAACTTCTTATTGTTGTCCCTGATTTATAATCATGCATATGGGGCGTCTTACCCCCGTGGCATCTTACCACAATATCATCGTATGGCCTCTTACCATATGGGGCATCTTACCCCGTGGCATCTTACCACAATACATCGCATGGCCTCTTACCACGTGGGGTATCTTACCCCGTGGCATCTTACCACAATACATCGCATGGCCTCTTACCATGTGGGGCATCTTACCCCGTGGCATCTTACCACAATGACATCGTATAAATGTCATCATATAAGCATCGTATAAGCAATAAACATCGTATGAGCTTCATCGTATAACATAGTATAAACATCATCGTGTAAACATCGTATAAACATCGTCATTTCATCGTGAATACTCATGCAATAAAAGTATAGTCGTAGTATAAAGATGTGTGTTACCGTCCGATGCCCGTACGCCTCTTACGTACCTTTTCAAAAGGAGGAGGAGTCAACAGACTTTATCTCCTTGATGGTGCCGGTACCTGGGATGGTTCTACAAGACCACATAATACCATATTAGATGCCTCAAAACCATCTCACATCATAAACTTAACAAAATAAAACATCATTATATTTTTCAACTTTTTGCTTCTCTCGATCGATCGGCCCAAGGTCTCGATCGATCGAGACACTGTGCACAAATAGTGCCTTAGCATTCTGTCTCGCTCGATCGATCGAAACATTTTACCGATCGATCGAGGAGCCTCACCGATCGATCGAGAAATCCTTCGATCGATCGGCACCAAAATTTTGAAAACATGCATTAGACCTTCTGTCTCGCTCGATCAATCGGGACCAAATCTCGATCGATCGAGAGCTCTGAAAAATCGGGATTTTCCCCAGACTTTTGAGCACCTCTTTTCATACCATCTTTTCTACTTCATAACACATCTTTCATGCTGAAACAAACATGTGAAGAACTTCATAAAATATCCATGTAAGCTCTTAAATCAAAGGTTTAACAAAACCTAAGCTAACATGCATCATAACATCATCATAATCTTCATCCTCAACCATCCTATATAAAAACAGAGTATCTTCTTCTTTGTCCAGGTTTTTCGAGCACATAGATTCATAACAAGAAATCTATCACATAAATCATGTAAAATGCTCAAACAACCATGCTAGTAGTTACTTAATACTACCATGTAAGCATCCTTACCAAGGTTTCACCCAAGTCTACACTTAGCATGCGTTAAATACAACCCACCAAACCCAAGCTCAAACATAAACCCAGAAAAACAGGGTACCCACTTACCCCTCTCTTTTTGCTCCTCTTTTTGCAAGGATTTGAACACCTTCTTACCAAGCTTTTTCCTTGCCTTACAGCTGCTAAGCTGGAACGAAAATGGGGGGAGCAAGGGAAGGAGAAGGGAATGATTTGGCTGCAAAAGTGATTGGAAGCATGGGCATGACCAAGTGGGGGGTATGGGCTTTGACAAGTGGGAAAAAGGGGAGGTGGCCGAGTAGGGGGGGGGGGGGGGGGGGGCGGTGGTGTGGTTGGGGTGCCTTGAGATGTTTAATTGTGTCCCGGTATATAGTACGATGTATTAAAATATCCTCACTCGATATTTTCTAACTTCATTTAATTAATACATCCCTTAAAACACCCAACATGTTCCCCACAACATATCAACATAACATAAATCGTGGCCCCCAATTTAAATACACCACAACCCTTAAACACATCATAATTTATCATCGTAGAACATAATCATATCACATTTCGGGGGTATTACATTACTCCCCTACTTATAAGATTTCATCCTCGAAATCCACATGCATCATCATATCGAAACTAAACATAAAAACATACCTGAGAATAGTTCTGGATAGTGCTGCACCATATGCCGTTCCGTCTCCCACGTAGCCTCCTCGACACCCCGACGATCCCACTGAACTTTGACCATTGGTATAACTTTACTTCGTAGTCTGCGATCCTCTCGATCCAGAATTCTGATTGGTCGTTCAACGTAGGACACATCTGAGTCTAACTGTACTTCAGTAGGCTGTAAGACATGAGACGGGTCTGGCTCATACTTCCTTAACATAGAGACATGGAAAACATCATGTATGCCAGATAAAGATGGTGGTAGAGCCAAACGATAAGCTAATGTACCGATACGCTGTAAAACTTCATATGGCCCAACATACCTCGGAGATAACTTTCTCCGCATCCCAAAACGAACCACACCCCTGAAGGGCGAGATCTTTAAGAAGACCCTGTCTCCTAACAGGAATTCTAGTGGTCGTCGCCGCTTATTGGCATAGGCCGCTTGCCTATCTTGTGCCGCTTTCATCTTTTGGCGTATCATCTTAATCTTACCTTCCATATCCTTGATCATATCCGGTCCTCCGACCGCTTTGCTAGTCAAGTCCTCCCAATACAGCGGTGATCTACATCGTCGTCCATACAGAGCTTCAAAAGGGGCCATTTGAATGCTCGCTTGATAACTGTTGTTATAGGAGAACTCTACCAGCGGCACTGAATCCTGCCATGGAGCATCAAACTCCAGAATACATGACCTCAACATGTCTTCGAGCGTCTGAATGGTGCGCTCCGTTTGGCCGTCTGTCTGAGGGTGATAGGCCGTACTCAGTCTCACCTCTGTGCCCAAAGCTGCCTGGAGACCCTCCCAGAAATGTGAAGTGAACCTCGGGTCCCTATCAGACACTATCGAGACTGGAATACCATGCAATCTCACCACATCCCGTATATACATTTGGGCCATCCTTAAGTATGTATACGACATACTGTAAGGGATGAAATGAGCCGTCTTCGTCAGCCTATCTACGATCACCCAGATCGCATCAAATCCTGAGGTCGTCCTTGGCAAGTGGGTCACGAAGTCCATAGATATATGCTCCCACTTCCATTCAGGCACCTCTAAGCTCTTCAGTTCTCCACCAGGCCTCTGCCTCTCTGCCTTTACCTGCTGGCAGATTAAACATCTTTTAACAAAAACGATCACCTCACGCTTCATGCGTCTCCACCAGAATTGATCGCATAGATCTTTGTACATCTTCTTTCCCCCTGGGTGGATACTGAACCGACTAGTGTGGGCTCGCTCCAATATTCCTCTACGCAGTTCTGGTGTATCTGGGACTACCCATCGGTTGCCCAGTCTCAAAGAGTCATCTTCAGCCACTCTGAACTTTGATGGCTGACCCTGAAGTATCAATGATGTCCATCTCTGAATCTCACTATCCAACTTCTGGGCCTTCCTGATTGCCTCAAATATATCTGGCTCCGCCAATAAGGTCGACACTCGCACAGGCGACGTGTCTACATCAAAGTCATAGCCCAGATGGCAGTAAGAAGTCATCAAAGCTGACAAACACATGGCGTCCTCTGCAGTACTCTTCACCTTCCGACTTAAGGCATCTGCTATCAGGTTCGCTTTACCTGGATGGTACTCAATTTCACAATCATAGTCTTTGAGCAAATCCATCCACCTTCTTTGCCTCATATTCAACTCTGCCTGAGTGAATAAGAACTTTATGCTCTTATGATCCGTATATATAGTGAAGGACGTGCCATACAAGTAATGCCTCCAGATCTTCAAGGCAAATATGATGGCCGCCAGTTCCAAATCATGCACTGGATATCTGGCTTCGTGTGGCTTCAGTTGCCTCGATGCATAAGCCACTACATGCTTATCTTGCATCAACACACAGCCCAAACCCTGTAATGATGCATCCGTATATATAGTGAATCTCTTATCTTCCGACGGAATCACCAGCACAGGCGCTGTAGTCAAACGACGCTTCAGCTCTTGGAAGCTTTCCTCACAAGCTTCAGACCAAAAGAAGGGGACTCCCTTCTGAGTCAGCTGTGTCAGGAGTTTGGCAATCTTCGAAAAACCCTTGACGAAACGTCGGTAATATCCTGCCAAACCGAGAAAACTCCTTATCTCAGGTACAGAAGTGGGTGCAGCCCACTCCATCACAACTTCAATCTTCTTGGGATCCACAGATATCCCATGGCTAGATATGACATGGCCTAAGAATACCACGCTGTCCAACCAGAACTCGCACTTACTAAGCTTTGCATATAACTGATGATCCCTAAGGATCTGAAGCACTGTCCTCAAGTGCCTTACATGCTCTTCTTCAGTCCGAGAGTAAATAAGTATGTCGTAAATGAAGACTATGACGAACTGATCCAAATATGGCTGGAACACCCTGTTCATCAAACTCATGAAGACAGCTGGGGCATTCGTCACCCCAAAAGGCATGACCAGGAATTCATAGTGCCCATATCTAGTCCTGAAAGCCGTCTTCTGAACATCATCTTCTCTTACTCGAATCTGATGGTACCCCGACCTCAGATAGATCTTACTGTAGAGCCTCGTACCCTGCAACTGATCGAACAAGTCATCGATCCTCGGAAGTGGATACTTGTTCTTTACTGTAGCTTTGTTCAACTGCCTATAGTCAATGCATAGACGCATCGATCCATCTTTCTTCTTAACAAATAAGACAGGCGCACCCCATGGCGATACGCTAGGGCGTATGTAGTCTTTGTCTAGGAGCTCTTGCAATTGAATCTTTAGCTCTCTTAGCTCCGCTGGTGCCATCCTATACGGGGCACGAGAAATTGCAGACGTCCCAGGTAGCAACTCAATCCCAAACTCGACCTCTCTCGTCGGTGGGAATCCGGGAATCTCCTCCGGAAAGACATCAGGAAACTCCGCCACTACGGGCACATCCTCAACCTTTAATTCCTTCCTCTTATCCGTCATATCAACAGCATAGATAAGATATCCTGCATGACCTCGTTCCAATAGCTGTGTCATCTTGACAGCAGATATTAACGGAATCTTCGGACGGGAACCATCTCCATAAAATGTCCACGGGACTCCCAATACAGATCTAAATCGGACAGTCCTCTGCCTGCAGTCTACCACTGCCTGATACTTGTTCAGGATATCGATGCCCACAATGCAATCGAAGTCTGACATTCTCAGCACAATCAAATCTGATCTTAGCTCATTATCCTCAAAATAAATGAGGCCATCATAGACAATCTGATCCGTAGTCAAACTTCTTCCAGCGGGGGTCGAGACCATAAGAGGCATGGGGGACGGAGAAGTGCATATGTGGTGCCTTTCAACAAAACTCGTCGACACAAAAAAGTGTGACGCACCTGTGTCTATCAATATAAGAGCAGGGTGCGTAAATAAAAGACACGTACCCGCTATAACTTCCTCCGGGGCCGCTGTAGCCTGCTCCCTCGTCAAAGCATACACCTGTCCCTGAGGTGGCCCCGCGGGCTGACCTCCATACTGTCTTGGCACAAAAGGTGGCCGGTGTTGTGCCGTTCTGTCCGCAGGTCTCCCCGTAGAGCTCTGCTGTCTTCCCCTGTTGGGACACCGCCGAGCAAAGTGGCCTCTGTCGCCACAGACATAACATCCTACGCAGTCCTTTGCCAAATGTGGTTGCCCACAAAGAGTGCACTGAACTCTTCCAGATCTGTCTCCCTGAGACTGTCCTCTCCCAGATGGAGCATCATTCCTACCTTCCCCTTTCCATCGATTCTCGGGCCTCTTGCCACTGAATCTCGATGCTGAAGTGTTCCCCCTAGGCTTAAACTGATCACCCCTGGGCTTCAAATTGTCAGAAGTAGATCTCTGAGGGGGTGCTGGAGGTGGCACAGCATCAGGATATGCACCGACTCCCAGTTCAGCTAGCTCAGCTCGTGAGAGTGCATCATCAAAACAGGCAGGGCCATAAGTGATCACCCTGTCATACAGTTCAGGCCTTAAGACCTTCATGAAGTTCCGCATCTTCGCTTGAGTGCTTGCAGCAATGTGTGGCACATATAATAGTAAGGAACAGTAATGTAGAGCATAGTCAGATACAGGCATGGTACCTTGTCTTAAACTGGTAAACTCATCCTCCTTGGCCTGTCTTGCAGCGGCTGAGAAATAGCGGTTTAGAAACCGCATTCGGAACATCTTCCAATTCACTTCCTGTCCCAGAGCCTCTTGCTCAATCACTGTGGTTTTCCACCACATCAGTGCCTTCTTGGACAGCTGAAATTCTGCTAATCGGATCCAGGCCGTCTTTGCACAAGGCGCTGCCACAAATATCTGTTCGATCCTCTCTAACCATTCCTCCGCTTTCTCTCCTGATTCAGTTCCCTCGAACATCGGAGGTCGATACATCATAAACTGAGCCAAGCTCAATTCCCCAGGTAGCAACTGCTGTTCAGAGGGTTCCTCTCCCAAGGCTGGTGGTGGCAATGGGTTCGTACGCCCAACACTTGCATTTACACTAATGGCGTCACCCACTTCTATGTTTGCTGCCATGCTGCAACACAAGGGTTAATAACAACACCAAAAGCAATTCATAAAACTCATCGTTAGATAATTGAACATGTTAGTATAACATCTTCTTCTTTATGAATAACATACATATAAACATGTCCAAAAGTAAGCACATAGCTAACTTATTGCTAAGGCTACCCTTCACTCATTCCCGAGTTATCTAACCACTGCTCTGATACCACTAATGTGGGGTCTTCCAACCTTAACAGTGATTAAAAGACATAAGAAGGACTAATCATGCATTAAGGTAACATATTAAGGTTTTGGTTGTTACACGAGCTAACAGGATTACAGGCCAAAATACAAAACTTCAAAAATAATTCATTACATTCTAAAAGAATGTCATTTTAGATTTACACTACTCCTAGAGTAGATACTAATCATAACTTGAATCCTATACATTCCTGTGTCCCTCGTAGCTCACTGCCTCAACCCGACCCTTTGCCCTTCCGTCCAAAAGTGTACCTACAGGGACAACACATCATGAGCATATACAATCTTACTTAGCATCATAAAAACATCATAGCAAATGCATGAAATATTTGTTAAGTAAATATGCTGGATTTCTCATTAACTTCTTATTGTTGTCCCTGATTTATAATCATGCATATGGGGCGTCTTACCCCCGTGGCATCTTACCACAATATCATCGTATGGCCTCTTACCATATGGGGCATCTTACCCCGTGGCATCTTACCACAATACATCGCATGGCCTCTTACCATGTGGGGCATCTTACCCCGTGGCATCTTACCACAATACATCGCATGGCCTCTTACCATGTGGGGCATCTTACCCCGTGGCATCTTACCACAATTACATCGTATAAATGTCATCATATAAGCATCGTATAAGCAATAAACATCGTATGAGCTTCATCGTATAACATCGTATAAACATCATTGTGTAAACATCGTATAAACATCGTCATTTCATCGTGAATACTCATGCAATAAAAGCATAGTCGTAGTATAAAGATGTGTGTTACCGTCCGATGCCCGTACGCCTCTTACGTACCTTTTCAAAAGGAGGAGGAGTCAACAGACTTTATCTCCTTGATGGTGCCGGTACCTGGGATGGTTCTACAAGACCACATAATACCATATTAGATGCCTCAAAACCATCTCACATCATAAACTTAACAAAATAAAACATCATTATATTTTTCAACTTTCTGCTTCTCTCGATCGATCGGCCCAAGGTCTCGATCGATCGAGACACTGTGCACAAATAGTGCCTTAGCATTCTGTCTCGCTCGATCGATCGAAACATTTTACCGATCGATCGAGGAGCCTCACCGATCGATCGAGAAATCCTTCGATCGATCGGTACCAAAATTTTGAAAACATGCATTAGACCTTCTGTCTCGCTCGATCGATCGGGACCAAATCTCGATCGATCGAGAGCTCTGAAAAATCGGGATTTTCCCCAGACTTTTGAGCACCTCTTTTCATACCATCTTTTCTACTTCATAACACATCTTTCATGCTGAAACAAACATGTGAAGAACTTCATAAAATATCCATGTAAGCTCTTAAATCAAAGGTTTAACAAAACCTAAGCTAACATGCATCATAACATCATCATAATCTTCATCCTCAACCATCCTATACAAAAACAGAGTATCTTCTTCTTTGTCCAGGTTTTTCGAGCACATAGATTCATAACAAGAAATCTATCACATAAATCATGTAAAATGCTCAAACAACCATGCTAGTAGTTACTTAATACTACCATGTAAGCATCCTTACCAAGGTTTCACCCAAGTCTACACTTAGCATGCGTTAAATACAACCCACCAAACCCAAGCTCAAACATAAACCCAGAAAAACAGGGTACCCACTTACCCCTCTCTTTTTGCTCCTCTTTTTGCAAGGATTTGAACACCTTCTTACCAAGCTTTTTCCTTGCCTTACAGCTGCTAAGCTGGAACAAAAATGGGGGGAGCAAGGGAAGGAGAAGGGAATGATTTGGCTGCAAAAGTGATTGGAAGCATGGGCATGACCAAGTGGGGGGTATGGGCTTTGACAAGTGGGAAAAAGGGGAGGTGGCCGAGTAGGGGGGGGGGGGGGGTGGTGTGGTTGGGGTGCCTTGAGGTGTTTAATTGTGTCCCGGTATATAGTACGATGTATTAAAATATCCTCACTCGATATTTTCTAACTTCATTTAATTAATACATCCCTTAAAACACCAAACATGTTCCCCACAACATATCATCATAACATAAATCGTGGCCCCCAATTTAAATACACCACAACCCTTAAACACATCATAATTTATCATCGTAGAACATAATCATATCACATTTAGGGGGTATTACATTACTCCCCTACTTATAAGATTTCGTCCTCGAAATCCACATGCATCATCATATCGAAACTAAACATAAAAACATACCAGAGAATAGTTCCGGATAGTGCTGCACCATATGCCGTTCCGTCTCCCACGTAGCCTCCTCGACACCCCGACGATCCCACTGAACTTTGACCATTGGTATAACTTTACTTCGTAGTCTGCGATCCTCTCGATCCAGAATTCTGATTGGTCGTTCAACGTAGGACACATCTGAGTCTAACTGTTCTTCAGTAGGCTGTAAGACATGAAACGGGTCTGGCTCATACTTCCTTAACATAGAGACATGGAAAACATCATGTATGCCAGATAAAGATGGCGGTAGAGCCAAACGATAAGCTAATGTACCGATACGCTGTAAAACTTCATATGGCCCAACATACCTCGGAGATAACTTTCCCCGCATCCCAAAACAAACCACACCCCTGAAGGGCGAGATCTTTAAGAAGACCCTGTCTCCTAACTGGAATTCTAGTGGTCGTCGCCGCTTATTGTCATAGGCCGCTTGCCTATCTTGTGCCGCTTTCATCTTTTGGCGTATCATCTTAATCTTACCTTCCATATCCTTGATCATATCCGGTCCTCCGACCGCTTTGCTAGTCAAGTCCTCCCAATACAGCGGTGATCTACATCGTCGTCCATACAGAGCTTCAAAAGGGGCCATTTGAATGCTCGCTTGATAACTATTTTTATAGGAGAACTCTACCCGCGGCACTGAATCCTGCCATGGAGCATCAAACTCCAGAATACATGCCCTCAACATGTCTTCGATCGTCTGAATGGTGCGCTCCGTTTGGCCGTCTGTCTGAGGGTGATAGGCCGTACTCAGTCTCACCTCTGTGCCCAAAGCTGCCTGGAGACCCTCCCAGAAATGTGAAGTGAACCTTGGGTCCCTGTCAGACACTATCGAGACTGGAATACCATGCAATCTCACCACATCCCGTATATACATTTGGGCCATCTTTAAGTATGTATACGACATACTGTAAGGGATGAAATGAGCCGTCTTCGTCAGCCTATCTACGATCACCCAGATCGCATCAAATCCTAGGTCGTCCTTGGCAAGTGGGTCACGAAGTCCATAGATATATGCTCCCACTTCCATTCAGGCACCTCTAAGCTCTTCAGTTCTCCACCAGGCCTCTGCCTCTCTGCCTTTACCTGCTGGCAGATTAAACATCTTTTAACAAAAATGATCACCTCACGCTTCATGTGTCTCCACCAGAATTGATCGCATAGATCTTTGTACATCTTCTTTCCCCCTGGGTGGATACTGAACCGACTAGTGTGGGCTCGCTCCAATATTCCTCTACGCAGTTCTGGTGTATCTGGGACTACCCATCGGTTGCCCAGTCTCAAAGAGTCATCTTCAGCCACTCTGAACTTTGATGGCTGACCCTGAAGTATCAATGATGTCCATCTCTGAATCTCTTTATCCAACTTCTGGGCCTTCCTGATTGCCTCAAATATATCTGGCTCCGCCAATAAGGTCGACACTCGCACAGGCGACGTGTCTACATCGAAGTCATAGCCCAGATGGCAGTAAGAAGTCATCAAAGCTGACAAACGCATGGCGTCTTCTGCAGTACTCTTCACCTTCCGACTTAAGGCATCTGCTATCAGGTTCGCTTTACCTGGATGGTACTCAATTTCACAATCATAGTCTTTGAGCAAATCCATCCACCTTATTTGCCTCATATTCAACTCTGCCTGAGTGAATAAGAACTTCAGGCTCTTATGATCAGTATATATAGTGAAGGACGTGCCATACAAGTAATGCCTCCAGATCTTCAAGGCAAATATGATGGCCGCCAGTTCCAAATCATGCACTGGATACCTGGCTTCGTGTGGCTTCAGTTGCCTCGATGCATAAGCCACTACATGCTTATCTGCATCAACACACAGCCCAAACCCTGTAATGATGCATCCGTATATAAAGTGAATATCTTATCTTCCGACGGAATCACCAGCACAGGCGCTGTAGTCAAACGACGCTTCAGCTCTTGGAAGCTTTCCTCACAAGCTTCAGACCAAAAGAAGGGGACTCCCTTCTGAGTCAGCTGTGTCAGGGGTTTGGCAATCTTCGAAAAACCCTTGACGAAACGTCGGTAATATCCTGCCAAACCGAGAAAACTCCTTATCTCAGGTACAGAAGTGGGTGCAGCCCACTCCATCACAACTTCAATCTTCTTGGGATCCACAGATATCACATGGCTAGATATGACATGGCCTAAGAATACCACGCTGTCCAACCAGAACTCGCACTTACTAAGCTTTGCATATAACTGATGATCCCTAAGGATCTGAAGCACTGTCCTCAAGTGCCTTACATGCTCTTCTTCAGTCCGAGAGTAAATAAGTATGTCGTCAATGAATACTATGACGAACTGATCCAAATATGGCTGGAACACCCTGTTCATCAAACTCATGAAGACAGCTGGGGCATTCGTCACCCCAAAAGGCATGACCAGGAATTCATAGTGCCCATATCTAGTCCTGAAAGCCGTCTTCTGAACATCATCTTCTCTTACTCGAATCTGATGGTACCCCGACCTTAGATAGATCTTACTGTAGAGCCTCGTACCCTGCAACTGATCGAACAAGTCATCGATCCTCGGAAGTGGATACTTGTTCTTTACTGTAGCTTTGTTCAACTGCCTATAGTCAATGCATAGACGCATCGATCCATCTTTCTTCTTAACAAATAAGACAGGCGCACCCCATGGCGATACGCTAGGGCGTATGTAGTTTTTGTCTAGGAGCTCTTGCAATTGAATCTTTAGCTCTCTTAGCTCCGCTGGTGCCATCCTATACGGGGCACGAGAAATTGCAGACGTCCCAGGTAGCAACTCAATCCCAAACTCGACCTCTCTCGTCGGTGGGAATCTGGGAATCTCCTCCGGAAAGACATCAGGAAACTCCGCCACTACGGGCACATCCTCAACCTTTAATTCCTTCCTCTTATCCGTCATATCAACAGCATAGATAAGATATCCTGCATGACCTCGTTCCAATAGCTGTGTCATCTTGACAGCAGATATTAACGGAATCTTCGGACGGGAACCATCTCCATAAAATGTCTACTGGACTCCCAATACAGATCTAAATCGGACAGTCCTCTGCCTGCAGTCTACCACTGCCTGATACTTGTTCAGGATATCGATGCCCACAATGCAATCGAAGTCTGACATTCTCAGCACAATCAAATCTGATCTTAGCTCATTATCCTCAAAATAAATGAGGCCATCATAGACAATCTGATCCGTAGTCAAACTTCTTCCAGCGGGGGTCGAGACCATAAGAGGCATGGGGGACGGAGAAGTGCATATGTGGTGCCTTTCAACAAAACTCGTCGACACAAAAGAGTGTGACGCACCTGTGTCTATCAATATAAGAGCAGGGTGCGTAAATAAAAGACACGTACCCGCTATAACTTCCTCCGGGGCCGCTGTAGCCTGCTCCCTCGTCAAAGCATACACCTGTCCCTGAGGTGGCCCCGCGGGCTGACCTCCATACTGTCTTGGCACAAAAGGTGGCCGGTGTTGTGCCGTTCTGTCCGTAGGTCTCCCCGTAGAGCTCTGCTGTTTTCCCCTGTTGGGACACCGCCTGAGCAAAGTGGCCTCTGTCGCCACAGACATAACATCCTACGCAGTCCTTTGCCAAATGTGGTTGCCCACAAAGAGTGCACTGAACTCTTCCAGATCTGTCTCCCTGAGACTGTCCTCTCCCAGATGGAGCATCATTCCTACCTTTCCCTTTCCATCGATTCTCGGGCCTCTTGCCACTGAATCTCGATGCTGAAGTGTTCCCCCTAGGCTTAAACTGATCACCCCTGAGCTTCAAATTGTCAGAAGTAGATCTCTGAGGGGGTGCCGGAGGTGGCACAGCATCAGGATATGCACCGACTCCCAGTTCAGCTAGCTCAGCTCGTGAGAGTGCATCATCAAAACAGGCAGGGCCATAAGTGATCACCCTGTCATACAGTTCAGGCCTTAAGCCCTTCATGAAGTTCCGCATCTTCGCTTGAGTGCTTGCAGCAATGTGTGGCACATATCGTAGTAAGGAACAGTATGTAGAGCATAGTCAGATACAGGCATGGTACCTTGTCTTAAACTGGTAAACTCATCCTCCTTGGCCTGTCTTGCAGCGACTGAGAAATAGCGGTTTAGAAACCGCGTTCGGAACATCTTCCAATTCACTTCCTGTCCCAGAGCCTCTTGCTCAATCACTGTGGTTTTCCACCACATCAGTGCCTTCTTGGACAGCTGAAATTCTGCTAATCGGATCCAGGCCGTCTTTGCACAAAGCGCTGCCACAAATATCTGTTCGATCCTCTCTAACCATTCCTCCGCTTTCTCTCCTGATTCAGTTCCCTCGAACATCGGAGGTCGATACATCATAAACTGAGCCAAGCTCAATTCCCCAGGTAGCAACTGCTGTTCAAAGGGTTCCTCTCCCAAGGCTGGTGGTGGCAATGGGTTCGTACGCCCATCACTTGCATTTACACTAATGGCGTCACCCACTTCTATGTTTGCTGCCATGCTGCAACACAAGGGTTAATAACAACACCAAAAGCAATTCATAAAACTCATCGTTAGATAATTGAACATGTTAGTATAACATCTTCTTCTTTATGAATAACATACATATAAACATGTCCAAAAGTAAGCACATAGCTAACTTATTGCTAAGGCTACCCTTCACTCATTCCCGAGTTATCTAACCACTGCTCTGATACCACTAATGTGGGGTCTTCCCACCTTAACAGTGATTAAAAGACATAAGAATGACTAATCATGCATTAAGGTAACATCTTAAGGTTTTGGTTGTCACACGAGCTAACAGGATTACAGGCCAAAATACAAAACTTCAAAAATAATTCATTACATTCTAAAAGAATGTCATTTTAGATTTACACTACTCCTAGAGTAGATACTAATCATAACTTGAATCCTATACATTCCTGTGTCCCTCGTAGCTCACTGCCTCAACCCGACCCTTAGTCCTGCCGTCCAAAAGTGTACCTACAGGGACAACACATCATGAGCATATACAATCTTACGTAGCATCATAAAAACATCATAGCAAATGCATGATTGTTAAGTAAATATGCTGGATTTCTCATTAACTTCTTATTGTTGTCCCTGATTTATAATCATGCATATGGGGCGTCTTACCCCCGTGGCATCTTACCACAATATCATCGTATGGCCTCTTACCATATGGGGCATCTTACCCCATGGCATCTTACCACAATACATCGCATGGCCTCTTACCATGTGGGGCATCTTACCCCGTGGCATCTTACCACAATACATCGCATGGCCTCTTACCATGTGGGACATCTTACCCCGTGGCATCTTTCCACAATTACATCGTATAAATGTCATCATATAAGCATCGTATAAGCAATAAACATCGTATGAGCTTCATCGTATAACATCGTATAAACATCATCGTGTAAACATCGTATAAACATCGTCATTTCATTGTGAATACTCATGCAATAAAAGCATAGTCGTAGTATAAAGATGTGTGTTACCGTCCGATGCCCGTACGCCTCTTACGTACCTTTTCAAAAGGAGGAGGAGTCAACAGACTTTATCTCCTTGATGGTGCCGGTACCTGGGATGGTTCTACAAGACCACATAATACCATATTAGATGCCTCAAAACCATCTCACATCATAAACTTAACAAAATAAAACATCATTATATTTTTCAACTTTCTGCTTCTATCGATCGATCGGCCCAAGGTCTCGATCGATCGAGACACTGTGCACAAATAGTGCCTTAGCATTCTGTCTCGCTCGATCGATCGAAACATTTTACCGATCGATCGAGGAGCCTCACCGATCGATCGGCACCAAAATTTTGAAAACATGCATTAGACCTTCTGTCTCGCTCGATCGATCGGGACCAAATCTCGATCGATCGAGAGCTCTGAAAAATCGGGATTTTCCCCAGACTTTTGAGCACCTCTTTTCATACCATCTTTTCTACTTCATAACACATCTTTCATGCTGAAACAAACATGTGAAGAACTTCATAAAATATCCATGTAAGCTCTTAAATCAAAGGTTTAACAAAACCTAAGCTAACATGCATCATAACATCATCATAATCTTCATCCTCAACCATCCTATACAAAAACAGAGTATCTTCTTCTTTGTCCAGGTTTTTCGAGCACATAGATTCATAACAAGAAATCTATCACATAAATCATGTAAAATGCTCAAACAACCATGCTAGTAGTTACTTAATACTACCATGTAAGCATCCTTACCAAGGTTTCACCCAAGTCTACACTTAGCATGCGTTAAATACAACCCACCAAACCCAAGCTCAAACATAAACCCAGAAAAACAGGGTACCCACTTACCCCTCTCTTTTTGCTCCTCTTTTTGCAAGGATTTGAACACCTTCTTACCAAGCTTTTTCATTGCCTTACAGCTGCTAAGCTGGAACGAAAATGGGGGGAGCAAGGGAAGGAGAAGGGAATGATTTGGCTGCAAAAGTGATTGGAAGCATGGGCATGACCAAGTGGGGGTATGGGCTTTGACAAGTGGGAAAAAGGGGAGGTGGCCGAGTAGGGGGGGGTGGTGTGGTTGGGGTGCCTTGAGGTGTTTAATTGTGTCCCGGTATATAGTACGATGTATTAAAATATCCTCACTCGATATTTTCTAACTTCATTTAATTAATACATCCCTTAAAACACCCAACATGTTCCCCACAACATATCATCATAACATAAATCGTGGCCCCCAATTTAAATACACCACAACCCTTAAACACATCATAATTTATCATCGTAGAACATAATCATATCACATTTCGGGGGTATTACACCCTACCTCATGGAGAATGATAATCGACGATTAACAATACACGGTGTGATTCCCAAAATCAACACCACATGGACCAACTTACCGAATCTTTCAAAGAGTCCCAAATAGGTATAAAACTACCTCCTTCCCACAAGGGAAGTGCCATCGAACTCGAGATCCACAAGTCTCGAACCACCGTTCGGAAAAACTGGATACAATAACACCCATTGTATCCCAAATACACGGGTTCCCTCAGATCGAGTCAATAACGACCTGATGACTCTCTTGTTGGTACTCCAACATCATGAGCTGTCCCAGACAAGTCTCACCAAGATTAAACATAAACATATACACGTTTCAGTGAGGCATACACAACCTCAACCTCAAATGACGTGGTGACTACTAGAGTCCACCACAATCCACATCGTATCACCTTACGATTTGCCAACTTGGTTCCAACGAGCAGTATAACGGCTCTAGCAAGCCCCTCATGGTACTGCACACACGCGGCAGACAAACTAGTCTCTGCCTCTTTAGGTTTACCTCAAACCCACCAACAAGACGGATGTTTCGCAAGGCATATCATACCATGGGAAGAAAAATCAATAGAGTAGTGGGTCTGTACCCAACGTTCCTCTAATGCCGATACACCCTGGACACTCCAGTGTCCCTATGTACTTAAGATAACCTGATCCTACTCCCTTAGGACCCATCGTACACCCTCATGGGTGGTGTGACCATGTCTACCACATGTCATATCAATAGAAAGCGAGTAATTCCTCCACGATTACTCCTGTCATCAATTTACATGGCCAAAAAGCCATTCCAACGAGCATACCTCAAGGGTATCACCACTCGTAATATGATCATCTCAAACATATGCTGCGGTACAATCACAAGTACAGCGCGTCCATCCATTTCTCGAGCAACCCGCTCGGTATAAGGGTCACGTCAACCGGTGACGTAGACACCACCTTGTGCCCGGCACTGGCACCCAAGGCATATAACTAAATACGTATACTCAACGCATTGTTCATCGTAACGATGATGCATGTCTAATAAGACATCTCCTACACCATCGGCATCGTCATCCCGTTACGACACATGCCAACTCATGGCATCTAAGGCCTGTTCCCTTGAAAACCTGACTGTCCTCCCCGAGTGGGGCAATGCCGAGAGACGTGGCCCATCTTGCCACAACTATAACAAGCAGGGCAATTACTCGAATAGTGTGGTCCACCACAATTGTTGCACCTTATCTCCCCCGATCTATTCCCTTGCATAGGCCCTCGGTTGGTCAACCAATTGTTCTTCCTGTTTTCTTGCTTCCGGCCAAAAGATTTCTTCCCACTGAACCGTGAGGATGAAGAAGCACCACGAGGCTTAAATGACTCTCCTCGGGGCCTCAAGCTATCAGTAGCTTGCCTCTGTTGTGGCACCTGTGGGGGTACAACACTAGGGTATGCTCCAACTCCAATCTCCGCAAGCTCTGCTCTTGTGAGAGCATCATCGAAAGAAGTGGGGTTGTTGGTGATAACCCGGTCAAAAAGCTCCGACCGTAACCCCTTCAGAAAGTGTCTCATATTTGCATGTCCGCTTGTGGCAATATGCAGAACATAACGTAGTAATGAAGAATAGTGCATAGCATAGTCTGACACTGACATACCTCCTTGCTTTAGGTTTGTGAACTCATCTTCTTTTATCTGTCTCGAAGCCGCCGAGAAATACCGGTTCAGAAACCGGGTTCTAAAAAGAGTCCAATCAATCAATACACCCTGAGCCCTTAGTTCCATCACTATAGTCCTCCACCACATGGAAGGTTTCTTCGCTAGCTGGAACTTCGCCAATCTCAGCCATGCCGTCCTTGCACAAGGGGCGGACACAAAAATCTGTTCCAGTCTCTCAAGCCATTCCTCAGCCTCTTCCCCTGACTCTGTCCCCTCAAACATAGGTGGGTGGAAGGTCAGAAACTGAGTCAAACTGATCTCACCAGGTAGTAACAACTAAGCCACTGGTTCCATGCCTACAGCTGGTGGAGGTAGAGGGTTCGTCTGACCAATACTCGCATTAACACTGCCAACGTCACCCACCTCTTCATTGAGGTTTCCTAAGTTCATAGCCGCAATGCTGTAACACAAGGGTTAACAACGATCCCAAAACAATAAATATGTCATGCCGTTAGATAACATAAACAATAATAAGCATGTTAGTGTAACAACATATACATCAATATACAACATATGCATAAACATGCCCAAAATGTAAGCACCTAGCCAATCATGCTAAGGCTACCCTTCACTCGTTCCCGGGTTCTCTAACCACTGCTCTGATACCACTAATGTAAGGACCCTAGTTCCTTAAATACCGATTAAAGGCATAATTAGAGCTAACATAAATTATCAGAGTAAAATGATCGTGTTGAGACTATGAGCCTTACATGCCAAAATAAGGACTATCAAGTGGATTAGTTACATCCCCAATCAAAAGAATGTTTTTACTATAGCTTTACACTACTCCTAGAGTAGATACTATACAAAAGTAATCCTGTCCTTCATCTATCAAAAGTGTTCTTCACAAGCTCACCGCCTCAACCCGCTTTAGCCCCTGTCTATCATGCCAAAATGTACCTACAAGGACAACCCCCAAAACATGAGCATATAATAATTCATATACAATGTTTTTACTATAGCTTTACACTACTCTTAGAGTAGACACTATACAAAAGTAATCCTGTCCTTCATCTATCAAAAGTGTTCTTCACAAGCTCACCGCCTCAACCCGGTTTAGCCCCTTTCTATCATGCCAAAATACCTACAAGGACAACCCCCAAAACATGAGCATATAATAATTTCGCATACAACACAATAAGAATATAAGGCGTAAATGCATAAATCATAATAAAACACTTCCTATTTTTTTCCATGCATTTTAAACGCTTCCTTTTGGGTTGTCACTGTACCATAACTCATGAGCATAATCAATAGATTATTTAATGGTTTACACATGTCATGACATAACACCGTTCCATATTCATCAATTACCAATCCCTAGTCTGTTCATCACAATGTATTTTAATGCCCCTCGCTTCACATATAGGCGGCATAGAATAACCTCGCTTCAATGGACATGCGGCGCTCCCACCCCTCGCTTCACATTTTAGCGATAAAATACTCTTTCCTCGCCTCGTATGACAACCATGCTTCAATGTGACATGCGGCGCTCCCACCCCTCGCTTCACATTGAGCGGCACCAAACAAATAGCGGCAAGCATTAAAATCGACCATGACTCATGGGATATGCACCAACAATCATCACATGCATATATGGTTATCATGCATAAATTCGACATGTATTTGCATCCACAATGAACATTTCCACATATACTCGTATCCACAATGCATAATCAATGAGTATAATAGATACATGTACCGTTGGGGGCCCGTACGTCCTCTACGTACCTTTCCAAAAGTGGAATTTGATATGGCTTCACTTCCTTGGTTGCCTCGCCACCTAGGATGGTTCTACACAATCACACAACCCCATATTAGAAGCCAAATACCAAAAATTCGTCAAAAAAATCCATTTCCCATTTTTCTGCTGCTGGCGATCGATCGCTACAACGAGGCGCTCGATCGCGAGCCTCACCGATCGATCGCTTCGATGTAGCGATCGATCGCTTGATCTTTCTGCCTCGAGGCGATCGATCACGCCATACATGGCGATCAATCACCTGCCTTGCATTTTTGACACTGCCCTTTGGCGATCGATCGCGCCATTTCCGGCGATCGATCGCCGCAGCCTGTACACGCGATTTCTCCATTTTTAAGCCATAAATTCTCCTACAATCTTACCAACACTTACACCAACAAATCCAAAACATAAAAACACTAAAAACCTTCAATAAACACCATCAAACAACCAAAAATCTAACACCCAACCAAAAGCATACCAATCCCAACAAACCCATCTCAAAAACTCAAATATCAAACTCAAATCAAAATAAATCTTTGCAAAAACAACAAGGAAGGATATATACCCTTCCTAGACCTCAAATATTACCAAGAATCACACCAAAATAGATTTTGCAAAGGTTTCTCTTCCACCTTGGAGCCAATTTCGAAAATGAGAGTGGGTTAGGGTTGGAAAGAGTGAGTTGGGGGTTTTTGGGTAAAGTGATTGGTAAAGGTGGGGTAGTGGGATTTAAGAGGGAATAAATTAAAAATTGTATCCCAATAATTAATATGATGTATAAAATACCCCAACATGGTATTTTAAAAGCATTTTACCAACATGAACCCAAAACCTCAATTAAATCCATGCTTTCCAATTAATTGCCAACCATAATAAATAAGTCATATTAATTCCCGATTTTCCCAACATGCACAATAAACATCCCGAAATGCATCCCTGGTCTCGCCTACCATGTGACTAAGCATTTAATATGATAATTAAATCCAGCACATAAATCAATTATCACCATAATTAATCATATAAACATAATTAATGCCCAAATTGTAATTAATTATTTCGGGGATATCACAATACTCCCTTACATATAAGATTTCGTCCTCGAAATCGCATGCACTTACCCCAAAATGAAACTAAACATAAATAACATACCAGAAAATAGTTCCGGGTAGTGCTGCACCATATGCCGCTCCGTCTCCCACGTAGCCTCCTCGACACCCCTGCGATCCCACTGAACCTTGATCATAGGTATCACTTTGTTCCGAAGTTTGCGGTCTGCTCGATTCAGAATTCTAACAGGCCGTTCCACATAAGATACATCGGATTCTAACTGAACCTCGGGAAGGCTGCAACACATGACGGATTCCGGCTCATACTTCCGCAACATAGACACATGGAACACATCATGTATACCCCACAAAGAAGGTGGCAAGGCCAGTCGGTAAGCTAAGGTGCCAATGCGCTGCAAAATCTCGTACGGTCCAACATACCTCGGAGACAATTTTCCCCGCATCCCAAATCGCACAACACCTCTGAAAGGCGAGATCTTCAAGAAGACCTTATCTCCAAACTGGAACTCCAACGGTCTCCACCGTTTATTCGCATAAGCTGCCTGTCTGTCTTGGGCTGCTTTCATTTTCTGCCTTGTCATCTTTATCTTCTCTTCCATTTCTCGAACCAGTTCCGGTCCTCCGACCGATTTACAATCCAAGTCATCCCAACATAAGGGTGATCTACACCGTCTGCAATAAAGGGCCTCAAAAGGAGCCATCTGAATGCTTGCCTGGTAGCTATTATTATAAGAAAACTCTACCAAGGCTACTGAATCCTGCGAAGAAACATCGAACTCCAATACACAAGCCCTCACCATGTCCTCGAACGTTTGGATAGTATGCTCAGTCTGGCCATCCGTCTGAGGATGATAAGCAGTGCTCAGCCTAACTTCAGTCCCCAAGGCTGACTGAAGACCCTCCCAAAAATGAGATGTGAATCATGGGTCTCGATCCGACACTATGGAAATGGGGATCCCATGCAATCTTACCACATCTTGAATATACAACTGTCCCATCTTCAAATAGGTGAAGGTCATGCTATAAGGAATGAAGTGAGCCACCTTGGTCAATCTATCCACAATCACCCAAATGGCATCAAAACCCGAGGCACTCCTCGGCAAGTGAGTCACGAAATCCATGGAGATGTGTTCCCACTTCCACTTTGGTATCTCCAAGCTTTTCAACTCGCCGCTAGGTCTCTGCCTCTATGCCTTAACTTGCTGGCAGATCAAGCACCTCTTAACAAAAGTGACGACATCACACTTCATTCTTTTCCACCAAAACTGATCACGTAGATCCTTATACATCTTCTTTCCGCCTGGGTGGATACTAAGTATGCTACTATGAGCTCGCTCTAAGATCCCTCTACGCAACTACGGTGTATTCGGAACCACCCAACGGTTACCCAATCTCAAGGATCCGTCCTCGGCCACTCTGAACTTCGATGGCTGACCAAGATGTACTAAAGATAACTATCTCTGAATCTCATCATCTAACTTCTGAGCTCTCCTGATGTTCTCATAGATATCTGGCTCAGCTAATAAGGACGATACATACACAGGTGATGTATCTATACAACAATCATAACCCAGATGGCAATAGGAAGTCATCATGGCTGACAAATGGATGATGTCCTCAGCAGTACTCCTCACTTTTCGGCTCAAAGCGTCGGCTGTCAAGTTAGCTTTTCCGGGATGGTACTCAATCTCAATCATAGTCCTTGAGTAAGTCCATCCATCTTCTCTGCCTCATGTTCAGCTCTGCTTGAGTGAATATGAACTTCAGGCTCTTATGGTCCGTGTATATGGTGAACGACGTACCATACAGATAATGCCTCCAAATCTTTAGGGCGGAGATGATAGACGCCAGTTCCAAGTCATGGACTGGGTATCTATTCTCATGCGGCTTCAACTGCCTCGATGCATAAGCCACCACATGCTTATCTTGCATCAATACACACCCAAGGCCGTGAAGCGATGCATCAGTATAAAGGACAAACCTAGTGTTCTCCGAAGGAATCACTAACACAGGCGCCGTCGTCAACTGGTAATTCAACTCCTGGAAGCTCTCCTCACAAGCTTCTGACCAAAAGAACGGTACTCCCTTCTGGGTCAACTGTGTCAACGGCTTGGCGATCTTTGAAAATCCCTCGATGAAACGTCGATAATAACCGGCCAAACCAAGGAAGCTCCGTATCTCGGGCACAGAAGTGGGTGCAGCCCACTCCATCACAGCCTCAATCTTCCTGGGATCCACCGTTATCCCACTGCTAGATATGACATGCCCTAGAAACACTACACTGCTCAACCAAAATTCACACTTGCTGAGCTTGGCATACAACTGGTGATCCCTGAGAATCTGGAGTACTGTCCTCAAGTGTTTCGCATGCTCTTCCTCACTCGGAGAGTAGATAAGTATGTCGTCAATAAATACAATGACGAACTGATCAAGATATGGCTGAAATACTCTGTTCATCAAACTCATAAAGACCGCTGGGGCATTCGTCACACCGAACGGCATCACTAGGAACTCATAGTGCCCATATCGAGTTCGAAACACTGTCTTCTGCACATCTTCCTCTCTGACCCGAATCTGGTGGTACCCGGATCTCAAATCAATCTTGCTATATAGTCTGGTACCCTGCAACTGATCAAACAAATCATCAATCCTTGGGAGAGGATACTTGTTTTTCACTGTGGCCTTATTCAGTTGCCGGTAATCGATGCACAACCGCATCGAACCATCCTTCTTCTTCACAAAGAGAACCGGTGAGCCCCATGGCGATACGTTCGGGCGTCCATATCCCTTGTCAAAGAGATCCTGCAACTGCTCCTTCAATTCCCTTAACTCCGCCAGTGCCATCCTGTAAGGTGCACGAGAGATAGCGGATTTCCCCGGTAATAACTCAATCCCAAACTCGACTTCTCTAGCCTGTGGGAATCCGGGAATCTCCTCCGGGAATACATCAGCAAACTCTGCTACCACTGGTACATCCTCAACTCTCAACTCTTTATTCTTTCCCGACGTGTCCACGGCATAGATTAGATAGCCCGTGTGACCACGTTCCAACAACTGAGACATTTTGACTGCCGAAATCAACGGAATCTTCGCACGAGAACCGTTGCCATAAAAAGTCCACTGTATCCCCAAATCAGATCTGAACCTCACTGTTCTCTGTCGACAATTTACCACTGCCTGGTATCTGTTCAGAATGTCAATACCCACGATGCAGTCGAAGTCTGACATGCCTAATACAATCAAATCTGCCTTCATCTCGTTGCCCTCAAAATAAATGAGGCAATCCGCAAGAAACTGATCGGCAATAACATTTCTTCCAGTGGGTGTCGAGACCATGAGAGGCGTGGGTAACGAAGACGTGCGCATATGGCGTCTCTCCACAAAACCAACAGATACAAAAGAGTGGGAGGCACCTGTATCTATCAAAATAAAAGCACGGTACGTAAATAAATGGCACATACCGGCAATCACCTCCTCTGGGGCTGCCTGTGCCTGCTCTCTGGTCAGTGCATACACCTGTCCCTGGGACGGTCCCACTGTCTGACCTCCCGATGGTCGAGGCATAGTCTGCTGCCTCTGATGCACCGTTCTGTCTTCAAATCTCGGACTGTTCCCTTGAAAACCTGACTGTCCTCCCCGAGTGGGGCAATGCCGAGAGACGTGGCCCATCTTACCACAACTATAACAAGCAGGGCAATTTCTCGAATAGTGTGGTCCACCACAATTGTCGCACCTTATCTCCCCCGATCTATTCCCTTGCATAGGCCCTCGGCTGGTCGACCAATTGTTCTTCCTGTTTTCTTGCTTCCGGCCAAAAGATTTCTTCCCACTGAACCGTGAGGATGAAGAAGCACCACGAGGCTTAAATGACTCTCCTAGGAGCCTCAAGCTATCAGTAGCTTGCCTCTGTTGTGGCACCTGTGGGGGTACAACACTAGGATAGGCCCCAACTCCAATCTCCGCAAGCTCTGCTCTCGTGAGAGCATCATCGAAAGAAGTGGGGTTGTTGGTGATAACCCGGTCAAAAAGCTCCGGTCGTAACCCCTTCAGAAAGTGTAAGGACCCCCGTGCCCTTAACCCGTTATTAGTGTATTAATCCATACCATTAGTGCATATAATCATAAAATCATGGGGAAAAGCCATGTGCAAGTGCTACACCATATTAGTGATCCATAAAATTCCTTGCATTTAACCCACATAATATGCAAATCCCCCAACCAAGATTACATATATGACATGCACCCTTATAATACACTAACATGCTCTTAGTTCATTTAGCAATTCCATATTTAATTGCATGCAACCCATAAATGAACAGAGAAAAGCCGTAGCCCATTTATACATTCCATATACACGTAAAATGTACTCACATAAGAGCACCCAATGAATGAGCGTGTATCTGATGTATAAAGCACTCTACCGGATACCGTTACTGGTACTTCAATCCTGGAAGCACCTCCCAAGCACAGCTCGATCTCAACACTGGATCTATGTACTTATTCAACCAGCTCTGGTACTTCGATCCTGGAAGTACCTCTATCATCAGCCCGAGCTCAACTCCAAAGCTACTGCTGTTGCACCTGTGTTACCTGCCCCAACAAAGACAGCCCCCACACGGGGTGAGCATACCAATACCACCAATCCAACAAGCATAACATTGCAATTCAAATACAGAATGTAAATGCTATAATTTAAATGATACTCCCTGGATGGTAACACCCTCATCCGGGATCCCCTGTATTGTCCCTGTTCTCACAATAACCAAACTCATCACATGCCCAAAACCAGTTAATCGTCACATAGATTAACTAATACCGTTCTATTATGCCAGTTCCATGATCAATATGGTAAAAACATAATATAAAAGACCATAGATATCACATATATCTATCCAATAATTCCATATTCCCGTTTCATTGCTCGCTCCACAATGGCGGCATACTAAACCTCGCGCACGTTCAACAATAGCGGCATCATAACCGATGGTCGATCAACGGCGATAGCATCCCAAATCATTGCTCGGTCAATAGCGGCACCGTATGGTTCCCAATTTATAACCATTTGATGCAATTACTATTTACCATGCATGTTGCTATCCATTATAGCAAATTTCATGCACCATGCATTTCAATACCTATCCGATGCAATTACCACATGCCACATATGTCAATGTCCATATAACGCAATTATTACACACCATGTGTTCCAATACCCATTTAGTACAATTTCCACACACCATGCATTTTACAGTTGCAATACTAAAATAGGCTATGCTCGTACGTCATACGTACCTTAAGTCTCCGTAGTCCAAGCCAAACATTGCTTGAGTTCCATGCCTCGAGAAATATGTGCTAAAACACATAAACAACTCACAATCAAGAATAAGCATGCGACCACGTGCCTAAGAACGTTCAAAACTCCCCAAACATATCGTCTATCCATGACGATTACCAAAATAAAAGCCACCCGGCTAAGTATGCATAACACCCAAAGCACACCAATTTACAAGTTTAAGAGATAGCCAAAAACTCAACCGAGAGTTCCGTTTAATTTAACTTGGCTCCAACCAAACCATTTTAAAAGTCTAACATTCCCATTGGAATGTGAACATTGCCCAGAAGCCGACCATTAAAGTCGCGAATCCAAAATCCCACGAAAAAGCCAAGAAAACCAACAAAATCTTGCTGGCGATCGATCGCTATGCCGGGCGATCGATCGCTAGCCCCTCGGCGATCGATCGCTCGATATAGCGATCGATAGCCAGACCTTACTGGCGCGAGGCGATCGATCGCTCAAAAGTGGCGATCGATCGCCACAATGCATAAAAGCCTACTGCCAGCGGGCGATCGATCGCTCGCTACAGGCGATCGATCGCTACGACCTGCAACACGAAAATCTCCATTTTTGAAAGCTTGAAACCTCCACAAATCATACCTCAACTCCTCCCAACTCAAAACCACAACCAAACCACACACAAGGACCTCCAATAAGGGTGCTCAACCCAAAATAAAACAAACCCAAAAGATTTATGATTTTTACCAAAATCACCAAAATCAAACTAAACCCAAAACTCAACCAAAACCAACAAAATCTCAATCCAAACGAAGATAAAAGCGAGGGGAAGGAGATTACCAACTTATCTTCGAAGAATCCGGCTCCTAAATCGAGCCTCCGGCCATTTTTTTCTCCAAAGAGAAAAAGATGAGGGTTAGGGGGGAAAGGGTTTACACGAAAAGGGGAGAGAGGAGAGGGAGAGAAGTGATTCCGTGCCAAATTACGGAAATCTCGAGTCCAACGGGTATGTATAGCAAAAATGCCACAACACACCAATACCTCCACAAATACATCATGATTCAATAAAAATCATCTATTTTCAAAAACTCTCTCTCCAACACCAAATCCCCAGACTGGCCCCAACACAAAGTACTCCGGACCCCAAATCACACCAAAGACCAAAATCCAAGGTCATCGCCACGATGAGAATACAATCTCATCCCTTGGATCCAACGACTCAAAAAAAACCGGATTTAAAATCCCCGGGAGTCCCAAACCGCAATTAATTCTTAATTGCCACAAATAAAATCCCTTAAGGATTAATACCACGCCGGGATTAACACCATTAATCCCCGGACATCACAATTATCCCCCACTAATAAAATTTTGTCCTCGAAATTGCACCGGTGTACTCCACGTAACACCAGGACTACACAAACAAAACAAAGCCAAGACCCCGATTCTGAACCTCCTTAGAATCGAATTAACAACTGCGAGAGTACCAGTCTCGCACCAAGCCCTAAAATAGAGCAAACGCCAAAACCAATACAAACCCGAAAGATAAAGATAACAACATACCTCGACGTGAATCGTCCCAGAAGTCAGTCCACCATGACTGAAACTCAACCAAACCTTCCTTGATCTCGACATAGATATCTCCCCATGATATCTCCAGTACTTGCCCACGATGCTTAACACGCATCGTTATGATGAGGACTACTAGCATACGACAGTATACTCACAGAAAATCCGGTTTCGCTCCTAGCCCATCTCCTCCAAAGGAGTAGTTGCACCACTTGCAACCCGGACCGGGTTACCCAGGGTCACTGATCCATGCAAAACACATCACCGAGGATGTTTACACCGGTGTGTTCCAAGAAATCATATCTTGGTCCCGACACACCATCAAGACTCCATAAAGTCTCTAGTTCCACAGAGGTCACGCAAAACAATCAATTGCATTCCTGCACACGTGTCAACCATGACACTAAACAAACCCGAATCCCGGCCATTCCTCATTTATCATTGGATCCAACAATCCTAAAACAGGAAGGCTATCGAATTATCCAACAAGAATTACCATGGTCCCAAAACACGACAATCCCTCCTCAGGGGAAGTCAAACGGACCCCACGATCATTCATCAGAATGCATCGTGCCATCGAGATTACCAATCTCAAGGTTCCACAATCTCACACCGGAGATTCACTAAACCAGGCATACTAATCCACGTTCAACAAGGAACAAAATAAAGTTGGCATTCGTATACACACACGGCATACATGCCCACGCACCAACACCACATGCATACACTATGCAATAGACTCGGTTATCTCCAATCATACCCAAATCCCAAAACCAACTGTCAAACCTCGATTATTCTCACCCCGCGGAGAATGATGGTTGACAAACCAAAACCAAAGGGTGTGATTTCAACATCACCACCGCACGAATCAAAACAACGAATCTCCCCAAAAGATTCAACCGGTAGGTATTATAATACCGCCTTCCTCTCAAGGAACATGTCATGAACCCATGATCCTCCAATCATCGAACCACCGTTCGGAAACCTGGATATATCTACCAGAATATATCGCGGAACTAAAAGTACGCAATTGGTTAAATAGTGCATCAAAGAAACTATTGCCAAAACAAAACCCGTATACGCCATGTATACCCAACCTAGTAATGCTCTGTACTAATACCATAGTACTACACGACCTCGAGCATTACCTCAGAGATGTCTCCTCAAACGTCTCACCGAGGTAAGAAATCCATTACTCGGCCCAACACCAGTAATGCTTACTATGGCTAATTTACAATCAATCCACGACCTATGCAAGCTGTCTCCAAGACAGTACAATCCAAACTTCTCCAAGAGACAAAATCAATATAGTAGTGTCACCCCACTAACTATATCTCACAAACCATTGAGACTCCCATTGCATGCCATATGCAAGGATGCTCAACTAGAGCTAACAACGACTTGTTGACACTCACGTTGGTAATATCAACAAACTTGAGCTGTCCCAGTACAAGTCCCTCAAAACAATGGCGTATAAACGTCCCCGTGAGGTATTCCCTACCTCAAACACCATGCCACATAGAGACTACAAGAGTCTACCATAACCCTCATCGTATCACCATACGATTCACCAAACTCGAATCCAACGAGCATTATAATGGCTAACATAAGCACGCTAAAGTACTGCAACAATACCTGGCTAGCGATTCGCTGGCCCCATAGGCTCATACCAACCTATCAACGTGACACACGTCCCATCCCGGTATACCGTACCGCACAAACCATTAGAGTTGTGGGTCATCGCCCAACATATCTCTAAAACACCAAAGTACAATGGACTACCCGGTGTCCATGCTTAATTACCATGCAATCCTAATCCATTAGGACTTATTCCACGCCTCCAGGGTGGGTGTAACCATGCTTACTCCTCATCAGAATAACAAGCGAGTAGTTTCCTCAATGACTACTCTTACCACCAATCACTTGGCCTTAGCCAACCCTGCGAGCATACCCAAGGGTATCATTGCTCGACAAATATTTACTCCTATAACATGATGCGGTACACTCACCGGTACAATGCATCCAATGCTCCATTGAGCAAAACTGCTCGGAAAAAGTCTCGTCAACTAGTGACCCAGACTCTACCATGTGCTCACCATCGGCACTCAAACCATACAGCCAAATACATAAACATGAATGCATTAATCACCAAAATGATGCCACGCCTCCACATAGACGTCCCAAATAACATCGTCAAACCTATGACGGTACCTGTCGATACACGACACTCAAAATCTCATCGTCAAACACATGACGGTATAAACAACACATAGTATTCACAATAATGATAACAAAAGTAATATGCCATACCTCATCGCTATCAAGATAGCGGAATACCTGTATCCATCGTCCACCAGCGGTACACAAGCAGCACCCATCGCTCGTAGGCGGAATAACCCAGTGCTACGCACATAGCGGTATGACCCATCGCTATAGAATCAGCGGCATGATCCCTCGCCATAGAGTCAGCGGCATAAAACATCGCTATAGATATCCGGCGGTATGAACCATCGCCATAGATGTAGCGGAATGTACCATCGCTATATGATACCCGGCGGCATGAACCATCGCCAATAGAATACCCGGCGGCATGAACCATCGCCAATAGAATAGCGGAATAATCGCGGACTCAAGAGGTACTCACACTCATGTAGTACTTTGTTCCCGATCATCGCTACGTCATGACAGCGGCATCATCGCTTCGACGTGACAGCGGCATGTATCATCGCTTCGACACGACAGCGGCATCATCGCTTCGACATGACGGTGGTACCATCGTTCCGGCATGACAGCGGAAATACCCCTCGCTTTACAGGACAGCGGAAATACCCCTCGCTTCGACAATACCAGCGGAAAATAATATCCCTCGCTATTAATATGACAGCGGCCGTGTTCTTCGCTTCATATTAGCGGCAAATATTCTCTCATCGCTACGGTACGACAGCGGCAAGTATTCACATCGCTACGCCATAAAGCGGCAAGTATTCACATCACTACGCCACGCATGCAACCGTAATGCGTATCCCGTGTCCCAATAATTGTTTCGGCACGACAGTGGCATCATCGCTTCGACGTGACAGCGACATTTACCATCGCTTCGACGTGACAGCGGCATCATCGCTTCGACGTGCATGCAACCGTAATGCATAACCCGTATTCCCATAAACATCGTCATGAGTGTATTTTAATGCACCTCGCTCCAACATTTAGCGGCAAAGCATTAGAATCATCACTCCGATGTATATCTATGCAACCGTAATGCATAGTCCATGTCTCATAAGACCCTGCAACCACCATGGTTAGCAATAACATATTCCAATTATGAACACATATCATAAATGCACATACGCAATATAGTTGTGCCACACAACACTAACTACCATCATGCATAAGTATGTGCTTCACATTCCCATTATCATTTTCCTAGGCCCTCAACAGCCCCAAAGAGCTAACCTGGCTCTGATACCACTAATGTAAGGACCCGGTGCCCTTAACCCGTTATTAGTGTATTAATCCATACCATTAGTGCATATAATCATAAAATCATGGGGAAAAGCCATGTGCAAGTGCTACACCATATTAGTGATCCATAAAATTCCTTGCATTTAACCCACATAATATGCAAATCCCCCAACCAAGATTACATATATGACATGCACCCTTATAATACACTAACATGCTCTTAGTTCATTTAGCAATTCCACATTTAATTGCATGCAACCCATAAATGAACAGAGAAAAGCCGTAGCCCATTTATACATTCCATATACACGTAAAATGTACTCACATAAGCGCACCCAATGAATGAGCGTGTATCTGATGTATAAAACACTCTACCGGATACCGTTACTGGTACTTCAATCCTGGAAGCACCTCCCAAGCACAGCTCGATCTCAACACTGGATCTATGTACTTATTCAACCAGCTCTGGTACTTCGATCCTGGAAGTACCTCTATCATCAGCCCGAGCTCAACTCCAAAGCTACTGCTGTTGCACCTGTGTTACCTGCCCCAACAGAGACAGCCCCCACACGGGGTGAGCATACCAATACCACCAATCCAATAAGCATAACATTGCAATTCAAATACAGAATGTAATGCTATAATTTAAATGATACTCCCTGCATGGTAACACCCTCATCCGGGATCCCATGTATTGTCCCTGTTCTCAAAATAACCAAACTCATCAAATTCCCAAAACCAGTTAATCGTCACATAGATTAACTAATACCGTTCTATTATGCCAGTTCCATGATCAATATGGTAAAAACATAATATAAAAGACCATAGATATCACATATATCTATCCAATAATTCCATATTCCCGTTTCATTGCTCGCTCCACAATGGCGGCATACTAAACCTCGCGCACGCTCAACAATAGCGGCATCATAACCGATGGTCGCTCAACGGCGATCGCATCCCAAATCATTGCTCGGTCAATAGCGGCACCGTATGGTTCCCAATTTATAACCATTTGACGCAATTACTATTTACCATGCATGTTGCTATCCATTTATAGCAAATTTCATGCACCATGCATTTCAATACCTATCCGATGCAATTACCACATGCCACATATGTCAATGTCCATATAACGCAATTATTACACACCATGTGTTCCAATACCCATTTAGTACAATTTCCACACACCATGCATTTTACAGTTGCAATACTAAAATAGGCTATGCTCGTACGTCATACGTACCTTAAGTCTCCGTAGTCCAAGCCAAACATTGCTTGAGTTCCATGCCTCGAGAAATATGTGCTAAAACACATAAACAACTCACAATCAAGAATAAGCATGCGACCACGTGCCTAAGCACATTCAAAACTCTCCAAACCTATCGTCTATCCATGACGATTACCAAAATAAAAGCCACCCGGCTAAGTATGCATAACATCCAAAGCAAACCAATTTACAAGTTTAAGAGATAGCCAAAAACTCAACCGAGAGTTCCGTTTAATTTAACTTGGCTCCAACCAAACCATTTTAAAAGTCTAACATTCCCATTGGAATGTGAACATTGCCCCGGAAGCCGACCATTAAAGTCGCGAATCCAAAATCCCACGAAAAAGCCAAGAAAACCAACAAAATCTTGCTGGCGATCGATCGCTATGCCGGGCGATCGATCGCTAGCCCCTCGGCGATCGATCGCTCGATATAGCGATCGATCGCCAGACCTTACTGGCGCGAGGCGATCGATCGCTCAAAAGTGGCGATCGATCGCCACAATGCATAAAAGCCTACTGCCAGCGGGCGATCGCTCGCTCGCTACAGGCGATCGATTGCTACGACCTGCAACACGAAAATCTCCATTTTTGAAAGCTTGAAACCTCCACAAATCATACCTCAACTCCTCCCAACTCAAAACCACAACCAAACCACACACAAGGACCTCCAATAAGGGTGCTCAACCCAAAAAAAAACAAACCCAAAAGATTTATGATTTTTACCGAAATCAAACTAAACCCAAAACTCAACCAAAACCAACAAAATCTCAATCCAAACGAAGATAAAAGCGAGGGGAAGGAGATTACCAACTTATCTTCGAAGAATCCGGCTCCTAAATCGAGCCTCCGGCCATTTTTTTCTCCAAAGAGAAAAAAGATGAGGGGTAGGGGGGAAAGGGTTTACAAGAAAAGGGGAGAGAGGAGAGGGAGAGAAGTGATTCCGTGCCAAATGACGGAAATCTCGAGTCCAACGGGTATATATAGCAAAAATGCCACAACACACCAATACCTCCACAAATACATCATGATTCAATAAAAATCATCTGTTTTCAAAAACTCTCTCTCCAACACCAAATCCCCAGACTGGCCCCAACACAAAGTACTCCGGACCCCAAATCACACCAAAGACCAAAATCCAAGGTCATCGCCACGATGAGAATACAATCTCATCCCTTGGATCCAACGACTCAAAAAAACCGGATTTAAAATCCCCGGGAGTCCCAAACCGCAATTAATTCTTAATTGCCACAAATAAAATCCCTTAAGGATTAATACCACGCCGGGATTAACACCATTAATCCCCGGACATCACAATTATCCCCCACTAATAAAATTTCGTCCTCGAAATTGCACCGGTGTACTCCACGTAACACCAGGACTACACAAACAAAACAAAGCCAAGACCCCGATTCTGAACCTCCTTAGAATCGAATTAACAACTGCGAGAGTACCAGTCTCGCACCAAGCCCTAAAATAGAGCAAACGGCAAAACCAATACAAACCCGAAAGATAACAACATACCTCGACGTGAATCGTCCCAGAAGTCAGTCCACCATGACTGAAACTCAACCAAACCTTCCTTGATCTCGACATAGATATCTCCCCATGATATCTCCAGTACTTGCCCACGATGCTTAACACGCATCGTTATGATGAGGACTACTAGCATACGACAGTATACTCACAGAAAATCCGGTTTCGCTTCCTAGCCCATCTCCTCCAAAGGAGTGGTTGCACCACTTGCAACCCGGACCGGGTTACCCACGGTCACTGATCCACGCAAAACACATCACCGAGGATGTTTACACCGGTGTGTTCCAAGAAATCATATCTTGGTCCCGACACACCATCAAGACTCCATAAAGTCTCAAGTTCCACAGAGGTCACGCAAAACAATCAATTGCATTCCTGCACACGTGTCAACCATGACACTAAACAAACCCGAATCCCGGCCATTCCTCATTTATCATTGGATCCAACAATCCTAAAACAGGAAGGCTATCGAATTATCCAACAAGAATTACCATGTTCCAGTCTCTCAAGCCATTGCTCAGCCTCTTCCCCTGACTCTGTCCCCTCAAAACCTAGGTGGGTGGAAGGTCAGAAACTGAGTCAAACTGACCTCACCAGGTAGTAACAACTGAGCCACTGGTTCCATGCCTACAGCTGGTGGAGGTAGAGGGTTCGTCTGACCAATACTCGCATTAACACTGCCAACGTCACCCACCTCTTCATTGAGGTTTCCTAAGTTCATAGGCGCCATGCTGTAACACAAGGGTTAACAACGATCCCAAAACAATATATATGTCATGCCGTTAGATAACATAAACAATAATAAGCATGTTAGTGTAACAACATATAGATCAATATACAACATATGCATAAACATGCCCAAAATGTAAGCACCTAGCCAATCATGCTAAGGCTACCCTTCACTCGTTCCCGGGTTCTCTAACCACTGCTCTGATACCACTAATGTAAGGACCCTAGTTCCTTAAATACCGATTAAAGGCATAATTAGAGCTAACATAAATTATCAGAGTAAAATGATCGTGTTGAGACTATGAGCCAAAAGAATTACATGCCAAAATAAGGACTATCAAGTGGAATAGTTACATCCCCAATCAAAAGAATGTTTTTACTATGGCTTTACACTACTCCTAGAGTAGACACTATACAAAAGTAATCCTGTCTTTCATCTATCAAAAGTGTTCATCACAAGCTCACCGCCTCAACCCGCTTTAGCCCCTTTCTATCATACCAAAATGTACCTACAAGGACAACCTCCAAAACATGAGCATATAATAATTCATATACAATGTTTTTACTATAGCTTTACACTACTCCTAGAGTAGACACTATACAAAAGTAATCCTGTCCTTCATCTATCAAAAGTGTTCTTCACAAGCTCACCGCCTCAACCCGCTTTAACCCCTTTCTATCATGCCAAAATGTACCTACAAGGACAACCCCCAAAACATGAGCATATAATAATTCATATACAACGCAATATGAATATAAGGCGTAAATGCATAAATCATAATAAACCACTTCATGTTTTTTCCCATGCATTTTAAACGCTTCCTTTTGGGTTGTCCCTGTACCATAACTCATGAGCATAATCAATAGATTATTTAATGGTTTACACATGTCATGACATAACACCGTTCCATATTCATCAATTACCAATCCCTAGTCTGTTCATCACAATGTATTTTAATGCCCCTCACTTCACATATAGGCGGCATAGAATAACCTCGCTTCAATGGACATGCGGCGCTCCCACCCCTCGCTTCACATTTTAGCGGCAAATATTCTTTCCTCGCCTCATATGACAACCACGCTTCAATGTGACATGCGGCGCTCCCACCCCTCGCTTCACATTGAGGGGCACCAAACAAATAGCGGCAAGCATTAAAATCATCAAAGGATGACCATGACTCATGGGATATGCACCAACAATCATCACATGCATATATGGTTATCATGCATAAATTCGACATGTATTTGCATCCACAATGCACATTTCCACATATACTCGCATCCACAATGCATAATCAATGAGTATAATAGATACATGTACCGTTGGGTGCCCGTACGTCCTCTACGTACCTTTCTAAAAGTGGAATTTGATATGGCTTCACTTCCTTGGTTGCGTCGCCACCTGGGATGGTTCTACACAATCACACAACCCCATATTAGAAGCCAAATAATAGCCAAATACCAAAAATTTGTCAAAAAAATCCATTTCCCATTTTTCTGCTGCTGGCGATCGATCGCTACAATGAGGCGATCGATCGCGAGCCTCACCGATCGATCGCTTTGATGTAGCAATCGATCGCTTGATCTTTCTGACTCGAGGTGATCGATTGCCTGCCTTGCGTTTTTGACACTGCCCTTCGGCGATCGATCGCGCCATTTCAGGCGATCGATCGCCGCAGCCTGTACACGCGATTTCTCCATTTTAAGCCATAAATTCTCCTACATCTACCAACACTTACACCAACAAATCCAAAACATAAAAACACTAAAAACCTTCAATAAACACCATCAAACAACCAAAAATCTAACACCCAACCAAAAGCATACCAATCCCAACAAACCCATCTCAAAAACTCAAATATCAAACTCAAATCAAAATAAATCTTTGCAAAAACAACAAGGAAGGATATATACCCTTCCTAGACCTCAAATCTTACCAAGAATCACACCAAAGGAGATTTTGCAAAGGTTTCTCTTACACCATGGAGCCAATTTCGAAAATGAGAGTGGGTTAGGGTTGGAAAGAGTGAGTGGGGGTTTTTGGGTAAAGTGATTGGTAAAGGTGGGGTAGTGGGATTTAAGAGGGAATAAATTAAAAATTGTATCCCAATAATTAATATGATGTATAAAATACCCCAACATGGTATTTTAAAAGCATTTTACCAACATGAACCCAAAACCTCAATTAAATGCTTTCCAATTAATTGCCAACCATAATAAATAAGTCATATTAATTCCCAATTCTCCCAACATGCACAATAAACATCCCGAAATGCACGCCTACCATGTGACTAAGCATTTCAATATGATAATTAAATCCAGCACATAAATCAATTATCACCATAATTAATCATATAAACATAATTAATGCCCAAATTGCAATTAATTATTTTGGGGATATCACATGGCAGCTAGTTGAAATTGTCTCCATGAGGACCGCCATTTGCTGCTCCAGGTGACGCATAGAGTTGGTTTGGCACTCCAAACTATTCTCAGTTGATGCCATGAATCTCACTAAGGTATCTTCTAACTGATTCGTGACATCTGCAGAACTATCTCTCCTCTATTCGCGATGTTCAAATGGTTGTGGCGTATAAATAGGGTAGTGAAGCGCCGGTGGGTATTGGTGACTCCAACCTTGTAGTGAAGGATCACAATGCCAGTGATGATCGAAGTTCCGCCATATCATTGAACAGGTGCACCACACTGTTCTCATCTCTATCAACCAGGGGACTCCCAGTCACCAGTGCTCCGCTCAATACCCATTCTCGTGTCTGTGCATCCAACCCGTTGAAGAAATATTGCAAGAGAGTATAGTTCAAAAAGTTGTGATACCGGAATGTGTTGGCCAATTCATTGAATCTCTCCCAAACAGAGTAGAACGGTTCGAAACGTTGTTGGGCAAAGCTTGTGAAGGCTTGTTGATGTAGCATCTCCAAGTACCTCACAAGACAAACAAAACAAAAAACAAAAAATAAATTTATATAATATTTTTTTTCTTTTTCGAATGAAATAATAAAAAAAAATTGGCTAAATTACAATTAAAGTAAGGGTTGTCGAATCCACAGGGACTAACGTATAAGTGCACGGTGTCAGGTTTTAGTATAGTTAAATGAAAGTAAGGGTTGTCGAATCCACAGGGACTAACGTATAAGTACCAAATAAAACTAGTAAAATTATATTTAGCCTACGATTAAAAAGAGGGTAGATTAACTACTGCAAATTTATAACTAAAGGACCTAAATAAAATAAGAATAAATAAAATGACTGGTTTCCGGATATGAAAAGGAATTTCGCTCGAGAAATTTATCTAGCTCTTCGTTCAACTATGTTATCTTCAAAGATTCGTTTGAATAGGCAATTACCAAACAATTGATTCTCAAGGTGAAAGGTTTTCGTTATTATTCAATACACTCTCTCGAGCTGTATAGAAACTAATATCAAATTAGAACAAGCAACTCTCGTTCACTTATTTACTAATCCGATATTGCATAAAACTTCAAAACCTAATTACTCTAAATCTCTCGATTCAAAGCGCTCACGTATGTGATTTTATCTCTCGATCTCAATCTTAAACATACATCATGAATTACTGTAGCGTATTATAACGTTATCTCTCGATCTCGGTTATAACTCACAAGATTAAATCAAAGTTAGCTAGGCTTTGATCTTAATAAACATTTAATTCATGAACAATAAGAATTCAATCCACTCAAACACATTCGAATCAATAAATCAAACACAATTATACTTAAACTCGATAAAATAAACTTGATTCAATTCAAAACAAATCAATAAGACGTTTAATTGTTTCTCAACCTCAAAAAAATCGAATGAAAATGAAAATCAAATAAATCCGAGTTTAGAAATACGATAAATGCTGGAACGAATCCGTGCGTTGCACCGTAAATTCTTCTCTTGCTCCTTCCTTGCACTCCGAAAATGGCTCGCTCAAGCTTGGACGAAGAACGGAGGAAGATGGCTTTTCCTCCTTCTTCTAGGCTGCGACTACTAGGGTTTTTAGGTGATGAAAATCGGCTCTCCACCCTCTCTGATATGATATGATATGGTATGGAAGGGATCCCCCATTTAAACCATCGAAAATCACGTTAAATTTGGAAAATAAGATTTTCAAAAAATCGCGTATCGATCGATCGAAAATATTTTTCGATCGAGCGGTGCACTGTTCACTTCAGCCTTTAAAACTTTCTGCCTCAATCGATCGATCGAGATTTTCATTCCGATCGATCGACACTTCGATAAAATTGGTGCTGAATTCTCTGCCCGGATCGATCGATCGAGAAATAATCTCGATCGATCGAAATTCTGAAAAATCTGAATTCTTCATTTTTTTCTCTTTTTTCGCCTCGATTTCACCCGTTTCCTTCATCTTAGCTCATTTCTTCCATTTCCGACCTATTTTCCTGAGACAAGCAAATAAATACCAAAAAGCGTAATTTCATCCAGGAAATAGTACGAAAAACGGAAAGAAATTACAGCTAAAAACACTTAAAATCTAAGCCTATCACCACCAAAACTTAGAAATGTTTTCCCAACAATTTCCCCCTTTTTGGTGATGACAAAACTTAGTTACTGAAGACTCTTGCTTGATCTAATGAACAACAATTCCTGTTAAGACTTAGAGATACACAAAGACTTTTTAATTTGTTAGAATACATAAGCAGATTACGAGTAGTAATCAAACTGAGTCAAAAAGAAATATAATTTTTATATAAAATGAATTCTGGTTACAACTTACATGAAACATCTTACAAATTACAACAGACATCTTACAAGTTACAAGGAACATCTTACAAGTAACATCTTACAATCTTTTAGCAGACCTAGTTTTACAATCTATTCAAATATAGAAACATAGCCAGTATGGAATGATCCGAGCTGGCTAGTTTCAGGGTTATTGACAAAGGGAGGGGGAGAGAAAGTGCATACAGAGAATGCTTAGAACAGAGAAAGGCCTAGAAAGAGTCCATTATCTTCAAAGTAGTCCTCTGTTAATTTGGCAGGATCTCTGTCTTCAATAAAAATACACTATCTCTGTCTTTCTCCTTTTTGTCATCAGCACACAGGCATCTGCTGTTCCAAATTCCAGGCTGATGGAGAACACCAAGGCTGGTCCAGATAGCTTGAGCTAGCAGACGTGGGTTAGATAAGCAATCAACCCATGTAGGGTTGATTTAGATAAGTAATAAACCCATGAATATAAGTGGTTGCAAGAAAAGTAAGAATTCTAGAGAAGAGGTGCATGATTGATGATTTGAGTTGGTGAACTAGCATGCTATTTATAGCGAAAAACTAGCAAGTAGTAGTGTGAAGTGTAATATCATGCTTAAAAAGGATTGCAACTAAAGATAAAGATGAATTGACAATACTGAATCTTTATGAAAAACAGATAATGATAAATACAAAAAGACAATAAAGGTTACTGTTTGCCCCCAAGCCAATGCGAGGAGTAGTCACGGGTGGATGGTCGGGTGTCAGCCTGAGTTTGTCGGGAACTGTGGGACCTTGGCTGAGAGGGAGGCCTGGACCGACTGGATGCTCTAGCTGCAGTAGAAGAGCGATGAGTTGAAGGCTGGTCTCGTTGGCTCAGAGAAGCAGGTCTGCTGGATTCGGGCAATCTTCTAACAGTTTGAGGAGCAGCTGGTAGGCTGTTGCTCAAGTCTTGAATTTGAGAAGCAAATGCCGCCTGTATAGTTGCTAACTGATCCGATAGGGCTTTCTTGGCGTCTTCTATCTTATCTTCAAAGGCCAGTGCAGTGGCAGTATGAAGTGATTCATTATGTTGAGTGATCTGAAGACGCGCCTGCCCAATAAGAGAGAGTGAGTCCGCAAAGACATCCACAACAAACGTCTGAAGCCTGGTTACAGTAGTCGTTAGACTAGTGATGTCCCGATAGACGTGCTGGAATTGAGAGTCAGTGTGCTGCTGGTGATTCCCAAGAATAAGAGTCGCGGTGCGCTCTTCCTGTTTCAGCTTGGTGACGTCACTGGCTAATGCAGAAATGGCGTTGGACAGATGCACCAGTTGATCAGCAATGTTCGGTGGCCCATCCAGAGGAAGATGCATTGAAAAGTCAAAAAAATCTTCAGGAGGATCTTGAGCCAGAGATTGATCCAGATCATCTGTTTGAGTCTCTGCATTAGTAGTGAGAACTCCGGGAGGACCCTCAAGAACAGCAGTGGTCAGTAAAGCAGTGGCTTCAACAATTGGTGCAGCAGGTGCATCTGTAGCAATAACAGCCATGCTATCAGTAGCTTGTTCCATCGCAGCTGCAGACGACTGGGTGTGATCAGCAGAGTGTGAGGAGGACTCGCCGGGTTCACTACTACCAGAAGAGATGGTAACTTGATGAACCACAGTCTGAATCATTGTGTCCACATTCTCATGATCAACAACCATCAGTTGGAGCGATTGATCAGTTGCTGGGCTTGGAACAGAGAAGACAAGAGGGTCAGCTGTATAGGTGATTGCCATGTCAGTGTGAGCTATCTCCTGAGTAGGAGAGGCAGTCTCCAAATCAGTTGGAGCAGGTGCCAAGTCAGTTGGAGCAGGACTGGCATTTCTTGGAACTGAAGAGTAGGAATGAAGACCAGTTGATATGCAGAGATCATGGAGAGCATGCTCAGCCATATCCAGCTTTGGTCCTAAAGCATTCAGAACTCCTCGATCATGATTCGCTGTTCCAGAGAATGAACAAGATCTTGAAGTTCTCCCACATAATTCATCATGCGGAAGAGATCTCTAAGCTTTAAACTCTGTTCAGTGTCCTGAACCTGAAGATAAGCCAAGATGACGTTTTCATCTTCTCGAGCTTGATCAAAAATCTGAGGGAAGTCATCGAAGCGAATGTTGAGGTGCGCTTTTACCCATCGATCAAAAATTTCAAGCTGCAGGTTCAGCTTGGCTTCTACTTCATCCATTACCATTTGTATTTCAAAGGCTACAAGGTTGGTCACCGGTGCCATAAGTCCTTTTCCTTTTCCAGTGGTGGTGTCATTGGGATGACAGTAAGGACAGTTGGACTTTGGTTGCCTGAAGCTGATTGAACCAGGTGCTTGGTGAGTACTCATCAGTTTAAAAGATTGTTCAGGTGGAGGCACTGGTGCAGTATTTACCATGGCCAATGAAGCAGTTGATGTAGTTGGTTCCTCTGGTGGATTTTCAGGACTTGGCTCTCTCATAGGGATGACTGCTGCTGGGATTGCGGAGGAGATGGTATCAGAGGCAGCAGTGACAGTCTTTCGGAGACCAGGAGGAGCCCCTTTTCTGGTTCTGGGCTTCTTAGGAGGAGGAGGAGACTCAACAGACTCAGATATTGTCTGTTCAGAGTCTCTTACAACTTGAGTTGTCCGTCGCTTTGTCAGACCAACCTCGCGACCACTCCGTTGCCGGTGAATTTGGAGATACTTGGCAGTAATAAGTCTTCCTGGATGAAGTTTGAAGGAGGCCCCTGCCTGAATGTTCTTGCTATCAAAAAGAGTGCTGAGGGGTAGGGCAAAACCAGATTGTCCCTTTCCTGAAGTGATTAGTCCGGTGAGGACCTGAAACAGAACAACGGACCAGTTGACTTCTAGTCCTTTGAAGATTGCGCCCATGACGTCAAACTTCTCAGGGGTGATGATATCAAAAGAGCCATCTTTGCACAGTAGCCCCTTGGAAATAACATCAGCCAGTTGACGAAAATGGCTCTTCATTAAAACCTTCTTGAATGGAGGACGTCGGAGACGATCATTTGAGTTAGAGAATATGATCCGCATTTCTTCCCTGACATCCACTGGAACGGTGGAGAAATTAGTAAGTCCAGTGGGAAGACACAGGTGAGTGGCAAATTCCTGTTGAGTGATGGTGACAAGTTGTCCAGAAACAGAGGCCACGACAAAATCATCTACAACTTTTGCAGTGGCGAAGAATTCGTGTATAGCGTCCTTGTAAAATGTTGGAACCTGGCTTAGGATCACTAGAAGTCCCAATGTATCTAATTTATGAAAAACTTCCTTTGTGTCTTCATCAGAGGATGTGGAGATGGAATGAAAATCCACATGAACAGCATTTGTGATGAAACTGGGCTGTGTATTCTTCGACATTTTGGTGAAGAGGCAGAAAAACAACAAGAATTCTGTAGAGTAAGATTTCTGGGAAGGAAGTTAGCGCAGTTATTTTTGGACAGATAAGATTAAGAAATATAAGTAATGGCGGTTAAATGAAAAAGTAAATGTAACGTCGTACTGTAGATGAGCGGACACATGGGTACGTGGCGATCATCTAACGATGGAAAAATCTTAAAGAATAAATAAAAGGACAGGATTTGGGCGGGAGTGAAATAATTTATTTTTATGTAAAAGTTGATTTGAATTCCGACGTTCCAAGAGGTTAATGGTTACCGAAGATTATTCTTGTCAAAGCATATTTGGTAAAGTCTGCTGGTATGTAGGGTCCAACTGGTAGGATAGCATCTACTGGTATGTAGAGTCCTACTGGTATGGAAGCACCTACTGCAGCAGGCTGTTGTTTTACCAGCTAAGCTTAAATAACCAGGATAAAAAATTTAACAGAGATTCCCCCTAAATTCATGCGATTACTACTGAGTAATTCCCCCTGAATTCATGAACTTTAAATAACAACAATCATGGATTGATTTCAATTAAACCAAGAATATTTCTAAAGTAGGAAAAATTAGCGTCCGGTAGAGGTTTTGTGAAGATATCAGCTGCTTGTTGTTCGGCAGATATGTATTCTAGCCGAATTTCTTTCTTCATAACATGATACCTAATGAAATGATGACGGATGTCAATATGTTTGGTACGCGTATGAAGAACTGGATTGTACGTAATGGTTATGGCAGATGTATTATCACAAAAGATGGGTGCCTCAGTGGATCAATTCCATTGTCTCTCAGTTGTTGTTGAATCGAGTGCAGTTGAGCACAGCAGCTTCCAGCAGCAAGGTATTCTGCTTCTGCAGTAGACGTTGCTATGGATGTCTGCTTCGTGCAACCCCATGAGATTAGTCTATCTCCAAGAAATTGACAGTATCCACTGGTACTTTTCCTGTCAATCTTGCATCCAGCATAGTCTGCATCTGAGTATCCAATCAGATTAAAAGTTGAATCTCTTGGATACCATAGACCGAAATCCTCAGTGCCTTTCAAATATTAGAGGATCCTTTTGACATCCGTGTAGTGTGACTGCTTGGGATTTGCTTGAAACCGAGCACACATACAAACTGCAAACATAATGTCTGGTCGGCTGGCTGTCAAGTATAGTAGTGATCTGATAATTCCTCGATACATTGTCACTTCGACTGGTATTCCCGAGTTATCTAAGTCTAGTTTTGCAGATGAGCTCATTGGATTGGCGGCTGCTGAACTTGTACTCATCCCATACTTCTTTAGCAGTTCCTTAGTATATTTAGACTGAGTTATCAGAATTTTCCTTCATTAGATTGCTTGACTTGCAATCCTAAGAAAAATGATAATTCTCCCATCATGCTCATCTCAAATTGATCCTGCATAATTTTAGAAAATCTTTCGCAAAGTTTTGAGTTAGTACTGCCGAAAATAATGTCATCAACATAAATTTGAACAAGCAGAGTATGATCACCCTTTGTAAATTTGAAAAGGGTCTTGTCCACCGTGCCAATGGTAAAGTTATTGATAGGGTTGAATATTACGCGTTTTTAGGCTATGATATGTATATGTTTTCATGTTGATTCTTGGATTATTTTATGGTTTATGGTATATATTTCTCTATTTCAGGAATCAATGTTGAAATGTAGGGAAAGGTGAAAAATCAAGCAACAATGATGAAAAAATGAGTAAAGTTGAAGAAAAGAGGAAAAAACCAGAATCCAAGACACATATTGCTAATTTCTCCTCACATTACTATATGTTCGAGCCATGTTTTGGAAATGTTGTCCATATAAAAATTGTAGAACTTTCTCTTATCTTCGCGTGGACAGCTGATTCATCAAATTCGGAGTTTGTATGAGAAAGTTACGGCCAAAATACAAAACTCGCCAGAAGCTGAAAAAGGCGAAGAAACTTACTGTGAAGGGCGATCGATCGAGAAAGGATTTCCAATCGATCGAGACGGGCAGAAAAAGCCACGAAAATCTTACTGGAAGGCTCGATCGATCGGCCACTTCGTCCGTATCGATCGGTGGAATGAATTTTCATTAAAAAAACTTCCTTATAGAGTTTGTTTCCAACAAGGAAGTCCTTGATTTCCTTCCCTTATATACTACAAACGAAAATTACAACCCATACATCAGATTTTAACCTAGGGAACACATCACAGACTCCATCTCATCCCATCTCCTTCCTTCAATTCACCATCCAAACATCACAGCCTCCATCTCACAGCCCCTTTCCTTCAACACCCAATTCACCATCCAAAAAACCCACGCCTTCCTTCACTCCCAAAACCATCCAAAATATAGGCCTCCATCATTCTTCCACTCACCATACACACGTCCAGACTCCATCCATCTAACCTTCAACCTTTCACCCTACGATTTTGGAACATCTCCAACAAGGCGATTGAAGAACACGATTGAGAAGGAAGCGAGAGAGGAAGCAAGGATCTATGAACGAAGTCGACATCGGGAGTTCTTCTTTGTCTTTAATTCTTAGTTTTGTTTTGCTTTTCATGTTACTATGTTGAACTAAGTTTATTTATCGAGGCTAGGACGATCCTTTGTTATGAACCTTCGATTTGATGATTTAATGATTGAATTCTTATAGTTCTTTGCGTATGTTTTATGTTCTTCATGCTTTTAGAGGATTGATCACCTTTGAATGATATTAGTATCGTAATTGAGATCGAGAGATGATTTTATGATACTGAATAAATAACTCATACCATGGATTTAAGACCGAGATCGAGAGATGACGTCAAATACATGCGTGATAGCCATAGATTCTAGTAATTGAAAGCTAGGAGTTTTCATGGATCTTATGCAACATTGAATTGTTAAATAAGTGAACGAGAGTTACTTACTACAATTCGGTGTTAGGTTTAATATAGCTCGAGAGAGTGTATTAGATAAAGTGGGAGAACTCGTCACCTTAGAAAGATTTGAATATTCAATAGAGAATTGTAGGGAATTGCATTGGTGAGCCTACGCCTTGATAATCTTCTCTATTGGATTTTTCTCGTTTACTTTTATTGACTTGGTTGGATTAGTAGTTTATATTAATTGATTAGTTGTTAATTATAAATTAATTATCGTAGGTTAAATATAGTTAAAAGAAATCTTATTTGATAATTACTTGTTAGTCCATGTGGGTTCGACAATCCGTATCTTCCTATCTATACTAAAACTTGACACCGTGCACTTGCGGTCTAAAATCGCTAGATTGGAATTAATTGTTTAAAATAAAAGAGATCAAGTTTTTGGCGCCGTTGCCGGGGACTAACTTTAGTAATATCATACTAGGTTCTTTGACTGTAATTTAACCATTTTTTTTTTATTTCGAAAAAAAAAAAAATTTATATATATATTTATTTTGTTTTTGTTTTGTTTGTCTTGTGAGGTACTTGGAGATGCTACATCAACAAGCCTTCACGAGCTTTGCCCAACAACGTTCCGAGCCATTCTACGCTGTTTGGGAGAGATTCAATGAATTGGCCAACACATTCCGGTATCACAACTTTTCGAACTACACTCTCCTGCAATATTTCTTCAAAGGGTTGGATGCACAGACACGAGAATGGGTATTGAGCGGAGCACTGATGATTGGGAGTCCCCTGGTTGATAGAGATGAGGACAGTGTGGTGCACATGTTCAATGATATGGCGGACTTCGATCATCACTGGCATTGTGATCCTTCACTACAAGGATGGAGTCACCAATACCCATCGGAGCCTCGCTACCCTATTGATACGCCACAACCGTTTGAGCATCAAGGAGAGAAGAGAGATAGTTCGGCAGAAGTAATGGCTCAATCAGAGGATATGTTACTTAGATTCATGGCGTCAACTGAGCAACGTTTAGAAAACCAGACCAATTCTATACATCACCTAGAGCAGCAATTAGCAATCCTTGTGGAAAACATTTCAATGAGCTGCCAAGAAGAGGAGACGAGATCTAAGAATCAGGCCTGGTTACATGATGATGATCACTCAACTAATCAAGTTTGGGGGAGTGATCCTACTTCTGTGGAGAAGTCAAGGGAAGCTGAGCCACTTGAAGTGTTTGAGCCTACAGTAGAAAACTCAACCGAGGAAATCATACGGGAAGACGAGCCAAAAGTGATGTTGGAGGAGGAGATTTTTGAGAACTTTGATATGCACCCATCGATGGAGATATGTTCTATACCATATGTGGATCCTTTCTTTTCATCGATGCCAACTTCACCGCACTACGCCCTCCAAGATATGAAGCCAAGTCAAGAATCATTCTCTCATGCCTACTATTTCATGAAGAAAGTTGTTGGAGCGACGAGCTTACACTGCTACAATCTTGCCAATCTTGGGGCATACTGAATGAAGACCCATTAGTGGTATCATACGATACTTACTATGGGCGGCAACCACTCTTTGATGGTTGCTTCTGATGATCAAGCCGACGACTAAAAATCAGCGCTTCTTGGGAGGCAACCCAAGCGTATCCTTTAGTTATTTAGTTTTATTTTACTTTTTCAGTTTTTGCATTTTAGTTTTGTTTATCTCTCAAGTCGACTATTTTACCATTTGCATTCTTCTCTTGCTAGGTACTTAGTTGGAGCGATGAACCCCTACAACAGTGGAGCTTTCAAAAGCAAATCTTCATCAACCCTCATGCAAGCGTCTTGATCAGGGGAGTTTACTGTTTCCCTTTTGATTCTTTTAAACATTGAGGGCAATGTTTGATTTAAGTTTGGGGGAGTAGTAGCTTGCATGTTTTACTTGTTTTAACCACTTCTTGTGTGCTTAAATGACACTTGAATCGTCCGATTATTATGAGCTAATTTTTTTTTTATGAGTTCAAACTTGAGAAAAGAATGAATTATAGTAGTGACTATTCAATGAGGATTTTGATCTCACTATGCATATGAACTTGATTTGTAATTGGACTTGTACATGAATATCATAATCTGAGTTAGCATGTCAAGATTGAGGAATATATTGAGCACAATAAGTCATGATCTTGTGGATTGCATGTTGAATAGTGATAATTGTTGTGAACTTAATGATTTGTCTTGAGCATCTTAGAGTTATCCTAGAACTTATTTGATGATGACACTTTGAGGCGAAATTTTATAGTTACAAACTCGACATGGAAATGATCTAGGCGATCTTTGACACGTTTGAGCCTTTCAAGCTTACCATGATTTATATCAATCCCTAGTGTCCCATTTGAGCTTTATTGAAAAAGAATGGTACCATTCGACATTCTTGGCAAACTCATTATACTTACCCTTATTTGAGCCTAAATGAAAAATTTATCCTTACCCTAAGGGAGTATAATGAATATCATTCGATGCACTTGAATTGTTATATCTTGATGAGCTTATTGAAAAAAAAAAAAATTTGATGAATGAGAAAAGAAAAAGATAGACAAAAAGCCTTGAGAAAAAGATTGACTAAATAAGACCCAAAGTGGCCAAGGCTATAAAAGAAAAAGAAGAGAAGCTCGATGTGTGCGAAAAATTTGAATTGTAAATGATTATACTCTCTTCTTTGCGCTTATCCTATCTTTTCTTTGAAGCCAACACCAAAGGCCTTACATTACAAGCTTAAAAAGTCCTTTTGATCCAAGTATAGGGAGTAACTATCATTAGTGGAGAAGTTGTTTGAAAATAGGCTTATGGGGTGCTTGATGATAATCTCGACTTTTAGTTGATTAACATGATTTGATCTTGAATATGTGCATGAAACTTAAGATTGACTATAGCACACACACACGTTCCGATTTTGAGATGTGTTACTTGATTTAGGAGAAAACATGTATTGTCAACTTTTGTATATGTGCATGAGATTTCTGAGAATAAGCAAGTCATGAAATAATTGTTTCAAATATCAAGAATGAACTCTACCTTATGATTTTAATGCTTAATCGAGGACGATTAAGTGATAAGTTTGGGGGAGTTGATAGGGTTGAATATTACGCGTTTTTAGGCTATGATATGTATATGTTTTCGTGTTGATTCTTGGATTATTTTATGATTTATGGTATATATTTCTATATTTCAGGAATCAATATTGAAATGTAGGGAAAGGTGAAAAATCAAGCAAAAATGATGAAAAAATGAGTAAAGTTGAAGAAAAGAGGAAAAAACCAGAATCCAAGACACATGTTGCTCCTTTCTCCTCGAATTACTATATGTTAGAACAATGTTTTGGAAATGTGGTCCATATAAAAATTGTAGAACTTTCTCTTATCTTCGCGTGGACAGCTGATTCATCAAATTCGGAGTTTGTATGAGAAAGTTACGGCCAAAATACAAAACTCGCCAGAAGTTGAAAAAGGCTAAGAAACTTACTTTGAAGGGCGATCGATCGAGAAAGGATTTCCGATCGATCGAGACGGGCAGAAAAAGCCACGAAATTCTTACTGGAAGGCTCGATCGATCGGCCACTTCGTCCGGATCGATAGGTGGAATGAATTTTCATTAAAAAAACTTCCTTATAGAGTTTGTTTCCAACAAGGAAGTCCTTGATTTCCTTCCCCTATATATTACAAACAAAAATTACAACCCATACATCAGATTTTAACCTAGGGAACACATCACAGCCTCCATCTCATCCCATCTCCTTCCTACAATTCACCATCCAAACATCACAGCCTCCATCTCACAGCCCCTTTCCTTCAACACCCAATTCACCATCCAAAAAACCCACGCCTTCCTTCACTCCCAAAACCATCCATGTAGGCATCCATCATTCTTCCACTCACCATACACACGTCCAGACTCCATCCATCTAACCTTCAACCTTTCACCCTACGATTTTGGAACATCTCCAACAAGGCGATTGAAGAACACGATTGAGAAGGAAGCGAGAGAGGAAGCAAGGATCTACGAACGAAGTCGACATCGGGAGTTATTCTTTGTCTTTAATTCTTAGTTTTGTTTTGCTTTTCATGTTACTATGTTGAACTAAGTTTATTTATCGAGGCTAGGCGATCCTTTGTTATGAACCTTCGATTTGATGATTTAATGATTGAATTCTTATAGTTCTTTGCGTATGTTTTATGTTCTTCATGCTTTTAGAGGATTGATCACCTTTGAATGATATTAGTATCGTAATTGAGATCGAGAGATGATTTTATGATACTGAATAAATAACTCATACCATGGATTTAAGACCGAGATCGAGAGATGACGTCAAATACATGCGTGATAGCCATAGATTCTAGTAATTGAAAGCTAGGAGTTTTCATGGATCTTATGCAACATTGAATTGTTAAATAAGTGAACGAGAGTTACTTACTACAATTCGGTGTTAGGTTTAATATAGCTCGAGAGAGTGTATTAGATAAAGTGGGAGAACTCGTCACCTTAGAAAGATTTGAATATTCAATAGAGAATTGTAGAGAATTGCATTGGGGAGCCTACGCCTTGATAATCTTCTCTATTGGATTTTTCTCGTTTACTTTTATTGACTTGGTTGGATTAGTAGTTTATATTAATTGATTAGTTGTTAATTATAAATTAATTATCGTAGGTTAAATATAGCTAAAAGAATTCTTATTTGGTAATTACTTGTTAGTCCCTGTGGGTTCGACAATCCGTATCTTCCTATCTATACTAAAACTTGACACCGTGCACTTGCGGTCTAAAATCGCTAGATTGGAATTAATTGTTTAAAATAAAAGCGATCAGTTATGCTCAGTCAAATATTTTGATAAAGTTTCATACCATGCACGGGGAGCTTGCTTCAAACCATACAAGGCTTTATTTAGACGAAAAACATAGGAAGGCTGCTGATGGCTTTTAAATCCAGGAGGTTGTTCAACGTAAAATTCTTCCTGGAGTTTGCCGTTAAGAAACGCACTCTTAACCTCCATCTGAAAGACTTTAAAGTCTTTAAAAGCAGCAAATGCAAGAAATATGCAAATGGCTTCTAATCAAGCTACAGGGACAAAGGTTTCCTCAAAATCAATGCCTTCTTCTTGTCTGTAGCCCTGTGCGACTAATCTTGCTTTATTTCTGATGACTATTCCATTTCATCTAATTTATTCCTAAATACCCATTTGGTACCTATTATAGTGTGATGCTGTGGTCGTGGTACTAAATACCATACTTTGTTTTGCTCAAACTGATTTAGTTCTTCCTGCATCGCTTCTACCCAGCTTGGGTCTAACATAGCATCATCAATCTTCTTAGGTTCTAAGTGAGATATGAATGCAACATGAAGAAATTCATTAATCATTTGTCCTCTGGTGCGTAGAGGAGCTACAGGGTTACCTATGACCTGCTCGGGAGGATGATCCTTCATCCACCGGAGCGGAGGTCCAAGAGGATTGAGCTCTTCATTTGACTGAATATGAATGGGTAGCTCAGAAGATCTAATTGACACATCGTTTTCATTTGTTCCTTCTACTGCAGTAGGAGTATGATCAGCAGTGTCATTGTCAGCTGGATGCAGTGCTTGTTGACCAGCAGACTCTTCTGCTTGAGCTTCAGGAACTTCTGGTTATAAAGAGCAGTCAGTCATGCTTCCTTACCAACGGTTCTACCTTTCGCGTTGTCTCCAAAGGTTATTCTAGGTCAGTGGAATCCACCAATTCAGATAATAAGCACGCATTCCCTGTCATATGTCTAGAACATCCGCTGTCCAGAAACCACTATGAGCTCCGAACTTGATGAATTCTAGCTTTCTGCAATTAAAGCGATAATATGATTGGTACCCAATCCTACTTGGGTCCAGACAGGATTAGTCCTTTTGGGACCCACACTTGTATAACCCTGAACTCTTTGGGTTTGTGTGTGTCTTGAAATGTGTGTGCATTATATGACAAGGATGTTCTTGCATGATATGTGCTATACTGAGTGTATGCATGTTGTTTAGGTTTTTGGTTTCTGTTTGGAAGCATATATCTCTTTTGGACAGGCATACAATTATGATACCAGTTGGGTTTTACCTCTCAAGTGGTCAGACCAATGGGTTTATGTTTATTTCTAAACTTTTGCCCCTGTCTAGCTTTCTCTTTTGGCTCCACATAACCGATACCTTTGTGTGATGCCCGTTCCTTGATGAGTATTCGCTCAACAGATTCCTTAACCAACTCACTTGGTTCATATACTGTGCTTGATTTAACAAAATTCATTGTTTGAATCTTGTTTCTTTCTAGACACACTTGAGATTTGATGCCAGATGAATTACTATCATTGTTAGAGTAGCCTATACCGGTAAGATCACCAGCAAGCCTTATTGACTCAAGCATTTCATCTTTTCTGGCAGTAGATGCATTCCATGTGCGAACCAGCTTACTGAGTTTCTGGTGTGCACATGTTGCTTCATCCCTTTATTTCTCGAGCCGACTTACTTTATCCCTTAAGCTTTTCAACTCAATTGATTGTTCACAATCACATTCGTTGTTCTGCTGTTCTGTTGGGACTAATTGTTCAGTCTTGTAGTTCTCGAAGGATTCATACAACATCTGATACTCATTTATCATGTCCTGCAACGCATTCGTGAGCTCATTATGTGTAAATTTAGATAGATTAGGATCATTTACCTCACAGTCATCGTTGGCCATTAGAGAATGAACTTCTTCATCTTCACTGTCACTTGATGAGGTGGAAGACTTTTCTGATTCTGACTCTGAGTCAGCCCATTTGTTCTTGTTTTCTTCCGCCACCAGTACTTTCTGTTCTCTGTCTCTTCTGGATGATCTTCTATTCTCCTTTGACTTTCTGTAATCCTTGGATCCTCTCTTTTGATCATCCTTATTTGGTTTAGGACAGTCAGCGATAAAATGTCCTGGCTTAAGACAGTTAAAGCATACACGATCATCTTCATCTCATCTATTTTTGAAGTTCTGTTTTCTTGGGTAAGATTGATAGGTCTTTTGGTTCTTCTTCATAAACTTTCCAATTTTTTTGACAAACAACACCATTGCATCATTGCATATTTTTTCAGAGGTCATCTCTGTTGTGATAGGTAGAGCTTCAGATGCAGTGAGAGCTTTGGTTGGTTGACTGGTACTGGGTTCATCTTCAGTCCGAATGCCTAGTTCAAACTCATATGCTTTTAAGTCAGCAAATAAGTCATGTAGATCTATCTTGTTTAGATATTTGGATTCTCTCATAGCAATCGTTTTTACATCTCATTCTCTTGGGAGACCTCTCATGACCTTTAGAGTGATTTCCCTGTTGGATAGATCTTTACCAAGGCTACTGAGTTCATTTATGATTCCGGGTACTCTCTCATCGTATTCACTGAGGGTTTCTCCGGACATCATTTTGATGTTTTCAAACTTCTGTAGAGCATCAATGAGCTTGTTTTCCTTGGTTTGATCATTTCCTTCGCATAGCTGAGCAATCTTTTCCCAGATGTCCTTTGCAGTGGGACACATTTTGATCTTGTTGAACATATTTTTGTCCAGAGTTTTGAACAGTATCTTTCGCCACATTGTCCAGATTTGCCTTTTTCTTTTCTTCATTTGTCCAGAAGGATCTGTCCTTCTCGACCATTTGAGGTTCACCACCAGTAATGGCAGCTGCTGTATTGACTTTCAAGATCTTCATTGGTCCATCAGTGATGACGAACCACATGTCATCGTCTTGGGCACTTAGATGTGCTTGCATACGAATTCTCCAATCATCATATTCATCCTTCTTGAACATCGGGGTATTGTTTAGAAGGGGGGTTGAATAAACACTAGATTCAATTTCGATTTTGCTCGGGTTAACTGCAGACTGTTAAGTACTGCAGTAGCTTCTCAATGTATAGCAAGTCAGCAAACACTGAATATAGTGCGGAAGACGTTTGCTGGACTTGTGAGGGATAAAAAATGAATGGTAAATAAGCAGTAAGTAAATGACACAAGTATTGTTTCTGGAAGTTCGAAGCACAACGCTTCTATGTCTCCCCTTCTTCCTTTGCAGGAAGGTTACACTAGAAGACTTGGTTTACACTTTACAGTATACAACCTTCTTAGGCACTCACACAGCTTGGCCTAAACTCCTAGCAATCACAACTTCTTAATTTGATTACAATGGTTTCTATGACACTCTTAAAAATAAATTGTTTAGCTTCGAGTGTTCTTGAGCAGCAGACTTTAGTTGATGATAATCTGTCACGAGTACAGTAGTACTGCTTGTCTGCTCTTGCTGAACCTTTAGAGAATATCTGTGAGAAGATTTTCTGTTTGCGTTGAGGTGTTTCTCTTTGTTTGATTAGATCATTCAGCTAACCTCTTCATTCTTTACTTTAGTGTATTTATAGACTCCTTGATCTTTAACGACAACTTTTCTATATTTGGAAGAGATCCACTTTCTGTTACCATTCCATATTCTGATTGTATTCTTTCCTATTTTGTTTAGCAACGGCTCTTTTCTTCTGGCGCTAATGGTGGCGGAGATATAGCAGGGTGCGCCGCTCTGTTGTACCTTTGTCAGAATAGGTTGTACTTGTTTTGTCTTGTTGCTTTGAGCTCTTGCTGGATGGTTAGTCCTATGCTGGCTTTCTTCGTTCAACTGGTAGTTCATCTCTCTATATCCAGTAGATGTCTTAGTTCAATATATGACTATCCAGTAGATGCTTGTCCAGTTGGTGTCCATCCAGTAGATGTTTGTCCGGTTGGTGTCCTGATAGGGTTGAATATTACGCGTTTTTATACTATGTTATGTATATGTTTTCGTGTTGATTCTTGGATTATTTTACGGTTTATGGTATATATTTCTCTATTTCAGGAATCAATGTTGAAATGTAGGGAAAGGTGAAGAAATCAAGCTAAAATGATGAAAGAATGAATAAAGTTGAAGAAAAGAGGAAAAAACCAGAATCCAAGACACATGTTGCTCATTTCTCCTCAAATTACTATATGTTCGAACCCAGTTTTGGAAATGTGGTCCATATAAAAGTTGTAGAACTCTCTCTTATCTTCGCGTGGAAATCTGATTCATCAAATTTGGAGTTTGTATGAGAAAGTTACGGCCAAAATACAAAACTCGCCAGAAGCTGAAAAGGCGACGAAAACTTTCTGGTCTTGCTGATCGATCAAGCAAGCATTTGCCAATCGATCGAGCAAGGCTGAAAAAGCCACGAAATTCTTACTATGAAGCTCGATCGATCGGCCGCTTTGTCCTGATCGATCGGCAGAAGGAATTTTCAGAAAAATAACTTTCTTATAGAGTTTGTGTCCAACAAGGAAGTCCTTGATTCCCTTCCCCTATTTATTATACACGAAAATTACAACCCAAATCAGACTTTGAACCCTAGGAATAGCCTCCACACCTCCATACTCCATATCACCTTCATCCATCTTCACGTATCCTAGGAATTGGAACAACCCAACAAGGCGATTAAAGAGACGATCGAGAAGGAAGCAAGAGAAGGAGCGAGGATCTACAACCTGAGTCGACGCTGGGAGTTTGTTCTTACTTTTAAACTTTAGTTTTGTTTTGTTTTAATTTTATCATGCTTGGATTGTTGCAAGACATGTTTGAGTATTGGTATTTATTTATGAGTATGAACTAGGTTTATTTATCGAGTCTAGGCGAATCCTTTGTTATGAACCTTCGATTTGATGATTTAATTATTGAATTCTTATAGTTCTTTGCGCATGTTTTAGGTTCTTCATGCTTTTAGAGGATTGATCACCTTTTAATGATGTTAGTATCGTAATTGAGATCGAGAGATGATTTTATGATACTGAATTAATAACTCATACCATGCATTTCAGACCGAGATCGAGAGATGACGTCAAATACATGCGTGATAGCCATAGATATCTAGTAATTGAAAGCTAGGATTTTTCATGGATCTTATGCAACATTGAATTGTTAAATAAGTGAACGAGAGTTACTTACTGCAATTCGGTGTTAGGTTTAATATAGCTCGAGAGACTGTATTAGATAAATTGGGAGAACTCGTCACCTTAGAAATATTTGAATATTCAATCGAGAATTTGAGGGAATTGCATTGGTGAGCCAAAGTCTCGATAATCTTCTCTAGTGCATTTTTCTCGTTTACTTTTATTGACTTGGTTGGATTAGTAGTTTATTTTAATTAATTAGTTTTTAATTATAAATTAATTATCTTAGGTTAAATATAGTTAAAAGACATCTTATTTGGTACTTGCTTGTTAGTCCCTGTGGGTTCGACAATCCGTATCTTCCTATCTATACTAAAACTTGACACCGTGCACTTGCGGTCTAAAATCGCTACTCTGAGAAATTTTCTATTTAAAAAATAAGCGATCAAGTTTTTGGCGCAGTTGCCGGGGACTAACTTTAGTAATATCATACTAGGTTCTTTGACTGTAATTTAACCATTTTTTTGTTTATTTATTTCGAAAAAAATTCTTTTTTTATATATATTTATTTTGTTTTTGTTTTGTTTGTCTTTTGAGGTACTTGGAGATGCTACATCAACACGCCTTCACAAGCTTTGCCCAACAACGTTTCGACCCGTTCTACGCTGTTTGAGAGAGAATCAATGAATTGACCAGCACGTTCCGGTTTCACAATTTTTCGAACTATACTCTCAGGTAATATTTTTTCAAAGGGCTGGATGCACAGACACAAGAATGGGTATTGAGCGGAGCACTGGTGACTGGGAGTCCCCTGGTCGATAGAGATGAGAACAGTGTGGTGCACTTGTTCAATGATATGGCGAACTTTGATTATTACTGGCATTGTGATCCTTCACTACAAGGTTGGAGTCACCAATACCCACCAGAGCCTCACTACCCTATTGATACGCCACAACCATTTGAACATCGCAAAGAGAGGAGAGATAGTTTTGCAGATGTCACAACTCAGTTAGAGGATACCTTAGTGAGATTCATGGCATCAACTGAGAACAGTTTGGAGTGCCAAACCAACTCTATGCGTCACCTGGAGCAGCAAATGACGGTCCTCATGGAAACAATTTCAACTAGTTGCCAAGAGGAAGAGATGAGGTGTGATGTCCCCGAAATGATTAATTACATTTAAGGCATTGATTATGTTCATATGATTAATTATGTGGATAATTGATTTATGTGTTGGAATTAATTATCATGTGGAAATGCTTGGTCACATGTGGGCTTGACTCGGTATAGCATTTCAGGGTGCATGTTAAGCATGTGGGGTAATGGGGCGTTTTAATAGCTTACATGTGTTGGTAATCTATTATTTAATGAAACATGCATTTAATTGGGATTTTGGCGCATTGTGGTGTAATGCTTTTAAAATACCATGTTGGGGTATAAAATACATCATGCTAATTGTTGGAGTACAAGTTTAATTAAAAGGTTTTAACCCTTTACCCCACCACCTTTACTTCACTTTATCTCTTTACACTCTAAATCCTCAAATCATTTCCCAAACCCTCACTTTCCCCTTCAATCTCGATTTTGGCTTCAAAGTGGACAAGAAGTTCTTGTCAAAGCTTTATTTTTGTGCGTCTTGGTAAGATTTAAGACCTAGGATGTATATATATATATCATTCCTTGTTGTTCTTGTAGTGTTTGGTTTGAGTTTTGGAATGGTTTTGAAGGGTTTTGAATTGGGTTTGTTTGGGTTGGTATGATTTTTGGTAGGATGTTAGATTTTTGGGTGGTTTAATGATGTTTGGTGAAGGTTTAAAGTGTTTTTCTGTTTTTGAGTTGTTGGTATAAATGTTGTTGAGGTTGGTGAAGGTTTTAATGTGCAAAAATGGTGAAAATCGCGACTTCTGGTTGTGGTGATCGATCGCTACAAATGCAGCGATCGATCGCCGAGAGTCAGTGGGCAAAACGAGTGTAGGCGATCGATCGCCTCAAATGGCGCGATCGATCGCTGATGGCCAGTAGCCATTTACACAGCAGGCGATCGATCGCCTCAAATGAAGCGATCGATCGCTGCGAAGGGAACAACCAGGCGATCTATCGCCATGTTTTGAAGCGATCGATCGCCACTGTGTTAAAGTTGGAAAATGTTGAATTTTTTGATGAATTTTTGGTATTTGGCTATTGTTTAGCTTATAATATTGATTTATATGGTTGTGTAGAACCATCCCAGGTACCAACAACATCTAGGAGATAAAGTTATACAACTTCTCCACTTTTGAAACCAAGGTACGTAGTGAGACGTACGAGCATCTGACGGTAAAACGTGTTACACCTTTAATTATGTATATCGTGGATAATGAATCCTTACATGTGGTGATATACGTGAAATGATAGTGATATAGTGTGATATCGGAATCAACTGTTGTGTTTGAGTATTGTGGTAGAATTGATGAATGTTCCTGTAGCCTTTATCTCCGAGCGAGGGAGGTACTTGCCGCTGTCATATGAAGCGATGGTAGTATGATATTTGTCGCTGTCATGTCTAAGCGAGGTAATATGCCGCTGTCATTGTCAAAGCGAGGGATATCATATGATGCCGCTATATGTCGAAGCGAGGGGTCCTAAAATTCCGCTGTTGTATTGGGACCGGAACAGTCACAATTCTAGTGATTAATGTGGAATATTGTGGTTATAACTGGAAACGTGTTATCGATCATTATATTGTGAACTAATGATTTTGTGCATGAGTTTATAAAACAGGAACAACAATGAAATGTGCTAATGTGGTAATTGAGGAGCATATCTATTAATCGTCTCATGCGCTTATTTATTTTATTAATTTGGATTGTGTTAAGTGATGATGTATATGCTCATGGTGAATTGTTCCTGTAGGTACACTTTTGGACCAAAGGGCTGAGGGTCGGGTTGAGGCTGTGAGCTAAAAAGGGCATGAAAGAAGATAGGATACATGATTTTTTTTGGATAGTCTCTACTCTAGGAGTAGTATAATACTATCGCCTTAACATTCATATTGGGGATGTAATTAATTAACTGTTGAAGTTTTATTTTGGCCTGTAATCTTATTAGCTCAAAACTACAACCGGAACCCTAAGAATGTCTTTAATGCATGTTTAGCCTTATTTATGTCTTGATTTCACTGTTAAGGTAATGAGGCCTTACATTAGTGGTATCAGAGCCAGGTTAGAGAACCCGGGAATGAGTGAAGGGTAGCCTTAGCAATAAGTTGGCTAGGCGTTTACTTTGAAACATGTTTTGTGCATATGAAGTATATAACTGTTATGCTAACATGTTATGGCTTTCTAACGATGTATTACGTGAACTATTTTTGGATATTGTTGTTAACCCTCGTGTTACAGTATGGCAGCAAATATCGACATTGGCGACACAGTAAGTGTTAATGCTAGTGTTGGACACAAAAATCCTTTACCACCGCCAGCCTTGGGCGAAGAGTCGTCCGAACAACAGTTATTGCCGGGGGAACTGTGTTTGACTCAATTTCTAGCATATCGACCCCCGATATTTGAAGGAACTGAAACAGGGGAAAGGGCTGAGGAATGGCTAGAAAGAATAGAACAGATATTCGTCGCAGCCCCGTGTGCAAAGATAGCCTGGATAAGGCTAGCAGAATTCCAATTGGCCAAAAGGCGCTGATGTGGTGGAAGACCACATTGATTGAACAGGAGGCTCAGGGTCAGGAGATAAACTGGAAGTTGTTTAGAACTCGATTTCTGACCCGATACTTCTCAGCTGCGGCACGGCAGGCTAAAGAGGATGAATTTACTAATTTAAAGCAAGGTACTATGCCGGTGTCAGACTATGCTCTCCAGTACTGTTCCTTACTTAGATATGTACCTCATATCGCCACCAGTACTCAAGCGAAGATGAGGAACTTTATGAAAGGCTTGAGGCCGGAGTTGTATGATAGGGTGATTACTTATGGCCCTACCTGTTTTGATGATGCATATCCGACTGTAGCACCACCTCCAGCACCACCACAGAGACCGACCCCTGAAAACTTGAAACCAAGGGGCGACCATTTTAAGTCAAGAGGGAACTCATCAGCTTCCAGATTCAGCGGTAGATGGCAAGATGCTCGTGGAAAGGGAGGTCGTGGAAATGATGCCCCGCCTCATAGGGGGCAATCTAAAGCTGGCAGTTTTGGGAAGGTTAGGTGTTTTCTGTGCGGAGGACCCCACTCAGTGAAAGGATGCCACCCTTGTTATGAGTGTGGTAAACATGGTCATTTGGCCCGGAATTGTCCTAATCGGGGAGGACCACAGAACAATATGGGAAGACCTTCAGATCGGGCGGTACAACAAAGACCACCGTTTGCACCGAGACCATTGGGAGGTCAGCCATTGGGGCCACCTCAAGGGCAAGTGTACGCTCTGACCAGGGAACAAGCTACAACGGCACCAGAAGAGGTGATAGCGGGTACGTGTCATTTATTTACGCACCCTGCCTTTATTTTGATAGACACAGGTGCGTCACACTCCTTTGTGTCGACGAGTTTTGTGGAGAGGCATCGAATATGCACGTCTCCGTCGCCCACGCCTCTTCTTGTATCGACACCCGCTGGAAAGAGTATGATTGCTGATCGGTTTGTTGTGGACGGCCTCATTTATTTTGAGGGCAACGAGTTGAAGTCAGATTTGATTGTTCTGGGGATGTCATACTTCGACTGTATTGTGGGTATAAATGTACTGAAATAGATATCAGGCAGTGGTGGACTGCAGACAAAGAACAGTGCGGTTCAGATCTGGTTTGGGGATTCAGTGGACTTTTTATGGGGATGGTTCTCGCTCGAGAATCCCATTGATATCGGCTATCAAGATGGCTCAGTTATTGGAACGTGGGCATATGGGTTATCATATTTATGCCTTTGATGTTGCTGATAAGAGGGGAGAGTTAAGAGTCGAGGATGTACCTGTGGTCGCGGAGTTTGCCGACGTATTTCCGGAGGAGATTCCAGGATTTCCACCAGTTAGGGAAGTCGAGTTTGGGATCGAATTGCCGTGATATCCCCGAAATGATTATGTGTGTAATCATGCAATTAAGGGTTGTTAATTGTGTGCCTATGTGTTAAAGGCGTGTTTTATGTGGGGGCATTATATTTATTTTGATGATGTGGTTTAGGGAGCATGTTGGTGTTTTTAATTGTTGTATTGATGTGGTAAAATTATAAAATATAAAGTGGAGATATTTTTTATACATCGTATGAATACCGGGACACAATTAAACACCACAAGACCACCCTACATGCAACCACCCTACCCCCCACTTGCAGCAACCCACGCCCCTCCCCTGATTTCCTGGAAGGATGTTGGCCAAGTAGGCTAGTTGCCAATCTGATATTTTCATCTTAACTTTTCCAAAAAACCTCCTTCTTCTCTCCTTCTTTTCGTCTGACATTCAAGCTGCTATTAGGAAGAAAGAGATCGGATTTTACTTATCTTTTCTTGACGAAAATCGAAGAGCAAAAGTGGTGAGGAATCACGCTGGTTCACCAGCTTTTTCGTTTTCATGCATGTATGTTTTTCATAGCAGTTTTGGCATGCTAGTGTTAGGTTCGATGAAACCTTGTTATGAGTACTTGCAAGTAATGTTTATGAAGCCTCTAGCATGTTTTGTTAAGTAACTTACATGCTTTATGTATTATATTTTTGTTTGTGAAAAGAGCTCCTCGAAAATCTGGGCAAGGGAAATGCCCTGTTTTAAGTTGAGTAGGGGTTTTATTATGAAGATTTGAAGCATGCTAGCTTAGGTTTTGAGTAAACCTTTGACGTGAATACATACATGGTAGTTTGGTGAAATTACCAGCATATTTATTTGAGCATGAACTACGGGTTATGTGGTAGTTTCGTTGCTATAAAGATGCATGTTCGAAAATTCTGGGCTGAGTATTTATGCCCTGTTTTTCAGAAAGTTTGGTTGAGTACTGAGGTAAATGGACGATTTTGATGCATGAGGGTTTGCGTTTGGGGTGTAACTTTTATATGAATACACTCAGGGTAGTGTATTGTAGCCCTTAGCATATTTGTTCAAACATGTGGTGTATCTTATATGCTAGATCGAAGGGTGTAAAAATGGGTGTTCGAGAATTCTAGAATTTGTGTTCTTGAACAGGACATCTCGATCGATCGGAATTCCATCTCGATCGATCGAGCGATGCAGAACCTTGGTATTGATTGAAGGTGTCTTCTCGATCGATCGAAAAGATGGGCCGATCGATCGAGAGACCCAGAATGTTGAAAAATATAAATTGTTATATTTAGTTTAATTTTTGATATTGGATTGTAATGAGACATCTAATATTGTGTTGTACACTGGTGTAGAGCTTTCATAGACAGCTACACAGCGCAGGGGATAGAGTTCTGCAACACACCACATTTTGGAAAGGTACGTAAGCGACGTACGGGCATCCCAACGGTAACATGTACTTTATGTTTGTCTATTTGACACATGATGAATGCAATGTGATGCATTAAGAGTATGATACATGTTATTATGCATCGTTGTTGCATATTATGCATTGTTGTTGCATATTGTGATGTGGAATATAGAGGTGTATTCCACGAGTCAAGAGAGATCATAGTGTAGGTTTTAATGCTTATGCTTGTTATGTAGTAATGAAGCGGGGAGGATGGTACCGCTCATTATGAGATTATGTAGTAATGAAGCGGGGAGGATGGTACCGCTCATTATGAGATATGTAGTAATGAAGCGGGGAGGATGGTACCGCTCATTATGAGATTTTGTAGTAATGAAGCGGGGAAGATGGTACCGCTCATTATGAGATGTTGAAGCAAGAAGCATTAAAATAACTGTTGATATATGACTCAAAAGCTGTGTAAAGAAAGAGGTGATATGTCATGACATTATTAAAGGATCCATAATTTCATATAATGTGTTTATTATGAGTTATGGTACAGGGACAACCAATGGCGTTGTAAATGCTTGGAAATACAGGAAGTGCTTTGTATTTATGATTATGCATTTACATCTTACATTCATATTATGTTGAATATGAATTATGATATGCTCATGTGTTGGAGGTTGTGTTTGTAGGTGCTTTTGATGATGAGAACCAGGGTCGGGGTTGATATGCTGAGCTGTACGGAGTGCTACAGGTTTAGCATGTTAGAGAACTTTTTTGTATAGCTTCTATAAGAAGTAGAGTAATACTATAATGTAGTACCTTTTGTAGGAATATGTGAAATTTCTTTTGAAACTTTTGGTACTGTAATCTCTTAAGCTCAGGTTAATCAACACGACTTATTACTCTGATATATATACACATGAATGATTAGTTCTCTTAATTGCACCTTAGTATCTTGGTTTGATAACGGGGTCTCACATTTAGTGGTATCAGAGCAGTTGTTAGATAACCAGGGAAGAGTGAAGGGTAGCCTTTAGAGACAAGTTGGCTAGGTGTTCATTGTTGGGCATGTTATGCATGTGATGCATATTGTTGTATAAGTGTTATGCTAACATGCTTTTGAATATGATACTCTTGTTATCTAACGGCTTATATTATGAACTGCTTTTGGTATTGTTGTTAACTCTTGTGTTGCAGCATGGCGGCTATTAACCCGGAGAACCTCAATGAAGAGGTAGGGGATATGGGCAGTATGAACGCTAGTATTGCTCAGACGAATCCGTTACCGCCACCTGTTGTAGGCTTGGAGCCTATTGCACAGATACTGCTACCAGGGGAGATAAGTCTGACCCAGTTCTTGAGCTATCATCCACCGCTATTTGAAGGGACTGAGACTGGGGAAGCAGCCGAGGAATGGCTTGAGAGACTGGAACAGATATTCGTATCGGCACCCTGTGCACGGACTGCCTGGCTGAGACCAGTTAGCGAAGAAGTCTTCCATGTGGTCGAAGACAATAGTCATGGAGCTGAGAGCTCAGGGTATGACGGTTGATTGGACTGTATTCAGGACCCGGTTCCTTAACCGGTACTTTTCTGCAGCTGCCAGACAATTAAAGGAAGATGAGTTCAATAATTTGAAGCAGGGTAGCCTGTCAGTGTCAGACTATGCTATGCAGTATTCCTCACTGCTGAGGTATTGTAATGCCTCGATTTGCTGTATACACGTGGTATATGATTATGGCGTAATTATGTTTAATTACAGTATGATGTGGACTCGGGTTCGGTTTGTACGACTATTGCCATGTATGACAATAAAATGTTGAACTATTGAAAGACATGATTAATAGTTGTGTGACAATGAAAGAATGTGTCTATATGATAAATCAATACATATTGATATATGAGAAGCAAACTAGAGATGTGAATTGAGAACATATATCATATGTGTTTATTGACTTGGAATGTTGGTGCATGTGCATAGACAAGAGAATCACAAGCATGAGGTGTATAGTGGGGATGTGAATTGGCTATACATTAACCATGCATGTGAGAGGAATTAGCATGTGAATTTGAGTTTGGATTTACATGTATATGGTCATTGGCATGTTTGGCTATATTAAGGGGATTAGTGAGCTTAAACTCACAATACACCATTTTACACCTACAAATCTCTACCAAGCTCCTCTCCATCTCTTTCAAATGCTTTGTGGTTTGAGCTTGGGATTCACTTGTAAATTGAGCTAGGAAGTTGTGTGAAGTGCCTTCTTCATATCTTGGTAAGGAATTCATGGTTTTACACTTGAATTATGTAATTGAAGTTGATGTATGAGAAGTGGAATAAAATGTTTATGTGAAGAATTATAACATGTTTATATGCCAAGAATTGGATTCTAAGATGGTGGAAATATATTGTTATGGTATTAGAGCATGCATGAAACTTGATTACATGTTAAATTTCGAGTTGTAGGAGAAGTGCTAGGAAGATAAGCTCAAAATCGCCATGTTCTGAACTTTCTGGACATCGGCGATCGATCGCAAGCTTTGTGGCGATCGATCGCCGAGACAGGGCAAAATATAAGGCGGTTTATACATGTAGCGATCGATCGGTGAAAATGTGGCGATCGATCGCGAGCAACAGAACATTTTGGCGATCGATCGCGAGGTTGTGGCGATCGATCGCGATGGAACAGAATAGTATAGCGATCGATCGGTGAGATGTGGCGATCGATCGCCAAGGGCAGAAACTTGAAAAATGTTATATTTTGTAGCTTTTGATATTGAAGCCTCTTATAACATGGTATATTGTTCATATGCTTGTAGCATCATAACAGGGGACAAGGCACAGAGGCAATTAACCAGTGACGACTGATTTATCTGGTTTGTGTCGCTTTACAGGTACGTGTTGACGTACGGAGTATAGATATGATGTGATGATGATGTTATGGTTTTGGTATCATATGATTTATATTATCGTTGTGTCATATGATTGGTAGTATCATATGCATGTGCATACATGGATTCATATGATTGGGATGGATGCCTTGATAGATATGTGTATATGCTTTGGTAAGATCAGTGCCTTGATAGATATGCCTTGTGTGGTATATGCTTCGGCTGGGATCGTTGCCACGATAGATATACTACATATGCTTTGGCTTGAGAGATATACGCCTGGTTTGGGTATATGCTCAGTTATGTATTTGAGAGATATACGCCTGGTTTGGGTATATGCTCGGTTATGTATTTGAGAGATATACGCCTGGTTTGGGTATATACTCTGGCTATTATCACAGATGAGTATGGTACTATGATATGTGCTGCTAATATGAAGATGTGATGTGGTTCCACTGACATATTGAGCTGAATAGGCATATCATATGGGGCTCGTGATAATAGGGTGATTGTTGAGACATGTCATGACATAATGCATTTGTTGATGCATGATACAGAGCATTCACTATTGATGATTTTATTGTGCTTTATCATTATTGTGATTGTTTTGATATTGCACTGAGATAGTTGTTATCTATACTCACGTTTTGTGAATGTTTCTGTAAGGACTCTTAGACGTGGGGAGACGGGATGTGAGTCATTTTCCGCTGCGAGATGAACCACTGCATAGGAGTTGTACTGGATTAGGTTGTTAATTATACATGTAATGTATATGTGAAAAAGTTATTTGGTTTTTTACTAGTGGTTTTGGTACATCTGTAACAACCTATTAGTGAGAAACTCTTAAACAGTGCATGTTTTTACTTAATTCAGACTCACATATGTATGCTTAATGAAATACATAATGGATTAAGTAACGAGGACCCCACATTAGTGGTATCAGAGCAGTGGTTCGAGAACGGGATGAACAAGGGTAGAGGAAGTGAGTTAGGGAGTTACCTAATCACTTACAGGCATGTGATACTGATGATATAGTGTCTGGGAACATGCTTTGTTTTTGTATCTGTTATTGTTAACCCTTGTTTTGCAGGATGATAGTATTATTTTGTATGAATCCTTATGCGTGTCATAAGTGATGTTGTGGGTGTACCCGTGATTGGTATACCGGGTTTCTGTACAATCATTTGGCTGGAGAAACATGATATGTTTCGCAGGAGCTATTCCACTGATTCCGTGGTAATGGTATGTAGGTCGATACTGAATCAGAGGAGTAAGTTGTACAGTGGTTGGAGCATGAAAAGCAAAGCTTGGTATCAGCTCCATGTGCAAAGTCAGCCTGCATGAGATTGTGTATCAGACGTAATGATGGACTGTCCGCTGACACATGATGTGTAAGGACCCTAGTTCCTTAAGTGCAGATTAAAGGCATAATTAGAACTAATATAAATGATCAGAGTAAAATAATCGTGTTGAGACTATGAGCCTTAAGAATTACATGCCAAAATGAGGACTATCAATGGATTAGTTACATTCCCAAATCAAATGAATGTTATCAATTATAGCTTTACACTACTCCTAGAGTAGATACTATACAAAATTAATCATGTCCTTCCTTTCTCAAAAGAATTCTTCACAAGCTCACCACCTCAACCCGCTTAGCCCTTCATATCATGCCAAAAGTTACCTACAAGGACAACCCCCAAACATGAGCAATAATATCATTCATATTCAACACAATATGAATATAAAGCGTAAATGCATAAATCACAATAAAACACTTCCTGTTTTCCCATGCATTTCAAAACGCTTCCAGTTTGGTTGTCCCTGTACCATAACTCATGAGTATAATCAATAGATTATTTAATGGTCTACACATGTCATGACACAATACCATTTCATCAATGCCAAATACCAGTCACCAATCCCTAGTCTGTCCATCACAATGTATTTTAATGCCCCTCGCTTATTTACATATAGGCGGCATAGAATAACCTCGCTTCAATGGACATGCGGTACTCCCACCCCTCGCCTCACATTGAGCGGCAAATATTCTTTCCTCGCCCTATATGATAACCACGCTCAAATGTGACATGCGGCGCTCCCACCCCTCGCTTCACATTTAGCGGAAACAATCCAAATAGCGGCAAGCATTAAAATCATCAAGGGATGACCACGACTCATGGGATGTGCACCAATAACCATCATATGCATATGCAATCATCATGCATAATTCAACATGTATTTGCATCCACAATGCATAATCACATATATACTCGCATCCACAATGCATAATAATGAGTATACTAGATACATGTACCATTGGGTGCCCGTACGTCCTCTACGTACCTTTCCAAAATGTAGGATGTGGTAGGACTTCAATTCCTTGGCTGTGTCGCCACCTGGGATGGTTCTACACATTCACACAATTCAATATTAGAACCCAATAATAGTCCGATACCAAAAATCCTACAATAAAAACAAAAAACACCAAATTTGGTGTCTCGCGATCGATCACCGTATAGCCCCGATCGATCGCGAGACTACACTGCCTCGCCCAACAAAATTTTACAATTCGCGATCGATCGCCGAGTTTGCGCCGATCGATCGCGGCCTCGACGATCGATCGCGCCAAACTCGCGATCGATCGCTGAAGGCTACTGCCTTCAGCCCTTGCAGCTCACGATCGATCGCTGAAGGCGCCGATCGATCGCCGAGTCCTGCACACGCGATATTCGGGCACTATTCACCCTTCTCCTTCCCAAACTCAAACAAACTCAAATATTCAAACATCAACCATACCAAAACTCTAAAAATCCACAATAAACATCCTCATAAACTCATAAACTCAATACTCAACCAAAATAATACCAACCCCAACAAACCCATTTCAAAACCCTTCAAAAACCATATCAAACTCAAATAAAACACTACAAAAACAACAATGAGGTATCCATACCTCTTGGGGACTTTAAATCTCCCAACAAACTCCACAAATCAAGGTTTTTGGAAGGATTCCTTTTACCCTTAAGCTCAATTTCGAAAATGGGGGAAAATGAGGGTTTGGGTGGTGTAATTTTGGGAAAGTTAAAAAGTAAGAGTGAATGTGTGGTGGGGGTTGGGGTATAAAAGTGGGTTATTTAAAATAGAGTGTATTCCACGATACCATGGTGTATAAAACACCCCAACATGATATTTAAAAGCATAACACCACAATGTTCCACAATCTCAAATATATGCATGTTTCCCCAATAAATGACTACCAATACATGCAAGTCATTAGAACACCCAAATAACCACATGCAACACATGTACCCCGAAATGCATTCCCGGGTCACCCTTTCCATGTGACCATGCATTTCCATAAGATAAATAAATCCAACACATAATTAATTACCACCATAATCAATCATATAAACACAATTAATGCCCAAATTGCAATTAATCATTTCGGTGATATCACAACACTCCCCTACTTATAAGATTTCGTCCTCGAAATCACATGCACTTACCCCAAAAAGAAACTAAACATAATCACATACCAGAGAATAGTTCCGGGTAGTGCTGCACCATATGCCGCTCCGTCTCCCACGTAGCCTCCTCGACACCCCTGCGATCCCACTGAACCTTGATCATAGGTATCACTTTGTTCCGAAGTCTACGGTCTGCTCGATCCAGAATTCTGACAGGCCGTTCCACATAGGACACATCGGATTCTAACTGAACTTCGGAAGGCTGTAATACATGCGACGGATCAGGCTCATACTTCCGCAGCATCGATACATGAAACACATCATGTATACCAGATAAAGAAGGCGGCAGAGCTAGTCGGTAAGCTAAGGTGCCAATGCGCTGCAAAATCTCGTACGGTCCAACATACCTCGGAGACAGTTTCCCGCGCATCCCAAATCGCACAACTCCCCTGAAAGGCGAGATCTTCAAAAAGACCTTATCTCCCAACTGAAATTCCAACGGTCTCCGCCATTTATTCGCATAAGCTGCCTGTCTGTCCTGGGCTGCTTTCATCTTCTGCCTTATCATCTTTATCTTTTCTTCCATTTCTCGGATCAACTCCGGTCCTCCGACCGATTTGCGGTCCAAATCATCCCAACACAAGGGTGATCTACACCGTCTGCCATAAAGAGCTTCAAAAGGAGCCATCTGAATACTCGCCTGGTAGCTGTTATTATAAGAGAACTCTACCAAGGGTACCGAATCTTGCCAAGAAACATCGAACTCCAAAATGTAAGCTCTCAACATGTCCTCGAGCGTCTGGATAGTACGCTCGGTCTGGCCATCCATCTGAGGATGATATGCAGTGCTCAATCTAACTTCAGTTCCCAAGGCTGACTGAAGACCTTCCCAAAAATGAGATGTGAATCGTGGATCTCGATCCGACACTATGGAAATGGGGATCCCATGCAATCTCACCACATCTCGAATATACAGTTGAGCCATCCTCAAAAAGGTGAAAGTCATGCTATAGGGGATGAAATGAGTCACCTTAGTCAATTGATCCACAATCACCCAAATAGCATCAAAGCCTGAAGTACTCCTCGGCAGGTGAGTCACGAAGTCCATGGAAATGTGTTCCCACTTCCACTTCGGTATCTCTAAGCTTCTCAACTCGCCGCCAGGTCTCTGTCTCTCTGCCTTAACCTGCTGGCAGATCAAACACCTCTTAACAAAAGCGACGACGTCAAACTTCATCCTCTTCCACCAAAACTGACCACGCAGATCTTTATACATCTTCTTCCCGCCTGGGTGGATACTAAATCTGCTACTATGAGCTCGCTCCAAGATCCCTCTACGCAACTCCGGCGTACTCGGAACCACCCAACGGTTACCCAACCTCAAAGATCCATCATCGGCCACCCTGAATTTCGTTGGCTGACCAAGATGTACTAATGATAACCACCTCTGAACCTCATCATCTGACCTCTGAGCTCTCCTCATGTTCTCGTAGATATCTGGCTCAGCTAACAAGGTCGATACATGCACAGGTGATGCATCTATGTCAAAATCATAGCCCAGATGGCAATAGGAGGTCATCATAGCCGACAAATGGATGACATCCTCAGCAGAACTCCTCACTTTCCGGCTCAAAGCGTCTGCTGTCAAATTAGCTTTTCCAGGATGGTACTCAATCTCACAATCATAGTCCTTGAGTAAGTCCATCCACCTCCTCTGTCTCATGTTCAGCTCCGCCTGAGTGAATAAAAACTTGAGGCTCTTGTGATCCGTGAATATGGTAAATGAAGTACCATACAAATAGTGTCTCCAAATCTTCAGGGCGAGATGATAGCCGCCAATTCCTAGTCATGGACTGGGTATCTGGTCTCATGCGGCTTCAACTGTCTCGATGCATAAGCTACCACATGCTTATCTTGCATCAGTACACACCCAAGGCCCTGAAGTGATGCATCAGTATACAAAACAAATCTGGAATTCTCCGTAGGGATCACTAACACTGGCGCCGTCGTCAACCTGTGTTTCAACTCCTGGAAGCTCTCCTCACAAGCTTCTGACCAAAAGAAAGGTACTCCCTTCTGGGTCAACTGTGTCAACGGCTTGGCGATCTTCGAAAACCCCTCGACAAAGCGTCGATAATAACCGGCCAAACCAAGGAAGCTCCGTATCTCAGGCACAGAAGTGGGGGCAGCCTACTCCATCACAACTTCGATCTTCCTGGGATCCACTGATATTCCGCTGCTCGATATGACATGCCCCAAAAATACTACACTGCTCAACCAAAACTCACACTTACTGAGCTTGGCATATAACTGGCGATCTCGGAGAATCTGGAGCACTGTCCTCAAGTGTTTCGCGTGCTCTTCCTCGCTCCGGGAATAGATGAGAATGTCGTCAATAAATACAATGACAAACTGATCAAGATACGGCTGAAACACTCTGTTCATCAGACTCATAAAGACCGATGGAGCATTCGTCACGCCGAACGGCATCACTAGGAACTCATAATGTCCATATCGAGTCCGAAATGCTGTCTTCTGTACATCTTCCTATCTGACTCGAATCTGATGGTACCCGGACCTCAAATCAATCTTGCTATAAAGTCTGGTACCTTGCAACTGATCAAACAAGTCATCAATCCTTGGGAGATGATATTTGTTCTTTACTGTGGCTTTATTCAGTTGCTGGTAATCGATGCACAATCGCATCGAACCGTCCTTCTTCTTCACAAAGAGAACCGGTGCGCCCCATGGCGATACGCTCGGGCGTATATATCCCTTGTCAAGGAGCTCCTGCAATTGCTCATTCAACTCTCTCAACTCTGCCGGTGCCATCCTATAAGGTGCACGAGAGATAGCGGATGTCCCCGGTAACAACTCGATCCCAAACTCAACTTCTCTAGCCGGTGGAAATCCTGGAATCTCCTCTGGGAATACATCAGCAAATTCTGCTACCACTGGCACATCCTCAACTCTCAGTTCTTTATTCTTCCCAGACGTGTCAACGGCATAGATGAGATAGCCCGTGTGGCCACGTTCCAACAGCTGAGTCATCTTGATCGCTGAAATCAACGGAATCTTCGCACGAGAACCGTTGCCATAAAACGTCCACTGACTACCCAAATCAGGTCTGAACTTCACTGTTTTCTGCCGGCAATCTACCACTGCCTGATATCTGTTCAGAATATTAATACCCACAATGCAGTCGAAGTCTGACATGCCCAACACAATCAAGTCTGCCTTCAACTGGTTGCCCTCAAAATAAATGAGGCAATCTGCCATGAACTGATCAGCAACGACATTTCTTCCAGTGGGTGTCGAGACAAAGAGAGGCGTGGGTAGAGAAGACGTGCGCATATGGTGTCTCTCCACAAAGCCAACAGATACAAAAGAGTGGGTGGCACCTGTATCTATAAAAATAAAAGCAGGGTACGTAAATAAATGACACGTACAGGCGATCACCTCCTCTGGGGCTGCCTGAGCCTGCTCTCTGGTCAGCGCATACACCTGTCCCTGGGACGGTCCCACTGTCTGACCTCCCGATGGTCGAGGCTCAAACTGTTTCCTCTGGTGTACTGTCCTGTCATCAAATCTCGGCCTGTTGCCCTGAAACTCTGACTGTCCTCCCCGGGTGGGGCAATAACGAGAGATGTGGCCCATCTTGCCACAGCTATAACAGGCAGGGCACTTGTTCGAAGAATGAGGCCCTCCACAATTGTCGCACCTTGGCTCCCCCGATCTATTTCCCTGCGTAGACCCTCGGTTGGCGGACCAATTGCTCTTCTTGTTCTCCTTCTTTTGACCAAAGAATTTCTTCCCACCGAACCGTGAAGATGAAGAGGCACCACGAGGTTTAAATGGCTCTCCCCGGGGCCTCAAGCTGTCATTAGTTTGCCTCACAGTACTTGTGGTGGCACAGCACTAGGATAAGCTCCCACTCCAATCTCGGCAAGCTCCGCTCTTGTGAGAGCATCATCAAAAGAAGTTGGGTTATTGGTGATAACCCGGTCAAAGAGCTCCGGTCGCAACCCCTTCATAAAATTCCTCATATTTGCGTGCCCATTGGTGGCAATGTGGGGAACATACCTCAGCAACGAAGAGTACCGCATGGCATAGTCTGACACTGTCATGTTCCCCTGTTTCAAACTTGCAAACTCATCCTCCTTCGTCTGTCTCGCCGCTGCGGAGAAGTACCGGTTCAGAAACTGGGTCCTGAAGAGTGTCCAATCAATCACTGCACCCAGTGCTCTCAGCTCCATTACCGTGCTCCTCCACCACATTAGAGGTTTCTTTGCCAACTGGAACTCTGCCAGCCTCAGCCAAGCTGTAACAACACAAGGAGCCGATACAAATATCTGCTCAAGTCTTTCCAGCCACTCCTCAGCTTCCTCTCCTGATTCTGTTCCCTCAAACCGGGGCGGGTCGTAAGACAGAAACTGAGTCAAGCTAATCTCACCGGGTAGCAATAACTGAGCCACTGGCTCCATGCCTACTGCTGGTGGAGGTAGAGGGTTTGCCTGTCCAATGCTAGCGTTCACGCTCCCAACATCGCCAACCTCTTCGTTAAGGTTCCCCGCATTCATAGCAGCCATGCTGTAACACAAAGGTTAACAACAATTCCAAAACAAATATATATGTTATGCCGTTAGATAACAGGAATGATAATAAGCATGTTAGTATAACAGAATATACATCAACATGCACCACATGCATAAACATGCTTCAAATGTAAGCACCTAGCCAATCATGCTAAGGCTACCCTTCACTCGTTCCCGGGTTCTTTAACCACTGCTCTGATACCACTAATGTAAGGACCCTAGTTCCTTAAGTGCAGATTAAAGGCATAATTAGAACTAATATAAATGATCAGAGTAAAATAATCGTGTTGAGACTACGAGCCTTAAGAATTACATGCCAAAATGAAGACTATCAATGGATTAGTTACATTCCAAATCAAATGAATGTTATCAATTATAGCTTTACACTACTCCTAGAGTAGATACTATACAAAATTAATCCTGTCCTTCCTTTCTCAAAAGAATTCTTCACAAGCTCACAACCTCAACCCGCTTAGCCCTTCTTATCATGCCAAAAGTGTACCTACAAGGACAACCCCCAAACATGAGCAATAATATCATTCATATTCAACACAATATGAATATAAAGCGTAAATGCATAAATCACAATAAAACACTTCCTGTTTTCCCATGCATTTCAAAACGCTTCCAGTTTGGTTGTCCCTGTACCATAACTCATGAGTATAATCAATAGATTATTTAATGGTCTACACATGTCATGACACAATACCATTTCATCAATGCCAAATACCAGTCACCAATCCATAGTCTGTCCATCACAATGTATTTTAATGCCCCTCGCTTATTTACATATAGGCGGCATAGAATAACCTCGCTTCAATGGACATGCGGTACTCCCACCCCTCGCCTCACATTGAGCGGCAAATATTCTTTCCTCGCCCTATATGATAACCACGCTCAAATGTGACATGCGGCACTACCACCCCTCGCTTCACATTTAGCGGAAACAAACCAAATAGCGGCAAGCATTAAAATCATCAAGGGATGACCACGACTCATGGGATGTGCACCAATAACCATCATATGCATATACAATCATCATGCATAATTCAACATGTATTTGCATCCACAATGCATAATCAAATATATACTCGCATCCACAATGCATAATAATGAGTATACTAGATACATGTACCGTTGGGTGCCCGTACGTCCTCTACGTACCTTTCCAAAATGTAGGGTGTGGTAGGACTTCAATTCCTTGGCTGTGTCGCCACCTGGGATGGTTCTACACATTCACACAATTCAATATTAGAACCCAATAATAGTACGATACCAAAAATCCTACAATAAAAACAAAAAACACCAAATTTGGTGTCTCGCGATCGATCGCCATATAGCCCCGATCGATCGCGAGACTACACTGCCTCGCCCAACAAAATTTTACAATTCGCGGTCGATCGCCGAGTTTGCGCCGATCGATCGCGGCCTCGCCGATCGATCGCGCCAAACTCGCGATCGATCACTGAAGGCTACTGCCTTCAGCCCTTGCAGCTCGCGATCGATCGCTGAAGGCGCCGATCGATCGCCGAGTCCTGCACACGCGATATTCGGGCATACCCTTCGCCTTCCCAAACTCAAACAAACTCAAATATTCAAACATCAACCATACCAAAACTCTAAAATCCACAATAAACATCCTCATAAACTCATAAACTCAATACTCAACCAAAATAATACCAACCCCAACAAACCCATTTCAAAACCCTTCAAAAACCATATCAAACTCAAATAAAACACTACAAAAACAACAATGAGGTATCCATACCTCTTGGGGACTTTAAATCTCCCAACAAACTCCACAAATCAAGGTTTTTGGAAGGATTCCTTTTACCCTTAAGCTCAATTTCGAAAATGGGGGAAAAGGAGGGTTTGGGTGGTGTAATTTTGGGAAAGTTAAAAAGTAAGAGTGAATGTGTGGTGGGGGTTGGGGTATAAAAGTGGGTTATTTAAAATAGAGTGTATTCCACGATACCATGGTGTATAAAACACCCCAACATGATATTTAAAAGCATAACACCACAATGTTCCACAATCTCAAATATATGCATGTTTCCCCAATAAATGACTACCAATACATGCAAGTCATTAGAACACCCAAATAACCACATGCAACACATGTACCCCGAAATGCATTCCCGGGTCACCCTTTCCATGTGACCATGCATTTCCATAAGATAAATAAATCCAACACATAATTAATTACCACCATAATCAATCATATAAACACAATTAATGCCCAAATAGCAATTAATCATTTCGGGGATATCACATGATGTGTGACTGGAAGTGATGATACAGGTTCTTGATCACTGTATCTAGTTCCAGGGCATTTCTTAATATTGCAATCTGTGGTTACATTGTTAGTTCGACATGTATGGCCTGAATGGGAATGTAATACTTTGCTCTTGATCTGTGGATAGTATGGTTAACGCAGTGTGTTTACATTGGGAGATGATGCAGACATGGGTTACTTGTGGTACTTAGATGGTACATGTAGCGAATGTGAGATTCGTGTACAAGAATAGTATTCTTTAGTATTGTATTCCACAGCGGTAATTGTTGATTTGTGAGATCACCGTGGTGATGATTCTCTTGTCAGGGTATCATCTGTGTATGGTTTTCCGGTGTGTGTGTGTATGTTGATCTCTATGTTTGTTGTCATGGAGTTGGCAAGGAACATGAAATTGGGAGAGTTCAATGATAGTGACGCTGAGATGTATTGATGGAGTGGTACAACCGCAATAACTGTGAGTTATACTGTTCGACTGTTATCAGCCTATGTCGTTTAAGTCACTCGTGTTTTGGTGACTGGGTAACGGATTGTGTTCGTTCTTATTGTATCATATGGATTTGAGCATGGAAGTCTTTCAGATTGAAAGAGCATACCGGCGGAGAGTGCAGTGATGCAATGATCACCGGCAAAGATTGTTGTGACACCTGCACATGTGATCTTTGTGATGGCTGTACTGGGACATACATGGTGCTATGTGGCCATGTATTATATCTGGTTAGTGTATAGTACAGATGGGAATGGATATCATTGTTTTGATATGAACTCCGTCCGAGCTATAAGGTTGTCCGTATGAGACTCTATGTATGTGGTATGTGTGGCAGCCATGGGTGTCTTTGAGTGACACGAGATACCTCAAGTGCATACAGTTATGTATGGGATGTTGTGTATGAACATCTCGTTCTGTGTTTGTGAACGATATTTAGGAGATTGAAATTGGTTGGTCTGTTTTGAACAGAGTGTGGGTATCTATGTTGTTGTTGAGAGCATTGGATGCTTGTATGGCTTCTGGATATAGAAAAGGACGTCATGATAGACATCCGTAAACTGGTTCTTTAGTGGAACTGTGTATGACATCTTGTCATATTCTGGATTATTGCAGGACAGTAGTGATCTGTACACGTGAGACCAACAGAAAGTGGTTGGCAATGTGAGACCAACATAGATTGGTTGGCAATGTGAGTATCCGGTCAGCATTGAATGTGAACTATTGTCTGATAGCATAGCTTGTTGGCTATGATGTATGGTTCACAAGTCTGATGTTGAATGTCCAAGTTATCCAGATTGATAAGGAAGTTTGAGTTTCCGTAGATTGCTTGTACACTGCGACTGTAGTGCTAATGCAATCAGAGTTTCCGTTGTGTTGTGATTGTACTATGCGTTTGACATGAAATTCATATAGTCTTGAGTCAGGACGGGAGATGTATGTCTGATGGGATCGTGATTGTGATATGCTGATCTCGTCATGCGATTGGTTTGCATTTTGTGCTTGATAGATGTTGGGTTGATATCTATTGATGGACAGTCTGCGAATATGTTTCATGAGGAAACAATATGATTGGTATACTAAACCAGGTAATGGTTAATGGTTAATGAATGATTGATAAACCATGTGATGGTTGATGAATAATGAAACCAGGTAATGGTTGATGCATAGCAGATGGTTATGAGAAGGCTGAAGAAGCTCACACGTATGAAATAGTATGATGGGACTTGAGTTGTCCATGAAATGAATCATCTCTTGAGCTTGTTCGTACACATATGTGTATGGCATTGAAGTTTGTGTCATGTTATAGTGTTACGACCAATATGAGACTGATTTGACATATATCAGATGGTGAATGGTATTTTTGCTATATGGTTGTACTTGAGTATTCTGATATGATATCCTTTGATTGTACACAGAAGGTGTACTAGTAACATAATACGGTTACAGTATTGTGAAGGTATCATTGGCAATGCTATATGATATGGCAATTCCTTTGAATCCGATTGCAGAGTCATAATGTCAGAATGACCATGAGTAGTATGGTAATTTGATTATCATTCATGTCAACAATAGTGTGTGGATTGTGTGATTTCAGTTGAGCTGGAATTTGTTACCTTCCATGTATTGTTGGATTGGCTATTCCGTTATGAACTAGAGGTGATAACGATTTGCTGGGAGCAGTTGTGTTTATCAGGAATGCATTCCAATAAAGAAAGATTCAATGAATATGGTGAGGTAGACAACTATTGGTTTCGATTATGTACTATATGCGATCATGTGATATATCTGAGTGATATATTCGATCATGTGATATAGTCGGGTGATATCTTCGATTGTATGATCTATCCGGGTGATATGATAATCCGTATGGATAGGTTCTTGAAGCAGAACAGAATGGGTTATCAGGTACCTGTGATGTGTGGGACTTGTTGGCGTAAGCCATGTAGCAAGTGAATTGCACATACGTGGAAAAACGTGTTGGTTTCCACTGCTACATGATGTTTTTGTGTTGATAATTACAAGGAGCAGTGAATAGAAAGTAATGAATCGTTGTAAAAGCTTGTCATACTCAAGATGGTAGTCTTGGAGGAAACAATTGATGCAAATAAGGACATTTCCGGTACAGGGGTCAGGATAGGGGACTAGTGAACCACACATATGGTGTGAATAGATACTATGAGAACATAGTCATTGGTTAAGATAACCATATAATCATATGGACATATGTATTGTACATGGCTTTGGTGTACAGTATGCATTGATGACATATGAGTGTGATGTGGATTACTTTTTTGTGGTTTGGACAAGTTGGTGTCCAGTGTTTATTCTGGACTGGTATTGTGTTCAGTTTTACTCTAGACTGAGAAGTCTGGCGTGGGAGATTAGTATGCAAACGATAGATGGATTTGTTGTATCTATCACATTGTGTAATTACATACTATAATACAACTTTGTGAAATGTTAGAGCAGAGATGGCTCTGTGCACATTTGGATGTGTAGAATCTGAATGTGACAAGGACCGAGGTACTTGGTTTAGAGTATCTTGCTGACCTCGATATGCTGCGTAGGCTTACACAGGAGTACAGACGAATGGAAAATTTTTAGACCGTTATACAATACACAACGCGGGTATGTGTGTTGCTGTATTTCTAAAGTGTGGCATAATGGGAATGTGTATGGAAAAGGCGTAATACCATGATTTGAACCATTGACTGTATTACAATGTGGTGACTAGTTGTCCAAGGAGGGACGGATGTATTAGACATTAGAAGAACAGATGCTTCATTGGGTATCATTTGTATGCATCCAGCAGGACTGGGAGTGGGCAGTGACTTGGTTAAGGGAAATCACCGGTACACTGAGTTGTATAAGATCAAGTCAATTTGATGGATATTGTTGTGTATAACAGGATATGTATATGCGTGTTCACTACTACTGTAGGGTCCTCCTACCTTAACATCCTCTTAATACACAATTATGGACTAAACATGCATAAATAACGTCTTAGGATTTCGGTTGTAGCTTTGAGCTAATTAGATTACATGCCAAGACTAAATTTTTCAAAAGTTAAATTAATTACATCCTCAAAAGAAGTGTATCAATAGAATTATACTACTCCTAGAGTAGAAACTATCCCAAAAGAAATCCTGTAACCTATCTTCTTTTATGCTCTTTTAGCTCACCGTCTCAACCCGACCCTTAGCCTTGGTCCAAAAGTGTCCTACAGGAACAACCCATCATGAGCATGTACATCGTTACTTAATATCATATGGCATATAAATAATTGTACAAAAATAATTGATAACATATACTTCCTGGTTAATCGTATTATCCTTCTTTGGTTGTCCCTGTTTCATAGTTATGCATATAATCATTAGTTCAAGACGTAAATGATTAACATCATACTTCGCATATATGCACACAACAATCCATGTTACTTAGTAATTGGACTATCTGGGTTCTATTATGACAGCGGTACAATTGGCCCCCCTCGCTCGACATAACACATCGTATGATACCCATCGCTACGCCTTGATAGCGGATGTATCTCTTTGTTCAGCGGATGATACCCCTTGCTACTCCTTGATAGCGGATGTACCCCCTCGCCTAGCGGATGATACCCCTCGCTACGCCTCGATAGCGGATGTACCCCATCGCTTAATTATGTGAGCGACAAGTACCTTCCTCGCTTGCCCATAATAGCCACCGGACATTCAACCATTCTAAGTAGCATAGTTAAACATACATTATTATCTTATAAGCATCATCATCTCCAAACATCATCATCTTATCATAACTGTCATCGTAACATCATATCATCTTTGTTTATCATAACATCATCATCATAAACTTATTCATCATAATCATCATCATAAATACTTATGCAATCAATGCAAAGTCATAGTTTAGGAATATGTTACCGTTTGATGCCCGTACGTTTCTTACGTACCTTTTCAAAATATGGTGAAGTCGTAGCACTTTATCTTCTCGAAGTCGTGGGTTCTTGGGATGGTTCTACACAACCATACAATTCAATATTAGAAGCTAATCATAGTCCAATATTCAAAAACCCCACAAAAAATCAAAAATACCCATTTTTACATCTCGCGATCGATCGCTGCCCAGGCGCGATCGATCGCGAGATCACACTGGACGGGGGGTGAAAATTTCCTTCTTCGGCGATCGATCGCCATCGTCACCGATCGATCGCCCAAAAGTGGCGATCGATCGCTAAAGGCTTCTGGAGCCTACTGTTGGCTCGCGATCGATCGCCAAAAACGGGCGATCGATCGCCAGCCTCTGCACTTCGAAAATCCACAATTTTTACACATTAAAACTTCACCAACCTCAACCAACATTTATTCCATCAATTCAACAACATAAAAACACTTAAAACCTTCCTCAAACATCATTAAACCACCAAAAACAAACATCATTTCAAAAGTCATCCCAACCCCCAACAAACCCATTTCAAAACCCTTCAAAACCATTCCAAACTTAAATCACATTTCAAGAACATCAAGGAGTGATATACAAACATCTTAGGTCTTAAATCTTACCAAGAAGTGCAAGAACAAAGCTTTTACAAGGACTTCTTGTCCACTTTGGTGCCAAAATCGGGTTTGAGGGAAAAAGTGAGGGTTTGGGAAGAGATTTGGGGATTTGAGTGTAAAGAGTAAAGTGAGGTAAAAATGGTGGGTTAAGGGTTAAATCCTTATATTTAACTTGTACCCCAATAATTAACATGATGTATATAAAATGCATTAACATGGTAAGCATTTACAAAATGCAACCCACTTCATTAAATCCATACCATCCTCATAATTAAAATCAACATCCTTAAATCATGATAATTCTTCATTTTCCACACATAACTTAATCATCGCAATAATTCATCATATAAACATAATTAATGTCCAAATTGCCATTAATTAATTTCGGGGCATCACATTACTCCCCTACTTATAAGATTTCGTCCTCGAAATCACATGCACTTACCCAAAATGAAACTAAACATAAATCATACCAGAAAATAGTTCCGGGTAGTGCTGCACCATATGCCGTTCCGTCTCCCACGTAGCCTCATCGACACCCCGACGATCCCACTGAACTTTGACCATCGGTATAATTTTACTTCGTAGCCTGCGATCCTCACGATCCAGAATTCTAACTGGTCGTTCAATATCGGATACATCTGAACTCAACTGAACCTCTGAAGGCTGAAATACATGAGACGGATCGGGCTCATACTTCCTCAACATAGAAACGTGAAAGACATCATGAATACCGGATAAGGACGGTGGTAGAGCCAAGCGGTAAGCCAAAGCACCGACGCGCTGCAATATCTCATATGGCCCAACATACCTCGGAGATAACTTTCCCCGCATACCAAACCGAACGACACCCCTGAAGGGTGAGATCTTCAAGAAGACCTTATCTCCTACTTGGAATTCTAGCGGCCGTCGCCGTTTATTGGCATAGGCTGCTTGCCTATCTTGGGCCGCTTTCATCTTTAAACGTATCATCTTAATCTTTTCTTCCATGTCTTTAATCATATCCGGTCCTCCGACTGCTTTACTCGTCAAGTCTTCCCAATACAGCGGTGACCTACATCGTCATCCATATAGAGCTTCAAAAGGAGCCATTTGAATGCTCGCCTGATAACTGTTATTATAGGAGAACTCCACCAGTGGCACCGAATCCTGCCACGGAGTATCAAATTCCAAAACACATGCCCTCAGCATGTCCTCGAGCGTCTGAATAGTGCGCTCTGTCTGACCGTCTGTCTGGGGGTGATAGGCTGTACTCAGTCTTACCTCCGTGCCCAAAGCTGTCTGGAGACCCTCCCAGAAATGTGAAGTGAACCTCGGGTCCCTGTCAGACACTATCGAGACTGGAATGCCATGCAATCTCACCACATCCCGCACATATAGTTGGGCCATCTTTAAATATGTGAAAGTCATACTGTAAGGGATGAAATGTGCTACCTTTGTCAGCCTATCCACGATCACCCAGATCGCATCAAATCCAGAGGCCGACCTTGGCAAGTGGGTCACGAAGTCCATAGATATATGCTCCCACTTCCATTTAGGTACCTCTAAGCTCTTCAGTTCACCACCAGGCCTCTGTCTTTCTACCTTTACTTGCTGGCAGATCAGACATCTCTTAACAAAAGCAATCACTTCACGTTTCATGCGTCTCCACCAAAATTGACCACATAGGTCCTTGTACATCTTCCTCCCTCCTGGGTGGATACTGAACCGGCTACTGTGGGCACGGTGCAAGATTCCTTGGCGTAATTCTGGTGTCCTTGGCACCACCCAACGGTTCCCAAGTCTCAAGGAACCATCCTCAGCAACTCGGAACTTTGATGGTTGCCCTTGGAGTACTATCGATGACCATCTCTGAATTTCATCATCCGAACTCTGAGCTTTCCTAATAGCCTCAAATATATCTGGCTCAGCCAATAAGGTCGACACTCGCACCGGCGACGTGTCCACATCAAAATCATATCCCAGATGGCAATAAGAAGTCATCATAGCTGATAAACACATGGCGTCCTCAGCAGTACTCTTCACCTTCCGACTTAAGGCGTCTGCTATCGAATTTGCTTTACCAGAATGGTACTCAATCTCACAATCATAATCCTTGAGCAAGTCCATCCATCTTCTTTGACGCATGTTAAGTTCGGCCTGAGTAAATAGGAACTTCAGGCTCTTATGGTCCGTATAGATGGTGAACGTCGTACCATAAAGGTAATGACGCCAAATCTTCAAGGCGAAAATGATGGCCGCCAGTTCCAGATCATGGACTGGGTATCTGGTCTCATGAGGCTTCAACTGCCTCGAAGCATAAGCCACCACGTGCTTATCTTGCATCAACACACAACCCAAACCTTGCAATGATGCATCCGTGTACAAGGCAAACTTCTTATTCTCAGAAGGAATTACCAACACTGGCGCTGTTGTCAAGCGACGCTTCAACTCTTGGAAGCTTTCCTCACAAGCTTCGGACCAAAAGAACGGGACTCCTTTTTGAGTCAGCTGTGTCAACGGCTTAGCGATTTTAGAGAATCCCTCGACGAAACGTCGGTAATATCCCGCTAAACCAAGGAAGCTCCGTATTTCGGGCACAGAAGTGGGTGCAGCCCACTCCATAACAGCTTCAATCTTTCTGGGATCCACAGATATCCCACTGCTAGATATAACATGGCCCAAGAATACCACACTGTCCAACCAAAACTCGCACTTGCTAAGCTTTGCATATAATTGATGATCTCTAAGGATTTGAAGTACTGTCCTCAAGTGCTCAACATGTTCTTCTTCAGTCCGGGAGTAAATAAGTATATCATCAATGAAGACTATGACGAACTGGTCCAAATATGGCTGAAATACCCTGTTCATTAAACTCATGAAAACAGCTGGGCCATTCGTCACCCCAAAGGGCATGACTAAGAATTCATAGTGCCCATATCTGGTCTTGAAAGATGTCTTCTGTACATCATCCTCCCTTACCCGAATCTGATGGTACCCCCGACCTCAGATCGATCTTACTGTAGAGTCTCGTACCCTGCAACTGATCAAATAAATCATCGATCCTCGGAAGCGAATACTTGTTCTTTACTGTGGCTTTGTTCAGTTGTCTGTAATCGATGCACAGACGCATCAAGCCATCTTTCTTTTTGACAAACAAAACTGGTGCACCCCAGGGCGATACGCTAGGGCGTATGTAGCCCTTGTCAAGGAGTTCTTGCAACTGAACTTTTAATTCCTTTAGCTCTGTTGGTGCCATCCTATACGGGCGCACGAGAAATGGCTGACGTCCTCGGTAGTAATTCGATTCCAAACTCGACCTCTCTCGCCAGTGGGAATCCAGGAATCTGTTCAGGAAATACATCAGGAAACTCCCCCACTACGGGCACATCTTCAACCTTTAGTTCTTCCTTCTTTCCAACAGCATAAATAAGATATCTTGTATGGCCTCGTCCCAATAATTGTGTCATCTTGACCGCGGATATCAACGGAAGCTTTGAACGAGAACCATCCCCATAGAACGTCCACTGAACTCCCTTATCAGATCTGAATCGGACAGTCCTCTGCCTGCAGTTCACAACTGCCTGGTACCTATTCAGAACATCAATACCCAATATACAGTCAAAGTCTGACATTCCCAGAACGATTAAATCCGACCTTAACTTGTCATCCTCAAAATAAATGAGGCCATCATAGACAATCTGATCAGCAATCAAACTCCTTCCAGTGGGTGTCGAGACTACAAGAGACGTGGGCGACGGAGCAGTGCATATGTGGTGTCTTTCCACAAAACTCGTCGACACAAAGGAGTGTGACGCACCTGTGTCGATCAATATAAAGGCAGGGTGCGTAAATAAGAGACACGTACCCGCTATGACCTCCTCCAGAGCCGCTGTAGCCTGCTCCCTCGTCAATGCATACACCTGTCCCTGAGGTGGCCCCGTAGGCTGACTTCCATACTGCCTCGGTACATATGGGGGTCTATGCTGTGCTGCTCTGTCCGTAGACCTCCCCGTAGAGTTCTGCTACCTTCCCCTGTTGGGACACTGTCGAGCAAAGTGGCCTCTGTCGCCACAAACATAACATCGTACACAATTCTTCGTCAGATATGGTTGCCCACAAAGAGAGCATTGAACCTCCCCAACACTGCCTCCCCGAGACTGTCCTCTTCTTGGTGGGGCGTCATTCCTGCGGTTTCCTCTCCATCTCTCGGGCCTCCTTCCACTGAATCTAGACGCTGAAGTGTTCCCTCCAGGCTTAAACTGATCACCCCTTGGCTTCAAATGGTCGGGAGTAGATTTCTGAGGGGGTGCTGGAGGTGGTACAGCATCAGGGTATGCACCAACCCCAGTTCGGCTAACTCAGCCCGTGTAAGTGCATCATCAAAGCAAGTAGGGCCATAAGTAATCACCCTATCATAATGTTCTGGCCTCAAGCCCTTCATAAAGTTCCTCATTTTTGCTTGAGTGTTGGCGGCGATATGAGGTACATATCTGAGTAGAGAACAGTAGTGGAGGGCATAATCTGACACCGGCATGGTACCCTGCTTCAATTTAGTAAACTCATCCTCTTTAGCCTGACGTGCAGCCGCTGAAAAGTATCGGGCCAGAAATCTAGTTCTAAACAGTTTCCAGTTTACCTCTTGACCCTGTGCCTCCTGTTCAATCACAGTGGTCTTCCACCACATCAGTGCTTTCTTGGCTAATTGAAACTCTGCTAGCCTTATCCAGGCCGTCTTTGCACACGGGGCTGCCACAAATATTTGTTCTATTCTTTCTAGCCATTCCTCGGCTCGCTCCCCTGTTTCAGTCCCTTCAAAAGTCGGGGGCCGATACGCTAGAAATTGAGTCAAACTCAACTCTCCCGGCAATAACTGTTGCTCGGACGGCTCTTCGCCTAGGGCTGGCGGGGTTAGGGGATTCGTGCGCCCCGCACTAGCGTTAACACTTACCGCGTCGCCAATGTCGATATTTGCTGCCATACTGCAACACAAGGGTTAACAACAAGACCCAAAAGCAGTTCATATATACATTGTTAGAAAGCCATAGCATGTTATCATAACAGTCATATACTTCATATGCAACATAACATGTCAAAAGTAAGCGCCTAGCCAATCTATTGCTAAGGCTACCCTTCACTCATCCCCGGGTTATCTAACCACTGCTCTGATACCACTAATGTAGGGTCCTCCTACCTTAACATCCTCTTAATACACAATTATGGACTAAACATGCATAAATAACGTCTTAGGATTTCGGTTGTAGCTTTGAGCTAATTAGATTACATGCCAAGACTAAATTTTTCAAAAGTTAAATTATTTACATCCTCAAAAGAAGTGTATCAATAGAATTATACTACTCCTAGAGTAGAAACTATCCCAAAAGAAATCCTGTAACCTATCTTCTTTTATGCTCCTTTAGCTCACCGTCTCAACCCGACCCTTAGTCTTGGTCCAAAAGTGTACCTACAGGAACAACCCATCATGAGCATGTACATCGTTACTTAATATCATATGGCATATAAATAATTGTACAAAAATAATTGATAACATATACTTCCTGGTTAATCGTATTATCCTTCTTTGGTTGTCCCTGTTTCATAGTTATGCATATAATCATTAGTTCAAGACGTAAATGATTAACATCATACTTCGCATATATGCACACAACAATCCATGTTACTTAGTAATGGGACTATCCGGGTTCTATTATGACAGCGGTACAATTGGCCCCCCTCGCTCGACATAACACATCGTATGATACCCATCGCTACGCCTTGATAGCGGATGTATCTCTTTGTTCAGCGGATGATACCCCTTGCTACTCCTTGATAGCGGATGTACCCCCTCGCCTAGCGGATGATACCCCTCGCTACGCCTCGATAGCGGATGTACCCCATCGCTTAATTATGTGAGCGACAAGTACCTTCCTCGCTTGCCCATAATAGCCACCGGACATTCAACCATTCTAAGTAGCATAGTTAAACATACATTATTATCTTATAAGCATCATCATCTCCAAACATCATCATCTTATCATAACTGTCATCGTAACATCATATCATCTTTGTTTATCATAACATCATCACCCTAAACTTATTCATCATAATCATCATCATAAATACTTATGCAATCAATGCAAAGTCATAGTTTAGGAATATGTTACCGTTTGATGCCCGTACGTTTCTTACGTACCTTTTCAAAATATGGTGAAGTCGTAGCACTTTATCTTCTCGAAGTCGTGGGTTCTTGGGATGGTTCTACACAACCATACAATTCAATATTAGAAGCTAATCATAGTCCAATATTCAAAAACCCCACAAAAAATCAAAAATACCCATTTTTACATCTCGCGATCGATCGCTGCCCAGGCGCGATCGATCGCGAGATCACACTGGACGGGGGGTGAAAATTTCCTTCTTCGGCGATCGATCGCCATCGTCACCGATCGATCGCCCAAAAGTGGCGATCGATCGCCAAAGGCTTCTGGAGCCTACTGTTGGCTCGCGATCGATCGCCAAAAACGGGCGATCGATCGCCAGCCTCTGCACTTCGAAAATCCACCATTTTTACACATTAAAACTTCACCAACCTCAACCAACATTTATTCCATCAATTCAACAACATAAAAACACTTAAAACCTTCCTCAAACATCATTAAACCACCAAAAACAAACATCATTTCAAAAGTCATCCCAACCCCCAACAAACCCATTTCAAAACCCTTCAAAACCATTCCAAACTTAAATCAAACATTTCAAGAACATCAAGGAGTGATATACAAACATCTTAGGTCTTAAATCTTACCAAGAAGTGCAAGAACAAAGCTTTTACAAGGACTTCTTGTCCACTTTGGTGCCAAAATCGGGTTTGAGGGAAAAAGTGAGGGTTTGGGAAGAGATTTGGGGATTTGAGTGTAAAGAGTAAAGTGAGGTAAAAATGGTGGGTTAAGGGTTAAATCCTTACTATTTAACTTGTACCCCAATAATTAACATGATGTATATAAAATGCATTAACATGGTAAGCATTTACAAAATGCAACCCACTTCATTAAATCCATACCATCCTCATAATTAAAATCAACATCCTTAAATCATGATAATTCTTCATTTTCCACACATAACTTAATCATCGCAATAATTCATCATATAAACATAATTAATGTCCAAATTGCCATTAATTAATTTCGGGGCATCACATTACTCCCCTACTTATAAGATTTCGTCCTCGAAATCACATGCACTTACCCAAAATGAAACTAAACATAAATCATACCAGAAAATAGTTCCGGGTAGTGCTGCACCATATGCCGTTCCGTCTCCCACAAAGCCTCATCGACACCCCGACGATCCCACTGAACTTTGACCATCGGTATAATTTTACTTCGTAGCCTGCGATCCTCACGATCCAGAATTCTAACTGGTCGTTCAATATAGGATACATCTGAACTCAACTGAACCTCTGAAGGCTGCAATACATGAGACGGATCGGGCTCATACTTCCTCAACATAGAAACGTGAAAGACATCATGAATACCGGATAAGGACGGTGGTAGAGCCAAGCGGTAAGCCAAAGTACCGACGCGCTGCAATATCTCATATGGCCCAACATACCTCGGAGATAACTTTCCCCGCATACCAAACCGAACGACACCCCTGAAGGGTGAGATCTTCAAGAAGACCTTATCTCCTACTTGGAATTCTAGCGGCCGTCGCCGTTTATTGGCATAGGCTGCTTGCCTATCTTGGGCCGCTTTCATCTTTAAACGTATCATCTTAATCTTTTCTTCCATGTCTTTAATCATATCCGGTCCTCCGACTGCTTTACTCGTCAAGTCTTCCCAATACAGCGGTGACCTACATCGTCATCCATATAGAGCTTCAAAAGGAGCCATTTGAATGCTCGCCTGATAACTGTTATTATAGGAGAACTCCACCAGTGGCACCGAATCCTGCCACGGAGTATCAAATTCCAAAACACATGCCCTCAGCATGTCCTCGAGCGTCTGAATAGTGCGCTCTGTCTGACCGTCTGTCTGGGGGTGATAGGCTGTACTCAGTCTTACCTCCGTGCCCAAAGCTGTCTGGAGACCCTCCCAGAAATGTGAAGTGAACCTCGGGTCCCTGTCAGACACTATCGAGACTGGAATGCCATGCAATCTCACCACATCCCGCACATATAGTTGGGCCATCTTTAAATATGTGAAAGTCATACTGTAAGGGATGAAATGTGCTACCTTTGTCAGCCTATCCACGATCACCCAGATCGCATCAAATCCAGAGGCCGACCTTGGCAAGTGGGTCACGAAGTCCATAGATATATGCTCCCACTTCCATTTAGGTACCTCTAAGCTCTTCAGTTCACCACCAGGCCTCTGTCTTTCTACCTTTACTTGCTGGCAGATCAGACATCTCTTAACAAAAGCAATCACTTCACGTTTCATGCGTCTCCACCAAAATTGACCACATAGGTCCTTGTACATCTTCCTCCCTCCTGGGTGGATACTGAACCGGCTACTGTGGGCACGGTGCAAGATTCCTTGGCGTAATTCTGGTGTCCTTGGCACCACCCAACGGTTGCCAAGTCTCAAGGAACCATCCTCAGCAACTCGGAACTTTGATGGTTGCCCTTGGAGTACTATCGATGACCATCTCTGAATTTCATCATCCGAACTCTGAGCTTTCCTAATAGCCTCAAATATATCTGGCTCAGCCAATAAGGTCGACACTCGCACCGGCGACGTGTCCACATCAAAATCATATCCCAGATGGCAATAAGAAGTCATCATAGCTGATAAACACATGGCGTCCTCAGCAGTACTCTTCACCTTCCGACTTAAGGCGTCTGCTATCGAATTTGCTTTACCAGAATGGTACTCAATCTCACAATCATAATCCTTGAGCAAGTCCATCCATCTTCTTTGACGCATGTTAAGTTCAGCCTGAGTAAATAGGAACTTCAGGCTCTTATGGTCCGTATAGATGGTGAACGTCGTACCATAAAGGTAATGACGCCAAATCTTCAAGGCGAAAATGATGGCCGCCAGTTCCAGATCATGGACTGGGTATCTGGTCTCATGAGGCTTCAACTGCCTCGAAGCATAAGCCACCACGTGCTTATCTTGCATCAACACACAACCCAAACCTTGCAATGATGCATCCGTGTACAAGGCAAACTTCTTATTCTCAGAAGGAATTACCAACACTGGCGCTGTTGTCAAGCGACGCTTCAACTCTTGGAAGCTTTCCTCACAAGCTTCGGACCAAAAGAACGGGACTCCTTTTTGAGTCAGCTGTGTCAACGGCTTAGCGATTTTAGAGAATCCCTCGACGAAACGTCGGTAATATCCCGCTAAACCAAGGAAGCTCCGTATTTCGGGCACAGAAGTGGGTGCAGCCCACTCCATAACAGCTTCAATCTTTCTGGGATCCACAGATATCCCACTGCTAGATATAACATGGCCCAAGAATACCACACTGTCCAACCAAAACTCGCACTTGCTAAGCTTTGCATATAATTGATGATCTCTAAGGATTTGAAGTACTGTCCTCAAGTGCTCAACATGTTCTTCTTCAGTCCGGGAGTAAATAAGTATATCATCAATGAAGACTATGACGAACTGGTCCAAATATGGCTGAAATACCCTGTTCATTAAACTCATGAAAACAGCTGGGCCATTCGTCACCCCAAAGGGCATGACTAAGAATTCATAGTGCCCATATCTGGTCTTGAAAGATGTCTTCTGTACATCATCCTCCCTTACCCGAATCTGATGGTACCCCGACCTCAGATCGATCTTACTGTAGAGTCTCGTACCCTGCAACTGATCAAATAAATCATCGATCCTCGGAAGCGAATACTTGTTCTTTACTGTGGCTTTGTTCAGTTGTCTGTAATCGATGCACAGACGCATCAAGCCATCTTTCTTTTTGACAAACAAAACTGGTGCACCCCAGGGCGATACGCTAGGGCGTATGTAGCCCTTGTCAAGGAGTTCTTGCAACTGAACTTTTAATTCCTTTAGCTCTGTTGGTGCCATCCTATACGGGGCACGAGAAATGGCTGACGTCCTCGGTAGTAATTCGATTCCAAACTCGACCTCTCTCGCCAGTGGGAATCCAGGAATCTGTTCAGGAAATACATCAGGAAACTCCGCCACTACGGGCACATCTTCAACCTTTAGTTCTTCCTTCTTTCCAGAAATATCAACAGCATAAATAAGATATCTTGTATGGCCTCGTCCCAATAATTGTGTCATCTTGACCGCGGATATCAACGGAAGCTTTGAACGAGAACCATCCCCATAGAACGTCCACCGAACTCCCTTATCAGATCTGAATCGGACAGTCCTCTGCCTGCAGTTCACAACTGCCTGGTACCTATTCAGAACATCAATACCCAATATACAGTCAAAGTCTGACATTCCCAGAACGATAAAATCCGACCTTAACTTGTCATCCTCAAAATAAATGAGGCCATCATAGACAATCTGATCAGCAATCAAACTCCTTCCAGTGGGTGTCGAGACTACAAGAGACGTGGGCGACGGAGCAGTGCATATGTGGTGTCTTTCCACAAAACTCGTCGACACAAAGGAGTGTGACGCACCTGTGTCGATCAATATAAAGGCAGGGTGCGTAAATAAAAGACACGTACCCGCTATGACCTCCTCCAGAGCCGTTGTAGCCTGCTCCCTCGTCAATGCATACACCTGTCCCTGAGGTGGCCCCGTAGGCTGACTTCCATACTGCCTCGGTACATATGGGGGTCTATGCTGTGCTGCTCTGTCCGTAGACCTCCCCGTAGAGTTCTGCTGCCTTCCCCTGTTGGGACACTGTCGAGCAAAGTGGCCTCTGTCGCCACAAACATAACATCCTACACAATTCTTTGTCAGATGTGGTTGCCCACAAAGAGAGCATTGAACCTCCCCAACACTGCCTCCCCGAGACTGTCCTCTTCTTGGTGGGGCGTCATTCCTGCGGTTTCCTCTCCATCGGTTCTCGGGCCTCCTTCCACTGAATCTAGACGCTGAAGTGTTCCCTCCAGGCTTAAACTGATCACCCCTTGGCTTCAAATGGTCGGGAGTAGATTTCTGAGGGGGTGCTGGAGGTGGTACAGCATCAGGGTATGCACCAACCCCAGTTCGGCTAACTCAGCCCGTGTAAGTGCATCATCAAAGCAAGTAGGGCCATAAGTAATCACCCTATCATAATGTTCTGGCCTCAAGCCCTTCATAAAGTTCCTCATTTTTGCTTGAGTGTTGGCGGCGATATGAGGTACATATCTGAGTAGAGAACAGTAGTGGAGGGCATAATCTGACACCGGCATGGTACCCTGCTTCAATTTAGTAAACTCATCCTCTTTAGCCTGACGTGCAGCCGCTGAAAAGTATCGGGCCAGAAATCTAGTTCTAAACAGTTTCCAGTTTACCTCTTGACCCTGTGCCTCCTGTTCAATCACAGTGGTCTTCCACCACATCAGTGCTTTCTTGGCTAATTGAAACTCTGCTAGCCTTATCCAGGCCGTCTTTGCACACGGGGCTGCCACAAATATTTGTTCTATTCTTTCTAGCCATTCCTCGGCTCGCTCCCCTGTTTCAGTCCCTTCAAAAGTCGGGGGCCGATACGCTAGAAATTGAGTCAAACTCAACTCTCCCGGCAATAACTGTTGCTCGGACGGCTCTTCGCCTAGGGCTGGCGGGGTTAGGGGATTCGTGCGCCCCGCACTAGCGTTAACACTTACCGCGTCGCCAATGTCGATATTTGCTGCCATACTGCAACACAAGGGTTAACAACAAGACCCAAAAGCAGTTCATATATACATTGTTAGAAAGCCATAGAATGTTATCATAACAGTCATATACTTCATATGCAACATAACATGTCAAAAGTAAGCGCCTAGCCAATCTATTGCTAAGGCTACCCTTCACTCATCCCCGGGTTATTTAACCACTGCTCTGATACCACTAATGTAGGGTCCTCCTACCTTAACATCCTCTTAATACACAATTATGGACTAAACATGCATAAATAACGTCTTAGGATTTCGGTTGTAGCTTTGAGCTAATTAGATTACATGCCAAGACTAAATTTTTCAAAAGTTAAATTATTTACATCCTCAAAAGAAGTGTATCAATAGAATTATACTACTCCTAGAGTAGAAACTATCCCAAAAGAAATCCTGTAACCTATCTTCTTTTATGCTCCTTTAGCTCACCGTCTCAACCCGACCCTTAGTCTTGGTCCAAAAGTGTACCTACAGGAACAACCCATCATGAGCATGTACATCGTTACTTAATATCATATGGCATATAAATAATTGTACAAAAATAATTGATAACATATACTTCCTGGTTAATCGTATTATCCTTCTTTGGTTGTCCCTGTTTCATAGTTATGCATATAATCATTAGTTCAAGACGTAAATGATTAACATCATACTTCGCATATATGCACACAACAATCCATGTTACTTAGTAATGGGACTATCCGGGTTCTATTATGACAGCGGTACAATTGGCCCCCCTCGCTCGACATAACACATCGTATGATACCCATCGCTACGCCTTGATAGCGGATGTATCTCTTTGTTCAGCGGATGATACCCCTCGCTACTCCTTGATAGCGGATGTACCCCCTCGCCTAGCGGATGATACCCCTCGCTATGCCTCGATAGCGGATGTACCCCATCGCTTAATTATGTGAGCGGCAAGTACCTTCCTCGTGTGATGTCCGGGAATTAATGGTGTTAATCCCGGTGTAGTATTAATCCTGGATGGATTTTTAATTGTGGCAATTAGGAATTAATTGCGGTTCGGCATCTCCCGAGGTTGGTAAATCGGGCCTTCTGGGCTCGTCTAATTGATTATTTGGGATCGTTGGATCCCGAGGTTGAGATCGTATTCTCATTCCGGTGAAAACCTGCGAGTTGGGTTTTTAGTGTGACTCGGAATCTCGGGTGCTTTGTGTGGGCACCGGTAGGGGGTTTTTGAGTTAGAGAGAGAATTTTTGAAAACAGATGATTTTTAATGAATCATGATGTATTTGTGGGGCTATTAATATTTTGGGGTATTTTTGCTATAAATACCATTTGAACCCGGGATTTTAATTATCGGAACCATTTTCTTCCCCCTCCTTCTCTCTCCCCGTAACCGCGATTCTCGATCCCCTTTTGACCCACGCCGCTTCCAGGCGTGCGCCCGCCGCCGTGCGGCCGCCGTTCGGCGCGTCCGACCCGCCGCCGTGTTCGTCTCGACCAGGCGCTCCTTCCCGTACCATCAATTTGAGGTTTGGTCGCGAATGGAGCTCGGATTTCTGCTGGAAACGCTAGGGTTCGTCACTGCAGTTCATCCGATTTTTGGGCCTCGATTTTGGTATGTTTTTGGCACGATTTTTCTGGTGTTTTTGGGGTGTTTTTATGGTGTTTTTGGGTCGAACATTTCAGACTTTTTGGTTCGAAATTTTGGTTGCATTTTGGTTCGAATTTCAGCTCAATTTTGTGGGTTAGGGTTCGAAAATTTGGAGTTTTGACTTGGGGATGTTTATTCTTGTTGGTAATTGATTAATTCATGTTGTAGATGCATTATGATGCTTGATTGTGTTCGAATTCGAAGAATTATAAGGGTTCGAATTTAAGGGCTTGTTTGGGTTCGAATTTAAGGGTATTGAATTCGAAAATTGGGGGGTTTTTGGCAAGGGGTGTTGTTTCTTGCTTGGATAGCTTAATTCATGTTTTAAATGAATTATGGTGATTATTTGGGTTTGATTTGTGTTGTTGGTGTTCGAAATTTAGAGGTGGTCCTTGAGCAATTTTCGATATTGTCTCATTCGATTTCCCTCCCTGTATATGCCCTGCCCCGGGTCTTTTATATGGTAAATTGTCGTGTGTTGACAATATATTTTTGTATAAGGGTAATGGGTGTGCTTGAGCATGGGTTGCATGCTTGTAAATAATTGTGAATTATTTATCGTGTTAGCACATCGTTCTTCGGGGCATGGAACTCGAGCAAGGTTTGGCTCGGACTTCGGAAATTTAAGGTACGTATAACGTACGAGCATAGCCTTTTATAATGTTGCAATAGTGAAAAGCATGATATATGGTAATTGTAATAAATGGACATTGAAATGCATGGTGTGTGGCATTTACAATAAATGGGTATTGAAATGCATGGGGTATGGTATTGGAAATAGATGGGTGTCGAAATGCATGATTCATGGTACTTGCAATGATTGGTTTGTGGAATGCATGGTATATGGTAACTGTGATAAATAGACATACATTGGAAATCATAGGGTGCCGCTTTAGAGCGAGCAACGATTGGGTGTTGTCGCCGTTGAGCGACCATCGGTCATGACGCCGCTATTGTTGAGCGTGCGCTGGGTTTAGAATGCCGCTATTGTGGAGCGAGCAATGTTATGGGAACATGGAATGGTTAAATGTATGTGAAATCTATGGCCTATATATATATGCTGATTTTACACATTGATTAGGGAACTGGCATGCTAGAACTATATTAGTTAATCTATATGGCGATTAACTGGCTTTGGGAATTTGATGAGTTTGGTTGTGTTGAGAACAGGGACAATACATGGGATCCCGGATGAGGATGTTACCATCCAGGGAGTATCATTTAATTATGGCATTTACATTCTGTAAATTATGAATTGCGATATTATTATTTTGGATTGGTGGTATTGGTATGCTCACCCCGTGTGGGGGCTGTCTCTGTTGGGGCAGGTAACACAGGTGTAGCGGCTATGGAGTTGAGCTCGGGCTGTTGATTGGGGTACTTCCGGGATCGAGGTACCAGAGCTGGCTGGATAGACGCTCAGATCCAGAGTTGAGATCGAGTTGCGCTTGGGAGGTGCTTCCAGGATTGAGGCACCGGTAACGACAGCTGGAAGTATGGTATTTTATACTTTATGTACACATACGATTATTTGGTGCTCGTCTGTGAGCGACGTATATGTGTGCATGGGTTGTATAAAAGGCAAATGTCATTCTTTTCATCTATATTGTGATATGCAATTAATTGGGAATTGCTAGATGAATTGAGAAGTAATTAGTGTATCTCGGGGGTACATGACATGCTAAATGGTTTAGTTGGGAAAATGGAAATGGTATGTATTGGATTAAACGGACGAAATTTTATTATAGGTATATTATGCTAATCTAGCATATGGTTATTTTCCAACATATATGGTTACATGTACACGATTATGGGATTTATGCGCTAATTACGGGTAAAGGGCACGGGGGTCCTTACATTAGTGGTATCAGAGCAGTGGTTAGCTCTTTGGGGCTGTTGAGGGCCTAGGAACATGTTATTGGGAATGAGAAGCACATACTTATGCATGATTGCTTATGTGCGTTTATGATATGTGTTCATCATTGGCATATGTGTTGCTAACCATGGTGGTTGCAGGGTCTTATGAGACATGGACTATGCATTACGGTTGCATAGGTATACATCGGAGTGATGATTTTAATGCTTTGCCGCTACATGTTGGAGCGAGGTGCATTAAAATACACTCATGGCGATGTTTATGGGAATACGGATTATGCATTACGGTTGCATGCACGTCGAAGCGATGATGCCGCTGTCGTGTCGAAGCGATGGTAAATGCCGCTGTCACGTCGAAGCGATGATGCCGCTGTCGTGCCGAAACAATTATTGAAATACGGGTTATGCATTACGGTTGCATGCATGGCGTAGCGATATGAATACTTGCCGCTGTCGTATTATAGCGATGAAGAATATTTGCCGCAAATATGTCGAAGCGAAGGAAAATGCCGCTGTCATATTATTATTGCGAGGGATATTATGCCGCTAATACGTCGAAGCGAAGGGTATTTCCGCTGTCATGCCGGAATGATGGTAAATGCCGCTGTCGTGTCGAAGCGATGGTAAATGCCGCTGTCACGTCGAAGCGATGGTACCACCGTCATGTCGAAACGATGATGCCGCTGTCGTGTCGAAGCGATGATACATGCCGCTGTCACGTCGAAGCGATGATGCCGTTGTCATGACGTAGCGATGTGATCGGGAACAAAGTACTACATGAGTGTGAGTACCTCTTGAGTCCGCGATTATCCGGGTATTTTATTGGCGATGGTTCCGCCGGGTATTTTATTGGCGATGGTTCCGCCGGGTATTTTATTGGCGATGGTTACGCCGGGTATTTTATTGGCGATGGTTACGCCGGGTATTTTATTGGCGATGGTTACGCCGGGTATTTTATTGGCGATGGTTACGCCGGGTATTTTGTTGGCGATGGTTACGCCGGGTATTTTATTGGCGACGGTTACGCCGGGTATTCTATTGGCGATGGTTTATACCGCCGGATATCTATAGCGACATTTTATGCCGCTGACTCCATGGCGAGGGATCATGCCGCTGATTCGATAGCGATGGGTTATACCGCTATGTGTGTAGCACTGGATTATGCCGCCTACGAGCGATGGGTGCTGCTTATGTACCGCTGGTGGACGATGGATACAGGTATTCCGCTATCTCGATAGCGATGAGGTATGGCATATTACTTTTGTTATCAGTATGATGATTATGGTGTATTATTATTTACCGTCATGTGTTTGACGATGAGATTATGGATGTCGTGTATCGACAGGTACCGTCATATGTTCGACGATGTTATTTGGGATAACTATGTGGACGCTTGGCGTCATTTTGGTGATTTATACATTCATGTTTATGTATATGGTTGTATGGTTTGAGTGCCGATGGTGGGCACATGGTAGGGTCTGGGTATTTAGTTGACGAGACCTTTTGCCGAGCAGGTTTGCTCGATGGATCATTGATGCATTGTACCGGTGAGAGTACGCATCGTATTATGGAGGTATATTATTGACGAGCAATGATACCCTTGGGTATGCTCGCTGGGATGGCTAAGGCCAAGTGAATGGTGGTAAGAGTAGTCATTGAGGAAACTACTCGCTTGTTATTGTGATGAGGAGTAAACATGGTTACACCCACCCTAAGGGCGTGGAAGAAGTCCTAATGGATTAGGATTGCATGATAATTGAGCGTGGACGCCGGGTTGTCCAGTGTGCTTTGGTGTTTTAGAGATATGTTGGGCAATGACCCACAACTCTAATGGTTTGGGCGGTATGGTATACCGGGATGGAATGTGTGTCGCGTTAATAGGTTGGTATAAGCCTATGGGACCAGCGAATCACTAGCCAAGTATTGTTGCAGTACTTTAGCGTGCTTGTGTTAGCCATTATAATGCTCGTTGGACACGAGTTTGGGTGAATCGTATGGTGATACGATGAGGGTTATGGTAGACTCTTGTAGTCTCTATGTGGCATGGTGTTTGAGGTAGGGAATACCTCACGGGGACGTTTATACGTCATTGTTTTGAGGGACTTGTACTGGGACAGCTCAAGTTCGTTGGTATTACCAACGTGAGTGTCAACAAGTCGTTGTTAGCTCTAGTTGAGCACCCTTGCATGTGGCATGCAATGGGAGTCACAGTGGTTTGTGAGGTTAGTGAGGTGGCACTACTATTTTGACCTTATCTCTTGGAGAGATTTGGATTGTACTGTCTTGGAGACAGCTTGCATCGGTCGTGGACTGATTGTAAATCAGTCATGGTACGTATTACTGGTGTTGGACCGGGTAATGGATTTCTTACCTCGGTGAGACGTTTGAGGAGACGTCTTCGGGAGATGCTCGATTGTGGAGTACTATGGTATTAGTACAGAGCATCGTTGGGATGAGTATACATGGCGTATACGGATTTTGGATCGGGTAATGGTAGTATTGATGCACTACTCTAACCAATTGTGTATTTCTGGGTTCCGGGATATGTTTTGGTATAAATATACCCAGGTTTTCCGAACGGTAGTTCGAGGATTGGAGGATCATGGATTCATGACTTCTTCCTTGAGAGGAAGACGGTATTGTGATTCCTACCGGTTGAATCTTTCGGGGAGATTCGTTATTTTGGTTCGTGTGGTGGTGATGTTGAAATCACACCCTTTGGTTTTGGTTTGTCAACCATCATTCTCCGTGGGGCGAGAATAATCGGGGTTTGACAGTTGGTTTTGGGATTTGGGTGTGATTGGAGACACCCGAGTCTATTGCATTGCGTATGCATGTTGTGTGGTGTATGGGCATGTATGCCGTGTGTGTATACGAATGCCAACCTTATTTCGTTCATTGTGGAACGCCGAGTGTGTATAATTGGTTTAGTGGATCTCCGGTGTGAGATTGTGGAACCTCGAGATCGGTAATCTCGATGGCACGATGCATTCTAATGAATGATCGTGAGGGTTGTTTGATTCCCCGAGGAGGGATCGATGTGATTTGGAATCATGGTGGTTCTTGTTGGATAATTCGATAGCCTTCCTATTTTAGGATTGTTAGATCCAAGGATAAATGAGGGATGGCCGAGATTCGGATTTGTTTAGTGTCATGGTTGACACTTGTGTAGGAATGCAATTGGTTGCCTTCCATGTCCCCTATGGAACTTGAGACTTGGTGGAGTCTTGATGGTGTGTCGGGACCAAGATATGATTTCTTGGAACACACCGGTGTAAACATCCTCGGTGATGTATTTTTGTGTGGATCAGTGACCGTGGGTAACCCGGTCCGGGTTGCAAGTGGTGCAACTACTCCTTTGGAGGAGATGGGCTGGGAAGCGAAAACTGGTTTTTCTGTGAGTATACTGTTGTATACTAGTGGTCCCCACCATGACGATATGTGTCATGCATCGTGGGAAGGTGGTGAATATCACGGGATGATATCTTTGTCAGAACCAATGGAGATTTGGTTGGTTTGCAGTTTTGGTGAACTGACTTGTGGGACGATTCACGTCGAGGTATGTTGTTATCTTTCGGGTTTGTATTGGTTTTGGCGTTGCGCTATTTAAGGGCTTGGTGCGAGACTGGTATTCTCGCAGTTGTTAATTTGATTCTAAGGTGGTTCAGAATCAGGGTCTTGGCTTTGTTTTGTTGGTGTAGTCCTGGTGTTACGTGGAGTACACCGGTGCAATTTCGGGGACGAAATTTTATTAGTAGGGGATAATTGTGATGTCCGGGAATTAATGGTGTTAATCCCGGTGTAGTATTAATCCTGGATGGATTTTTAATTGTGGCAATTAGGAATTAATTGCGGTTCGGCATCTCCCGAGGTTGGTAAATCGGGCCTTCTGGGCTCGTCTAATTGATTATTTGGGATCGTTGGATCCCGAGGTTGAGATCGTATTCTCATTCCGGTGAAAACCTGCGAGTTGGGTTTTTAGTGTGACTCGGAATCTCGGGTGCTTTGTGTGGGCACCGGTAGGGGGTTTTTGAGTTAGAGAGAGAATTTTTGAAAACAGATGATTTTTAATGAATCATGATGTATTTGTGGGGCTATTAATATTTTGGGGTATTTTTGCTATAAATACCATTTGAACCCGGGATTTTAATTATCGGAACCATTTTCTTCCCCCTCCTTCTCTCTCCCCGTAACCGCGATTCTCGATCCCCTTTTGACCCACGCCGCTTCCAGGCGTGCGCCCGCCGCCGTGCGGCCGCCGTTCGGCGCGTCCGACCCGCCGCCGTGTTCGTCTCGACCAGGCGCTCCTTCCCGTACCATCAATTTGAGGTTTGGTCGCGAATGGAGCTCGGATTTCTGCTGGAAACGCTAGGGTTCGTCACTGCAGTTCATCCGATTTTTGGGCCTCGATTTTGGTATGTTTTTGGCACGATTTTTCTGGTGTTTTTGGGGCGTTTTTATGGTGTTTTTGGGTCGAACATTTCAGACTTTTTGGTTCGAAATTTTGGTTGCATTTTGGTTCGAATTTCAGCTCAATTTTGTGGGTTAGGGTTCGAAAATTTGGAGTTTTGACTTGGGGATGTTTATTCTTGTTGGTAATTGATTAATTCATGTTGTAGATGCATTATGATGCTTGATTGTGTTCGAATTCGAAGATTATAAGGGTTCGAATTTAAGGGCTTGTTTGGGTTCGAATTTAAGGGTATTGAATTCGAAAATTGGGGGGTTTTTGGCAAGGGGTGTTGTTTCTTGCTTGGATAGCTTAATTCATGTTTTAAATGAATTATGGTGATTATTTGGGTTTGATTTGTGTTGTTGGTGTTCGAAATTTAGAGGTGGTCCTTGAGCAATTTTCGATATTGTCTCATTCGATTTCCCTCCCTGTATATGCCCTGCCCCGGGTCTTTTATATGGTAAATTGTCGTGTGTTGACAATATATTTTTGTATAAGGGTAATGGGTGTGCTTGAGCATGGGTTGCATGCTTGTAAATAATTGTGAATTATTTATCGTGTTAGCACATCGTTCTTCGGGGCATGGAACTCGAGCAAGGTTTGGCTCGGACTTCGGAAATTTAAGGTACGTATAACGTACGAGCATAGCCTTTTATAATGTTGCAATAGTGAAAAGCATGATATATGGTAATTGTAATAAATGGACATTGAAATGCATGGTGTGTGGCATTTACAATAAATGGGTATTGAAATGCATGGGGTATGGTATTGGAAATAGATGGGTGTCGAAATGCATGATTCATGGTACTTGCAATGATTGGTTTGTGGAATGCATGGTATATGGTAACTGTGATAAATAGACATACATTGGAAATCATAGGGTGCCGCTTTAGAGCGAGCAACGATTGGGTGTTGTCGCCGTTGAGCGACCATCGGTCATGACGCCGCTATTGTTGAGCGTGCGCTGGGTTTAGAATGCCGCTATTGTGGAGCGAGCAATGTTATGGGAACATGGAATGGTTAAATGTATGTGAAATCTATGGCCTATATATATATGCTGATTTTACACATTGATTAGGGAACTGGCATGCTAGAACTATATTAGTTAATCTATATGGCGATTAACTGGCTTTGGGAATTTGATGAGTTTGGTTGTGTTGAGAACAGGGACAATACATGGGATCCCGGATGAGGATGTTACCATCCAGGGAGTATCATTTAATTATGGCATTTACATTCTGTAAATTATGAATTGCGATATTATTATTTTGGATTGGTGGTATTGGTATGCTCACCCCGTGTGGGGGCTGTCTCTGTTGGGGCAGGTAACACAGGTGTAGCGGCTATGGAGTTGAGCTCGGGCTGTTGATTGGGGTACTTCCGGGATCGAGGTACCAGAGCTGGCTGGATAGACGCTCAGATCCAGAGTTGAGATCGAGTTGCGCTTGGGAGGTGCTTCCAGGATTGAGGCACCGGTAACGACAGCTGGAAGTATGGTATTTTATACTTTATGTACACATACGATTATTTGGTGCTCGTCTGTGAGCGACGTATATGTGTGCATGGGTTGTATAAAAGGCAAATGTCATTCTTTTCATCTATATTGTGATATGCAATTAATTGGGAATTGCTAGATGAATTGAGAAGTAATTAGTGTATCTCGGGGGTACATGACATGCTAAATGGTTTAGTTGGGAAAATGGAAATGGTATGTATTGGATTAAACGGACGAAATTTTATTATAGGTATATTATGCTAATCTAGCATATGGTTATTTTCCAACATATATGGTTACATGTACACGATTATGGGATTTATGCGCTAATTACGGGTAAAGGGCACGGGGGTCCTTACACCTCGCTTGCCCATAATAGCCACCGGACATTCAACCATTCTAAGTAGCATAGTTAAACATACATTATTATCTTATAAGCATCATCATCTCCAAACATCATCATCTTATCATAACTGTCATCGTAACATCATATCATCTTTGTTTATCATAACATCATCATCATAAACTTATTCATCATAATCATCATCATAAATACTTATGCAATCAATGCAAAGTCATAGTTTAGGAATATGTTACCGTTTGATGCCCGTGCGTTTCTTACGTACCTTTTCAAAATATGGTGAAGTCGTAGCACTTTATCTTCTCGAAGTCGTGGGTTCTTGGGATGGTTCTACACAACCATAAATATTAGAAGCTAATCATAGTCCAATATTCAAAAACCCCACAAAAAATCAAAAATACCCATTTTTACATCTCGCGATCGATCGCTGCCCAGGCGCGATCGATCGCGAGATCACACTGGACGGGGGGTGAAAATTTCCTTCTTCGGCGATCGATCGCCATAGTTGGCGCGATCGATCACCATCGTCACCGATCGATCGCCCAAAAGTGGCAATCGATCGCCAAAGGCTTCTGGAGCCTACTGTTGGCTCGCGATCGATCGCCAAAAACGGGCGATCGATCGCCAGCCTCTGCACTTCAAAAATCCACCATTTTTACACATTAAAACTTCACCAACCTCAACCAACATTTATTCCATCAATTCAACAACATAAAAACACTTAAAACCTTCCTCAAACATCATTAAACCAACAAAAACAAACATCATTTCAAAAGTCATCCCAACCCCCAACAAACCCATTTCAAAACCCTTCAAAACCATTCCAAACTTAAATCAAACATTTCAAGAACATCAAGGAGTGATATACAAACATCTTAGGTCTTAAATCTTACCAAGAAGTGCAAGAACAAAGCTTTTACAAGGACTTCTTGTCCACTTTGGTGCCAAAATCGGGTTTGAGGGAAAAAGTGAGGGTTTGGGAAGAGATTTGGGGATTTGAGTGTAAAGAGTAAAGTGAGGTAAAAATGGTGGGTTAAGGGTTAAATCCTTATATTTAACTTGTACCCTAATAATTAACATGATGTATATAAAATGCATTAACATGGTAAGCATTTACAAAATGCAACCCACTTCATTAAATCCATACCATCCTCATAATTAAAATCAACATCCTTAAATCATGATAATTCTTCATTTTCCACACATAACTTAATCATCGCAATAATTCATCATATAAACATAATTAATGTCCAAATTGCCATTAATTAATTTCGGGGCATCACAGATACTAGTGAAATGGTTGTCTGTTGATGGTATTTCAACGATGCATACATACTATCTATGCCCGGCTGGTGTAGAGTGTTGTGAGCATATGGCTACGTGGACAAAAGCGAATGGTAACAAGCTGTTATGCGAGAACATGAGTAAGCAGTAAAATCCAAAGTGCAATGTCTGGTATGTTTTCTTTTGATTTCTTATACTGCTGGTCCGGTAAGTATCTGCTAGTTGAGCATGTTGAGTATGTAGCAGATTTACTTTTGATTATTTGTTCCGGCAATTAATGTTGCATTTCTATTGCATGTTTGTGCAAAGCTTATGGCTTTCTACATGAGTTTTCGATGATATATGAAATTCAGATGATGAATATGGAATTTCGAGGACGAAATTCAATGAGTGGGGGAGAATTGTAATGCCTCGATTTGCTGTATACACGTGGTATATGATTATGGCGTAATTATGTTTAATTACAGTATGATGTGGACTCGGGTTCGGTTTGTACGACTATTGCCATGTATGACAATAAAATGTTGAACTATTGAAAGACAGGATTAATAGTTGTGTGACAATGAAAGAATGTGTCTATATGATAAATCAATACATATTGATATATGAGAAGCAAACTAGAGATGTGAATTGAGAACATATATCATATGTGTTTATTGACTTGGAATGTCGGTGCATGTGCATAGACAAGAGAATCACAAGCATGAGGTGTATAGTGGGGATGTGAATTTGGCTATACATTAACCATGCATGTGAGAGGAATTAGCATGTGAATTTGAGTTTGGATTTACATGTATATGGCCATTGGCATGTTTGGCTATATTAAGGGGATTAGTGAGCTTAAACTCACAATACACCATTTTACACCTACAAATCTCTACCAAGCTCCTCTCCATCTCTTTCAAATGCTTTGTGGTTTGAGCTTGGGATTCACTTGTAAATTGAGCTAGGAAGTTGTGTGAAGTGCCTTCTTCATATATTGGTAAGGAATTCATGGTTTTACACTTGAATTATGTAATTGAAGTTGATGTATGAGAAGTGGAATAAAATGTTCATGTGAAGAATTATAACATGTTTATATGCCAAGAATTGGATTCTAAGATGGTGGAAACATATTGTTATGGTATTAGAGCATGCATGAAACTTGATTACATGTTAAATTTCGAGTTGTAGGAGAAGAGCTAGGAAGATAAGCTCAAAATCGCCATGTTCTGAACTTTCTGGACATCGGCGATCGATCGCAAGCTTTGTGGCGATCGATCGCCGAGACAGGGCAAAATATAAGGCGGTTTATACATGTAGCGATCGATCGGTGAACATGCGGCGATCGATCGCGAGCAACAGAACATTTTGGCGATCGATCGCGAGGTTGTGGCAATCGATTGCGATGGAACAGAATAGTATAGCGATCGATCGGTGAGATGTGGCGATCGATCGCAAAGGGCAGAAACTTGAAAAATGTTATATTTTGTAGATTTTGATATTGAAACCTCTTATAACATGGTATATTGTTCATATGCTTGTAGCATCATCACAGGGGACAGGGCACAAAGGCAATTAACCAGTGACGACTGATTTATCTGGTTTGTGTCGCTTTACATGTACGTGTTGACGTACGGAGTATAGATATGATGTGATGATGATGTTATGGTTTTGGTATCATATGATTTATATTATCGTTGTGTCATATGATTGGTAGTCATATGCATGTGCATACATGGATTTCATATGATTGGGATGGATGCCTTGATAGATATGTGTATATGCTTTGGTAAGATCAGTGCCTTGATAGATATGCCTGGTGTGGTATATGCTTTGGCTGGGATCGTTGCCACGATAGATATACTACATATGCTTTGGCTTGAGAGATATACGCCTGGTTTGGGTATATGCTCGGTTATGTATTTGAGAGATATACGCCTGGTTTGGGTATATGCTTGGTTATGTATTTGAGAGATATACGCCTGGTTTGGGTATATGCTCTGGCTATTATCACAGATGAGTATGGTACTATGATATGTGCTGCTAATATGAAGATGTGATGTGGTTCCACTTACATATTGAGCTGAATAGGCATATCATATGGGGCTCGTGATAATAGGGTGATTCTTGAGACATGTCATGACATAATGCATTTGTTGATGCATGATACAGAGCATTCACTATTGATGATTTTATTGTGCTTTATCATTATTGTGATTGTTTTGATATTGCACTGAGATAGTTGTTATCTATACTCACGTTTTGTGAATGTTTCTGTAGGGACTCTTAGACGTGGGGAGACGGGATGTGAGTCATTTTCCGCTGCGAGGTGAACCACTGCATAGGAGTTGTACTGGATTAGTTCAAGGCTCTTGGGGCCTCATCATCTTCCAGATTTGGTGGGAAGAAGTCTCTGAGTCAGAAGCAAAACAATCGGGGACCCACACAGGGGAGCAAGGCAGGAGGAAGCAGGTGTGACCATTATGGAGGATGGCACTTGTCACGTGACTATCAGGGTTGTTATATTTGTGGCAAGGTGGGCCACTTGGCTCGAGGTTGCCCCAATCAGAGAGCACCACAGAGACAGGCAGACTCTGGGCCGAATAGGCCAAGGTTTGATGCTGGGAGGGCACCACAGAGACAGCAGTTTGCACCTCGACCACAGGGAGGTCAGACGGCAGGACCGCCGCAGGGTCAGGTGTATGCACTGACTCGGGAGCAGGTTGAGGCAGCCCCGGAGGAGGTCATTGCTGGTACGTGCCATTTATTTACGTACCCTGCATTTTTATTGATATATACAGGTGCTTTGTAGGGCCTTCCTACCTTAACATCATAAGCAAGAAATAATTAGGGCTAAACATGCATTACATACAGCTTAGGGCTCCGGTTATTACGTGAATTATTAGAATTACAGGCCAAAATAATACTTCAAGCGAATTAATTACATTCTCAAATGAATGGCACTATAGAATTATACTACTCCTGGAGTAGAAACTATACCAAATCCTGAATCCTAATTCATAAGGCATCTCGAAGCTCACTTCTTCAACCCTGCCCATAGCCCTCCAAATCCAAATGTGTACCTACAGGAACAACCCATCGTGAGCATGTACATCATTACTCAACATCGTAGGGTAATGTCATATAAATAAATGCATGAAGTAAATGGGTAACGTATACTTCCTGGTTAATCGCATTAACCCTCTTTGGTTGTCCCTGTTTCATAGTCATGCATATAATCGTTAGTTCTCCGCATAAATGATTAAAATCATACTTCACATATATGATCACATCAAACTATGTTAATTAGAAGTGGAACTGTCCCGGTCCTATTATGACAGCGGCACAATTGGCCCCCTCGCTCGACATAACACATCGTATGATACCCATTGCTACGCCTTGATAGCGGATGTATCTCTTTATTCAGCGGATGATACCCATCGCTACGCCTTGATAGCGGATGTACCCCATCGCTAAGCGGATGATACCCCTCGCTACACCTTGATAGCGGATGTACCCCATCGCTCAGTTATGTGAGCGGCAAGACCTTCCTCGCTTGCCCATAATAACCACCGGACATTCAACCATTCTTAATAACATAGTTTCATATTCATCATAAACATCATAGTATCTCATAGACATCATCATCTTGTAAACATCATTATCATATAATCATTATCATCTTATAGTCATCAACGTCTCATCATAATCGTTATAGTAACGTCATATCATCTTCTTTCATCATAACATCATCGTAAGCATCTTGTCATCTTTATTCATCATATAATCATCTTTATTCATCATAATATCATCTTAAACATCTCATCATCTTTATTCATTATAAAATCATCTTCATCGTGAACTTATTTATCATAACATCATCTTAAACATCTTATCATCTTTATTCATTATACACTTCATCATGGCATCGTAAATTCTTATGCAATCATAGTATGATCCTAATATAGGAGTATGGCCTCTTACCATATGGGCATCTTACCCTGTGGCATCTTACCACATAATCAAATCGCATGGCCTCTTACCATATGGGCATCTTACCCTGTGGCATCTTACCACATAATAAACATCGTATCACATCATCATAAACTTACTTATCATAAACATCATCATCATAACTTCATCATCATAAATTTACTTATCATAAACATCATCATCATAACATCATCATCATAAACTTACTTATCAAAATCATCATCGTAAACATCATCATCATAATCATCATCATCATAAACTTACTTATCAAAATCATCATCGTAAACATCATCATCATAATCATCATCATCATAAACTTACTTATCAAAATCATCATCGTAAACATCATCATCATAATCATCATCATCATAAATATCATCATTATAAACATCATCGTAAGCATCATCATCATAAACATCATCATCATAAATACTTATGCAATCAATACATAGTCATAGTTAGGAGTGTGTTACCGTCCGATGCCCGTACGCTTCTTACATACCTTAATTCCAAAAGTGGAGAAATTGAAGAACTCTATCTTCTCGATGTTGTTGGCACCTGTGATGGTTCCACACAACCATACAAATCGATATTAGAAGCTAAACAATAGCCAAATACCAAAAATTCAACAAAAATCATCATTTTCCATGTTTTACACAATGGCGATCGATCGCTACTTGAGGCGATCGATCGCCTCGCTCTTTTACCTTGCGGCGATCGATCGCTTAATTTTAGGCGATCGATCGCCTGATACGTGAAATGGCTACTGGCCATCGGCGATCGATCGCCTCATTTCAGGCGATCGATCGCCACCTGCTGGTGCGCGATTTTTCGCCATTTTTGTACATTTTTCGAGCTCATCCTCATACCTTACAAAACCAAACTTTCCTACAACATCATAACCCACTAAAACCCACATAAAACACTTCAAAAATCATACCCCAACAACATACAACACATACCCAACCAAACCCACATAAATCACTTCAAAATCATCCCATTTCAAATCCAAACTTCTTAAAAACTTTAGGAGGGGTTCCATACCTCTTGAAGACTCCAAATCTTGGTAAAAATCACACAAACTCAAGTTTTGTGGAGCTTCGTCCTTCCTCCTTTGAAGGATTTCGAAAATGGGGGTGAGGTTAGGGCTTTGGGATGATTTGGGGATTTTTAGAGTGGAAAGGGTAAAGTGAGTTGGGTAAGGTGGGGAAAGGGTTAATTAAATTATACCCAAAAATTAACATGATGTATAAATTACCCCAACATGGTATTTTAAAAGCATTCTACAAAAAAGCACCGAACTTCATTAAATTCATACTTTCCTCATAATTAAAATCAACACAATTAAATCATGCTAACACTTCATTTTCCACGCACAACTTAATCATCGTAATAATTCATCATATAAACATAATTAATGCTTTAATTGCAATTAATCATTTCGGGGACATCACATTACTCCCCTACTTATAAGATTTCATCCTCGAAATTGCATGCACTTACCCCAAAAGAAACTAAACATAAATCACATACCAGAGAATAGTTCCGGGTAGTGCTGTACCATATGCCGCTCCGTCTCCCACGTAGCCTCCTCGACACCCCGACGATCCCACTGATTTTTGACCATCGGTATAATTTGACTTCGTAATCTACGATCCTCACGATCCAGAATTCTGACCGGTCGTTCAACGCAGGATACATCTGAGTCCAACTGCACTTCAGTAGGCTGTAAAATATGAGACGGGTCTGGCTCACACTCGTAGCATAGAAACGTGGAAAACATCATGAATCCCAGATAAAGACGGCGGTAGAGCCAAACGGTAGGTCAAAATGCCGATACGCTGCAATACTTCATATGGACCAACATACCTCGGGGATAACTTTCCCCGTATACCAAAACGAACTACACCACTGAAGGGTGAGATTTTCAAGAAGACCTTGTCTCCTGACTGGAAATCTAGCGGTCATCGCCGCTCATTGGCATAGGTCGCTTGCCTATCCTGGGCCGCTTTCATCTTTTGGCGTATCAACTTTATCTTGTCTTACGTATCCTTAATCATATCCGGTCCTCCGACCGCTTTACTAGTCAAGTCCTCCCAATACAGCGGTGACCTACATCGTCGTCCATAAAGAGCTTCAAAAGGAGTTATTTGAATGCTCGTCTGATAGCTGTTAATATAAGAGAACTCTACTAGTAGCACTGTATCTTGCCATGGAGTATTAAACTCCAAAGTACATGCCCTCAACATGTTCTCAAGTGTCCAAATGGTACGCTTCGTCTGACCACCCGTCTGAGGGTGATAATCTATACTCAGTCTCAGCTCTGTGCCCAAAGCTGTCTGAAGACCCTCCCAGAAATGCGGAGTGAACCTCGGGTCCCTGTCAGACACTATCGAGACTGGAATACCATGTAATCTCACCACACCCCGCACATATAATTGGGTCATCTTTAGGTACGCAAAAGTCATACAGTAGGGGATGGAGTGAGCTACCTTCGTTAGCCTATCCACGATCACCCAGATCGCATCAAACCCAGAGGCCGTCCTTGGTAAGTGGGTCACAAGGTCCATAATGATATGCCTCTACTTCAACTTAGGTACCTTCAAGCTCTTCAGCTCGTCACCAGGCCTCTGCCTTTCTGCCTTTACCTGTTGGCAGATCAAACATCTTTTAACAAAAGTGATCACATCGTGTTTCATGCGTCTCCACCAGAACTGACCATTTAGGTCCTTATACATTTTCCTTCCTCCTGGGTGGATATTGAACCGACTACTATGAGCCTGTTCCGATATTCCTTTAAGCAACTCCGGCGTATCTGGGACTACCCATCGGTTGCCCAGCCTCAAGGAATCATTTCTGCCACTCTGAACTTTGGTGGCTGTCCTCGAAGTACTAAAAACGACCACCTCTGAACCTCGTCATCTAACCTCTGGGCTTTCCTAATAGCCTCAAATAAGTCTGGCTCAGCCAACAAGGTCGACACTAGCACCGGTGACGTGTCCACATCAAAATCATAGCCCAAATGGCAACAAGAGATCATCATAGCTGATAAAATTCATGACATCCATCTTCTTTGTCGCATATTCATTTCAGCCTGTGTGAACAAAACTCCAGGCTCTTATGGTCCGTGTAGATGGTAAACGACGTACCATGCAAGTAATGCCTCCAAATCTTTAAGGCAAATATAACGGTTGCCAGCTCCAAATCATGGACTGGGCACCTATCCTCATGTGGTTGTAACCGCCTCGATGCATAAGCTACCACATGCTTATCTTGCATCGACACACAGTCCAAACCCTGCAGTGATGCATTCGTGTACAAGGCAACCCTCTTATTCTCAGAAGGAATCACCAACATAGGTGTCGTAGTCTAACGACGCTTCAATTCTTGGAAGCTTTCCTCACAAGCTTCGGACCAATAGAACGGCACTCCTTTCTGAGTCGGCTGTGTCAGGGGTCTGACAATCCCTAAGAATCTGGAGTACTGTTCTCAAGTGTTCCACGTGTTCCTCTTCAGTTCGAGAGTAAATAAGCATATCGTCAATGAAAACTTATGACGAGCTGATCCAAATATGGTTGGAGCACCCCGTTCATCAGACTCATAAAACAGCTGGGGCATTAGTCACCCAAAAAGGCATGACTAAGAATCCGTAGTGCCCATATCTAATCCTGGAAGCTGTCTTCTGTACATCATCCTCTCGAACTCGAATCTGATGATACTCCGACCTCAGATCGATCTTACTGTAGAGCCTCGTACTCTGCAGCTGATCAAACAAATCATCAGCCCCCGGGAGCGGATACTTATTCTTCATCATGGCTTCGTTCAGTTGTATGTAATCGACGCGCAGCCGCATCGAACCATCTTTCCTCTTATCAAACAAAACTGGCGTACCCCAGGGCGATACGCTAGGGCGTATATAGCCCTTATCAAGGAGCTCTAGCAACTGAACCTTTAACTCCCTTAGTTCCGCTGGTGTCATCCTATACGGGGCACGAGAAATGGTAGACGTCCCTGGTAGTAACTTAATCCCAAACTCGTCCTCTCTCATTGGTGGGAATTCGGGAATCTCTTCCGGAGATACATCAGGAAACACCGCCACTACGGGCACATCCTCAACCTTTAACTCTTTCCTCTTTTCAGTAATATCAACAGCATAGATGAGATATCCTTTGTGGTCTCATTCCTAATAACTGTGCCATCTTGACAGAAGATATCAACGGAATCTTTGAACGGGAACCATTCCCATAGAATATCCATTGGACTCCCATAACAGACTTGACTCGGATAGTCCTTGCCTGCAGTCCACAACTGCCTGATACTTGTTCAGCACATCGATGCCCACAATGCATTCGAAGTCTGACATCCCCAGATCAATCAAGTCTGTCCTCAGCTCGTTACCTTCAAACATAAATGAGGCTGTCATAAACCACCTGATCAGTTATCAAACTTCTTTCAGCGGGTGTCGAGACTACAAGAGGCATGGGCGACGGAGAAGTGCATATGAAATCGCATCACTTACTTCAGCATCTGCTGCTATGCTGCAACATAAGGGTTAACAAAAATACCCAAATGCAGTTCATATAGTACATCGTTAGAAAATTAAACATGTTAGCATAACATCTTCTACTTCATATGCAACATACATATAAAACATGTTTAAAAGTAAGCACCTAGCTAACTCAGTGCTAAGGCTACCCTTCACTCATTCCCGAGTTATATAACCACTGCTCTGATACCACTAATGTAGGGCCTTCCTACCTTAACATCATAAGCAAGAAATAATTAGGGCTAAACATGCATTACATACAGCTTAGGGCTCCGGTTATTACGTGAATTATTAGAATTACAGGCCAAAATAAAACTTCAAGCGAATTAATTACATTCTCAAATGAATGGCGCTATAGAATTATACTACTCCTGGAGTAGAGACTATACCAAATCCTGAATCCTAATTCATAAGGCATCTCGAAGCTCACTTCTTCAACCCTGCCCATAGCCCTCCAAATCCAAATGTGTACCTACAGGAACAACCCATCGTGAGCGTGTACATCATTACTCAACATCGTAGGGTAATGTCATATAAATAAATGCATGAAGTAAATGGGTAACGTATACTTCCATGTTAATCGCATTAACCCTCTTTGGTTGTCCCTGTTTCATAGTCATGCATATAATCGTTAGTTCTCGGCATAAATGATTAAAATCATACTTCACATATATGATCACATCAAACTATGTTAATTAGAAGTGGAACTGTCCCGGTCCTATTATGACAGCGGCACAATTGGCCCCCTCGCTCGACATAACACATCGTATGATACCCATCGCTACGCCTTGATAGCGGATGTATCTCTTTATTCATCCGGATGATACCCATCGCTACGCCTTGATAGCGGATGTACCCCATCGCTCAGCGGATGATACCCCTCGCTACACCTTGATAGCGGATGTACCCCATCGCTCAGTTATGTGAGCGGCAAGACCTTCCTCGCTTGCCCATAATAACCACCGGACATTCAACCATTCTTAATAACATAGTTTCATATTCATCATAAACATCATAGCATCTCATAGACATCATCATCTTGTAAACATCATTATCATATAAGCATTATCATCTTATAGTCATCAACGTCTCATCATAATTGTTATAGTAACGTCATATCATCTTCTTTCATCATAACATCATCGTAAGCATCTTGTCATCTTTATTCATCATATAATCATCTTTATTCATCATAATATCATCTTAAACATCTCATCATCTTTATTCATTATAAAATCATCTTCATCGTGAACTTATTTATCATAACATCATCTTAAACATCTTATCCTCTTTATTCATTATACACTTCATCATGGCATCGTAAATTCTTATGCAATCATAGTATGATCCTAATATAGGAGTATGGCCTCTTACCATATGGGCATCTTACCCTGTGGCATCTTACCACATAATCAAATCGCATGGCCTCTTACCATATGGGCATCTTACCCTGTGGCATCTTACCACATAATAAACATCGTATCACATCATCATAAACTTACTTATCATAAACATCATCATCATAACTTCATCATCATAAATTTACTTATCATAAACATCATCATCATAACATCATCATCATAAACTTACTTATCAAAATCATCATCGTAAACATCATCATCATAATCATCATCATCATACACTTACTTATCAAAATCATCATCGTAAACATCATCATCATAATCATCATCATCATAAACATCATCATTATAAACATCATCGTAAGCATCATCATCATAAACATCATCATCATAAATACTTATGCAATCAATACATAGTCATAGTTAGGAGTGTGTTACCGTCCGATGCCCGTACGCTTCTTACATACCTTAATTCCAAAAGTGGAGAAATTGAAGAACTCTATCTTCTCGATGTTGTTGGCACCTGTGATGGTTCCACACAACCATACAAATCGATATTAGAAGCTAAACAATAGCCAAATACCAAAAATTCAACAAAAATCATCATTTTCCATGTTTTACACAGTGGCGATCGATCGCTACTTGAGGCGATCGATCGCCTCGCTCTTTTACCTTGCGGCGATCGATCGCTTAATTTTAGGCGATCGATCGCCTGATACGTGAAATGGCTACTGGCCATCGGCGATCGATCGCCTCATTTCAGGCGATCGATCGCCACCTGCTGGTGCGCGATTTTTCGCCATTTTTGTACATTTTTCGAGCTCATCCTCATACCTTACAAAACCAAACTTTCCTACAACATCATAACCCACTAAAACCCACATAAAACACTTCAAAAATCATACCCCAACAACAACACATACCCAACCAAACCCACATAAATCACTTCAAAATCATCCCATTTCAAATCCAAACTTCATAAAAACTTTAGGAAGGGTTCCATACCTCTTGAAGACTCCAAATCTTGGTAAAAATCACACAAACTCAAGTTTTGTGGAGCTTCCTCCTTCCTCCTTTTAAGGATTTCGAAAATGGGGGTGAGGTTAGGGCTTTGGGGTGATTTGGGGATTTTTAGAGTGGAAAGGGTATAGTGAGTTGGGTAAGGTGGGGAAAGGGTTAATTAAATTATACCCAAAAATTAACATGATGTATAAAATACCCCAACATGGTATTTTAAAAGCATTCTACAAAAAAGTACCGAACTTCATTAAATTCATACTTTCCTCATAATTAAATCAACACAATTAAATCATGCTAACACTTCATTTTCCACGCACAACTTAATCATCGTAATAATTCATCATATAAACATAATTAATGCTTTAATTGCAATTAATCATTTCGGGGACATCACATGCTTCCCATTCTTTTGTATCTGCTGCTTTTGTGGAGAGACACCGCTTATGCTCGTCTCTGTTACCCACGCCTCTCATGGTCTCGACACCCACGGGAAAGCATGTGATTGCAGACCGACTGTTATCTGATTGCCTCATTTATTTTGAGGGCAATGATCTGAGGGCCGATCTGATTCAGTTAGAGATGGCAGATTTTGACTGCATTATCGGCATTGATGTGTTGAGCAGATACCGAGCTGTGGTAGATTACCGACAGAGGATGGTACGTTTTCTGTCTGATCAGGGGTTCCAGTGGACTTTTTATGCGGACGACTCTCGTCCAAAGATTCTAGTGATCTCAGCGGTTAAGATGTCGCGGTTATTGGAACGCGACCCATGGGCTACCTTATTTATGCCGTGAATGCATCAGAAGAGAAGGAAGTGAGAGCCGAGGACATTCCGGTTGTGGCGGAGTTCATTGATGTATTCCCGGATGAGATTCCAGGGTTTTTGCCGATCAGAGATGTGGAGTTTGCCATTGAGCTACTGTGTCGGGGACATCAGCCATTTCTCGTGCCCCATACAGGATGGCACCGGCAGAGCTGAGGGAGCTGAAAGTGCAATTACAGGAGCTCCTCGACAAGGGATACATTCGTCCTAGTGTATCGCCTTGGGGTGCGCCAGTTTTGTTCGTAAAGAAGAAGGATGGTTCAATGCGTCTGTGCATTGACTATAGGCAACTGAACAAGGCCACAGTGAAGAACATGTATCCACTTCCAAGGATTGATGATCTGTTCGATCAGCTTCAGGGTACAGAGGTTTACTCAAAGATAGATTTGAGGTCAGGCTATCATCAGGTGCGAGTTAGAGCTGATGATGTCCAGAAGACAGCTTTTAGAACTCGGTATGGACACTATGAGTTCTTGGTGATGCCTTTCGGTGTGACGAATGCACCTGCAATTTTTATGAGTTTGATGAACAGAGTATTTCAGGAGTACCTCGATCAGTTTGTGATCGTATTCATTGATGACATCCTTGTCTATTCAAGGAGTGAGGAGGATCATGCCGATCATCTGAGGATAGTGCTCCAGATCCTCAGAGATCATCAGTTGTACGCCAAACTCAGCAAGTGTGAGTTCTGGCTGAGCAGTGTGGCATTCTTGGGCCATATCATATCACGAGAGGGGATATCAGTAGACTCGAGGAAGATAGCGGCAGTTATGGATTGGTCTGCCCCTACTTCAGTCAGTGAGATTCGAAGTTTTCTTGGTCTGGCCGGCTATTACCGACGTTTCGTCTAGGGTTTCTCAAAGATCGCCAAGCCACTTACACAGCTAACTCAGAAGGGAGTCCCATTTTGTTGGTCAGAGGCATGTGAGCAGAGTTTCAGGGAATTAAAGCACAGACTGACTACAGCACCAGTTCTAGTGATTCCCAGGGAAAACAAAGGATTTGTTCTTTATACTGACGCATCGCTACAGGGCCTAGGATGCGTACTGATGCAGGACAGACATGTAGGGGCTTATGCTTCGAGACAGTTGAAGCCACACGAGACGAGGTATCCAGTCCATGATCTGGAATTAGCAGCTATAGTGTTCGCCTTGAAGATATGGCGACACTACTTATACGGTACCTCATTCACCATCTTCACTGATCACAAGAGCCTGAAGTTCTTGTTTACACAGGCTGAGCTAAACATGAGGCAGAGGAGATGTATGGATCTGCTGAAGGATTATGATTGTGAAATCCTATACCATCCCGGGAAAGCAAATCTGACAACCGACGCTTTGAGTCGGAAGGTGAGGAGCACATCAGAGGATGCCATTGTCTATCAGCTATGTTGGGCTCCTACTGCCATTTTGGATTTGATTATGATATGTATGCTTCACCGGTACAGGTTTTGACCTTGTTAGCTGAACCTGTTATTTATGATCACATCAGGAAGGCTCAAGGGACCGACGCAGAGGTTCAGAGATGGTTGTCACTAATTCGTTCAGGTCAGTCGTCGAAGTTCAGGACGGCTGAGGATGGTTCTTTGAGGATTGGCGACCGATGGGTAGTCCTGGATGTACCTGAGTTGCGTCGGGGTATATTACAGCGAGCTCATTGTAGCAGGATGAGTGTCCACCCGGGCAGGAAGAAGATGTATAAGGATCTACGCAGCCAGTTCTGGTGGAGGCGTATGAAACAAGATGTCACCTCATTCGTCAAGAGATGTTTGATCTGTCAGTAGGTGAAGGCTGAGAGACAGAGGCCCGGTGGTGAGCTAAGGAGTTTGGAGATACCCGAGTGGAAGTGGCAGCACGTGTCTATGGATTTCGTGACCCACTTACCGAGTACTGTTTTGGGTTTTGATGCTATATGGGTAGTCGTCGACAGATTGACTAAGAGTGCTCATTTCATTCCCTACTGTATGACCTTCACGTACTTGAGGATGGCACAGTTATATGTTAGAGATGTGGTGAGACTGCATGGAATCCCTGTTTCGATTGTGTCTGATCGAGATCCACGGTTTACATCTCATTTCTGGGAAGGTCTTCAGTCAGCTCTAGGTACAGAGTTAAGGTTGAGCACAGCATATCATCCCCAGACGGACGGACATACCGAGCGTACGATACAGACGCTCGAAGATATGTTGAGGGCTTGTGTGCTAGAGTTCGACACTTCTTGGCAGGACTCAGTAGCCTTGGTGGAATTTTCTTATAATAACAGTTACCAGGCTAGCATACAGATGGATCCATTTGGAGCCCTATATGGCAGGCGTTGCAGGTCGCCTTTGTGTTGGGATGATGCGGACCGTAAATCGGTTGGAGGGCCAGAGTTGGTCCAGGATATGGAAGAAAAGGTCAAGGTTATCAGAAGAAAGATGAAGGCAGCTCAGGACAGGCAGGCAGCATATGCGAATCAGCGGCGTAGGCCGTTGGAGTTTCAGTTAGGCGACAGAGTCTTCCTGAAGATCTCACCTTTCAGAGGTGTAGTACGGTTTGGTATGCGGGGGAAGTTGTCCCCGAGATATGTGGGGCCGTATGAGATCTTACAGCGTGTGGGTACTCTGGTGTACCGCTTGGCTTTACCGCCCTCTCTGTCTGGTATACACGACGTATTCCATGTGTCTATGCTGAGGAAGTATGAGCCGGATCCTTCACATGTGTTGCAGCCTTCAGAGGTGCAGTTAGAGTCCGATGTTTCCTATGTGGAGCGGCCTATCAGGATTCTGGATAGGGCAGACCGCGGACTTCGGAACAAGGTTATTCCTATGATCAAGGTTCAGTGGGATCGTAGGGGTGTCGAGGAGGCCACGTGGGAGACAGAGCGACACATGGTGCGGCACTACCCAGAGCTGTTTTCTGGTATGCGTTTATGTATTGTTTTACCTAATGTTGGTAAGCATGCTTGATTTCGGGGATGAAATCTTATAAGTAGGGGAGTATTGTGATATCCCCGAAATGATTATGTGTGTAATCATGCAATTAAGGGTTGTTAATTGTGTGCCTATGTGTTAAATGTGGTTTAGGGAGCATGTTAGGTGTTTTTACTTGTTGTATTGATGTGGTAAAATTATAAAATATCAAGGGGAGATATTTTTTATACATCGTATGAAATACCGGGACACAATTAAACACCACAAGACCACCCTACATGCAACCACCCTACCCCCCACTTGCAGCAACCCACGCCCCTCCCCTGATTTCCTGGAAGGATGTTGGCCAAGTAGGCTAGTTGCCAATCTGATATTTTCATCTTAACTTTTCCAAAAAACCTCCTCCTTCTCTCCTTCTTTTCGTCTGACATTCAAGCTGCTATTAGGAAGAAAGAGATCGGATTTTACTTGTCTTTTCTTGACGAAAATCGAAGAGCAAAAGTGGTGAGGAATCACGCTGGTTCACCAGCTTTTTCGTTTTCATGCATGTATGTTTTTCATAGCAGTTTTGGCATTCTACTGTTAGGTTCGATGAAACCTTGTTATGAGTACTTGCAAGTAATGTTTATGAAGCCTCTAGCATGTTTTGTTAAGTAACTTACATGCTTTATGTATTAGATTTTTGTTTGTGAAAAGAGCTCCCCGAAAATCTGGGCAAGGGAAATGCCCTGTTTTAAGTTGAGTAGGGGTTTTATTATGAAGATTTGAAGCATGCTAGCTTAGGTTTTGAGTAAAACTTTGACGTGAATACATACATGGTAGTTTGGTGAAATTACCAGCATATTTATTTGAGCATGAACTACGGGTTATGTGGTAGTTTCGTTGCTATAAAGATGCATGTTCGAAAATTCTGGGCTGAGTATTTATGCCCTGTTTTTCAGAAAGTTTGGTTGAGTACTGAGGTAAATGGACGATTTTGATGCATGAGGGTTTGCGTTTGGGGTGTAACTTTTATATGAATACACTCGGGTAGTGTATTGTAGCCCTTAGCATATTTGTTCAAACATGTGGTCTATCTTATATGCTAGATCGAAGGGTGTAAAAATGGGTGTTCGAGAATTCTGGAATTTGTGTTCTTGAACAGGACATCTCGATCGATCGGAATTCCATCTCGATCGATCGAGCGAGGCAGAACCTTGGTATTGATTGAAGGTGTCTTCTCGATCGATCGAAAAGATGGGCCGATCGATCGAGAGACCCAGAATGTTGAAAAATATAAATTGTTATATTTTGTTTAATTTTTGATATTGGATTGTAATGAGACATCTAATATTGTGTTGTACACTGGTGTAGAGCCTTCACAGACAGCTACACAGCGCAGGGGATAGAGTCCTGCAACACACCACATTTTGGAAAGGTACGTAAGCGACGTACGGGCATCCCAACGGTAACATGTACTTTATGTTTGTCTATTTGACACATGATGAATGCAATGTGATGCATTAAGAGTATGATACATGTTATTATGCATCGTTGTTGCATATTATGCATTGTTGTTGCATATTGTGATGTGGAATAAAGAGGTGTATTCCACGAGTCAAGAGAGATCATAGTGTAGGTTTTAATGCTTATGCTTGTTATGTAGTAATGAAGCGGGGAGGATGGTACCGCTCATTATGAGATTGTGTAGTAATGAAGCGGGGAGGATGGTACCGCTCATTATGAGATTATGTAGTAATGAAGCGGGGAGGATGGTACCGCTCATTATGAGATTTTGTAGTAATGAAGCGGGGAAGATGGTACCGCTCATTATGAGATGTTGAAGCAAGAAGCATTAAAATAACTGTTGATATATGACTCAAAAGCTGTGTAAAGAAAGAGGTGATATGTCATGACATTATTAAAGGATCCATAATTTCATATAATGTGTTTATTATGAGTTATGGTATAGGGACAACAATGGGCGTTGTAAATGCTTGGAAATACAGGAAGTGCTTTGTATTTATGATTATGCATTTACGTCTTACATTCATATTATGTTGAATATGAATTATGATATGCTCATGTGTTGGGGGTTGTCTTTGTAGGTGCTTTTGATGATGAGAACCAGTGTCGGGGTTGATATGCTGAGCTGTAAGGAGTGCTACAGGATTAGCATTAGAGAATTTTTTTGTATAGCTTCTATAAGAAGTAGAGTAAGACTATAATGTAGTACCTTTTGTAGGAATATGTGAAATTCCTTTTGAAACTTTTGGTACTGTAACCTCTTAAGCTCAGGTTAATCAACACGACTTATTACTCTGATATATATACACATGAATGATTAGTTCTCTTAATTGCACCTTAGTATCTTGGTTTGATAACGGGGTCTCACAATTGCTACCGGGAACATCCGCTATTTCTCGTGCCCCTTACAGGATGGCACCGGCAGAGTTGAGGGAGTTGAATGAGCAATTACAGGAACTCCTTGACAAGGGTTACATACGCCCCAGCGTATCGCCTTGGGGTGCGCCTGTATTATTTGTGAAAAAGAAAGATGGGTCGATGCGTTTGTGCATCGATTACAGGCAATTGAATAAGGCCATAGTGAAGAATAAATACCCTCTTCCGTGGATCGATGACTTGTTTGATCAGTTGCAGGGCACGAGGTTGTACAGTAAGATTGATTTGAGGTCGGGATACCATCAGATCCGAGTTAGAGAGGATGATGTGCATAAGACAACATTCTAGACCCGTTATGGTCATTATGAGTTTTTGGTCATGCCGTTTGGAGTGACGAACGCCCCGGCTGTCTTCATGAGCTTGATGAACCGAGTATTCCAGCCTTACCTTGATCAATTCGTCATAGTATTTATTGAACATACTTATCTACTCTCGGAGTGAGAAAGAGCACGAGAATCATTTAAGAACAGTACTTCAAATTCTTAGGGACAATCAGTTGTACGCCAAGCTGAGCAAGTGTGAATTTTGGTTGAACAGCGTGGTATTTTTGGGGCATTGACCGCTTTATTTTAAACAGAAAATATTTCAAAGTGTAGTGTGAAGCGATTCTACCGCAAGTGCACGGTTATTTTTAGTATAGTGAAATGCAAGTAAAGGTTGTCGAATCCACAGGGACTAATGTATAAGTACCAAATAAGATTAGAGCAATTATATTTAGCCTACGATTAAAGAAGGTGATTAACTAATGCACACTTAAACTAAGGAACAAAAATTAAACAAGAAACAATAAAATGAATGGTTCCGGATATGCAAAGGTAATTCGCTCGAGAAATTTATCAAGCTCTTCGTTCAACTGTGTAATCTTTAATGATTCATCTGAATAGGCAAATTATCAACCAATTGATTCTAAAGGTGAAAGGTTTTCGCTGTTATTCAATACACTCTCTCGAGCTGTAAAGAAACTAATATCAAACTAGAACAAGTCACTCTCGATCTCAATCTTAAACATACTTCATGAATTAATAGAGTGTGCTATAACGTTATATCTCGATCTCGGTTATAACTCTCAAAGTCAATCAAAGTTAGCTAGGCTTTGATCTTAATAAGCAATTAATTCATGAACAATAGTAATCAATACGCTCAAACACAATTGAATCAATAAATCAAACACAATGATACTAAATCTCAATAAAATAAACTAGATTTGATTCAAATCAATTACACAAGACGTTTAATTGTCTCTCGACCTCAAAAACATCAAATGGAACTGAAAATCAAAGAAATCAAAGTTTAGAAATACGATAAACGGCGGATGAATCCGTGCGTTGCACCGTGATTTCTTCTCTTGCTCCTCCTTGCACTCCGGAATCGGTTGGCTCAAGCTCGGACGAAGAACGGAGGAAGATGGCTTGCTCCGGGATCTCCTTCGGCGGCTACTAGGGTTTTGGGTTGTAAAAATTCGGTCCTTTTCTCTCTAAGATCTCCCTTTTATCATATGGAAATGATCCCTCAATAAGGCCCCCGAGAATCAATTCAAATTTGGAAGATAAGATTTTCCAGATTTTGCGTATCGATCGATTGTAGGGTCTTCCTACCTTAACATCATATTAATAGCGTATTATGAACTAAACATGTATTAGAGACATCTTAGAGTTCTGGTTGTTATGTGAGCTCAATGTAATTACAGGCCAAAATGAAACTTCATTAGTTATTTAATTACATTCCCCAAAATGAATGTTAAGGTTAACAAAAATCCTGTATCTATCTTCTTATGCTCCTTTAGCTCACCATCTCAACCCGACCCTTAGTCTCGATCCAAAAGTGTACCTACAGGAACAACCCATCGTGAGCATGTACATCGTTACTTAACATCATGAATAAATGGCATATAAATAATGCATGGAAATAATTGATAGAATATACTTCCTGTTTAATAGTACTATCCTTCCTTGGTTGTCCCTGTGTCATAATTACGCATATAATCATTAGTTCAAGACATGAATGATTAACATCATATTTCGTATATAAGCTCACATCAATCCTTGTTAATTAGAAATGGGACTATCCGGGTCCTATTATGACAGCGGCACAATTGGCCCCCTCGCTCGACATAACACATCGTATGATACCCATCACTACGCCTTGATAGCGGATGTATCTCTTATTCAGCGGATGATACCCATCGCTACACCTTGATAGCGGATGTACCCCATCGCTCAGCGGATGATACCCATCGCTACACCTTGATAGCGGATGTACCCCATCGCTCAGTTATGTGAGCGGCAAGACCTTCCTCGCTTGCCCATAATAGTCACCGGACATTCAACCATTCTAAATAGCAGAGTCAAACATGCATCATCATTTATAAGCATCGTCATTTCAAACATCATCATCTTATCATAATTGTCATCGTAACTTCATATCATCTTCATTTATCACAACTTCATCATCATAAACTTATTCATCGAAATCATCATAATCATCATCATCAATACTTATGCAATTAATGCAAAGTCATAGTTTAGGGATATGTTACCGTTTGATGCCCGTACGTTTCTTACGTACCTTTTCAAAATGTTGTGAAGTTGTAGTACTTTATCTCCTCGAGGTCGTTGGTACCTGGGATGGTTCTACACAACCATACAAATCAATATTAGAAGCTAAACAATAGCCCAATACCAAAAATTCCACAAAAAACATCATTTTTCAAAAATACACAGCTGGCGATCGATCGCTTCGCTGAGGCGATCGATCGCCTCAAATTCTTCTTCGCGGCGATCGATCGCACCAAATGTGGCGATCGATCGCCTATCCTTTGAATTGGCTACTGCCTCTCGGCGATCGGTCGCCTCATTTCAGGCGATCGATCGCCTGCCCTGCTCTTCGCCCACTGTCCTTAGGCGATCGGTCGCCTCTTTTCAGGCGATCGATCGCCTCGCACAGATACACCATTTTCACCATTTTTACCCCAAAAATTCCTTCCCAACTTCCACAACATTTATACCAACAACTCAAAATACAAAAACACTTTAAACCTTCAATATACATCATAAAACCACTAAAAATCCAACATCCCACCAAGAATCACACTAACCCAAACAAACCCATTTCAAACCCTTTTTAAAACCCTTCCAAAACTCAATCAACACTTCAAGAACATCAATAAGTAATATATAAACATCATAGGCACTAAATCTTACCAAGAAGTGCAAGAACAAAGCTTTTACAAGGATTTCTTCCCACCTTTAGGTCAAAAATCGAAAATGAGGGGAAGAGGGTTTTGGGAAAGTGATTTTGGGGGGTATGAGTGTAAAGAGTAAAGTGAGGTAAAATGGTGGGTTAAGTGTTAAATCCTCATTTCTTTTAACTTGTACCCAATAAATAACATGATGTACATAAAATACATTAACATGATAAGCATTTACAAAATGCAACCAACTTCATTAAACCCATATCATCCTCATAATTAAAATCAACATCCTTAAATCATGTTACTTCTTCATTTCCCACACATATCTCAATCATCGTAATAAATCATCATATAAGCATAATTAATATTTAGATTGCCATCAGTTAATTTCGGGGCATCACATCGATCGAGATTCCTGTTCGATCGATCGGTGCACTATTCACGTCAGCTTTTAAAACTCTCTGCCCGGTTCGATCGATCGAGATTTCCTTCCGATCGATCGAAAATTGTTGCTGAAGTTTCTGCCTGGATCGATCGATCGATCGGTGCTTTGAATAATTTGATGCTCAACACACTGCCTCGCTCGATCGATCGAAGATTAATCTCGATCGATCGAGACTTCGAAAAATCCAACTTCTTCATTTGATCTCTTTTTCGCCTCGATTTCGCCCGTTTTCTTCATTTTAGCTCATTTCTTCCACTTCCGACCTATTTTCCTGAAACAAACAAATAAACACCAAAAAGCATAATATCATCCAGGAAAAAGTACGAAAAATGGGAAGAAATTACAGCTAAAAACACTTAAAATCTAAGCCTATCAACTCCCCCAAACTTAGACTTGATCGTCCTCGAGCAAGCAATAAGCTCAAAAAGAAGAGTTAAACTTAATACTATGCATGAATCATCTTTACAACACACGTAAAAACTCAGAAATCCTACTTACACATCGATAAGTGTCATTCAAAATTCAACAAGAAACAATTTCTCCTAAGTTAAACAATACATCGCAACATTGGAACGTGCGTGTGTGCTATTGTCAAACATGAATAATGTACATATCTTTAAGATCAACATGTGCCATAAAAACTCAAAGTCAAGATTACTTTGGATTACTCTACAAATCTACTATCCAGCACTTCTCCACTAATGTAATTATTCCCTATACTTGGATCAGCAGGTCTTTAAAGCTTATAGCGTTAGGCCTTTTGGTGTCGGCTCCAAAGAAAATGTAGGATAGAAGCAAAGAAGAGAGTATAATATAATCAGTTCAAAATCTTCTCGCATAACATTGAGCTTCTCTTCACATTTTTCTAGCCTTGGCCACTTTGGGTCTTATTTAAATTTTTCTTTTCAAGGCTTTTCTCTACATCTTTTCTTTTTCTTTGCTCATTCTTTTGCTCATTTTGAACTCATTTACATATAACAATTCCGTGCAAAGAATGAGATTCATTATACTCCCTTAGGGATGGATAAAAATTTTCTTTTAGGCTCAAACCAAGGTGGGTATAATGAGTTTGCCAAGAATGTTCGAATGGGGGTCTAATCATATGCAATGCATATACCATTCTTTTTCAATAAGGCTCAAGAGGGGACACTAAGGAATGATGTATAAAAGGTAGGCTTGAAAGGCACAAACGGTCCAAAGATCGCCTAAATCATCTCCAAGTCAAGTTCATAATTATAAATTTCGCCTCAATGTGCTTTCAAATAAATTGTAGCGTTATCTAAGATACTCAAGACTAATCATCGTTAACACAAGTTGTCACTTTAAACAATACATACTTCACTCAATCATGACTCAAAACGTGCTCAAAATATTCCTCAATTTTGACATATGCTTAACACAGGATATATATACAAACAAGTTAAACTTTTTCATGACTCCTGTCTAGATGAGGATTAATTTCATCATGTATTACCGTTGCAAATCTAATTCCTCATTTCTCAAGAATAACTCAATAAATTTTTTTTTTTTGTTGGTAATGCTCAAGGATGAATCAGTCACAAAATCGTGCAGTCATGCAAGTAGAGAAGTAAGACAAGTAGCAGAAGTGCAAAAACAAAAACAATACTGAACAAAACCCCCCCAAACATAATATGTGCATTGCCCTCAATGTACAAGACAAATAAGCGCAAAGACAAAACACATACCATGACGACGATCATCACTGATCGTCGTCCTCATCCTGCTCCGGAGGGGGAACTGGGTAGTGGTGCTCCTCGCCCTGGTATGGCGGAAATGGTGGGTATTCCGAAGGTGGAGGTGCATTCAGCTGATATGGTGGAAAGTGTGGCTCTGGCGGGAACTGGAAACCTGGGAAGCCCTGGGCAATGGCAGTGTTCCATGCACTCTGGTAGTGCATGAACTCCATCTGACGCTGAGCTACCTGCTCATGGTCCACCTGCAATGCTCTCTGCATGCTGTGAATGTCCCGCTGCATGCTATGAATACTCAGCTGCTCCAGGGGAATATCTTGGAGATCCCTGTGAAGAGAGTCCAATGTAACACGTGTACGCTCTGCAGCAGAGGATGATGATGCTCCGGCCTGTCTAGTGTACGAGGGTCGTGGTGCAGCCCTTCGTCGGCCTGTAGGTGGTGGTGGACCGTCAACAACAATTGTGGTCTTTGGTGGGAGTAGCTCCTCGTCCTCTCCCCATTTCACTCCGCATCGCTTGCATAAAGCCGTGATGGTAGATGGAAACGGTAGTGCGGAGGTAGGTGGGCTGCTATCGATCTCATGGATGTGATCACTAATGATCTCACCCAAATCCACCTCCTGCCCTGTGAGAATGGCAAAAACCAGGGCTGCTCTGTCCTTCGTCACCTCAGAAGTGTGGGTCAAAGGCATGACCCGTGAGGCGACAAATGAGAACCATGCTTGGGCCTCTGGTGTCATATGCTTCTTGAGAACCACATGTGGTTCTCCCTTGTCATTCCACTGCCAATCTACTCCCGGCATGCCAATAACTGCAAGTACCTCATCATAATTGATCGTACTCTTTCGAAAGGATTGGTACGCACAGTTATGGATGAATGGCATCCGGTAAATATTATTGATTGCTGCTTGATCTATCAACACATCCTTTCCTCGAACATAAACATTTACTTGGTGCCCTGGTTGAATAACTCGAAGAATTGTGTAAAATTCTCTCACCAGTGGAACCACATCATCAATAGGTGTCTGAACAAATTGAAACCACCCTCTACGCCATACTATCCTAATGACCGGACACTCAATTTTTTCCATGCTCATGCCCCTTTCACGACTAAGGGGTTTCTTATGATAAGTGGGATATAACTCATCAGCTGTGGCATTGACAAACTTCTGTTCGTCATGCTCTTGCTCAGAAGTAGTGGCCTCCGCCTGCTTTTGCTTTGGTGAAGCCTCTTCCTACTTTGACCTCTTTCTCGGAGCCATTATCTTGCTAAATTATTCTCAAATATCTCGCTTAAATGCAACTAAAACACCACACCACAACCACTGCAAAGCCAACACCCTTCAACACAACAAAAGCTGTGATGTCCCCGAAATGATTAATTGCAATTAAGGCACTAATTATGTTTATGTGATTAATTATGTGGATAATTGATTTACGTGTTGAAATTAATTATCACGATAAAATGCTTAGTCACATAATAGGCATGACCCGGGGGGGGGGGGGGGGGGGTTACGTTTCAAGGTGCATGTTATGCATGATAGAAAATGGGGTGTTAACATGATTTAATTGTGTTGATTGTTAATTATGAGGAAAGTATGGATTTAATGAAGTTGATTGCATTTTTGTAAAATGCTTTTAAAATACCATGTTGGGGTATTTTATACATCATGTTAATTTTTGGGTACAAATCAATTAACCCATATACCCCACTATACCCTCTCCCCCTCACTTTACCCTTTTCACTCTTAAATCCCCAAATTCATCCCAACCCTATCATTTTCATCCCATTTTCGTCCAAGCCAAGGAGGAGGAGGAGAAATCCTTGCACACTCTCCATTTGTTGAAATCTTAGTAAGATTTTGGATCCTCAAGAGGTATGGAACCAATCCTAAAGTTTTTATGATGTTTGGTTTTGAAATGGGATGATTTTGAAGTGATTTATGTGGGTTTGGTTGGGTATGTGTTTTATGTTGTTGGGGTATGATTTTTGAAGTGTTTTATGTGGGTTTTAGTGAGTTATGATGTTATTGATGTTGTAGGAAAGTTTGGTTTTGTAAGGTATGAGGATGAGCTCGAAAAATGTACAAAAATGGTGAAAAATAGCGAGTCTGTGCGAGGCGATCGACCGCCTGAAAAGAGGCGACCGATAGCCTAAGGGCAGTAGGCAAATCGCAGGGCAGGCGATCGATCGCCGAAAATGAGGCGACCGATCGCCGAGAGGCAGTAGCCAATCCAAGGGTTAGGCGATCGATCGCCATGTTTGGCGCGATCGATCGCCGCGAAGAAAAATTTGAGGCGATCGATCGCCTCAGCCAAGCGATCGATCGCCACTGTGTAAAACATGGAAAATGATGATTTTTGTTGAATTTTTGGTATTTGGCTATTGTTTAGCTTCTAATATCGATTTGTATGGTTGTGTGGAACCATCCCAGGTGCCAACAACATCGAGAAGATAGAGTTCTTCAATTTCTCCACTTTTGGAATTAAGGTACGTAAGAAGCGTACGGGCATCGGACGGTAACGCACTCCTAACCCTGACCATGCATTAATTTCATAAGTATTTATGATGATGATGTATATGATGATGATGCTTACGATGATGATTATGATGATGATGTATATGATGATGATGTTTACGATGATGATTATGATAAGTAAGTTTATGATGATGATGTATATGATGATGATGTTTATGATGATGATTGTGATAAGTAAATTTACAATAATGATATACGATGTTTATAAAAGGGTAAGATGCCCATATGGTAAGATGCCATACAATGTTATTGTGTGGTAAGATGCCACGGGGTAAGATGCCCATATGGTAAGATGCCATACGATGTTATTATGTGGTAAGATGCCACGGGGTAAGATGCCCATATGGTAAGATGCCATACGATGTTATTGTGTGGTAAGATGCCACGGGGTAAGATGCCCATATGGTAAGATGCCATACGATGTTATTATGTGGTAAGATGCCACGGGGTAAGATGCCCATATGGTAAGAGGCCATACGATGTTATTGTGTGGTAAGATACCACTGGGTAAGATGCCCATATGCACGAAGGTAAATCAGGGTTAACAAGAAGAAGTTAACGAATAACCAGCAAGTTACTTAACCAAGACTTCGTACATTTATTGTTGTATTTTGTTATGATGCTTAAATGATGATGATGTTATAAGATGATGACGTTATAAGATGATGAAGTTATAAGATGATGATGCTATAAGATGATGATATAAGATGATGATGCTTATATGATGATGATGTTATAAATGATGATATGTATAAGATGATAATGCTTATATGATGATGATGTTGTAAGATGACGATATTTATAAGACGACGATTTTAATCATTCATGTCAAGAATTAATGATTATATGCATGGCTATGAAACAGGGACAACCAAAGAGGGTTAATGCAATTAACCAGGAAGTATACGTTACCAATTATTTTCATGCATTTATTTATATGCCATTGCCTTATGATGATTAAGTAACGATATACATGCTCATGATGGGTTGTTCCTGTAGGTACACTTTTGGACTAAAGGACTAAGGGCCGGGTTGAGACAGTGAGCTATGAGGAGCATGAAAGATGTTAGGATTCAGGATTTCTGGATAGTCTCTACTCTAGTAGTAGTATAATTCTATCGCGTTAACATTCGTGTTGAGAATGAAATTAATTAAGGTTGAAATTTCATTGTTGGCCTGAAATCTTTTTAGCTCAAAGCTACAATCGGAACCCTAAGACGTTATTAATGCTTGTTTAGTCCATAAATTGTGTATTAAGATGAGGTTAAGGTAGGAAGACCCTACATTAGTGGTATCAGAGCAGTGGTTAGATAACCCGGGAATGAGCGAAGGGTAGCCTTAGCAATAAGTTGGCTAGGTGCTTACTTGTAAACATGTTGTGTGCATATGTTACATATGAGGTATAGGATGCTATGCTAACATGTTTTATTTATCTAACGAGGTATTATATGAACTGCTTTTGGGTATTGTTGTTAACCCTTGTCTTGCAGTATGGCAGAAAATGCTGAAGTAAGTGATGCGATTTCATATGCACTTCTCCGTCGCCCATGCCTCTTGTAGTCTCGACACCCGCTAGAAGAAGTTTGATGACTGATCATATTGTCTATGACGACCTCATTTATTTTGAGGGTAACGAGCTGAGGACAGACTTGATTGTTCTGGGAATGCCAGACTTCGAATGCATTGTGGGCATCGAGGTGCTGAACAAGTATCAGGCAGTTGTGGACTACAGACAAAACTGTCTGATTCAGGTCTGATATGAGGGTCCAATGGACATCTTATGAGGATGGTTCCTGTTCAAGGATTCCGTTACCATCTGCTGTCAAGATTGCACAGTTATTGGAACGAGACCATAAAGGATATCTCATCTATACTGTTGATATTACTGAAAAGAGGAAAGAGTTAAAGGTTGAGGATGTGCCCGTAGTGGCGGTGTTTCCTGATGTATTTCCGGAAGAGATTCCCGGATTTCCACCGACGAGAGAGGTCGACTTTGGGATTAAGTTACTACCATGGACGTCTACCATTTCTCGTGCCCCGTATAGGATGGCACCAACGGAGCTAAAGGAGTTAAATGTTCAGTTGCAGGAGCTCCTTGACAAGGGCTATATACGTCTTAGCATATCGCCCTGGGGTGCACCAGTTTTATTTGTTAAGAAGAAAGATGGTCCAATGCGGCTGTGCATCGATTTCAGACAACTGAACAAAGCCATGATGAAGAATAAGTATCCGCTTCCGGGGATGGATGATTTGTTTGATCAGCTGCAGAGTATGAGGCTCTACAGTAAGATCGATTTGAGGTCGGAGTATCATCAGATTCGAGCTCGAGAGGATGATGTACAGAAGACAGCTTCCAGGACTAGATATGGACACTACGGATTCTTAGTCATGCCTTTTGGGGTGACGATTGCCCTAGCTGTTTTATGAGCCTGATGAACAGAGCTGCCCCAACCATGTTTGGATCAGTTCGTCATAGTTTTCATTGACGTTATGCTTATTTGCTCTCGAACTGAAGAGGGACACGTGAAGCATTTGAGAACAGTACTCCAGATCCGTAGGGATTGCCAGACCACTGGCACATCTGACTCAGAAAGGAGTGTCGTTCTAATGGTCCGAAGCTTGTGAGGAAAGCTTCCAAGAATTGAAGCGTCGTTTGACTACGACACCTATGTTGGTGATTCCTTCTGGGAATAAGAGGGTTGCCTTGTACACGAATGCATCACTGCAGGGTTTGGACTGTGTGTTGATGCAAGATAAGCATGTGGTGGCTTATGCATCGAGGCGGTTACAACCACATGAGGATAGGTACCCAGTCCATGATTTGGAGCTGGCAGCCGTTATATTTGCCTTGAAGATTTGGAGGCATTACTTGCATGGTACGTCGTTTACCATCTACAGGGACCATAAGAGCCTGGAGTTTTGTTCACACAGGCTGAGATGAATATGCGACAAAGAAGATGGATGTCATGAATTTATCAGCTATGATGACCTCTTGTTGCCATTTGGGCTATGATTTTGATGTGGACACGTCGCCGGTGCGAGTGTCGACCTTGTTGGCTGAGCCAGACTTATTTGAGGCTATTAGGAAAGCCCAGAGGTCAGATGATGAGGTTCAGAGGTGGTCGTTTTTAGTACTTCGAGGACAGCCACCAAAGTTCAGAATGGCAGAAAATGATTCCTTGAGGCTGAGCAACCGATGGGTAGTCCCAGATACGCCGGAGTTGCTTAAAGGAATATCGGAACGGGCTCATAGTAGTCGGTTCAATATCCACCTAGGAGGAAGTAAAATGTATAAGGACCTAAGTGGACAGTTCTGGTGGAGACGCATGAAGCACGATGTGATCGCTTTCGTTAAAAGATGTTTGATCTGCCAACAGGTAAAGGCAGAAAGGCAGAGGCCTGGTGGCGAGCTGAAGAGCTTGAAGGTACCCAAGTTGAAGTGGAGGCATATCATTTTGGACTTTGTGACCCACTTACCAAGGACGGCCTCTGGATTTGATGCGATCTGGGTGATCGTGGATAGGCTAACGAAGGTAGCTCACTTCATCCCCTACTATATGACTTTTGCGTACCTAAAGATGACCCAATTATATGTGCGGGATGTGGTGAGGTAGCATGGGGTTCCAGTCTCGATTGTGTCTGACAGAGACCCAAGGTTTACTCCACATTTCTGGGAGGGTCTTCAAACAGCTTTGGGCACAGAAGTGATGCTGAGTACAGCTTATCACCCTCAGTCAGACGGCCAGACAGAGCGTACCCTTCAGACGCTCGAGGACATGTCGAGGGCATGTGTGTAGGAGTTTGATACTCCGTGGCAAGATTCAGTGCCAATGATGGAGTTCTCCTATATTAGCAGCTATCAGACGAGCATTCAAATAACTCCTTTTGAAGCTCTTTACGGACGACAATGTAGGTCACCGCTGTATTGGGAGGACTTGACTAGTAAAGCGGTCGGAGGACCAGATATGATTAAGGATATGTAATACAAGATAAAGTTGATACGCCAAAAGATGAAAGCGGCCCAGGATAGGCAGGCGGCCTATGCCAATAAGCGGCGACGACCGCTGGAATTCCAAGTAGGAGACAGGGTCTTCTTGAAAATCTCACCCTTCAGGGGTGTAGTTTGTCTTGGTATGCGGGGGAAGTTATCCCCGAGGTATGTTGGTCCGTATGAAGTATTGCAGCGTATCGGTACTTTGGCCTACCGTTTGGCTCTATCGCCATCTTTATCTGGGATTCATGATGTTTTCACGTTTCTATGTTGCGGAAATATGAGCCAGACCCGTCGCATGTTTTACAGCCTACTGAAGTGCAGTTGGATTCAGATGTATCCTACATTGAACGACCGGTCAGAATTCTGGATCGTGAGGATCGCAGATTACGAAGTCAAGTTATACCGATGGTCAAAGTTCAGTGGGATCGTCAGGGTGTCGAGGAGGCCACGTGGGAGACGGAGCGGCATATGGTACAGCACTACCCGGAACTATTCTCTGGTATGTGATTTATGTTTAGTTTCTTTTGGGGTAAGTGCATGCGATTTCGAGGACGAAATCTTATAAGTAGGGGAGTAATGTGATGTCCCCGAAATGATTAATTGCAATTAAGGCACTAATTATGTTTATGTGATTAATTATGTGGATAATTGATTTACGTGTTGAAATTAATTATCACGATAAAATGCTTAGTCACATGATAGGCATGACCCGGGGGGGTTACGTTTCAAGGTGCATGTTATGCATGATAGAAAATGGGGTGTTAACATGATTTAATTGTGTTATTGTTAATTATGAGGAAAGTATGGATTTAATGAAGTTGATTGCATTTTTGTAAAATGCTTTTAAAATACCATGTTGGGTATTTTATACATCATGTTAATTTTTGGGTACAAATCAATTAACCCATATACCCCACTATACCCTCTCCCCCCCACTTTACCCTTTTCACTCTTAAATCCCCAAATTCATCCCAACCCTATCATTTTCATCCCATTTTCGTCCAAGCCAAGGAGGAGGAGGAGAAATCCTTGCACACTCTCCATTTGTTGAAATCTTAGTAAGATTTTGGATCCTCAAGAGGTATGGAACCAATCCTAAAGTTTTTATGATGTTTGGTTTTGAAATGGGATGATTTTGAAGTGATTTATGTGGGTTTGGTTGGGTATGTGTTTTATGTTGTTGGGGTATGATTTTTGAAGTGTTTTATGGGGGTTTTAGTGAGTTATGATGTTATTGATGTTGTAGGAAAGTTTGGTTTTGTAAGGTATGAGGATGAGCTCGAAAAATGTACAAAAATGGTGAAAAATCGCGAGTCTGTGCGAGGCGATCGACCGCCTGAAAAGAGGCGACCGATCGCCTAAGGGCAGTAGGCAAATCGCAGGGCAGGCGATCGATCGCCTAAAATGAGGCGACCGATCGCCGAGAGGCAGTAGCCAATCCAAGGGTTAGGCGATCGATCGCCATGTTTGGCGCGATCGATCGCCGCGAAGAAAAATTTGAGGCGATCGATCGCCTCAGCCAAGCGATCGATCGCCACTGTGTAAAACATGGAAAATGATTATTTTTGTTGAATTTTTGGTATTTGGCTATTGTTTAGCTTCTAATATCGATTTGTATGGTTGTGTGGAACCATCCCAGGTGCCAACAACATCGAGAAGATAGAGTTCTTCAATTTCTCCACTTTTGGAATTAAGGTACGTAAGAAGCGTACGGGCATCGGACGGTAACGCACTCCTAACTCTGACCATGCATTAATTTCATAAGTATTTATGATGATGATGTATATGATGATGATGCTTACGATGATGATTATGATGATGATGTATATGATGATGATGTTTACGATGATGATTATGATAAGTAAGTTTATGATGATGATGTATATGATGATGATGTTTATGATGATGATTGTGATAAGTAAATTTACAATAATGATGTACGATGTTTATAAAAGGGTAAGATGCCCATATGGTAAGATGCCATACAATGTTATTGTGTGGTAAGATGCCACGGGGTAAGATGCCCATATGGTAAGATGCCATACGATGTTATTGTGTGGTAAGATGCCACGGGGTAAGATGTCCATATGGTAAGATGTCATACGATGTTATTATGTGGTAAGATGCCACGGGGTAAGATGCCCATATGGTAAGATGCCATACGATGTTATTGTGTGGTAAGATGCCACGGGGTAAGATGCCCATATGGTAAGATGCCATACGATGTTATTATGTGGTAAGATGCCACGGGGTAAGATGCCCATATGGTAAGAGGCCATACGATGTTATTGTGTGGTAAGATACCACTGGGTAAGATGCCCATATGCACGAAGGTAAATCAGGGTTAACAAGAAGAAGTTAACGAATAACCAGCAATTTACTTAACCAAGACTTCGTACATTTATTGTTGTATTTTGTTATGATGCTTAAATGATGATGATGTTATAAGATGATGACGTTATAAGATGATGAAGTTATAAGATGATGATGCTATAAGATGATGATGCTTATATGATGATGATGTTATAAATGATGATATGTATAAGATGATAATGCTTATATGATGATGATGTTGTAAGATGACGATATTTATAAGACGACGATTTTAATCATTCATGTCAAGAATTAATGATTATATGCATGGCTATGAAACAGGGACAACCAAAGAGAGTTAATGCAATTAACCAGGAAGTATACGTTACCAATTATTTCCATGCATTTATTTATATGCCATTGCCTTATGATGATTAAGTAACGATATACATGCTCATGATGGGTTGTTCCTGTAGGTACACTTTTGGACTAAAGGACTAAGGGCCGGGTTGAGACAGTGAGCTATGAGGAGCATGAAAGATGTTAGGATTCAGGATTTCTGGATAGTCTCTACTCTAGTAGTAGTATACTTCTATCGGTTTAACATTCGTGTTGAGAATGTAATTAATTAAGGTTGAAATTTCATTGTTGGCCTGAAATCTTTTTAGCTCAAAGCTACAATCGGAACCCTAAGACGTTATTAATGCTTGTTTAGTCCATAAATTCCGGTGTCTTCCTCATTATTGACCCCCCAGATGCTGCATCTATCATCGAACGGTTAGCAGAAAACAAACCATTATAGAAAGTTTGTACCTGCAGCCATATGGGTAGACCATGGTGTGGGCATCTCCTCAACAATTCTTTTAAACGATCCCACGCTTCATATAACGTCTCAGGGTCGAACTGCCCAAATGTCGTGATATCGTTCCGCATCTTTGCTGTCTTGGAAGGGGGAAAGTATTTCGATAAAAATGCTTTTGTCATCCCTTCCCATGTTGTTATTGAACCTGCAGGTAGTGAATTCAACCATGATTTAGCCTTGTCTCGTAATGAAAAAGGAAAGACCCTTAACCTGATGGCGTCGCCGGAGACGCCATTATGTTTAAACGTGTCACAAATCTCCAAGAAGTTGGAGATGTGATTGTTCGGATCGTCCGTGGCAGCTCCCCCAAACATTACAGAATGCTGTATCATTTGGATAATCGTCGGCTTGATCTCAAACTTGTTTGCTTGAATCGTCGGCCTCGTTATACTGGATAAAGATCCATGAAATGCCGGCTGTGCAAAGTCCATCATTGATCTAGGGTTCTGTGCTTCGTTATTGTCAGCGATTTCTCGAGCTTCTCGTAATCTTCTTAGTAAAGTTCTCTCTATCTCTGGATCAAACGGCTCGAGAATGGGTTCCTCTCTTCTAAGCATGCACTAAAATGAATGCTTCCTGTACTGAATAGACAAAAGGAGACAACAAAAAAAAATACAAAATTATTAACAAAAATCAACAAATGAAAATGAAAAAGAAAAACAAAAACGCAATAATAAAAATTGGCTAAATTACAATTAACTAATCTCGTATGATATTATACAGATTAGTCCCCGGCAACGGCGCCAAAAACTTGACCGCTTTATTTTTAAATAGAAAATATTTCAAAGTGTAGTGTGAAGTGATTCTACCGCAAGTGCACGGTTGTCAAGTTTTAGTATAGTGAAATGCAAGTAAAGGTTGTCGAATCCACAGGGACTAATGTATAGTACCAAATAAGATTAGGCAATTATATTTAGCCTACGATTAAAGAAGGTGATTAACTAATGCACACTTAAACTAAGGAACAAAAATTAAACAAGAAACAATTAAATGAATGGTTCCGGATATGCAAAGGTAATTCGCTCGGGAAATTTATTAAGCTCTTCGTTCAACTGTGTAATCTTTAATGATTCATCTGAATAGGCAAATTATCAACCAATTGATTCTAAAGGTGAAAGGTTTTCGCTGTTATTCAATACACTCTCTCGAGCTGTAAAGAAACTAATATCAAACTAGAACAAGTCACTCTCGTGCACCTATTTACTAATTCAATACTGCATAAATCGTCAAAACCTCGTTACTCTAAATCTCTCGATTCAAAGTTCTCACGTATGTGATTTCATCTCTCGATCTCAATCTTAAACATACTTCATGAATTAATAGAGCGTGATATAACGTTATCTCTCGATCTCGGTTATAACTCTCAGAGTCAATCAAAGTTAGCTAGGCTTTGATCTTAATAAGCAATTAATTCATGAACAATAGTAATCAATACACTCAAACACAATTGAATCAATAAATCAAACACAATGATACTAAATCTCAATAAAATAAACTAGATTTAATTCAAATCAATCACACAAGACGTTTAAGTGTCTCTCGACCACAAAAACATCAAATGGAACTGAAAATCAAAGAAATCAAAGTTTAGAAATACGATAAACGGCGGATGAATCCGTGCGTTGCACCGTGATTTCTTCTCTTGCTCCTCCTTGCACTCCGGAATCGGTTGGCTCAAGCTCGGACGAAGAACGGAGGAAGATGGCTTGCTCCGGGATCTCCTTCGGCGGCTACTAGGGTTTTGGGTTGTAAAAATTCGGTCCTTCTCTCTAAGATCTCCCTTTTATCATATGGAAATGATCCCTCAATAAGGCCCCAGAGAATCAATTCAAATTTGGAAGATAAGATTTTCCAGATTTTGCGTATCGATCGATCGAGATTCCTGTACGATCGATCGGTGCACTATTCACGTCAGCTTTTAAAACTCTCTGCCCGGTTCGATCGATCGAGATTTTCCTTCCGATCGATCGAAAATTGTTGCTGAAGTTTCTGCCTGGATCGATCGATCGAGACAAAATCTCGATCGATCGGTGCTTTGAATAATTTGATGCTCAACACACTGCCTCGCTCGATCGATCGAAGATTAATCTCGATCGATCGAGACTTTGAAAAATCCAACTTCTTCATTTGACCTCTTTTTCGCCTCGATTTTGCCCGTTTTCTTCATTTTAGCTCATTTCTTCCACTTCCGACCTATTTTTCCTGAAACAAACAAATAAACACCAAAAATCATAATATCATCCAGGAAAAAGTATGAAAAATGGGAAGAAATTACAGCTAAAAACACTTAAAATCTAAGCCTATCAGGCATGTGATCTCTAGTGATGGGATATCTGTGGATCCCAGGAAGGTGGAGGCGGTGATGGATTGGTCTGCGCCTACATCTGTGTCCGAGATCCAGAGCTTCCTTGGGTTAGCGGGTTATTACCGATGTTTCGCCGAGGGTTTCTCTAAGACCGCTAAGCCGTTGACGCGGTTGACTCAGAAAGGTGTTCCATTTTTATGGTCTGAGGCATGTGAAAAGAGCTTCCAAGAGCTGAAGCACCGGTTGACTACAGCACCTGTGTTGGTGATTCCTTCGGAGAACGAGAGGTTTGCCTTGTATACGGATGCATCGCTGCAGGGTTTGGGCTGTGTGCTGATGCAGGATAAGCACGTGGTGGCTTATGCTTCGAGACAGTTGAAGCCTCATGAGACCAGATACCCAGTTCATGATTTGGAACTTGCGGCTATCATTTTTGCCTTGAAAATTTGGCGACATTATCTTTATGGTACTTCATTTACCATTTACACGGACCATAAGAGCTTGAAGTTCCTATTCACTCAAGCGGAACTGAATATGAGGCAGAGGAGGTGGATGGACTTGCTCAAGGACTATGATTGTGAGATAGAGTACCATCCGGGGAAGACGAACCTGACAGCTGATGCTTTGAGTAGGAAGGTGAAGTGTACCGCGGAAGACGTTATTCAGTTATCAGCCATGATGACTTCTTGTTGTCATCTGGGATATGACTTTGATATAGACGCATCACCAGTGCATGTATCGACCCTATTGGCAGAACCAGACATCTTTGAATCTATCAGGAAAGCTCAGATGACAGACGTTGAGGTGCATAGATGGTTATCATATTTACGTCTGGGTCAGTCATCAAAGTTCAGAATGGCAGAAGATGGTTCCTTGCGGCTTGGTAACCGTTGGGTAGTGCCGAAGGCACCAGAGTTGCGCCAAGGGATCTTACATCGTGCTCATAGCAGCAGGTTCAGTATACATCCAGGTGGGAGAAAGATGTACAAGGACTTGTGTGACCAATTTTGGTGGAGGCGAATGAAAAGAGATGTCATCGCATTTGTCAAGAAGTGCCTGATTTGTCAGCAAGTAAAAGCGAAGAGGCAGAGGCCCGGGGGCGAATTGAAGAGTTTAGAGATACCGGAGTGGAAGTGGGAGCACATCTGTGATATCCCCGAAATGATTAATTGCAATTTGGGCATTAATTGTGTTTATATGATTAATTATGGTGGTAATTAATTATGTGCTGGATTTATTTATCATATTGAAATGCTTAGTCACATGATAGAGTGACCCGGGAGAGCATTTCAGGGTGCATGTTGTGCATGTTGGGAAAAATTGTTATTAGCATGATTTATTTGCCATGGTTAGCAATTAATTGCAAAGCATGAGTTTAATTGTGATCATGGTGCATTTTGGTGAAATGCCTTTTAAATATCATGTTTGGATGTTTAATACATCATGTTAGTTGTGGGGATACAATTAAATTTATTTTAATACCTTTACCCCCCAGCTTTACCAAAACACTTTTCATTTTCCCCCAAAATCACTTTCCACAAACCTACCCTCCTCATTTTCGTTCTTGAGCTTAGGGGTGAAGAAAATCCTTCCAAAAATCTTGATTTGTGGAGTTTATTGGGATATTTGAAGTCCCCAAGAGGTATGCATACCTCATTGTTGATTTTGTAATGTTTTATTTAAGTTTGGTATGGTTTTGATGGGTTTTAAAATGGGTTTGTGTTGGGTTGTTGTGGTTTTGGTTGAATGTTGGATTTTTGAGGTGCTTAAAGTGTTTATGGAAGGTTATTATGTATTTGATGTTGTTGGTTTGTTGGTAGGGGGGTTGGAATGGGTTGGAATGAAGTTTTGGAGCATTAATGGCGATTTTTCACGATACAGGGCTCGGCGATCGATCGCCCGTTTTTGGCGATCGATCGCGAAGAGGAAGTACGCTCCAGAAGCATTTGGCGATCGATCGCCACGTTTGGGCGATCGATCGGCGAGGGTGGCGATCGATCGCCGAAGGAACAAAAATTCATGTTCGGGCAGTGTGATCTCGCGATCGATCAGCCCTTTGCCGCGATCGATCGCGAGTCACAAAATATGGTGTTTTTGGATTTTATTGTAGGATTTTTGGTATCGGACTATTATTGGGTTCTAATATTGATTTGTGTGAATGTGTAGAACCATCCCAGGTGGCGACACAGCCAAGGAATTGAAGTCCTACCACATCCTACTTTTGGGAAAGGTACGTAGAGGACGTACGGGCACCCAACGGTATATGTATCTAATATACTCATTGTTTATGCATTGTGGATGCGAGTATATATGTGATTATGCGTTGTGGATGCAAATACATGTTGAATTTTGCATGATGATTGTATATGCATATGATGGTTATTGGTGCACATCCCATGAGTCGTGGTCATCCCTTGATGATTTTAATGCTTGCCGCTATTTGGTTTGTTTCCGCTAAATGTGAAGCGAGGGGTGGGAGCGCCGCATGTCACATTTGAGCATGGTTATCATATAGGGCGAGGAAAGAATATTTGCCGCTCAATGTGAAGCGAGGGGTGGGAGCGCCGTATGTCCATTGAAGCGAGGTTATTCTATGCCGCCTATATGTAAATAAGCGAGGGGCATTAAAATACATTGTGATGGACAGACTAGGGATTGGTGATTGGTATTTGGTTTGATGAGATGGTATTGTGTCATGACATGTATAGACCATTAAATAATCTATTGATTATACTCATGAGTTATGGTACAGGGACAACCAAACTGGAAGCGTTTTGAAATGCATGGCAAAACAGGAAGTGTTTTATTGTGATTTATGCATTTACGCTTTATATTCATATTGTGTTGAATATGAATGATATTATTGCTCATGATTGGGGGTTGTCCTTGTAGGTACACTTTTGGCATGATAAGAATGGCTAAGCGGGTTGAGGTGGTGAGCTTGTGAAGAATTCTTTTGAGAAAGGAAGGACAGGATTAATTTTGTATAGTATCTACTCTAGGAGTAGTGTAAAGCTATAATTGATAACATTCATTTGATTTGGGAATGTAACTAATCCATTGATAGTCCTTATTTTTGGCATGTAATTCTTAAGGCTCATAGTCTCAACACGATTATTTTACTCTGATCATTTATATTAGCTCTAATTATGCCTTCAATCCGCACTTAAGGAACTAGGGTCCTTACATTAGTGGTATCAGAGCAGTGGTTAGAGAACCCGGGAACGAGAGAAGGGTAGCCTTAGCATGATTAGCTAGGTGCTTACATTTGAAGCATGTTTATGCATGTGGTGCATATTGATGTATATCCTGTTATACTAACATGCTTATTATCATTCCTGTTATCTAACGGCATAACATATATATTTGTTTTGGAATTGTTGTTAACCTTTGTGTTACAGCATGGCTGCTATGAATGCGGGGAACCTTAACGAAGAGGTTGGCGATGTTGGGAGCGTGAACGCTAGCATTGGTCAGACAAACCCTCTACCTCCACCAGCAGTAGGCATGGAACCAGTGGCTCAGTTATTGCTACCTGGTGAGATTAGCTTGACTCAGTTTCTGTCTTACCACCCGCCCCGGTTTGAGGGAACAGAATCAGGAGAGGAAGCTGAGGAGTGGCTGGAAAGACTTGAGCAGATATTTGTATCGGCTCCTTGTGCTGTTATGTAAGGACCCCAAGCCCTTAACCCTTAATTAGTGTATTAACCATTATGTGTGGCACAAGCTTTCAATAAAAAGTCAATCGGGAAGCTCAAATGATGCTTACAAAATTCCTTTAATATTCAACGTTATAAGATCATCTCTACTAACATATAGACTCATAGAGTTGCCCATTACCAACCCCATTTTGCCACTTTTTACATTGTGGACTTTTATAAAAATTTGGGCAGAGTCTCCCCGTAAATTGAGCTATCCCGAAATAAAAGCACAACACATAACATAATTCCCGGCCAGGGAAAAACATAATACTCATCAGAATGCAGCAATACCAAGTAAATTCCCAGCCAGGGAAGACGTCACACATAAGACGACAAAAGTGGGTTTCAACCCCCACATAATACACTAACGACTCTCATATCATTAGCAATTCTACCACAATTGCATGCAACATATAATGAAAGAGAGAAAGGCTCATGCCTTTATATACAACCCATATACAAACATAACCGTGCTCACATGCGAGCATCATAAATATGTATAAAACCCTCGGGTGTATATATGTACTCTATACGATACCGTGCTCTATCAAGCCCTGGTACCACGATCCTGGGAGTACATCCAATCAACAGCTCGAGCTCAGCTCCACAGCCATCGATGCACCTGTTCACCTGCCCCAACAGAGACAGCCCCCAACGGGGTGAGCATACCAATACACGAAATCTCATAATCACAATAATGAAATTCATAATTTACAACACAAGTAAATATTAATGAATTTTAAATGATACTCCCTGGATGGCAACATCCTCATCCGGGATTCCGTGTACTGTCCCTGTTCTCACAATCATCAAACTCATCAAATCTCATAAATCAGTAAATCAACACATTGATTTAACTCATAGCATGCCTGATTCTCAAGTATCAATAATCAATGATTCCAAGTTCATTATACATACAAATATAGATATCTCAATATCTAGTACTGATTTCTCAATTTCGCTATCAATCATAGATAGTTCAAATGCCTAGCATTTATTTTACCAATTTTCCATTATACCTAGACATCTCACATGTCTTATAATGAGTACATGATCCCACGATCATTCTCAGGCATCTCAAATGCCGTACAATAGTCATATAGACTCAGTACCCCATATATATCAACACATATATGCATATAGCCATACCCACAACCATCTAATGCAATTACAACACATTATGCATTTCACAATTGCTATCACGTAAAGTAATGCTCGTACGTCGCACGTACCTTAAATCTCCGAAGTCCGAGCCAAACCTTGCTCGAGTTCCATGCTCCGAGGAACGATGTGCTAACACGATAAATTAATTCATAATTAATTACGAACATGCAACCCATGCTCAAGCACACACGTAACCCTCAAAAATATTGCCAACACATGACAATTAACCATATCGAAAATTGCTCAAGAATACCCCACAAATTTTCGAACCTTCACCACACAAATCCAACCCAAATAATTACCATAATTCATCTAAAACATGAATTAATCAATTAACAACGAAAATCATCAACCCCAAGTCAAAATCCCCAATTTTTGATTCAAGCCCTAAATTCGAATCCAATCCCTCAATTTCGAACACAATCAAGCATCATAATGCATCAACAACATGAATTAATCAATCCATAACAAGAATCATCACTCCTTGTCAAAAATCCCCAAAATTCGAACCCTAACTCACGAAATCGAGCTGAAATTCGAACCAAATTGCAACCAATATTTTCGAACCAAAAAGTCTGAAATAATCGACTCAAAACCAGCTTAAAAACGCCCCAAAAACATCAGAAAAATCGTACCAAAAACATACCAAAATCGCGTCCCAAAAATCGGATGAAATCCAGTTTTCGAACCCTACGCTTTTCTGGCAAATCCGAGCTCGATTCTCGACCAAACTTCAAATTGTTGGTATGTATAGAAGCGCCTGGAAGAGACGATTCCAACGGCGGGTGGCACGCGCTGAACGGCGGCCGAGCGGCGGCGGGCGGAGGACTTTTCTGCGCGGCGGTCGAAAGGGGATCGGGAGAGGGGCGAGCGGGAGGAGAGAGAAATAAGGTGCTGAAATGGTTCCGATAATTAAAATCTCGGGTTCAACTGGTATTTATAGCAAAAATACCCCGAAATACTAATATCCCCACAAATACATCATGATTCATTAAAAATCATCTGTTTTCGAAAATTCTCTCTCTAACTCAAAAAACCCCTACCGGTGCCCACACACAGCACCCGAGATTCTGAGCCACACTAAAAACCCAACTCACAGGTTTTCACCGAAATGAGAATACGATCTCAACCTCGGGATCCAACGATCCCAACTATACAAATAGACGAGCCCAGAAGGTCCAACACCTCGATTAAACTCCAATTGCCACGTAAAACAACTTTACGGGTTATTAACACTCCGGGATTAACATCCCTAATCTCAGGTCATCACAATATCCCCCACTAAAAGAATTTCGTCCTCGAAATTAGCACCGGTGTATCACGTAACACCCGGGCTACACAATAACATGGAGCCATAACCTCGATTCCTGACCATATCAGAATCGTCTTAAAACCTCGAGAATACTTATCTCACAACAAACTCTGAAACAGAGCGACATACCAAAACCAACATATCACCCAAGAGGTAAAACGTACCTCGATGTGGTTCATCCCAAAAGTCAGTCCCTCATGACTGCAAAACAACCAATACTTACGACCGTAGATCGGACAGTCATCCTTCGTTCTAATACCACTAGTAAGAACGCATCATAAATGACACCTCAACCGTGAGAACGTTGACTTCGTGTCAAACTCTGGAGTGGAATAGACTTCCAAATCCAACATAACGTCAAAGAGCGTCAGTATCACTCAACGCTAACAACCCAAAAACAGTTAGTCAACTGAAACTGCAAGGATTTGAATCGCTCACGATTCCATCGTAGATATCATCCAATGATATCTTTATCATGGCTCACGATGTCTAACACACATCATTACGAGGAAACACTAGTATACCACGGTGCACACATACTAAACCTGGTCTCCACTTTCAAACCTTTTCCATCGAAGGAGCAGTCGCATCACTGCAACTCAATTTGGGCAACACACGGCCACAGATTCACATAAAAGACATCTCACAAGATGTCCACCTCCGGATATTCCAAGGATCACATCCTGATCATAAATAAACCATCGAGACTCCACAGAGTTCAAATCTTGGAAGGACATGCAATAAACACATTGCATTCTCAACGCTTGTGTCGACAGCGACACCCAATAAATCCGAATTCCTGCCATCCCTTGACAATCCTAGGATTTAACAATCCAAACTTGGGAAGGCTATCGCATAACTCGGAGGAAACACCAACAAGGGAACACCTCAACCCACACAAGATAATCCCTCCTCAAAGGGAGTCAACTAACTTCACGATTGTTTCTCATAACTTATCGTGCCATGGAGATTCCCAATCTCAAGGTGTTCAATATCTCTCATCAGAGATTTAGCCATCCAAAGTAGCATACTCTATGCTTGACAAAAAAAAAAATCATTAGTTGGCATCCGTATACTCACCGGTATACCTGCCTAAGCACTGACATCACATGCATACTCAATGCACTTGGCTCGGGTATCTACAACATACCCCTAAGCCCCAAACACAACTGTCAATTCTGAGTCATTCCCATCTCAGTGGAGGATGATAATTGACGATCAACAACACGGCGTGATTCCCAAAATCAACACCACACGTAGCAACTCACCGAATCTTTCAAAGATTCCCAAATAGGTCTAATACTACCTCCTTCCCCACAAGGGAAGTGCCATCGAACTCGAGATCCACAAGTCTCGAACCACTGTTCGGAAAACTGGATACAATAACACCCATTGCATCCCAAATATACGGATTCACCAGATCGAGTCAACAACGACTTGATGACTCTCTTGTTGGTACTTCAACATCATGAGCTGTCCCGGACAAGTCTCACCAAGATTTAACATCAACGTATACGCGTTTCAGTGAGGCATGCACAACCTCAACCTCAAATGACGTGGTGACTACTAGAGTCCACCACAATCCACATCGTATCACCTTACGATTTGCCAAACTTGATTCCAACGAGTAGTATCATGGTTCCAACAATCACACTATATCATTCCCCCAATATCTGGCTAGCAAAGCGTTGTCTCCATAGGCTCAATCAAGCCCACCAACAAACCATGTGTTCCATCTCGGTATGCCATACCGTACAAACCGTTAGAGTAATGGGTCATCGCCCAACATATCTCTAAAGTACCAAGTACAATGGACAACCCGGTGTCCTTGCTCACTTATGATACAATCATAGTCCGATAAGACTTATCCCACACCCTCAGGGTGGGTGCAACCATGTCTACCCTACATCACAACACAAGCGAGTAGTTTCCTCAATGACTACTCTTACCACCAATCACTTGGCCCTAGCCAAACCAACGAGCATACCCAAGGGTATCATTGCTCGACAATTATACTTCGAATATGTGCTGCGGTATAATTCCTATACGGCGCACCCAATAGTTCCTCGAGCAACTGGCTCGGCATAATGGTCTCGTCAACTAGTGACTCAGACACTACCATGTGCCCACCAAGGCACTCAAACCATATAACCAAATACATAACATAAATGTATTAGCCATCAAAACGATGTTACACGTCTACATAGAACATCAACTATGTCATCGTCATCCCGTGACGGCATATGTCAACATATGACATCCAACTAACATCGTCAAACATACGACGGTACATGTCAATACACGACATCCATAATCTCATCGTCAAACACATGGCATATATATAGCAACACATAGTATCCACAATAATGCTAACACAAGTAATATGCCATACCTCATCGCTATCAATATAGCGGCATACCTGTCTCCGTCGCTCGATAATAGTACGTAGTCAGCACCCATCGCTCGAAGGCGGCAAAATCCTGTGCTGAGTACATAGCGGCACAATCCATCGCTATAGAATCGATGGCATGATACCTCGTCATATAATAAGTGGTATGAAACCTCGCTATACACCTGAGCATGAAAAATCGTCCACATAATAGCGGAAAGAGGCATCGCTATCAATACACATGCGGCAAGAACCATCGCCAGTCAATATAGCGGCATGAACCATCGCTATCAATATCCATGGCGGCAAGAATCATCGCCAATCAATATAGCGGCATGAACCATCGCTATCAATATCCATGGCGGCAAGAATCATCGCCAGTCAATATAGCGGCATGAACCATCGCTATCAATATCCATGGCGGCAAGAATCATCGCCAGTCAATATAGCGGCATGAACCATCGCTATCAATATCCATGGCGGCAAGAATCATCGCCAGTCAATATAGCGGCATGAACCATCGCTATCAATATCCATGGCGGCAAGAATCATCGCCAGTCAATATAGCGGCATGAACCATCGCTATCAATATCCATGGCGGCAAGAATCATCGCCAGTCAATATAGCGGCATGAACCATCGCTATCAATATCCATGGCGGCAAGAATCATCGCCAATCAATATAGCGGCATGAACCATCGCTATCAATATACATGGCGGCATGAACCATCGCCAGTCAATATAGCTGATCCCTAGTCATTGTCACGGTAGTGTATTTTAATGCCCCTCGCTCAAGTAAAAACATGCGGTACTCCCACCCCTCGCTTCACATATAGGCGGCATAGAATAACCTCGCTTAAATGGACATGCGGTACTCCCACCCCTCGCCTCACATTTTAGCGGCAAATATTCTTTCCTCGCCTCATATGCTAACCACGCTTCAATGTGACATGCGGCGCTCCCACCCCTCGCTTCACATTTTAGCGGCACAAAATAATAAATAGCGGCAAGCATTTAAAATCATCACTCATCCATAACAATGACTCGTGGGATATTCACCAAGTATTTCATCCATACCTGCATCACAAAGCATAATCCATATACCAACATACATCATCATGAGTGTATTTTAATGCACCTCGCTCAAATGCGACATGCGGCGCTCCCACCCCTCGCTTCGACATTTGGCGGCAAAGCATTAAAATCATCACTACATGTACACATACATCCACAATGTATAAATCCATGATGTATATAAAATGCAGGTTACCGTTTCGTGTCTTTCAACCATGGCCTTAGCCTTTCGCATCATAGTGTTCCTACAGGAACAATCACAACCCATGAGCATACAATAATCCATATTCCCACAATATGATTATAATGAGTAAATGCATAAACTATGAGTACAAAGTACTTCCTGTATCCCAATGCATTTCGATATGCTCCACCTGGTTGTCCCTGTGTCACAACTCACAATCATAATCAACAGGTTATATTATGATTCTATAGACGTCATGACATACAATCGTTTCACTATGATCACATATCACAAATGCACATAAGCAAAATAGTTGTGTCACACAACACTAGCTACTATCATGCATAAATATGTGCTACCCATCCCCATCAGCATGTTTTAGGCCCTCAACAGCCCCAAAGAGCTAACCACTGCTCTGATACCACTAATGTAAGGACCCCAAGCCCTTAACCCTTAATTAGTGTATTAACCATTATGTGTGGCACATGCTTTCAATAAAAAGTCAATCGGGAAGCTCAAATGATGCTTACAAAATTCCTTTAATATTCAACGTTATAAGATCATCTCTACTAACATATAGACTCATAGAGTTGCCCATTACCAACCCCATTTTGCCACTTTTTACATTGTGGAATTTTATAAAAATTTGGGCAGAGTCTCCCCGTAAATTGAGCTATCCCTAAAAGCACAACACATAACATAATTCCCGGCCAGGGAAAAACATAATACTCATCAGAATGCAGCAATACCAAGTAAATTCCCAGCCAGGGAAGACGTCACACATAAGACGACAAAAGTGGGTTTCAACCCCCACATAATACACTAACGACTCTCATATCATTAGCAATTCTACCACAATTGCATGCAACATATAATGAAAGAGAGAAAGGCTCATGCCTTTATATACAACCCATATACAAACATAACCGTGCTCACATGCGAGCATCATAAATATGTATAAAACCCTCGGGTGTATATATGTACTCTATACGATACCGTGCTCCATCAAGCCCTGGTAACACGATCCTGGGAGTACATCCAATCAACAGCTCGAGCTCAGCTCCACAGCCATCGATGCACCTGTTCACCTGCCCCAACAGAGACAGCCCCCAACGGGGTGAGCATACCAATACACGAAATCTCATAATCACAATAATGAAATTCATAATTTACAACACAAGTAAATATTAATGAATTTTAAATGATACTCCCTGGATGGCAACATCCTCATCCGGGATTCCGTGTACTGTCCCTGTTCTCACAATCATCAAACTCATCAAATCTCATAAATCAGTAAATCAACACATTGATTTAACTCATAGCATGCCTGATTCTCAAGTATCAATAATCAATGATTCCAAGTTCATTATACATACAAATATAGATATCTCAATATCTAGTACTGATTTCTCAATTTCGCTATCAATCATAGATAGTTCAAATGCCTAGCATTTATTTTACCAATTTTCCATTATACATAGACATCTCACATGTCTTATAATGAGTACATGATCCCACGATCATTCTCAGGCATCTCAAATGCCGTACAATAGTCATATAGACTCAGTACCCCATATATATCAACACATATATGCATATAGCCATACCCACAACCATCTAATGCAATTACAACACATTATGCATTTCACAATTGCTATCACGTAAAGTAATGCTCGTACGTCGCACGTACCTTAAATCTCCGAAGTCCGAGCCAAACCTTGCTCGAGTTCCATGCTCCGAGGAACGATGTGCTAACACGATAAATTAATTCATAATTAATTACGAACATGCAACCCATGCTCAAGCACACACGTAACCCTCAAAAATATTGCCAACACATGACAATTAACCATATCGAAAATTGCTCAAGAATACCCCACAAATTTTCGAACCTTCACCACACAAATCCAACCCAAATAATTACAATAATTCATCTAAAACATGAATTAATCAATTAACAACGAAAATCATCAACCCCAAGTCAAAATCCCCAATTTTCGATTCAAGCCCTAAATTCGAATCCAATCCCTCAATTTCGAACACAATCAAGCATCATAATGCATCAACAACATGAATTAATCAATCCATAACAAGAATCATCACTCCTTGTCAAAAATCCCCAAAATTCGAACCCTAACTCACGAAATCGAGCTGAAATTCGAACCAAATTGTAACCAATATTTTCGAACCAAAAAGTCTGAAATAATCGACTCAAAACCAGCTTAGAAACGCCCCAAAAACATCAGAAAAATCGTACCAAAAACATACCAAAATCGCGTCCCAAAAATCGGATGAAATCCAGTTTTCGAACCCTACCCTTTTCTGGCAAATCCGAGCTCGATTCTCGACCAAACTTCAAATTGTTGGTATGTATAGAAGCGCCTGGAAGAGACGATTCCAACGGCGGGTGGCACGCGCTGAACGGCGGCCGGACGGCGGCGGGCGGAGGCCTTTTCTGCGCGGCGGTCGAAAGGGGATCGGGAGAGGGGCGCGCTGGAGGAGAGAGAAATAAGGTGCTGAAATGGTTCCGATAATTAAAATCTCGGGTTCAACTGGTATTTATAGCAAAAATACCCCGAAATACTAATATCCCCACAAATACATCATGATTCATTAAAAATCATCTGTTTTCGAAAATTCTCTCTCTAACTCAAAAAACCCCTACCGGTGCCCACACACAGCACCCGAGATTCTGAGCCACACTAAAAACCCAACTCACAGGTTTTCACCGAAATGAGAATACGATCTCAACCTCGGGATCCAACGATCCCAACTATACAAATAGACGAGCCCAGAAGGTCCAACACCTCGATTAAACTCCAATTGCCACGTAAAACAACTTTACGGGTTATTAACACTCCGGGATTAACATCCCTAATCTCAGGTCATCACATGTTACAGCTTGGCTGAGGCTGGCAGAGTTCCAGTTGGCAAAGAAACCTCTAATGTGGTGGAGGAGCACGGTAATGGAACTGAGAGCACTGGGTGCAGTGATTGATTGGACACTCTTCAGGACCCGGTTTCTGAACCGGTACTTCTCCGCAGCGGCGAGACAGACGAAGGAGGATGAGTTTGCAAGTTTGAAACAGGGGAACATGACAGTGTCAGACTATGCCATGCGGTACTCTTCGTTGCTGAGGTATGTTCCCCACATTGCCACCAATGGGCACGCAAAGATGAGGAATTTTATGAAGGGTTGCGACCGGAGCTCTTTGACCGGGTTATCACCAATAACCCCACTTCTTTTGATGATGCTCTCACAAGAGCGGAGCTTGCCGAGATTGGAGTAGGAGCTTATCCTAGTGCTGTGCCACCACAAGTACCACAACAAAGGCAAGCTATTGATAGATTGCATGGTATCCATGTCTCGATTGTGTCTGATAGAGACCCACGGTTCACATCGCACTTTTGGGAGGGCCTTCAATCAGCTTTGGGTACAGAGGTGAGGCTGAGTACAGCTTATCACCCTCAGACTGACGGCAGACAGAGCGTACCATACAGACTCTTGAGGACATATTGAGGGCATGTGTTTTGGAGTTCGATACCCCGTGGCAAGATTCAGTGCCACTAGTAGAGTTCTCTTACAATAACAGTTATCAGGCGAGCATTCAGATGGATCCATTCGAGGCTCTTTACGGTCGACGCTGTAGGTCACCGTTGTACTGGGAAGACTTGACTAGTAAGACGGTCGGAGGACCGGAATTGATTCGAGAAATGGCAGAGAAAATCAAAGTGATCCGTCAGAAAATGAAAGCGGCTCAAGATAGGCAAGCGGCCTATGCTAATAAACGGCAGCGACCATTGGCATTCCAAGTGGGAGACAAAGTCTTTCTGAAAATCTCACCTTTCAGAGGTGTAGTTCGTTTTGGTATGCGCGGGAAGTTGTCTCCGAGGTATGTTGGGCCATAGAGGTGATAGGCTTAGATTTTGAGTGATTTTAACTGTAATTTCTTCCCATTTTCCGTACTTTTTCATGGATGATATTATGCTTTTTGGTGTTTATTCGTTTGTTTCAGGAAATTAGACCGGAAGTGGAAGAAATGAGCTTACATGAAGATAACGGGCGAAATCGAGGCGTAAAAGAAGAGGAAATGAAAGAAGATGGATTTCCCAAATCTCGATCGATCGAGATTTATTCTCGATCGATCGAGCCAGCCAGAAGCGAGAATCAGATTTTTTGAAGGCTCGATCGATCGGTGGAAATCTCGATCGATCGAGCGAGGCAGTAACCTCAGTAACAAATTTTGAGAAATCTCGATCGATCGGTGGAAATTCTCGATCGATCGAGCGAGGCAGTGAGTGCAAAAGGCTGACGTGAACAGTGCACCGATCGATCGGTGAAAATCTCGATCGATCGAGACGCGAAATCTGAAGATTTTATTTTCCTTATTTATCGAGATTTTGGGGCTTTTAAGCGGGAGGCTTGATCCAGATCAAAAGGAGACGATATTAGACACATTTTTCAGACGATTTCTAGGTCAAGGAGCCGCCGCCCAACGCCGCCAAGGAGATCCAATCTCCATTCTTCGTCCAAAGTCGAGCCAATCTCTTCCGGAGTGTAAGGAAGGAACAAGAGAAGAAATTACGGTGCAACGCACGGATTCATCCATCGTTTATCGTATTTCTAACCTTAATTTATTTGATTTTCATTTTCATTTGAAGTTTTTGAGGTCAAGAGACAATTAAACTCATCTGTATTTGATTTGAATTGAATTTGGTTTATATTATTGAAGTTTTAGTTCGTTGTGTTTGATATATTGATTCATTGGTATTTGAGCGCATTGATATTTATTGTTCATAGATTGATTGCATGTGTAGATCAAAGTCTAGCTAGCTTTGATTGAAGTTGAGAGTTACAACCGAGATCGAGAGATAACGTTGTAACACGCTCCATTAATTTATGATGTATGTCACGATTGAGATCGAGAGATGATATCGCATACGTGAGAACTTGAAATCGAAAGATTTAGAGTTATAAGGTTTTGATAATTTAAGCAACTTTGAATTAGTAAATAGGTGCACGAGAGTGACTTATTCTAATTTATTGTTAGTTTCGTTACAGCTCGAGAGAGTGTATCGAATAATAGTGAAAACCTTTCACCTTTAAAATCAATTGAGTGATAATTTGAGAATTCCGTTGAATCAGTAGAGATAATATAATTGAACGACGAGCTTGGTAATTTTCTCGAGTGACTTACCTTCGCATTTCCGGAACCATTCTATTCTTTGTTTCTAGTTTAATCTTTATTCTTTAGTTTAATTTAGATCTAGTTAATCAAACTTCTTTTATCGTAGGCTAAATATAATTTTATTAATCTTATTTGGTACTTATACGTTAGTCCCTGTGGATTCGACAACCTGTACTTAATTTTCACTATACTAAAACTTGACAACCGTGCACTTGCGGTAGAATCGCTTCAACCCATTCTTGGAAATATCTTTTGTTTAAAAATAAAGCGGTCAAGTTTTTGGCGCCGCTGCCGGGGACTAATCTGTAGAATATCATACGAGATTAGTTAATTGTAATTTAGCCAATTCTTTTATTATTGCATTTTTGTTTTCTTTATTTTCTTTTGTTGATCTTTGTGAATAACTTTGTGCATTTTGTTGTCTCCTTTTGTCTATTTTGTACAGGAATCGGTTCTTTAGTGCATGCATAGAAGAGAGGAACCCTTTCTCGAGCCGTTTGATCCAGAGATAGAGAGAACGTTACTAAGAAGATTACGAGAAGCTCGAGAAATGGCTGACAATAACGAAGCACAGCACCCTAGATCGATGATGGACTTTGCACAACCCGCATTTCATGGATCGTTGTCGAGTATTACAAGGCCGACGATTCAAGCAAACAATTTTGAGATCAAGCCGGCAATCATACAAATGATTCAGCACTCAGTGATGTTCGGGGGAGCAGCTACAGATGATCCGAACAATCACATCTCCAACTTTTTGGAGATTTGTGATACATTCAAACACAATGGCGTCTCTGACGATTCCATCAGGTTAAGACTCTTTCCCTTTTCATTACGAGACAAAGCTAAGGCATGGTTGAATTCTTTACCTGCAGGTTCTATCACAACATGGGAGGGGATGACAAAGGCGTTTTTGTCAAAGTACTTTCCCCCTTCCAAGACGGCGAAGATGCGGAACGATATCACGACTTTTGGTCAGTTTGACCCCGAGACTTTATACGAAGCGTGGGATCGGTTTAAGGAGTTGTTGAGGAGATGCCCACACCATGGTCTACCCATATGGCTGCAGGTACAAACTTTTTATAACGGTTTATTTTCTGCTAACCGTTCCATGATTGATGCAGCATCTGGGGGATCCATAATGAGAAAGACGCCGGAAGAGGCATATAGCTTGTTGGAGGAAATGGCGTGCAACAGTTATCAGTGGCAATCTGAGAGGATCACGCCACAGAAACCAATGGGGGTCCATCAAGTGGACGAGATCACTGCTCTTTCGGCTCAATTAGAAGCCATGAATCGGAAGATAGACAGCATGGGAGCAGCAGCAATGCAGGCCCAAACTATTTTCTGTGAGCTGTGTGGAGGCGGTCATCCTAGCATCGAGTGCCAGGCAGGTAACCCATTCTTGCAAACTAATGAAGTGGTGAATTTTGTAGGTAACAGGCCACCCAACGGTCCGTACTCAAACTCATACAACCCGGGGTGGACAAAACATAACAATTTTAGGTGGTCCAACAAAGAAAAAGTGTTAACTCCACACCTACAACCGGGAGGATCAAATAAGCTGAGTATGGAAGAGTTAATAGCCAAGTTCATAGCATCAACTGAATCTAGGATGACAACCCAGGATGCAGCAATAAAGAATTTGGAAGTGCAGGTGGGTAAGCTCGCATCATTAATTTCAGGAAAAACGCAGGGCACAATCTCAATTGGAACAGTGAAGAATCAAAATGAGCAAGCAAAGGCCATTGAGTTAAGAAGTGGAAAAGAGTTAAGACCGCAAGCTGAAGCTGAAGAGAGTCATGGAGAGACATCTGAAGGCAAGGATATGACTGAGAAAAAGGCAACAGAGAAAGGTAAGAATTCTAACACTACACCAATCACACACATTGATAGGATAGTAATTCCTCCCCCATTTCCCGCAGCATTGAAAAAAGCTAAGATGGACGCAGAATTTGGTAAATTTCTTGAAGTTTTTAAGAAATTACATATTAATATTCCATTTGCTAATGCTTTACTTCAAATGCCTAGTTATGCTAAGTTTTTGAAGGAAATCTTGTCGAATAAGCGAAAGTTGGGCGAATATGAGACGATAAGTTTGACGGAGGAGTGCTCAGCAATTGTGCAAAATAAAATGCCTCCAAAGTTAAAAGACCCAGGGAGTTTTACTATACCATGCACTATAGGATCAGTATCTTTTACAAAGTCATTGTGTGATTTGGGTGCTAGTATAAATTTAATGCCATTTTCTATTTTCAGGAAGTTGGGGCTAGGAGAGCCAAAACCTACTAAGGTTTCACTACAATTAGCAGATCGATCCATCACATACCCCAGGGGTATCATCGAAGACGTTTTGGTCAAAGTGGATAAATTCATCTTTCCCGTTGATTTTCTGGTACTTGATATGGAAGCAGATTCAGAAACACCACTGATTTTGGGTCGACCATTCTTAGCAACGGGAAAAGCTATAATCGATGTACAACAAGGGAAGTTGGTCCTCCGAGTAGGGGAGGATCAAGTTACTTTTAATGTTTTCAAAGCACTTAAACATCCACACGACGAAAACATGTGTTTCAGTATAGATATCATTGACATTCTGACAGATGATTTGCTGCAAGATACATTCAAGGATAACATGGAAGCATGTCTAGTGGAAGCTGATGAGCAACATTGCAAAGAAGATATTGAGAGTATAGCTTTTATGAACAACACCATCCCATACATGAAGCGAGCCACTGAGAATCTTGGAGAGTTGGGAAAAAGATATATTAAACCTCAAAAGCCATCAATTGAAGAGTCACCTAATCTTGAACTCAAACCTCTTCCATCACATCTTAAGTATATTTTCCTAGATGCTGAAAAATCTTTACCAATCATTATTTCTTCGTCTTTGACAGGTGATAATGAGGAAAAGCTTCTAAAAGTCCTTCAGGAGCACAAGAAAGCATTTGGATGGAAGATATCAGATATCAAAGGAATTAGCCCATCGGTATGCATGCATAAAATTCTTATGGAGGACAAATTCAAGGTCGTGGTTCAACCTCAACGTCGCCTTAATCCAAAAATGCAAGAGGTAGTCAAAGCTGAGGTGATTAAGCTTATGGACGCATGTATTATCTATCCTATTTCTGATAGCTCATGGGTAAGTCCTATTCAATGTGTACCAAAGAAGGGAGGTATTACTGTTGTCCCTAATGAGAATAATGAGTTAATACCCACAAGAACAGTCACAGGGTGGAGAGTTTGTATTGATTATAGGAGGTTAAATGATTCCACTCGTAAAGACCATTTCCCCCTTCCCTTCATTGATCAGATGGTAGAAAGGTTAGCAGGGTATGATTTTTATTGCTTTCTAGATGGATATTCGGGATATAACCAAATTGCTATTACGCCTGAGGATCAAGAGAAGACCACCTTCACTTGTCCTTATGGCACATTTGCATTCCGACGAATGCCATTTGGATTATGTAATGCACCTGCTACTTTTCAAAGATGTATGGTAGCTATATTTCATGACATGATAGAGAAGTTCCTAGAAGTATTCATGGATGATTTTTCTGTGTTTGGTTATTCTTTTGATATATGTTTAGCTAACTTGACTTTGGTATTGGCAAGGTGTGAAGAAACAAATCTTGTACTAAATTGGGAGAAGTGTCACTTTATGGTCCAAGAAGGTATAGTCTTGGGACACAAGATATCTGAAAAGGGTATTGAAGTGGATCGGGCTAAAATTCAAGTGATACAACAATTACCACCGCCGACAACAGTGAAAGGAATCCGAAGTTTTTTAGGACATGCAGGATTTTATCGACGTTTCATTAAGGACTTTTCAAAAATTTCTAAACCTTTATCTCATTTGTTAACTAAAGATGCATCTTATGAATTCAATTCTGATTGTATGCAGGCGTTCGAGGCACTCAAAGAGAAATTGGTAACTGCACCAGTATTGGTCGCACCTGATTGGGAGTTACCTTTTGAACTAATGTGTGACGCCAGTGACACTGCGGTAGGAGCAGTCTTAGGTCAAAGGAGGAACAAGGTATTTCATACAATTTACTATGCTAGTCGCACTTTGAATGAAGCACAACTTAACTATGCCACCACTGAAAAAGAGCTTCTAGCCATAGTTTTTGCTTTTGATAAGTTTCACTCCTACCTATGTCTTGTTAAAGTTATTGTATACACTGACCACGCTGCACTTAAGTACTTACTTGCAAAGAAAGATGCCAAACCACGCTTGATTAGGTGGATTTTATTGTTGCAAGAATTTGTGTAAGGACCCCAAGCCCTTAAACCTTGATTAGTGTATTAACCACTATGTGTGGTACATGCTTTCTATAAAATGTCAATCGGGAAGCTCTGATGATACTTAATCATTGCCTGTCAATGAAAGACTCATATGTTTGCCCTTTACCAACCCCTTGGTGCCACTTTTCACATTGTAAACTTTTATAAAAATTTGGGCAGAGTCTCCCCATAAATAGAGCTATCCCAAAAAAAAGAGTACAACACATAACAAAATTCCCGGCCAGGGAACACATAATACTCAACAGAAAGCAGTAATACAAGTAGATTCCCAGCCAGGGAAGACACCACACATATGTCAACAAAAGCGGGTTCCAACACCCACATAATACACCAATGACTCTCATATCATTCTAGCAATTCAACCTAATTGCATGCAACCTTAAATGAAAGAGAGAAAGGCTCATGCCTTTATATACAATCCATATACAAGTATAATCGTGCTCACATACGAGCATCATGAATATGTATAAATCCTCAGGTGTATATATAGGTACTCTATACGATACCGTGCTCCATCAAGCCCTGGTACCACGATCCTGGGAGTACCTCAAATCAACAGCTCGAGCTCAGCTCCATAGCCATCGATGTACCTGTCCACCTGTCCCAACAGAGACAGCCCCCAACGGGGTGAGCATACCAATACACAAAATCCCATAATCATAATAATGAAATTCATAATTTACAACACAAGTAAATACTAATGAATTTAAATGATACTCCCTGGATGGCAACATCCTCATCCGGGATTCCGTGTACTGTCCCTGTTCTCACAACATCAAACTCATCAAATCTCATAAATCAGTAAATCAACACATTGATTTACACATCGCATGCCTGATTCTCAAATATCAAGAATGAATGATTCCAAGTTCATATATATGCAAATATAGATATATCAATATCTAATATTGATTTCATAACCTTGCTTTCCATTATACTTAGACATCTCATATGTCTTATAATGAAAACATGATTCTACGAGCCTAGACATCTCAATGTCTCACGAAGAATACATGATTCTACAAACCTAGACATCTCAAATGTCTCATAATGAATACATGATTCTACGAGCCTAGACATCTCAATGTCTCACGAAGAATACATGATTCTACAAACCTAGACATCTCAAATGTCTCATAATATAGTCATATAAACCCAGTACCCCTTATATCATGTAAGAGTCATCCTACTCTAGTGTCACGCACGCTACAAGCTGCGATATCAAGATTTGGGTCATTCCTTGGCTATATCAACATATATGTATAACCATACGCAAAACATTCAATGCAATCAAAAACACCTTATGCATTTCACATATATATAGTAATGCTCGTACGTCGCACGTACCTTAAATCTCCGAAGTCCGAGCCAAGCCTTGCTCGAGTTCCATGCCCCGAGGAATGATGTGCTAACACGATAAATAATTCACAATTATTTACGAACATGTAACCTATGCTCAAGCACACCCATATCCCTCACAACATTGTCAATACACGACAATTATCCTCTTAAAAGACCCGGGGCAGGGTACATGCAGGGAAGGAATAAATGAGACAATCGAAATTTGTTCAAGAATGCCCTACAAAAATCAAACCTTAATCTCACAATTTCGAACCCAATAAAATACCATAATCCATCTAAAATGTCAATTAAGCTATCCAAGCAAGAATCAACATCCCTTGACAAAAACTCCCCATTTTCGAACTCAACCCCCTTAAAATCGAACCCAAACAAGCCTTTAAATCCCAACTCTTAAAATTCTACAAATTTGAACCAAAGCTTCTCAATTCGATCTCAATCAAGCATCATAATACTCTTAAAACATGCAATAATCGATCAATTGCACGAAATAATACCCTTGCCAAAAACCCCCAAATTTTCGAAATCAAACCCTACAATTTTCGAAAATAATTTCGAACAAAAAGTCACCAAATTAAGCAGGGAACAACATGAGAGGGATGCAAAAGGGGTAAGGGAGGCTACCCAACGAAATCGGAAGCAAAATCAAACGAAAATCGAAGAACCCTAGAAATTGGGGATCGACGCTTACCAGCCAAATCCGACTTCCACACGCGACGAAACTTCCAATTGGCAGAGGGGAAAGGAGCGCCTCGTCGAGACGAAGCCGTGGGTAGGTCGCACGCGCCGATCGGCGGCCGGACGGCGGCGGACGAAGCGCCTGAAGCGGCGGCAGCTGTAGCAGACGGGATCTCGCGCGCGGGAGAGAGAGAGAGAAGAAATTGGGCTGAAATGGAAATTTATGACAAATTTTGGGTTCAATTGGTATTTATAGCAAAAATACCCCGAAAAATTAATAGCCCCACAAATACATCATGATTCCTTAAAAATCATCTGTTTTCAAAAACTCTCTCTCTAACTCCAAAATCCCCTACCGGTGCTCACCCAGCACCCGAGATTCCGAGACACATCAAAAACCCAACTCTTAGGTTTTACACCGAAATGTGAATACAATCTCAACCTCTGGATCCAACGATCCCAACTGCCCAAATAAACGAGCCCAGAAGGCCCAACACCTCGATTAAATTCCAAATCGCCACGTAAAACCACTTTAGGGATTATTAACACTACGGGATTAACACCTATAATCCCTGGTCATCACAATATCCCCCACTAAAAGAATTTCGTCCTCGAAATTAGCACTGGTGTATCACGTAACACCCAGGCTGCACAACAACATGAAGCCATAACATCGATTCCTGACCATATCAGAATCGTATTAATAAACGCGAGGATACTTACCTCTCATCTAATCTCTGAAACAGAGCGACATACCAAAACCAACATAACACCCAAGAGGTAAAACGTACCTCGATGCGGGTCATCCCAGAAGTCAGCCTCTCATGACTGCAAATCAACCAATACTTACGACTGTAGATCGGACAGTCATCCTTCGATCTAATACAACAGTACGAACACATCCTGAATGACACCTCAACCGTAAGAACGTTGACCTCGTGTCAAACTCTGGAGTGGAATAGACTTCCAAATCCATCATCGCGTCAAAGAGCGTCAGTACAACTCAACGCTAATAATCCAAAAGCAGTTAGTCAACCGAAACTGCAAGGATTCGAATCGCTCTTGATTCTATCGTAGATATCATCCAATGATATTTTACTATGACTTACGATGTCTAACATACATCGTTACGAGGGAAACACTAGTACAACCACGGTGTACACATACCAAACCTGGTTTCCACTTTCAACTTCCTCCATCGAAGGAGTAGTCGCCTCATTGCAACTTAATTTGGGCAACTCACGGCCACAAATTCAAACAAAAGACATCTCACAAGATGTCCACCTCCGGATGTTCCAAGAATCACGTCCTGATCATAAATAACAACCGAGACTCCGCAGAGTTTAAAATTCTTAAGGGGCATGCAATAAACCCATTGCATCCTCAATGCTTGTGTCGTCAGCGACACTCAACCAATCCGAAATCCTGCCATCCCTTGAAATCCTCGGATTTAACAATCCAAACTTGGGAAGGCTGTCGCATAACTCGAAGGAAAACACCAACAAGGGAAGTACCTTAACCCTCGCAAGAAAATCCCTCCTCAAGGGAGTCAACTAACTTTACGATTGTTCCTCATAAACATCGTGCCATGGAGATTCCCAATCTCAAGGTGTTCCATATCTCTCATCAGAGATTTAACCATCCAAAAATAGCATAACTCTATGCTTAACAGAGAGGAAATCAATAACTGGCATCCGTATACTCACCGGTATACCTGCCTAAGCACTGATATCACATGCATACTCAATGCACTCGGCTCGGGTATCTACCACATATCCCTAAGCCCCAAACACAACCGTCAATTCTGAGTCATTCCTTACTCAGTGGAGGATGAAAATCGACGATTAACAATACACGGTGTGATTCCCAAAATCAACACCACTTGCACCAACTTACCGAATCTTTCAAAGATTCCCAAATAGGTATAATACTACCTCCTTCCTCGCAAGGGAAGCGCCATCGAACTCGAGATCCACAAGTCTCGAACCATCGTTCGGAAAAACTGGATATAATAACACCCATTGTATCCCAATACACGGGTTCCTTTAGATTGAGTCAATAACAACCTGATGACTCTCTTGTTGGTACTCCAACATCCTGAGCTGTCCCAGACAAGTCTCCAAGATTAAACATAAACGTATACACGTTTCAGTGAGGCATGAACAACCTTAACCTCAATGACATGGTGACTACTAGAGTCCACCACAATCCACATCGTATCACCTTACGATTTGCCAAACTTGGTTCCAACGAGCAGTGTAACGGCTCTAGCAAGTCCATCATGGTGCTACACACACGCGGCAGACAACCTAGTCTCTGCCTCTTTAGGTTTACCTCAAACCTACCAACAAGACGGACGTTTCCACATGGTATAACATACTATGGGAGGAAAACTCAATAGAGTAGTGGGTCTTTATCCAACACTCCTCAATGCCGATACACCCTGGACACTCCAATGTCCCTATGTACTTAACATAACCTGATCCTACTCCCTTAGGACACATCCTACACCCTCAAGGGTGGTGTGACCATGTCCACCACATGTCACATCGACAGAAAGCGAGTACCTTCCTCCATGATTACTCCTGTCGTCAAATCACATGGCCAAAGGCCATTCCAACGAGCATACCTCAAGGGTATCACCACTCGTAAAATGATCCCCCAATCGTAAGCTGCGGTACAATCCCATGTACAGCGCATCCATCCATTCCTCGAGCAACCCGCTCGGTATAAGGGTCACGTCAATCGGTGTCGCACACACCACCTTGTGCTCGGTACTGGCACCCAAGGCATACCACTGAATACGTATACTCAACGCATCGATCATCGTAACGATGATGCATGTCTAATAAGACATCCCCTACACCATCGTCATCGTCATCCTGTGACGACACATGCCAACTCATGGCATCTAAAACATTGCCCACTAGTGACGATACATGTACATCAGCGTATGTCATCCACTATCATGCTAGTAAAATAGGCATAATAAAACATGTATATCAATGCATGCCAGCTACAATAAAGCTAATAAAATAGCAATATCTCATACCTCATCGCTAGCAATATAGCGTCATACCTGTCTCCGTCGCTCAATAATAGTGCGTAATCAGCACCCATCGCTCGAAGGCGGCAAAATCCTGTGCTGAGTAAATAGCGGCAAAATCCCTCGCTATAGAATCGACGGCATGACACCTCATCATATAATAAGTGGCATGAAACCTCGCTATACTCCTGAGCATGAATCATCGTCCACATAGTAGCGGAAAGAGGCATCGCTATCAATATACCTGGCGGAATGAACCATCGCCAATCAATATAGCGGAATGAACCGTCGCTATAAATACACCTGGCGGAATGAACCATCGCCAATAGATATAGCGGAATGAACCATCGCTATAAATACACCTGGCGGAATGAACCATCGCCAATAGATATAGCGGAATGAACCATCGCTATAAATACACCTGGCGGAATGAACCATCGCCAATAGATATAGCGGAATGAACCATCGCTATAAACCGTGTCCTCATAGAGAAATGAATATAAATCGACACAGCGGGACACATCACCGCTATCATCCGTGTCATCACAAAGGAATGAATCATCATCCTAACAAGCGGCATCTCATCCTCGCTTCTTCATACAAGCGGTATCTCATCCTCGCTTCGTATGGCATACCCCGCCTCCATGTGCAAGCGAGCATCCCCTCCCGCTCCACATTTTTAGCGGTACAAGCATAAGCTTCTTCATACAAGCGGTATCTCATCCTCGCTTCGTATGGAATACCCCGCCTCCATGTGCAAGCGAGCCTCCCCCCTCCCGCTCCACATTTTTAGCGGTCAAGCGTAAGTATAAAAATTCTCACTGTCATAAGCAGGACTCCTGGAATGTATAATCATCATTCCTTTTTATACTCCATATTTCCTGTAACCTGCAACCATCAGGGTTAACAACAATAGCCATATACGCTATGCATCCACATTCAATTCATAATAAAAACACATTATGAGAATGTATGGTTTCACAAATAAATGTCATGATATCCTTCTTTAAATCCTTATTTCAATCCCGAGCCCTTATCATTAGTACATTTTAATGCTTCTTGCTACTCCATGTAAGCGGAATTCTTCCTCGCTTCCAATGGACCTTAGCGTAAGCCATTAAAATCCTTACTAAGATAACTTTGACTCAAGAAATACACCTCTTATATTTCGTAACATGCATATGCAAAAACAATGCACAATAACATATATCATAACCTCAATGCACCACTTTGCATTCATCATGTGTCAACAAGACAACGTAAAATACATGTTACCTCGGAAATATCCCTTTATCTGATTTTCTTAAAACCAGCTTCCTTGGCACATAACACACGGAGTGCCAGACATCCCCATAAATGTCATCCTATCGTGTTCCACACGATTCCTGCAACCACAATGGTTAGCAATACCACTTTTCATATCATAAGAGCACATAAACAATTTGCTATGTCATACAACATTAATGCCATCATGCATAAATATGTGCTATCAATAACTTCCTAGGCCCTTAACAGCCCCAATGAGCAACCTGGCTCTGATACCACTAATGTAAGGACCCCAAGCCCTTAAACCTTGATTAGTGTATTAACCACTATGTGTGGTACATGCTTTCTATAAAATGTCAATCGGGAAGCTCTGATGATACTTAATCATTGCCTGTCAATGAAAGACTCATATGTTTGCCCTTTACCAACCCCTTGGTGCCACTTTTCACATTGTAAACTTTTATAAAAATTTGGGCAGAGTCTCCCCATAAATAGAGCTATCCCAAAAAAAAGAGTACAACACATAACAAAATTCCCGGCCAGGGAACACATAATACTCAACAGAAAGCAGTAATACAAGTAGATTCCCAGCCAGGGAAGACACCACACATATGTCAACAAAAGCGGGTTCCAACACCCACATAATACACCAATGACTCTCATATCATTCTAGCAATTCAACCTAATTGCATGCAACCTTAAATGAAAGAGAGAAAGGCTCATGCCTTTATATACAATCCATATACAAGTATAATCGTGCTCACATACGAGCATCATGAATATGTATAAATCCTCAGGTGTATATATAGGTACTCTATACGATACCGTGCTCCATCAAGCCCTGGTACCACGATCCTGGGAGTACCTCAAATCAACAGCTCGAGCTCAGCTCCATAGCCATCGATGTACCTGTCCACCTGTCCCAACAGAGACAGCCCCCAACGGGGTGAGCATACCAATACACAAAATCCCATAATCATAATAATGAAATTCATAATTTACAACACAAGTAAATACTAATGAATTTAAATGATACTCCCTGGATGGCAACATCCTCATCCGGGATTCCGTGTACTGTCCCTGTTCTCACAACATCAAACTCATCAAATCTCATAAATCAGTAAATCAACACATTGATTTACACATCGCATGCCTGATTCTCAAATATCAAGAATGAATGATTCCAAGTTCATATATATGCAAATATAGATATATCAATATCTAATATTGATTTCATAACCTTGCTTTCCATTATACTTAGACATCTCATATGTCTTATAATGAAAACATGATTCTACGAGCCTAGACATCTCAATGTCTCACGAAGAATACATGATTCTACAAACCTAGACATCTCAAATGTCTCATAATGAATACATGATTCTACGAGCCTAGACATCTCAATGTCTCACGAAGAATACATGATTCTACAAACCTAGACATCTCAAATGTCTCATAATATAGTCATATAAACCCAGTACCCCTTATATCATGTAAGAGTCATCCTACTCTAGTGTCACGCACGCTACAAGCTGCGATATCAAGATTTGGGTCATTCCTTGGCTATATCAACATATATGTATAACCATACGCAAAACATTCAATGCAATCAAAAACACCTTATGCATTTCACATATATATAGTAATGCTCGTACGTCGCACGTACCTTAAATCTCCGAAGTCCGAGCCAAGCCTTGCTCGAGTTCCATGCCCCGAGGAATGATGTGCTAACACGATAAATAATTCACAATTATTTACGAACATGTAACCTATGCTCAAGCACACCCATATCCCTCACAACATTGTCAATACACGACAATTATCCTCTTAAAAGACCCGGGGCAGGGTACATGCAGGGAAGGAATAAATGAGACAATCGAAATTTGTTCAAGAATGCCCTACAAAAATCAAACCTTAATCTCACAATTTCGAACCCAATAAAATACCATAATCCATCTAAAATGTCAATTAAGCTATCCAAGCAAGAATCAACATCCCTTGACAAAAACTCCCCATTTTCGAACTCAACCCCCTTAAAATCGAACCCAAACAAGCCTTTAAATCCCAACTCTTAAAATTCTACAAATTTGAACCAAAGCTTCTCAATTCGATCTCAATCAAGCATCATAATACTCTTAAAACATGCAATAATCGATCAATTGCACGAAATAATACCCCTGCCAAAAACCCCCAAATTTTCGAAATCAAACCCTACAATTTTCGAAAATAATTTCGAACAAAAAGTCACCAAATTAAGCAGGGAACAACATGAGAGGGATGCAAAAGGGGTAAGGGAGGCTACCCAACGAAATCGGAAGCAAAATCAAACGAAAATCGAAGAACCCTAGAAATTGGGGATCGACGCTTACCAGCCAAATCCGACTTCCACACGCGACGAAACTTCCAATTGGCAGAGGGGAAAGGAGCGCCTCGTCGAGACGAAGCCGTGGGTAGGTCGCACGCGCCGATCGGCGGCCGGACGGCGGCGGACGAAGCGCCTGAAGCGGCGGCAGCTGTAGCAGACGGGATCTCGCGCGCGGGAGAGAGAGAGAGAAGAAATTGGGCTGAAATGGAAATTTATGACAAATTTTGGGTTCAATTGGTATTTATAGCAAAAATACCCCGAAAAATTAATAGCCCCACAAATACATCATGATTCCTTAAAAATCATCTGTTTTCAAAAACTCTCTCTCTAACTCCAAAATCCCCTACCGGTGCTCACCCAGCACCCGAGATTCCGAGACACATCAAAAACCCAACTCTTAGGTTTTACACCGAAATGTGAATACAATCTCAACCTCTGGATCCAACGATCCCAACTGCCCAAATAAACGAGCCCAGAAGGCCCAACACCTCGATTAAATTCCAAATCGCCACGTAAAACCACTTTAGGGATTATTAACACTACGGGATTAACACCTATAATCCCTGGTCATCACAATTTGACTTAGAGATAAGAGATAAGAAAGGTGTTGAAAATGTGGTTGCAGATCATTTATCGCGAATTGAGAACATGACTGATACAATTGACAATGAGGTAGTTGAGATTAGTGAGAATTTCCCTGAATAACAATTATTTAGTGCTGAATTGTTACCTTGGTATGCACAGTATGCAAACTATATTGTTAGTGGTATCCTCCCACAAAATCTGACTTTTTATCAAAAGAAAAAATTCTTTTCTGAGGTTAAACATCTGTTGTGGGAGGAACCATACTTGTTTAAAGTCTGTGCAGACAACATCATAAGGCGTTGTGTCCCCAAGGAGGAGATACAGGATATTTTGCAGAAATGTCATGATGGGGATGCTGGTGGACATTTTGGAGCTACTAAAACAGCGGCTAAGGTACTTGCTTCTGGATTTTATTGGCCAACGCTGTATAAGGATACATTCAGGTATGTTTCTACTTGTGATAGATGTCAGAGGGTAGGAAATATTTCTAGGAGGAATGAATTACCATGGATCAATATGCTTGAATGTGAAATTTTTGATGTGTGGGGAATAGATTTCATGGGACCTTTCCCAAGCTCTTGTTCAAATAAATACATACTTGTTGCAGTAGATTATGTGTCAAAGTGGGTAGAGGCGGAAGCTTTGCGCACTAATGATGCTCGAGTGGTTGTGCAATTTTTGAAAAGAAATTTTTTTACTCGTTTTGGCACCCCTCGAGCAATCATTAGTGATGGTGGCACCCATTTTTGTAACAAACAATTTGAAAAACTTTTGAGTAAATATGGTGTCACCCACAAAGTGTCTTCACCTTATCATCCACAAACCAGTGGGCAAGTAGAGGTTTCAAATCGAGAGTTGAAGAGGATCTTAGAAAAGACAGTGACTCTAAGCCGAAAGGATTGGTCCTTACGCTTAGATGATGCACTATGGGCGTATAGAACTGCTTTTAAGACACCCATTGGCACATCACCTTATAAGTTGGTATTTGGTAAGGCATGTCACCTCCCTGTTGAACTTGAACATAAAGCATATTGGGCTATTAAATGGTTGAACTTTGACTGTCAGGCTGTAGGTGAGAAGCGTCTTCTACAATTAAATGAGATGGAAGAATTCAGGAATCAAGCATATGAGAATGCCAAGATTTACAAAGAGAAAACTAAGAAGTGGCATGATTTGCGTATACAACAAAGGGAGTTCAAGGTAGGAGATGCTGTACTCTTGTTCAACTCCAGATTGCGACTCTTCCCAGGCAAACTACGCTCTCGTTGGTCCGGACCATTCACCATTGCAAAAATCTATCCCTCTGGTGCAATTGAAGTTACTGATCCTAGCAGGGGAACATTTACAGTGAATGGGCAGCGCTTAAAGCATTACCACATGAGCAATGAAGTCCAAACGGTTACCTCTATAGTCTATCTTGACGACTAAGAAAGAGGAGATGACAGTCCAGCTTGGGACTATAAATCAAGAACTTTTTTTTCCCTTTGTTTCTTTTTCTTTTCTTTAGTATAGTTTTATTGATTTTGTTATTTTTTTTACTTTTGTTTTGCAGTATGAATCCGTGTGTGTCGAGGAGCACCACTACCCAGTCCCTCCTCCGGAGCATGATGAGGACGACGATCAGTGACGATCGTCGTCATGGTATGTGTCTTTGCCATTACATTTATTTTTCTTGTTCATTGAGGGCAATTCACATGCTAAGTTTGGGGGGGTTTTTGATTATTTGTATATATCTTGCTTTTGCACATATTGCTACTTGTCTTGTTTCTTTTCCTAGCATGACTGCATGATGTTGAGACTAATTCGTCCTTGAGCATTACCAACAAAAATTTTTTTTCTATTGATTGAGTTATTCTTGAGAATTGATGAGTTGGAATTACAACGGTAATACATGATGAAATTAATCCTCATCTAGATAGGAGTCATGGAAATGCTTAACTTGTTTGTATATATCCTTTGTTAACTACATGTCAAAACTGAGGAATACTTTGAGCACTTATTGAGTCATGATTGAGTGAAGTATGTATTGATTAAATTGAAAACTTGTGTTAACTATGATGAGTCTTGAGTATCTTAGATAACTTTACAGTTTAGTTGAAAGCACTTTGAGGCGAAATTTATAATTAGGAACTAGACTTGGAGATGATTTAGGCGATCTTTGGACCGTTTGAGCCTTTCAAGCCTACCTGTTATATATTATTCCTTAGTGTCCCCTTTTGAGCCTTATTGAAAAAAAGAATGGTATATGCATTGCATATGATTAGACCCCCATTCGACATTCTTGGCAACTCATTATACCCACCTTGGTTTGAGCCTAAAAGAAAATTTTTACCTACCCCTAGGAGAGTATAATGAATCTCATTCATTGCACAGAATTGTTATATGCAAATGAGTTCAAAAGGAACAAAAGAATGAGCAAAGAAAAAGAAAAGATGTAGAGAAAAGCCTTGAAAAGAAAAATTCAAAATAAGACCCAAAGTGGCCAAGGCTAGAAAAAAGTTGAAGAGAAGCTCAAAAATAGTTGAACTGATTTTGTTATACTCTCTTCTTTGAATTCATCCTACCTTTTCTTTGAAGCCGACACCAAAAGGCCTAACGTTATAAGCTTTCAAGACCTTTTGATCCAAGTCTAGGGAACAATTACATTAGTGGAGAAGTGCTGGATAGTAAACTTGTAGAGTAATTCAAAGTAATCTTGACTAGGAGTTAATATGGCACATGTTGATGTTAAAGATATATATGTAACTCATGTTTGACAATAGCACACACGCACGTTCCGATGTTGCGATGTATTGTTTAACTTAGGAGAAATTGCTTTTTGTTAAATGTTGATTGACTTCTATTGATGTGTAAGTAGGGTTTCTGAGTTGTTACGTATGTTGTAAAGATGATTCATGCTTAGTATCGAGTTTAACTTTTCTTTTTGAGTTTATTGCTTGCTCGAGGACGATCAAGAGTTTAGGGGAGTTGATAGGCTTAGATTTTGAGTGATTTTAACTGTAATTTCTTCCCATTTTCCGTACTTTTTCCTGGATGATATTATGCTTTTTGGTGTTTATTCGTTTGTTTCAGGAAATTAGACCGGAAGTGGAAGAAATGAGCTTACATGAAGATAACGGGCGAAATCGAGGCGTAAAAGAAGAGAAAATGAAAGAAGATGGATTTCCCAAATCTCGATCGATCGAGATTTATTCTCGATCGATCGAGCCAGCCAGAAGAGAGAATCAGATTTTTTGAAGGCTCGATCGAACGGTGGCTCGATCGATCGGTGGAAATTCTCGATCGATCGAGCGAGGCAGTGAGTGCAAAAGGCTGACGTGAACAGTGCACCGATCGATCGGTGAAAATCTCGATCGATCGAGACGCGAAATCTGAAGATTTTATTTTCCTTATTTATCGAGATTTTGGGGCTTTTAAGCGGGAGGCTTGATCCAGATCAAAAGGAGACGATATTAGACACATTTTTCAGACGATTTCTAGGTCAAGGAGCCGCCGCCCAACGCCGCCAAGGAGATCCAATCTCCGTTCTTCGTCCAAAGTCGAGCCAATCTCTTCCGGAGTGTAAGGAAGGAACAAGAGAAGAAATTACGGTGCAACGCACGGATTCATCCATCGTTTATCGTATTTCTGAACCTTAATTTATTTGATTTTCATTTTCATTTGAAGTTTTGAGGTCGAGAGACAATTAAACTCATCTGTATTTGATTTGAATTGAATTTGGTTTATATTATTGAAGTTTTAGTTCGTTGTGTTTGATATATTGATTCATTGGTATTTGAGCGCATTGATATTTATTGTTCATAGATTGATTGCATGTGTAGATCAAAGTCTAGCTAGCTTTGATTGAAGTTGAGAGTTACAACCGAGATCGAGAGATAACGTTGTAACACGCTCCATTAATTTATGATGTATGTCACGATTGAGATCGAGAGATGATATCGCATACGTGAGAACTTGAAATCGAAAGATTTAGAGTTATAAGGTTTTGATAATTTAAGCAACTTTGAATTAGTAAATAGGTGCACGAGAGTGACTTATTCTAATTTATTGTTAGTTTCGTTACAGCTCGAGAGAGTGTATCGAATAATAGTGAAAACCTTTCACCTTTAAAATCAATTGAGTGATAATTTGAGAATTCCGTTGAATCAGTAGAGATAATATAATTGAACGACGAGCTTGGTAATTTTCTAAAGTGACTTACCTTCGCATTTCCGGAACCATTCTATTCTTTGTTTCTAGTTTAATCTTTATTCTTTAGTTTAATTTAGATCTAGTTAATCAAACTTCTTTTATCGTAGGCTAAATATAATTTTATTAATCTTATTTGGTACTTATACGTTAGTCCCTGTGGATTCGACAACCTGTACTTAATTTTCACTATACTAAAACTTGACAATCGTGCACTTGCGGTAGAATCGCTTCAACCCATTCTTTGAAATATCTTTTGTTTAAAAATAAAGCGGTCAAGAGGTATTGCAGCGCATAGGCACTTTGGCTTACCGTCTGGCCCTACCGCCGTCATTGTCTGGTATACATGATGTCTTCCATGTTTCTATGTTGAGGAAGATGACCCAGACCCGTCTCACGTTTTGCAGCCTTCAGAGGTTCAGTTGAGTTCAGATGTATCCTATGTCGAACGACCAGTCAGAATTCTGGATCGAGAGGATCGCAGACTTAGAAGCAAGGTTATACCGATGGTCAAGGTTCAGTGGGATCGTCGGGGTGTCGAAGAGGCCACGTGGGAGACGGAACGGCATATGGTGCAGCACTACCCGGAACTATTCTCTGGTATGTGATTTATGTTTAGTTTCTTTCGGGGTAAGTACATGCGATTTCGAGGATGAAATCTTCTAAGTAGGGGAGTAATGTGATGTCCCCGAAATGATTAATTACATTTAAGGCATTGATTATGTTCATATGATTAATTATGTGGATAATTGATTTATGTGTTGGAATTAATTATCATGTGGAAATGCTTGGTCACATGTGGGCTTGACTCGGTATAGCATTTCACGGTGCATGTTAAGCATGTGGGGTAATGGGGCGTTTTAATAGCTTACATGTGTTGGTAATCTATTATTTAATGAAACATGCATTTAATTGGGATTTTGGCGCATTGTGGTGTAATGCTTTTAAAATACCATGTTGGGGTATAAAATACATCATGCTAATTGTTGGAGTACAAGTTTAATTAAAAGGTTTTAACCCTTTACCCCACCACCTTTACTTCACTTTATCTCTTTACACTCTAAATCCTCAAATCATTTCCCAAACCCTCACTTTCCCCTTCAATCTCGATTTTGGCTTCAGAGTGGACAAGAAGTTCTTGTAAAAGCTTTATTTTTGTGCTTCTTGGTAAGATTTAAGACCTAGGATGTATATATATATCATTCCTTTGTTGTTCTTGTAGTGTTTGGTTTGAGTTTTGGAATGGTTTTGAAGGGTTTTGAATTGGGTTTGTTTGGGTTGATATGATTTTTGGTAGGATGTTAGATTTTTGGGTGGTTTAATGATGTTTGGTGAAGGATTAAAGTGTTTTTATGTTTTTGAGTTGTTGGTATAAATGTTGTTGAGGTTGGTGAAGGTTTTAATGTGCAAAAATGGTGAAAATCGCGACTTCTGGTTGTGGCGATCGATCGCTACAAATGCAGCGATCGATCGCCGAGAGTCAGTGAGCAAAACGAGTGTAGGCGATCGATCGCCTCAAATGGCGCGATCGATCGCCATTGGCCAGTAGCCATTTACACAGCAGGCGATCGATCGCCTCACATGAAGCGATCGATCGCCGCGAAGGGAACAACCAGGCGATCGATCGCCACTGTGTTAAAGTTGGAAAATGTTGAATTTTGATGAATTTTTGGTATTTGGCTATTGTTTAGCTTCTAATATTGATTTATATGGTTGTGTAGAACCATCCCAGGTACCAACAACATCTAGGAGATAAAGTTATACAACTTCTCCACTTTTGAAACCAAGGTACATAGTGAGACGTACGAGCATCGGACGGTAAAACGTGTTACACCTTTAATTATGTATATCGTGGATAATGAATCCTTACATGTGGTGATATACGTGAAACGATAGTGATATAGTGTGATATTGGAATCAACTGTTGTGTTTGAGTATTGTGGTAGAATTGATGAATGTTCCGGTAGCCTTTATCTCCGAGCGAGGGAGGTATTTGCCGCTGTCATATGAAGCGATGGTAGTATGATATTTGCCGTTGTCATGTCTAAGCGAGGTAATATGCCGCTGTCATTGTCGAAGCGAGGGATATCATATGATGCCGCTATATGTCGAAGCGAGGGGTCCTAAAATTCCAGCTGTTGTATTGGGACCGGAACAGTCACAATTCTAGTGATTAATGTGGAATATTGTGGTTATAACTGGAAACGTGTTATCGATCATTATATTGCGAACTAATGATTTTGTGCATGAGTTTATGAAACAGGAACAACAATGAAATGTGCTAATGTGGTAATTGAGGAGCATATCTATTAATCGTCTCATGCGCTTATTTATTTTATTAAATTGGATTGTGTTAATTGATGATGTATATGCTCATGGTGAATTGTTCCTGTAGGTACACTTTTGGACCAAAGGGCTGAGGGTCGGGTTGAGGCTGTGAGCTAAAAAGGGCATGAAAGAAGATAGGATACAGGATTTTTTTTGGATAGTCTCTACTCTAGGAGTAGTATAATACTATCGCCTTAACATTCATATTGAGAATGTAATTAATTAACTGTTGAAGTTTTATTTTGGCCTGTAATCTTATTAGCTCAAAACTACAACCGGAATCCTAAGAATGTCTTTAATGCATGTTTAGCCTTATTTATGTCTTGATTTCACTGTTAAGGTAATGAGGCCTTACATGAGGGCTACAAATCAAGAGGCGACAAATCGAGTTTTGTTATATGATGATGATCACTCAACCAACCAAGTTTGGGGGAGTGATCCTATTAGTGTGGAAGAGTCAAGGGAACTTGTGCCTCTTCAAGAGATTGTGACTACTTCAGAGATGTCATCGGAGGAGTTCCCATGTGAAGATGAGTCGAGTGTGATGTTGGAATAGGAAGAGACTTTCGAAGATTCCGATTTGAGCCCGTCGATGGAAACATGTTCTATGCCATATGTGGATCCGCATTTTCCATCGATGCCAACTTCACCGCGCTACATCCTCCATGATTTGAAGCCAAGTCAAGAATCATTCTCCCATGCCTACCAATTCAAGAATGTTGTTGGAGCGACGAGCTTACACTGCTACAATATTGCCAATCTTGAGGGCATATTGAATGAAGACCCATTAGTGGTATCATATGATACTTACTATGGGCGGCAGCCGTTCTTTGATGGTTGGAAATCAACGCTTCTCGGGAGGCAACCCAAGCGTATCCTTTTGTTATTTAGTTTTGTTTTATTTTTCAGTTTTCATTTTCGCTTTGTTTCTCTCTCAAGTCGAATATTTTACCATATGCATTCTTCTCTTGCTATGTACTTGGTTGGAGCGATGAACCCCTACAACAATGGAGCTTTCAAAAGCAAATCTTCCTCAACCCTCATGCAAGTGTCGTGATCAGGGGAGTTCACTTTTTCCCTTTTGATTCTTTTAAACATTGAGGGCAATGTTTGATTTAAGGTTGGGGGAGTAGTAGCTTGCATGTTTTACTTGTTTTAACCACATGTTGTGTGCTTAAATGACACTTGAATTGTCCCACTATTATGAGCTAAAAAAAATTTATTAGTTCAAACTTGAGAAAAGAATGAATTATAGTAGTGACTAGTCAATGAGGATTTTGATCTCACTATGCATATGAACTTGATTTGTGATGATTATTGGACTTGTACATGAATATCCTAATTTGAGTTAGCATGTCAAGAATGAGGAATATATTGAGCACAATGAGTCATGATCTTGTGGATTGCATGTTTTGAATAGTGATAATTATTGTGAACTTGATGATTTGTCTTGAGCATCTTAGAGTTATCCTAGAACTTATTTGATGATGACACTTTGAGGCGAAATTTTATAGTTACAAACTTGACTTGGAAATGATCTAGGCGATCTTTGAAACGTTTGAGCCTTTCAAGCTTACCATGATTCATATCAGTCCCTAGTGTCCCATTTTAACTTTATTGAAAAAAGAATGGTATATGCATTGCATATAATTAGACCCCATTCGACATTCTTGGCAAACTCATTATACTTACCCTTATTTGAGCCTACATGAAAAAGTTATCCTTACCCTAAGGGAGTATTATGAATATCATTCGATGCACTTGAATTATTATATCTTGATGAGTTTATTAAAAAAAAAATTGATGAATGAGAAAAGAAAAAGATAGACAAAAAAAGCCTTGAGAAAAAGATTGACTAAATAAGACCAAAAGTGGCCAAGGCTATAAAAGAAAAACAAGAGAAGCTCGATGTGTGCGAAACATTTGAATTGTAAATGATTATACTCTCTTCTTTGCGCTTATCCTATCTTTTCTTTGAAGCCAACACCAAAGGCCTTACATTACAAGCTTAAAAAGTCCTTTTGATCCAAGTCTAAGGAGTAACTATCATTAGTGGAGAAGTTGTTTGAAAATAGGCTTATGGGGTGCTTGATGATAATCTCGACTTTGAGTTGATTAACATGATTTGATCTTGAATATGTGCATGAAGCTTAAGATTGACTATAGCACACACACACGTTTCGATTTTAAGATGTGTTACTTGATTTAGGAGAAAACATGTCTTGTCAACTTTTGTATATGTGCATGAGATTTCTGAGAATAAAATAAGTCATGAAATAATTGTTTCAAGTATCAAGAATGAACTCTACCTTGTGATTTTAATGCTTAATCGAGGATGATTAAGTGATAAGTTTGGGGGAGTTGATAGGGTTGAATATTACGCGTTTTTATGCTATGTTATGTATATGTTTTCGTGTTGATTCTTGGATTATTTTACGATTTATGGTATATATTTCTCTATTTCAGGAATCAATGTTGAAATGTAGGGAAATGTGAAGAAATCAAGCTAAAATGATGAAAGAATGAATAAAGTTGAATAAAAGAGGAAAAAACCAGAATCCAAGACACATGTTGCTCCTTTCTCCTCAAATTACTATATGTTCGAGCCACGTTTTGGAAATGTGGTCCATATACAAGTTGTATAACTTTCTCTTATCTTCGCGTGGACAGCTGATTCATCAAATTTGGAGTTTGAATGAGAAAGTTACGGCCAAAATACAAAACTCGCCAGAAGCTGAAAAGGCGAAGAAAACTTTCTGGTCTTGCCGGTCGATCGAGCAAGCATTGCCGATCGATCGAGCAAGGCTGAGAAAGCCACGAAATTCTTACTGTGAAGCTCGATCGACTGGCCGCTTTTTCCCGATCGATCGCCGGAAGGAATTTTCAGAAAAATAACTTCCTTATAGAGTTGTGTCCAACAAGGAAGTCCTTGATTCCCTTCCCCTATATATTATAAACGAAAATTACAACCCAAATCAGACTTTGAACCCTAGGAATAGCCTCCACACCTCCATACTCCATATCACCTTCATCCATCTTCACCTATTCATCCTAGGAATTGGAACAACCCAACAAGGCTATTAAAGAGACGATCGAGAATGAAGCAAGAGAAGGAGCGAGGGTCTACAACCGGAGTCGACGCTGGGAGTTTATTCTTACTTTTAAACTTTAGTTTTGTTTTGTTTTGATTTTATCATGCTTGGATTGTTGCAAGACATGTTTACGTATTGGTATTTATTTATGAGTATGAACTAAGTTTATTTATCGAGGCTAGGCGAATCCTTTGTTATGAACCTTCGATTTGATGATTTAATGATTGAATTCTTATAGTTCTTTGCGTATGTTTTAGGTTCTTCATGCTTTTAGGGGATTGGTCACCTTTGAATGATGTTAGTATCGTAATTGAGATCGAGAGATGATTTTATGATACTGAATTAATAACTCATACCATGGATTTCAGACCGAGATCGAGAGATGACGTCAAATACATGCGTGATAGCCATAGATATCTAGTAATTGAAAGCTAGGAGTTTTCATGGATCTTATGCAACATTGAATTGTTAAATAAGTGAACGAGAGTTACTTACTGCAATTCGGTGTTAGGTTTAATATAGCTCGAGAGAGTGTATTAGATAAATTGGGAGAACTCGTCACCTTAGAAATACTTGAATATTCAATCGAGAATTGGAGGGAATTGCATTGGTGAGCCAAAGTCCCGATAATCTTCTCTAGTGGATTTTTCTCGTTTACTTTTATTGACTTGGTTGGATTAGTAGTTTATTTTAATTAATTAATTGTTAATTATAAATTAATTATCGTAGGTTAAATATAGTTAAAAGACATCTTATTTGGTACTTGCTTGTTAGTCCATGTGGGTTCGACAATCCGTATCTTCCTATCTATACTAAAACTTGACACCGTGCACTTGCGGTCTAAAATCGCTAGATTGGAATTATTTGTTTAAAATAAAAGCGATCATGTCCATCCAGTAGGTGTCCATCTGGTTGGTCTTTGTCCAGTTGATGTTTGTCACCCGGTAAGTCTTTGTCACCCGGTAGGTGTTTGTCCAGTTGATGTCCATCATCCGGTAGGTCTTTGTTACCCGGTAGGTCTTTGTCCAGTAGATGTTTGCCACCCGCTAAGTCTTTGTCACCCGGTAGGTGTTTGTTCAATTGATGTCCATCATCCGGTAGGTCTTTGTTACCAGGTAGGTCTTTGTCCAGTAGATGTTTGTCACCCGGTAAGTCTTGGTTACTCGGTAGGTATTTGTCCAGTAGATGTTTGTCACCACCAAAACTTAGAAATGTTTTCCCAACAATTCTTCTCAAACTCAGCTGTCTAGATTTCATTCTTTGGGTGAAGGTACTGGCTCTCCACTTTTCAAATACATTGATGCACAATTAAGAGAATTAGTGACAAAATTTATCTCTGTAGAACATCTTTCTTTTAATATTGCATCTAGATTTGGTTTTGAAGATCTATGTCATGAATTTCTACAACCTGCTGCTAAACGTGTTCTTGGGACCACAGTCACACGAACAGTTAAAAAATTAGTTCGTCAAAAAAGAAAGAATTAGTTACATTATTTAGTAATTTGACGAATAAAGTTTCTATATGCTCTGATATTTGGAGTGGTCATTGGCAAACTAATTCGTACATGGGTATTACTTATCATTGGATAGATAATTCATTGTCAATTCAAAAAAGGTTGCTTGAATATCGAGTGTTCAATGAAGCACACACCGCACATAATATTTCTCAATTGATTTGTGTAATTTTAGAAGAATATGATTTAACTTCCAAAGTTTTTTATGTGTCATTGATAATGCTAGTTCGAATACATTGAGTATTGAAGATCTTAAACGTGTTTGTCAACCTGCTATTGGTGGTTTATTTTTTCATATTCGATGTATTTGCCATTTTTTGAAAACTTATGTAAGGACCCTAGTTCCTTAAGTGCGGAATAAAGGCGTAAATAGAGCTAACATACATCTATAGAGTATGAAGTTCGTGTTGATGCATTGAGCTGTTAAGATTACAGAGCAAAAATAAAGTTATAAAAGGGAATAATTACATTCCCAACCAATGAATGTTATTCATATAGCTTTACACTACTCCTAGAGTAGAAACTACACAAAAGAATTATGCCTGCTACACCAAAAGCGCTCCTCACAAGCTCACCGCATCAACCCGCCTAGCCCGTCCGCCCAAAAGTAAATACAGGAATAACCCCAAAACCATGAGCATGTATATAAACCATATTCACAATAATATGATTGTATTTCAAATGCATAAACCGTAAATACGAATCACTTCCTGTATTTAATACATTTAAAAGCTCCCTTTGGTTGTCCCTGTACCACAATCACAATCAATAGATTATAATACCAATAATGTATGTCATGACATGCATCCATTCCATGTATACCAATGGCCAAATCCAGTCTTATTATATCAGCGGCATTAATACCCCTCGCGTTTACATGACAGCGGCATTAATACCCCTCGCTTCGACATATTAGAGCCATAGTATCCCTCGCAATAGTAATATGACAGCGGAATGATCCTTTGCTTCGACATATTTGCGGCAAATATTCTTCATCGCTATAATATGACAGAGGCAAGTATTCTATCATCGCTTCGACATGAAGGCGGCAAGTATTCTTCATCACTGGAATATAATCTCGACTCACAATCACATGCACCAATGCATCCAATATACACATGCAACCATAATGCATATCCAAACCATGTATGCCACCATGATGCATAACCAAGACCATGTATGCAACCATAATGCATAATTAACTCCATGTGTGCAACCATAATGCATAACCAATTCAATGCGTATAAATACGTTTTACCATCCGATGCCCATACGTCTCACTATGTACCTTTGTACCAAAATGTGGTGTGTTGTGGACTTTATCTCCTAGGCTGTGTGGCCACCTGGGATGGTTCTACACATTCACACAAATCAATATTAGGAGCCAATAATAGTCCAATACCAAAATCCCACAAAAATAATCAAAACACACCATTCTGGCATCTCGCGATCGATCGTTGTGGAGTCCTGATCGATCGCGAAGTCCAGCAGCCCGGAATGCCAATTTCCGGCGCTAGGCGATGGATCGCCATTTTTGGGACAATCGATCGCTCTCCTCACCGATCGATCGCCCCATCATGGCGATCGTTCGCCAGACACAGCGATCGCGTACTGCTCGTGTGCGATCGATCGCCATTTCTTGGGCGATCGATCGCCGCTGTCTGTACCTCAAAAATTCACCATTAATGCACCTCAAACCCTTACCAAAGCATACCAACACTTATACCATCAAACCAACAACATGCAACCAGCAAAAACCTTCAAAATACACCACAAAACTATCAAAAATCCAACACCCGACCAAAAATAATACCAACCCAAAACAAAACCATTCAAAACAACCAACACCATTTCAAATCAAAACCAAACACCATTAAAACATCAAGGAGGGATCCATACCTCTTATGGACTCTAAATCTCACCAAGGATCTCACAAACCAAGCTTTTGCAAGGATTTCCCCTCCTCTTTTATGCCAATTTCAAAATGGGTTGGGGATAGGGTTTGGAAGAGTGATTTGGGGATTGGTAAAGTGATGGGTAAAGTGGGGGGTAATGGGGTATAATAGGTTGTAATAAAACATGTACCCCATTAGTTAACAAGGTGTATAAAATACCAAAACATGATATTTTATAAGCATTTTCCCAAAATGCACCAAAATCTCAATTAAACACATGTTTTCCAAATAATTATCAACCATCACAATTTAAACCATGTTAACACCCAATTTCCCCACATGCATAACATGCACCCTGAAATGCATTACCAAGCATTTTGCCAATATAATTAATTCCAACACCAAATTAATTAACACCATAAATAATAACATAATCATAATTAATGCCCAAATTGCAATTAATTAATTCGGGGATATCACAATACTCCCCTACTTATAAGATTTTGACCTCGAAATCCCATGCACTTACCCAAAACGAAACTAAACATAAATCACATACCAGAAAATAGTTCCGGGTAGTGCTGCACCATATGCCGCTCCGTCCCCCACGTGGCCTCCTCGACACCCCTACGATCCCACTGAACCTTGACCATCGGTATCACTTTGTTCCGAAGTCTGTGATCAGCTCTATCCAGAATCCTGACTGGCCGTTCCTCATAGGACACATAAGAGTCTAACTGCACCTCAGAAGGCTGCAACACATGTGACGGATCGGCTCATATTTCCGTAACATAGATACGTGGAATACGTCATGAATACTAGATAACGACGGTGGCAAAGCCAAACGGTAACCCAAGGTACCGATGCGCTGTAAAATCTCATACGGTCCAACATACCTTGGAGACAATTTTTCACGCATACCAAACCGCACAACACCCCTGAAAGGTGAGATCTTCAAAAAGACCCTGTCTCCCAACTGAAACTCCAACGGTCTCCGTCGTTTATTCGCATAGGCTGCCTGTCTATCCTGGGCTGCCTTAATTTTTTGCCGGATGACCTTTATCTTATCCTCCATTTCCCGAATCAGTTTGGGTCCTCCCACTGCTTTACTGGTCAAGTCATCCCAGTATAATGGCGACCTACAAAGCTGACAATACAGAGCCTCAAACGGAGCCATCTGAATACTCGCCTGATAGCTATTATTGTAAGAGAACTCTACCAAGGCCAATGAATCTTGCCATGAGACATCAAACTCTAATACACAAGCCCGTAGCATGTCCTCGAGCGTCTGTATAGTACGCTCAGTCTGACCGTCCGTCTGGGGATGATATGCTGTGCTAAACTTCACCTCAGTACCCAAAGCTGACTGAAGACCTCCCCAGAAATGAGATGTGAACCATGGGTCTCTGTTAGATACAATAGACACTGGAATCCCGTGCAGTCTCACTATATCCCGGACATACATCTGAGCCATCCTCAGGTACGTGTGTGATACCCAGAATAAGTAATAATCATTTATTGGATTTAATTACGATGTTTATATGATACGTCGGGATTTAATTTTGAGTATCGGATTTTGGAACGGAGTCAGAATAAATAATTCCAGATTTGAATTTATAGTTTTAATTAAATTCAAGGAAATTCTTTAAATTCATGAGAATATAATTTTGGTCCGGAGTGGAATGAATAATTCCGAGCTGAACTTGTAATGTAAATTGAATTCAAATGGAATCCTTGTAATAATTTATTAGTTGAGTTAAAATAAAAATAATAATTGAAGGGTTGAGATTGAACCTAGTAGTGAAATGGGTTAATAGTTGGATGGTGGGGATTAAATCTAAGTGTAGGGTTTAAACACTTGTCTCTCCTTCCCTTCCTCCATAATCGGCTAGCCATCTTTTTTCCCTCCCTCGAACGAGCTTCACCCCACGAGAAGAAATCAAAGATTCCAGGAACAATCTTGAACAATCGCTCAAGGTTTGGACTTGTAAGATTGCTTTGATCCTTAATCGTTATTTTCCATGAAAAATCTCGTCCTTAGTTCGAGTTTTTTTTTGTCTCTATTTTGGGGATGTTTCGTTCGGATTTTTGGTCATTAACCAGGGTGTTTCGACCCTTGTTAATCGATTATTGTATCATTTGATTTATTCTTTAGTTTTGTTAATCTTGTATGAGATAGTGGCTTGTCATCGCCTTTAATCTCTTTTCCTATGAAGCATCGACCGAAGTGCTGCTGTAAAAGGGAAATGGTGTTCTCGATGTCTATTGTTATTATTCAGAACTTTCAATCCTTGTTTGGTAGATTTTTACATAGGTTTGATGTGTTTTAGATTTTGAATAGATTACTTATGTATTGAAGGAATTGTATAGATTCAGTTTCATCCCCTTTGTCCCCTGCTGGTTGGTCGATACTTGCTGTTGTTTGGGTTCGAAATTGGCCAGCTATTTTGGTTCAAATTTGAGGCTGTTCTTGGTTCAAAAAATCTGTTGCATTTTGGTTTGAAAAAACTGCTCCTATGTACTTCGAAAATCTGGTTGTGTTAGCTCGATTTTTAGACTGTTTTGTTCTTGAAATCGTGCCTATATGGTGTTTGATATAATGCTTAAGTGGTGTTCAAGTGTGGCCAAAAGCTATACTAAATGTTTAGTATGAAAGCCTACTTTTGGAATTATATCACGTTAGTGTTTAGGATTGTATTGGCTTTAGTTTGAGATCCTTTTAACTTGGATCCCTATCCGATACAATGGAAACTGGTATACCATGTAGTCTCACTACATGTTGAATGTATAACTATGCCATTCTCAGATATGTAAATGTCATACAATATGGCACGAAATGAGTTACTTTGGTGAGTCGGTCAACGATCACCCAAATAGCATCGCAACCAGAAGACGTCCGTGGCAAATAAGTCACAAAGTCCATCGTGATATGTTCCCATTTCCACTGAGGAATTTCCAAACTATGTAATTCACCTCCTGGTTTCTGTCTTTCCGCTTTCACTTGTTGACAGATCAAACATCGTTTCACAAAGCTCAACACATCCTGTTTCATACGTTTCCACCAAAATTGGGTACGTAAATCATGATACATTTTCTTTCCTCCAGTATGTATACTGTATCTACTACAATGAGCACGTTGTAGTAGTTCTTGGCGTAGTCCCAACGCAGTAGGTACTACCCAACAAGTCCTGTATTTCAAAATTCCATCATTTGCAAGTACAAACTGTGATGTTTGTCCTTGACTTATCATTTCTTTCCAACGTTGTACTTCATCATCAGTCATTTGTGCCTTTCTGATTTTGTCAAAAATATCAGGTTCAACCAATAATGTTGATACCTGTACTGGTACTGTTTCCACATCAAAATCATAACCCAAAGTACAACAAGAAGTCATCAACGCTGATAAATGAATCATCTCATCAGTCCGTATGATGTACTTTCCGACTCAAGGCATCTGCTATAAGATTAGCTTTTCCTGGATGATATTCAATCTCACAATCATAATATTTCAACAGATCCATCCATCTTCTTTGTCTCATATTCAACTCTGCTTGAGTGAATAAAAACTTTAAACTTTTATGATCTGTGTATATGGTAAAAGACGTACCATATAAATAATGTCGCCATATCTTCAATGCAAAGACAATGGCAGCTAATTCCAGATCATGCACTAGATATCTCATTTCATGTGGCTTCAACTGTCGTGATGCATAAGCCACTACATGTTTGTCCTGCATCAATACACAACCCAATCCAAGTAATGATGCATCCGTATATAATGCAAACCTGTCATGTTCCGATGTAATGATCAAGACTGGAGCTGTAGTCAATCGATGTTTTAATTCCTGAAAACTACGCTCACATGCCTCCGACCATCGAAACGATACTCCCTTCTGTGTCAAATGTGTCAATGGTTTGGCAATCGCTGAAAATCCTTCAACAAAGCGTCGATAATATCCAGCCAAACCCAAGAAACTACGAATTTATGGCACAGAAGTAGGTGCTGACCAATTCAATACTGCTTCGATCTTTTTCGGATCCACTGATATACCTTCTTCTGAAATTACATGTCCCAAAAAGCCGACACTAGTCAGCCAAAACTCACACTTACTGAGTTTGGCATACAACTGATGTGTCCTCAACAATTGCAATACCATATGCAAATGTTGAACATGTTCTGCATTACTCTGCGAATAGATCAGTATATCATCGATAAAGACAATGACAAATCGATCAAGGTATTCCTGGAACACACGATTCATTAAACTCATAAAGACAGCGGGAGCATTTGTCACTCCAAATGGCATCACCAGAAACTCATAATGTCCATAACGAGTTCTGAATGCTGTCTTCTGTATATCTCCTTCCTTCACACGTATTTGATGATATCCTGACCTTAAATCAATCTTAGAATAAACCCTTGATCCCTACAACTGATCAAACAAATCATCAATACGAGGAAGAGGATATTTATTCTTTATTATTACCTTGTTCAATTGTCGATAGTCAATACACAGTCGCATTGTCCCATCCTTCTTCTTAACAAATAATACCGGAGCACCCCAAGGCGATACACTAGGACGTATGTACCCCTTGTCCAATAAGTCTTGCAATTGAGTTTTCAATTCTTTCAATTCAATTGGTGCCATCCGATAAGGAGCTCGTGAAATTGCAGAAGTACCAGATATCAAATCAATACCAAATTCCACTTCTCGACTCGGTGGGAATCCAGGTATCTCATCTGGAAACACATCCGCATATTCTGCAACCACTGGTATCTCCTCCACTTTCCTTTCTCTTTTCTGTTCAGTTACATCAAGGGCATAAATCAAATAACCTGCATGTCCACGCTCTAACAAACGCGACATTCGGATTGCTGATATCAAAGGAATCCTCGCCCTCGATCCTTGGCCATAGAAGAACCATTGATTTCCAGTATCAGACTGAAATCTCACTATCTTCTGACAACAATCCACAACAGATTGATATTTACTCAACACATCAATTCCAAGGATGCAATCAAAATCTGACATATCTAACATAATCAAATCAGCTTGTAGTCCATACTCAGTCTCAAACTGAATATCACAATCAGACACAATCTGACAAGTCATCACAGTAGTTCCCATGGGTGTCGAGACATAAAGAGGCATCAACAGTGGAGACGAGCATATATGATACTGATCAATAAAGGCTTGTGCAATAAAACAATGTGATGCACCAGTATCAATCAAAAGAAAAGCAGGATAAGTAAACAAAGTACACTTACCCGCTATCACATCATCAGGAGCTGCCTCTGCTTCCTCCCTATTCAGTGCATACAGTTGAGCCTGAGGTGTGATATCCCCGAAATGATTATGTGGGTAATTATGCATTTAAGGGTGGTTAATTATGAACCTATATGTTTAAAGCGTTTGTATGTGGGATTAATTTATTTAATTTGATGATGTGGTTTAGGAAGCATGTTAGGTGTTTTTAATTGTTGTGTTGATGTGGTAGAATAATAAAATATCGAGGAGGGATATTTTTATACATCGTATGAAATACCGGGACACAATTAAACACCACAAACCACCCCACATGCAACCACCCAACCCCCACTTGCAGCCAAACCCACGCCCCTCCCCTGTTTTCTGGGAAAGCAGATTGACTTATAGGCATGTTTGGACTTAGATATTTTGAGTCTTGCCTCTTCCAAAAGCTTCCTTCTTTTTCCCTTCATTTCTCTGCAACTTGGTCGAGTTCCAGGAGAAAAGTGATCGGGTTTCATGCTTCTTTTCATATAGAAAATCGAAGGGCAAAAGTGGTGAGGAGTCACATTTTTTTCCCAGTTTTCAAGTTTCCTGGCATGCTTGTTCTTTGTAGCAGTTTTGGCATGATAGTTTAGGGTATGATGTTATCTTGTTATGAATACCTTTTTGGGATGTTTGTGAAGCCTTTAGCATGTTTAGTTAAGAAACTTGCATGCTTTATGTGCTATATTTATGCTAGAGAAAAGGGCTCCTCGAACACCCGAGCAGAGAAGTACTCTGTTTTCCATGTTAGGAAGGGTTTTACCATGATGTTTCGAAGCATGCTAACTTAGGTTTTGGTTGAACCTTTGATGTGTTTTTATGTATGGTAACTTGTTGAAGGTACCAGTATATTTCCTTGAGCATGTTGCATGTGTTATGTGAAAGATTTAATCATGTGAAAGGTAGTGTTCGAAAATTCTGGGCAAGGTTCAAATGCCCTGTTTTCTGGAAATATATGTGCGAAGAGTACTTTTATGAAGGTGTTATCATGCATGATAAGCTTATATATTGGAGAAACTTTGATGTAAAAACATGCTTGGTAGTTTTGTGAAACCCATGGCATGTTTAGTTGAGCAAGGTTTATGTTATATGTGTTAGTTTTAATAGCATGAAAAGAGGTGCTCAAGAATTCTGGAAATGAAAATGTGCCCTGTTTCCAGAAAAAGTTGATCCAGTACTTGTTTTAATGATCGATGTTTATGCATGTAGGTTTATGCTAAGGGTGTATATTTGGTTTGAATACACTCAGGGTAGTGTAGTTCAAATGCTAGCATGATGGTCTTGGTATGTATATTGTCCTACATGTTAGATTTAAGGGTATGATTATCGGTGTTAAGCAATTCTGGAAAATCGCCGAAGGAACAAGGTTGGCGATCGATCGCCAAGGAGGCAGGATCGATCGCGACGTTCCAGTAAGTTTTGGCGATCGATCGCCAATATAGTCGCGATCGATCGCGGATTGAATTTTTCTGGTATGCGAGGCAGTAGCATCTCGCGATCGATCGGGGCTCATGGGCGATCGATCGCGAGATGATATTAAAGGATTTGTTTGGGTTTTTTATTTGGTTTTGCTTCCGGATTATTATGAGGTGCCTAATATTGTGTTGTGTGGCTATGTAGAACCATCCCAGGTGCCAGCACAACCGAGGAGATAAAGTCGATTGACTCCTCTATCTTTTGAAAGGTACGTAAGCGACGTACGGGCATCCCAACGGTAACATGTACTTTATGTTTGTCTTTATGACACATGATGAATGCAATGTGGTGCATTAAGATTATGATACATGTTTTTATGCATTGTTTTTGCATATGTATGTTGTGAAATATAAGAGGTGTATTTCACGAGTCAAAGTTATCTTAGTAAGGATTTTAATGGCTTACGCTAAAGTCCATTGGAAGCGATGAAGAATTCCGCTTACATGGAGTAGCAACGCTAAAGTCCATTGGAAGCGATGAAGAATTCCGCTTACATGGAGTAGCAACGCTAAAGTCCATTGGAAGCGATGAAGAATTCCGCTTACATGGAGTAGCAAGAAGCATTAAAATGTACTAATGATAAGGGCTCAGGATGAAATAAGGATTTAAGGGAAAAGGAATGTCATGACATTGCATATCCATACATTCATATAATGTGTTTCTATTATGAATTATGGTACAGGGACAACCAATGGGCGATATAAATGCTGGAAATACAGGAAGGACTTGTGTTTAAGATTTGCATTTATGCCTTACTTTCATATTATGTTAAATATGAATTGTGTTATGCTCATGTGTTGGGGGTTGTCTTTGTAGGTACTTTTGTTGACGAGAACCAGGGCCGGGGTTGATATGCTGAGCTGTAAGGAGTGCTACAGGATTAGCATGATAGAGTTTTAGTATAGCTTCTACTGAGTAGAGTAAGACTATGATGTAGTACCTTTGTAGGAAGTATGTCTTTCCTTTTTGGAACTTTTTGGTACTGTAATCTCTAAAGCTCAGGTAAATCAACACGGCACTTTACTCTGATATAATCACATGTATGTTTAGTTCTCTAAATTGCACCTTAATATCTTGATGTGATAACGGGGTCTCACATTTAGTGGTATCAGAGCAGTGGTTAGATAACCAGGGAAGAGTGAAGGGTAGCCTTTAGAGACAAGTTGGCTAGGTATTCATTTAGGCATGCTTATGCATGTGATGCATATGGTTGTATACGTGTTATACTAACATGCTTTGAATATTTTACTCTTGTTATCTAACGGCTTATATTATGAACTGCTTTTGGTATTGTTGTTAACTATTGTGTTGCAGCATGGCGGACCTCAATGAAGAGGTAGGAGATATGGACAGTAGACATGCCAGTATTGCTCAGCCGAACCCCTTACCACCACCTGCTGTGGGCGTGGAGCCCAGTGTACAGATATTACTGCCAGGGGAGCTCAGTTTGAAGCAGTTTCTGAGTTTCCATCCGCCCATGTTTGAGGGGACTGAGTCTGGTGAAGTAGCTGAGGAATGGTTGGAACGTATAGAGCAGATACTTGTGACTGCACCTTGTGCACTCACGGCATGGCTGAGGTTAGCAGAGTTTCAGCTGGCTAAGAAGCCTGCTATGTGGTGGAAGACCACCGTGATGGAGCTGAGAGCTCTAGGTATGGCAGTTGACTGGACTGTATTCCGGACCCGGTTCCTTAACCGGTATTTCTCTGCAGCTGCCAGACAATTGAAGGAAGATGAGTTCAACAGTTTGAAGCAGGGTAGCATGTCCGTAGCAGACTACGCTATGCAGTATTCCTCACTGCTGAGGTATGTACCTCATATTGCTGTCAGCAGCCATGCCAAGATGAGGAACTTTCTGAAAGGTCTGAGGCCGGAGCTATTCGATAGGGTTATCTCTAACAACCCCAGCTCGTTTGACGACGCCCTGACACGGGCAGAGTTGGCAGAGATTGCCGTAGATGCATACAAGGATGCTGTACCCCCTTTTGTACCATCACAGAGGCCTACTACTAATAGTCTGAAGCCACGAGGGGATCATTTTAAGGCTCGTGGGGCCTCATCATCCTCCAGGTTTAGTGGGAAGAAGTCTCATGGACAGAAACAGAACACCCGGGGGCATCCACAGGGAAACAGGACAGAGGTAACCAGGTGTACCAACTGTGGAGGATGGCATTTGTTACGTGACTGTCGAGGTTGCTATATCTGTGGCAAGATGGGCCACATAGCTCGGGGTTGCCCCAATCGGGCAGTTCAGACGGATTCAGGGCCGAATAGGCCAAGGTTTGATGCTGGGAGGGCACCACAGAGGCAGCAGTTTGCACCACGACCCCTGGGAGGTCAGACGACAGGACCGCCGCAGGGACAGGTGTATGCACTGACCAGGGAGCAGGCCGAGGCAGCCCCAGAGGAGGTCATTGCTGGTACGTGTCATTTACTTACGTACCCTGCACTTATATTGATAGATACAGGTGCTTCCCATTCCTTTGTATCTACTGCCTTTGTGGAAGGACACCATTTGTGCTCGTCTCTGTTACCCACGCCTCTCATGGTCTCGACACCCACGGGGAAGCATGTGATTGCGGATCGACAGTTATCAGATTGCCTCATTTATTTTGAGGGCAATGATCTGAGGGCCGATTTGATTCAGTTAGAGATGGCAGACTTTGACTGCATTATCGGCATTGATGTGTTGAGCAGATACCGAGCTATGGTAGATTGCCAAAAGAGGATGGTTCGTTTTCTGTCTGATCAGGGGTTCCAGTGGACTTTTTATGGGGACGGCTCTCGTCCAAGGATACCAGTAATCTCGGCGGTTAAGATGTCGCGGTTATTGGAACGTGGTCATACTGGGTACCTTATTTATGCTATGAATGCTTCAGAGGAGAAGGAAGTGAGAGCCGAGGACATTCCAGTTGTGGCGGAGTTCAGTGATGTGTTTCCAGATGAGATTCCGGGATTTCCGCCAGTCAGGGATGTGGAGTTTGCTATTGAGCTGCTGCCAGGGACATCAGCCATTTCTCGTGCCCCATACAGGATGGCACCGGCAGAGCTGAGGGAGCTGAAGGTACAGTTACAGGAGCTCCTCGACAAGGGATACATCCGCCCTAGTGTATCGCCTTGGGGTGCGCCAGTCTTGTTTGTGAAAAAGAAGGATGGATCAATGCGTCTGTGCATTGACTACAGGCAACTGAACAAGGCTACAGTGAAGAACAGATATCCGCTTCCGAGGATTGATGATCTGTTCGACCAACTTCAGGGTACGGAGGTGTACTCCAAGATAGATTTGAGGTCAGGCTATCACCAGGTACGGGTTAGAGCTGGTGATGTTCAAAAGACGGCTTTTAGAACTCGGTATGGGCACTATGAGTTCTTGGTGATGCCGTTCGGTGTGACAAATGCACCTGCAGTCTTTATGAGCCTGATGAACAGAGTATTTCAGGAGTACCTCGATCAGTTTGTGATCGTGTTTATTGATGACATCCTAGTCTATTCGAGGAATGAGGAGGATCATGCCGATCATCTGAGGATAGTACTCCAGATCCTCAGAGATCATCAGTTATACGCCAAACTTAGCAAGTGTGAGTTTTGGCTGAACAGTGTTGCATTTTTGGGCCATATCATATCACGAGAGGGGATATCAGTAGACCCGAGGAAGATAGAGGCAGTTATGGATTGGTCTACCCCTACTTCAGTCAGTGAGATTCGAAGTTTTCTTGGTCTGGCTGGCTATTATCGACGTTTCGTCGAGGGTTTCTCAAAGATCGCCAAGCCACTTACACAGCTGACTCAGAAGGGAGTCCCATTTTGTTGGTCAGAGGCTTGTGAGCAGAGCTTCCGGGAATTAAAGCACAGGCTGACTACTGCGCCAGTTCTAGTGATACCCAAGGAGAACAAAGGATTTGTTCTTTATACCGATGCATCTCTACAGGGATTAGGGTGCGTGCTGATGCAGGACAGACATGTAGTGGCTTACGCTTCAAGACAGTTGAAGCCACATGAGACGAGGTATCCAGTCCATGATCTGGAGTTGGCAAGCTATAGTGTTCGCCTTGAAGATATGGCGACACTACTTATACGGTACCTCATTTACCATCTTCACTGATCACAAGAGCCTGAAATTCTTGTTTACACAGGCTGAGCTGAACATGAGGCAGAGGAGATGGATGGACCTGCTGAAGGACTACGATTGTGAAATCGAATATCACCCGGGAAAAGCAAATTTGACAGCCGACGCTTTGAGTCGGAAGGTGAGGAGCACAGCAGAGGATGCTATGTCTCTGTCAGCTATGTTTGGCTCCTACTGCCATTTGGGATTCGATTATGATGTATCTTCTTCACCAGTACAGGTTTTGACCTTGCTAGCTGAGCCTGTTATATTTGATCACATCAGGAAGGCTCAGGGGACCGATGTAGAGGTTCAGAGATGGATGTTAGTGGTTCATTCAGGACAGCCATCGAGATTCAGAGTGGCTGATGACGGTTCTCTGAGGCTCGGCGACAGATGGGTGGTTCCAGATACAACCGAGTTGCGCCAAGGTATATTACAGCGAGCTCATTGCAGCAGGATGAGTGTCCATCCAGGTGGGAAGAAGATGTATAAGGATCTACGCAGCCAGTTCTGGTGGAGGCGTATGAAACAGGATGTCACCTCTTTTGTCAAGCGTTGTTTGATTTGTCAGCAAGTGAAAGCTGAGAGACAAAGGCCTGGAGGTGAACTAAGAAGTTTAGAGGTACCCGAGTGGAAGTGGCAGCACGTATCTATGGATTTCGTGACCCACTTGCCGAGGACTGTTTCGGGTTTTGATGCCATCTGGGTAGTCGTGGACAGGTTGACTAAGAGTGCTCATTTCATTCCCTACTGTATGACCTTCACGCATTTAAGAATGGCGCAGTTATATGTCAAAGATGTGGTGAGACTGCACGGGATCCCTGTTTCGATTGTGTCAGATCGAGATCCGCGGTTTACATCTCACTTTTGGGAGGGTCTGCAGACAGCTCTAGGTACAGAGTTGAGGTTGAGCACAGCCTATCATCCCCAGACGGACGGACAGACCGAGCGTACGATACAGACGCTCGAAGACATGTTGAGGGCTTGTGTGCTGGAGTTTGACACTTCATGGCAGGACTCGATAGCCTTGGTGGAATTTTCTTACAACAACAGCTACCAGGCAAGTATTCAGATGGCTCCTTTCGAGGCCCTCTATGGTAGGCGTTGTAGGTCACCCTTGTGTTGGGATGACATGGACCGTAAGTCGGTTGGAGGACCTGAGTTGATTCAGGAAATGGAAGAGAAAGTTAAGGTTATCAGAACAAAGATGAAGGCAGCTCAGGATAGACAGGCAGCATATGCCAATCAGCGGCGTAGACCGTTGGAGTTTCAGTTAGGCGACAGAGTGTTTTTAAAGATCTCACCCTTCAGAGGCGTAGTACGGTTTGGGATGCGAGGGAAATTATCCCCGAGGTACGTAGGGCCGTATGAGATCTTACAGCGTATTGGTACTCTGGCATACCGGTTGGCTTTACCGCCCTCTCTGTCTGGCATACACGACGTTTTTCATGTGTCTATGCTGAGGAAGTATGAGCCAGATCCCTCACATGTGTTGCAGCCTTCAGAGGTTCAGATTGAGTCCGATGTTTCTTATGTGGAGCGGCCTATCAGGATTTTGGATAGAGCAGACCGCAGACTTCGGAACAAGGTTATTCCTATGATCAAGGTACAGTGGGATCGTAGGGGTGTCGAGGAGGCCACGTGGGAGACAGAGCGACACATGGTGCAGTACTATCCAGAACTGTTTTCTGGTATGCGTTTATGTACTGTTTTATTTCTAGTTAGCAGCATGTTTGATTTCGGGACGAAATCTTATAAGTAGGGGAGTATTGTGATATCCCCGAAATGATTATGTGGGTAATTATGCATTTAAGGGTGGTTAATTATGAACCTATATGTTTAAAGCGTTTGTATGTGGGATTAATTTATTTAATTTGATGATGTGGTTTAGGAAGCATGTTAGGTGTTTTTAATTGTTGTGTTGATGTGGTAGAATAATAAAATATCGAGGAGGGATATTTTTATACATCGTATGAAATACCGGGACACAATTAAACACCACAAACCACCCCACATGCAACCACCCAACCCCCACTTGCAGCCAAACCCACGCCCCTCCCCTGTTTTCTGGGAAAGCAGATTGACTTATAGGCATGTTTGGACTTAGATATTTTGAGTCTTGCCTCTTCCAAAAGCTTCCTTCTTTTTCCCTTCATTTCTCTGCAACTTGGTCGAGTTCCAGGAGAAAAGTGATCGGGTTTCATGCTTCTTTTCATATAGAAAATCGAAGGGCAAAAGTGGTGAGGAGTCACATTTTTTTCCCAGTTTTCAAGTTTCCTGGCATGCTTGTTCTTTGTAGCAGTTTTGGCATGATAGTTTAGGGTATGATGTTATCTTGTTATGAATACCTTTTTGGGATGTTTGTGAAGCCTTTAGCATGTTTAGTTAAGAAACTTGCATGCTTTATGTGCTATATTTATGCTAGAGAAAAGGGCTCCTCGAACACCCGAGCAGAGAAGTACTCTGTTTTCCATGTTAGGAAGGGTTTTACCATGATGTTTCGAAGCATGCTAACTTAGGTTTTGGTTGAACCTTTGATGTGTTTTTATGTATGGTAACTTGTTGAAGGTACCAGTATATTTCCTTGAGCATGTTGCATGTGTTATGTGAAAGATTTAATCATGTGAAAGGTAGTGTTCGAAAATTCTGGGCAAGGTTCAAATGCCCTGTTTTCTGGAAATATATGTGCGAAGAGTACTTTTATGAAGGTGTTATCATGCATGATAAGCTTATATATTGGAGAAACTTTGATGTAAAAACATGCTTGGTAGTTTTGTGAAACCCATGGCATGTTTAGTTGAGCAAGGTTTATGTTATATGTGTTAGTTTTAATAGCATGAAAAGAGGTGCTCAAGAATTCTGGAAATGAAAATGTGCCCTGTTTCCAGAAAAAGTTGATCCAGTACTTGTTTTAATGATCGATGTTTATGCATGTAGGTTTATGCTAAGGGTGTATATTTGGTTTGAATACACTCAGGGTAGTGTAGTTCAAATGCTAGCATGATGGTCTTGGTATGTATATTGTCCTACATGTTAGATTTAAGGGTATGATTATCGGTGTTAAGCAATTCTGGAAAATCGCCGAAGGAACAAGGTTGGCGATCGATCGCCAAGGAGGCAGGATCGATCGCGACGTTCCAGTAAGTTTTGGCGATCGATCGCCAATATAGTCGCGATCGATCGCGGATTGAATTTTTCTGGTATGCGAGGCAGTAGCATCTCGCGATCGATCGGGGCTCATGGGCGATCGATCGCGAGATGATATTAAAGGATTTGTTTGGGTTTTTTATTTGGTTTTGCTTCCGGATTATTATGAGGTGCCTAATATTGTGTTGTGTGGCTATGTAGAACCATCCCAGGTGCCAGCACAACCGAGGAGATAAAGTCGATTGACTCCTCTATCTTTTGAAAGGTACGTAAGCGACGTACGGGCATCCCAACGGTAACATGTACTTTATGTTTGTCTTTATGACACATGATGAATGCAATGTGGTGCATTAAGATTATGATACATGTTTTTATGCATTGTTTTTGCATATGTATGTTGTGAAATATAAGAGGTGTATTTCACGAGTCAAAGTTATCTTAGTAAGGATTTTAATGGCTTACGCTAAAGTCCATTGGAAGCGATGAAGAATTCCGCTTACATGGAGTAGCAACGCTAAAGTCCATTGGAAGCGATGAAGAATTCCGCTTACATGGAGTAGCAACGCTAAAGTCCATTGGAAGCGATGAAGAATTCCGCTTACATGGAGTAGCAAGAAGCATTAAAATGTACTAATGATAAGGGCTCAGGATGAAATAAGGATTTAAGGGAAAAGGAATGTCATGACATTGCATATCCATACATTCATATAATGTGTTTCTATTATGAATTATGGTACAGGGACAACCAATGGGCGATATAAATGCTGGAAATACAGGAAGGACTTGTGTTTAAGATTTGCATTTATGCCTTACTTTCATATTATGTTAAATATGAATTGTGTTATGCTCATGTGTTGGGGGTTGTCTTTGTAGGTACTTTTGTTGACGAGAACCAGGGCCGGGGTTGATATGCTGAGCTGTAAGGAGTGCTACAGGATTAGCATGATAGAGTTTTAGTATAGCTTCTACTGAGTAGAGTAAGACTATGATGTAGTACCTTTGTAGGAAGTATGTCTTTCCTTTTTGGAACTTTTTGGTACTGTAATCTCTAAAGCTCAGGTAAATCAACACGGCACTTTACTCTGATATAATCACATGTATGTTTAGTTCTCTAAATTGCACCTTAATATCTTGATGTGATAACGGGGTCTCACATGAGGTGGTCCTGTCCTCTGTCCTCCACCAGACTGTGGTACACCCTGTGGTCTCTGTTGTACTGTATTCTCTGACATGGGTCCTCTCCTTTGTTGTCCACCCACTTGAGGACAATCACAGATCACATGTCCTGGCTTCCCACAACGGAAACAAACCACTGTATCAAACTGTGGACAATTTCTTTGAAAATGTGGCCCTCCACATTTAAAACATTGTAGTCCTCGTCCACTACCTCCCTTGTGATGCCCCGAAATTAATTAATGGTAACTTGGACATTAATTATGTTTATATGTGGGATCATGGTTTCATGGATTTATGTGTTGGGTATTAAGATGTTAACATGATTAATTGTGTTAAATTATCAAATATGAGGAAGATATGATTTTAAATGAAGTTTAGAGCATTGTTGTAAAATGCTTTTAAAATACCAAATTGGGTATTTTATACATCATGTTAAGTTTGGGGTACAATTTTAATTAAGAAAAAGTAAACCCCCTTTTTAAATCCCCTACCCATCACTTTAACCCCTTTACCTTTCACTTTATTAAAAACCCCCAAATCACTTCCCAACCCCAAACCCTACCCCATTTTCGAAACTCACCAAAAGAGGAGGAGAAAAGTTCCACAAAATCCTTATTTGTGTGATCTTTGCTAGGATTTGGAGCCTACAAGAGGTATGGAACCATTCCTACAAGTTTTATGATGTTTGGTGTTGAAATGGGTTAAGTTTTGATGTTTTATGTGGGTTTATTTGGGGTATGTGTTGTTTATGGTTGGGGTATGATTTTTTGAAGTGTTTATGTTGGTTTTAGTGGGTTATGTTGTTATTGAAGTTATGAGGAAGTTTGGTTTTGGGGTGGCATGTGGAAGAGCTTGAAAAATGAGCATTAATGGCGAAAATTCGATGTACAGCACTCGGCGATCGATCGCCCGTCCTTGGCGATCGATCGCGAGCGTCCAGTACCAGCCAGAAGCATTTGGCGATCGATCGCCACTTTTGGGCGATCGATCGGCGGGCCTGGCGATCGATCGCGCCAAATGTGGCGATCGATCGCCAAGAAGGAGATTTTGGCCCCTCGTCCAGTGCGATCTCGCGATCGATCGCGCCTGGGCGGCGATCGATCGCGAGCTGAAGAAAAGTGGATTTTTGATTTTTTGTGGGATTTTTGGATATTGGACTATGTTTAGCTTCTAATATCAATTTGTATGGTTGTGTAGAACCATCCCAGGTGCCCACAACATCCAGGAGATAAAGCTCTCCAAATTCTCCACTTTTGGGAATTAAGGTACGTAAGAGACGTACGAGCATCGGACGGTAAACCATGCCCTTACATATTATGATGATGTTTAAGATGATGTTTACGATGATGACGTTTAAGATGATGTTATGATGATGATATCTATGATGATATTTATAATGATGATGCTTATGATGATGTTACGATGATGATGCTTAAGATGATGTTTATGATAACGATGTTATGAGGACGTCTATAATGACGAAGTTTATGATAAGGTCATACGACGTGTATGATTGGGTAAGACGCCCATGTGGTAAGACACCACCCAAAGTATAGGATTGGGTAAGATGCCCTCGTGGTAAGATGCCACGCAATGTTTATAATATGGTAAGACGCCATATGACTGGGTAAGATGCCCACATGGTAAGATGCCACGCAATGTTTATAATATGGTAAGACGCCATATGATTGGGTAAGATGCCCACGTGGTAAGATGCCACGCAATGATTATGATATGGTAAGATGCCATACAATGGGGTAAGACGCCTCAATATATGAATAAGAGTCAGGGATAACCAAGGAGGTCGGAGGACGACCAATAACTTTTACTTAACTAAGATGTTATGCATTATTGTATGCTTTTATATAATGTTAAGTAAATATATGAATGCTCATGATGTGTTATCCCTGTAGGTACACTTTTGGACCAAAGGCCTAGGGTCGGGTTGAGGAAGTGAGCTAAAGGGAGCATGATGAACGTAGGATGCAGGATTTTGATAGTCTCTACTCTAGGAGTAGTGTAAATCTATAGCTTTAACATTCTTTATAGGGAATGTAATTAAATAACTTTTGAAAACTTTATTTTGGCCTGTAATCTCCTTAGCTCAAGCTACAACCGGAACCCTTAAAAGGTTATAAATGCATGTTCTGTCCAATTTATGTGTACTAAATGATATTAAGGTAGGAAGTCCCTACATTAGTGGTATCAGAGCAGTGGTTAGATAACCCGGGATGAGTGAAGGGTAGCCTTAGCAATAAGTTAGCTAGGTGCTTACTTTCGAACATGTTTTGTGTATAAGTTGCATATGAAGTATATGATGTTATGCTAACATGTTTTGTTTATCTAACGAAGTATTATACGAACTGCTTTTGGATCTTGTTGTTATCCTTGTGTTGCAATATGGCAGCAAATGTGGAGGTAGGTGACGCAGTGAGCGTCAATGCAAGCGCGGGGCGTACGAATCCCCTACCCCCGCCAGCTTTTGATGATGAACCGGCCGAACAACAGTTGTTGCCAGGGGAACTAAGCCTAACTCAGTTTCTTGCTTACCGACCCCCAACCTTTGAAGGAACCGAAACTGGGGAACGAGCTGAGGAATGGTTAGAAAGAATAGAGCAGATCTTTGTGGCAGCCCCATGTGCAAAGACAGCATGGATACGGTTAGCAGAGTTCCAGTTGGCCAAGAAGGCGCTAATGTGGTGGAAGACCACTGTGGTAGAGCAAGAGGCTCAAGGTCATGAAGTTAACTGGAAAATGTTTCGAACTCGCTTCCTGAACCGTTATTTCTCGGCTGCAGCACGACAGGCTAAGGAAGATGAATTCACTCACCTCAAGCAAGGTAATATGTCGGTATCGGATTATGCTCTTCAGTTTTGCTCCTTGCTCCGATATGTACCTCACATTGCCACAAGCACGCAAGCAAAGATGAGGAATTTCATGAAGGGTCTGAGGCCGGAGCTATACGATAGGGTGATCACTTATGGCCCTACTTGTTTTGATGATGCACTCTCAAGGGCTGAGCTAGCCAAACTAGGAGTGGGTGCATACCCTGATGTTGTACCACCGTCGGCACCCTCTCAGAAATCCACTCCGGATAATTTGAAGCCGAGGAATGATCAGTTCAAGTCAAGGGGGAACTCCTCAGCGTCAAGGTTTAGTGGTAAGAAGTCCGACAATAGGTGGAAAGGAAATCGAAGAGGATGATGCCCCATCTGGAAGGGGGCAGTCTCAGGGAGACAGATCCGGGAAGATCCAATGCACTCTTTGTGGGCAACCACATCTGGCGAAAGACTGTATAGGGTGCTATGTTTGTGGCGACAAGGGCCACTTTGCTAGACAGTGTCCCAACAGGGGAAGTCAACAGGGTTCTGCGGGGAGGCCTGCAGATAGGACAGCACAGCACAGACCACCCTTTGTACCGAGACAGCATGGAGGTCAGCCCATGGGGCCACCTCAAGGACAAGTCTATGCACTGACAAGGGAGCAGGCTTCAGCGGCTCCGGAGGAGGTTATAGCGGGTACGTGTCTTTTATTTACGCACCCTGCTTTTATATTGATCGACACAGGTGCGTCACACTCTTTTGTGTCGACAAGTTTTGTGGAAAGGCACCACTTATGCACTTCTCCGTCGCCCACGCCTCTTATAGTCTCGACCCCCGCTGGAACAAGTATGATTACTGATCGGATCGTCTACAACGGCCTCATTTATTTTGAGGATAAGGAACTAAGGTCAGACTTGATTGTTCTGGGAATGTCAGATTTTGATTGCATTCTGGGCATTGATGTTCTGAACAGGTATCAGGCAGTTGTGAACTGCAGGCAGAGAACTGTACGGTTTAAATCCGATATGGGAGTTCCATGGACGTTCTATGGGGACGGTTCTCACTCTAAGATCCCATTGATATCTGCTGTCAAGATGGCGCAGTTGTTGGAACGAGGTCATTCAGGATATCTCATTTATGCCGTCGATGTTACGGAAAAGAAAGGAGAAGTGAAAGTTGAGGATGTGCCCGTAGTGGCGGAGTTCCCTGATGTCTTCCCGGAGGAGATTCCCGGATTCCCACCGACGAGAGAGGTCGAGTTTGGGATTGAGTTATTACCAGGGACGTCGGCCATTTCTCGTGCCCCTTATAGGATGGCACCAGCGGAGCTAAGGGAGTTAAAGATTCAGTTGCAAGAGCTCCTTGATAAGGGCTATATACGCCCTAGCGTATCGCCCTGGGGAGCACCAGTGTTATTTGTGAAGAAGAAAGATGGTTCGATGCGTTTGTGCATCGATTACAGACAACTGAACAAAGCCACAGTGAAGAATAAGTACCCACTTCCGAGGATCGATGATTTATTTGATCAGTTACAGGGTACGAGGCTCTACAGTAAGATCGATCTGAGGTCGGGGTACCATCAGATTCGAGTGAGAGAAGAGGATGTCCAGAAGACAGCCTTCAGAACTAGGTATGGGCACTATGAGTTCCTAGTCATGCCTTTTGGGGTGACAAATGCCCCGGCTGTTTTCATGAGTTTGATGAACAAGGTGTTCCAGCCGTATTTGGATCAATTCGTCATAGTTTTCATTGACGACATACTCATCTACTCTAGGACTGAAAAAGATCATGTACGGCACTTGAGGACAGTACTTCAGATCCTTAGGGATCATCAGTTGTATGCTAAGCTTAGCAAGTGCGAATTCTGGTTAGACAGCGTGGTGTTCCTAGGCCATGTCATATCTAGCCAAGGGATATCTGTGGATCCGAGGAAGATTGAAGCTGTGATGGAGTGGGCAGCACCCACTTCTGTACCCGAGATACGGAGTTTTCTGGGCTTAGCAGGTTATTACCGACGTTTTGTCGAGGGATTTTCTAAGATCGCTAAGCCATTGACACAGCTGACTCAGAAAGGAGTCCCATTCTTTTGGTCCGAAGCTTGTGAGGAAAGCTTCCAAGAATTGAAGCGTCGTTTGACGACAGCGCCAGTATTGGTGATTCCGTCTGAGGATAAGAGGTTTGCCTTGTACACGGATGCGTCACTACAGGGTTTGGGCTGCGTATTGATGCAAGACAGACAAGTGGTAGCCTATGCTTCGAGACAGTTGAAGCCTCATGAGACCAGATACCCAGTCCATGATCTGGAACTGGCAGCTATCATTTTCGCCTTGAAGATTTGGCGTCATTACCTTTATGGTACTACGTTTACCATTTTTACGGACCATAAGAGCCTGAAGTTCTTGTTCACTCAGGCAGAGTTGAATATGAGGCAAAGGAGGTGGATGGATTTACTCAAGGATTATGACTGTGAAATTGAGTACCATCCTGGTAAGGCAAATTTGATAGCAGACGCCTTAAGTCGTAAGGTGAAGAGTACTGCTGAGGACGTTATGTGTTTATCAGCTTTGATGATTTCTTATTGCCATCTGGGCTATGATTTCGATGTAGACACGTCGCCGGTGCGAGTGTCGACCTTATTGGCCGAGCCAGACGTATTTGAGGCAATCAGGAAAGCCCAGAGGTTGGATGATGAAGTTCAGAGATGGTCATCAATAGTACTTCGAGGTCAGCCAACAAAGTTTAGTGTGGCTGAAGATGACTCTTTATGATTGGGCAACCGATGGGTGGTCCCAGATGCGCCAGGATTGCGTAAAGGAATTTTAGAACGGGCTCATAATAGCCGGTTCAGTATCCACCCTGGAGGAAGAAAGATGTATAAGGACCTAAGTGGTCAATTCTGGTGGAGACGCATGAAGCGTGATGTGATCAGCTTCGTTAAGAGATGTTTGATCTGCCAACAAGTAAAGGCAGAAAGGCAGAGGCCTGGTGGCGAGCTGAAGAGCTTGGAGGTACCTAGGTGGAAGTGGGAGCATATATCTATGGACTTCGTGACCCACTTGCCAAGGTCGGCCTCTGGATTTGATGCGATCTGGGTGATCGTAGATAGGCTGACGAAGGTAGCTCATTTCATCCCTTACAGTATGACTTTCACGTATTTAAAGATGGCCCAATTATATGTACGGGATGTAGTGAGGTTGCATGGGATTCCAGTCTCGATCGTGTCTGACAGAGACCCAAGGTTTACTTCTCATTTCTGGGAGGGTCTCCAGACAGCTTTGGGCACCGAGGTGAGACTAAGTACAGCTTATCACCCTCAGACTGATGGCCAAACGGAGCGTACTATACAAACGCTCGAAGATATATTGAGGGCATGTGTTTTGGAGTTTGATACTCCGTGGCAAGAGTCTATACCTCTGGTAGAGTTCTCCTACAATAACAGCTATCAGGCGAGCATTCAAATGGCCCCTTTTGAAGCTCTTTACGGACGACGATGTAGGTCACCGCTGTATTGGGAGGACTTGACGAGTAAAGCGGTCGGAGGACCGGATATGATTAAGGACATGGAGGAAAAGATTAAGATGATACGCTTAAAGATGAAAGCGGCCCAAGATAGGCAAGCAGCCTATGCAAATAAGCGGCGACGGCCGCTAGAATTTCAAGTGGGAGACAAGGTCTTCTTGAAAATCTCACCCTTCAGGGGTGTTGTTCGATTTGGTATGCGGGGGAAGTTATCCCCGAGGTATGTTGGACCGTATGAGGTGTTACAGCGTATCGGCACTTTGGCTTACCGATTGGCTCTACCACCGTCCTTATCTGGAATTCATGATGTCTTCCATGTTTCTATGTTGAGAAAGTATGAGCCAGATCCGTCTCATGTTTTACAGCCTACTGAAGTGCAGTTAGACTCAGATGTATCCTACGTTGAACGACCAGTCAGAATTCTGGATCGTGAGGATCGCAGACTACGGAGCAAAGTTATACCGATGGTCAAAGTTCAGTGGGATCGTCGGGGTGTCGAGGAGGCTACGTGGGAGACGGAGCGGCATATGATGCAACATTACCCGGAACTATTTTCTGGTATGATTTATGTTTAGTTCTTTTGGGTAAGTGCATGCGATTTCGGGGACGAAATCTTATAAGTAGGGGAGTAATGTGATGCCCCGAAATTAATTAATGGTAACTTGGACATTAATTATGTTTATATGTGGGATCATGGTTTCATGGATTTATGTGTTGGGTATTAAGATGTTAACATGATTAATTGTGTTAAATTATCAAATATGAGGAAGATATGATTTTAAATGAAGTTTAGAGCATTGTTGTAAAATGCTTTTAAAATACCAAATTGGGTATTTTATACATCATGTTAAGTTTGGGGTACAATTTTAATTAAGAAAAAGTAAACCCCCTTTTTAAATCCCCTACCCATCACTTTAACCCCTTTACCTTTCACTTTATTAAAAACCCCCAAATCACTTCCCAACCCCAAACCCTACCCCATTTTCGAAACTCACCAAAAGAGGAGGAGAAAAGTTCCACAAAATCCTTATTTGTGTGATCTTTGCTAGGATTTGGAGCCTACAAGAGGTATGGAACCATTCCTACAAGTTTTATGATGTTTGGTGTTGAAATGGGTTAAGTTTTGATGTTTTATGTGGGTTTATTTGGGGTATGTGTTGTTTATGGTTGGGGTATGATTTTTTGAAGTGTTTATGTTGGTTTTAGTGGGTTATGTTGTTATTGAAGTTATGAGGAAGTTTGGTTTTGGGGTGGCATGTGGAAGAGCTTGAAAAATGAGCATTAATGGCGAAAATTCGATGTACAGCACTCGGCGATCGATCGCCCGTCCTTGGCGATCGATCGCGAGCGTCCAGTACCAGCCAGAAGCATTTGGCGATCGATCGCCACTTTTGGGCGATCGATCGGCGGGCCTGGCGATCGATCGCGCCAAATGTGGCGATCGATCGCCAAGAAGGAGATTTTGGCCCCTCGTCCAGTGCGATCTCGCGATCGATCGCGCCTGGGCGGCGATCGATCGCGAGCTGAAGAAAAGTGGATTTTTGATTTTTTGTGGGATTTTTGGATATTGGACTATGTTTAGCTTCTAATATCAATTTGTATGGTTGTGTAGAACCATCCCAGGTGCCCACAACATCCAGGAGATAAAGCTCTCCAAATTCTCCACTTTTGGGAATTAAGGTACGTAAGAGACGTACGAGCATCGGACGGTAAACCATGCCCTTACATATTATGATGATGTTTAAGATGATGTTTACGATGATGACGTTTAAGATGATGTTATGATGATGATATCTATGATGATATTTATAATGATGATGCTTATGATGATGTTACGATGATGATGCTTAAGATGATGTTTATGATAACGATGTTATGAGGACGTCTATAATGACGAAGTTTATGATAAGGTCATACGACGTGTATGATTGGGTAAGACGCCCATGTGGTAAGACACCACCCAAAGTATAGGATTGGGTAAGATGCCCTCGTGGTAAGATGCCACGCAATGTTTATAATATGGTAAGACGCCATATGACTGGGTAAGATGCCCACATGGTAAGATGCCACGCAATGTTTATAATATGGTAAGACGCCATATGATTGGGTAAGATGCCCACGTGGTAAGATGCCACGCAATGATTATGATATGGTAAGATGCCATACAATGGGGTAAGACGCCCCAATATATGAATAAGAGTCAGGGATAACCAAGGAGGTCGGAGGACGACCAATAACTTTTACTTAACTAAGATGTTATGCATTATTGTATGCTTTTATATAATGTTAAGTAAATATATGAATGCTCATGATGTGTTATCCATGTAGGTACACTTTTGGACCAAAGGCCTAGGGTCGGGTTGAGGAAGTGAGCTAAAGGGAGCATGATGAACGTAGGATGATGGATTTTGATAGTCTCTACTCTAGGAGTAGTGTAAATCTATAGCTTTAACATTCTTTATAGGGAATGTAATTAAATAACTTTTGAAAACTTTATTTTGGCCTGTAATCTCCTTAGCTCAAGCTACAACCGGAACCCTTAAAAGGTTATAAATGCATGTTCTGTCCAATTTATGTGTACTAAATGATATTAAGGTAGGAAGTCCCTACATCCCTTGAGACTGTCCCTTAGCTTTTCGGTCATCCCCTTTCCGTGGTCCAAAACGTTTCCCACTAAACCTAGATGAAGATGCACCACCTCGTGGTGATTTAAATGGTTCTCCTCTCGGTCTCATACTGTCAGATGTAGGTGGTTGGGCTTGTCCAACATCTTTGTATACTCCTACAGCAATCTCAGCCATCTCGGCTCTAGTCAATGCTTCTTCATATGATGTAGGGTTATTGGACATGACCCTATCAAACAATTCAGGCCTCAAACCTTTCACAAATTGTCTGATCTTTGCCTTTGTGTTTACAGCAATATGTGGCACATACGGGAGTAAGGAAGAATAATGTACATCATAGTCCGATACTGTCATTGCTCCCTGTCTCAAGTTTGTAAATTCATCCTCTTTCCTCTGTCTTGCAGCAACAGAGAAATAATGCTCAAGAAATTTTGTTCTAAACACATCCCAGTTCACTGTCTGTCCTTGAGCCCTCAGCTCAAGCACTGTGGATTTCCACCACATCATAGCTTTCTTCGCTAACTGAAATTCAGCTAAGCATAACCAAGCAGTCTTGGCACACGGTGCTGACACAAATATCTATTCCACGCGTTCCAGCCACTCCTCTGCCAGTTCCCCTGATTCAGTCCCCTCAAACCTGGGTGGTTGATAACTCAGAAATTGCGTCAGAGTCAATTCTCCAGGCAACAGTACCTGTTCCACTGGCCCTTGCTCAATCGGTGGTGGTGGCACAGGCGCCATTCTTACACTAGCATTGCCACTCATGGCATCCCCAACATCCTCATGATACCCTCTGTCTGTCATAGCTGTAGATCAAGGGTTAACAATAACATTCACAATTATATAACATGTTAGAATAACATCATATTCCAAATCCTAACATGATATTACCATTCTCAACATGTATTCAAGTGTTTAGGTAACTTCCTAAGACACTTCCTCTACCCATGTTCATCCCGTTCTCGAACCACTGCTCTGATACCACTAATGTGGGGTCCTCGTTACTTAATCCATTATGTATCATGTTAACATACATATGTGAGTTTGAATTAAGTAATAACAAGCACTGATTAAGAGTATCGTACTAGTTAAGTTGTTACAGGGTTTATAAAACCTATCCACTACACATCATATGTACAAACAACAACCTATTACAAGATAACTCCTAGGCAGTGGTTCAGCTCGCAGCGGAAAATGACTCACATCCCGTCTCCCCACGTCTATGAGTCCCTACAGAAACATTCACACAACATGAGTATAGATAACAACTATCTCAGTGCGATATCAAAAGAATAACAAGAATGATAAAGCACAATAAAATCATTAATAGTGAATGCTCTGTTTCATGCATCAACAAATGCACTATGTCATGACATGTCTCAACAATCACCCTATTATCACGAGCCCCATATGATATGCCTATTCAGCTCAATATGTCAGTGGAACTACATCACATCTTCATATTAGCAGCACATATCATAGTACCGTACTCATATGTGATAATAGCCCGAGTATATACCCAAACCAGGCGTATATCTCTCAGGCCAAAGCATATGTAGTATATCTATCGTGGCAACGATCCCAGCCAAAGCATATACCAAACCGGGCATATCTATCAAGGCAATGATCTTACCAAAGCATATACACATATCTATCAAGGCATCCATCCCAATCATATGAAATCCATGTATGTACATGCATATGATACTACCAATCATATGACACAAAACTAACATAAATCATAAGATATCAAAATCATAACATCATCATCACATAATATCTATACTCTGTACGTCAACACGTACCTGTACTGCGACACAAACGAGTTAAATTAGGCGTCACTAGCTAATTGCCTCGTTGTCCCGTCCCCTGAGATGATGCTACAACAATGCCAACAATATATCATGTTATCATAGGCATTAAAATCAAATTCTACAAAAATATAACATTTTTCAACATTCCTAAAGCACCGATCGATCGCTACCATTACCGATCGATCGCCAAAACATTCTGTCTCCTCGCGATCGATCGCAACAACTTGGCGATCGATCGCCACAATGCTCTGTTCATAGCGATCGATCGCTACAATTTCACCGATCGATCGCCACACATTTTCACCGCCTTATATTTTGGCTGTCTTCGGCGATCGATCGCCATACAAGTACCGATCGATCGCTGATGCCCAGAAAGTTTAGAGCATGGCGATTTTCAAGTTTATCTCCATGGTTCTTCTCCTATAACTCAAATTGAACCAATTCAACATGTTTCTTGCACTCTCTAGGAACATATTAACATGTTTCTATCATCATAGAATCCAATTACTAGCATATAAACATGATATGATTCTTCACATGAACATTTGATATTCTACTTCTCATACATCAACACCAAGACATAATTCAAGTGTAAAACCATGAATTCCTTACCAAGATGGTACAATTGCACTTTACACAACTTCCTAGCTCAATTCACAAGTGAATCCCAAGCTCAAACCAACAAGAACTTGAAAGAGATGGAGAGGAGCTTGTGTAGTGTTTTAGTAGGTGTAAAATGGTGTATTGTGAGGTTAAGCTCACTAATCCCCTTCATATAGCCACTTGCTATAATGACATGACAACTAACATAAACATGTAAATCCAAACTCAAATTCACATGCTAATGCAACCTTAAATGAAAGGCAAAGGCATATGAAATTCAAATTCAAATGCAACTCCAATTTCAATGAAATTCACATGCTTAATCAAAGGCCTACTAGTTCATGTTGCTTGATATGTTCTTATTCAAATTATTATACACCACCATGTTTCATTCTTTACCATATATCATTCCATACATGTATTCATTCTTTCTTGGTTCCACCCGAACCCCCATTATTATACCGCCAATGGATATAATTAAACCATAATCATATCACACGTGTATAAAACAAATCGAGGCATTACATCGAGGATCTAAAGCAAAAACAACTAGAAAAAGTTCAGGAATATTATAAAAATATTTTTCCCATTTAACATTCACTGCTACCACAGAAGAGGTTAACTGATAATTATAGAAATTTTCATTTAAGGTAAGTGTCACATTACAACATTTCATCAAAACTAAATGAGATGTAGCATAATAAACTCCAGATAATTGTTCAGTTGCATCATAAAATACCTTCAACATTTCACAGATACTTTTACATACATTCCATTGGTGCGAAAATACATAAATATTAGAGTTTCCACCATGTTGTGCAAAACATGAACACAATAACTCTCTATATTCATATGAATCATTTAGCAATTTATATGTTGAGTTCCAACGTGTGGGTATATATCGTGGAAATTTTCTAGGTCGCATGTCATTAACCTTACAAAAAGTACCCATTGTTTCATCAAACTCGGATGGACCACAAATAAGATAATGCCATTTTAATTGATTGAATACGACTATCTAACGATCTTGATCCATCTTGTACACCTAAGTTGTGATATCCCCGAAATAATTAATTGCAATTTGGGAATTAATTATGATTATGTGATTATTTATGATGTTAATTAATTTAGTGTTGGAATTAATTATATTGGCAAAATGCTTAGTCATATGGTGGGCATGACCTGGTAATGCATTTCGGGGTGCATGTTATGCATTTGGGGAAATTGGGTGTTAACATGGTTTAATTTGTGATGGTTGATAATTATTTGGAAAACATGTGTTTAATTGAGATTTTGGTGCATTTTGGGAAAATGCTTATAAAACATCATGTTGGGGTATTTTATACACCTTGTTAACTAATGGGGTAAATGTTTTATTACAACCTCTTATACCCCATTACCCCCCACTTTACCCATCACTTTACCAATCCCCAAATCACTCTTCCAAACCCTATCCCCAACCCATTTTCGAAATTGGCATAAAAGAGGAGGGGAAATCCTTGCAAAAGCTTGGTTTGTGAGATCCTTGGTTAGATTTAGAGTCCATAAGAGGTATGGAGGGAATTACAACCTCTTATACCCGATTACCCCCCACTTTACCCATCACTTTACCAATCCCCAAATCACTCTTCCAAACCCTATCCCCAACCCATTTTCGAAATTGGCATAAAAGAGGAGGGGAAATCCTTGCAAAAGCTTGGTTTGTGAGATCCTTGGTGAGATTTAGAGTCCATAAGAGGTATGGATCCCTCCTTGATGTCTTAATGGTGTTTGGTTTGGATTTGAAATGTTGTTGGTTGTTTTGAAATGGGTTTGTTTTCGGTTGGTATTATTTTTGGTTGGGTGTTGGATTTTTGATAGTTTTGTGGTGTATTTTGAAGGTTTTTGGTGGTTGCATGTTGTTGGTTTGATGGTATAAGTGTTGGTATGCTTTGGGAAGAGTTTGAGGTGCATTAATGGTGAATTTTCGAGGTACAGACAGCGGCGATGGATCACCCAAGAAATGGCGATCGATCGCACGCGGGCAGTACGCTATCGCTGTGTCAAGCGATCGATCGCCATGATGGGGCGATCGATCGGTGAGTCGAGCGATCGATCGCCCCAAAAATGGCGATCCATCGCCCCAAAAATGGCGATCCATCGCCTAGCGCCAGAAATTGGCATTCCGGGCTGCTGGACCTCGCGATCGATCGGGACTCCACAGCGATCGATCGCGAGATGCCAGAATGGTGTGTTTTGATTATTTTTGTGGGATTTTTGGTATTGGACTATTATTGGCTCCTAATATTGATTTGTGTGAATGTGTAGAGCCATCCCAGGTGGCCACACAGCCTAGGAGATAAAGTCCACAACACACCACATTTTGGTACAAAGGTACGTAGTGAGACGTACGAGCATCGGACGGTAAAACATATTTATACGCATTGAATTGGTTATGGATTATGGTTGCACACATGGAGTTAATTATGCATTATGGTTGCATACTGTAAGGACCCCAAGCCCTTAAACCTTGATTAGTGTATTAACCACTATGTGTGGTACATGCTTTCTATAAAAAGTCAATCGGGAAGCTCTGATGATACTTAATCATTGCCTGTCAATGAAAGACTCATATGTTTGCCCTTTACCAACCCCTTGGTGCCACTTTTCACATCATAAGAGCACATAAACAATTTGTTATGTCATACAACATTAATCCATCATGCATAAATATGTGCTATCAATAACTTCCTAGGCCCTTAACAGCCCCAATGAGCAACCACTGCTCTGATACCACTAATGTAAGGTCTTCCTACCTTAATATCATTTAGTACACATAAGTTGGACAGAACATGCATTTATAACCTTTTAAGGGTTCCGGTTGTAGCTTGAGCTAAGGAGATTACAGGCCAAAATAAAGTTTTCAAAAGTTATTTAATTACATTCCCTATAAAGAATGTTAAAGCTATAGATTTACACTACTCCTAGAGTAGAGACTATCAAAATCCTGCATCCTACGTTCATCGTGCTCCCTTTAGCTCACTTCCTCAACCCGACCCTAGGCCTTTGGTCCAAAAGTGTACCTACAGGGATAACACATCATGAGCATTCATATATTTACTTAACATTATATAAAAGCATACAATAATGCATAACATCTTAGTTAAGTAAAAGTTATTGGTCGTCCTCCGACCTCCTTGGTTATCCCTGACTCTTATTCATATATTGGGGCGTCTTACCCCATTGTATGGCATCTTACCATATCATAATCATTGCGTGGCATCTTACCACGTGGGCATCTTACCCAATCATATGGCGTCTTACCATATTATAAACATTGCGTGGCATCTTACCATGTGGGCATCTTACCCAATCATATGGCGTCTTACCATATTATAAACATTGCGTGGCATCTTACCACGATGGCATCTTACCCAATCCTATACTTTGGGTGGTGTCTTACCACATGGGCGTCTTACCCAATCATACACGTCGTATGACCTTATCATAAACTTCGTCATTATAGACGTCCTCATAATATCGTTATCATAAACATCATCTTAAGCATCATCATCGTAACATCATCATAAGCATCATCATTATAAATATCATCATAGATATCATCATCATAACATCATCTTAAACGTCATCATCGTAAACATCATCTTAAACATCATCATAATATGTAAGGGCATGGTTTACCGTCCGATGCTCGTACGTCTCTTACGTACCTTAATTCCCAAAAGTGGAGAATTTGGAGAGCTTTATCTCCTGGATGTTGTGGGCACCTGGGATGGTTCTACACAACCATACAAATTGATATTAGAAGCTAAACATAGTCCAATATCCAAAAACCCCACAAAAAAATCAAAAATCCACTTTTCTTCAGCTCGCGATCGATCGCCGCCCAGGCGCGATCGATCGCGAGATCGCACTGGACGAGGGGCCAAAATCTCCTTCTTGGCGATCGATCGCCACTTTTGGCGCGATCGATCGCCAGGCCCGCCGATCGATCGCCCAAAAGTGGCGATCGATCGCCAAATGCTTCTGGCTGGTACTGGATGCTCGCGATCGATCGCCAAGGACGGGCGATCGATCGCCGAGTGCTGTACATCGAATTTTCGCCATTAATGCTCATTTTTCAAGCTCATCCTCATGCCACCCAAAACCAAACTTCCATATAACCTCAATAACATCATAACCCACTAAAACCCACATAAAACACTTCAAAAACCATACCCCAACCATAAACAACACATACCCAAAACAAACCCACATAAAACATCAAAACTTAACCCATTTCAACACCAAACATCATAAAACTTGTAGGAATGGTTCCATACCTCTTGTAGGCTCCAAATCCTAGCAAAGATCACACAAATAAGGATTTTGTGGAACTTTTCTCCTCCTCTTTTGGTGAGTTTCGAAAATGGGGTAGGGTTTGGGGTTGGGAAGTGATTTGGGGGTTTTTAATAAAGTGAAAGGTAAAGGGGTTAAAGTGATGGGTAGGGGATTTAAAAAGGGGGTTTACTTTTTCTTAATTAAAATTGTACCCCAAACTTAACATGATGTATAAAATACCCTACTTGGTATTTTAAAAGCATTTTACAACAATGCTCTAACTTCATTTAATATCACATCTTCCTCATAATTGATAATTTAACACAATTAATCATGTTAACATCTTAATACCCAACACATAAATCCATGAAACCATGATCCCACATATAAACATAATTAATGTCCAAGTTACCATTAATTAATTTCGGGGCATCACACATACATGGTCTTGGTTATGCATCATGGTTGCATACATGGTTTGGATATGCATTATGGTTGCATGTGTATATTGGATGCATTGGTGCATGTGATTGTGAGTCGAGATTATATTCCAGTGATGAAGAATACTTCCCGCCTTCATGTCGAAGCGATGGTAGAATACTTGCCGCTATCATATTATAGCGATGAAGAATATTTGCCGCAAATATGTCGAAGCGAAGGATCATTCCACTGTCATATTACTATTGCGAGGGATATTATGCCGCTAATATGTCGAAGCGAGGGGTATTAATGCCGCTGTCATGTAAACGCGAGGGGTATTATGCCACTGATATAATAAGACTGGATTTGGCCATTGGTATACATGGAATGGATGCATGTCATGACATACATTATTGGTATTATAATCTATTGATTATGATTGTGGTACAGGGACAACCAAAGGGAGCTTTTAAATGTATTAAATACAGGAAGTGATTCGTATTTACGGTTTATGCATTTGAATTACAATCATATTATTGTGAATATGGTTTATATACATGCTCATGGTTTTGGGGTTGTTTCTGTAGGTACTTTTGGGCGAACGGGCTAAAGCGGGTTGATGCGGTGAGCTTGTGAGGAGCGCTTTTGGTGTAGCAGGCATAATTCTTTTGTGTTGTTTATACTCTAGGAGTAGTGTAAAGCTATAGGATTAACATTCATTGGTTGGGAATGTAATTAATCCCTTTTGGAACTTTATTTTGGCTCTGTAATCTTAACAGCTCAAGGCATCAACACGAACTTCATACTCTATAGATGTATGTTAGCTCTATTTACGCCTTTAATCCACACTTAAGGAACTAGGGTCCTTACATTAGTGGTATCAGAGCAGTGGTTATAGAACCCGGGAACATGTGAAGGGTAGCCTTAGCATGGTTGGCTAGGTGGTTACATTTGGGCATGTTTATGCATGTGGTGCATCTTGGTGTATACAATTGTTATACTAACATGCTTATTATCATTCATGTTATCTAACGGCATAGCATATGTATTGTTTTGGAATTGTTGTTAACCCTTGTGTTACAGCATGGCAGCTATGAACTTGGGGAACCTCAATGAAGAGGTAGGTGTGTATTTCCACCCGCCCTGAGGGGACAGAGACAGGGGAAGAAGCCGGGGAGTGGCTAGAAAGACTGGAGCAGATATTTGTGTCTGCGCCGTGTGCTAGGAAGGCATGGTTGAGGCTGGCAGAGTTCCAACTAGCAAAGAAGTCTTCCATGTGGTGGAAGACGACGGTGATGGAGTTGAGAGCTCAGGGCATGGTGATTGACTGGACTTTTTTCATGACCCGGTTTCTGAACCGGTATTTTTTTGCTACTGCGAGACAGATGAAGGAGGATGAGTTTACTAATATGAAACAAGGGGGCATGACTATATCGGACTATGCCATGCATTATTCTTCACTGTTGAGGTATGTTCCTCATATCGCAACAAATGGGCATGCTAAAATGAGGCACTTTTGAAGGGATTGTGGCCAGAGCTGTTTGATCGGGTTATTACCAACAACCCAACCTCTTTTGATTATGCTCTTACTAGAGCGGAGCTAGCAGAGATAGGAGTGGGTGCTTATCCTGATGCCGTACCCCCCACAAGTTCCATCTCAAAGATCTCCTTCTGATAATCTAAAGCCTCGGGGAGGATCCTTTAAGTCACGTGGGACTTCTTCCTTTTCTCGGTTTAGTGGAAAGCGGCCGGATAGCTGGAAGCAAGGAAACCGGAGGGGTGGTGCATCTACCTTTGGAGGACCAACTCAAGCAAGTAGAGTTGGAGAAGTTAAGTGTCACTTCTACGGAGGGCCGCATTTGATGCATGATTGTTCTGCGTGCTATAGGTGTGGCAAGCCGGGCCACATTGCTCGGCGTTGTCCAAATCGGGAAGGAAAGATGGACCTAAGAGAAGGTGCAACCATCAGGGTTAACAGCAATAGCCATATACGCTATGCATCAACATTCAATACATAATAAAAACACATTATAAGAATGTATGGTTCACAAATAAATGTCATGACATCCTTCCTCCTTAAATCCTTATTTCAATCCTGAGCCCTTATCATTAGTACATTTTAATGCTTCTTGCTACTCCATGTAAGCGGAATGCTTCCTCGCTTCCAATGGACCTTAGCGTAAGCCATTAAAATCCTTACTAAGATAACCTTGACTCGTGAATTTCAATCCTGAGCCCTTAACATTAGTACATTTTAATGCTTCTTGCTACTCCATGTAAGCGGAATGCTTCCTCGCTTCCAATGGACCTTAGCGTAAGCCATTAAAATCCTTACTAAGATAACCTTGACTCGTGAAATACACCTCATATATTTCACAACATACATATGCAAAAACAATGCATAATAACATGTATCATAACCTTAATGCATCACATTGCATTCATCATGTGTCAACAAGACAACATAAAGTACATGTTACCTCGGAAATATCCCTTTACCTGATTTTCTTAAAACCAGCTTCCTTGGCACATAACACACGGAGTGCCAGACATCCCTATTAATGCCATCCTATCGTGTTCCACACGATTCCTGCAACCACAATGGTTAGCAATACCACTTTTCATATCATAATAGCACATAAACAATTTGTTATGTCATACAACATTAATGCCATCATGCATAAATATGTGCTATCAATAACTTCCTAGGCCCTTAACAGCCCCAATGAGCAACCACTGCTCTGATACCACTAATGTAAGGACCCCCTTAGCCCTTAACCCCTAATTAGTGTATTAACCACTATGTGTGGCACATGCTTTCAATAAAAAGTCAATCGGGAAGCTCAGATGATACTTTACCAATGAATGTCAATTACAAAATTTTCCTTTAATACTCAATGTTATAAGATCATCATCCTAACAATAAAAGACTCATATGTTTGCCCTTTACCAACCCCTTGGTGCCACTTTTCACATTGTGAACTTTTATAAAAATTTGGGCAGAGTCTCCCCATAAATAGAGCTATCCCAAAGAAAAAGCACAACACATAACATTATTCCCGGCCAGGGAACACATAATACTCATCATAATGCAGTAATACCAGTAAATTCCCAGCCAGGGAAGACACCACACATATGACGACAACAGTGGGTTTCAACACCCACATAATACACCAATGACTCTCATATCATTTAGCAATTTAACCTCTAATTGCATGCAACCTCAAATGAAAGAGAGAAAGGCTCATGCCTTTATATACAATCCATATACAAGTAAAATCGTGCTCACATGCGAGCATCATGAATATGTATAAAATCCTCAGGTGTATATAGGTACTCTATACGATACCGTGCTCCATCAAGCCCTGGTACCACGATCCTGGGAGTACCTCAAATCAACAGCTCGAGCTCAGCTCCACAGCCATCGATGTACCTGTTCACCTGTCCCAACAGAGACAGCCCCCAACGGGGTGAGCATACCAATACACAAAATCCCATAATCACAATAATGAAATTCATAATTTACAACAAAGGTAAATACAAATGAATTTAAATGATACTCCCTGGATGGCAACCTCATCCGGGATTCCGTGTACTGTCCCTGTCCTCAAAATCATCAAACTCATCAAATCTCAAAAATCAGTAAATCAACACATTGATTAACTCATCGCATGCCTAATCCTCGAATATCAACAGATAGTGATTGAAAATTCATTAAACATGCAATTATAGATATCTCAATATCTAATACTGATTTCACAACCTCGCTATCAATCACAGATAGCTCAAATGCCTAGCATTTGTTTTACCAATCCTTCATTATACCTAGACATCTCAAATGTCTTATAATGAATACATATGAACCCAGTACCCCTTATATCTTGTAAGAGTTATCCTACTCTAGTGTCACGCAAGCTACAAGCGGCGATATCAAGATTTGGTCGTTCCTTGGCTATATCAACATATATGTATAACCATACGCACAATATTCAATGAAATCAAAAATACCTTATGCATTTCACATATATAGTAATGCTCGTACGTCGCACGTACCTTAAATCTCCGAAGTCCGAGCCAAACCTTGCTCGAGTTCCATGCCCCGAGGAATGATGTGCTAACACGATAAATAATTCACAATTATTTACGAACATGTAACCTATGGTCAAGCACACCCATATCCCTCAAAATATTGTCAACACACGATAATTAACCTTTTAAAAGACCCGGGGCAGGGTACACGCAGGGAGGGAAATAAATGAGACAATATCGAAATTTGTTCAAGAATACCCTACAAAAATCGAACCCTAATCTCACAATTTCGAACCCAATTAAATACCATAATTCATCTAAAATGTGAATTAAGCTATCCAAGCAAGAATCAACACCCCTTGCCAAAAACCCCCAATTTTCGAACTCAAACCCCTTAAATTCGAACCCAAACAAGCCCTTAAATTCGAACCCTTATAATTCATCAAATTCGAACACAATAATGGCAGGGAAATACACGAAAATGACGAAAAAGGGGTAAGGGAGGTTACCCATACGAAGATCGGGAAGAAATCGGACGAAAATCGAAGAACCCTAACTTTTGGGGATCGACGCATTCCTGCCAAATCCGCCTTCAAAACGCGACGAAACCTCGAATTGACGGAGGGGAAAGCTGCGCCTCGACGAGACGAAGCCGGTGGTAGGTCGCATGCGCCGAACGGCGGCGGCCGCACCGCTTTTGCGCGCGGCGGCTGTGCGACGGGAAAAGGGGCGCGAGCGGGGAGAGAGAAAAATGAGGGGCTGAAATGAAATTTCTTTTTAAAATTTTGGGTTCAATTGGTATTTATAGCAAAAATACCCCGAAAAATTAATAGCCCCACAATTACATCGTGATTCATTAAAAATCATCTGTTTTCAAAAACTCTCTCTCTAACTCCAAAACCCCCTACCGGTGCTCACACAGCACCCGAGATCCCGAGACACATCAAAAACCCAACTCTTAGGTTTTTCACCCAAATGAGAATACAATCTCAACCACTGGATCCAACGATCCCAACTACCCAGATAAACGAGCCCAGAAGGCCCAACACCTCGATTAAATTCCAAAACGCCACGTAAAACCACTTTAGGGATTATTAACACTACGGGATTAACACCTATAATCCCTGGTCATCACATTGTTGACCAGCAGACTCCTTTGTTGTCCTGCTTCTGTAATTTATCTCATCATCAACATTTTCATCAATGTAAGTGTTTTCCAGTCGATTGCTCAAGTTGTTGATTTGCAGATTAGATACAGTACAGTCAGTAGGTTCAACAAATTTTACATGCACTGATTCTTGTACAGTAAGAGTTATATTATTAAATACTCTGAAGGCTTTACTAACTGTAGAATATCCAAGAAATATTCCAGCATCAGATTTGGCTTCAAAAGCGGTGAGATGAGTCTTTCCATTGTTGTGAATAAAACATTTGCAACCAAACACATGGAAATAAGAAATATTTGGCTTACTGTCATTCCAGATCTCATAAGGGGTTTTATTTGCTCGCTTATTAATCATTGATCTGTTATGCGTATAACATGCTATGTTGACAGCTTCTGCCCAAAATCTCTGCTATATTTCTGATTCTGCAAGCATAGTTCGCGCAGCTTCTTTCAAAGTGTGGTTCCTACGCTCAGCAACTCCGTTTTATTGAGGAGTTCTAGCAGCAGAGTATTCATGTTTAATACCAAGGTCATCTAGATATGATTCGAGTGACTGATTGGTAAACTCAGTACCTTTATCACTGCGAATTCTATCTATCCCACACGATTTCTCATTTTGGAGATTTTTCAGTAGTTTGATCAGCTTTGGAGTAGCCTGATCTTTGCCACTTAGGAACAGGACCCACATAAAACGAGTGTAATCGTCTATTAACACTAGGGTATACTTCATTCCCCCTAGACTTGTTACTGGTATAGGACCAAATAGATCCATATGCAGCAACTCTAGGCACCGAGAAGAAGATTTACTCCCTTTGTTCTTAAAGGAGGATCTGATTTGCTTACCAAGCTGGCATGCTGCACAGATCTTGTCTTTTGAGAACTCTATATGAGGCAGTCCAATGACTAGATCCAGTTTACGCAGACTGGCAATAGTTTTAAAGTTTAAGTGACTCAAAGGTTTGTGCCAAAGCCAATTTTTGGAAGTATTCATGGCAGCAAAACAAGTAGAGGAGGTAGGCTGGTTAAGGTTCCAATCAATTTTATAAGTGTTCTCATGCCTTCTTCCTACAAGTAATACACTGCCATCAGTAGATTTGATTGTGCATGAGTGCTGGTTGAATTCTACATAGTGACCATTGTCACAGAGTTGACTGATGCTAATTAGGTTATAACATAAATTTTCAACCAACAGAATGTCTTTAATAATAATATTACCATAGATAATCTTACCCTTACCCACGGTTCTACCTTTCGCGTTGTCTCCAAAAGTTATTCTTGGTCCGGTGGTGTCCACCAATTCAGACAATAAGCACGCATTTCCTGTCATATGTCTAGAACATCCGCTGTCCAGAAACCACTCTAAGCTCTGAACTTGATGAATTCTAGATTTCTGCAATTAAAGCGATAGCATGATTGGTACCCAATCCTACTTGGGTCCAGGCAGAATAAGTCCTTTTGGGACCCACACTTGTATAACCCTGAATTGTTTGGGTCTGTGTGTATCCTCAAATGTGTGTGTATTGACTGAAGAAGATGTTCTTGGGTGATACGTGTGACATTGAGTGTATGCGTGTTGTTTAGGTTTTTGGTTTCTGTTTGGAAGCATGTATCTCTTTTGGACAGGCATACAATTATGATACCAGTTAGGTTTTACCTCTCGAGTGGCCTGACCAGTGGGTTTATGTTTATTTCTAAACTTTTGCCCCTGTCTAGCTTTCTCTTTTGGCTCCACATAACCGATACCTTTGTGTGATGCCCGTTCCTTGAAGAGTATTGGCTCAACAGTTTCCTTAACCAACTCACTTGGTTCATATACTGTGCTTGATTTAACAAAATTCATTGTTTAAATCTTGTTTCTTTCTAGACACACTTGAGATTTGATGCCCGATGAATTACTATCATTGTTAGAGTAGCCTATACCGGTAAGATCACCAGAAAGCCTTATCGACTCAAGCATTTCATCCTTTCTGGCAGTAGATGCATTCCATGTGCGAACCATCTTACTGAGTTTCTGGTGTGCACATGTTGCTTCATCCCTTTCTTTCTCGAGCTGACTTACTTTATCTCTCAAGCTTTTCAACTCAGTCGATTGTTCACAATCACATTCGTTGTTCTGCTGTTTTGTTGGGACTTGTTGTTCAGTCTTGTAGTTCTCGAAGGATTCGTACAACATCTGATACTCATTTATCATGTCCTGTAATGCATTCGTGAGCTCAATATGTGTAAATTCAGAAAGGTTAGGATCATTTACTTCACATTCATTGTTGGCCATTAGAAAGTGAACTTCTTCATCTTCACTGTCACTGGATGAGCTGGAAAACTCTTCTGATTCTGATTCTGAGTCAGCCCATTTGTTCTTGTTTTCTTCCGCCACCAATACTTTTTGTTCTCTGTCCCTTCTAGATGATCTTCTGTTCTCTTTTGACTTTCTATAATCCTTGGATCCTTTCTTTTGATCATCCTTCTTCGGTTTAGGACAGTCAGCAATAAAATGTCCTGGCTTAAGACAATTAAAGAATACACGATCATCTTCATCTGATCTATTTTTGAAGGTTTGTCTTCTTGGGTAAGACTGATAGGTCTTTTGGCTCTTCTTCATAAACTTTCCAATTTTTTTGACAAACAGCACCATTGCATCGTTGCAGAGTTTTTCAGGGGTCAACTCTGTTGTGATAGGTAGAGCTTCAGATGCAGTAAGAGCTTTGGTTGGTTGACTAGTGGTGGGTTCATCTTCAATCCGAATACCTAGTTCAAACTCATATGCTTTTAAGTCAGCAAATAAGTCGTGTAGGTCTATCTTCTTTAGATCTTTGGACTCTCTCATAGCAATCGTTTTTACATCCCATTCTCTTGGGAGACCTCTCATGACCTTTAGAGTGATTTCCCTGTTGGATAGATCTTTACCAAGTCTATTGAGTTCATTTATGATTCCGGTTACTCTCTCATCGTATTCACTGAGAGTTTCTCCGGACACCATTTTGATGTTTTCAAACTTCTGTAGGGAAACAGTGAGTTTGTTTTCCTTGGTTTGATCATTTCCTTCGCATAGCTGAGCGATCTTTTCCCAGATGTCCTTTGCCATGTGACACATTTTGATCTTGTTGAACATATTTTTGTCCATTGTTTTGAACAGTATGTCTTTCGCCACATTGTCCAGATTTGCCTTTTTCTTTTCTTCATTTGTCCAGAATGATCTATCCTTCTCGACCATCTGAGGATCACCACCAGAAATTGCCGTTGCTGTATTGACTTTCAAGATCTTCATTGGTCCATCAGTGATGACGAACCACATGTCATCGTCTTGGGCACTTAGATGTGCTTGCATACGAATTCTCCAATCATCATATTCATCCTTCTTGGACATTGGAATCTTGCTGAATGATGCCATCAGTTTTTGGTAATTTCTCAAGATTGAGAAGGCCTAAGCTCTGATACCACTTGTTAGTATCAAGGTAGTGTTTAGAAGGGAAGGGGTTGAATAAACACTAGATTCAATTTCGATTTTGCTCGGGTTAACTGCAGACTGTTAAGTACTGCAGTAGCTTCTCAATATAAGGCAAGTCAGCAGACACTGATTATAGTTCGGAAGACGTCTGCTGGACTTGTGAGGTATAAAACTGAGTAGTAAATAAGCAATAAGTAAATGACACAAATATTGTTTCTGGAAGTTCGAAGCACAATGCTTCTACGTCTCCCCTTCTTCCTTTGTAGGAAGGATTCACTAGAAGACTTGGTTTACACTTTACAGTATACAACCTTCTTAGGCACTCACACAGCTTGGCCTAAACTCCTAGCAATCACAACTTCTTTGTTTGATTACAATAGATTATATGACACTCTCACAAAATAAACTTTTTAGCTTCGAGTGTTCTTGAGCAGCAAACTTCAGTTGGGAATAATCTGTCACAGATTCAGTAGTACTGCTTGTCTGCTCTTTGCTGAACTATTAGAATATCAGTAAGTTGATTTGTGTTGAGGTGTTTCTCTTTGTTTGAATAGATCGTTCAGCTAACCTCTTCATTCTTTGCTTGGACGTATTTATAGGCTCAGTGGTCCAACGTCAGATTTTCTGTATTAGGAAGAGATCAGTTTTCCAAATTCTGATTGTCTTCTTTCCTATTTTGTTAATCAACAGCTCTTTTATTCTGACGTCAATGGTGGCGGAGATATAGCATGGTGCGCCGCTCTGTTGTACCTTTGTCAGAGAATGTTGTACTTATTTTGTCTCGTTGCTTAATGCTCTTACAGGATGGTTAGACTTCTGCTGGCCTTCTTTGTTCAACTGGTCGTTCATCCTTTTGTTACTAGTAGATGTCTTTGTTCAATGTGAGACTATACGGTAGATGTTTGTCCAGTGGATGTCCATCCGGTTGATGTTCATCCGGTAGATATCTGTCCAATGGATGTCCATCCGGTTGATGTTCATCTGGTAGATGTTTGTCCAGTTGATGTCCATTCAGTTGATGCCCATCCGGTTGATGTCCATCCGATTGATGTCTGTCTGGTTGATGTTCATCTGGTTGATGTCTGTCCGGTTGATGTCCATCCAGTTGATGTTCATTCAGTTGATGTTCATCTGGTTGATGTTCATCCGGTTGATGTTCATCCGGTTGATGTCTGTCTGGTTGATGTTCATACGGTTGATGTCTGTCCGGTTGATGTTCATCCGGTTAATGTCTGTCAGGTTGATGTTCATCCGGTTGATGTCTCTCACCCGGTAGGTGTCAGTGTCCAGTTGTAGTTTGTCACCCGGTAAGTGTCTGTCACCCGGTAGGTGTCAGTGTCCAGTTGAAGTTTGTCACTACTAAAACTTAGAAATGTTTTCCCAACAATTAATTTGATGCCTTTTTTCCATTTTCAAGAGGTTGGGACTAGGAGAGCCGAAACCCACCAAAGTTTCACTGCAATTGGCGGATAGATCTATCACATATCCCTGAGGAATCATTGAAGACGTGTTAGTCAAAGTGGACAAATTCATCTTCCCAATTGATTTTCTAGTACTAGATATGAAAGAGGACAGGGAGATACCAATGATTTTGGGCCGACCGTTCCTCGCAACGGGAAAGACAATTATAGATGTCCAACAAGGGAAGTTGATCCTCAGTGTAGGGGAGGATCAAGTTGTGTTTAATGTCTTTAAAGCACTTAAACACTCACACGACGAGCCCATGTGTTTTAGTATTGATATTATTGATGCCTTGACTGTTGATTTGTTGAAAGGCACTTACAAAGAGAAATTGGAGCATACTTTGTGGAAGCCGATAAACAACATGACAAGGAGGAAATTGAGATTATAGCTCAATTGAACAACATCGTTCCTTACATAAAACGAGCCACTGACAATCTTGGAGAGTTAGGAAAAAGAGACATTAAGCCTCAATGGCCATCCATCGAAGAATCACCCACGCTCGAACTAAAACCCCTCCCATCTCATCTCAAGTACGTATCCCTAGATGCTGGAAATTCATTACCAATCATTATTTCTTCATCTTTGACAAGTGAAAATGAGGGGAAGCTTCTTAAAGTCCTTAGGGAGCACAAGAAGGCATTTGGATAGAAGATAACAGATATTAAAGGAATTAGTCCATCGGTGTGCATGCATAAAATTCTGATGGAAGAAACTTTCAAGCCTGTGGTACAACCACAACGCCGTCTCAATCCCAAAATGCAAGAGGTAGTCAAAGCCGATGTCATTAAGCTAATGGATGCAGGTATTATCTACCCTATCTCTGATAGTTCATGGGTAAGTCCTATGCAATGTGTACCAAAGAAAGGAGGCATTATTGTTGTCCCTAATGAAAACAATGAATTGATACCTACTAGAACAGTCATGGGGTGGAGAGTGTGCATTGACTATAGGAGGTTAAATGAATTAACTCGTAAAGATCACTTCCCCCTCCCCTTCATTGATCAAATGGTAGAAAGATTAGCAGGCTATTATTTTTATTGCTCTCTAGATGGGTATTCAGGGTATAACCAAATCGCTATTACGCCAGAGGACCAAGAGCAAACTACTTTCACTTGCCCTTATGGTACATTTGCCTTTAGACTAATGCCATTTGGATTATGTAATGCCCCTGCTACTTTTCAACGATGCATGGTAGCCATATTCCATGACATGATAGAGAAATTCTTAGAAGTATTCATGGATGACTTCTCTGTTTTTGGATCTTCATTTGATATATGTTTATATAACTTGGATTTGGTGTTGACAAGATGCGAGGAGACAAATCTTGTATTGAATTGGGAGAAGTGTCACTTCATGGTCAAAGAAGGTATAGTCTTGGGACATAAGATATACGAAAAGGGTATTGAAGTAGACCGAGCAAAAATCCAAGTGATACAACAATTACCACCACCAACAACAGTGAAAGAAATCCGAAGCTTTTTGGGCCATGCAGGATTTTATCGTCGATTCATTAAGGATTTCTCAAAAAATTCTAAACCTTTATCTCACCTATTAACCAAAGATGCACCTTATGAATTTAATGCTGATTGTGCGCAGGCATTCGAGATTCTCAAGGAGAAACTGGTAACAATACCTGTCTTGGTAGCACCTGATTGGGAGTTACCCTTTGAACTGATGTGCGATGCGAGTGACACAGCGGTACGAGCAGTCTTAGGCCAAAGGAGGAACAAGGTATTTCATACCATCTACTATGCTAGTCGCACTTTGAATGAAGCACAAATGAATTATGCCACTACTGAAAAAGAGCTTCTCGCCATAGTTTTTGCATTTGATAAGTTTCACTCCTATCTATGTCTTGCCAAAGTTTGTACACCGATCATGCTGCACTTAAATGCTTGCTTGCTGTGATATCCCCGAAATGATTATGTGCTTTTAAACATTAATTATGTTATGAAGATTATGGTATTAATTTATATGGGTTGAATTAATAATATTGGGAAAATGCGTTTCAGGGTGCATGTGATATATGTTGGGAATTTGGGTTATGGCATGATTATTTGGGGTGGGTGTTGTTTGTTTTGGTGAAGCATGTTTAATTGGAATTGAAGTATTTTATTGATTAAATACTATAAAATATCATTTGTGGATATTTTAATACATCATGCTAAATACCGGGACCAAAATATAACACATATCATAACCCACCACCCAACCACCCCCCTCAACCCATACCCAATCAGCTGCCCATACCCCCACTTGCCCTCTCCTTTCACTCAACCTCCCTCACTCCTTCTCCCCCCAATCTTTCCCCATTTTTTGTCCAGCATCAGCAGCTAAGAAGGAGAAGGAGATTGGTAAATTTTATTGCTTGGAACCTTGCCAAAAATTGGAGCAAAAGAGGGTGAGGAACCATGTCCTGTTTTGATTTAATATTTGTTTGAGTTCATGCTTTTATTGGTGTGAAAATGGCATGTATAGTAGCTTTTGATGAGATTCTTGTTTTGGAGACTTTCATGGTGTTTTTATGAAGTTCCTAGCATGTTTGTATGGGCATGTTGTGTGTCTTATGTGCTAGATTAGATGGCTTGAAAGGAGGTGTTCGAAAATCTGGGAAAAGAATTAGGATGCCCTGTTTTCAGAAAGCTTGGGTGAGCACTGTTAGAGTTGGGCGATTTTGATGCATGAGGTTTTAAGTTTGGGTGGAACTTCGATTTTAATACATTCATAGTAGTATATTGTAGCCCTTAGCATGTTTGTTCAAGCATGTTATATGTTTTATGTTGAAGTTTGGATGGTATGAAATGAGGTGCTTGGTAATTATGGAAAAATCGCGCACACAGCGTGTGGCGATCGATCGCTACAAACGCAGCGATCGATCGCCGAAGGCCAGTAGCTAAAATAGAAGGCAGGCGATCGATCGCCATAAATGGCGTGATCGATCGCCTCGAGCCAGTGAAGTCTGGTGATCGATCGCCTCGACGCAGCGATCGATCGCCAGATGCTGAATAGTGGAAAATGATGTTTTTGTTGGATTTTTTTTATTTTTGTCTATAAATTGGCATCTAATATTGTGTTGTACACTAATGTAGAGCCTTCACAGATAGCTACACAATGCAGGGGATAGAGTCCTGCCACATACCATATTTTGGAAAGGTACGTAAGCGACGTACGGGCACCCAACGGTAACATGTATTATATGTTCATTATTTGACATACGGTAAATGCGAGTTTGTGCATTATGAGTACGATACATGTTGTTATGCATTGTTGTTGCATATGTATGTTGTGGAACATTTGGTGTGTATTCCACGAGTCAGGGTTATCACAGTGATGATTTTAATGCTTACCGCTTATACCGCTAAAAATGTTGAGCGAGGGGTGTAGGTTCGCTTGCACATGGAGGCGAGGTATTCCATACGAAGCGAGGATAGAAATACCGCTTGTATGAAGAAGCGGGGGAGGGGAGTTCCGCTTATTATGAAGTTATGAAGCGAGGGGCATTAAAATACACTGATGATAAACTGACTAAGGATTGAAGTAAAGATTTAAGAAGTGAAGTTATGTCATGACATTTATTTAAAGCAACCATAATATCATATATTGATTTGATTATGAGTTATGGTAGAGGGACAACCAAAATGGGCATTTTAAATGCATTGGAACTTCAGGAAGTATCATATGCCTATGATTTATGCATTTATGCTTTACATTCATATTAGATTGATATGAACTATGATGTGCTCATATATTGGGGGTTGTCTTTGTAGGTGCTTTTGACACGGAGAAACAGGGTCGGGGTTGCTACGCTGAGCTGTAAGGAGTGCTACAGGATTAGCAGAATAGAGAATTACTTTTGTATAGCTTCTACAAAGAGTAGAGTAAAGCTACAGTTTAGTAACCTCTTGTTAGGAATATGTATAATTCATTTTTGAACTTTTGGTACTGTAATCTCTTAAGCTCAGGATTATCAACACAGCCTAATACTCTGATTTATGAATGATTAGTTCTCTTAATTGCACCTTATAATCTTGTTTAGATAACGGGGTCTTACATTTAGTGGTATCAGAGCCAGGTTAGATAACCAGGGAACGAGTAAAGGGTAGCCTTTAGAAACAAGTTGGCTAGGTATTCATTGGTGGGCATGTTTATGCATATGGTGCATATTTTTGTATAAGTTGTTATACTAACATGCTTTTGAATATGATTACTCTTGTTATCTAACGGCTTATATTATGAACTGCTTTTGGTATTGTTGTTAACCCCTGTATTACAGCATGGCGGCTATTAATCCGGAGAACCCCCATGAAGAGGTGGGAGATGTAGGCAGAATCAATGCCAGTATTGCTCAGTCAAATCCTCTATCGCCACCTGCTGTAGGCGTGGAGCCTAGTGTACAGATACTGCTACCAGGGGAGATAAGTTTGACCCAGTTCTTGAGCTATCATCCACCGCTATTTGAAGGGACTGAGACTGGGGAAGCAGCCAAGGAATGGCTTGAGAGACTGGAGCAGATATTTGTGTCAGCGCCCTGTGCACGGACTGCCTGGCTGAGGTTGGCAGAGTTTCAGTTGGCGAAGAAGTCTTCCATGTGGTGGAAGACAACAGTTATGGAGCTGAGGGCTCAGGGTATGGCAGTGGATTGGACTGTGTTCAGGACCCGGTTCCTTAACCGGTATTTCTCCGCCGCTGCCAGACAAGTAAAAGAAGATGAGTTCACCAACCTGAAGCAGGGCAGCATGACTGTATCAGATTATGCCATGCAGTATTCTTCATTGTTGATGTATGTACCTCACATTGCTGTGAACAGTCATGCCAAGATGAGGCATTTTCTGAAGGGACTGAGGCCAGAGTTATTTGACCGGGTTGTCTCTAACAACCCCAGCTCGTTCGATGATGCCCTGACCAGAGCAGAGCTGGCAGAGATTGGGGTTAGCGTGTACAAGGAAGTTGTACCCCCTTTTGTACCATCACAGAGACCGATCGTTGACAGCCTGAGGCCACGAGGAGACAAGTTTAAGCCTCGTGGGGCTTCTTCATCTTCTAGATTTGGTGGGAAGAAATTTCAGAATCAGAAGCAAGGTAATCGGGGACCAGCTCAAGGAAATATAACAGGAGGGAACAAGTGTGACAACTGTGGAGGATTTCACTTGACACGTGACTGCCGAGGTTGTTATGTTTGTGGCAGGGTGGTCCACCTGGCGCGGGTTTGCCCCAATCGGGTAGGTCAGGCAGACTCTGGGCCGAATAGGCCAAGATTTGACGCCAGGACGGCACCACAGAGACAACAGTTTGCACCTCGACCACCGGGAGGTCAGGCGGCAGGACCGCCGCTGGGTCAAGTATATGCATTGACGCGAGAGCAGGCAGAGGCAGCTCCGGAGGAGGTGATTGCTGGTACGTGCTATTTACTTACGTACCCTGTATTTATTTTGGTAGATGCAGGTGCTTCTCATTCATTTGTATCTTCTGCTTTTGTGGAGAGACACCACTTGTGTTCGTCTCCGTTGCCCACGCCTCTTATGGTCTCGACATCCACGGGAAAGCATGTGATTGCAGATCGACTACTATCTGATTGCCTCATTTATTTTATGGGCAATTATTTGAGGGCCGATCTGATTTTATTGGATATGACAGATTTTGACTGTATTGTCGGTATTGATGTGTTGAGCAGATACCAGGCCGTGGTTGATTGCCAACAGAGGATGGTGCGTTTTCTGTCTGATCAGGGGTTTCAGTGGACCTTCTATGGGGACGGCTCTCGTCCAAGGATTCCATTGATTTCGGCAGTTAAGATGTCGCGGTTGTTAGAACGCGGTCACACATGCTATCTTATTTATGCCGTGGACGTATCAGATGAAAAGGAAGAGTTGAGAATCGAGGATATACCAGTAGTTGCGGAATTCACCGATGTATTTCCGGATGAGATTCCAGGATTTCCGCCGATCAGAGATGTTGAGTTTGAGATTGAATTACTGCCAGGGACTCTGCTGTTTCCCGTGCCCCTTATAGGATGGCACCGGCAGAGCTGAGGGAGCTGGAGGTGCAGTTGCAGGAGCTCCTCGACAAAGGATAAAGTGACGATTAAGAACAAGTACCCCCTTCCGAGGATTGATGACTTATTTGATCAGCTTCAGGGCACAGAACTTTACTCGAAGATTGACTTGAGGTCAGGCTATCACTAGATACGAGTTAGAGCTGATGACATTCAAAAGACAGCCTTTCGAACTTGGTATGGGCACTATGAGTTCTTAGTGATGCCATTCGGGGTGACGAATGCCCCTGCAGTATTTATGAGCCTGATGAACAGAATATTTCAGTGGTATCTTGATCAGTTCGTCATTGTGTTTATTGACGACATTCTGGTTTATTCAAGAAGTAAGGAGGAGCATGCCAATCATTTGAGGACAGTGCTGCAGATCCTGAGGGATCATTAGTTGTACGCCAAGCTCAGCAAGTGTGAGTTCTGGCTGAGCAGTGTAGCGTTCTTGGGTCATATTATCTCTCTCGAGAGGATATCAGTAGATCCCAGGAAGATAAAGGTGGTTATGGATTGGTCTGCGCCGACTTCAGTCACTGAGATCCGAAGTTTCCATGGTTTGGCTGGGTATTATCGACGCTTTGTCGAAGGGTTTTCAAAGATTGCCAAGCCATTGACTCAGCTAACTCAGAAGGGAGTTCCATTCTTTTGGTCGGAAGCTTGTGAGCAGAGCTTCCAGGAATTGAAGCATAGATTGACTTCAGCGCCAATATTGGTGATTCCCAGGGATAACAAGGGGTTCGCTCTCTATACTGACGCATTGCTTCAGGGTTTAGGATGCGTACTGATGCAGTATAAGCATGTTGTGGCTTACGCTCCGAGACAATTGAAGCCATACGAGACGAGGTATCCAGTCCATGATTTGGAGCTAGCAGCTATAGTGTTTGCCTTGAAGATATGGCGACACTACTTATACGGTACCTCATTCACCATCTTCACTGATCACAAGAGCCTGAAGTGTTTGTTTACGCAGGCTGAGCTGAATATGAGACAGACGAGATGGATGGACCTCCTGAAGGATTATGACTGTGAAATCGAATACCATCCTGGAAGAGCAAATCTGACAGCCGACGCTTTGAGTCTGAAGGTGAAGAGCACGGCAAAGGATGCCATGTGTCTATCAGCTATGATGGGCTCCTACTGCCAGTTGGGATTTGATTATGACGTGTCTGCTTCACCGGTACAGGTATTAACCTTATTAGCTGAGCCGGTTATTTATGAACACATCCGGAAGGCTCAGGAGACCGACGAGGAGGTCCAGAGATGGTTGTCAGTGGTTCGTATGGGTCAGTCGTTGAGGTTCAGAATAGCTGAGGACGGTTATTTGAGGTTAGGTGACCGATGGGTAGTCCCGAATTCGCCTGAGTTGCGTCGGGGAATATTACAGCGAGCCCATTGCAGCAGGATGAGTATCCACCGGGCGGAAAGAAAATGTATAAGGACTTATGTAGCCAGTTTTGGTGGAGACGAATGAAACAGGATGTCACCACATTCGTCAAGAGATGTCTAATTTGTCAGCAAGTGAAGGCTGAGAGGCAGAGGCCTGGTGGTGAGCTTAGAAGTTTGGAGATACCAAAATGGAAGTGGGAGCACGTATCCATGGACTTCGTAACCCACTTACTGAGGACTGTTTCGGGTTTTGATGCCATCTGGGTAGTCGTGGATAGACTGACTAAAGTGGCTCACTTCATTCCATACAGTATGACCTTCACGTACTTGAGGATGGCTCAGTTGTATATCAGAGATGTGGTGAGACTGCATGGGATCCCTGTTTCGATTGTGTCTGATCGAGATCCGCGGTTTACATCTCACTTTTGGGAAGGTCTTCAGTCAGCTCTGGGTACAGAATTGAGGTTGAGCACAACATACCATCCCCAAACGGACGGACAGACCGAGCGTACCATACAGACGCTCGAAGATATGTTACGGGCTTGTGTGTTGGAGTTTGATACTTCGTGGCAGGATTCAGTGCCTTTGGTGGAATTTTCTTATAACAATAGCTACCAGGCAAGCATACAGATGGCTCCTTTTGAGGCTCTCTACGGTAGAGGTTGTAGGTCGCCTTTATATTGGGATGATGTGGACCGTAAATCGGTCGGAGGGCCAGAATTGGTCCAAGAAATGGAAGAAAAAGTAAAGGTGATCAGAAGGAAAATGAAAGCAGCCCAGGACAGGCAGGCAGCGTATGCTAATCAATGGAGTCGGCCGTTAGAGTTTCAGTTGGGCGACAGGGTCTTTTTGAAGATCTCACCTTTCAGAGGTGTAGTACGTTTTGGGATGCGGGGGAAGTTATCCCCGAGATATGTTGGACCGTACAAGATCTTACAGCGTATTGGTACTCTGGCATACCAATTGGCTTTACCGCCCTCTCTGTCCGGTATACACGACGTATTTCATGTATCTATGTTGCGGAAGTACGAGCCAGACCCTTCTCATGTGTTGCAACCTTCTGAGGTTCAGATAGAGTCCGATGTTTCCTATGTGGAGCGGCCTGCCAGGATTCTGGATCGGGCAGATTGCAGACTACGAAACAAAGTTATTCCTATGGTCAAAGTTCAGTGGGATCGTAGGGGTGTCGAGGAGGCCACGTGGGAGACGGAGCGACACATGGTACAGCACTATCCGGAACTGTTTTCTGGTATGTGATTTATGTTTTGTTTTGATTTGGGTAAGTGTGATAGGCTTAGATTTTAAGTGTTTTTAGCTGTAATTTCTATCCGTTTTTTGTACTTTTTCCTGGATGAAATTACGCTTTTTGGTGTTTATTTGCTTGTTTCAGGAAAATAGTTTGGAAATAGAAGAAATGAGCTAAAATGAAGAAAACAGGTGAAATCAAGGCGAAAAAGAGAAAAAAATGAAGAATTTGGATTTTCAGAGTTTCGATCGATCGAGATTTTATCTCGATCGATCGATCGAGGCAGAGACTTCAGCAACAAATTTTGAGAATTGTCGATCGATCGGAAAAATATCTCGATCGATCGAGCGAGGCAGTGAGTTTAAACGCTGAAGCGAACAGTGCACCGATCGATCGAAAAAACCTTTCGATCGATCGAGACGCGATTTTCTGCAAATCTGATTTTTCAAAAATTAACGTGATCTTAGGTGGTTTAAAAAGTGAATCTCTTCCATTCCATTCCATATCTCATATCAGACGAAAATTCTCCAAAAAAAGAGAACCCTAGCATACTGAATGAAGACCCATTAGTGGTATCATACGATACTTACTATCGGCGGCAACCGCTCTTTGATGGTTGCTTCTGATGGTCAAGCCGACGACTAGAAATCAGCGCTTCTTGGGATTAGCTATGTTTTATTTTCAATTTTGCATTTAGTTTGTTTTTCTGTCTTGTCGAATTTTTTTGTTTAGCATCCTTGTTTTGCGAGGTACTCAAGTGGAGTGATGAACCCCTACAGCAGTGGAGCTTTCAAAAGCCAAATTTCCTCAATCCTCATGCAAGCGTCTTGATCAGGGGAGTTTACTTTTTCCCTTTTGATTCTTTTAAACATTGAGGACAATGTTTCAGTTAAGTTTGGGGGAGTGGTTTGCATGTTCAACTTGTTTTATCCACATGTTGTGTGCTTAATTGTCACTTGAATCGTCCTTGAGCACTATTATTGATAACAATAATGTAGTAGCGTGAGTAGGGATCGATCCCACGAGGAGATGTGAATCTTTGTGTTAATGAAAATCAAAACAAAAGAATAATAAAGGATGGGGTTGTGAGGTTGAATTATACTAATGAAAATTAAAAACAAAGATTAACTAATGAAAGCGATTCTTGGTATTGGTTGACTCTACCTTGGATATTATCATCTACTTCATCGATTCACAAAAGACTCAATTTTACTTGAATATTCATCAATTGGAAATCTAATTCCTCCCTCACCTTATTCATAGTCAATTAGTCCAAGCGTTCTAATTTAACTTTCACCAATCAATCAATCTCTATATGCATATTCAAGATTAAAATCATGACATCATTCAAAACTAGTGAGCGATGAATCTAAACAACATAAACACAAGCGGTTTATATAATTTAGTCAATGGTTTTCTCTAAGAATTTAATAACACCAACAGCAGGCAATTATCGATCTTAGTTGCTTCTTCAATTAGATTACTCAAACAATCTCTTATTTGATATCCAATTAGCAATAGATTATATGCAAGTTACTAGGTTGTCAATCCAATAAACAAACATCAATCATATCAACAAAATCAGAAAAACAATGAATTCAATAAAATCGATAAACAAAAGCGTATGAATCTCCCCAAGATAAATAAATCCAAGGTTTTGTCTTCCTCAACCAAGAATTAAGACTAGCTACACATTATTAAAACAAAACTATAAATAAAAACAAAGGAAAGAAAACTAATCCGATCTCCGCTCCTCGAGGTGTCAATCCCGCCTTCGCTTCGATCTTCGTAGCCGTTCTTCAACAAAATTGAAAAGAAAATATAAAACTAGTCTCAAATTATTCTACCCTAACTATCTAGATGTTTTTAGGTCGGATTTTCGTGCATATATGATGGAGTAGGTTAGAATCCATATGGGAAGGAAAGAAATCAAGTTTTTACACTTTCCAAAATCCTATTGGCGTAATTACGCCTAAAATGGCGTAACTACGCCTAAATTCCCGTAGCACTGGCGTAGGTACGCCTGAAATGGCGTCTTTACGCCTGATTTTCCATTTTTCTAGCGAGTTTCGTATTTTGGCCATAACTTTCTCATACGTACTCCGAATTCGATGAATCAGCTGTCAACGCGAAGATAACTCAAAGTTCTACAACTTTTCAATGGACCACATTTCCAAAACATGGCTCGAACATATATCAATATGAGGAGAAAAGAGCAACATGTGTCTTGGATTCTGGTTTTTTCCTCTTTTCTTCAACTTTATTGCTTCTTTCATCATTTTAGCTTGATTTCTTCACATTTCCCTACATTTACATAAATATACGATTAGGTAGCATATGTATCAATTTATCCATCAAAATATACCAAATCATAGACAATTAAGCGCAATAGATGTGTCTATTTCTAGTCACATCAATAATAACGGAAACCTTTCACCTTAAGGATCAATTGTTTGATAATTGATTATTCAGACGAATCATTAAAGATAATACAGTTGAACGAAGAGCGAGATAAATTTCTCAAGCGAATTACCTTTGCATGTCCGGAATCCAATTTGTTTTATTTCATTTTTGTGTCTTTTAGTTCTAAGATTGCATTAGTTAATCTACTCCTTTGTTAATCGTAGGCTAAATATAGTTTTGCTAGTCTTATTTGGTAATTATACATTAGTCCATGTGGATTCGACAACCTTTACTTACATTTCACTATACTAAAACTTGACAACCGTGCACTTGCGGTAGAATCGCTTCACACTACACTTTGAAATATTTTCTGTTTAAAAATAAAGCGGTCAAGTTTTTGGCGCCGTTGCCGGGGACTAATCTGTATAATATCATACGAGATTAGTTAATTGTAATTTAGCCAATTTTATTATTGGGTTTTTGTTTTCGTTTTCTTTTTGTTATTTTCGAAAAGAAAAAAAAATTGTAATAAAAAAATTCCAATTTTTTTTTTTAGTATGTTATTTTTTTTCTTGCGAGGTATTTGTGATGCTTCATCAACAAGTCTTCACAAGATTTGCCCAACAATTTACAGAGCCGTTTTATTCGGCATGGGAGAGATTCAATGAACTGGCAGACACATTCAGGTATCACAACTTTTCGAACTATACTCTTCTGCAACATTTCTTCAAAGGTTTGGATGCACAGACACGAGGATGGGTATTCAAAGGAGCACTGGTGAATGGGAGTCCCCTGGTTGATAGAGATGAGGACAGTGTATTACACCTGTTCAATGATATGGCGGACTTTGATTACCACTGGCATTATGATCCTTCCTTGCAAGGTTGTAGAAGGAACGGCTCAATCAGAGAATATGTTATTTAGACTCATGGCATCAACTGAGCAATGTTTAGAGAACCAGACCAATTATATACGTCATCTAGAGCAGCAATTAGCAATCCTAGTAGAAACCATCTCAATGTGCTGCCAAGAGGAGGAGACGAGATCTACAAATCAGGCCTGGTTACATGATGATGATCACTCAACCAATCCAGTTTGGCGGAGTGATCCCACTCATGTGGAAGAATCAAGGGAAGTTGAACCTATGGAAGTTATTGAGCCTACAGTGGAAAAGTCATCTGAGGATATCCTATGGGAAAACAAGCCAAGAGTGATGTTGGAGGATGAGAGTTTCGAGAACCTTGATATGCACCCATCGATGGAGACATGTTATATGCCATATGTGGATACGTATTTCCCATCGATGCCCCCAACTTCACCGCACTACGCCCCCTATGAGATGAAGTCAAGTAAAGAATCATTCTCCCATGCTCACTATGTCATGACAAAGGTTGTTGGAGCGACGAGTTTACACTGGAGACATCTGGTCAATCTTGAGGGCATACTGAATGAAGACCCATTAGTGGTATCATACGATACTTACTATCGGCGGCAACCGCTCTTTGATGGTTGCTTCTGATGGTCAAGCCGACGACTAGAAATCAGCGCTTCTTGGGAGGCAACCCAAGCGTATCCTTTTGCATTTAGCTTTGTTTTATTTTCAATTTTGCATTTAGTTTGTTTTTCTGTCTTGTCGATTTTTTTTTTAGCATCCTTGTTTTGCGAGGTACTCAAGTGGAGCGATGAACCCCTACAGCAGTGGAGCTTTCAAAAGCCAAATTTCCTCAATCCTCATGCAAGCGTCTTGATCAGGGGAGTTTACTTTTTCCCTTTTGATTCTTTTAAACATTGAGGACAATGTTTCAGTTAAGTTTGGGGGAGTGGTTTGCATGTTCAACTTGTTTTATCCACATGTTGTGTGCTTAATTGTCACTTGAATCGTCCTTGAGCACTATCAACAAAATTTGTTTTTTTAGAAAAAGAGTCAATACTTGAGAAATGATGAGTTAGATTTGCAACGGTAATACATGATGAAATTAATCCCCATCTAGATAGGAGTCGTGAAAATGTTTAACTTGTTTGTATATATCTTTTGTTGAGCTTATGTCAAAATTGAGGAATAACTTGAGCACGTTTTGAGTCATGATTGAGTGAAGTATGTATTGAATAAAGTGAAAACTTGTGTTAACTATGATTAGTCTTGAGCATCTTAGAAAACTATACAATCTATTTGAAAGCACTTTGAGGCGAAATTTTATAATTAGGAACTTGACTTGGAGATGATTTAGGCAATCTTTGGACCGTTTGTGCCTTTCACGCTTACCTTGTGTACGTCATTCCCTAGTGTCCCCTCTTGAGCCTTATTGAAAAAAGAATGGTATATGCATTGCGTATGATTAGACCCCCATTCGACATTTTTTGGCTAACTCATTATACCGACCTTGAATTAAGCCTAAATGAAAAATTTTATCCGTCCTCAAGAGAGTATAATGAATCTCATTCATTGCACTGAATTGCTATATGTAGATGAGTTCATTGTAAAATAAAATGAACAAAAGAATGAGCAATAAGAAAAGATGTAGAGAAAAGCCTTGAAAAAATGAAAACATTCAAATAAGACCCAAAGTGGCCAAGGCTAGAAAAAGTTGAAGAGAAGCTCAATGTTGTGCGAACAAGTTTGAACTGATTCTTTTATACTCTCTTCTTTGCATTCATCCTACCTTTTCTTTGGAGCCGACACCAAAAGTCCTAACGCTATAAGCTTTTTAAGACCTTCTGATCCAAGTCTAGGGAATAATTACATTAGTGGAGAAGTGTTGGATAGTAGATTTGTAGAGTATTTCAAAGTAATCTTGACTTTGAGTTTTTATTGCCTAGTTTGATCTTAAAAGATATGTATATAACTCTTGTTTGACAATAGCACACACGCACGTTCTGATGTTGCGATGTATTGTTTAGCTTAGGAGAAAATGCTTCCTGTTGGACTTTGAATGATTCTTATTGATGTATAAGTGGGATTGCTGAGTTTTTACACTGAGTTGTAAAGAAGATTCTTTCAAAGTATTAAGTTTGACTCTACTTTTTGAGCTTTTTGCTTGCTCGAGGACGATCAAGTCTAAGTTTGGGGGAGTTGATAGGCTTAGATTTTAAGTGTTTTTAGCTGTAATTTCTATCCGTTTTTCGTACTTTTTCCTGGATGAAATTACGCTTTTTGGTGTTTATTTGCTTGTTTCAGGAAAATAGTTCGGAAATGGAAGAAATGAGCTAAAATGAAGAAAACAGGTGAAATCAAGGCGAAAAAGAGAAAAAATGAAGAATTTGGATTTTCAGAGTTTCGATCGAGATTTTATCTCGATCGATCGATCGAGGCAGAGACTTCAGCAACAAATTTTGAGAATTGTCGATCGATCGGAAAAATATCTCGATCGATCGAGCGAGGCAGTGAGTTTAAACGCTGAAGCGAACAGTGCACCGATCGATCGAAAAAACCTTTCGATCGATCGAGACGCGATTTTCTGCAAATCTGATTTTTCAAAAATTAACGTGATCTTCGGTGGTTTAAAAAGGGAATCTCTTCCATTCCATTCCATATCTCATATCAGAAGAAAATTCTCCAAAAAAAGAGAACCCTAGCCGCCTCCAAGGAGAGCCATCTTCTCCCGGTTTTCATCCAAGCTTGAGCGTACAACCCAGAGTGCAAGGAAGGAGCAAGAGAAGAAATCACGGTGCAACGCACCGATTCATTCCAGCCGTTTATCGTATTTCTAAACTTTGATTTATTTTATTTTCATTTTCATTTGATGTTTTTGAGGTCGAGAGACAATTAAACTTCTTATGTAATTGACTTATATTGAATTTAGTTTATTTTATTGAGTTTTAGTGAAATTGTGTTTCATTTATTGATTCGTTTGTGTTTAAGTGTATTGAGTTCTTATGTTCATGAATTAAACGCTTATTAAGATCAAAGCCTAGCTAACTTTGGTTGAAATCTGTGAGTTATAACCGAGATCGAGAGATAACGTTATAATACGCTATATTAATTAATGATGTGTGTTAAGATTGAGATCGAGAGATGAAATCGCATACGTGAGAACTTTGAATCGAGAGATTTAGAGTAACAAGGTTTTAAAGATTTATGCAATATTGGCTTAGTAAATAGGTGTACGAGAGTGACTTGTTCTAATTTGGTATTAGTTTCTTTACAGCTCGAGAGAGTGTATTGAATAATAACGAAAACCTTTCACCTTAAGGATCAATTGTTTGATTATTGATTATTCAGACGAATCATTAAAAATAATACAGTTGAACGAAGAGCGAGATAAATTTCTCAAGCGAATTACCTTTGCATGTCCGGAATCCAATTTGTTTTATTTCATTTTTGTGTCTTTTAGTTCTAAGATTGCATTAGTTAATCTACTCCTTTGTTAATCGTAGGCTAAATATAATTTTGCTAGTCTTATTTGGTAATTGTACATTAGTCACTGTGGATTCGACAACCTTTACTTACATTTCACTATACTAAAACTTCACAACCGTACACTTGCGGTAGAATCGCTTCACACTAACTTTGAAATATTTTCTGTTTAAAAATAAAGCGATCAAAGTGCATACAGATTTCGAGGACGAAATCTTATAAGTAGGGGAGTATTGTGATATCCCCGAAATGATTATGTGCTTTTAAACATTAATTATGTTATGAAGATTATGGTATTAATTTATTTGGGTTGAATTAATAATATTGGGGAAATGCGTTTCAGGGTGCATGTATATGTTGGGAATTTGGGTTATGGCATGATTATTTGGGGTGGGTGTTGTTTGTTTTGGTGAAGCATGTTTAATTGGAATTGAAGTATTTTATTGATTAAATACTATAAAATATCATTTGTGGATATTTTAATACATCAGCTAAATACCGGGACCAAAACATAACACATCACATAACCCACCACCCAACCACCACCCTCAACCCATACCCAATCAGCTGCCCATACCCCCACTTGCCCTCTAATTTCACTCAACCTCCATCACTCCTTCTCCCCCCAATCTTTCCCCATTTTTCGTCCAGCATCAGCAGCTAAGAAGGAGAAGGAGATTGGTAAATTTTATTGCTTGGAACCTTGCCAAAAATTGGAGCAAAAGAGGGTGAGGAACCATGTCCTGTTTTGATTTAATATTTGTTTGAGTTCATGCTTTTATTGGTGTGAAAATGGCATGTATAGTAGCTTTTGATGAAATTCTTGTTTTGGAGACTTTCATGGTGTTTTTATGAAGTTCCTAGCATGTTTGTATGGGCATGTTGTGTGTATTATGTGCTAGATTAGATGGCTTGAAAGGAGGTGTTCGAAAATCTGGGAAAAGAATTAGGATGCCCTATTTTCAGAAAGCTTGGGTGAGCACTGTTAGAGTTGGGCGATTTTGATGCATGTGGGTTTAAGTTTGGGTGGAACTTCGATTTGAATACATTCATAGTAGTATATTGTAGCCCTTAGCATGTTTGTTCAAGCATGTTATATGTTTTATGTTGAAGTTTGGATGGTATGAAATGAGGTGCTTGGTAATTCTGGAAAAATCGCGCACACAGCGTGTGGCGATCGATCGCTACAAATGCAGCGATCGATCGCCGAAGGCCAGTAGCTAAAATAGAAGGCAGGTGATCGATCGCCATAAATGGCGCGATCGATCGCCTCGAGCCAGTGAAGTCTGGCGATCGATCGCCTCGATGCAGCGATCGATCGCCAGATGCTGAATAGTGGAAAATGATATTTTTGTTGGATTTTTTTTTATTTTTGTCTATAAATTGGCATCTAATATTGTGTTGTACACTAATGTAGAGCCTTCACAGATAGATACACAACGCAGGGGATAGAGTCCTGCCACATACCATATTTTGGAAAGGTACGTAAGCGACGTACAGGCACCCAACGGTAACATGTATTATATGTTCATTATTTGACATACGGTAAATGCGAGTTTGTGCATTATAAGTACGATACATGTTGTTATGCATTGTTGTTGCATATGTATGTTGTGGAACATTTGGTGTGTATTCCACGAGTCAGGGTTATCACAGTGATGATTTTAATGCTTACCGCTTATACCGCTAAAAATGTGGAGCGAGGGGTGTTGGTCCGCTTGCACATGGAGGCGAGGTATTCCATACGAAGCGAGGATAGAAATACAGCTTATATGAAGAAGCAAGGGAGGGGAGTTCCGCTTATTATGAAGTTATGAAGCGAGGGGCATTAAAATACACTGAGGATAAACTGACTAAGGATTGAAGTAAAGATTTAAGAAGTGAAGTTATGTCATGACATTTATTTAAAGCAACCATAATATCATATATTGATTTGATTATGAGTTATGGTACATGGACAACCAAAATGGACGTTTTAAATGCATTGGAACTTCAGGAAGTATCCTATGCCTGTGATTTATGCATTTATGCTTTACATTCATATTATGATTGATATGAACTATGATGTGCTCATGTATTGGGGGTTGTCTTTGTAGGTGCTTTTGACATGGAGAACCAGGGTCGGGGTTGATACGCTGAGCTGTAAGGAGTGCTACAGGATTAGCAGAATAGAGAATTACTTTTGTATAGCTTCTACAAAGAGTAGAGTAAAGCTACAGTTTAGTAACCTCTTGTTAGGAATATGTATAATTCCTTTTTGAACTTTTGGTACTGTAATCTCTTAAGCTCAGGATTATCAACACAGCCTAATACTCTGATTTATGAATGATTAGTTCTCTTAATTGCACCTTAGAATCTTGTTTAGATAACGGGGTCTTACACTTGCAAAGAAAGATGCCAAACCACGCTTAATTAGGTGGATTTTGTTGTTGCAAAAATTTGACTTAGAAATAAGAGATAAAAAGGGTGTAGAGAATGTGGTAGGATATCATTTGTCTCGAATAGACAATGTAGATGATACAATTGAAAGTGAGATAGAAAAAATTAATGAGAAATTTCCTGATGAGCAATTGTTTAACGCTGACATTCTACCTTGGTATGCAGATTATGCGAATTATATTGCTAGTGGTATCCTCCCACAAAATCTATCTTTTTATCAAAAGAAAAAATTCTTTTCTGAGGTTAAACATGTGGGAGGAGCCCTACTTGTTCAAAGTTTGTGCAGATAGTAGGAGATGTATCCCCGAAAGGGACATGCAATCTATCTTGAAGCAGTGCCACGGTGGAGAGATAGGAGGGCATTTTGGCCTAACGAAAACAGCTGCTAAGGTACTTGACTCTGGCTTCTATTGGCCAACGTTGTTTAAGGATGCATTCAGGTATGTCTCTACTTGTGATAGATGTCAAAGGGTCGGTAATATCTCTAGGAGAAATGAATTACCCTTAAATAGTATTCTTGAATGCGAACTTTTTGATGTATGGGGAATAGATTTTATGTGTGATATCCCCGAAATAATTAATTGCAATTTGGGCATTAATTATGTTTATGTAATTTTATGGTGATAATTAGATTATGTGTTGGGACTAATTATCTTGGTGAAATGCTTGTCACATGGTAGGCGTGACCCGGTAGAGCATTTCAGGGTGCATGTTATACATGTTGGGTGATTGGGTATTATAATGGTTTAAATGAAATGGTTTGTGCTTATTTGGTGAAGCATCTAGTAAATGGTGGTTTTGGTGCATTTTGGTAAAATGCTTTTAAAATATCATGTTGGGGTATTCTATACTTCATGCTTTTGTTTAGATGTACAATTAAATCCCATGTAAGTTGGCAAGGGAGCCACTATCTGTATGGTACATCTTTTACCATATACACGGATCATAAGAGCCTAAAATTCTTGTTTACTCAGACGGAGTTGAATATGTGTCAGAGGAGATGGATGGATTTGCTCAAAGACTATGACTGTGAGATTGAGTACCATCCGGGGAAGGCGAACTTGACAGCAGACGCCTTGAGTCGGAAGGTGAAGAGTACTGCTGAGGAGGTCATGCATTTGTCGGTTATGATGACTTCATATTGCCATCTGGGCTATGACTTCGATGTAGATACATCGCCTGTGCATGTATCGACCTTATTGGCCGAGCCAGATATCTATGAGCATGTCAGGAGAGCTCAGAGGACAGATGATGAGATTCAGAGATGGTCATCATTGGCACTTCAGGGTCAGCCATCAAAGTTCAGAGTGGCTGAGGATGGTTCTTTGAGACTTGGTAACCGATGGGTAGTTCCATGTTCGCCGGAGTTGCGTAGAGGAATCTTGGAGCGAGCTCATAGTAGCCGATTTAGCATCCACCCAGGAGGTAGGAAAATATATAAGGACTTGTGTGATCAGTTCTGGTGGAAACGGATGAAACGTGATGTGATCATGTTTGATCTGCCAGCAGGTTAAGGCAGAGAGGCAGAGACCCGGTGGCGAAATGAGGAGCTTAGAGATACCGGAGTGGAAGTGGGAGCACATATCGATGGACTTTGTGACCCACTTGCCGAGGACTACCGCAGGTTGTGATGCCATTTGGGTGATCATTGACAGGCTGACGAAGGTAGCTCACTTCATCCCCTACAGTATGACGTACACATACTTGAGGATGGCTCAGTTGTATGTCCGGGATATAGTGAGACTGCGTGGGATTCCAGTATCCATTGTATCCGACAGAGATCCTCGGTTCACATCTCATTTCTGGGGAGGACTTCAGACAGCACTGGGTACTGAGGTGAGATTGAGTACAACATACCATCCCCAGACAGACGGGCAGACTGAGCGTACTATACAGACGCTCGAGGACATGCTGCGAGCTTGTGTGTTGGAGTTTGATGCCTCATGGCAAGATTCCTTGCCCTTGGTAGAGTTTTCATACAACAACAGCTATCAGGCGAGTGTTCAGATGGCACCGTTTGAGGCTTTGTATGGTAGGCGTTGTAGGTCGCCATTATACTGGGATGACTTGACCAGTAAAGCAGTGGAAGGACCCGAACTGATTCGGGAAATGGAGGATAAGGTAAAGATTATCCGTCAGAAAATGAAGGCAGTCCAGGACAGGCAGGCCGCCTATGCGAATAAACGGCGGAGACCGTTGGAATTTCAGTTGGGAGACAAGGTCTTTTTGAAGATTTCACCTTTCAGGGGTGTGGTTCGGTTTGGTATGCGTGGTAAATTGTCTCCGAGGTATGTGGGACCGTATGAGATTTTACAGCGCATCGGTACCTTGGCTTACCGTTTAGCACTACCACCGTCGTTGTCAGGTATTCACGACGTGTTTCAGGTATCTATGTTGTGGAAGTATGAGCCGGATCCGTCGCATATATTACAGCCTTCTGAGGTCCAGTTGGATTCTGATGTATCCTATGAGGAACGGCCAGTCAGGATTTTAGATAGGACTGATCGCAGACTACGGAACAAAGTGATACCGATGGTCAAGGTTCAGTGGGATCGCAGGGGTGTCGAGGAGGCCACGTGGGAGACGGAGCAACATATGGTGCAGCGCTACCCGGAACTATTCTCTGGTATGTGATTTATGTTTAGTTTCGATTTGGGTAAGTGCATGCGATTTCGAGGGCGAAATCTTATAAGTAGGGGAGTATTGTGATATCCCCGAAATAATTAATTGTAATTTGGGCATTAATTATGTTTATGTGATTTTATGGTGATAATTAGATTATGTGTTGGGACTAATTATCTTGGTGAAATGCTTGTCACATGGTAGGCGTGACCCGGTAGAGCATTTCAGGGTGCATGTTATATATGTTGGGTGATTGGGTATTATAATGGTTTAAATGAAATGGTTTGTGCATATTTGGTGAAGCATCTAGTAAATTGTGGTTTTGGTGAATTTTGGTAAAATGCTTTTAAAATATCATGTTGGGGTATTCTATACTTCATGCTTTTGTTTAGATGTACAATTAAATCCCATGTAAGTTGGCAAGGGAGCCACTTGCACACATTTACATCCCATCCACTCCTCTATCAGCTTTATGTCCCCAAACCCCCTCCTTTCATCTAAGATCTACCATTTTCGTTTCTGAAACAAGAGGAGAGGAGAAAGCTTTGAAAAAGGATTCTTTTTGTGATTTCTTGCTAAAAACTTAAAGCTCAAGTGGTAAGCTTTCATTATGGTAAAGTTTTGTTGAGTTTTGGTTAGTTTTGTAACTCATCTTGGGGTTAAAAGAGTAGATCTTGGTCCAACATGTTGTTCATGTTTGGAGGATGTATTTTAATGTTGTTTTGTGGTTTAATGATGTGTTGGGTGGTTGATCTTGGTTGTATATGAGTTTAGGTGTTGTTGGAAGCTCATACATGGAGGTTTCTCGCAGGAACTGGGCTGCTCGATCGATCGAAATATGGGTCCGATCGATCGAGCGGGGCAGAGCCTGGCCAAGGCTTGAAACGAGCTCACCGATCGATCGGGAAAAAGTTCCGATCGATCGATGTGTGAAATCTCGATCGATCGAGATAAAATCTCGATCGATCGGCAGAGGCAGAACCAAAATGCCTTTTTGTTGAACATTAGCGATCGATCGAGGCTGGGGAACCGATCGATCGCAAGGCATAAAATGTGGGTTTTGGGATTTTGTTCTAAATGATGTTATTTTTGGTAATTGTTCATTTATTGGCTTCTAATATGGATTCATGTGATTGTGTAGAACCATCCCAGGTAGCCACACATCAAAGGAGATAAAGTCCCACGACATCTCCACTTTTGGAACTAAGGTACGTAGTGAGACGTACGAGCATCGGACGGTAAAACGTATTTATTACGCTTGATTGGTTATGCATTATGGTTGCATACATGGTCTTAATTATGCATTGTGATTGCATACAGAAGTGAATATGCATTATGGTTGCATACATGGTTGGATATGCATTATGGTTGCATACATGGTTGGATATGCATTATGGTTGCATAATTGATTGGATATGCATTGCGGTTGCATATGATTGTGAGTCGAGATTATATTACAGTGATGAAGAATACTTGCCGCTTTCATGTCGAAGCGATGATAGAATACTTGCCGCTGTCATATTTAGCGATGAAGAATATTTGTCGCAAATATGTCAAAGCGTAGGATAATGCCGCTGTCATATTGATGCGAGGGATATTATGCCGCTAATATGTCGAAGCGAGGGGTATTAATGCCGCTGTCATATAAACACGAGGGGTATTATACCACTGATATAATAAGACAGGGAATTGGCCATTGGTATACACGGAATGGGTGCATGTCATGACATACATATCGGTATTATAATCCATTGATTATTATTGTGGTACAGGGACAACCAAGGGAGCTTTTAAATGTATTGAATATAGGAAGTGAATCGCATTTATGGTTTATGCATTGAATTATGATCATATTATTGTGAATATGATTTATATACATGCTCATGGTTTGGGGTTGTTCCTGTAGGTACTTTTGGGCGGACGGGCTAAGGCGGGTTGATGCGGTGAGCCAGTGAGGAGTGCTTTTGGCATAGCAGGCCTAATTCTGTTGCATAGTCTCTACTCTAGGAGTAGTGTAAAGCTATAGGATTAACATTCAGTTGGTTGGGAATGTAATTAATCCCTTTTGGAAATTTTATTTTGGCCTGTAATCTTAACGGCTCAATACATCAACACGAACTTTATATTCTTAGATGCATGTTTAGCTCTATTACGCCTTTAATCCGCACTTAAGGAACTAGGGTCCTTACATTATGGGACCTTTCTCAAGTTCATGCTCAAACAAATATATACTTGTCGCAGTGGATTATGTGTCAAAGTGGGTTGAGGCGGAAGCCTTACGCACAAATGATGCTCGAGTGGTTGTGCAATTTTTGAAAAGAAATTTTTTTACTCGTTTTGGCACCCCTCGAGCAATTATTAGTGATGGGGGCACTCATTTTCGCAACAAACAATTTGAAAATCTTTTGAGTAAATATGGTGTCACCCACAAAGTGTCTTCACCTTATCACCCACAACCCAGCGAACAAGTAGAAGTTTCAAACCGAGAGTTGAAACGAATTTTAGAAAAGATAGTGACTCTAAGCCGGAAGGATTGGTACTTACGTTTAGACGATGCCTTATGGGCTTATCGGACTGCTTTTAAGACACCTATTGGCACATCACCTTATAGGTTGGTATTTGGTAAGGCATGTCACCTACCAGTTGAACTTGAGCATAAACCATATTGGGCTATGAAATGGCTAAACTTTGATTGTCATGTTACAGGCGAAAAACTCTGTTACAGTTGAATGAGATGGAGGAATTTAGGAATCGGGCATATGAGAATGCCAAGATTTTCAAAGAAAGAACCAAGAAGTGGCATGATTCTCATATACAAAGAAGGGAATTCAATGTAGGAGATAAAGTACTCTTGTTCAACTCCAGACTGCGACTCTTTCTAGGTAATCTACGTTCTCGTTGGTCTGGACCATTCACAGTCTCCAAGGTAAACCCAACCGGCGCTATTGAAATTACCGACCCCGAAAAGGGAACTTTTATCGTAAATGGGCAGCGGTTGAAGCACTACAACATAAATAAGAAAGGCGAGATGTTAGCCTCTATCTGTTATCTTGATAACTAAGAAAAAGGAGGTGATAGTCCAGCTTGGGACTATAAATTAAGAACTTTCTACCTCTCTATTGTTTTTTCATAGTTTTTTTTTTTTAGTTAGTTCATCTTTTCATTCTTTTATTTTCTTTCATACTATCCAGTACCACCTCCGGAGCATGATAAGGACGACGATCAATGACGATCGTCGTCGAGATATGTGTGTTGCTTTTGCACTTATTGTTTACTATACATTGAGGGCAATGCATGTACTAAGTTTGGGGGGTGTTTACTGGTTTCTGCTGTTATATTGTGTTACTTCCTTGCATGACTAGTTTATCATAAGATTAGATCGTTTTTGGGCACAATAAAATTTTTTTCTTGAAAATGAGTTCATCATTTAGAAATAATGAAGTAGACTTGCAATAGTATTACATGATGATATTAATCTACATCTCAACTTAAGTCTTGAAGATTTTTGACTTGTTTGTGAATATCTTTAGTTGAGTTAATATTTCAAAAATTGAGGAACATTTTGAGCACTTTTTGAGTCATGATTGAGGGAATTATATATTGGAACAATTTTGTTAACTATGATTTGTCTTGAGGATCTTGAAACACTTTAGAACCTACTTGAGGGCACTTTGAGGCGAAATTTTATAGTTATGAACTAGATTGGAAATGATTTAGGCGATCGTTGGACTGTTTGAGCCTTTCAAGCTTACCATGTTTTTATCAATCTCTAGTTCCCTAATTTGAGCTTAATTGATAAAAGAATGGAGTATGTTTAACATACTATTAGCCCATTCAACATTCTTTGGCAACCTCATTATACCCACCTACTTGAGCCTAAATGGAAGATTTTTATCTTAACCCTAAGGGAGTATAATGATTCTCATTAGATGCACATGAATTGATAAACATTGATGAGCTTACTGTAAAAAAAAAAAAAAAAAATTTCGAATGAGAAAAGAAAACGATAGACTAAACTCTTGAGAAAAAAATTTGAATAAATAAGACCCAAAGTGGCCAATGCTAGAAAAAAGAAGAGGAGCTCGATAAATTGTGCTAAAAAGTGACTTTTATAAGTTATACTCTCTTCTTTGTGTTTCCCTATCTTTTCTTTGAAGCCAAACACCTAGGCCAAACATTACAAGCTTTAAAAGTCCTATTAATCCAAGTCTAGGGAATAATTACATTAGTAGAGAAGTGCTTGAAAAGTAGGGTTATGGAGTGTTTAATAGTAAATCTTGACTTTGAGTTTAATGGCACTATTTGATCTTAAAAGTATATATGAAACTCAAGATTGACATGAACACGCATGCACGTTCTGATTTTGCGATATATTGCTTGGCTTATGAAAAAACACTTCTTGTTAATTTTTGGATTGACTTATGGTTGAAGTGTTAGTGGGATTTCTGAGCTTTTACATTTGAGTAGCTAAGTTAATTCATTCAAAGTATTGATGATGAACTTTGCATTTTGATCTTAATGTTTGCTCGAGGACGATCAAATCTAAGTTTGGGGGAGTTGATAGGGTTGATTATTACGTGTATTTGTGCTTTGATTTGTATATATTTTCGTGTAGATTCCGTGAAGATGTTATGCTTTTTGATATTTATTTGATTGTTTAAGGAATCTAGGTGGAAAATGGAAGAATTGAACTAGAATGAAGAAAATGGATCAAATCAAGGCAAGAAATGAAGAATCTGAGTTCTGGTATGACCGATCGATCGGAACAGGAGGGCGATCGATCGAAGGAGGCAGAAGTTTTGGCCAACAAAGAAAAGCAGAGCTCAATTGATCGGTGAATAATTCTCGATCGATCGAGAGTGGCAGAAGATTTACAAGGCGAATGGAAGAAATCTCGATCGATCGAGCCCGTGATCGATCGATCGAGAAGGCAGAGTTTTGACAAGGAAAAATGATGAAAGCTCGATCGATCGACATCTTACCCTTGATCGATCGAGCGAGGCAGAGAAAGTCAGGAACGGAAGTTGAAGGTGCTCGATCGATCGAGACTTATGTACCGATCGATCGAGACGCGGAATTTTCAGAAAAATAAAGACTTGATTTGGTTTGATTTTTGGAAACTCTTCCACCAACCTCCTCCTCTATAAATTAGGGAAGTAGGGCATTAAATTTGCATCCATTATTCAGAGTATAATCAAACTCCATATAATATTTCAGCCGCCTTTCATCTTCCCGGAACAAGAGAAGGTTGAAGAAATCCTTTGAAGTGCAAAGAAGGAAGCAAGAGAAGAAGTATCGTCAACGCACGGATTCGATCCTACGTTATCGTATTTCTAAACTCTAGTTAATTTGATTTTCAGATTTTATTTGATGTTTTTGAGGTTGAGAGACGATTAAACATCTTGTTAATTTGATTTGAATTTAATTGAGTTTATTTTATCAAGTTTAGAGGATTTTGTGTTTGAATCATTGATTTGGTTGTGCTTGAGTGAATTAATTCTTATGTGCATTAATTATAACCTTAATGCTATCAAAGCCTAGCTAACTTTGATTGATTTTGTGAATTATAACTGATATCGAGAGATAAAGTTATAATACGCTAGAATAATTCATGTTGTATGTTAAGATTTAGATCGAGAGATTAAATCGCATACGTGATCACTTTGAGTTGAAAGATTCATAGTTAATGGTTTTTCATCGAGATTTATTCGATATTAAATTGGTTTAAGTGAATGAGAGTTACTTGTGTTAATTTATTACTAGTTTCAATATAGCTTAGAAAGTTTATTGATTATATTAGGAAATTCGTCACCTTAAGAATTGATTGATTAGTAATTATTTTCTACAAACAAATCATTGATGATAACACAATTGAACCAACATCGTGATAAATTTCTTGGGCGGAATTCCTTCGCATCTTCAAAGGAGTTGTTTTATTTCTAAGTTTTTAAGTTTTTAGTTAATTAGTTAATTAATCATCTTTTTCGTAGGCTAAATATAATTTTGCTAATTTTATTTGGTACTTATACGTTAGTCCCTGTGGGTTCGACATCCTTTCTTTTATATCACTATACTAAAACTTGACACCGTACACTTGCGGTATAAAATCGCTACACTGAGAAATATTGTTTAAAATAATAGCGATCAAGTTTTTTGGCGCCATTGCCTTTGTTGTTAGTGTTGTGAGTCAATTTATGCATACTCCACACACATCTCATCTTGATGCGGTTCATCATATTCTCTGATACCTCAAAACGACAACTGGTTTGGGGTTATTCTTTGTTTCTCTTCTCACTCTATTATAAATCTGATGTAAAGTTAATGAATTAATATATGAAATACAACAACTTTCTACTATCACAAGCATCATTATGAATCACTTCTAGAATATTGATTTTCTTTCACCAAATGGAATGACGGTTTGTTAGATTATCCTCTACACAAGTAAACACTTATATTTTAAGTTAACATTTACAGAAAGCAATAATTTTAACTTTATAATTTTGTGTAGTGAATTATGATTTTCATGATTTAATCAATCAAGCCACAAATCATAAAACTCAATCAAATAAGTAATAACATAATTTTTACTTTCGTTGACGTATAATCGTCATTACATTCAACGAAAGACTCTTCATATAACCTTTTTCTTCAAATACTAAGTTTGTTTTATACAATCCTTGTCAAATTTAAAATATTAATCAAGTGGTAAGCACGAGATCACATAAACCATCGGACAGGTAGTCTTCTTTGGTTATATTGATTTGATAGTTCGCCTTCCCTCGATCATCTATTTTTAATTTATTTATTTTTTTGCGAAAATCCTTGGCTAGATTGTTGGGCTTTCCACATCTATAGCACTTTCCTTGAACTTTTCCGTCTTTCCACTTTTGGATGTCATGCAGTCAAACTTTCCCTTTGTTCTGGTACGTTGTTCAACTAAGTTAGCCATTGCTTCCATTTGGTGGATACCCGCCTTCTTCTCGAATGTCTTGTTGTCATCCTTGATTTGCAGATGAATCACAAGGTCTTCATGACACATCTATTTACGCTTATGTTTGAGATAATCTTAAAGTCTTTCCACATAGGAGACAACTTTGCTATCATAGCGGCCACTTGGAATTAATAAATTAGACTCATTCCCTCTGCATGCATATCATGCAAGATCACTTGTAAATCTTGCACTTGCGTCATCACTGGTTTGATATCAACAATTTTGAAATCCACTATAATGCCTCGATATGATAATCATACATGTTGAGATGATTATGGAGTAATTATGACATAATTACGATATGATGTGGACTCGAGTTCGAGTTGAACCGAGTACGAGAAATTATATGAAGCGTGGTTAGATGGCAAAGGGACATGATTATGTTATTAAACGCAATATAATCAAGTGGATAGTAGGATAAATAATTGGTAGTAAATATGTTTGATTATAGCTTATACAATTGTGATATTAGGATATGAAATGAATACATGACTATAGTTGGAGTGAAATCTGAATTGCATTTGAAAAACTCATAACACACCTACAAATCTCTACACAAGGTGCTCTCAACCCTTTGTGTTTTCTTGTTCCTTCCTTTGGACATGAAGCTTAGAAATCAAGCTATAACCTGATTTAGAAGTATAAACAAAGCTAGTTGGTAAGAACTTCATAGCTTATGTGGTTTATGTATTGCTAGTTGAACTATGTGATGTTGCTAGTTTATGTCTTGATTTGTATGGATTTGATATGAGATAGAACTCTATGAAATAAGTTGTTTAGCTATGAAAACACGTTCATATGATGCTTGAATTATATTTCATGTGGTTTTCGTGTTGAATTATGAGGTGTGTAGGTGGAACCATGAAGATATACATGAAAATCGTCATGTTCTAAAAATAAGAGAGCATCGCGATCGATCGCTATGCAGAGGGCGACCGATCGCCGAAGCTGAATTTTAAGGCGGTTTGTAACCATGGCGATCGATCGCGTAAAGATAGGCTATCGATCGCCACTGGACAGTAACTTTTGTAAAGGATGTAGCGATCGATCAGTGTGAATGTGACCGATCGATCGCGAGAAAGAGATCGATCGTGTAACATAGAGATCGATAGCCGATGGCCAGAATATTTTGGCGATCGATCACGTGATATTGGAGATCGATCTCTAGGGTTTAAATTTTGACAAAAATGTTATATTTTGTGGAATTTAATGGTGTAGCCTATTATGACATTGTACATTGTTGGTATTCATGTAGCACCATCGCAGGGGACAGAACAGAAAGGCGGTTAAGCATTGACGCCTGAATATATATTTTGTACAGCACGACAGGTAGACGTACGAGTAGTGATATTTCATTTATGATCATTATATGTGATGATGATATATTGTTTATTGATATATGAGATTATTGTGAATATCATATGTGATTGGTGCTGTGAAGCACGATGCTGTTGAGGTATGTGATTGGTGTTGTGAGGCACGATGCTGTTATCATATGTGATTGATGTTGTGAGGCACGATGTTGTTGAGGCATATAGTTGATGCCATGAGGAGTATGATGAAGTTGGCATTCTATGTGACTGTTATAACGTGTGAGAACGGTAATATGATATGTGCTTCTAATATGGGACTTGAAGGCTGGGCCACTGACATATTGAGCTGAGAGGCATTCATATCGGTCCCGTTATAACATGAAGTTGAATGAGACATGTCATGACATATTAGGCCAATTGTATCATGTTGTATATTGTGTTTTGGTGTATGTACAGGGTGTATGTACAGGAACAACCAGAGAGGAGTATTTCAAATGCATGAAATACAGGAAGTTGTTTATTGTGATATCCCCGAAATTATTAATTGCAATTTGGGCATTAATTGTGTTTATGTGATTAATTATGGTGTAATTAATTATGTGCTGGAATTATTTATCTTATTGAAATGCTTAGTCACATGATAGAGTGACCCGGGAGGGCATTTCAGGGTGCATGTTGTGCATGTTTGGAAAATGGTTATTAGCATGATTTATTTGCCATGGGTAGCAATTAATTGGAAATCATGAGTTTAATTGGTATTTTGATGCATTTCGGATTAATGCTTTTAAAAATATCATGTTGGGGTGTTTTATACACCATGGGATTGTGGAATGCTTTTAATTATAACCCAACCCCTTTTATACCCCAAAACCCCCACCTTTACCTCACTTTCCCCAAATCACTTCCCACAAACCCTTTTCCCCCTTATTTTCGAGTTGGAGCAAAAAGGTGGAGAGAAACCCTTGCAAAAAGTTGATTTGTGAAGTCTATTGGGAGATTTGAGGTCCCCAAGAGGTATGGATACCTCATTGTTGATTTTGTAGTGTTTTATTTGATTTTGGATTGGTTTTGAAGGGTTTTTGAAATGGGTTTGTTGGGATTGGTATTATGTTGGTTGAATGTGGGTTTTATGAGGTTTTTGTGATGATATGTTGTTGGGATGTCTTTGGTTTAAGATGGTTTGGGTTATTTGGGAGTTTTGTGCCAAAAAAATGGAGTTTGCTCGAAAATGTCGCGGCGACCGATCGATCGGTAGCAGGGCTACGATCGATCGGTGCAAGTGCGAAGCGAGGGAAAAAAATTCTATGCTTACCGATCGATCGGTAAAAGCGACCGATCGATCGGTGGATGGCTAGCGATCGATCGGTATCTTGGACCGATCGATCGATAAAAGCCGTAGCTTAAAATGAAAATTATGAACAGTTACCGATCGATCGGTAAGGATGACCGATCGATCGGTAGAGCATTTTTGCTGAAAATTATTTCCTTGGCATGATTGTAGGATTTTTGGTATTGGACTATTATTGGGTTCTAATATTGAATTGTGTGAATATGTAGAACCATCCCAGGTGGCAACTCAGCCAAGGAATTGAAGTCCTACCACACCTACTTTTTGGAAAGGTACGTAGAGGACGTACGGGCACCCAACGGTACATGTATCTAATATACTCATTGTTTACGCATTGTGGATGCGAGTATATATGTGATTATGCATTGTGGATGCAAATACATGTTGAATTATGCATGATGATTGTAGATGCATATGGTTATTGGTGCACATCCCATGAGTCGTGGTCATCCCTTGATGATTTTAATGCTTGCCGCTATTTGTTTTGGTTCCGCTAAATGTGAAGCGAGGGGTGGGAGCTCCGCATGTCACATTTGAGCGCGGTTATCATATAGGGCGAGGAAAGGATATTTGCCGCTCAATGTGAGGCGAGGGGTGGGAGTACCGCATGTCCATTGAAGCGAGGTTATTCTATGCCGCCTATATGAAAATAACCGAGGGGCATTAAAATACATTGTGATGGACAGACTAGGGATTGATGATTGGTATTTGATATTGATGAGATGGTATTATGTCATGACATGTGTAGACCATTAAAAATAATCCATTGATTATACTCATGAGTTATGGTACAGGGACAACCAAACGGGAAGCGTTTGAAATGAATGGGAAAAACAGGAAGTGTTTTATTATGATTATGCATTTACGGTTTATATTCATATTGTGTTGTATATGAATGATATCATTGCTCATGTTTGGGGGTTGTCCTTGTAGGTACTTTTGGCATGATATGAAGGGGGCTAATACGGGTTGAGACCGTGAGCTTGAAGAGCACTTTTGGTAGATGAAGGATAGGATTATTTTGTATAGTGTCTACTCTAGGAGTAGTGTAAAACTATAGTTGATAACATTCTTTTGATGGGGAATGTAATTAATCCATTGATAGTCCTCATTTTTGGCATGTAACTTTTAGGCTCATAGCCTCAACACGATTAATTTACTCTGATCATTTATATTAGCTCTAATTATGCCTTTAATCCGCACTTAAGGATTAGGGTCCTTACATTTATATTGTATTTATGCATTACATTGATGTTGGATTTTGAACATCATTTATATACGCATGTTGTATGTGCTTGTTCTGTAGGGACTCATAGCTGGGGAAGGCCGGGATCGTGAGTCTACCTTCTGCTGCTAGGAGTTAAACTGATCATGATTGAATGAATTGTGATGTGAAATGATATACAAGATGTGATGTATTGAACAATGTAAGCGAAAGACTTAGTGAAAAATCTTGATTAATAGTGATAGTATCTTAATCCTGATAAGTAAAGAATGTGATTTACTTAATTGAATGTATAATTGAGGATTAAGGTTACGAGGCCCCACATTAGTGGTATCAGAGCAGTGGTTAGATGAATGGTAGAGGAAGTGAATTCGGGATAACCATATTCACTTGAAAGCATGTTTATGTATTTGTTGTAGTATATGTTGTTGATCCTTACATGCTTTATGTGTTTGTACATTATTGTTAACCCTTGTACTGCAATATGGCAGCAAGAATAATTATGAATCCCCAAGTACGCATGTGGGGATATTGTGATTGTACGTGTATCTGGTAATCAGGTTTCTTTACTACCATCACCATTGGGCCAAGGCCAGGGGAATATGTATGATTTGTCAAAAACTTGCCAGTGATTTAGTTCTTGAGTTATACGTGTTGAGATGTGAAGAGACTGAATCTGGTAAGCAAGTTGAGGAATGGTTGAAGCATGGTGAACAGATTGTTGTGTCAGTCCATGTGCAACATCAATGTGATTGTGACTGGCTAAGAGCGTTGATATGGTGCACGGTGACAGTAAGGGAATGGAGATCTCAGTGGCAGAGTGTGAGTGGACTGAATACCAAAAGTGAGTTCTGCGTCACTATGTTCTATTGTGTCAGACAGATAAATAAAGATGTGTTTCTGACTGTGAAACAAGATATGAGAACGGTATTTGATCTTCTTTTAAGTTTTTGTTATATTTGAGATATTTATGTGAAGGGATTGAGGCATCGGTTGTATGTTAGGGTTATTGTTATTAACCATGTGTCATTTTTGGATGTGTGGATTAGTGTAGAAGTGACAAGGATTGAAGATGATGCTCAATGTATGAGATTGCGGTGAAGAGCTACACTGAGTACTTTGTACTTTATGTTGTAAGTGTACTATGTACTGACTACAGTATGATAGGCAATGGGTAATCGATATCTTTGTTGAGTTGTGTGATAGCTAAGACATATATGGATATCTACATTGTGCTGTGAATGGAGTGCCACTGGTTGGCGTGAGATTATGTGTCACAAAGTGACACGAGATTTCTATGCCGAGCAATGTGATTTGAGACATATATGGTTATGTCAGACGGTTCTGTATATTGCATTGTATGATATGATGAATATGTTCCGAATATCAATGCATATGTATATACTCGTTGAGGTGGTTGTTATGGAATCAACATGCATAGAGCGATGTCGAAGATAAGGCATATCTTGTTGCATGTTATATGAGTGAACATATAGCTAACTTCTCATGCGTAAAGATGTACTAAGATTGTAAGTATCTGTCATTGTGATTAGAGGATACTCTCCTGTCTTTCATTGTTTGTAGTACGATGATTACGTCATGATGGAATGTATGAATGTATGTGTGGTAGTAGATTGAGAAAGAGTATGAAATGTTATCTTCAATTTGATGGTATCACATATTGATGGTTGTGTTAACACTGTATGAGGAAAATGTGTGGTCGTCAGGTGATGACGTATTGTGATAATAGAATGAGGTGTTGTACTCATTTGATGGATTGTGGTTACTGAGTATGGTGAAACGTAAGATGTTACGATGAGGGATTATTGTGCCACGGTATGGTCCCTAAAACACTTTGAGATTGAGGTAAAAGATGTCTCAAGAGAGTGTTTGTATGTATGTATGCATTTACAAAGTGCATTCTCAACAAGTCAGTTTTGTTGGTGACACCAACGTGTGTAGTAAGTGACGAGTATCATAAGCTGAGTGGCACGAGTGTGCATAATTATGACTGAGAATGTCAACAATATGAGTTATTGTGATGAGTATTGTTATAGTCCTTGGGTTGATTGTGCACTGAGGATTCATGATGAGTTGTACTAAGAATTGTGGGTCATAGGTGGTATGATCACACTATGTTGTCGAGTGTTGATTTGGGAATGACATCTGGCATGGAGTCAGTATGGTATTGATTGTGTGTTTATGGTGTAGTAACTATCTTGATCGTTACTATGATGATTCATTGTGTGATGTATAAGGAAACGTTGCAGGGTGATACATGAAAGTTCTTGAGTGTTAATCTATTAATAATGAGCATCATTGAAGTTTATATTCATTGCGGCGACAGATGTGAGAATTGTTTGATAGTGGCAATAATGCACTATCAGGAGGTTGTTTTACATATCATGGTTCAAGGATACATATGGAGAGTAAGGCGTTGTGATTGTTCGATCGATGGTTCGATTTTGGAAGTTAAATATGTATGATGTTGCCTAGTAAGGAACGAAGTAATGACATACTTGGTTGGACTCGTTAACAATTTTGTTGAGATTTTGTGGTGTTGATTTTCTTTTGTGTATACAAAACTGAATGATTTACAGTCTTGCCTGGGACACGTGAGACTGGTTGGAGACATCCAGGGTGAGCTTGGATTGGGTATGTGTGTTGTAACAATGATATCGATGTGTCGTTAAGATGTATGTGACAGCTTGTGTATGCTTATTAATCACGAGCAGTGTATATGGATAAGTGGACCTCTTAGCATAGATTGTGGTATCCTTGAAAACGGCAGTCTCGAGGGAGTAGTTGATGCAAAGGGATTTTATTATGGAATTGGTTGATTCTTGTTCGAGGAGAGAATGGCATCCCTGGGTAAATTTGGTATCTAATCATGCAAACTGTGTGGAAAAATGTTATTTAAGAGTGATCATTGTGTTTGAATTGATGAGTCACAAAGGTAAATGGGGAATGACTAGAACTCGATGCCATTTGGTAATTGATGGTGATATATGCGATGAGTATGCGACGGAGTATCGTGCATTGCTTATGATGGAAAATACATGTTTGGTGCAACATTTTGATAGTGTGACGGTAGAATGTTGGAACCAAGATATGATGTCTTGGACTACACTAGTGATGACATTTGAGTATAAATGTCTTTGTGTTGTCTGATTGTTGAGGGTTGCTCGATTTAGTTAGCAATCGATATACCTTGTATCTTGATGCTTCCATTGGTTGTCATGGAATTGGAAATTTGTAACCCTGTGCAGGCTTGACAAACTGTTATAGATGGAAACGATTCGTTTGAAAGATTGTGTAATTGCAATGTAAAGCGAAAGTTGTTGAGATGTTATCGCGGTGATAACTCTGTTCGCATCTGATTCGATGAGATAGTAGTTTGAAATTAATGAATTGCTTGGTAACATCAAGATGTGTTTACATCTTTGTTGGTTTGAGAGAATTTCTCCATGTATGAGATCGGTATGAGAGTGAAGTCCTCGGAGTTGATGTTTTGTTTATGATGTATATATGACGTGATACCGTGTATTGGTGTAAAGTTAAGTAGTTTACGTGGCACGTTGAGTACGTGTGTGCAAGATTAAGAATATGATGAATGATCAATCTGTGACATATCGATGGCACCATTTAAGGTGGTAGTGTATAGTCACGGATGTCAGTTACTCATGTCTTGGGATGTTGTTGATCAGTCCGTTATCAGTGGACCAAATATGGTATGAGAAATTGGAGAAGACGTAACCTTGATCACATGACACTTTCAGACTGTGCATGATGGACATGCCATTTAATAAAGACACGACGTAGACCTCATTCATTGCAGTGACAATATCTGCGCAAACTATCATTGTTTAAGGATGTTGTCCAGTTTGATAGACAGTTCAACTCGCCTGACGAAGACGAGGTTAGAAACTCATATGAGAAGACAAATATCGTCAAGATATATGGACTGTATGTTGTGTTACAATGTGTTGGTACATTAGCATATCATTGGACATTGCCACTATACTGTGTTTCATAATTTGTTATTATGAAAGTCGGAGCCATATCCGAATTATGTGTGGCAACTATCGATGTCCAGTGAAATACAAATGTATAGTATGTATCTGCACAACCAATGAGGATCATGAATAGAGTTGTATAGCAAAGTGATACATATGTTAAAGGTTCAGTGGAAGAAGTGAGATATCGAGGAGGCAACGTGGATGGAGCAGCATATGATGCAGCATTACCCTGAGTTATTTTCTAGTATGTTGTTTACATGTTTGATATACTACTGGTGAGTAGTGATATACTGCAACGTTGTTATGTTGAGTATATATATTCTTTATTGCAGTAGCAGTATGATTGAGTAAATGATGTAATTTCGAGGACGAAATTCAAATAGTATGGAAGAATTGTAATGCCACGATATGATAATAATACATGTTGATGTGATTATGGAGAAATTATGACATAATTACGGTATGACGTGGACTCGAGTTCAAGTTGAACCGAGTACGAGAAATTATATGAAGCATTGTTAGATGGCAAAGGGACATGATTATGTGATTAATTGCAACATAAAGTATCAGGAATTGGGAGTAACTATGTTCGATTATAGTGTTGAGATATGCCCTAAGACAACTCATTAGATGATTGATTTAGTATATGTGTAATATGAATAAATATATATTAATGTCCTTAGAATAAAATTGTATTATTCTTAAAGATTGTCCCTAGTAAAGTATTATCATGAATTAGGATAATGATAATGCACTGAGACTAGTATGTATTAATTGATGAATTTTTTCATGGATATGAGATATCGAATCAACACATGAATACATGTTAGAGAACTATGTACTGGACAGACCCACCATTAGAATGCTACATGGATTATATGAATGTCATAAGCAATTCTCATAGTGATAATAGTGTATGTAATCCTTACGAATTGATATCACCAGAGATCCCAACATAAGGAATTGTGTATCTTGATATTGTCAAACATTACCTGTAACAGATAAACTATAAAAACAATCATTGGATACACTATAAAATCATTGGATACACTATGAATTATGTAGAGGGAACTTGAGTGATCAAGATAGGATTTGTCCCTTATATAGCAGGAGAAGTGTTTGGGCCCTTGATCAAGTGAGACTAAAATGCATGGCCATGCTCGAATGAGTCGATATGTGATATCGAGCTTATTCGTTTATTCTAAGTCTACTTGGGGATCAAGAAATATAAGATTGAACTATACGAATATGACTTATTCCATGACTCGTGTTTAATCTAAACACATAGAACAAAGGGATTAAGTTACATGGTTAATATTATCACAGGCCATAGGTTATGTCGAGTCAATGACATTCTTGTAACTTGGGTAGCCTTGATGTGTTGCTAGATACCGCTCATTGCCTGTGACATAAATAAGATTTTATCTCAATGCCAACGTTGCAAGATCCATACAGGTCGCACAAAAGACTAAATCGGTAAAGGGAGATAAAATTCATTGGCTGAATTAAATTGATAAGGAAGAGTCCTAACCATAAAATAATATATATATATATATAGATATATATATATGTGTGTGTGTGTGTGTGTGTTGTTTAATGGGGAGAATATGTATATATAGATGATGTGGTAGGGGAATTAGACCACATCGGGTAAAATGGTTGCCGAACAGGAAAATACCCGAAGAAGATGATACTCTGCTCGTCCCACGTGGTCAAACAGTAACATAAAGACCCTATCATAAAGACCCGGTCATAGCGGCTAGTCAAGCCGGATTTCCTGGACATTCCATGAATAGAATGTGCCATAAACAAAAGGAGCAATTAGTGGCCAAGATAGTGGCCAACTTAGTGGACATGATGGGATGAGTTAGTGGAAAAGTGGGAAGAAAGGAGCTAGAGTTAAGGGATGATATTTTTCCTATTTATTGATTATTTCATTACATAAACAAGAGGGGGGCTCTCGGCTATAGGGAGAGGAAGAAGACATATTTTGATTGGAAGCATTTTACACATTTTTTTGTACAAACACTGTAAAATATCATCGTTTATAGTGGAATTTTACACTGGACTAGGTCCCGTGGTTTTTCCCTTCGTTTTGGGGGGTTTTCCACGTAAAAAATGTGGTGTCTTTCTTTTATTTTCCGCAAACACTTAAATCTACCGAACACAGAAAAAATCGAATCACATCATTGGTGCCGTCTGTGGGAACATCAAGCTAAGACGTTGAAGTAGAAGCCCCGGGATAGCTTTGAGAGGCTCCGTCCGTCGCTGCCCCCTCTTTCAAAATATCGAGAAGAGGATTTTCAATATGGTCAATCTCCTTATCCTCGATGGGAGTTTCGGCTAAAAAATTTTCATGCCGGTGGTGGTGTAGGGTAACTGTGCTTATTGAGCCTTGCTAATCAGATCGAAATTGTATGCGTGAGGGTGACGTTGCTCTGTGCATGTTCCATGATATTGTGAAAGAGAAACCAAATCTTCTGTTCGACTATTCAACACCCTGTTAAGCATCGTAGTACAGATGAAACATTGCATGGCTACCATACATGAAGCACATCATCGTTCTTGCCCTGAGATATACGATCGTTTAGGGAATCAAAACCAGGGACAGATCCTCTCAGCTAACACTGCTTGACTCTAATTTTGAGACGTCTCCGCTGCCACTCGTGTATTAGTCGTCGGAGGAAGATGAGAATCAATCCCAAAAATGCAATCTTTCATCTTGTTAAATTCAATCCTCACCTTGCTCATATCTTCAATGGGATGAACTTAAGCGCATTGATATTTCAATCTCACAATATTATGGGAAAAAGGGGCTTGAGTTCCACCGCCCGAGTCCACTATTTCCAGCGACGCTTCTGGTCAGGGCATCAACATCTCATTCAAAAGCTTGGATATTTCACTTTCTTCAGGGAAGTTTTTGAATTTTGTTATTTATAATATTCCCTTTCCTAGCCATAATTTAATTGCTTAGCAATAGCTTCAAAATGGGTAATTATGATTAATCCATTCCATTCCATTCCATAGTCTTGAAATAACTAGATGCAAGCTTACTGATCCTACCCTATCATGCTGGACGGAGGTATTGAGGAATGATGCATGTTATTTACCCTGTGATATTTTAGAGGTCTTAACACAATCTCGAATGCTCTTATAGCGTCGTGGTTCTGCATTAAATCACTAATCAGGAGCACATTTAAAATCACAATGTCTCTATGGAATAAAATGCAGAAGCTTGATGTTCATCAACATTATAGTACAATTACAAGTACTCTATCTGCGTACACTCAGCTTTTGTTATGTGAGAATGTGAGCTTTGAACATACACATAAAATGTAGGGCATGTTCCTTACAGTGGAAATCCACTACCACGTTTAGAACTTCTCTAAAATTTTGAATTCTTGGATGCAAAGAACACCGATCTTACATGTTCTGTTGGAGTCTATTTCATTATTTGTTGATGCATGATATTTGTTTTTCGGAGCATCAGTAGCTATTTCAATATTTGTTGCTGCCTGATATTTTTTTTTCGGAGCATCAGTAGGCTTATAGGGATGGATTTTCCAGCAACATTCTACAATTTTGTGCTGAATGTCATTGCCGAATCTTGTGAGCCATTTTTGGAGCCTTTGATTCACCTAGCGGTTAAAAAGAAAGGGAATAAATCCACTCCTCGAACAGAGTCAAGTTTGGTTTCAGTTTACGTTACACGATAACATTTATTTCTTCTGCTGTAATTATACAGAGGCGTGAATTATCCATCAATATTGTTATGGATGATCCCTGGTAAAGATTTGGAGTCTTCGCGATGTGTGAGGTGTTGGCGAGGAGATTTCTTGTTGGGAATCACTCACCGTATTTCTTCGTCGCCGTTGAAGCCATCAATTTTATTAGGATTTTGGAGCTTATTTGATATATTCTTGACGATAAGATTATGTTGTACGAGAAGGAAAAGGATTTATCCCTCCTTTCAAAGTCTTCGCAATCTCAGTTTCATTTCCTCAAGCTCCACAATAATGGATTCAATCCCATTCATCTAACTTTATACTCTGATTGCTGTTGTATCAGAAGCATTTCTGCACCTCTGTTTTCTTTTGGTCCTTTGGTGCCTACTTCATACTTTTCAAAGCGGGGAAGCCGTTGAAAAGCATGAAATCTCGAAATCAAAGAGTGATGGATACTTTGGTTCTCGGGATACTATTTGGACTTTAATACTTGTTTAATATCAAACTTTTGAGTCACACTTGGGAGTTATGGACTGAGTTGCTACTGAAACTTTTATGGTTTAATTGAAATATGGAGGTCGAGTCGAACCTCTTGAGTTTGAAAATCTTGGTTTCTGCACGAGGAAATCTGCCCATGTCGACTGTGGGTGGTGAAATTGAGGAGTGAAAAAGAAATTTGGGGATGTTCTTGGTCCAGCAAGCGAAAGTCGAGGTAAATGATGGAGTTATGGATTCCAAGGACGGGAGTTTTGTTGCAATAATTTATTTGAGCTATGGAAGTGGCAATATGTAGGGACGCATGCATCGTGCTTGTTCTTATCCAAGCTTGTGGCATGCACATTTCTCACCAAAATGAATGTGCAGCTCCTGAAACATCTTTTGGCGGTGGACAACTTTAAAGATAAGTTTCATTTTTTTATTATAGTGCTAAAGTTATTATTTGATAATTTCACATGAGCAATGCTATAGCAAAATCTCAGTACATAGATTAGGTGGAAAAATTGAGTGATACCTCAATTTGCTAATTATGAAATTCATAATTTAGCATTTTACTATTACTTAACTCAAATTGAGTGAATTTCATCGGCAGGTGTAGTTGACAAAGTGAAATAGAAAGAAGTTGCATGGGACATCATATCCTCGGCCTCTATCTCATCGTTGCCAAGCTCATGACCTATTCAACCTAATAGTTGACCTTGACTTCGGTGCTCACTCTACATGCCCGGTTTACGGTTATTTATTCCAATTGTTACTTTAAAATTCTATATATGCATTTTGTGTTGCACTATTACAGGTTTACCTTAGTGCAATTGAGATTGGGCGTGCAATCTAGCAGTAAGGCCCTGTTATTGATACTCGGGATGTTCGAGTGCGTTCTATATTGGTGCTCGGGATATTCGAGTACGTCCTGTTATTGGTGCTCGGGATGTTCGAGTACGTCCTGTTATTGGTGCTCGGGATGTTCGAGTACGTCATGTTATTGGTGCTCGGGATGTTCGAGTACGTCCTGTTATTGGTACTCGGGATGTTCGACTGCGTTCTGTTATTGGTGCTCGGGATGTTCGAGTACGTCCTGTTATTGGTGCTCGGGATGTTCGAGTAGTCCTGTTATTGGTGCTCGGGATGTTCGAGTACGTCATGTTATTGGTGCTCGGGTTGTTCGAGTACGTCCTGTTATTAGTGTTCGGCATGTTCGAGTACGTTCTATTGTTGCTCGGGGTTGCGAGCTTATTTTATTTATTGTCCGTTGTTGGCGGGTTAAATACAGGATCGGAATGTTTGGTCTGTATTTGAACCTAAAACGTGACTAAGTGATTATTGCTCGGGGTAGCGAGCTTATTTTATTTATTGTCCGTTGTTGGCGGGTTAAATACATGATCGGGATGTTTGGTCTGTATTTGAACCTAAAACGTGACTAAGTGATTGATGCTCGGGGTTGCGAGCTTATTTTATTTATTGTCCGTTGTTGGCAGGTTAAATACAGGATCGGGATGTCTGGTCTGTATTTGAACCTAAAACGTGACTGTGTGATTATTGCTCGGGGTTGCGAGCTTATTTTATTTATTGTCCGTTGTTAGCGGGTTAAATACAGGATCGGATGTTTGGTCTGTATTTGAACCTAAAACGTGACTGTGTGATTATTGCTCGGGGTAGCGAGCTTGTTTTACTTATTGTCCGTTGTTGGCGGGTTAAATACAGGATCGGGATGTTTGGTCTGTATTTGAACCTATAGCGTGACTGTGTGATTATTGCTCGGGGTAGCGAGCTTGTTTTACTTATTGTCCGCTGTTGGCGGGTTAAATAGAGGATCGGGATGTTTGGTCTGTATTTGAACCTATAGCGTGACTGTGTGATTATTGCTTGGGGTAGCGAGCTTGTTTTACTTATTGTCCGTTGTTGGCGGGTTAAATACAGGATCGGGATGTTTGGTCTGTATTTGAACCTAAAACATGACTGTGTGATTATTGCTCGGGGTAGCGAGCTTATTTTACTTATTGTCCTTTGTTGGCGGGTTAAATACAGGATCGGGATGTTTGGTCTGTATTTGAACCGTGACTGTGTGGTTATTGCTCGGGGTAGCGAGCCTGTTCGGTTTACTCGTGGGATCGGGATGTTTGGTCCACGTTTAAACATAAATTTACCATCGTTTACTCGTGGGATCGGGATGATTGGTCCACGTTTAAACTTAAAATTATCAATGTTATTGTGCTCGGGGTAGCGAGCTTGTTCGGAATATTTTTGGAGCTCGGTTATATCGTACGAGTTTTATGTGCTCAGTCTTTGGTTGTTCAAGATATTTCTTGTTTCAACCCGAGCTTTATTTGCTCGTGAATTATTAGCTCTGAAGATTGGTTGAGTTTTATTTGCTCGGATGCTTCTGGAATTCAGACGAGCTCTACTAATTCAGGATATTTATTATTACAGACGAGCTCTTGATATTTTTGATGTTCGGTGCTCGGGAGGGATTCTTTATTTGTGTTTTAGAAGTTCTGGATGGTTATTCAAAGGGGTATTCAATGAGCTCGAATGTATTGTTTTTTGTACTCAGTACGAGCTTTATTTGCTCTGAATATTTCTTATACTGGAGTTCGGACTTATTTTATTTGCTTGGATGCTTATCTATTATCTCTGGAGCTCGGTTATATCGTACGAGTTTTATGTGCTCAGTCTTTGGTTGCTCAAGATATTTCTTGTTTCAACCCGAGCTTTATTTGCTCGTGATAACTATTATATCTCGAAAATTAGTTGAGCTTTATTTGCTCAGGCTGTTTTTTATTGGATAGATTCAACCCTCAAAATTCACAAGTTCTGAAAAATACATCAAAACGACAACTGTGATTTTACCCGATGTGTATAAACCAAGAACTCGACTTCGCTCATCTTGCTTTACTTGAGGGGGGTGATGTGATGTGGTAGGGGAATTAGACCACATCGGGTAAAATGGTTGCCGAACAGGAAAACGCCCGAACAGGAAAATACCCGAAGAAGATGATACTCTGCTCGTCCAACGTGGTCAAATAGTAACATAAAGGCCCTATCATAAAGACCCGGTCATAGCGTCTAGTCAAGCCGGATTTCCCGGACATTCCATGAATAGAATGTGCCATAAACAAAAGGAGCAATTAGTGGCCAAGATAGTGGCCAAGTTAGTGGACATGATGGGATGAGTTAGTTGAAAAGTGGGAAGAAAGGAGCGAGAGGTAAGGGATGATATTTTTCCTATTTCTTGATTATTTCTTTACATAAACAAGAGGAGGGCTCTCGGCTATAGGGAGAGGAAGAAGACATATTTTGCTTGGAAGCATTTTACACATTTTCTTGTACAAACACTGTAAAATATCATCGTTTATAGTGGAATTTTACACTGGACTAGGTCCCGTAGTTTTTCCCATCGTTTTGGGGGGTTTTCCACGTAAATATTGTGGTGTTTTTCTTTTATTTTCCGCAAACACTTAAATCTACCGAACACGGAAAAAAACGAATCACATCATTGTGATGTGGTAGAGGAATTAGACCACATCGGGTAAAATGGTTCCCGAACAGGAAAACGCCCGAACAGGAAAATACCTGAAGAAGATGATACTCTGCTCGTCCCACGTGGTCAAACAGTAACATAAAGACCATATCATAAAGACCCGGTCATAGCGGCTAGTCAATCCGGATTTCCCGGACATTCCATGAATAGAATGTGCCATAAACAAAAGGAGCAATTAGTGGCCAAGATAGTGGCCAAGTTAGTGGACATGATGGGATGAGTTAGTGGAAAAGTGGGAAGAAAGGAGCTAGAGTTAAGGGATGATATTTTTCCTATTTATTGATTATTCTTTACATAAATGAGAGGGGGGCTCTCGGCTATAGGGAGAGGAAGAAGACATATTTTGATTGGAAGCATTTTACACATTTTCTTGTACAAACACTGTAAAATATCATCGTTTATAGTGAAATTTTACACTGGACTAGGTCCCGTGGTTTTTCCCTTCGTTTTGGGGGGTTTTCCACGTAAAAATTGTGGTGTCTTTCTTTTATTTTCGCAAACACTTAAATCTACCGAACACGGAAAAAATCAAATCACATCATTGTGATGTGGTAGGGGAATTAGACCACATAGCGTAAAATGGTTGCCGAACAGGAAAACGCCCGAACAGGAAAATACCCGAAGAAGATGATACTCTGCTCGTCCCACGTGGTCAAACAGTAGCATAAAGACCCTATCATAAAGACCCGGTCATAGCTGCTAGTCAAACCGGATTTCCCGGACATTCCATGAATAGAATGTGCCATAAACAAAAGGAGCAATTAGTGGCCAAGATAGTGGCCAAGTTAGTGGACATGATGGGATGAGTTAGTGGAAAAGTGGGAAGAAAGGAGCTAGAGTTAAGGGATGATATTTTTCATATTTATTGATTATTCTTTACATAAACGAGAGGGGGGCTCTCGGCTATAGGGAGAGGAAGAAGACATATTTTGATTGGAAGCATTTTACACATTTTCTTGTACAAACACTGTAAAATATCATCGTTTATAGTGGAATTTTACACTGGACTAGGTCACGTGGTTTTCCCTTCGTTTTGGGGGGTTTTCTACGTAAAAATTGTGGTGTCTTTCTTTTATTTTCCGCAAACACTTAAATCTACCGAACACGGAAAAAATCGAATCACATAATTGGCGCCGTCTGTGGGAACATCAAGCTAAGACGTTGAAGTAGAATCCCCGGGATAACTTTGAGAGGCTCCGTCCGTCGCTGCCCTTTCTTTCAAAATATCCAGAAGAGGATTTTTAATATGGTCAATCTCTTTATCCTCGATGGGAGTTTCGGCTGAAATTTTTTCATGCCGGTGGTGGTGTAGGGTAACTATGCTTATTGAGCCTTGCTAATCAGATCGAAATTGTATGTGTGAGTTGGACGTTGCTCTGTGCATGTTCCATGATATTGTGAAAGAGAAACCAAAATCTTCTGTTCGACTATTCGACACTGATCGCTATTATTTTAAACAGTATTTTTGAGTGGAGCGATTATGTACCGCAAGTGCACGGTGTCAAGTTTTAGTATAATGATAATATAAGTATGAGTGTCGAACCCACGAGGACTAGGAAATAATTACCAAACTCCACTAGTTTAACTATATTTAGTCTAGATAACTGATTGTGATTAATTAACTAAATTGACTAATTAACTCAATATCAACCCAAACAAACAAGAACGAATAAGAATAGAATCAAAAGAAAAAATTATCAAGACTTTCGGTTCACCTATGTAATCCCCCACAATTCGCCTATTAGTTATGAATCGAATTCAAACAATCTAAGGTGACGAGTTTTCCAAATTTATCTGATATACTTTCTCGAGTTATATTAAACCTAATATCAAATTGTAGTAAGTCACTCTCGTGTACTTATTTAACAACACAATATTGTATTAAGATCCGTGAAAACTTCTAGCTTTCGATTACTAGATACCTATAGCTATCACACGTGTATTTGACTTCATCTCTCGATCTCGGTCCGAAATCCACGGCATAAATCACTATATTGAATCACAATTTTATCTCTCAATCTCAATTGTAATTTACTATCATTCAAGGATGGGCAAACCCTTAAAAGCATGAAGAACAATGATCTATGCACTTAGATAATAAGAATCAATCATAAACATTCAATTAAAATCATGGGTTCATACAAAGGATCCCCTAAGTCTTAACAAACCTAGCCAACAATCTCCATCAAATAACAATGCATAAACATGTTTTGCAACATTCTAAACATTAAAATCTAATGAAAATATAGAACTAGAGTTCGAAATACGGAAATAACGAGAGGCGTTGACTCCTTGCGTTGCTCCGTCGTCCCGTCTCTTCCGATGCGTCTTCTCTTCAATGGTTATGGTGTATAGATGGTTGGAGAGGATGATGAGTGATGGAGGCTGTGTATTGTAGGTCAAAAGTGAGCCAAAAAGTCCCAAAACCGTCCATAATAATCCATATTTATGGTAGGAGAAGTTTCACCAAGTTTGGACACCAAATAACCAAGATGGAAACAAAATCCCGAATTTTCAAGTCGAGGCGATCGATTGCCTCAAATGAGGCGATGGGTCGCCTCTTGCTACTGCCTGGAGGCGATCGATTGCCTCATCTGAGGCGATGGGTCGCCTCCTCTGTTTCAGCAAATTACGATTTTGCCCCTCCTTTCCAGGTTTGCTCAGTTTGGTCCTTTTTCATCATTTTAAGCCTATTTCCTCCACTTTTATGCATTTGGCCCTGGATTCCTGAAATATACAAATATAAACCAAAAAGAGTAATATTTTCCAAGAATCACTACAAAAACGCCCCTAATCTTATATCAAATTAAGTGTAAAAATCACACTTATCAGACACCCTGTTAAGCGTCGTAGTACTGATGAAACATTGCATGGCTACCAGACATGAAGCACATCACCGTTCTTGCCCTGAGATATACGATCGTTTAGGGAATCAAAACCAGGGACAGATCCTCTCAGCTAACACTGCTTGACTCTAATTTTGAGACGTCTCCGCTGCCACTCGTGTATTAGTCGTCGGAGGAAGATGAGAATCAATCCCAAAAATGCAATCTTTCATCTTGTTAAATTCAATCCTCACCTTGCTCATATCTTCAATGGGATGAACTTAAGCGCATTGATATTTCAATCTCACAATATTATGGGAAAAAGGGGCTTGAGTTCCACCGCCCGAGTCCACTATTTCCAGCGACGCTTCTGGTCAGGGCATCAACATCTCATTCAAAAGCTTGGATATTTCACTTTCTTCAGAGAAGTTTTTGAATTTTGTTATTTATAATATTCCCTTTCCTAGCCGTAATTTAATTGCTTAGCAATAGCTTCAAAATGGGAAATTATGATTAATCCATTCCATTCCATTCCATAGTCTTGAAATAACTAGATGCAAGCTTACTGATCCTACCCTATCATGCTGGACGGAGGTATTGAGGAATGATGCATGTTATTTACCCTGTGATATTTAAGAGGTCTTAACACAATCTCGAATGCTCTTATAGCGTCATGGTTCTGCATTAAATCACTAATCAGGAGCACATTTAAAATCACAATGTCTCTATGGAATAAAATGCAGAAGCTTGATGTTCATCAACATTATAGTACAATTACAAGTACTCTATCTGCGTACACTCAGCTTGTGTTATGTGAGAATGTGAGCTTTGAACATACACATAAAATGTAGGGCATGTTCCTTACAGTGGAAATCCACTACCACGTTTAGAACTTCTCTAAAATTTTGAATTCTTGGATGCAAAGAACACCGATCTTACATGTTCTGTTGGAGTCTATTTCATTATTTGTTGATGCATGATATTTGTTTTTCGGAGCATCAGTAGCTATTTCAATATTTGTTGCTGCCTGATATTTTTTTTTCGGAGCATCAGTAGGCTTATAGGGATGGATTTTCCAGCAACATTCTACAATTTTGTGCTGAATGTCATTGCCGAATCTTGTGAGCCATTTTTGGAGCCTTTGATTCACCTAGCGGTTAAAAAGAAAGGGAATAAATCCACTCCTCGAACAGAGTCAAGTTTGGTTTCAGTTTACGTTACACGATAACATTTATTTCTTCTGCTGTAATTATACAGAGGCGTGAATTATCCATCAATATTGTTATGGATGATCCCTGGTAAAGATTTGGAGTCTTCGCGATGTGTGAGGTGTTGGCGAGGAGATTTCTTGTTGGGAATCACTCACCGTATTTCTTCGTCGCCGTTGAAGCCATCAATTTTATTAGGATTTTGGAGCTTATTTGATATATTCTTGACGATAAGATTATGTTGTACGAGAAGGAAAAGGATTTATCCCTCCTTTCAAAGTCTTCGCAATCTCAGTTTCATTTCCTCAAGCTCCACAATAATGGATTCAATCCCATTCATCTAACTTTATACTCTGATTGCTGTTGTATCAGAAGCATTTCTGCACCTCTGTTTTCTTTTGGTCCTTTGGTGCCTACTTCATACTTTTCAAAGCGGGGAAGCCGTTGAAAAGCATGAAATCTCGAAATCAAAGAGTGATGGATACTTTGGTTCTCGGGATACTATTTGGACTTTAATACTTGTTTAATATCAAACTTTTGAGTCACACTTGGGAGTTATGGACTGAGTTGCTACTGAAACTTTTATGGTTTAATTGAAATATGGAGGTCGAGTCGAACCTCTTGAGTTTGAAAATCTTGGTTTCTGCACGAGGAAATCTGCCCATGTCGACTGTGGGTGGTGAAATTGAGGAGTGAAAAAGAAATTTGGGGATGTTCTTGGTCCAGCAAGCGAAAGTCGAGGTAAATGATGGAGTTATGGATTCCAAGGACGGGAGTTTTGTTGCAATAATTTATTTGAGCTATGGAAGTGGCAATATGTAGGGACGCATGCATCGTGCTTGTTCTTATCCAAGCTTGTGGCATGCACATTTCTCACCAAAATGAATGTGCAGCTCCTGAAACATCTTTTGGCGGTGGACAACTTTAAAGATAAGTTTCATTTTTTTATTATAGTGCTAAAGTTATTATTTGATAATTTCACATGAGCAATGCTATAGCAAAATCTCAGTACATAGATTAGGTGGAAAAATTGAGTGATACCTCAATTTGCTAATTATGAAATTCATAATTTAGCATTTTACTATTACTTAACTCAAATTGAGTGAATTTCATCGGCAGGTGTAGTTGACAAAGTGAAATAGAAAGAAGTTGCATGGGACATCATATCCTCGGCCTCTATCTCATCGTTGCCAAGCTCATGACCTATTCAACCTAATAGTTGACCTTGACTTCGGTGCTCACTCTACATGCCCGGTTTACGGTTATTTATTCCAATTGTTACTTTAAAATTCTATATATGCATTTTGTGTTGCACTATTACAGGTTTACCTTAGTGCAATTGAGATTGGGCGTGCAATCTAGCAGTAAGGCCCTGTTATTGATACTCGGGATGTTCGAGTGCGTTCTATATTGGTGCTCGGGATATTCGAGTACGTCCTGTTATTGGTGCTCGGGATGTTCGAGTACGTCCTGTTATTGGTGCTCGGGATGTTCGAGTACGTCATGTTATTGGTGCTCGGGATGTTCGAGTACGTCCTGTTATTGGTACTCGGGATGTTCGACTGCGTTCTGTTATTGGTGCTCGGGATGTTCGAGTACGTCCTGTTATTGGTGCTCGGGATGTTCGAGTAGTCCTGTTATTGGTGCTCGGGATGTTCGAGTACGTCATGTTATTGGTGCTCGGGTTGTTCGAGTACGTCCTGTTATTAGTGTTCGGCATGTTCGAGTACGTTCTATTGTTGCTCGGGGTTGCGAGCTTATTTTATTTATTGTCCGTTGTTGGCGGGTTAAATACAGGATCGGAATGTTTGGTCTGTATTTGAACCTAAAACGTGACTAAGTGATTATTGCTCGGGGTAGCGAGCTTATTTTATTTATTGTCCGTTGTTGGCGGGTTAAATACATGATCGGGATGTTTGGTCTGTATTTGAACCTAAAACGTGACTAAGTGATTGATGCTCGGGGTTGCGAGCTTATTTTATTTATTGTCCGTTGTTGGCAGGTTAAATACAGGATCGGGATGTCTGGTCTGTATTTGAACCTAAAACGTGACTGTGTGATTATTGCTCGGGGTTGCGAGCTTATTTTATTTATTGTCCGTTGTTAGCGGGTTAAATACAGGATCGGATGTTTGGTCTGTATTTGAACCTAAAACGTGACTGTGTGATTATTGCTCGGGGTAGCGAGCTTGTTTTACTTATTGTCCGTTGTTGGCGGGTTAAATACAGGATCGGGATGTTTGGTCTGTATTTGAACCTATAGCGTGACTGTGTGATTATTGCTCGGGGTAGCGAGCTTGTTTTACTTATTGTCCGTTGTTGGCGGGTTAAATAGAGGATCGGGATGTTTGGTCTGTATTTGAACCTATAGCGTGACTGTGTGATTATTGCTTGGGGTAGCGAGCTTGTTTTACTTATTGTCCGTTGTTGGCGGGTTAAATACAGGATCGGGATGTTTGGTCTGTATTTGAACCTAAAACATGACTGTGTGATTATTGCTCGGGGTAGCGAGCTTATTTTACTTATTGTCCTTTGTTGGCGGGTTAAATACAGGATCGGGATGTTTGGTCTGTATTTGAACCGTGACTGTGTGGTTATTGCTCGGGGTAGCGAGCCTGTTCGGTTTACTCGTGGGATCGGGATGTTTGGTCCACGTTTAAACATAAATTTACCATCGTTTACTCGTGGGATCGGGATGATTGGTCCACGTTTAAACTTAAAATTATCAATGTTATTGTGCTCGGGGTAGCGAGCTTGTTCGGAATATTTTTGGAGCTCGGTTATATCGTACGAGTTTTATGTGCTCAGTCTTTGGTTGTTCAAGATATTTCTTGTTTCAACCCGAGCTTTATTTGCTCGTGAATTATTAGCTCTGAAGATTGGTTGAGTTTTATTTGCTCGGATGCTTCTGGAATTCAGACGAGCTCTACTAATTCAGGATATTTATTATTACAGACGAGCTCTTGATATTTTTGATGTTCGGTGCTCGGGAGGGATTCTTTATTTGTGTTTTAGAAGTTCTGGATGGTTATTCAAAGGGGTATTCAATGAGCTCGAATGTATTGTTTTTTGTACTCAGTACGAGCTTTATTTGCTCTGAATATTTCTTATACTGGAGTTCGGACTTATTTTATTTGCTTGGATGCTTATCTATTATCTCTGGAGCTCGGTTATATCGTACGAGTTTTATGTGCTCAGTCTTTGGTTGCTCAAGATATTTCTTGTTTCAACCCGAGCTTTATTTGCTCGTGATAACTATTATATCTCGAAAATTAGTTGAGCTTTATTTGCTCAGGCTGTTTTTTATTGGATAGATTCAACCCTCAAAATTCACAAGTTCTGAAAAATACATCAAAACGACAACTGTGATTTTACCCGATGTGTATAAACCAAGAACTCGACTTCGCTCATCTTGCTTTACTTGAGGGGGGTGATGTGATGTGGTAGGGGAATTAGACCACATCGGGTAAAATGGTTGCCGAACAGGAAAACGCCCGAACAGGAAAATACCCGAAGAAGATGATACTCTGCTCGTCCAACGTGGTCAAATAGTAACATAAAGGCCCTATCATAAAGACCCGGTCATAGCGTCTAGTCAAGCCGGATTTCCCGGACATTCCATGAATAGAATGTGCCATAAACAAAAGGAGCAATTAGTGGCCAAGATAGTGGCCAAGTTAGTGGACATGATGGGATGAGTTAGTTGAAAAGTGGGAAGAAAGGAGCGAGAGGCAAGGGATGATATTTTTCCTATTTCTTGATTATTTCTTTACATAAACAAGAGGAGGGCTCTCGGCTATAGGGAGAGGAAGAAGACATATTTTGCTTGGAAGCATTTTACACATTTTCTTGTACAAACACTGTAAAATATCATCGTTTATAGTGGAATTTTACACTGGACTAGGTCCCGTAGTTTTTCCCATCGTTTTGGGGGGTTTTCCACGTAAATATTGTGGTGTTTTTCTTTTATTTTCCGCAAACACTTAAATCTACCGAACACGGAAAAAAACGAATCACATCATTGTGATGTGGTAGAGGAATTAGACCACATCGGGTAAAATGGTTCCCGAACAGGAAAACGCCCGAACAGGAAAATACCTGAAGAAGATGATACTCTGCTCGTCCCACGTGGTCAAACAGTAACATAAAGACCATATCATAAAGACCCGGTCATAGCGGCTAGTCAATCCGGATTTCCCGGACATTCCATGAATAGAATGTGCCATAAACAAAAGGAGCAATTAGTGGCCAAGATAGTGGCCAAGTTAGTGGACATGATGGGATGAGTTAGTGGAAAAGTGGGAAGAAAGGAGCTAGAGTTAAGGGATGATATTTTTCCTATTTATTGATTATTCTTTACATAAACGAGAGGGGGGCTCTCGGCTATAGGGAGAGGAAGAAGACATATTTTGATTGGAAGCATTTTACACATTTTCTTGTACAAACACTGTAAAATATCATCGTTTATAGTGAAATTTTACACTGGACTAGGTCCCGTGGTTTTTCCCTTCGTTTTGGGGGGTTTTCCACGTAAAAATTGTGGTGTCTTTCTTTTATTTTCGCAAACACTTAAATCTACCGAACACGGAAAAAATCAAATCACATCATTGTGATGTGGTAGGGGAATTAGACCACATAGCGTAAAATGGTTGCCGAACAGGAAAACGCCCGAACAGGAAAATACCCGAAGAAGATGATACTCTGCTCGTCCCACGTGGTCAAACAGTAGCATAAAGACCCTATCATAAAGACCCGGTCATAGCTGCTAGTCAAACCGGATTTCCCGGACATTCCATGAATAGAATGTGCCATAAACAAAAGGAGCAATTAGTGGCCAAGATAGTGGCCAAGTTAGTGGACATGATGGGATGAGTTAGTGGAAAAGTGGGAAGAAAGGAGCTAGAGTTAAGGGATGATATTTTTCATATTTATTGATTATTCTTTACATAAACGAGAGGGGGGCTCTCGGCTATAGGGAGAGGAAGAAGACATATTTTGATTGGAAGCATTTTACACATTTTCTTGTACAAACACTGTAAAATATCATCGTTTATAGTGGAATTTTACACTGGACTAGGTCACGTGGTTTTCCCTTCGTTTTGGGGGGTTTTCTACGTAAAAATTGTGGTGTCTTTCTTTTATTTTCCGCAAACACTTAAATCTACCGAACACGGAAAAAATCGAATCACATAATTGGCGCCGTCTGTGGGAACATCAAGCTAAGACGTTGAAGTAGAATCCCCGGGATAACTTTGAGAGGCTCCGTCCGTCGCTGCCCTTTCTTTCAAAATATCCAGAAGAGGATTTTTAATATGGTCAATCTCTTTATCCTCGATGGGAGTTTCGGCTGAAATTTTTTCATGCCGGTGGTGGTGTAGGGTAACTATGCTTATTGAGCCTTGCTAATCAGATCGAAATTGTATGTGTGAGTTGGACGTTGCTCTGTGCATGTTCCATGATATTGTGAAAGAGAAACCAAAATCTTCTGTTCGACTATTCGACACTGATCGCTATTATTTTAAACAGTATTTTTGAGTGGAGCGATTATGTACCGCAAGTGCACGGTGTCAAGTTTTAGTATAATGATAATATAAGTATGAGTGTCGAACCCACGAGGACTAGGAAATAATTACCAAACTCCACTAGTTTAACTATATTTAGTCTAGATAACTGATTGTGATTAATTAACTAAATTGACTAATTAACTCAATATCAACCCAAACAAACAAGAACGAATAAGAATAGAATCAAAAGAAAAAATTATCAAGACTTTCGGTTCACCTATGTAATCCCCCACAATTCGCCTATTAGTTATGAATCGAATTCAAACAATCTAAGGTGACGAGTTTTCCAAATTTATCTGATATACTTTCTCGAGTTATATTAAACCTAATATCAAATTGTAGTAAGTCACTCTCGTGTACTTATTTAACAACACAATATTGTATTAAGATCCGTGAAAACTTCTAGCTTTCGATTACTAGATACCTATAGCTATCACACGTGTATTTGACTTCATCTCTCGATCTCGGTCCGAAATCCACGGCATAAATCACTATATTGAATCACAATTTTATCTCTCAATCTCAATTGTAATTTACTATCATTCAAGGATGGGCAAACCCTTAAAAGCATGAAGAACAATGATCTATGCACTTAGATAATAAGAATCAATCATAAACATTCAATTAAAATCATGGGTTCATACAAAGGATCCCCTAAGTCTTAACAAACCTAGCCAACAATCTCCATCAAATAACAATGCATAAACATGTTTTGCAACATTCTAAACATTAAAATCTAATGAAAATATAGAACTAGAGTTCGAAATACGGAAATAACGAGAGGCGTTGACTCCTTGCGTTGCTCCGTCGTCCCGTCTCTTCCGATGCGTCTTCTCTTCAATGGTTATGGTGTATAGATGGTTGGAGAGGATGATGAGTGATGGAGGCTGTGTATTGTAGGTCAAAAGTGAGCCAAAAAGTCCCAAAACCGTCCATAATAATCCATATTTATGGTAGGAGAAGTTTCACCAAGTTTGGACACCAAATAACCAAGATGGAAACAAAATCCCGAATTTTCAAGTCGAGGCGATCGATTGCCTCAAATGAGGCGATGGGTCGCCTCTTGCTACTGCCTGGAGGCGATCGATTGCCTCATCTGAGGCGATGGGTCGCCTCCTCTGTTTCAGCAAATTATGATTTTGCCCCTCCTTTTCCAGGTTTGCTCAGTTTGGTCCTTTTTCATCATTTTAAGCCTATTTCCTCCACTTTTATGCATTTGGCCCTGGATTCCTGAAATATACAAATATAAACCAAAAAGAGTAATATTTTCCAAGAATCACTACAAAAACGCCCCTAATCTTATATCAAATTAAGTGTAAAAATCACACTTATCAGACACCCTGTTAAGCGTCGTAGTACTGATGAAACATTGCATGGCTACCAGACATGAAGCACATCACCGTTCTTGCCCTGAGATATACGATCGTTTAGGGAATCAAAACCAGGGACAGATCCTCTCAGCTAACACTGCTTGACTCTAATTTTGAGACGTCTCCGCTGCCACTCGTGTATTAGTCGTCGGAGGAAGATGAGAATCAATCCCAAAAATGCAATCTTTCATCTTGTTAAATTCAATCCTCACCTTGCTCATATCTTCAATGGGATGAACTTAAGCGCATTGATATTTCAATCTCACAATATTATGGGAAAAAGGGGCTTGAGTTCCACCGCCCGAGTCCACTATTTCCAGCGACGCTTCTGGTCAGGGCATCAACATCTCATTCAAAAGCTTGGATATTTCACTTTCTTCAGAGAAGTTTTTGAATTTTGTTATTTATAATATTCCCTTTCCTAGCCGTAATTTAATTGCTTAGCAATAGCTTCAAAATGGGAAATTATGATTAATCCATTCCATTCCATTCCATAGTCTTGAAATAACTAGATGCAAGCTTACTGATCCTACCCTATCATGCTGGACGGAGGTATTGAGGAATGATGCATGTTATTTACCCTGTGATATTTAAGAGGTCTTAACACAATCTCGAATGCTCTTATAGCGTCATGGTTCTGCATTAAATCACTAATCAGGAGCACATTTAAAATCACAATGTCTCTATGGAATAAAATGCAGAAGCTTGATGTTCATCAACATTATAGTACAATTACAAGTACTCTATCTGCGTACACTCAGCTTGTGTTATGTGAGAATGTGAGCTTTGAACATACACATAAAATGTAGGGCATGTTCCTTACAGTGGAAATCCACTACCACGTTTAGAACTTCTCTAAAATTTTGAATTCTTGGATGCAAAGAACACCGATCTTACATGTTCTGTTGGAGTCTATTTCATTATTTGTTGATGCATGATATTTGTTTTTCGGAGCATCAATAGCTATTTCAATATTTGTTGCTGCCTGATATTTTTTTTTCGGAGCATCAGTAGGCTTATAGGGATGGATTTTCCAGCAACATTCTACAATTTTGTGGTAAATGTCATTGCCGAATCTTGTGAGCCATTTTTGGAGCCTTTGATTCACCTAGCGGTTAAAAAGAAAGAGAATAAATCCACTCCTCGAACAGAGTCAAGTTTGGTTTCAGTTTACGTTACACGATAACATTTATATTTCTTCTGCTGTAATTATACAGAGGCGTGAATTATCCATCAATATTGTTATGGATGATCCCTGGTAAAGATTTGGAGTCTTCGCGGTGTGTGAGGTGTTGGCGAGGAAATTTCTTGTTGGGAATCACTCACCGTATTTCTTCGTCGCCGTTGAAGCCATCAATTTTATTAGGATTTTGGAGCTTATTTGATATATTCTTGACAATAAGATTATGTTGTACGAGAAGGAAAAGGATTTATCCCTCCTTTCAAAGTCTTCGCAATCTCAGTTTCATTTCCTCAAGCTCCACAATAATGGATTCAATCCCATGCATCTAACTTTATACTCTGATTGCTGTTGTATCAGAAGCATTTCTGCACCTCTGTTTTCTTTTGGTCCTGTGAGACCCCGTTATTAATCAAGATATTTAGGTGCGATAAGAGAACTAATCATTCATGTGCATATATCAGAGTAATAGTGTCGTGTTGATTAACCTGAGCTCAAGAGATTACAGTACCAAAAGTTTAAAAGGAATTACACATATTCCTACCAAAAGGTACTACACTATAGTCTTACTCTACTTCGTGTAGAAGCTCTACAAAAATTTCTCTAACATGCTAATCCTGTAGCACTCCTTATAGCTCAGCATTTCAACCCCCACCCTGGTTCTCATCATCAAAAGCACCTACAAAGACAACCCCCAACACATGAGCATACCGATTCATATTCAACTTAATATGAAAGTAAAGCATAAAGGCACAATCATAAATACAAAGCACTTCCTGTATTTCCAGCATTTATAATGCCCATTGGTTGTCCCTGTACCATAACTCATAATAAAACACATTATATGAAATTATGGATCCTTTAATAATGTCATGACATATCACCTCTTTCTTTACATATCTTTTGAGTCATATATCAACAGTTATGTTAATGCTTCATGCTTCCACAACTCATAATGAGCGGTACAATCCTCCCCGCTTCATTACTACATAAACTCATAATGAGCGGTACAATCCTCCCCGCTTCATTACTACAGAACCTCATAATGAGCGGTACAATCCTCTCCGCTTCATTACTACAGAACAAGCATAAGCATTAAACATACACTGTGATCTCTCTTGACTCGTGGAATACACCTCTTTATTCCACATCACAATTTTCAACAACAGTGCATAATATGCAACAACAATGCATAATAACATGTATCATACTCTTAATGCATCACATTGCATTCATCATGTGTCAAAAAGACAAACATAAAATACATGTTACCCTTGGGATGCCCGTACGTCGCTTACGTACCTTTCCAAAATGTAGTGTGTTGTGGGACTCTATCCCCTGCGCTGTGTAGCTGTCTGTGAAGGCTCTACACCAGTGTACAACACAATATTAGATGTCTCATTACAATCCAATATCAAAATTAAACAATTTCCCATTTGAAAAAAAATAGGCACTACCGATCGATCGGGCCTCATCACCGATCGATCGGTGAACTGTTCGAATTATGTAAAAATGCTACGGCTTTTGCCGATCGATCGGTGTTCTTCACCGATCGATCGGTCGCTCTGTTTCAACCCAAGTTTTTCATAATTCCTTAACACCGATATTCATACCCTTCAATCTAACATGTAAGACACACAACATGTCAAAACCAACATGCTAGTAGTTGCACTACACTACCCTGAGTGTATTCAAATCAATTTTACACCCCAAACATAAATCCACATGCATAAACGTCGTCCATTTATACAAGTACTCGATCAACTTTTCCGGAAACAAGGCAACATATTTCATTTCCAGATTTCTTGAGTACTTCATTTCATGCTATAAAAACTACAACATATCTCATAAAACATGCTCAAACAAAAACGTCTTGGGCTTTACAAAACTACCATGCATGTACTCAAATCGAAGGTTCACCCAAAAACCCATCTAACATGCATAATATCACCTCCTCAAAATCACTCCCAATCCACATTTTCCAGAAAAACAGGGCATACACCTACCCAGATTTCCGAACACTATACTTCACATGCTTTAATCCTTCACATAAAACATGCAACATGCTCAAGGAAAAATACAGAGAGCTTCATAATAACACCATGTAAGCATTTAAATCAAAGGTTTCAAGAAACCTAAGCTAACATGCCATTTACACACTACTCAAAAGCAGAACTTAAACAAGTTTAAAGGAAAAACTTGGCATGGTTTCTCACCCTACTTTGCTCCGATTTTTGAGAGGCTTCCAAGGAATGAAAATGGCAAGGCTCCACAAGATTATGCTTAGCAGATGCTGGTTTTTTTTTTTTGGAGAGAAGGCTCGAGATTTGGGAAGGAAGAAGGAGGCTGAATGATTGAGCCAAGTGGGGTGGGCAATCAGCCTATGCACAGATTGATTGGCATGGGTTGGGGGGGTGGTTGGGTGTTGGGTGGTATGATGTGTTATGTTTTGGTCACGGTATTTAGCACGATGTACTAAAATATCCTCACATGATATTTATAGTATTTTCTCAATAAAATACTTCAATTCCCATTTAAACATGCTTTACCAAAACAAATAACACACACCCTAAAAAAAACATGCCACTACCCCAAAATCCCAACATATATCACATGCACCCTGAAATGCATCCCCTCAATAATATTAATTCAATCCCATGAATTAACACCCAAATCATCATAATTTAAAATTAATGATTAAAATCACATAATCATTTCGGGGATATCACAATACTCCCCTACTTATAAGATTTCGTCCCCGAAATCAAACATGCTTACCCACATGAAGTAAAACAATACATAAACGCATACCAGAAAACAGCTCTGGGTAGTGCTGCACCATGTGTCGCTCTGTCTCCCACGTGGCCTCCTCGACACCCCTACGATCCCACTGTACTTTGACCATAGGAATAACTTTGTTCCGAAGCCTGCGGACTGCATCCAAGATCCTGATAGGCCGCTCCACATAGGAAACATCGGACTCAAACTGCACCTCTGAAGGCTGCAACACATGCGAAGGATCTGGCTCGTACTTCCTTAGCATAGACACATGGAACACATCGTGAATACCAGACAGAGAGGGCGGTAAAGCTAAACGGTACGCCAGAGTACCCACACGCTGTAAGATCTCATACGGCCCCACATACCTCGGGAACAACTTCCCCCGCATACCAAACCGTACTACTCCTCTGAAAGGCGAGATCTTTAGAAAGACTTTGTCGCCCAACTGAAACTCCAACAGCCTATGCCGCTGATTGGCATAAGCTGCCTGTCTGTCCTGAGCTGCCTTCATCTTTCTCCTGATAACCTTTACCTTTTCTTCCATATCCTGGACCAACTCTGGTCCTCCGACCGATTTACGGTCCACATCATCCCAACACAAAGGCGACCTGCAACGCCTGCCATATAGGGCTTCAAATGGAGCCATCTGTATGCTAGCCTGGTAACTGTTATTATAAGAAAATTCCACCAAGGCTACTGAGTCCTGCCAAGAAGTGTTGAACTCCAGCACACAAGCCCTCAACATATCTTCGAGCGTCTGAATCGTACGCTCGGTCTATCCGTCCGTCTGGGGATGATATGTCGTGCTCAACCTTAACTCTGTACCAAGAGCTGACTGAAGACCCTCCCAAAAGTGAGATGCAAACCGCGGATCTCGATCAGACACAATCGAAACAGGGATCCCATGCAGTCTCACCACATCTCTGACATATAACTGTGACATCCTCAAGTACGTGAAGGTCATACAGTAGGGAATGAAATGAGCACTCTTAGTCAATCTGTCAACGACTACCCATATAGCATCAAAACCGGAAACAGTCCTTGGTAAGTGGGTCACGAAATCCATAGACACGTGCTGCCACTTCCACTCGGGTATCTCCAAACTCCTTAGTTCACCTCCAGGCCTCTGCCTCTCAGCCTTCACCTGCTGACAGATCAAACATCTCTTAACGAATGAGGTGACATCTTGTTTCATACGCCTCCACCAGAACTGGCTGCGTAGATCCTTATACATCTTCTTCCCGCCCGGGTGGACACTCATTCTGCTGCAATGAGCTCGCTGTAATATACCCTGATGCAACTCGGGTGTATCTGGAACCACCCATCTGTCGCCAAGTATCGGAGAACCGTCCTCAGCCACTCTGATCTCGATGGCTGACCTGAAAGAACCACTAACATCCATCTCTGAACCTCAGCGTCGGTCCCCTGAGCCTTCCTGATGTGATCATAAATAACAGACTCAGCTAGCAAGGTCAATACTGTACTGGTGAAGTAGATACATCATAATCAAACCCCAACTGACAGTAGGAGCCCAACATAGCTGATAAGCACATGGCATCCTCTGCTGTGCTCCTCACCTTCCGAATCAAAGCGTCAGCTGTCAAATTTGCTTTCCCGGGATGGTATAGGATTTCACAATCATAATCCTTCAGCAGATCCATCCATCTCCTCTGCCTCATGTTCAACTCAGCCTGTGTAAACAAGAACTTCAGGCTCTTGTGATCAGTGAAGATGGTGAATGAGGTACCGTATAAGTAGTGTCGCCATATCTTCAAGGCGAACACTATAGCTGCTAGCTCCAGATCATGGACTGGATACCTCGACTCATGTGGCTTCAACTGTCTCGAAGCATAAGCCACTACATGTCTGTCCTGCATCAGTACGCATCCTAGGCCCTGTAGCGATGCGTCAGTATAAAGAACAAATCCTTTGTTCTCCCTGGGAATCACTAGAACTGGTGCGGTAGTCAGTCTGTGCTTTAATTCCCGGAAACTCTGCTCACAAGCCTCTGACCAACAAAATGGGACTCCCTTCTGAGTCAGCTGTGTAAGTGGCTTGGCGATCTTTGAGAAACCCTCGACGAAACGTCGATAATAGCCGGCCAGACCAAGGAAACTCCGAATCTCACTGACTGAAGTAGGGGCAGGCCAATCCATAACTGCCTCTATCTTCCTCGGGTCTACTAATAACCCCTCTCGTGAAATGATATGGCCCAAGAATGCTACACTACTCAGCCAAAACTCACACTTACTGAGTTTGGCTTACAACTGATGATCTCTGAGGATCTGGAGCACTATCCTCAGATGATCGGCATGATCCTCCTCACTCCTTGAATAGACAAGGATGTCGTCAATGAATACGATCACAAACTGATCGAGGTACTCCTGAAATACTCTGTTCATCAGGCTCATAAAGACTACAGGTGCATTTGTCACACCGAAAGGCATCACCAAGAACTCATAGTGTCCATACCGAGTCCTAAAAGCCGTCTTTTGGACATCACCAGCTCTAACCCGTACCTGGTGATAGCCTGACCTCAAGCCTATCTTGGAGTACACCTCTGTACCCTGAAGCTGGTCGAACAGATCATCAATCCTCGGAAGTGGATACCTGTTCTTCACTGTGGCCTTGTTCAGTTGCCTGTAGTCAATGCACAGACGCATTGAACCATCCTTCTTTTTCACGAACAAGACTGGTGCACCCCAAGGCGATACACTAGGACGAATGTATCCTTTGTCAAGGAGCTCCTGTAACTGTACATTCAGCTCCCTCAGCTCTGCCGGTGCCATCCTATAAGGAGCACGGGATATAGCAGAAGTCCCTAGCAGCAGCTCAATGGCAAACTCAACATCCCTGACAGGCGGAAACCCCGGAATCTCATCTGGGAACACATCAATGAACCGCCACGACCGGAATGTCCTCGGCTCTCACTTCCTTCTCTTCTGATACATCCACGGCATAAATAAGGTACCCAGTGTGGCCGCGTTCCAATAACCGCGACATCTTAACCGCTGAGATCACTGGAATATTTGGACGAGAGCCGTCCCCATAAAAAGTCCACTGGAACCCCTGATCAGATAGAAAACGAACAATCCTCTGTTGGCAATATACCACAGCTCGGTATCTGCTCAACACATCAATGCCGATAATGCAGTCAAAATCTGCCATCTCTAACTGAATCAGATCGGCCCTTAGATCATTGCCCTCAAAATAAATGAGGCAATCAGATAATAGACGGTCAGCAATCACATGCTTCCCCGTGGGTGTCGAGACCATTAGAGGCGTGGGTAACAGAGACGAGCACAAGCGGTGACTCTCCACAAAAGCAGCAGATACAAAAGAATGGGAAGCACCTGTATCTATCAATATAAGTGCAGGGTACGTAAATAAATGGCACGTACCAGCAATGACCTCCTCTGGGGCTGCCTCAGTCTGCTCCCTAGTCAGTGCATACACCTGACCCTGCGGCGGTCCTTCCGTCTGACCTCCCTGCGGTCGGGGTGCGAACTGCTGTCTCTGTGGTGCCCTCCCAGCATCAAACCTTGGCCTATTCGGCCCAGAGTCTGTCTGTCTCTGTGGTGCTCTCCGATCGGGGCAACCTCGAGCCAAGTGGTCCATCTTGCCACAAACATAGCAACCCTGGCAGTCACGTGACGAGTGACATCCTCCACAATTGTTACATCGATTTCCCCCTGCCTTGCTCCCTTGTGTGGGTCCCCGATTGATTTGTTTCTGACCCTGAGACTTCTTCCCACTAAATCTGGAAGATGATGAGGCCCCACGAGGCTTGAACTGGTCTCCTCGTGGCCTCAGGCTATCAGCAACAGGCCTCTGTGGTTTACGAAAGGGGTACAACATCCTTGTACGCGCCCACTGCAATCTCTGCCAACTCCGCCCGTGTCAGAGCGTCATCAAATGAGCTGGGGTTGTTGGAGACAACCCGATCAAATAGCTCTGGCCTCAGTCCCTTCAGAAAGTTCCTCATCTTGGCATGACTGCTGACAGCAATATGAGGTACATACCTCAGCAGTGAGGAATACTGCATAGCGTAATCTGATACTGACAGGCTGCCCTGCTTCAAACTATTGAACTCATCTTCCTTCAATTGTCTGGCAGCTGCCGAAAAGTGCCGGTTAAGGAACCGGGTCCTGAATACAGTCCAATCCACCGTCATACTCTGAGCTCTCAACTCCATGACTGTTGTCTTCCACCACATGGAAGACTTTTTCGCTAACTGGAACTCTGCCAACCTCAGCCAGGCAGTCCGTGCACAGGGTGCCGATACGAATATCTGTTCCAGTCTCTCAAGCCATTCCTCGGCTGCTTCTCCAGTCTCTGTCCCTTCAAATAGCGGTGGATGATAGCTCAAGAACTAGGTCAGACTTATCTCCCCTGGTAGCAGTATCTGTGCTACAGGCTCCAAGCCTACAGCAGGTGGCGGTAATGGATTCGTCTGAGCAATACTAGCGTTCATACTGCCCATGTCCCCTACCTCTTCATTGAGGTTCTCCGGGTTAATAGCCGCCATGCTGCAACACAAGAGTTAACAACAATACTAAAAGCAGTTCATAATATAAGCCGTTAGATAACAAGAGTATCATATTCAAAAGCATGTTAGTATATCACTTATACAACAATATGCATCACATGCATAACATGCCCAACAAGGAATACCTAGCCAACTTGTCTCTAAAGGCTACCCTTCACTCTTCCCTGGTTATCTAACCTTGCTCTGATACCACTAAATGTGAGACCCCGTTATTAATCAAGATATTTAGGTGCGATAAGAGAACTAATCATTCATGTGCATATATCAGAGTAATAGTGTCGTGTTGATTAACCTGAGCTCAAGAGATTACAGTACCAAAAGTTTAAAAGGAATTACACATATTCCTACCAAAAGGTACTACACTATAGTTTTACTCTACTTCGTGTAGAAGCTATACAAAAAATTCTCTAACATGCTAATCCTGTAGCACTCCTTATAGCTCAGCATTTCAACCCCGACCCTGGTTCTCATCATCAAAAGCACCTACAAAGACAACCCCCAACACATGAGCATACCGATTCATATTCAACTTAATATGAAAGTAAAGCATAAAGGCACAATCATAAATACAAAGCACTTCCTGTATTTCCAGCATTTATAACACCCATTGGTTGTCCCTGTACCATAACTCATAATAAAACACATTATATGAAATTATGGATCCTTTAATAATGTCATGACATATCACCTCTTTCTTTACATATCTTTTGAGTCATATATCAACAATTATGTTAATGCTTCATGCTTCCACAACTCATAATGAGCGGTACAATCCTCCCTACTTCATTACTACATAAACTCATAATGAGCGGTACAATCCTCCCCGCTTCATTACTACAGAACCTCATAATGAGCGGTACAATCCTCCCCGCTTCATTACTACAGAACAAGCATAAGCATTAAACATACACTGTGATCTCTCTTGACTCGTGGAATACACCTCTTTATTCCACATCACAATATGCAACAACAATGCATAATATGCAACAACAATGCATAATAACATGTATCATACTCTTAATGCATCACATTGCATTCATCATGTGTCAAAAAGACAAACATAAAATACATGTTACCGTTGGGATGCCCGTACGTCGCTTACGTACCTTTCCAAAATGTAGTGTTTGTGGGACTCTATCCCCTGCGTTGTGTAGCTGTCTGTGAAGGCTCTACACCAGTGTACAACACAATATTAGATGTCTCATTACAATCCAATATCAAAATTAAACAATTTCCCATTTTAAAAAAAATAGGCACTACCGATCGATCGGCCCTCATCACCGATCGATCGGTGAACTGTTCGAATTATGTAAAAATGCTACGGCTTTTGCCGATCGATCGGTGTTCTTCACCGATCGATCGGTCGCTCCGTTTCAACCCAAGTTTTCCAGAATTCCTTAACACCGATATTCATACCCTTCAATCTAACATGTAAGACACACAATATGTCAAAACCAACATGCTAGTAGTTGCACTACACTACCCTGAGTGTATTCAAATCAATTTTACACCCCAAACATAAATCCACATGCATAAACGTCGTCCATTTATACAAGTACTCGATCAACTTTTCCGGAAACAAGGCAACATATTTCATTTCCAGATTTCTTGAGTACTTCATTTCATGCTATAAAAACTACAACATATCTCATAAAACATGCTCAAACAAAAACGTCTTGGGCTTTACAAAACTACCATGCATGTACTCAAATCGAAGGTTCACCCAAAAACCCATCTAACATGCATAATATCACCTCCTCAAAATCACTCCCAATCCACATTTTCCAGAAAAACAGGGCATACACCTACCCAGATTTCCGAACACTATACTTCACATGCTTTAATCCTTCACATAAAACATGCAACATGCTCAAGGAAAAATACAGAGATCTTTATAATAACACCTTGTAAGCATTTAAATCAAAGGTTTCAAGAAACCTAAGCTAACATGCCATTTACACACTACTCAAAAGCAGAACTTAAACAAGTTTAAAGGAAAAACAGGGCATGGTTTATCACCCTACTTTGCTCCGATTTTTGAGAGGCTTCCAAGGAATGAAAATGGCAAGGCTCCACAAGATTATGCTTAGCAGATGCTGGTGTTTGTTTTGGAGAGAAGGCTCGAGATTTGGGAAGGAAGAAGGAGGCTGAATGATTGAGCCAAGTGGGGTGAGCAATCAGCCTATGCACAGTTTGATTGGCATGGGTTGGGGGGGGTGGTTGGGTGTTGGGTGGTATGATGTGTTATGTTTTGGTCCCGGTAATTAGCACGATGTACTAAAATATCCTCACATGATATTTATAGTATTTTCTCAATAAAATACTTCAATTCCCATTTAAACATGCTTTACCAAAACAAATAACACACACCCTAAAAAAAACATGCCACTACCCCAAAATCCCAACATATATCACATGCACCCTGAAATGCATCCCCTCAATAATATTAATTCAATCCCATGAATTAACACCCAAATCATCATAATTTAAAATTAATGATTAAAATCACATAATCATTTCGGGGATATCACAGGTCCTTTGGTGCCTACTTCATGCTTTTCAAAGCGGGGAAGCCGTTGAAAAGCATGAAATCTCGAAATCAAAGAGTGGTTGATACTTTGGTGCTCGGGATACTATTTGGACTTTAATACTTGTTTAATATCAAACTTTTGAGTCATACTTGGGAGTTATGGACTGAGATGCTACTGAAACTTTTATGGTTTAATTGAAATATGGAGGTCGAGTCGAACCTCTTGAGTTCGAAATTCTTGGTTTCTGTACGAGAAAATTTGCCCATGTCGACTGTGGGTGGTGAAATTGAGGAGTGAAAAAGAAATTTTGGGATGTTCTTGGTCCAGCAAGAGAAAGTCGAGATAAATGATGGAGTTATGGATTCCAAGGACGGGAGTTTTGTTGCAATAATTTATTTGAGCTATGGAAGTGGCAATATGTAGGGACGCATGCATCCTGCTTGTTCTTATACAAGCTTGTGGCATGCACATTTCTCACCAAAATGAATGTGCAGCTCCTGAAACATCTTTGGGCGGTGGACAACTTTAAAGATAAGTTTCATTTTTTTATTATAGTGCTAAAGTTATTATTTGATAATTTCACATGAGCAATGCTATAGCAAAATCTCAGTACATAGATTAGGTGGAAAAATTGAGTGATACCTCAATTGCTAATTATGAAATTCATAATTTAGCATTTTACTATTACTTAACTCAAATTGAGTGAATTTCGTCGGCAGGTGCAGTTGACAAAGTTAAATAGAAAGAAGTTGTATGGGACATCATGTCCTCGGCCTCTATCTCATCGTTGCCAAGCTCATGACCTATTCAACCTAATAGTTGACCTTGACTTCGGTGCTCACTCTACATGCCCAGTTTACGGTTATTTATTCCAGTTGTTACTTTAAAATTCTATATATGCATTTTGTGTTGCACTATTACAGGTTTACCTTAGTGCAATTGAGATTGGGCGTCCAAACTAGCAGTAAGGCCCTGTTATTGACACTCGGGATGTTCGAGTGCGTTCTATTATTGGTGCTCGGGATGTTCGAGTACGTCATGTTATTGGTGCTCGGGATGTTCGAGTATGTCCTGTTATTGGTGCTCGGGATGTTCGAGTACGTCATGTTATTGGTGCTCGGGATGTTCGAGTGCGTCCTGTTATTGGTGCTCAGGATGTTCGAGTGCGTCCTGTTATTGGTGCTCGGGATGTTCGAGTACGTCCTGTTATTGGTGCTCGGGATGTTCGAGTACGTCATGTTATTGGTGCTCGGGATGTTCGAGTACGTCCTGTTATTAGTGTTCGGGATGTTCGAATACGTTCTATTGTTGCTCGGGGTTGCGAGCTTATTTTATTTATTGTCCGTTGTTGGCGGGTTAAAAACAGGATCGGGATGTTTGTTCTGTATTTGAACCTAAAATGTGACTAAGTGATTATTGCTCGGGGTAGCGAGCTTATTTTATTTATTGTCCGTTGTTGGCGGGTTAAATACAGGATCGGGATGTTTGGTCTGTATTGAACCTAAAACGTGACTAAGTGATTGATGCTCGGGGTTGCGAGCTTATTTTATTTATTATCCGTTGTTGGCGGGTTAAATACAGGATCGGGATGTTTGGTTTGTATTTGAACCTAAAACGTGACGTGTGATTATATCTCGGGGTAGCGAGCTTGTTTTACTTATTGTCCGTTGTTGGCGGGTTAAATACATGATCGGGATGTTTGGTCTGTATTTGAACCTAAAACGTGACTGTGTGATTATCGGGGTAGCGAGCTTGTTTTACTTATTGTCCGTTGTTGGCGGGTTAAATACAGGATCGGGATGTTTGGTCTGTATTTGAACCTAAAACGTGACTGTGTGGTTATTGCTCGGGGTAGCGAGCCTGTTCGGTTTACTCGTGGGATCGGGGTGTTTGGTCCACGTTTATGAACAATGTATGCGAAAGCCGTAGTGAAAAATCTTGATCAGTAGTGGTAGTTTCTTAATCCGGATAAGTAAAGAATGTGATTTACGTAATTGAACGTATAATTGAGGATTAAGGTGATGAGGCCCCACATCCAGGAACTATCCAACAATGAATTTCGTCATACCTGCAAATCAAATTTGTATTTTCTTTCCAAAGATTCCCACAATTCATTTGTTCATAAGACAATAAACGTTGTAAAGTTTATTGTCTAGACCGTTTAGAATGTAGTTCTTACAAAGAAAATCATTTTGTTTCCAAGCATCAGGCGCGGCCCTCTTTTGGGAGTCGGTTTCATCTTCTTCAACCTTAGAATTATCCTCGGTAAAGAACATTGTCAAACTTAATGTGGTCAAGTAGAACATCTTTTGTTTGCCATCTTTTGAAGTCATTTCCACTGAATTTCTCGGGTCTCTCTCCATGATAAACGGAAATCATTGCTGCACTTGTTGACACTAATTTTCACTAAATATCGTTACTGAAAGAGGTGTCACATTACCAGTAAAGAGAGGCACTGACAAATAGTCCTGGTATTAATCACATCCATATTATTACAACAATCACAAAGTGGGATTCGTGCCACCAACAAGGAGTTGAAATAACAGCTCCGCTTAGGACTGGTGGCATGAATCTCAATTTGTGATTAATGTAACAATATGGATGTGATTAATACCGAAACTATTGGTCTTCTTGTTTTGAGCCCCTCTTTTACCCGATGATAACTATACTCTTATGGAAAATACACCAAAGTGCCGTTTATAATATTAATAATAATAATTATTATTATTATATTATTATTATTATTGTTATTATTATTATTATTATTATATATATATAGACGCGCACACACGTACACTATAATCGAAGTTGTGGTTCCGATTTTGTTATCAATCACCGAATGGTGTTACGTCCCACCCCTTATTCCCAAACTAAATGAGATAACAAGCGGGTAAAATTCAAAAAGAGTCACCATCCCAAGCATTTTTTAATTTCTTCAATTTCATCGCTCTCGTTGATTTTTTTAAGAAAAAATTCGATCTATCATGGGTAAATTTAGAAATTTGCATTACTAACAAGTGGGGAAAATGAAAAGAAAATCATAGGGAGGATCATTTGAGGTTTGGATAAAATTTGATTATTTTTATTTTATTCAAGAAAACAAATCTGATGTGGTAAATACTGCAATTTGGTTAAATGACCAAAAAAGAATATAATGTACGCAGGATAATTCTGAGTTCAGAATCCAACTAGGGGGCTACATTAGAATTTATTCGACTACAAGTTCAGCATCATGTGAATTGTTTCCAATCTCCATATGATACATGTCATCGATGCCAACAAAGGAAAAATAATAATAGTCATACATTTCATTTGTTGGAAGGAATAGTTACTGAAGCACACTTAGCATAGAACAAATGACTCAATATTTTTGAATCATTAAAGGACCTGACATTTCATAAGTTACAAGTTACAGTTATAAATTACTCATAAAATTTGAACTTTTACCAATTTTTGTAATTATAGGTGTTATATATAGCTGATCCCACAATATTGCTTTTAAGAACATTTTTTTTCTTTTTTGTTTGATCGTTTTTTTACAGTGAAATATCACCACTACATAGACAATTTACTAATTTCTTAAGGTGTTTACAACACCTACAAAATGAATATATACATACCTATATATATGTATGTATAGACTTGAAAAACGTCTCACTTACAGTCCAGAAATCATTTTGGTTAAGGTATCCTGCAACACTGCACTAGACTCCACAGCAGACTTAGCAAGCCAACTGATCCCCACTTTTAAACGATGCTCGTCTGTTGGCAATCTGAGTAAATAGGCCAACTTACGGGCTGCGAAATAATCCAGAGAAAAAGGGTACGAAGTTTAATCGGACTTTTGAGACCCAAAAATGAGATGCAATGAAATGAGACTAATGAAGTGTTTCTATACCAGTGTGACCGACAGGGCCGTCTAAGGTCAGCCCCTCGATGAAGCTTGGAGAAACGGCAGCATCATATCTCCCCAGAGTCATCATCTCGCCTAAACTCTGATACCTGCAGCAACAACACTTGATTCAGACTCCAATCATGGTGAAAATAGTCTGATTTTAGCTTTTCTACAATCTTTAGACAATTAGAAAACATGTACTAAAAAATAAAGCATAATATATATAAGATACTGCATTGCTCAAGATGGAATCAGATAAATTGCAGGATAAGTAGCGACCTATACACCACCATTGAATTGGCATACAGTGATAAAAGTAATCAGAAATGTGAGATGAATACCTTACATTAGACAATCGACCAACCATGTCAATGATCACAACTCATACGAATGATGAGATTATATTTTGATTATTTTAAAAGATCAAGCTATAGCCAAAAGTTCCCACCAATCAAAGAAAAAAGTCCATTTGGTCCTTACATTTATGCCAAAAACACTCATGCCTAACTCCTGTTTTGCTGTCATGGAGCATCTGATGCGTGCGAGTGAAGGAACCAATTATAGATCGTCATTTTTGGCTGAGACCAAGGATATGGGACAACAAAAAACAACAACTAAGCCTTTAATCCCAATAAATTGGGGTAGGCTACATGAACAATGGAGAGAATCAAGCCGGGTCTAACACATGCGTCAGTCTTCTCCAAACACTTCTATCGATCAACATATCTTCATATCTTCTTTAATCCTCTTGCACTCCAAGTCTTTGCGTATAACTTCGAGCCATGTCTTCTTCGGTCGTCCTCTCGCTCTCGTGAACTGGCCGAAATCCATGGACCACACTCGACGCACATGTGCGCTGTTGGGCTACGTCGAACATGACCAAACCAACGTAAGCGGTTTTCTTGTATCTTCTCTTCTATATAAGCTATATCTATTTCAGCTCGAATATCTTCGTTCCTTATTTTATATCTTCTGATCTTACCGCACATCCAACGAATCATACGCATCTCTGTCACACTCTTTTTTTGGATGTGATTCCTCTTGGGTGCCCAGCATTCCGTCCCATACAACATTGTGAGTCTAGCGGCGGTTCTATAAACTTTCTCTTCAATTTCAGCGGGATATTACGATCGCATAGAACTCCGGTGGCGTTTCTTCATTTCAACCAGCCAGCCTGAATCATGTGGTTAACGTCACTGTCAATCTCTCCATCCTTTTGGATAATTGAACCTAGGTTTCCAAACTTGCTGCTCATCAATATCTCTTGACCACTGAGTGCTACAACACCAGAATCCCGAAAGGAACGACCACTAAATCTACACTCCATATATTCTGTTTTAGACCTACTTAATCTAAAACCCTTTGATTCCAACGTCTCTCTCCATAATTCCAATTTGGCATTTACCCCTGCCATTGTCTCGTCGATTAACACAACATCGTCAGCAAAAAGTATGTTCCAAGGTAATTCAGTATGTATGTCTTTTGCTATCTCATCCATCACTAGGGCGAACAGGAAATGACTCAACGCAGACGCTTGATGCAATCCAATAGTGATCGAGAACTCACTTGTCAACCCACTGCACGTTCTCACATTGAATGCTACTTCGTCGTACATGTCCTTGATTATATTGACATACTTGATTTGAACTTTATTCTTCATCAAAGCCCACCATAATATCTCCATTGGTACTTTATCATAGGCATTCTCCAAGTCTATAAAGATCATATCCAGATCTTTACTCCTCTCACGATAGCGCTCAACAAGTTGACGAAGTAAATGGATAGCTTCAGTAGTTGACCGTCCTGGCATGAACGCAAATTGGTTCTCCGATATCTTAACCTCCCTACTTAAACGACATTCAATTATCCTCTCCCAAAGCTTTATCGTGTGACACGTGAGTTTTATACCACGACAGTTGGTGCAACTCTGAATGTCACCCTTATTCTTAAGATAGGAATGAGAGTACTCTCAATTCATTTGGAATTTAGTTACTCCTCCAAATATTGTTAAATAGATCTGTTAGCCACTTTATCCCCGTCGGTCCTAAACATCTCCATACTTCAATAGGGATTCCATCAGGACCAACTGCTCTTCGTGCTTTCATTTTGTTCAAAGCTTCTTTAACCTAAGATTCTCTAATTCTGCGAGTACACTCACGGTTTACATTATGTTGATGGATGTTAAGATCACCTAAATCTTGGCTAAAGCCACCGTTGACCAAGGATATGGAAAATCTAGAAACTTTTGGTAGATGCTTGCTTTCATGGAAGTATACTCACACAACCAGCTAAAATGAACTTTAGATCTATGAAGTGCCAAGGAAGCAAAAGCTTAATGTGCAAAAGGGTTCATAACTGAACTGATGATGCTAGTTTTGACCCCACTTTTCTGCAATTGAAGGTAGGGGTGGTTACCGGTTCGAACTGGTCCGATCCGGACCGGAACCGGCCGGTTCCGGATTGGATCCGGTTCTGGTTCCACCGGTTCTGGGTTGGACCGGTTCCAACCCGGAACCGTATTTTTCTTTTTTTCTTTTTTTTTTTTTAAAAAAAAGGAAAAAAATAAAGGATTTATCGAAATTTTTTATTTTTTTTTTTAAAATGGATCCGGATCCGGTTCCGGTTCAATCCGGAACCGGATCCGTTTGGTCCGGAACCGGTAAGATACCGGATCCGGAACGGTAGAACCGATCCGGTCCGGTATCAAACCGGTTCCGGACCGGTTCGGGACCGGTTAGTCCGGTTCCGGTTTCGGACCGGGTCCGGATCGACCCGGTCCGATAAGCACCCCTAATTGAAGGCATTGTGTCCTTGTTTCTTTATCCGGCTTCTTTATTTCTAGAAGAGAAATCGTCTACATATATGCTTTATAACCGAACAATCTCTAACACTCTGGCTTCAAACAAGCCTTTTACACGTATAAATAAATGAATTGTGTCCGTCTTATTATTTCAAATCAGAACTAACCTAAATGGTAAAAGAGGTCGGCCATTTATTGAAGCCCATATATTCCAACCTGCAAAGTCTGCCTGCTGTAATGCTACCTAAGAAAAAAAATAACAGCAGAGTAAGACGAAAAATACAGGATCAAAGTATGTCTCAAAAAATTTATTGTATGAAATGTTTCCTTTTTTTTTCCGTGGCATACTTCTCATAAGAAATAACTAATTGAAACTAAAAGAACTAAATAGTACCTGAGCCGTATCTGGAAGCAATTTTCCTTTCCTGTTCCATACAGCAGAAGAGTCGCCAAGGGCAAATATACGTGGGTGGCCCTTAACACGAAGAGTTTCATCTGTTTCTGCTTGTCCTCTGCCATTAAGAGGAAGATAAGTCTGATCATCAAGTTCCAGCTGAGGAAGTAGAGATTTAGACCCAACAGTCCACAAAACCATGTCTGTTTGAACAACTTGTTTTCGCATGCCCCTTTCAGCAGGCTGCAACTCCAAAGTAAGTTGATCATTATTACGATTTTCTATCACATCTTGAACAGCTTCAACTTTTGTCGGTTCACTTGAACCCACGAACTCACCATCTTTCCTTATACAACGGACAAAGTAACCCAACAAAAGCTTAACATTTCTGGATGATAGAACCTGACAAAAGTAGCTTTAGCTTTGTGCACCTATGAGAGAAACTGAGATTGCGATGGCAAAAAGTAAATGGCCTTATACATGTAACGACTGTGTGACAATATAAAACATGTGGGTGTTGATAGAGACCAACAACGCTCTCTTGGCGAAAAAACTTACAAAGAAAAAAAGATGCCACCTTGTCATTTTAAAAAAATCATCTATAAGGATCTGATTGTTAAACACATGATGAAAGATGTGTGAGTTTTGCATGGTCAAAACACAGAAAACAATATGCAGTCATATGCTTCTAATACCCCTTTCCTAGTGCACCCACATCTCAAGACAAACTGGAAAGCAACATCTATCAGGTTTCTCTCCCGCGGTATACATTATACATAAAATATGAGCTTTGGTACGAAGTAGTGGATACAAGCAGAAGTTTCCTTTATCCCTCCACAGCATGAATTCTCCAAAATGTTTTGTTCATGCGTGACAAGTGGTGCATAGAAAACCTGCTAAACTGACGCAATGCCTTTGTCATGACTCATGAGGTTCTCTCTCCCTAATGTCTAACACGAGACAAATGAAGAAGCAGTAAACTCTATACTTTTTTATAACACTATTGTTGAAAAGAACCTAATTTTTTATTTAAATTGGAATATAAAGTAAGAAAAAAACAAATATGTCTTAATTTTTCTTTTGATCAGAATTCAGAGGAAAACATGAATATCCAATTTTTTATGGTTAACTACACGGCAAAGGGTATTTGGTGTCCTATTATCATTGAAACTGGACATAACTGGAATTAGATTAAATACCAAAAAATTTGAAGGGAGTGTAGTGAGAGGATCAATTGATTATATATACCAACACTGACAAGAAAAATATTAGACAACCATAAAAATAGAAAAATGTTGCCAGCAGGAAGCAAATGAAGCATCACTGATGTTATTTGAGTTTGAAGACATGGATCCAAGTTTTGACAAACTGATGTAAGTATGGAACTAAGGTGATAAAGTGTAGGAGAGATGATCCAGATGATGGACATGTGGATCATGAAGAAATTTTTCTCTGTATCCTAAAGATCAGTACACTATTTTTACTGCAATCCATTGACACCAGGCAAGAGGAAATGTAATATCAAAATTTCTGGCTATGAAAAATTTAAAATTTCAGATTTCATGGGTAATCCATTACAAGAGTCTTACTTTTAATGCAGATTCCCTGTTTCCAGGTGGTGCATCTGGCAAGATTAATTTTCCAGCGTTCATAGCCTGTACAACTCCCCTAGATTGCAGTCTCTCAGCTATGGTGGCAGCCAACTCGATTCCAGAGTACCCACACCCTACAACAGTAACATGGATTGGAGTCTCCTTAACAAAGTACTTACGCTCCAAAGCTGTTAGCTTCTCATTAACTTTCTGCATTACATAATACCAATAGAAAGCTTATATCATGCAGAATCTCACTAGTAATATTCATATGTAGGTACTGGTGATCTAAGTACTAACACGAGCATCCTCAAGGGTGGAAAATGGTAATGCATATTCCATTGCACCTGGTGTAGTATAAACTTTTGCTTCAGCCCCAACAGCAAGTACCAACCTGGCTGCCCGAACAAGTAGTATGATACCAGCACACATCATTTAAATGCAAATGACCCACCCAATTCAAAATCATTGAGACAAACATACAGTACAAGGCATAGCCGGTAGCTGTCATATAATAAGGCAATGTGGCCAAGCATTATCTTGCTTCATAAAGCCAGTAGTCAAAATATCCAGCATACAAGGATGACATGTTTTGCAGCAAGCAAATGTGTATGAACAAATGTTTCAAACTAGTCAATACAGTACCTAAGGCATGTATACACATGAACAACATTGAAGGCAGCACAAAATTTACGTATGCCCATTAACATGAAGGAAAAACTATGAAAAGCAGTGTCAAACAATGAAAGATCAATGAGGTGCAATGTGAGAACCCTCTCACAATATGAGTCAGAGATCCCAGAAAATAAATAAGTAATATGTGGGGTACATCGAGTTTTTGCATATATCAAGATAAACAAAGATCAATGAACCATCAACAAAACAAATGAAGGTAACATAAACCAGGTTAAAAGAAATGTGGGTCAATATTACATGGTTCATACAAGCCTAGCCCTGTGCCTTGTTCTTATCTTTTGGGCTAGTGATGAAACTTGATGGATGCAAACTAGAAATCTCCTCAACGTGAATTCAAATTTATTTTAAACATTATTAATTCAGGACCTAAACGTGGTCAGCAACAAAACTGACCAGTAAGTTCACATTCTTCAGATAATACAACATATTTCCTGCAAATCAAATAACAGCATACCAATCATATTCAACAAAGAGACCACTTTCAAGATGCACCACCCCCGCAGACACAGACGCTGAAATCCCATCTATCCCCAAATGATCAGTGGGATGTATAGATTTCACCCTATCCTTGAAAAATTGCACAGCAGTTTTTGACAGCAACTCTGAGAAACGAGGAGCTATTTCCCATTCTTCCACTTCTGCAATTAGAAAATCAACACTAAATTTAAGAGAAATTCAAATTGTTTAACTAGTTCAACTGTCAACATAGTTACTCTATTAGATAAATTCTAAATTTACCTCCAGAGAGGAGCTCGTACAATAATGGCTTAAAGACAAAGCGTTCAGATTGATCAACAAGAAACACCTGGTGGATTTGTCAAAGAGTATTCACTTTCTAGGTAACACAAGTCAAAGTGAAAATTTAAGATAAAATGTCCCAAGACAAAGTTTCATTATACAATTACAGTATTCCATATTTAAAAGATTTCTTCATCACCTAATTTAAAGACAAAAAGGCACAAGAAAACATGATATTGATTGCTTTCTTCTATGGGAAAAGAGCTCAAAGAGGGTATTTATTTCATTAAACCCTACCCTTGTTTCCTTTGTTTAACCTAAAACACCTTCAAATGTTAATGCAGGTCAAATGACGCTCCATATAGATGAGCATGAAGCAGACATTGCACTTCAGTTATTTAGTAGCAGCTTATGAATCTCGCATTCATGTCATACAATGCACCGGCGAGGTTGTCATGGATCTGTCCTAGAGCATAAAATATAAAATTGCCTTAAATCACTGTATACCAGCGGTTTCTTCCCATCAGGCCAATCAAGTGACTCCAATCTTAATGCAGTGTATAGACCTCCAAATCCACCTCCCAGTATACACACCCTTGGTCTCTACAAGCATTAATCATTCTTATGTCAGAAATCACAATCAATTTATTTATGGTTGTATAACTACTTCAAATGGACGAATAGATAGAACAAAAAGGAATTATCATTGCTAGGATTGAAAAACATCAAAAAGTCAAAGTGGAAGCATAAAGAAGAAACACAAGCCCGCCGAAGTAAAGATGCAAAGCCTCATTTGTTGATACAAGCCTTGGGAATGTACCGCAATGCCTTTTAAATACTCAAGTATTCAAGAACAAAAGACTGGCATAAAATTAAAAGATTTAAAAGTTAGAGATATGTATTTCAAGAAATGTATATTAACCTCTGCCAGCTAAAGATTATATATAGAGGGTAAAGATAAAGGTAAAAATCTAGTCAGTGGTTATGTACTGCTCTAAGAGACGAACATTATTGTAACCTCTACATTTCAATCATTACAAACAGTTTTCTCCAACTGATCAATCCAAAACCTATAAAACTATATTCCTTAATTCCAAATAAATAGAAGATCTACATCTTCTATGGTTCTACATTAACAATGTATTCACTCCAGGAAAAGAATTATCATGTATTCACATAATTGATTAGATGACACGATGACTACAAAATTTTCAAAGATGAGTGCTTCAACAACATTCAGCAGCCAATCAAAAGATTGTTGAACACAATTTTCCACAAACCCACTCAAAAACTTACTTGTTTCTTGAGAGACACAAACAAGGCATAATTTCAAGCGGAAAAACAATTTCACGGGAAAGTCTTGGATAACATATTGGCACTTCGAATTTGGCAGGTATTGTAAAAAATGAAAACAAATCATGCGCTGTAAAACACCATATTTGTCTATTGGGAGTTGGGGATACTATATTATTCTGTCCAACTTTACACCTGAAATGTGATATGGCAAGTCCTACCCTCGTGGTATTGTGCACTTCCATTTTTAACCATTCATGCTCTTATTTGACTAGATATCGCGTCCTATGACCTTTGTCAAACGGTTCGCCTTGCCCCACCTAGGAAATCACATGTCTGATTGTTTTCAAATATGCTATAACTAGCTTGAGAGGAAAATGTATCAGCACAAAAAAAAAACAGAACTTTTCATCTAATTAGCCCGAACGATCAGTACTGAAATAATAGAACTTTTCCATCTAATTAAGCCCGACTGATCACTTCCATTGTACTTTCTTCATTAATAAATAAATAAAGTGATTTTCATATAAAATGTCTAAGAAATATACGTCAATTAAGACATGAATGCCTGTCCATGGAGATAGAATTTATCAATCACAAAATCCCCTCCCTAAATCATCATGCAATGTTCGATTTGCACGCCGTAGGAATAGAATATAATTAACAAGCCCAAATTCAGCAGCTATCAATCGATTACGTAACTAAATATTGTTGATTAAAAATCAAGTGTTTGCAAATGCAACAAAAATAGCATGCATTTCTTAGGTTTCATTTTCATGAATGGAAATGCTTAAAAGCTTCCAATCTTCCATGCTGCTGAGATGAAACTGGGAATAGGACTAATTATGATACATGCATGATTATAGTAGACGAGACAATAAAAGAAGGTGAGGCAGCTCAAACATTGGAACTAACAGAAGAAGATGGAAGTAAAAGACTAAGAAGAATACCAAGACTTTTAGAAGATTACATACTATCTAGCTAAGTAAATAAACAAGAGATGCAAGTGACGTGTTGTAACAGAAAACCATAACAGAAGGATTGACAATTAGAAGTGGTTAGAGAAAGCAGTTAGCTTAAAAGGAGTATACAATATCTAGCTTTCTCAATTCTGGAGATTTGCGATCTCGAATTCACCTTACTCTAACATTGGTGCGCTTGTTGATTCATCATTGATTCGCGTTGACGTTCTCATTCGCGTTCTTCATTCGATTGAACTAATTTTTGATCGATTTTTCTGTGATTTCGTTGTGCTTTTCTTGCTGTAGCAATTTTGAATTTTCATTTTTGTTCCTCCATTCTGTGATGGCAGAGAACAATCGTTAAGAAATTGTTACTCGTTGATTCTCGTCGCTTTTCTTTTGCCCTAATTCTGGAAGAAGAAAAAAAAGCCTCAAAGCTGCACACAATATCTAGGGCAGAAGTTGTGTGAAGATATGACAGTCGATGATCACAATAACAAGGCCAAGATCACTAGGATTAATTGCTGATTTTCAAGCAATTTTTTATTAATTCAAGATTTAATTATTTCAGTTAGATAAATATTAAAAAATACCCAAGATACAAACTAATTGCAATATAGTCTTTGTATGTAAAATAAATAGTTTAAACATTCATTATTCAATGTAATTTTGATGAACGAAAATGCTATCATCTTTGCAATACAGAAGTTCTAAATTCTGTTCTTAAATATTGAATTGCATTGTTCTTATTTTGAGATTACATTTCTAATATGGTATCAGTTTACCGGTACTGATTCATTCATTCTTCCGCGCACAGATATTTTTGTCTCTGTTACTTTCTTGAATCCATGGCGTCTGCTTCCAATGAAGAACATGTATGGGAGACCCTACTGCTCAATCCGGCAGAAGATTCTTCCTCTCCATATTTCCTTCATCCTAGCGATAATCCCGGCACTTTGATTGTTGGAGAAATGTTCACTGGCGAGAATTATGTGTCATGGTCTAAATCCGTTTCTATGGCATCGAGATAGGATTTGTCCCTCCTATATAACAGGAGATGTGTTTGGCCCTTGATCAAGTGAGAACTAAAATGCATGGCCATGCTCGAATGAGTCGATATGAGATATCGAGCTTATTCGTTTATTCTAGTTCTACTTGGGGATCAAGAAATAAAGATTGGATATACGAGTATGACTATTCCATCACTCGTGTTCAATCTAAACACAAAGGACAAAGGGATTAAGTTACATGATTAATATTATCACAAGTTCTAAAGGTTATGTCGAGTCATTGACATTCTTGTAATTTGGGTAGCATTGATGTGTTGCTAGATACCGCTCAATGCTTGAGACGTAAAATGAGAGTTTATGTCACTGCCAACATTACAAGATCCTATCGGGTCGCACAAAAGATTAAATCGAGAAGGGAAATTAAATTCATGGGATGAATTAAATAATTAAGAGGAGTCTTAATTAATAATCATAATGATTAATTAAATCATGGGCTTAAGCCCATGAGGCTTTATGAAAGCATTTAATTAATTAAATAAAAGATGATAACAAGGTGTTTAATTGGAAGACAACTTCATAACATTAAACCTACACACAACATAAGCTCTCGGCCGCCTCTTGCGATTTGCTCTCGGTTTTTCTTTGATAGCCGAAGAGGGATTGTGATTCCGGCGAGTTTTCGATTGAGAATCGAGTGTGTGTTCCTTGTTCCGGTTTAATAACTTGTCTAGCAACTTGTTATTAAACCATCCCTTCACCCGATTTGATCGTGTGGATACCGTTGAGGCAAAACTCATCGAGTTTTGCTATTGACTCGGAGAAGGCGTAGGACGTGGTGCTGCTCCGTGGATTCTGCTTCAAACACGCTACAAGGGTGAGACCTTCGTATTACCTTAATCCGATATGATAACCTATGTATAGATCCGGTGTTAGTAATCCTAACAATTTTATTCCGCTGCGCTGTATGCTCATGGGATTACTTACAATGTCAAGAAAAAATTAGCCTTTCTTGATAGATCTACCTTGCCCATCGGCTTCTTCACCTGTTTTCTTTCTTGCTTGGACAAGGGCAAATAATCTTGTTCTTTCATGGTTACTGAATTCCATTTCGAAAGATTTACGTCAGAGTTTGTTATTTTAATAATGCTCAAGATGTTTGGGTTGAGTTACGAACAAGATTCGCAAGAAGCGATGGTCCACGAGTATTTCAATTGGAAAAGTCCCCGAGTAATATGAATTAAGGTACTCAATCTCTTTACACATTACTATAATTCTTTTAAGTCGATATGGGAGGAATACCTGAGTTATAGGCCAATTTTCCGTTGTAATTGTGCTGTTATGAGTCAATGCACATGCCAACTTCTTGAGGCACTGTCATGTACACAACAGTCGGATAGTGTATTAAAATTTTTAATTGGTTTCCATGACTCATATGCATCTGTCCGAAGTCATATTCTACTTGTTTTGTTAAGGATATTATATATATATATATTAATATTTGGTTTGATATGATATGATATTATTTGATTTGTAATATAGATGGTAATTAGTAGGCAGACTCATGGATTCTTAGGCTGATTCCTGGAGATTCTTATTATAATATGCTCCTCTAATGAAAACCCTATTCAAAAGGGTATTGAGTCGGGAGATTGAGATTTAGATTTATTGACATGGTATCAGAGCCATATCAAATATAAAATTTTGTGGGTTTTCAGGTTGCGCATGGGCTTCTGCCCCTAGCCTTCTTCGCAGGTGGCAGCAACGGCGCTAGGGGTAGACGACTTTCCACTTTTGCGATGTTTTTTTGTTTGGCTTTCTTCATCGGATTTCTGACCTATTGTGTGTCTCGCACTTTAGGGTTTTGCGTATTCATGTTCGGGCGGGCGACGGTTGTGTCGCAATTTATGGTTTCACGCACGCAGTGGTTTTGTTTGTGGGTGCTGCGGAGGCTAGGGTTTTTGGGCGGCGATAGGGCTTTACTGCATCTATCTTTGCGGTTTGGGCTTCTTTCTACGTGCAATCTTGGGTTTTGCGTCGCGATATTGGGTTCGCACGCTGGGTGTCTTTTTTGTCTTTTCTTTCGGAGGCGAATTCTTTGTTTTGTGGATTCTGCTCGATTTGGGGACCTGGGTGACCACTTCTCTTCTGATTTGTGTGTGATGATCGGTACTTTTGCCGCGGAGTTTGCGGCGTCCTTGCACGGTAGTTGTGCGTTTGAGCCTTGCACGGTAGTTGTGCGTTTTAGCCTTGCAAAGTGGTTGTCCGTTTAAGCCTTGCACGGGTGTTGTGCGTTTATACTTTTGTCGCGGTGCGAGACGCATTTTGCACAAGTGTTTGCGACGGATTTTCCCGACTGGTGTGTTGATTCTTTTGAGGCAGATTATTTGGAATGACAAATTTATGCTTTTTGATCGACCAGCATCAATTTGAGGGGGGATGTTAATGATATTAGATATATATATTAATATTTGATTTGATATGATATTATTTGATTTGTAATATAGATAGTAATTAGTATATTTGGCAGAATCTTATGGATTCTTAGGCTGATTCCTGGAGATTCTTGTTGTAATATGCTCCTCTATATAATTGAATGAAAACTCTATTCAAAAGGGTAATGAGTTGGGAGATTGAGATTTAGATTTATTGACATTATACACCAATGTAGTTGTGTTGATAATCCACAACAAAATGGCAAAGTCGAAAGGAAACATCAACATTTGCTACAAGTTGCTCGATCTCTGTTATCCCATGCACATTTACCCTTAATAGTATGGTCTGATTGTGTAGTAACTGCAGCTCATATTATAAATCGAGTCCCTTCCAAAATATTAGCAAATAAGTCTCCTTTTGAGCTTTTATACAACAAACGTCCTATCTATACTCACCTTAAAGTTATAGGATGCTTATTAGCTATGCTAAGGACAAAATTCGAACCTAGATCTACCAAATGTGTTTTCATTGGTTATCCTCTATGTTATGAAGGATATAAACTTTACAATATTGAAACAAAACAAGTTTTTATTTCTAGAAATGTGGTCTTTTATGAAAATATTTTTCTTTTTACACATATAGATCATTCTTCTAAAATGTCTACATATGAATCTGTTATATCTTTATTTCCTATGCCATCGATTCATGTTGATTATTCTATACATTCATTTAATAATCATAAAAAGAATAGTTGTACAAAACATAATGCATCATATTCTACTTATTCTAATCTGCCTATGAATCTAGACTTCATAGATCAAACTCACATAAATTTATCTTCTGAATCTGCTCATCAATCTACTGAGTTAGTCTTACCTAATGAAGAAGATATTATGACTCCAAGTTTGCATGTTGACAATACGAGAAAGTCATCCAGAAATAGAAATCCACCAGCATATTTACAAATTTATGATTACAGTCTACCACATTCGGTGACTCAACCAACTACTCAATAGTCTATCGGAAAAAAACTGTATCCCATTAATCACTATCTGTCAAAAGACAATTTATCTACTCAACATCAAGCATTCACTGCTTCTATATCAAAAATAGTTGAACCCCAAACATATAAGCAGGCTGACAAGATAAAAACTGGCAGGATGCTATGCAAACAGAACTTCAAGCCTTGGAAAGAACTAACACATGGATTCTTACTGCTCTGCCGATAGGAAAATATTGTATAGGATGCAAGTGGGTTTATAAAGTTAAACTTAAGGCTGATGGAACACTAGAACTTTACAAGGCTAGATTAGTTGCACAATGATATACATAAGAAAAGGGTATAGATTATTTTGACACCTTCTCTCCTGTAGCTAAACTCACAATGGTTCGAGTTCTTCTTACCATTGCAGTGAACAAGAATTGCATTTACATCGCTGCGATGTCAATAATGCTTCCCTACATGGAGACCTCGATGAAGATGTCTACATGACTCCTCCTCCAGGCTATTTCAACCAAGTGACACACGGGTGTGCACGTTCACAAAGAGCATATATGGTTAACACAAGCCACCCGGCAATGGCTTTCAAAACTTACATCATGTCTCTTACAATATGGTTTTTTACAATAAAATCTGATTGCTCTTTATTCATTTATTCCACTAATGCTCATTTTACAGCCTTATTAGTCCATGTTGATGATATAATTATAGCCGGTGATTGCCTAAATGAAATTAAAGCTATTAAAGATCATCTTGATGCCAAATTCACAATCAAAGATCTTGGCAAATTAAAAGATATTTTAGGATTGGAAGTAGCTCGATCCACATAGGGTATTATCTTATGTCAAAGGAAATATGCCTTTGATATATTGACTGATACAGGTTACATTGGATGCAAACCATCTTCCGCTCCAATGGATGTATCTCTTAAACTCAAATCAGAAGATGACAGTCTACTGATTTATCCAAAACCATACAAAAGCTTTGTAGGCCGTTTACTCTACTGATAGTCATTTGTCATGGAAAAGGTCCAGCAAGGATTAATCAAGATCACACACATTCCAGCCGCAAATCAGATTGCAGATATCTTCACAAAACCGTTGGGTATTCAGTTGTTTCATCATTTTATTGACAAGATGCACATGAAAAACATTCATGTCCATCTAGCGGGGGGGTGTGAAGATATGACAGTCGATGATCACGATACAAGACCACGATCACTCGGATTAATGGCTGATTTTCAAGCAATTTTTTATTAATTCAAAGTTAGTTATTTCAGTTAGATAAATATTAAAAAATACACAAGATACAAACTAATTGCAATATAGTCCTTGAATGTAAAATAAACAGGTTAAACATTCATTATTCAATGTAATTTTGATGAACGAAAATGCTATCATCTTTGCAATACAGAAGTTCTAAATTATGTTCTTCACTATCGAATTGCATTGTTCTTATTTTGAGATTACATTTCTAATAAGTTGCGAGTGACTTGAATGCTACAACAATTTCTCGTCGATGCTACTGAATTGGTGGTAGCTTTCTGACTTTCTTTCTCAACTTATTAGCACGAGAATCGTACATATTGATAGCTATAGAGACCATTAATATTGATTTTCACTCAAAGTCGAAGCAAAATCTCATAACGGAGCAGCAAATGTTACAAGCGAAGGTCGAGCACATTCTTAAACCATCGCAACATCTTTCAATGGATTCAAAAAAGCGTTCATCTCACAGTTTCAATTTCCAGTATCAGTGGACACCAAATTCATCACATACGATGCAGCAACAACAGTTTACTGCGAGTAGCATTGCCACGATTTGAAGGAGAAAGCATCACCGCCTGAATATCGCAGATTCAAAGGTACTACTATACTCCAGATTCACGGCGTTTAACAATCACTTCTTTTTAATTGGATGGGGTGCCCTAGATTGGTATGAGTGGATGCATATGCATAACTTGTTACCGAATTGGAATGAACTCTTAGATGCAATAGAAAAGCGATTTATTTCTTGTGAGTATGAAGATTATTTTGGCACCTTGAGCAAGTTGTTACACACGGGGAATTTATTGGATTATCAACTTCATTTTGAACAATTGGCTAGTAAAATTACTAGTGTTCCAGAATATGTTTTGGTAAGTTGTTTCATTTCAAGACTTCGTTCGGATTTAAGACGGGAGATTCAAGTTTTTCGCCCTACTTCCTTGTGAGTATGAAGATTATTTTGGCACCTTGAGCAAGTTGTTACACACGAGGAATTTATTGGATTATCAACTTCATTTTGAACAATTGGCTAGTAAAATTACTAATGTTCCAGAATATGTTTTGGTAAGTTGTTTCATTTCAAGACTTCGCTCGGATTTAAGAAGGGAGATTCAAGTTTTTCGCCCTACTTCCTTGGCTCAGGCAATGAAATTAGCACGCTTAATTGCAGAGAGACAGTTGGGTTATTGAATTCAAGAATGGAAGGTAGCGTCAGGGGCAAGGCAGCAACCTATACTCAAGATCATCACCTTAACTTCAAGGAACACATAGAATTAGCGCGTCAAATGCTGCAGGACATAAAAGCAGTGTTGGCTGAATATTTCACTGACCAAACCGAGGCTGTTGATGGGAGTATCACTGGGCAAGAATGTATTGGTTTTGTTTCAGGCTTCCCGGGTAAAAATCAGCACGAAAGTACAGTTGGTCGTTCTAGTGGCAAACAAGAAAATGTTTAAGGGTGATGAGAAACGATATTTCTTGTTCCAGAAGGTGGTAGAAATACTTCAGGAGAAATCACAATTGGCGGAAATATCCACAATTTTCGTGACCAATTGAGTGGGACGTAAGGGATATACTAACATGAAAAAAAGGGATTTCATGGACCCAAAAATTCTTGGCATTAGAAAATACAGTGTGCAGTATGCTGAGGAAGGGGATGATAGTCTGGAAGAAAATAAATTTGTGCTTACATAGACGATCCAAGCTAGACGAGGTGATTCAATGCTGTTGGAAGAGATTGACTCGAATGGAAGGGAATCACGAGCTGCACAACACATACGGTTTCGAAGGAAACTTTCGGAGGTGTGTTTGCAGCGACTCAACATCGAGTTCGGAGCACATCCCTAATCTTCCACCTTGTCCTCAAGGTGTTTCTCCAAAAGTGGGGCAATAATACATGCATGATTACAGTAGACGAGACAATAAAAGAAGGTGAGGCAGCTCAAACACTGGAGCTAACAGAAGAAGATGGAAGCAGAAGACTAAGAAGAATACCAAGATTTTTAGAAGATTACATACTATCTAGCTAAGTAATAAACACGAGACGTAAGTGACGTGTTGTAACAGAAAACCATAATAGAAGGAATGTCAGTTAGTAGTGATTAGAGGAAGCAGTTAGCTTAAAACGAGTATACGATTGTTCATTGTGGCAAGCAGATTGTTCATTATTAAAATTCTTGTTCCGAAATTCTGAATCTTTTCTCACTACCTTTCTCAATTCTGGTGATTTGAGATCTCAAATTCGCCTTACTCTAACAAATTACCAGAGGAAATTTAGAAGACGAGGAAAACAGGATCAACACATTTATAAACAAGGCATGCGAAATTATGACCTTGTCCTTATCAGGCCATGCGTAATTATAAAGCTGAGATTCACCCTCTGAAACTTCTGAAATGCCTCCGTATTTTCGTGCTGAGCTCGAAACAACTCCACGGCGTCGTGTTCTTCCAGTGGAACTGGAAAACGACCTCGAATTGGTCGAACAACGCGATTTCAGATGGAACACCTTGTGGCATTGGAATTGCTGACCTGCACTTTCGACGACGTTTCAAGTAAAGGACAGGAAAAGTTGGTTAAAGTTAGAAAAGCAACGATAGCGCGTGTTCTGGTATAGAGTAAGTGAGAAGGAACGTACAGCTAAAATAAAGTGTATTGAGAGATGACACTTGCGCCATTGCAGATGGCGGCGAAGCGGCGTCCGTTCGGAGTAGCGTCGGTGGTGTGGAAGAGTAAATGTGGCTGTTTGGGTTCCACGAGTATTTTGAGAAAGAAGAGCAGTAGCCACTCACTCCAGTCTTCAGCACAATTTTAGGTTGGCGAGGATTTGCAAATTGCCCCCATGTTGATAAATTTATTTTCTCACTCACGTGTATATACATTAATTAATTAAATTTATATTTAAATTATTGACCTTCGCAAACACTCAAAATTATTCCGATCAATTCAATAAGGCTGCATTGGTTTCAATGATTTCGTAGATTTGTATTTCAATTTATGACAAATCAACTATAGGAGAGGTTAGTTCATGTATAGAAAAAAAAGATGCAAGAAAATCGTTTACGCTGGTAGGTTTGATCATGTGTTACGTAAGGCTCGTCAATTGCATCGAGTGGAGTCCATGAATTTTGATCATTTTAAGAGAGCAAATGACGACCGAAGAAGATATGACTCGAAGTTATATATAAAGATGTAGAGTCCAAATAGATTAATGGAGATATTCTTATCGAAAGAAGCTCTTGCATAATCAGACTTATTCTTCTTTGATTATTGTAGTTTATTACAATTCATTAGGATTAAGGAATTAGTAGTAGTTGTGTTGTGTTAGTTTTGCTTACATATACTTTTACTATAGATTAGCTTTGTTGTAGTCGATAGTATAAATAGTTGCAGTTAGCTTTGCAAGTTAAATTTTTCATTCTTTTGTAAATTTGCACTTTCAGAACTTGTTTTACAAAGTAATGGAATTTCTTCAATTTCCTGAAATGGTATTGATACCCGGACGGGTCAAACCCGTAAAAACAGCTTATAGATCGACCCTAGTTCATCCGGACATACCTGAAAATAGGCCAAATCAACACATTGGGTAAGTTTCATGAGCTCGCCAACATGGCCTCGGGCGAGCTCCCAGCTCGCCCAGGGGCTCTTTGGGCGAGCTGCAAGCTCGCCCAAGCCGGGAGGGCGAGCTCATGGAGCTCGCCCATCACACCTGGGGCGAGCTCCAAGCTCGTCCAAGGAGGGTGAGCTGCGGTCTTGCCGCGAGCTCGCCCCGCTAGACAGGGGCAAGCACGGCAGCTCGCCCGCGCGAGGGCCGAGCTGCGCGCTCGCCCCGCCAGACAGGGGCGGGCACGGCAGCTCGCCCGCGCGAGGGCCGAGCTGCACGCTCGCCCCGCCAGACAGGGACGAGCACGGCAGCTCGCCCCTGGCGTGGGGCGAGCTGCGCGCTCGCCCCGCCAGACAGGGGCAAGCACGGCAGCTCGCCCGCGCGAGGGCCGAGCTGCGCGCTCGCCCCGCCAGACAGGGGCGGGCACGGCAGCTTTCTCGCGCGAGGGCCGAGCTGCGCGCTCGCCTCGCCAGATAGGGGCGAGCACCGCAGCTCGCCCGCACGATGGGCGAGCTGCGTACTCGCCCCGCGAGACGTGTGAGCCTCGCAGCTCGCACACATGAGGCGCAAGCTGCGATGCTCTCCCACGCGAGGAAGAGTTCGGAGCCATCCCTCGCAGGTGCCTCATGCTTGCGAAGTATGGGATCGGAGCTCGCTCGTGTTGGGCGAGCTAAGCTGTGTAGCACTGCCTCGCAAATTAGATTCGACGTATAACCCATATCTCCAAGTACATCGGATCACAAAAAGCTGCAGGCATATCGTACGGGGAAAGTGACATCCTACTGGTCCCCAGCATAACTCTGATCCTAAAGGCTGCAAGCATATCGTACGGGGAGAGTGACACCTACTGGTCCCTGGCTCTGAGACCCTGGTCCCCACCCTTAGCTTCAGAAGATGTCCCCTAGGCTCCTGACATGCGGTTAAAGGTTGTCTCCCTTCCATCTCCCTATAAATACAAGGTTTGTTGACGAGAAAAAGGTATTCACTCTACTCACAACTTAAAGTTCATCTCGTTACTCTTCTTTTTCCGATTTCTGACTTGAGCGTCGGAGGGGCTCCGTCGGGACATCCTTCCGGCACCCTTCTCACACTTGTTCGTGTTTTCAGGCATCATCATCACTCGGAGCCTTTATTGGAGTTGCTCCCAGCACCCTTCGTCCACCGGAAAGAAGACGTATCATTTTTAGTAAGCATCATTTGGCGCCGTCTGTGGGAAACTAGAGCAAAGACGTTGAGATGATGGGTAGAGGAGAACCAACGAAATGGAATCACATGCAAAACCGAGAACGAACAACCGCCACCCTATGAAGTGCTTGTGAAGCGCGAACCTGGATATCACTTCCCTCGTTTGCTTGTGAAGAATCAAGCTTCTCCGGTGACCAGAGAGCTTAGACCTTCGCAAAATCGTGAGAATGCTAAGGTTCAGCTATGTCATGTTGAGGCTGACCTAGAGGGCCAACTAATGAATGAAGTGCGGAATGGTTCGTAAATGCTGAGGTTGTAGCAGGGAGAGTGAGCTTTTGTCTAAGAGAAGGGAAGTTCATTGTCCGTTACAGCTTTGGAGGAGAAGTTTTTCCCTTCACTTTGGGTTGCCTAATAATTGAGAATATGTTTTGAGGCCATGACTTGGTGGACCGTTTGGGTAGATCGTCCGCTTTTACCAATGCTCTAACATAGTCGAGTATTGTGAGTTCTTGGGCGTGCCCAGCAGGTGTCCTTCGTGGATGAGTTCCAGCAGCTCCTTCCCTTCAAAGCGAGCTCTCAACATTTTTTCCCTTCATGGGCGAACTCTCAACACGTCATCCATCATTGATAAGTCCCAGCATGTCACACATCCTACAGAGTTCAAGCATGTCATCCATTTCAAAGATGAGATCCAGTATGTCGCTCATCCGGGAGAGTTCCGGCATGTCACTCATCCGGATGAGCTCCTAGCATGCCGTCCATCTGACCGAGCTCCCGCCAGACCACCCTCGTTGGCGAGCTCCGGAAACTTCGGTTCTTTAGGCCGAACTCCTAGCACTCCATCCCCATTTAGGAAGTCCCAGTAACTCCTACCTCAGGGCCAAACTCAACCTTTGCTCCGCAACTGGGCACGTAGGTGAGGACATCCTTAGCTCTGCCCCGCCTACGATCGGAGCACATCTTCAGCTTCAAGGGAGAGTACATCATTAGCTCTGCAGAAAGACACGCAACCTAGCACATCCTTAACTCTGCAACAAAGTATGCAGTTGAGCACATCCTTATCTCTGCAGGCGAGGGTCGAGCATATTCTTGGCTCCACAGCTGAGCACACAGCCAAGCACATCCTTAGCACCACAGTCGAGCTGCGGTTACGCCGAGCTCATTTGCCTTGGTTACGCCAAGTGCCTTTCAGGGGTGTTTACCCAACCTGTTGCGGTTACGCCCAACAGAGGATCAGTCGAGCTGCGGTTACGCCGAGCTCATTTGCCTTGGTTACGCCAAGTGCCTTTCAGGGGTATTTACCCAACCTGCCGTGGTTACGCCCGATAGAGGTTCAGTCGAGCTGCGGTTACGCCGAGCTCATTTGCCTTGGTTACGCCAAGTGCCTTTCAGGGGTATTTACCCAACCTGTGGTGGTTACGCCCGATAGAGGTTCAGTCGAGCTGCGGTTACGCCGAGCTCATTTGCCTTGGTTACGCCAAGTGCCTTTCAGGGGTGTTTACCCAACATGTTGCGGTTACGCCCAACAGAGATCAGTCGAGCTGCGGTTAGGCCGAGCTCATTTGCCTTGGTTACGCCAAGTGCCTTTCAGGGGTGTTTACCCAACCTGTCGTGGTTACGCCCGATAGAGGTTCAGTCGAGCTGCGGTTACGCCGAGCTCATTTGCCTTGGTTACGCCAAGTGCCTTTCAGGGGTGTTTACCCAACCTGTCGTGGTTACGCCAGATATAGGTTCAGTCGAGCTGCGGTTACGCCGAGCTCATTTGCCTTGGTTACGCCAAGTGCCTTTCAGGGGTGTTTACCCAACCTATCGTGGTTACGCCCGATAGAGGTTCAGTCGAGCTACGGTTACGCCGAGTTCATTTGCCTTGGTTACGCCAAGTGCCTTTCAGGGGTGTTTACCCAACCTGTCGTGGTTACGCCCGATACAGGTTCAGTCGAGCTGCGGTTACGCCGAGCTCATTTGCCTTGGTTACGCCAAGTGCCTTTCAGGTGTGTTTACCCAACCTGTCGTGGTCACGCCCGATAGAGGTTCAGTCGAGCTGCGGTTACGCCGAGTTCATTTGGCTTGGTTACGCCAAGTGCCTTTCAGGGGTGTTTACCCAACGTTTTGCGGTTACGCCCAACAGAGGATCAGTCGAGCTGCGGTTACGCTGAGCTCATTTGCCTTGGTTACGCCAAGTCCCTTTCAGGGGTGTTTACCCAAATTGTCGTGGTTACGCCCGATAGAGGTTTAGTCGAGCTGCGGTTACTCCGAGCTCATTTGGCTTGGTTACGTCGTGTGCCTTTCAGGGGTGTTTACCCAACCTGTCATGGTTTCGCCCGATAAAGGATCGGTCGAGTTGCGGTTACACCGAGCTCATTTACCTTGGTTATGCCAAGTTCCATTCATGGGAGTTTACCCAACCTGTCGCGGTTACGCCCTACAGTGGATCAGCCGAGCTGCGGTTATGCCAAGTTCATTTATCTTGGTTATGCCAAGTGTCACTCGGGATGTTTACCCAACCTGTCGTGGTTACGCCCGACAGAGGATCAGCCGAGCTGCGATTATGCCAAGTTCATTTGCCTTGGTTATGCCAAGTGTCACTCATGGATGTTTACCAAACCTATCGCGGTTACCCCCAACAGAGGATCAGCCGAGATGCGGTTATGCCGAGCTCATTTGCCTTGGTTACGCCAAGTGCCTTCAGGGGTGTTTACCCAACTCACCTTGGTTACGCCAAGTGTCTTCAGGGGTGTGTACCCAACTCGACTTGGTTACACCAAGTGCCTTCAGGGGTGTTCACCTGGTCCGTCTTGGTTACGCCAAGTGTATTCAGGGGTGTTTACTAAATTTTCTTTGATTACGCTAAGTGCCTTTCGATGGTGTTTACTCAATTTACATTGGTTATTTTTAAAATTTTTTAGAAGACGCCGAGTGGCCGTCCTGTAGAGAAGGTCAATTTATCCGAGCTCTAGCCCAGCTTCCAAGCTATAGCACAGCGTCCGAGCTCTAGCCCAGCGTTCGAGATATTTTATGATATTTTTTGTATTTAGCACTCGCACAACATTTGGCCGCGCTAGAGCAATCTAATGAGCTTGCACAAGCTTCCTCCGGATCAGGGGCGAGCTCATAGCCCGCCTAGTACTTGCCCCGACGATTGTTGTGTCCGCGAGCACACAAACCTTTGCATTGATGGCTTGCCTAGTCAAGATCAAATCCTTGCATCACTAGCTTGTCAAACCAAGTCCAAGTCCATGCTTTCATTAGATGCCTTGACATGGTAAGAGTTTAAATTTGGATGTTGATTACATGCATCGATCAAAAGTCGTCATGTAACGACAAGTGGGAGACATCGCCCGTATCCGAGTTTTCACATTTGATTCAACTCGGACTCAATGGGGGGAGTAGTGATACCCGGACGGGTCAAACCCGTAAAAACAGCTTATAGATCGACCCTAGTTCATTCGGACATACCTGAAAATAGGTCAAATCAACACATTGGGTAAGTTTCATGAGCTCGCCAACATGGCCTCGGGCGAGCTCCCAGCTCGCCCAGGGGCTCTTTGGGCGAGCTGCAAGCTCGCCCAAGCCGGGAGGGCGAGCTCATGGAGCTCGCCCATCATACCTGGGGCGAGCTCCAAGCTCGTCCAAGGAGGGTGAGCTGCGGTCTTGCCGCGAGCTCGCCAGCTCGTCTTGATTGTTCGGCTTTGTTGGTCCTTCCGAGCTAAGTCACCAAAACTCCCAAGTAACCTCACTAGTCAAGCATGACAAACTACCAAAATTGTCTTGCTCTGAGCATGCGTAGCTCCCAACATGCGTAGCTCCCAGCATGCCTAACTCCCAACATGTGTAGCTCCGAGCATACCTAGCTCCGAGAAGCCAAGCTCCAAGCATGCCTGCATGCCTAGCTCCTAGCAAGCTGTGATGACCAGAAATTATGGATGTTAATCCCGGAGTGTTAATAACCCGTAAAGTTGCTTTACGTGGCAATTTGGAGTTTAATCGAGGTGTTGGGCCTTCTGGGCTCATTTATTTGAGTAGTTGGGATCGTTGGATCCCGAGGTTGAGATCGTATTCTCATTTTCGGTGAAAACCTGTGAGTTGGGTTTTTAGTGTGACTCAGAATCTCGGATGCTTTGTTTGGGCACCGGTAGGGGGTTTTTGAGTTAGAGAGAGAATTTTTGAAAACAGATGATTTTTAATGAATCATGATGTATTTGTGGGACTATTAGTATTTCGGGGTATTTTTGCTATAAATACCAGTTGAACCCGAGATTTTAATTATCGGAGCCATTTTTCCCCACCATTCCCGTCACTTTCTCTCTCCCGCGTACACAGCTTTCCTGATCCCCTTTGACCCACGCGACTTCAGGCCGTACGCCCGCCGCCGTCCGGCCGCCGTTCGGCGCGTCCGACCCGCCGCCAGCTTCGTCTCTTCCAAGCGGTCCTCCCCATACCAACAATTTGAAGTTTCGTTGAGAATCGCGTTCGGATTTGCCAGAAAAGCGCTAGGGTTCGAAACTGGATTTTGTCCGATTTTGGGGCTCGATTTTGGTACGATTTTGGGGCTTTCTTTCAGGTGTTTTTGGGGCGTTTTTATGGTGTTGTTGGGTCGATCATTTCAGACTTTAATGGTTCGAAAAAAATTGTTGCTTATGGTTCGAATTTTGGATGCTGTTTGCGTGGGGTTCTTGTTCGAAATTTGGGGTTTTGGCTTGGGGATGATTATTGTTGTTGTTAATTGATTAATTCATGTGTTAGATGAATTATGGTGATTATTTGGGTTTGATTTGTGTTGTTAGGGTTTGAATTTAGGGGTGGTTCTTGAGCGATTTTTGATATTGTCTCATTCGATTTTCCCTCCCTGTATATGCCCTGCCCAGGGTCTTGTAAATGGTAAATTGTCGTGGGTTGACAATAATTTTCTATATAAGGGTTATGGGTGTGCTTGAGCATGGGTTGCATGTTCGTAATTAATTGTGAATTAATTTATCGTGTTAGCACATCGTTCCTCGGGGCATGGAACTCGAGCAAGGGTTGGCTCGGACTTCGGAGATTTAAGGTACGTATTGACGTACGAGCATAGCCCCTTTTATATAATTGCAATTGTTGAGTGCTTGGTACACTGTATTGCAATGAATGTGTGTGAATTGCATGGTTTATTGTGGAAATGCATGACACATGATATTAGCAATAAACGGAGATTGAAATGCATGGTTTATTGTACTTTCTTCAAATGCTTATATATGCATTGAGAATTGCATGGTGCCGCTTTTGAGCGAGCAGTGATTGGGATGTTGTCGCCTGTGAGCGAACATCGATTATGATGCCGCTGCCATCGAGTATGCGTGGAATTGGAATGCCACTATTGTAGAGTGAGCAATGAAACAGAGATATGAAACCATAAGTGAGGAACACGGATTGTTTATAATCATTGTTTAATGATTTGATGTTATTATTTATGACATTGGTATATGGCTCATAGAATTGTTAATCAATGTAATGATTAACTGGCATTTGGGAATTTGATGGTTTCAGTGTTTTGAGAACAGGGACAGTACAGGAAACCCCGGATGAGGATGATGCCATCCAGGGAGTATATTTTGTATTTCATAGTATTTACTTTTGTTGTAAATTATGAATTTCATTACTGTGATTATGGGATTTTGTGTATTGGTATGCTCACCCCGTTGGGGGGGCTGTCTCTGTTGGGGCAGGTGAACAGGTGCATCGATGGCTGTGGAGCTGAGCTCGAGCTGTTGATTGGATGTACTCCCAGGATCGTGGTACCAGGGCTTGATGGAGCACGGTATCATATAGAGTACTTATATACACCCGAGGGTTTTATACATATTTATGATGCTCGCATGTGAGCACGGTTATGCTTGTATATGGGTTGTATATAAAGGCATGAGCCTTTCTCTCTTTCATTATATGTTGCATGCAATTGTGGTAGAATTGCTAATGATATGAGAGTCGTTAGTGTATTATGTGGGGGTTGAAACCCACTTTTGTCGTCTTATGTGTGGCGTCTTCCCTGGCTGGGAATTTACTTGGTATTGCTGCATTCTGATGAGTATTATGTTTTCCCTGGCGGGGAATTATGTTATGTGTTGTGCTTTTATTTCGGGATATCTCAATTTACGGGGAGACTCTGCCCAAATTTTTATAAAAGTCCACAATGTAAAAAGTGGCAAAATGGGGTTGGTAATGGGCAACTCTATGAGTCTATATGTTAGTAGAGATGATCTTATAACGTTGAATATTAAAGGAATTTTGTAAGCATCATCTGAGTTTCCCGATTGATTTGTATAGAAGCATGTGCTACACATAGTGGTTAATACACTAATCAAGGGTTAAGGGCTTGGGGTCCTTACACAAGCCAACAACTTGGTTTAGGCAAACTAGTGAGCGAGCTCAGAGCTCGCCCGTGCCACCTACCAGACGAGCTCAGAGCTCACCCGACAGCCTTTCAGGTCCATATTAGCCTTCCCAGGCAACCCCACTGATACCCATACGGTCAAGCCCATTAAAAAGCTCATGGGTCGAACCCAAGCCATTGATCAAAATCGGCGGAGGACAAGGTGCGGGGAGTGCGAAGCTAGGCTTACGTAGGGCGAGCCTCGCAGCTCGCCACGCCAGACAGGGGCGGGCACGATAGCTCGCCCGCGCGTGGGGCGAGCTGCGCGCTCGCCCCGCCAGACAGGGGCAAGCACGGCAGCTCGCCCGCGCGAGGGGCGAGCTCGCGCGCTCGCCCCGCCAGACAGGGGCAAGCACGGCAGCTCGCCCGCGCGAGGGGCGAGCTGCGCGCTCGCCCCGCCAGACAGGGGCGGGCACGGCAGCTCGCCCGCGCGAGGGCCGAGCTGCGCGCTCGCCCCGCCAGACAGGGACGACCACGGCAGCTCGCCCCTGGCGTGGGCGAGCTGCGCGCTCGCCCCGCCAGACAGGGGTAAGCACGGCAGCTCGCCCGCGCGAGGGCCGAGCTGCGCGCTCGCCCCGCCAGACAGGGACGAGCACGGCAGCTCGCCCCTGGCGTGGGGCGAGCTGCGCGCTCGCCCCGCCATACAAGGGCAAGCACGGCAGCTCGCTCGCGCGAGGGCCGAGCTGCGCGCTCGCCTCGCCAAATAGGGGCGAGCACCGCAGCTCGCCCGCACGATGGGCGAGCTGCGTACTCGCCCCGCGAGACGTGTGAGCCTCGCAGCTCGCACACATGAGGAGCAAGCTGCGATGCTCTCCCACACGAGGAAGAGTTCGGAGCCATCCCTCGCAGGTGCCTCATGCTTGCGAAGTATGGGATCGGAGCTCGCTCGTGTTGGGCGAGCTAAGCTGTGTAGCACTGCCTCGCAAATTAGATTCGACGTATAACCCATATCTCCAAGTACATCGGATCACAAAAAGCTGCAGGCATATCGTACGGGGAAAGTGACATCCTACTGGTCCCCAGCATAAATCTGATCCTAAAGGCTGCAAGCATATCGTACGGGGAGAGTGACACCTACTGGTCCCTGGCTCTGAGACCCTGGTCCCCACCCTTAGCTTCAGAAGATGTCCCCTAGGCTCCTGACATGCGGTTAAAGGTTGTCTCCCTTCCATCTCCCTATAAATACAAGGTTTGTTGACGAGAAAAAGGTATTCACTCTACTCACAACTTAAAGTTCATCTCGTTACTCTTCTTTTTCCGATTTCTGACTTGAGCGTCGGAGGGGCTCCGCCGGGACATCCTTCCGGCACCCTTCTCACACTTGTTCGTGATTTCAGGCATCATCATCACTCGGAGCCTTTATTGGAGTTGCTCCTAGCACCCTTCGTCCACCGGAAAGAAGACGTATCATTTTTAGTAAGCATCAGGTATCGAAGAGCTATGTCGAGTGAAATTGTTCTCCTTCTTCTTCCATGGTGTAGGCCACCGATCACAAATCAAGCTAATCAGAATGCTCCACCAATTTTCAAAGATTCTTGTTGTCCTTATTTTCTCCCGAACGGAGATCATCCATATATAATTCTAGTTTAACATTTACTCATATGACCGAACTACAATACCTAGAGCAGAGCATGACTATGACATTAACTGCAAAGAATAAATTTGGGTTTGTTGATAAATCAATTTCTAAACTGGAAATAGATGACTTATTGTGTCGTGCGTGGAATAGGTGAAATATCATGGTCATATCTTGGATTCTGAATTCAGTTACTCGTGAAATTTTAATGTATACACAGACTGCTTGTGAGATTTGGATAGATACGTGAGAGTGATTTTACCAGGGTAATGCGCTAATGATTTTTCAAATTAAGAAGATTTTTAGTGTATTATATCAAGAACCGATGGAGTAACTGCATATTATACTAAGTTAAGAACGTTGTGTGATGAATTGAAGGATTTCCAGCCTTCATCTGATTGTAATTACTGTTCTATGAAGGATGGGATGAATTACCATAACCAATAGTGTGTGTTATGCAATTTTTAACGGGGTTGAATGAATCATATACTCAAATTCGTGCAAGTGTTGATGATTGATCCACTTCCTGTAAATTAATAATTATTCAACAAAATGTACCTAAGAATGCGACTGATCATCCGAGTACAATGACTCAATCTGTCAATGATGCCACTATGGAAAAAGAATCATAATATGAACGGCGGTAAAAATGATAAGATTATATGTTCTTAATGTAATTTTAGTGTCACACGTTGGACAAATGCAATAAATTATATGGGTATTATTCACTTTCATTCTTGGGTTGAGGACCACAACAAAATTTTATTGTAGAAAATAATCAATATGCATTGAATGTTTCTCGAGCTCTTCTTTTTCAATCAAATATACCTTTGATAAATTGGAACGATTGCATCGATATAGATGTCTACTTAATTAACCGAACCCCTTCTCCTACCACTTTGCATAAAACTCCTTTTGAACTATTTTACAATAAACATCCAGCTTATGCACACTTGAAAGTGTTTGGATGTTTGCGTTATGGTCCACTCTAATGTCTTATTGAACAAAATTTCCCCTTGAGCCATTAGATTATTTTTCTTGGGTATCCACCGGGTTATAAAAGGATATAGATTACTCAATTTGGATACATATGGATAATATAGTTTTCGCAAATCATGATGAGAATGAAGCTACAGATTTAAAGATATTTCTTACTGATAAATTTTATTAAAGTATTGGGGGAGCTAAAGTATTTCTTGGGCGTAGAAGCTGCAAGATCTCATCGTAGGATTTCGATATTTTAGCGACATTATGCTATTCAATTAATCATTGGTGCAGATTTTCTTGGTTGCAAACCAGATGATGCTAACATCAAACTTAGCCAAGATGATGGAGATTAAAGGATTTTTCTTCATATCAAAGATTAATATACCTTACCATCACATGCCTGATTCAACATATTTAGTCAAAACAAATTGAGTCAGTGTATTTCCAATCCACGAGTCAGCCATACGGAAGCAACACATTCTATTCTTAAATATATTAAATGGGTAGTTGGAAAATGACCCCTTTTTATAGTTCCAGCTTGATCTTTAATTCAATTCTTTTTTTCATATTCGGATTGGGGTGCATGCTTGGATAAGTGAAGATTAGTAACAGGTTTCTGTGCATATTTTTGGGGAGTTTATGGTGTCCTTTGTTGGGTACAAAGTTATATTTGATGAATCAACTTTGAATTGGAATTATAATTGCAAGAATAAATTTGATACAAGCATTTGGCATAAGAAAATTGAGGAATGAAATTTACGAAGGATATTGAAGGATTAGTTTAATGTGCTTTTTTATTATACTAATTTTCATACTAAGGCATGCCTTTTATAGGCAAACTTCATCACCACATACAGAATATAATCATACTTTATATTTAATAAAATATTACCGTTCAAAGACATGTTACATTTAATATTATACAAAAAACCTCTCAATTCCCTATGCAATTTTAATCCACAAATTTTGTTGTCAAGAATTGAATGCCTTGTCTGAATGTCTTTACGTCTGTTGGTAGCGCTTACGCATACACCTAAATTAACCATTCTCAAGTTAACAGAAGTAAATATGTAGTAGTGTGAGTAAGAATCGATCCCACAGGGAATGATGTATTTTTTGTGTGAATTATGTAACCAAATAGTAAAAAGGGGATTTTTTCGAAAGGGATTAACTACTACTAAGTAAAATCTATGAATTAAAGTAATTAGCAAAATTAAACTAAAGTGATTTAAATTACGAGAAAAGCGATTCTCGGTTTTCAGTCGACTTTACCTTGGATTTTGTGATATCCCCGAAATGATTATGTGATTTTAAACAATTATTATGCTATGAAGATTATGATATTAATTCATGGGGTTGAATTAATAATATCTGGGTAATGCATTTCAGGGTGCATGTGTTATATGTTGGGAATATGGGTTATGTCATGATTATTTGGGGTGGGTGTTATTTGTTTTGGTGAAGCATCTTTAATTGGAAATTGAAGTATTTTATTGAGTAAATACTATAAAATATCATGTGAGGATATTTTATTACATCGTGCTAAATACCGGGACCAAAACATAACACATCACACCACCCAACACCCAACCACCCCCCTTGACTCATACCCTGCCTGCTGACTGCATTGACCACTCTCCCCACTTTCCCTCATAATTCACTCCATCTCCAACACTCCAATCCTTTCCCTTTCTTTCCTAAAAATCGTCCAACACCAGGTGAGCAAGTAGGAAGGTGAAGATTTAAAATTCTTGGTGAGGAAACCTTCCAAAAATCGGAGCAAATGAGGGTGAGAAACCATGTTCTGTATTGGTTTAAGTTTGGTTAAGTTAATGTTTTTATTGGTGTGAAAATTGCATGCTAGCTTAGGTTTGTTAAACCTTCGATTCAAGTTCATTCATGGCGTTTTTATGAAGTTCCTAGCATGTTTACTTGAGCATGTTATATGTGTTATGTGGTAGATTTGTTGATTTGAAAGTATGTGTTTGAAAATCTGGAAAAGATATATGGTACCCTGTTTCAGAAGAACTTGGGTGAGTACTGATGTAAATGGGAAATTTTCAAGCATGTGGGTTTTAAGTTTGGGAGGAACTTCAATTTGAATACACTCACGGTAGTACCTAGTAGCTTTTAGCATGTTTGTTCAAGCATGTGGTATGTCTGATATGCTAGATTTGATGGTATGAATATAGGTGTTGGAGAATTCTGGAAAATCGCACTGAAATAGAGCGATCGATCGATCGATCGGTAAAGAACACCGATCGATCGATAAAAGCCGTAGCATTTTTATTAAATTCGAAGTGATCACCGATCGATCGGTGATGAGGACCGATCGATCGGTGTGCCCTGTTTTTGAAAAATGTGAAATTTGTTTAGTTTTGGTATTGGGTTATAACGAGGCATCTAATATTGTGTTGTACACTTGTGTAGAGCCATCACAGGTAGCCACACAACGCAGGGGATAGAGTCCTGCAATATACCACATTTTGGAAAGGTACGTAAGCGACGTACGGGCATCCCAACGGTAACATGTATTATTTATTCATTATTTGACACATGATAGATGCAAAGTTGTGCATTATGAGTATGATACACGTCGTTATGCATTGTTGTTGCATATGTATGTTGTGGAATAATTGTGTGTATTCCACGAGTCAGGGTTATCACTGTGATGAGTTTAATGCTTACCGCTTATACCGCTAAAAATGTGGAGCGGGAGGGGGGAGGCTCGCTTGCACGTGGAGGCGAGGTTTACCATACGAAGCAAGGATGGAAATACTACTTGTATGAAGAAGCGAGGGAAGGAGTTCCGCTTGTTCTAAAGTTATGAAGCGAGGGGCATTAAAATACACTGAAGATAAACTGACTAACGATTGAAGTAAAGATTTAAGAAGTAAAGATATGTCATGACATTTATTTAAAGAAGCCATAATATCATCTATTGATGTGATTATGAGTTATGGTACAGGGACAACCAAAATGGGCATTTTAAATGCATTGGAAATTCAGGAAGTATCTTATGCCTATGATTTATGCATTTATGCTTTACATTCTGTGAGACCCCGTTATTACATCAAGACATTAAGGTGCAATTTAGAGAACTAAACATTCATGTGAATAAATCAGAGTAACATGCCGTGTTGATTTATCTGAGCTTTAGAGATTACAGTACCAAAATGTTTCAAAAGGAAGACACAATTCCTACAAAGGTACTACATTATAGTCTTACTCTACTCAGTAGAAGCTATACAAAATTTTCTCTAACATGCTAATCCTGTAGCACTCCTTACAGCTCAGCATATCAACCCGACCCTGGTTCTCGACAAAAAGCACCTACAAAGACAACCCCCAACACATGAGCATAACACAATTCATATTCAACATAATATGAAAGTAAGGCATAATGCAAATCTTAAACACAAGCCCTTCCTGTATTTTCAGCATTTATAACGCCCATTGGTTGTCCCTGTACCATAATTCATAATAAAAACACATTATAAGAATATATGGTTTCATAAATAAATGTCATGACATCCTTCCTCCTTAAATCCTTATTTCAATCCTGAGCCCTTATCATTAGTACATTTTAATGCTTCTTGCTACTCCATGTAAGCGGAATTCTTCCTCGCTTCCAATGGACCTTAGCGTAAGCAATTAAAATCCTTACTAAGATAACCTTGACTCGTGAAATACACCTCTTATATTTCACAACATACATATGCAAAAACAATGCATAATAACATGTATCATAACCTTAATGCACCACATTGCATTCATCATGCGTCAAAGAGACAAACATAAAGCACATGTTACCATTGGGATGCCCGTACGTCGCTTACGTACCTTTCCAAAAGATAGAGGAGTCAATCGACTTTATCTCCTCGGTTGTGATGGCACCTAGGATGGTTCTACATAGCCACACAACACAATATTAGGCACCTCGTAACATTCCAATATCAAAACTTTAACAAAATATATCAATTTAAATTTTTCAACATTCTGGGTCTCTCGATCGATCGGCCCCTTTTCCCGATCGATCGAGAAGACGCCTAAAATCAGAACCAAGATTCTGCCTCGCTCGATCGATCGAGAAGAAATGTCGATCGATCGAGATGCCCTGTTCGAGAAATACTAACCCAGAATTCTCGAACACCTATATTCATACCCTTCGATCTAGCATAAAACATACACCACATGTTTGAACAATTATGCTAGCAATTACAATACACTACTCCGAGTGTATTCATACCAAATTTACACCCTAAGCATAAGCCCACATGTATAAACGTCGATCATTTAAACAAGTACTGGATCAACTTTTCTGGAAACAGGGTAACATATTCATTTCCAGATTTCTTGAGCACCTCACTTCATGCTATTAAACCTATCACATATAGCATAAAGAAAGCTCGAACAAACATGCCATGGGCTTCACAAAACTACCATGCATATTTTCACATCAAAGTTTTACCAAAACCTAAGCTTGACGTGTATGATAATACCTTCATAAAAACACTCCCCACACATATATTTCCAGAAAACAGGGCACTTGAACCTTGCCCAGAATTTTCGAACACTACCTTTCACATGATTAAATCCTTCACATAATACATGCAACATGCTCAAGGAAATATACTGGTACCTTCAACAAGCTACCATACACGAAATCACATCGAAGGTTTGACCAAAACCTAAGTTAGCATGCTTCAAATATTCATGGTAAAACCCTTCTTAACATGAAAAATAGAGTACTACCCTGCTCGGATGTTCGAGGAACCCTTTTCTCTACTACAAATCTAGCACATAAAGCATGCAAGTTTCTTAACTAAACATGCTAAGGGCTTCACAAACATCACATAAATGTATTCGTAACAAGATAACATCATACCCTAAACTAGCATGCGAAATCTGCTACAAAGAACAAGCATGCCAGGAAACTGAAAACTGGGAAAAATGTGACTCCTCACCACTTTTGCCCTTCGATTTTCTATATGAAAAGAAGAATGAAACCCGATCACTTTTCTCCTGGAACTCGACCAAGTTGCAGAGAGATGAAGGGAAAAAGAAGGGAGCTTTTTGGAAGAGGCAAGATGAAAATATCTTCAAGTAAAGTTGCTTGCTTAGTCATCTGCTTTCCCAGAAAAACAGGGGAGGGGCGTGGGTTAAGTCAAGTGGGGGTGGGGTGGTTGCATGTAGGGTGGTTTTGGGGTGTTTAATTGTGTCCCGGTATTTCATACGATGTATAAAAATATATTTCCTTGATATTTTATTATTTTACCACATCATCACAACAATTAAAAACACCTAACATGCTCCCTACCACATCCTCAAAATAAATAAATCACTCCCACATAAAAATACGCCTTTAGCACATAGGCTCACAATTAACAACCTTTAATTGTATGCTTACCCACATAATCATTTCGGGGATATCACAATACTCCCCTACTTATAAGATTTCGTCCCCGAAATCAAACATGCTGTTAACAATATATAAAACAATATATAACGCATACCAGAAAACAGCTCTGGATAGTGCTGCACCATGTGTCGCTCTGTCTCCCACGTGGCCTCCTCGACACCCCTACGATCCCACTGAACCTTGATCATAGGAATAACCTTGTTCCGAAGTCTGCGGTCTGCCCTGTCTAAAATCCTGATAGGCCGCTCCACATAAGAAACATCGGACTCAATCTGCACCTCTGAAGGCTGTAACACATGTGACGGATCCGGCTCATACTTCCTCAGCATAGACACATGAATTACGTCGTGTATACCCGACAGAGAAGGCGGTAAAGCCAAACGGTACGCCAGAGTACCCACACGCTGTAAGATCTCATACGGCCCTACATACCTCGGGGATAACTTTCCTCGCATCCCAAACCGTACTACGCCTCTGAAAGGTGAGATCTTCAGAAAAACTCTGTCGCCTAACTGAAACTCCAACGGCCTACGCCGCTGATTGGCATATGCTGCCTGCCTGTCCTGAGCTGCTCATCTTTCCTTTGATAATCTTAACTTTCTCTTCCATTTCCTGAACCAACTCTGGTCCTCCAACCGACTTACGGTCCACGTCATCCCAACACAAGGGTGACCTACAACGCCTACCATAGAGGGCCTCGAAAGGAGCCATCTGTATACTTGCCTGGTAGCTGTTGTTGTAAGAGAACTCCACTAAGGCTATCGAGTCCTGCCATGATATGTCGAACTCTAGCACACAAGCTCTCAACATATCCTCGAGCGTCTGTATCGTACGCGGTCTGTCCGTCCGTCTGAGGGTGATAGGTTGTGCTCAGCCTCAACTCTATACCTAGAGCTGTCTGCAGACCCCCCCAGAAGTGAGATGTGAACCGCGGATCTCGATCGGACACTATCGAAACAGGGATCCCGTGCAGTCTCACCACATCTCTGACATATAACTGTGCCATCCTCAAGTGCGTATATGTCATACAATAGGGAATGAAGTGAGCCACCTTAGTCAATCTGTCCACGACTACCCAGATGGCATCGAAACCCGAAACAGTCCTCGGTAAGTGGGTCACGAAATCCATAGACACGTGCTGCCACTTCCACTCGGGTATCTCCAAACTCCTTAGTTCACCTCCAGGTCTCTGCCTCTCAGCCTTCACCTGCTGACAAATCAAACAGCGCTTGACAAATGAGGTGACATCTTGTTTCATACGCCTCCACCAGAACTGGCTGCGTAAATCCTTATACATCTTCTTCCCTCCTTGGTGGACACTCATCCTACTGCAATGAGCTCGCTGTAATAAACCCTGACGCAACTCAGGTGCATCTGGAACCACCCATCTGTCGCCAAGTCTCAGAGAACCGTCCTCAGCCACTCTGAATCTCGACGGCTGACCTGAATGAACCACTAATATCCATCTCTGAACCTCTGCATCGGTCCCCTGAGCCTTCCTGATGTGATCATAGATAACAGGCTCAGCTAGCAAGGTCAAAACCTGTACTGGTGAAGAGGATACATCATAATCAAAACCCAAATGGCAGTAGGAGCCAAACATAGCTGATAGAGACATAGCATCCTCTGCTGTGCTCCTCACCTTCCGACTCAAAGCGTCGGCTGTCAAATTTGCCTTCCCCGGGTGATATTCGATTTCACAGTCGAAGTCCTTCAGCAGGTCCATCCATCTCCTCTGCCTCATGTTTAACTCAGCCTGTGTAAACAAGAACTTCAAGCTCTTGTGATCAGTGAAGATGGTGAATGAGGTACCATATAAGTAGTGTCGCCATATCTTCAAGGCGAACACCATAGCTGCCAACTCCAGATCATGGACTGGATACCTCGTCTCATGTGGCTTGAACTGTCTCGAAGCGTAAGCCACTACATGTCTGTCCTGCATCAGTACGCACCCTAATCCCTGTAGAGATGCATCGGTATAAAGAACAAATCCTTTGTTCTCCTTGGGTATCACTAGAACGGGTGCAGTAGTCAGTTTGTGTTTCAATTCCCTGAAACTCTGCTCACAAGCATCTGACCAACAAAAAGAGACTCCCTTCTGAGTCAGCTGAGTAAGTGGCTTGGCGATCTTTGAGAAACCCTCGACGAAACGTCGATAATAGCCAGCCAGACCAAGAAAACTTCGAATTTCACTGACTGAAGTAGGGGTAGACCAATCCATAACTGCCTCTATCTTCCTCGGGTCTACTGATATCCCCTCTCGTGATATGATATGGCCCAAGAATGCTACACTGTTTAGCCAAAACTCACACTTGCTGAGTTTGGCGTACAACTGATGATCTCTGAGGATCTGGAGCACTATCCTCAGGTGATCGGCATGATCCTCCTCATTCCTTGAATAGACCAGGATGTCATCAATGAACACGATCACAAACTGATCGAGGTACTCCTGAAATACTCTGTTCATCAGGCTCATGAAGACTGCAGGTGCATTTGTCACACCGAACGGCATCACCAAGAACTCATAGTGCCCATACCGAGTTCTAAAAGCCGTCTTTTGGACATCACCAGCTCTAACCCGTACCTGGTGATAGCCTGACCTCAAATCTATCTTGGAGTACACCTTCGTACCCTGAAGCTGGTCGAACAGATCATCAATCCTCGGAAGCGGATATCTGTTCTTCACTGTAGCCTTGTTCAGTTGCCTGTAGTCAATGCACAGACGCATTGATCCATCCTTCTTTTTCACGAACAAGACTGGCGCACCCCAAGGAGATACACTAGGACGGATGTATCCCTTGTCGAGGAGCTCCTGTAACTGTACCTTCAGTTCCCTTAGCTCTGCCGGTGCCATCCTGTATGGGGCACGAGAAATGGCTGATGTCCCTGGCAGCAGCTCAATAGCAAACTCAACATCCCTGACAGGCGGAAATCCCGGAATCTCATCTGGAAACACATCAACGAACTCCGCCACGACTGGAATGTCCTCGGCTCTCTCTTCCTTCTCCTCTGAAGGATCCATGGCATAAATAAGGTACCCAGTGTGGCCGCGTTCCAATAACCGCGACATCTTAACCGCCGAGATTACTGGTATCTTTGGACGAGAGACGTCCCCATAAAAAGTCCACTGGAACCCCTGATCAGACAGAAAACGAACCATCCTCTTTTGGCAATCTACCATAGCTCGGTATCTGCTCAACACGTCAATGCCGATAATGCAGTCAAAGTCTGCCATCTCTAACTGAATCAAATCGGCCCTCAGATCATTGCCCTCAAAATAAATGAGGCAATCTACCAACTCTGCCCGTGTCAGGGCGTCATCAAATGAGCTGGGGTTGTTGGAGATAACCCGATCAAACAGCTCTGGCCTCAGACCCTTCAGGAAGTTCCTCATCTTGGCATGGCTGCTGACAGCAATATGTGGTACATACCTCAGCAGTGAGGAATACTGCATAGCGTAGTCTGCTACTGACATGCTACCGTGCTTCAAACTGTTGAACTCATCCTCCTTTAATTGTCTGGCAGCTGCAGAGAAATACCGGTTAAGGAACCGGGTCCGGAATACAGTCCAGTCAACTGCCATACCTAGAGCTCTCAGCTCTATCACGGTGGTCTTCCACCACATAGCAGGCTTCTTAGCCATCTGAAACTCGGCTAACATGAGCCATGCCGTGCGTGCACAGGGCGCAGTCATAAGTATCTGCTCTATACGTTCCAACCACTCCTCAGCTACTTCATCAGACTCAATTCCCTCAAACATGGGCGGATGGAAACTCAGAAACTGCTTCAAACTGAGCTCCCCTGGCAGTAACATCTGTACGCTGGGCTCCACGCCCATAGCAGGTGGTGGTAAAGGATTCAGCTGAGCGATACTGGCATTCCTACTGTCCATATCTCCTACCTCCTCATTGTTGGGATATGCCCTAAGACAAGTCATTAGATGATTGTTTAAGACATACAATGTTTATGGATTTATGAATGGCAATTCATTATTATATATTATTCTTTTAACTGTGCATTGTGAATTAATATATATGTTAATGTCCTTAGAATAATATTGTATTATTCTTAAAGAAGTTCCTAGTCAAGTATTATCATGAAAGGGATAATGATAATACGTAGAGACTAGTATATGTTGATCGATGAATTGTTCATTGATATGAGATATCAAATCAACATATGGGTACATGTTAGAGAACGATGTACTGAACAGACCCACCATGAGAATGCAACATGGATAGTTATATGATCGTCATATGCAATTCTCATAGTGATAATAATGTATGTAATCCTTACGACTTGTGATCATCAGAGATCCCAACATAAGGAGTTATGTATCTTGATATCGTCAAACGTTACCCGTAACAGGGTATACTATAAAGGCGACTATTGGATACACTACGAATTATGTAGAGGGATGTTGACTGATCGAGATAGGATTTGTCCCTCCTATATAACAGGAGATGTGTTTGGCCCTTGATCAAGTGAGAACTAAAATGCATGGCCATGCTCGAATGAGTCGATATGAGATATCGAGCTTATTCGTTTATTCTAGTTCTACTTGGGGATCAAGAAATAGAGATTGAATATACGAGTATGACTATTCCATGACTCGTGTTCAATCTAAACACAAAGGACAAAGGTATTAAGTTACATGATTAATATTATCACAAGTTCTAAAGGTTATGTCGAGTCATTGACATTCTCGTAATTTGGGTAGCATCGATGTGTTGCTAGATACCGCTCGATGCTTGCGACATAAAATGAGATTTTATGTCACTGCCAACATTACGAGATCCTATCGGGTCGCACAAAAGATTAAATCGAGAAGGGAAATTAAATTCATGGGATGAATTAAATAATTAAGAGGAGTCTTAATTAATAATCATAAGGATTAATTAAATCATGGGCTTAAGCCCATGAAGCTTTAAGAAAGCCTTTAATTAATCATATTTAATATGATTGCAAGGTTTTTAATTGTAAGAGAAGATCAAAAGAACAAAAACCTAGCCACCCAAAGGAAGCTCTCGGCCGCACCAAGTTGAACTCTCGGCTCTATCATAGCCGTGTGGTTCTTGGTGGTTTTTCGTGCCATCTTCGATTTCGTGTATCGGATTAATAACTTGTCTAGCAACGTGTTATTAATCCATCCCTTCACCCGATTTGATCGTGTGGATACCGTTGAGGCAAAACCAATCGAGTTTTGCTTAGTGACTCGGAGAAGGCGTAGGACGTGGTGCAGCTCCGTGGATTCTGCTTCAAACGCGCTACAAGGGTAAGACGCTTGTAATTCTCTAATCCGATATGAATCCCTATGTATAGATCGCTGGTTTGTAATCCCAAAATTTTATTCCGCTGCGTTGTATGCTCATGGGGTTACTTACAGTGGTATCAGAGCCGTGTACAAGGCTCATATCGGATTTATGTGGTTAAATAGTTTAATCATGTTAGAATTTATATTGCATGCTATTTAAAACTGTATTTTCATATATGATATGGAAAAATCGATTTTGTGAAAATCATCGTATGATAATATATATGATATAATTGACGGATCGAAATATATGATAATTCGTGATCAAAAACCGGAAAATTAGCTCGAGTATGGCTCACGGCCGACGCCACCTAGGTGCTAGGGTTTCGAACCCTAGTCACCATGGCTCGGCCGCCGCTTCCAATAGGCTAGGGTTTTGAACCCTAGTCACATGAGCCTCTCGGCCACCGCTTAAGGGCTAGGGTTCGGACCCTGGCTCGAGCATGGGTCAAGCCGTCGCACTATCTAGGGTTTTGAACTCTATTGGCTCGATAAAGCATTGAAAAGGTGCAAGTTGGCTCGATAGAATCAACATGGTGCAAGGCGGCTAGGGTTTGGAACCCTAGCAGCGCCGCACCCAAGCCGCCGCATGGACCATGGCTCGGCCATGGGCTACGGTTTCGAACCCTAGGCCCACTATTGGTCCAGCCGTGGGTTTTGGTTCGAACCATGGTGGTTCGTGTTTTAGTCGCTTTAGTTCGTGGCATGTGATGTCCCGAGCGTACGATAATTTTTCAAAAATTATATTACAGTTTTAATTAAAATTAAATTTAAAATGTTTAGAATTTAATTAATTAAATGTTAATGCATGCTTTATGTGTTGTTGAGCATGGTGCGTGGTTATAGCCCTTTGACCTATTAGATAGGATTTGTGAATGATTGTAATTTATAATACGACCTGCGAGTCGTGCCTTTCTCTATTTTATTCTAAATGTAATCCCTCCCCTATGTTCCCCTCGAATGTGAATCGAGGAATTCTATATCTTGTAAATAGTATAGTTTATTTTATTGATGGTGATCAATGAAGATGGAGCATCGTGTACACATATATGTAGATATGTATACAACTATATGTAGTGGACATATTTTAAATTATCAAATTAATCATGAGATCAATAAATCCCTCTAAAATATTAAGTTTTAGATGCCTTCCAAATAAAAGTACTCGTCAATAACTTCGATTGTACATGTGTGGGTTTGCCAAAGCAAAGCACCGTGGCAATCTTAGTAAGGCGCGAAAGGATAAAAGTGATATCCGTTATACTTTAATTGGGTACGACTTAACTAGGTTATCTCAATAGGATTGGGAACCTAGAGGCATGGGTTGGATTTTAATTCATTTGATGAATTGAACAAAGCGTTGTTCGTCCAACTATCCAAGAATTATATGTGATATAATTGACAAAGTGTTGTCTACCTAAATAACCGAGTCTTGGGCGATTAGCCAAAGCTAACTCAAGATTAAGTGAAATATGGATCTTGGCCCACTAAAGATTTCGAGGGTTGATATTTTTCAAACAAAATAGTGGGAGTATCATTTAATATAAGACCATGTTAAATGATTTAAATCATAAACTTATTTTGCATATTTATATTGTAGATATCCATGGCAACTAACAACGTTACTAGCACTTTATCACTGCGATCGGTCCTTGAGAAGGACAAATTAAATGGGACGAATTTCCTAGACTGGCATAGGAACTTGAGGATAGTCCTCAAACAAGAAAAGAAACAATATGTCCTAGAGGAACCCTTACTCGCTGAAGAACCTCCCCTAACAGCTACAAGAGCTGAAAAAGATGCTTACAAGAAGCATCAGAGTGACGCACTTGATGTTGGGTGCCTCATGCTTGCCACCATGAACTCTGAGCTTCAGAAGCAACATGAGGAAATGGAGGCGTTCGATATGATCGAACACTTAAAGCAGTTGTACCAACAGCAAGCTAGACAAGAGAGGTATGACGTCTCTAAAGCGTTATTCCAGTGCAGGATGGTAGAGGGAAGCTTAGTTGGAACTCATGTGCTCAAGATGATTGGGTACATTGAGAATCTGGACAAGCTAGGTTTTCCAATGGACCAAGAGTTGGCCACCGATGTAATCTTGCAATCGTTGCCGGAGAGCTTCAGTCAATTTGTAGTAAATTACAATATGACTGATATGGAAAAGACTCTGCCCCAGTTGCTTGGTATGTTGAGAACATATGAAGCAAATACTAAGAAGACTAAGGCCACAAATGTCCTTATTGTGAATAAAGGCAAAGGAAGGGCCAAAGCTAAAGGCAACAAGAAAGCAAAGAAGGTCTTTGCTAAATCTAAGCCAAAGTCTTATGCACTGAAACCAAAGGGAGGGATAGCAAAGGAAGGAAACTGTTTCCATTGCGGTGAGACCGGCCATTGGAAAAGGAACTGCAAAGTATATCTGGAGGATCTAAAGAAAGGAAGTGTGACTTCCGCTTCAGGTATTTTTGTTATAGAAGTCAATTTATCTACTTCTTCATCATGGGTATTAGATACTGGATGTGGATATCACATTTGTGTAAATGTGCAGGATCTCAAAAGGAGTAGGACATTGGCGAAAGGTGAAGTTGATCTCCGAGTTGGAAATGGAGCAAGAGTTGCTGCATTAGCTATAGGAGATTATCATTTAGCTTTACCTTCTGGTTTATCATTGATTTTGAAAGACTGTTATTTTGTGCCTTCAATTACTAAAAACATTATTTCTATTTCTTGTTTAGACAAGTATGGTTTTTCATTTATAATAAAGGACAATTGTTGTTCTATTTATTTAAATGATATGTTTTATGCTAGTGCACAAATGGTGAATGGTCTTTATGTATTAAATCTTGATATGCCTATCTATAACATAAATACTAAAAGGATTAAAAATAATGATTGTAATCCGACTTATCTCTGGCACTGTCGCTTGGGCCACATAAACGAGAACCGCATATCTAAACTTCATAAGGATGGAGTATTAGATTCATTTGATTTTGAATCATATGAAACACGCGAATCTTGTTTAATGGGCAAGATGACTAAAGCCCATTTCAAGGGACATGTTGAAAGGGCAAATGTTTTATTGGGACTAATACATAGTGATGTATGTGGACCAATAAGTACGCAAGCTAGAGGTGGTTTTCAATACTTCGTTACATTTACTGATGACCTCAGTAGATATGGGTATGTGTACCTAATGAAACATAAACATGAAACCTTTGAAAAGTTCAAAGATTTCAAGAATAAAGTACAAAACCAACTTGGCAAAAGTATCAAAATCCTTCGATCAGATCGAGGAGGAGAATACTTAAGCCAAGAGTTTCATGACTATCTAAAGAAGTGTGGGATAGTCCCACAACTCACTCCTCCGTATACTCCACAATGGAATGGTGTATCCGAGAGGAGAAATCGAACCTTGTTAGACATGGTTAGATCAATGATGAGTCATGCAGATCTTCCGATATCGTTTTGGGGACACGCTCTAGAAACAGCAATTTTCTTACTGAACCGTGTTCCATCTAAATCAGTGGAAAAGACACCATATGAGATATGGACTGGGAAGCGTCCTAGTATGTCTTTTATGAAGATTTGGGGTTGTGAGGCTTTCGTTAGACGTCACGCCACTAACAAACTTGGACCCAAATCTGATAAGTGTTTATTTGTGGGGTATCCCAAGGAAACGAAAGGATACTAAATCTATTATCCCACCGAGAACAAAGTAGTTGTTGCTCGGACTGGTGTATTTCTTGAAAGAGAATTTATTTCTAGAAAAACCAGTGGGAGAAAAATAGAACTTAGTGAAGTTTAACCACAAGAAAACACTGAACCTGAAATTGAGATGGAAACAGAGCAGACACCACAAACTGTTGTGGAAGAAGCATCTGCTCAAGAGACACAAGCCCAGCGTAGGTCTGTAAGAGAACACCGGGAGCCACAGAGATATGGATTTCTTGTGACTCAACAAGGTGACTTACTACTTATTGATGAGGATGAGCCGTCATCTTATCAACAAGCTATTATGGGCAATGATTCTGAGAAATGGCAAGAGCCATGAAATCTGAGATGGAATCCATGTATGCAAACCAAGTATGGACTTTGGTTGATCCACCTGAAGGGGTACGACCCATAGGGTGCAAATGGATTTTCAAGAAAAAGACCGATATGGATGGTAATGTACAAACCTATAAAGGTCGACTGGTTGCAAAAGGATTCAAACAAATTCATGGTATTGACTATGATGAAACCTTTTCACCAGTGGCCATGGTTAAATCCATAAGGATCTTACTTGCAATAGCTGCATTTCATGATTATGAAATCTGGCAGATGGATGTCAAAACAGCTTTCCTTAATGGAAATCTGCTCGAGGATGTGTACATGACACAGCCCGAGGGTTTTGTCGATCCAAAGGATGCTGGAAAGATATGCAAGCTACAACGATCCATTTATGGATTGAAGCAAGCTTCTCGGAGTTGGAATCTTCGTTTTGATGATGCAATCAAAGAGTTTGGTTTTATCAAAAATGAAGATGAACCTTGTGTCTACAAGAAGGTCAGTGGGAGCGTAATCATTTTCCTAGTGTTGTATGTAGATGACATACTTCTTATTGGAAATGATATCCCTGCCTTGCAATCTGTAAAGATTTGGCTAGGGAATTGCTTTTCGATGAAAGATTTAGGAGAAGCCACCTATGTATTAGGAATCAAGATCTATAGAGATAGATCGAGAAGGCTTCTTGGTCTAAGTCAAAGTACGTACATAGACAAGGTGCTTAAAAGGTTTAGCATGCAAGAATCCAAGAAAGTTCGTGCCTATGACACATGGTATTTATCTCTCGAAGGAACAGTGTCCTTCAACACCAGATGAGAGACAACGCATGAGTAAGATTCCATACGCGTCAGCTATTGGATCTATCATGTATGCCATGATATGTACTCGTCCCGATGTATCGTATGCTTTGAGCATGACGAGCAGATATCAAGTTGATCCAGGTGAAGGTCACTGGATTGCTGTCAAGAATATCCTGAAGTACTTGAGAAGGACTAAGGATACATTCTTGATTTATGGAGGTGAGGAAGAGCTCAATGTAATGGGTTACACTGATGCTAGCTTCCAAACCGACAAAGATGATTTTCGATCGCAATCTGGATATGTGTATTGCCTAAATGGGGGTGCTATGAGCTGGAAGAGTTCAAAGCAAGAAACAGTAGCCGATTCTACAACGGAAGCTGAGTATATTGCTGCCTCGGATGCAGCAAAGGAAGCTGTTTGGATGAGGAAGTTCATTTCTGAACTTGAAGTGGTGCCTAGCATTAAAGATCCGATAGAACTCTATTGTGACAACAATGGAGCGATCGCATTGGCTAAGGAACCAAGATCTCACCAAAGATCCAAGCACATACTTAGGCGTTTCCATTTCATTCGAGAAATCGTTGAAAGGGGAGATGTTAAAATATGCAAAGTACCAACAGATGATAATGTATCTGACCCATTGACGAAGCCGCTGTCACAGCAGAAGCATGATCGTCATACTAGATCTCTAGGCATTAGGTATATGTCTGAGTGGTCTTAGTGCAAGTGGGAGATTTGTTGGGATATGCCCTAAGACAAGTCATTAGATGATTGTTTAAGACATACAATGTTTATGGATTTATGAATGGCAATTCATTATTATATATTATCCTTTTAACTGTGCATTGTGAATTAATATATATGTTAATGTCCTTAGAATAATATTGTATTATTCTTAAAGAAGTTCCTAGTCAAGTATTATCATGAAAGGGATAATGATAATACGTAGAGACTAGTATATGTTGATCGATGAATTGTTCATTGATATGAGATATCAAATCAACATATGGGTACATGTTAGAGAACGATGTACTGAACAGACCCACCATGAGAATGCAACATGGATAGTTATATGATCGTCATATGCAATTCTCATAGTGATAATAATGTATGTAATCCTTACGACTTGTGATCATCAGAGATCCCAACATAAGGAGTTATGTATCTTGATATCGTCAAACGTTACCCGTAACAGGGTATACTATAAAGGCGACTATTGGATACACTACGAATTATGTAGAGGGATGTTGACTGATCGAGATAGGATTTGTCCCTCCTATATAACAGGAGATGTGTTTGGCCCTTGATCAAGTGAGAACTAAAATGCATGGCCATGCTCGAATGAGTCGATATGAGATATCGAGCTTATTCATTTATTCTAGTTCTACTTGGGGATCAAGAAATAGAGATTGAATATACGAGTATGACTATTCCATGACTCGTGTTCAATCTAAACACAAAGGACAAAGGGATTAAGTTACATGATTAATATTATCACAAGTTCTAAAGGTTATGTCGAGTCATTGACATTCTCGTAATTTGGGTAGCATCGATGTGTTGCTAGATACCGCTCGATGCTTGCGACATAAAATGAGATTTTATGTCACTGCCAACATTACGAGATCCTATCGGGTCGCACAAAAGATTAAATCGAGAAGGGAAATTAAATTCATGGGATGAATTAAATAATTAAGAGGAGTCTTAATTAATAATCATAAGGATTAATTAAATCATGGGCTTAAGCCCATGAAGCTTTAAGAAAGCCTTTAATTAATCATATTTAATATGATTGCAAGGTTTTTAATTGTAAGAGAAGATCAAAAGAACAAAAACCTAGCCACCCAAAGGAAGCTCTCGGCCGCACCAAGTTGAACTCTCGGCTCTATCATAGCCGTGTGGTTCTTGGTGGTTTTTCGTGCCATCTTCGATTGTGAATCGAGTTAGCTTCGTGTATCGGATTAATAACTTGTCTAGCAACGTGTTATTAATCCATCCCTTCACCCGATTTGATCGTGTGGATACCGTTGAGGCAAAACCAATCGAGTTTTGCTTAGTGACTCGGAGAAGGCGTAGGACGTGGTGCAGCTCCGTGGATTCTGCTTCAAACGCGCTACAAGGGTAAGACGCTTGTAATTCTCTAATCCGATATGAATCCCTATGTATAGATCGCTGGTTTGTAATCCCAAAATTTTATTCCGCTGCGTTGTATGCTCATGGGGTTACTTACACTCATTGGGGTTCCCCGGGTTAATCTCAGCCATGCTGTAACACAAAAGTTAACAACAATACAAAAAGCAGTTCATAATATAAGCCGTTAGATAACAAGAGTAAAATATTCAAAAGCATGTTAGTATAACACTTATACAACAATATGCATCACATGCATAACATGCCCAACAATGAATGCCTAGCCAACTTGTCTCTAAAGGCTACCCTTCACTCTTCCCTGGTCATCTAACCACTGCTCTGATACCACTAAATGTGAGACCCCGTTATTACATCAAGACATTAAGGTGCAATTTAGAGAACTAAACATTCATGTGAATAAATCAGAGTAACATGCCGTGTTGATTTATCTGAGCTTTAGAGATTACAGTACCAAAATGTTTCAAAAGGAAGACACAATTCCTACAAAGGTACTACATTATAGTCTTACTCTACTCAGTAGAAGCTATACAAAATTTTCTCTAACATGCTAATCCTGTAGCACTCCTTACAGCTCAGCATATCAACCCGACCCTGGTTCTCGACAAAAAGCACCTACAAAGACAACCCCCAACACATGAGCATAACACAATTCATATTCAACATAATATGAAAGTAAGGCATAATGCAAATCTTAAACACAAGCCCTTCCTGTATTTTCAGCATTTATAACGCCCATTGGTTGTCCCTGTACCATAATTCATAATAAAAACACATTATAAGAATATATGGTTTCATAAATAAATGTCATGACATCCTTCCTCCTTAAATCCTTATTTCAATCCTGAGCCCTTATCATTAGTACATTTTAATGCTTCTTGCTACTCCATGTAAGCGGAATTCTTCCTCGCTTCCAATGGACCTTAGCGTAAGCAATTAAAATCCTTACTAAGATAACCTTGACTCGTGAAATACACCTCTTATATTTCACAACATACATATGCAAAAACAATGCATAATAACATGTATCATAACCTTAATGCACCACATTGCATTCATCATGCGTCAAAGAGACAAACATAAAGCACATGTTACCGTTGGGATGCCCGTACGTCGCTTACGTACCTTTCCAAAAGATAGAGGAGTCAATCGACTTTATCTCCTCGGTTGTGATGGCACCTGAGATGGTTCTACATAGCCACACAACACAATATTAGGCACCTCATAACATTCCAATATCAAAACTTTAACAAAATATATCAATTTAAATTTTTCAACATTCTGGGTCTCTCGATCGATCGGCCCCTTTTCCCGATCGATCGAGAAGACGCCTAAAATCAGAACCAAGATTCTGCCTCGCTCGATCGATCGAGAAGAAATGTCGATCGATCGAGATGCCCTGTTCGAGAAATACTAACCCAGAATTCTCGAACACCTATATTCATACCCTTCGATCTAGAATAAAACATACACCACATGTTTGAACAATTATGCTAGCAATTACAATACACTACTCCGAGTGTATTCATACCAAATTTACACCCTAAGCATAAGCCTACATGTATAAACGTCGATCATTTAAACAAGTACTGGATCAACTTTTCTGGAAACAGGGTAACATATTCATTTCCAGATTTCTTGAGCACCTCACTTCATGCTATTAAACCTATCACATATAGCATAAAGAAAGCTCGAACAAACATGCCATGGGCTTCACAAAAATACCATGCATATTTTCACATCAAAGTTTTACCAAAACCTAAGCTTGACGTGTATGATAATACCTTCATAAAAACACTCCCCACACATATATTTCCAGAAAACAGGGCACTTGAACCTTGCCCAGAATTTTCGAACACTACCTTTCAAATAAATAAATCACTCCCACATAAAATACGCCTTTAGCACATAAGCTCACAATTAACAACCTTTAATTGTATGCTTACCCACATAATCATTTCGGGGATATCACACATTCATATTATGATTGATGTGAACTATGATATGCTCATGTGTTGGGGGTTGTCTTTGTAGGTGCTTTTGACGATGAGAACCAGGGTCGGGGTTGATACGCTGAGCTGTAGGAGTGCTATGGATTAGAGGAGCAGAAACTCCTTTTTGTTTAGTTTCTACAAAGTGTAGGGTAAATCTAGTTAGGAATGTGTATAATTCCCTTTTGAACTTAGGTACTGTAATCTCTTTAGCCCAGGTTATCAACACGGCCTAATACTCTGATTATATATGATTAGTTCTCTTATTTGCACCTTAGTATCTTGTTTAGATAACGGGGTCTTACAGATTTATGCATTCAATCATCGATTATCACAAAAGATGTAATATTTACTTGAATATTCATCACTAGAGATCCAACTCTTATCTCATATTATGCTTAGTTAAGATAGCCTAGGCGTTCTATATTAACCCGTATCAGTTAAGATTAATATTAACAATAGCTTTCAATTCTAGCAAGAATGAATTAACTTAGACAACATAATCCAAGCGTCTATGTTTAATCTAGTCACGTGTTTTTCCTAAGAATTTAGCAACACCAACATCAGGCAATTATCAATCTTAGTTACTTCAAAGGCCAAGCATTAGATTGCATGTAAAAATCATTAGATGTCCGATCTAACAATCAAACATAACATTCATGGCATGAAAATCAGAAAAGCACATGATACTCAATAAAAATTAATAAAAGAACATCATTCTCATGAAAAACATAAACTACAGGGTATTGTCTTCCTTTAACCAAGAATCAAAAGTGTTTAGCCTAATATAATTAAATTAAAACACAATCAAATATATTCTATAAAACATTAAATCAATAGCAAAAGGAATAATTACTAAAGGGAATCACGATTCCGGAGCGTCACTTTTGTCTTCGTTCTTCAAAGCGTTCTTCACAAAAGTTGAGAGAAAAATCTATTCATATCTAAATTATGTTGGAATCCTCTAAAATAATGAAATATAGTCTGATTTAAGGTCCCCAAATCATGCAAATAGGGTGGGAATCGGATATAGTAGGTAAAAATCTATCCAAGATGGTAAAAAGATCAAATTTCCTTTTTCTTGGACTCTTTGGCGATCGATCACCTCTTTTGTAGCGATCGATCGCTCCTTTATTTTTTTCAACGAAATTCTTCTAGCGATCGATCGTCTCTTTCTAGCGATCGATCGCTTGGCTCCAGTGTATTTTGGCAATCGATCGCTCCAATTGTAGCCATCGATCGCTAGCTCGTAAAATTTGTTGCTCAACTTTCTGTCCAAAGGCGATCGATCCCCTCTTCCATGCAATTGATCTCTTCTCCAAAATTACATTTTTAGCCTTTTTCTTGATCAACCGTCAGTCCTTATCATCTCCAAAGATTTTCTTGACCTTTATTCACCTTTGTTAGCTCGATTTCTTCGATTTCACCTACATTTACACAACTATACGATTATGTAGCACATGTATCATATTATCCATCAAAACATACCACATCATAGACAATTAAGCGCAATAGATGTGTCTATTTATAGTCACATCAAACTCCCACATACTTAATCTTTACTCGACCTCGAGTAAATCAGACAAAACTAAAATCTTTTTCTTTGGCTCATAGCATCATAACAAACTAACATGTCCTCACTTTAATGCCTCAGCAATTTTCAACATACACAGTAATGAAAGGCGGTGAAAAGTTAACAGTGGAACAAGCTCAATCCCTAAATATTTCGTACCCAACAAAGTAGTGAATGTGCGTGTGTGGTCATAAATAAGTGTCATGTACAAATTATAGATCCAATAGATGTAAACTCACAATAGTTCAAGTTATAAACTAACACAAGTATAAGCTCACTTGCACACTCTTCTCCAATATCTTAGCCACTTTGCAAACACAAATCAAGTATGTCTTTATTAGCTTGTAGCTTAGCCTAGGTATTGGCTTATGAAAGAAAGGGTAAAGATGCATCAAACAAGAGATTATGATGATATGCACAACTAAAACTTCTCTTCTTGCATGATTTATTTCAACTTTGTTCATTTTCACACCTTGTATGTTTTTGCAAGGTATATTTAATTTTTTTCTCTTTTGTGCCTTGGCTCCCCTTGGAGTCATGTTTTTTTATCTATTTTCTCAAGGCATCCATTTTCTGTCATGCATTTCATTCTTTTGATAATGAAGCTCACAAACATTTGAATCATTGAATACATAAGAGCATGTGAATGAACACATCATACTGCCTTCAAATATGTGGATTAAAATCACATTTAGGCTTATTAGGGAAGGATGATAAGCTAGTCAAAGAATGTCGAATGTGGGTCGTTTGTATGTATAGCATACAACCATTCTTTTGCATTAAAGCTTAAAAAGGGTACTAGTGATTGATTTTCTTTACATGGTAGGCTTGAAAGGCTCAAACGCATCAAAGATCGCCATATCACTTTCATGTTCGCAAGTCTAGACATACGCCTCAAAGAGCATGTAATTAAGTTCTAGCACGTGTTAGAGACTTCTTAAGACTATCACAAAATTCACACAATATTCACTAAGCTGTGCACACTTCACAAGTCATGACAATATCGTGCTCGACATATTCAATTATTAAGTCAAAGCACACTTTGCATTAGAGTTCAAAGTGTTCCAAGGTTAACAACTCACCTATGTTAAAAACATGTATGCCATCAATTAGGTTTCATCATGGGCTAGTGATTCTAAGCATGCATTCGTTAGTAACTCTGAGCTAAAAAATTTCAAATTTCTGATTTTGTTTTGTATTTTTAAAACAGGAAAGCAATAACACATCACTACTCCCTCCTCCATAATTAAATCTTACATTGTCCCAATGTAAGGCAAAAATACAAGAAAAGAGAAAAGTCTAACTACTAAAGTAATAAAAAGGAAAAGGAAAAGGGAAACTAACTCCCCTTGGTTGCCTCCCAAGCAGCGCCTCTGTTTAACGTCGGTGGCCCGACGCCAGTCCTCTATCAAGGTGGGTGATGCGGTGTCGCTCTATTCTTTGTCTTCCACCTCAATATCTTATTGAGTCCCTTGAACTTTGGTTTGTTTGCCTTTGAGTGGTCGGCCTCAGTCTTTGTTCCTCCTCTTTCATTTGTTCCTTGATGTGGTCGCTCCGGAGGGTGTTTCTCTTCAACAGTATGATCCTACAAGTGAGAAGAAAGAGGGTCAGTAGTATCATGAGTCGATAAGACATCAATTGTATACAAATTATGCACAAGATTTGAGTCCATACCTCCTTTGTCATCAAGGCAATCAGTAGCCTTTCCCATCTCCCACAATTCATCATTATCAAAATCAGAATCTGCTTCATCATGGATATCAATAGCATAACTAGATTGTTCATGTGTTTTAATGGTTTCATAGATGTTGAATTTTGCAACATCACCATCAAACTCCATTGTTAGCATGCAGCTATTCACATCAATCACAGATTTAGAGGTTTTCAAGAATGATCTCCCTAAAAGAATGGGGCTAGATGGGTCACCATTTTCCATGTCTAAGGCATAAAAATCGGCAGGAAAACCAAATTCTCTACATGCACAAGTACATCCTCTAATATCCCCCCTAGGAATAACCGTGGACCTATCAGCTAATTGAATCACAGTATTATTTTGTTTCAAAGGTCTCGGTTTCAGTTGAGTGTAGCTTGAGTAGGGCATGACATTAATGGAAGATCCTAAATCGAGCATTGCTTTCTCAATCCTAGTATTTCTAATCACACAAGGGATAGAAAACATACCAGGGTCATTACACTTTGTAGGAATGTTTCTCTGGATGACCGCGGAAACATTCTCACCTAGATCAATCTTGGGGCACCCTTTGTGTTCCTTGCTCTTATCCACTTTCCACACTTCTTTCAAGAATCTCGCATATCGAGGAACTTTCTTTATGGCATCATGTAGTGGAGTGTTTTCCTCACAGCGTCGGAAAGTCTTGTAGAGTCCCTTGATGCCCTCGTACTTCCAGTGCACCTTCAATGCAAGGGGGGACGTGGTTCAATTTTGTATTCACGTGTGTACAAGGCCCGGGAACGAATTCACCGCCGTATGGCTGACCGGCGATTACTAGCGATTCCGGCTTCATGCAGGAGAGTTGCAGCTTTGCATAAGCTCTTCAACGTCCTTCTCGGTGTCCATCGCTTCTTTCTTTGGTGGCGTCAGTATCACATTCTCCTCAGCTTCATCGTCACTCCTATTCAAAGTGATGGCGCTCACATTTTCCCTCGGGTTCACCTCCGGCTGTGAAGGAAGTCCATTGGATATTCTTGCTTCAATCTTGTTGAGCAAACTTGCTAGTTGTCCCATTTGCGTTGTCAAGCTTTGAATGCTCGCCCTCATTTCCTGTTGAAATTGCAGGCTATTTTCAGCAATAACTTTAACAATATTCTCTAACCTGTCAAAAGGGGCATGCACGGGGTGATGGAGGTCTCTGATATGGTGATCTATAGGGTGGAGGTTGGTTTATTTGTTGATTCCCATATCCCTGGTGCGGATGGTCCCTCAAACCTTGATTGTAATTGCTGGTTGGATGGTCATAACTCCTTTGTGGTGGACCTGGGAATCCTCCTGCTGCATTTACGTGCTAAGTGGATGTCTCTTGTAGTGAGGGACATGCGTCAGTGGGATGGTTCACGGCCATACAGATTCCACATGGCTTAATCTTCCCCACATTGCCACCTGCAAGATTACTCACAAGAAACATTAAGTCAATCAATTGTTTTCCTAGATTGGATACGTGTACCTCTTTTCTTGGCGGTTGTCCATGGCGAACATTGTGATGTCCGGGGATTAATGGCGTTAATCCCGGTATGGTAATAATCCTTGATGGATTTTTAATTGTGGCAATTAGGAATTAATTGCGGTTTTGGGTCTCCCGAGGTTGTTAAATCGGGCATTTGGGATCGTTGGATCCAGAGGTTGAGATTGTATTCTCATTTTGGTGGGAAAACCTATGAATTGGGTTTTAGTGGGACTTGGCATCCGGGGTGCCTTATGTTGGGGCCAGTCTAGGGATTTGATGTTGGAGAGAGAGTTTTTGTAAACCGATGATTTTTAATGAATCATGATGTATTTGTGGGGGTATTGGTATTTTGGGGCATTTTTGCTATATATACCAGTTGGACTCGAGATTCCGTCATTCGGAATCTATTTCTCTCCTCTCCTCTCCCTCACGCCTCTCTCTCACCCCAAACCCTTCCCCTTTCCCTTTGAGGAGCAAAATCGATGGAGGCTCGTCCTAGGAGCCGGATTTCTCGAAGATAAGTTGGTAAATTTCTTCCCCTCGCTTTTATCTTCGTTTTGATTGTGATCTTGTTGGTTTTTGGTTAAGTTTTGGTGGGTTTTGAATTTGGGGAATTTTTGGGTTAGAAATCCAAGTTGAGTTTTTAGAGTTTTTATTGGCTTTAAATGTTGTATTTAAGGTGTTGATGGTGTATGTGGTGTTGGTTTTGAGTTTGGGTGTGAAAAACACCATGGAAGCTCGAAATTTTCGGAAACCCGCAGGTCGCGATCGACCGCGCCATGCTACTTGTTTGGAAAGGCGATGAGCAGTAACGACGATCGATCGTGAAAAGTGGGCGATCGATCGCGAGGGTCTCGGCGATCGATCGCGAGATGTGGCGATCGATCGCGGCTTGTTTATTTTCGGGCAGTAAGGCATGGCGATCGATCGCGGCTTAGCGCCGATCGATCGCGGCCCTGTTCCATTTGTTTTTTTTTTTTAAAATTTTGGAAAATGTCGCGATTTTGGAACCGAGGTTTAAAGGGGCCGTTTCCGGGGCAATGTCTACATTCCAATGGGAATGCTATACTTTTAAAATAGATTGGTTGAGGCCAAAGTTTAATAAAACGGAATTCCCGGTTGAATTCTTGGTTATCTTTTAAACTTGCTAAACGGTATATTTTGGGTATTATGCATGCTTAGCCGGGGGGCTTTTATTTTGGGTAATCGTCATGGATTGACGATATGATTGGGATCTATGAACGTGCTTGGGCACGTGGTTGCATGCTTATGTTTGATTGTGAATTATTTGTGTTTTAGCACATACTTCTTGAGGAATGGAACTCAACAAGGTTTGGCTTGAACTGCGGAGACTTAAGGTACGTATGACGTACGAGCATGACCTATTATAGTGTTGCAACTGTAAAATACATGGCGTGTGATAATTGTATTAAATGGGTATTGGAACACATGGTGAGTGGTAATTGCATTATATGGACATTGAAATATGTGGCATGTGGTAATTGCATCGGATAGGTATTGAAATGCATGGTGCATGATATTTACTATAAATGGATAACGATATGCATGGTAAATAGTATTTGCGTCAAATGGTTATTCATTGGGAACCATACGGTGCCGCTATTGAGCGAGCAATGATTTGGGATGCGATCACCGTTGAGCGACCATCGGTTATGACGCGGCTATTGTTGAGCGTGTGCGAGGTTTAGTATGCCGCCATTGTGGAGCGAGCAATGAGACAGGAATATGGAATTATTGATTAGATATATGTGATATCTATGGTCTTTTATATTATGTTTTTACCATATTGATCATGGAACTAGGCATAATAGAACGGTATTAGTTAATCTATGTGACGATTGACTGGCTTTGGGAATTTGATGAGTTTGGTTATTTTGAGAACAGGGACGATACAGGGGATCCCGGATGAGGGTGTTACCATCCAGGGAGTATCATTTAAATTATAGCATTTACATTCTGTATTTGAATTGCAATGTTATGCTTATTAGATTGGTGGTATTGGTATGCTCACCCCGTGTGGGAGCTGTCTATGTTGGGGCAGGTAACACAGGTGTAGCAGTAGCTTTGGAGTCGAGCTCGGGCTGTTGATAGAGGTACTTCCAGGATCGAGGTACCAGAACTGGTTGAACAAGTACACAGATCCAATGTTGAGATCGAGTTGTGCTTGGGAGGTGCTTCCAGGATTGAAGTGCCAGTAACGGTACCCTGTAGAGTGCTTTTATACATCAGATACACGCGTGTTCATTGGGTGCTCTTATGTGAGTACATTTTACGTGTATATTGAATGTATAAATGTGCTACGGCTTCTCTCTGTTCATTATGGTTGCATGCAATTAATTATAGAATTGCTAAATGAACTAAGAGCATGTTAGTGTATTATGTGGGTGCATGTTATATGAATAATCTTGGTTGGGGAATCTGAATATTATGTGAATTGAATGCGAGAATTTTTCTGGATAGCATACGGTGTTGCACTTGCGCATGGTTTTCCCCATGATAGTATGATTATATGCACTAATGGCATGGCTTAATACACTGTTAATGGGTTAAGGGCACGGGGGTCCTTACATTAGTGGTATCAGAGCAGTGGTTAGCTCTTTGGGGCTGTTGAGGGCCTAGGAAAATGTTAATGGGAATGAGAAGCACATACTTATGAATGATGGTAGTTAGTGTTGTGTGACACAACTATATTGCTTATGTGCGTTTATGATATGTGTTCATAATTGGATTATATTGTTGCTAACCATGGTGGTTGTAGGGTCTTATGAGACATGGATTATGCATTACGGTTGCATATATATCGGAGTGATGATTTTAATGCTTTGCCGCTAAATGTTGAAGCGACGGTAAAATTCCGCATGTCACATTTGAAGCGAGGTGCATTAAAATACACTCATGGCGATGTTTATCGGAATACGGGTTATGCATTACGGTTGCATGCATGGCGTAGCGATGTGAATACTTGCCGCTTCATGGCGTAGCGATGTGAATACTTTCCGCTGATATGAAGCGAAGAACACGACCGCTGTCATATCTTAGCGAGGGGTATTTCCGCTGTCATGTAAAGCGAGGGGTAGTTCCGCTGTCATGATTAAAACAAGGAGTAATGGTGCCGCTGTCATACCGTAGCGATGAGAGAATATTTGCCGCTGATATGAAGCGAAGAACACGACCGCTGTCATATTGTAGCGATGTATATTATTTGCCGCTGGTATGTCGAAGCGAGGTAGCGATGAAGATATTTGCCGCTCATATGAAGCGAAGAACACGACCGCTGTCATATTATAGCGAGGGATATCATTCCGCTGATCTATTGGCGATGGTTTATGCCGCCGGGTATTCTTAGCGATGGTTCATTCCGCTAATCTATTGGCGATGGTTTATGCCGCCGGGTATTCTTAGCGATGGTTTATTCCGCTAATCTATTGGCGATGGTTTATGCCACCGGGTATTCTTAGCGATGGTTCATTCCGCTAATCTATTGGCGATGGTTTATGCCGCCGGGTATTCTTAGCGATGGTTCATTCCGCTAATCTATTGGCGATGGTTTATGCCGCCGGGTATTCTTATCGATGGTTCATTCCGCTAATCTATTGGCGATGGTTCTTGCCGCCAGGTATTATATAGCGACGGGTCTTTCCGCTACATCTATTGGCGATGGTTCATGCCGCCATGTATCGTATAGCGATGGTACATTCCGCTACATCAATAACGATGGTTCGTACCGCCGGATATCTATAGCGATGTTTCATGCCGCTGATTCTATAGCGATGGGTTATACCGCTATGTGAGTAACACTGGATTATGCCGCCTACGAGCGATGGATGCTACTTATGTACCGCGGGTGGACGATGGATACAGGTATTCCGCTATCTTGATAGCGATGAGGTATAGCATATTACTTTTGTTATCAGTATTGTAAATATGGTGTGTTGTTATTTACCGTCATGTGTGTGACGATGAGATTATGGATGTCGTGTATCGACATGTACCGTCATGTGTTTGACGATGAGATTATGAGTGTCGTGTATCGACAGATACCGTCATATGTTTGGCGATGTTATTTGGGATGTCTATGTGGACGCTTGACGTCGTTTTAGTGAATAATACATTCATGTTTATGTATTTGGTTGTATGGTTCGAGTGCCGATGGTGAGCACATGGTAGAGTCTGGGTCACTAGTTGACGAGACCTTTTTGCCGAGCAGGTTTGCTCGATGGAGCATTGGATGCGTTGTACCGGTGAGTGTACCGCATCGTGTTATAGAGGTAAATTTTTTTTGTCGAGCAATGATACCCTTGGGTATGCTCGCTGGGATGGCTAAGGCCAAGTGATTGGTGGTAAGAGTAGTCATTGAGGAAACTACTTGCTTGTTGTTGTGATGTGTGTTAGACATGGTTACACCCATCCTGAGGGTGTGGAATAAGTCCTAATGGATTAGGATTGCATGGTAGTTAAGCAAGGACACCTGGATGTCCATTATGCTTGGTGTTTTAGAGATATGTTGGGTGATGACCCACAACTCTAATGGTTTGTACGGTATGGTATACCGGGTTGAGACGTGTGTCACGTTGGTAGTTTGTATAAGCCTATGGGGCCAGCGAATCGCTAGCCAGGTGTTGTTGCAGTACTTTGGAGTGCTTGGGTTAGCCTTATGCCGCTCGTTGGATTCGAGCTGGGTGAATCGTATGGTAATACGATGAGGGTTATGGTAGACTTTTATAGTCTCCTTGTGGCATGATGTTTGAGGCAGGGAGTACCTCACGGAGACGTTTATACGTCAAATGTTTTGAGAGACTTGTTTTGGGGCAGCTCAATTCTGTTGGGGATGCCAACGTGAGTGTCGACAAGTCGTGGTTAGCTCTGGTTGAGCATCCTTGCATGTGGAATGCAACGGGAGTCACGATTGGAGAGGGATATAGCTAGTGGGGCAACACTACTATATTGATTTTTATCTCTTGGAAAGACTTGGATTATACTGCCGTGGAGACAGCTAGTATTGGTGGAGGGTTGATTGTGAATCAACCGGGGAAAGCCCTACTAGTGTTGGACTAGGCGATGGCTTCGTACTTCTGGTGAGACGTTCGAGGAGACGTCTCCGGAGAAATGCTCGAGTTTGTATAGTACTATGGTATTAGTACAGAGCATCTCTAGGATGAGTATACATGGCATATACGGGTTTCGATTTGGTAATGGTGGTATTGATGCACTACTCTAACCAGTTGTGTATTTCTGGGTTCCGGGATATGTTTTGGTATAAATATATCCAGGTCTTCCGAACGGTAGTTTGAGGATTGGAGGATCATGGATTCATGACTTTTTCCTTGAGAGGAAGGCGGTACTATGATACCTACCGGTTGAATCTTTTGGGGAGATTCGTTGTTTTGGTTCTTGTGGTGTTGATGTTGAAATCACACCCTTTGGTTTTGGTTGGTCAACCATCATTCTCCGTGGGGTGAGAATAATCCACGTTTGTCAGTTGGTTTGGGATTTGGGTATGATTGGAGATACCCGAGTCTATTGCATTGTGTATGCATGTTGTGATTGGTGTTTGGGCATGTATGCCGTGAGTGTATACGAATGCCAACGTTATTTTGTTCATTGTTGAACGTCGAGTTGTATGCTTGGTTTGGTGAATCTCCGGTGTGAGGTTGTGGGACCTTGAGATCGGTAATCTCAATGGCACGATGCATTCTGATGAATGATCGTAAGGGTTGTTTGACTTCCCCTGAGGAGGGATCGCCGTATTTTGGAAACATGGTAATTCTTGTTGGATGATTCGATAGCCTTCCTGTTTTAGGATTGTTGGATCCAAGGATAAATGAGGGATGGCCATGATTCGGATTTGTTTGGCGTCATGGTTGACACGTGTGGCAGGAATGCAACTGTCTGTTTTGCGTGACCTCTGTGGAACTTGAGACTTTGTGGAGTCTTGATGGTGTGTCGGGACCAAGATATGATTTCTTGGAACACACCGGTGTAAACATCCTCGGTGATGTGTTTTTGTGTGGATCAGTGACCGTGGGTAACCCGATCCGGGTTGCAAGTGGTGCAACTACTCCCTTGGAGGAGATGGACTGGGAAGCGAAAACCGGATTTTCTGTGAGTATATTGTTGTATACTAGTGGTCCCCATCATGACGATGCGTGTCAAGCATCGTGGGCAGGTGGTGAATATCACGGGATGATATCTATGTCAGAACCAATGGAGACTTGGTTGATTTGCAGTCGTGGTGGACTGACTTCTGGGACGATTCACGTCGATGTATGTTGTTATCTTTCGGGTTTGTATTGGTTATGGTGTTTGCTCTATTTTAGAGCTTGGTGCGAGATGTGTGTCTCGCAGTTGTTAATTCGATTCTAATATGGTCTAGAATCGGGGTTGTGGCTTTGTTTTGTTGGTGTAGCCCTGGTGTTACGTGGAGTACACCGGTGCAATTTCGAGGACGAAATTTTTTTAGTAGGGGATAATTGTGATGTCCGGGGATTAATGGCGTTAATCCCGGTATGGTAATAATCCTTGATGGATTTTTAATTGTGGCAATTAGGAATTGCGGTTTTGGGTCTCCCGAGGTTGTTAAATCGGGCATTTGGGATCGTTGGATCCAGAGGTTGAGATTGTATTCTCATTTTGGTGGGAAAACCTATGAATTGGGTTTTAGTGGGACTTGGTGTCTGGGGTGCCTTATGTTGGGGCCAGTCTAGGGATTTGATGTTGGAGAGAGAGTTTTTGTAAACAGATGATTTTTAATGAATCATGATGTATTTGTGGGGGTATTGGTATTTTGGGGCATTTTTGCTATATATACCAGTTGGACTCGGGATTCCGTCATTCGGAATCCATTTCTCTCATCTCCTCTCCCTCACGCCTCTCTCTCACCCCAAACCCTTCCCCTTTCCCTTTGAGGAGCAAAATCGATGGAGGCTCGTCCTAGGAGCCGGATTTCTCGAAGATAAGTTGGTAAATTTCTTCCCCTCGCTTTTATCTTCGTTTTGATTGTGATCTTTTTGGTTTTTGGTTAAGTTCTGGTGGGATTTTTGGGTTAGAAATCCAAGTTGATTTTGTAGAGTTTTTATTGGCTTTAAATGTTGTATTTGAGGTGTTGATGGTGTATGGGGTGTTGGTTTTGAGTTTGGGTGTGAAAAACACCATGGAAGCTCGAAATTTTCGGAAACCCGCAGGTCGCGATCGATCGCGGCTTGGCGCCGATCGATCGCGCCATGCTACTGGTTTGGGAAGGCGATGAGCAGTAACGGCGATCGATCGCAAAAAGTGGGCGATCGATCGCGAGGGTCTCGGCGATCGATCGCGAGATGTGGCGATCGATCGCGGCTTGTTTATTTTCGGGCAGTAGGGTATGGCGATCGATCGCGGCTTAGCGCCGATCGATCGCGGCCCTGTTCCATTTGTTTTTTTTTTAAATTTTGGAAAATGTCGGGATTTTGGAACCGAGGTTTAAAGGGGCCGTTTCCGGGGCAATGTCTACATTCCAATGGGAATGCTATACTTTTAAAATAGATTGGTTGATGCCAAAGTTTATTAAAATGGAATTCCCGGTTGAATTCTTGGTTATCTTTTAAACTTGCTAAACGGTATATTTTGGGTATTATGCATGCTTAGCCGGGGGGCTTTTATTTTGGGTAATCGTCATGGATTGACGATATGATTGGGATCTATGAACGTGCTTGGGCACGTGGTTGCATGCTTATGTTTGATTGTGAATTATTTGTGTTTTAGCACATACTTCTTGAGGAATGGAACTCAACAAGGTTTGGCTTGAACTGCGGAGACTTAAGGTACGTATGACGTACGAGCATGACCTATTATAGTGTTGCAACTGTAAAATACATGGCGTGTGATAATTGTATTAAATGGGTATTGGAACACATGGTGAGTGGTAATTGCATTATATGGACATTGAAATATGTGGCATGTGGTAATTGCATCGGATAGGTATTGAAATGCATGGTGCATGATATTTACTATAAATGGATAGCGATATGCATGGTAAATAGTATTTGCGTCAAATGGTTATTCATTGGGAACCATACGGTGTCGCTATTGAGCGAGCAATGATTTGGGATGCGATCGCCGTTGAGCGACCATCGGTTATGACGCGGCTATTGTTGAGCGTGTGCGAGGTTTAGTATGCCGCCATTGTGGAGCGAGCAATGAGACAGGAATATGGAATTATTGATTAGATATATGTGATATCTATGGTCTTTTATATTATGTTTTTACCATATTGATCATGGAACTGGCATAATAGAACGGTATTAGTTAAATTATGTGACGATTGACTGGCTTTGGGAATTTGATGAGTTTGGTTATTTTGAGAACAGGGACGATACAGGGGATCCCGGATGAGGGTGTTACCATCCAGGGAGTATCATTTAAATTATAGCATTTACATTCTGTATTTGAATTGCAATGTTATGCTTATTAGATTGGTGGTATTGGTATGCTCACCCCGTGTGGGGGCTGTCTCTGTTGGGGCAGGTAACACAGGTGTAGCAGTAGCTTTGGAGTCGAGCTCGGGCTGTTGATAGAGGTACTTCCAGGATCGAGGTACCAGAACTGGTTGAACAAGTACACAGATCCAATGTTGAGATCGAGCTGTGCTTGGGAGGTGCTTCCAGGATTGAAGTGCCAGTAACGGTACCCGGTAGAGTGCTTTTATACATCAGATACACGCGTGTTCATTGGGTGCTCTTATGTGAGTACATTTTACGTGTCTATGGAATGTATAAATGGGCTACGGCTTCTCTCTGTTCATTATGGTTGCATGCAATTAATTATGGAATTGCTAAATGAACTAAGAGCATGTTAGTGTATTATGTTGGTGAATGTTATACGCATAATCTTGGTTGGGGAATCTGAATATTATGTGAATTGAATGCGAGAATTTTTCTGGATAGCATAGGTGTTGCACTTGCACATGGTTTTCCCCATGATAGTATGATTATATGCACTAATGGCATGGCTTAATACACTGTTAATGGGTTAAGGGCACGGGGGTCCTTACAAACATGTTGATAAGTGTGAATTTTACACTTATTTTGCTATGTTTTTGTATTGATTTTCGTATTGATTCCTGGATGATTTTACGCTTTTTGATATATTTTTGTGTATTTCAGGAATCTAGGTGCAAGGGGATAAAAGGGGAGGAAATAAACTAATAATGTTGAAAAAGGACCAAACCGAGCGAAGACGTGAGAAAATGGACTGAAATCTCGAAGTATGAATTTTTATACAGCTCGCGATCGATCGGCAATAATATCGCGATCGATCGCTGAGCTGTAAAAAGGTGATGTTGAACAGAATACATTGGCGATCGATCGGCATGAAATCGCGATCGATCGCCAATATACAGTGAAGACTCGCGATCGATCGCGAGGGAACAAAGATCGATCGTGGATTTGTTTATTTTGACTATCACGTCTGTAATGCCTCGATTTGTTTTATACACATATGATATGATTATGGTGTAATTATATCAATTGGCGGTATGATAATGGGGGTTCGGGTAGAACCAAGAATGAATTAATACATGTATGAAATGATATATGGCAAGGAATGAAACATGGTGTACAATGATTTGAATAGTAACATATCAAGCAACATGAACTAGTAGGCATTTGAATATGCATGTGAATTTAATTTGAATTGGAGTTGCATTTTGAATTTGGATTTCATCTTCATGTACATGTTACTTAACATGTCATTAACTCCAAATGACATGATATCAAGTGATTTAGGGAGCTAATGACCTTATATCAAGTGATTTAGGGAGGAGAATCACATAGTTTCTCATCTTTCACCTACAAAAACACTACACAAGTTCCTCTCCATCTCTTTCAAGTTCTTTTTGGTTTGAGCTTGGGATTCACTTGTGAATTGAGCTAAGAAGTTGTGTGAAGTGAAATTGTACAATCTTTGTAAGTAATTTATGCTTTTAAGATTGATTTGTGTAGTGGTGTAGGAGTTATGTGAAATAAAATCCAAACTATGCAAGCTTAGAATCATAACATGTTTATATGCCAAGAATTGGATTCTAAGATGGTGGAAACATGTTAATATGTTCCTAGAGATTGCAAGAAACATGCTGAGAATGGTAATATCGATTTGTAATGTAATGTTCTTCTAACATGTTTTATCATTTTGAATGTTATTGTTAACCCTTGATATACGGTTATGACAGACAGAGGGTATCATGAGGATGTTGGGGATGCCATGCGTGTAATGCCTCGATTTGTTTTATACACATATGATATGATTATGGTGTAATTATATCAATTGGCGGTATGATAATGGGGGTTCGGGTAGAACCAAGAATGAATTAATACATGTATGAAATGATATATGGCAAGTAATGAAACATGGTGTACAATGATTTGAATAGTAACATATCAAGCAACATGAACTAGTAGGCATTTGAATATGCATGTGAATTTAATTTGAATTGGAGTTGCATTTGAATTTGGATTTCATCTTCATGTACATGTTACTTAACATGTCATTAACTCCAAATGACATGATATCAAGTGATTTAGGGAGCTAATGACCTTATATCAAGTGATTTAGGGAGGAGAATCACATAGTTTCTCATCTTTCACCTACAAAAACACTACACAAGCTCCTCTCCATCTCTTTCAAGTTCTTTTTGGTTTGAGCTTGGGATTCACTTGTGAATTGAGCTAGGAAGTTGTGTGAAGTGAAATTGTACAATCTTGGTAAGTAATTTATGCTTTTAAGATTGATTTGTGTAGTGGTGTAGGAGTTATGTGAAATAAAATCCAAACTATGCAAGCTTAGAATCATAACATGTTTATATGCCAAGAATTGGATTCTAAGATGGTGGAAACATGTTAATATGTTCCTAGAGATTGCAAGAAACATGTTGAGAATGGTAATATCGATTTGTAATGTAATGTTCTTCTAACATGTTTTATCATTTTGAATGTTATTGTTAACCCTTGATATACAGTTATGACAGACAGAGGGTATCATGAGGATGTTGGGGATGCCATGCGTGTAATGCCTCGATTTGTTTTATACACATATGATATGATTATGGTGTAATTATATCAATTGGCGGTATGATAACGGGGGTTCGGGTAGAACCAAGAATGAATTAATACATGTATGAAATGATATATGGCAAGTAATGAAACATGGTGTACAATGATTTGAATAGTAACATATCAAGCAACATGAACTAGTAGGCATTTGAATATGCATGTGAATTTAATTTGAATTGGAGTTGCATTTGAATTTGGATTTCATCTTCATGTACATGTTACTTAACATGTCATTAACTCCAAATGACATGATATCAAGTGATTTAGGGAGCTAATGACCTTATATCAAGTGATTTAGGGAGGAGAATCACATAGTTTCTCATCTTTCACCTACAAAAACACTAAACAAGCTCCTCTCCATCTCTTTCAAGTTCTTTTTGGTTTGAGCTTGGGATTCACTTGTGAATTGAGCTAGGAAGTTGTGTGAAGTGAAATTGTACAATCTTGGTAAGGAATTTATGCTTTTAAGATTGATTTGTGTAGTGGTGTAGGAGTTATGTGAAATAAAATCCAAACTATGCAAGCTTAGAATCATAACATGTTTATATGCCAAGAATTGGATTCTAAGATGGTGGAAACCTGTTGTTATGTTATTAGAGAGTGCATGAAACTTGTTTACATGTTGAATTTCGAGTTATAGGAGAAGAGCTAGGAAGATAAGCTCAAAATCGCCATGGTCTAAGTTTTCTGGACATCGGCGATCGATCGCTAGCTTTGTGCCGATCGATCGCCGCGACCAGAACAAAAATAAGGCTGTTAATGTATGTGGCGATCGATCGGTAAAAATGTGGCGATCGATCGCCAAAAACAGAACACTTTGGCGATCGATCGCGAGGGGGCAGAACAGTATGGCGATCGATCGGTGAGAAGTAGCGATCGATCGCCAGAGCCAGAATGTTGAAAAATGTTATATTTTTATAGAATTTGATTTTAATGCCTATGATAACATGATATATTGTTGGCATTGTTGTAGCATCATCTCAAGGGACGGGACAACGAGGCAATTAGCCAGTGACGCCTAATTTAAATCGTTTGGATCTCAGTACAGGTACGTGTTGACGTACGGAGTATAGATATTATGTGATGATGATGTTATGGTTTTGATATCATATGATTGATGTTAGCTTTGTGTCATATGATTGGTAGTATCATATGCATGTACATACATGGATTTCATATGATTGGGATGGATGCCTTGATAGATATGTGTATATGCTTTGGTAAGATCATTGCCTTGATAGATATGCCAGGTTTGGTATATGCTTTGGCTGGGATCGTTGCCACGATAGATATACTACATATGCTTTGGCTTGAGAGATATACGCCTGGTTTGGGTATATGCTCTGGCTATTATCACAGATGAGTACGGTACTATGATATGTGCTGTTAATATGAAGATGTGATGTGGTTCCACTGACATATTGAGCTGAATAGGCATATCATATTGGGCTCGTGATAATAGGGTGATTGTTGAGACATGTCACATTAGATGATTTATTGTGCTTTATCATTGATATTGATATTGTGTTTTGATATCGCACTGAAATATTTATTATCTATACTCACGTTGTCTGAATGTTTCTGTAGGGACTCATAGATGTGGGAGGACGGGATGTGAGTCATTTTCCGCTGCGAGCTGAACCACTGCCTAGGAGTTATCTTATAGTAGTTTGTTGTTTGTACATATGATGTGTAGTGGATAGGTTTTTATAAACCCTGTAACAACTTAACTAGTACGATACTCTTAATCAGTGCTTGTTATTACTTAATTCAGACTCATATATGTATGTTAACATGATACATAATGGATTAAGTAACGAGGACCCCACAACATCCAGTAGAGATTGAAGATCGATCGTGAGGGAACAAAGATCGATCACCGCGAAGAGTTTGTGGAAAATTAAAGACTTTCCATGTTTGGTTCAAGAGGGACTCCTTCCCAATTATTGTTGCCCTATATATCAGACCTAGGGATGAATTTTGAAGGACTTTTGCCAACTTTTACACAGACCTAGCAGCCTCTCCTCCATCAAAAGCACCACCACAAATCATTGAAGAGCAAGAGCAACGCAAGGAACGAAAGAACGGAGCGATGCACGGAGCGACATCCTCGTTATCTTAGTATTTCTGAACTTGATTATTTTTTATTTCAGATTGTGATGTTAAATTTGTTTAAAGACATGTTTTTGCATTATAATTTGATTATGGTTGTTGGCTAAGATATTTGTCAAGACATAGGGGATCCCATGTTTGAACCCTTGAGTTAATTAACGGTTTTGATTTAATTTCTATGATCTTTGTGCATAATTTATGTTTTTAATGCTTGTAAAAGATTAGCTACCTTTTACATGATTTTGGTAATCGTAATTGAATTGACCATAGGAGATTACGATACGACGTAGTAAATTAGGCCGTGGGTTTTAGGTTGAGAAGGACCAAGTAAAATCTAGCACACGTGTGATAACAATAGATTTACCAAAATCGAAGGCTAGTAGTTTTCACAAAGCGTTTTTCGGTATTAATCATTCAATAAAGACACGGGAGTGATTTATTGTAGATTAATGCTAGACTTGTTATAACCGGACCAAGGTATAACGAATGAAATAAGAAAACTCGTCACCCTAGAACATAGAACATTGAATCTTAATTAATAGACAACTTTTGGGGGATTACATGGGTGAACCGACGTCTTAATAATTCGTTTATAAATTCTCTTCAATTATCCATCATTGCTGTTTAGGTTAATTTTTGTGCTTAAGTCAATTTAGTTTAATAATCATTCCATAATCGTAGGTTAAATATAGTATTCTAATCGAACGTGGTAATTACTACTAGTCCATGTGGGTACGACACTCCTTACTCTTAAACCATTATATTAAAACTTGACACCGTGCACTTGCGGTAGATAATCGCTACACTGAAATAACTGTTTAAAATAAAAGCGATCATATGTCCAAATTGCTGGGAGTTGACCGCCATGTTTGCTATCAAGTTCCTTGCCTCCTCCGCAGTCTTGTCTATAAAAGCTCCTCCGCTTGCCGCGTCCACTAAGTTCCTGTCACCAGAAAGTAAACCTTCATTGGAATATTGAATTAAAAGGTGTTCACTTATCTGATGTTGTGGGCAGCTTGCACACAACTTCTTAAAATGTTCCCAGTACTCATGCAGCGACTCCTCGTGGTACTGATTCACACCATAGATTTCCTTCCTTATGTTAGTTGCCCTTGAAGCTGGAAAGTATCCGGAGGGTAGGTAGAATAGCCAATCCTTAGCATCTTCCTTTCGAGAGAATGGAAAGGCTCGTAGTTTGATTTGCTCCTCCGTTAGGCTAGCTAGCTTCATAGTGGAGCATACCACGTGGACTCCATCAAGTGCTTGTGCGGGTTCTCACCCTTAAGACATGAAAAGACGATAGTTAATTAATTAATCCAGACTTGAGTTCAAAATTTACATTGTTAGCAAGTGCAGGGAAAGTGATGCAGAGAGGTTGTTGATCCAAGTTAGGATTCGCCAACTGTCTCAAACTTTGATTTGCAGCCATGTTGTCCTCTCTTCTTCTTCCTCAAGTATCCTTGCTTCTCTTCTTCTTTGATGTAGTGTTCTCTCGATCTCAGGATCGCAGTGAACATTATCTTCGTGCTTAGACGATTCACCTGTAATCATCAACAAACCAAAGTAGTAGTGCGGGATGATAATAATAATAAAATTTAACACGAAATAAATACCAATGCCTTCCCCGGTAACTATGCCAAAATTTGGTAGCGCTTATCGCGTATGCCCAAATTAACCCTTGTCATGCTAACATCAGTAAATATGTAGTAGCGTGAGTAGGGATCAATCCCACAGGGAATGATGTATTTTTCGTGTCAATTATGTAACCAAATGATCGCTATTATTTTAAACAGTATATTCCAGTGTAGCGATTCTCTACCGCAAGTGCACGGTGTCAAGTTTTAGTATAATGATATGATAAGTATGAGTGTCGAACCCACGAGGACTAGGAAATAATTACCAAACTCCACTAGTTTAACTATATTTAGTCTACGATAACTGGTTGTGATTAATTAACTAAATTGACTAATGAACTCAAGATCAACCCAAAAACACAAGAGCGAATAAGAATAAAATCAGAAGAAACAATTATCAAGACTTTCGGTTCACCTAAGTAATCCCCCACAATTCACCTATAAGTTAAGAATTGAATTCAAACAATCTAAGGTGACGAGTTTTCCAAATTTATCCAATATACTCTCTCGAGTTATATTAAACCTAATATCAAATTGCAGTAAGTCACTCTCGTGTACTTATTTAACAACACAATATTGTATTAAGATCCGTGAAAACTTCTAGCTTTCGATTACTAGATATCTATAGCTATCACACGTGTATTTGACTTCATCTCTCGATATCAGTCTGAAATCCACGGCATAAATCACTATATCGAATCACAATTTTATCTCTCGATCTCGATTGTAATTTAAATATCATTCAAGGATTTCCAAACCCTTAAAAGCATGAAGAACAATGATCTATGCACTTAGATAATAAGAATCAATCAAAAACATTCAATTAAAACCATGGGTTCATACAAAGGATCCCCTAAGTCTTGATAACAAACCTAGCCAACAATCCCCATCAAATAACAATGTATAAACATGTTTTGCAACATTCTAAACATTAAAATCTAATGAAAATATAGAACTAAAGTTAGAAATACGGAAATAACGAGAGGCGTTGACTCCTTGCGTTGCTCCGTCGTCCCGTCTCTTCCGATGTGTCTCTTCTTCAATGGTTATGGTGTATGGATGGTTGGAGAGGATGATGGGTGATGGAGGCTGAGTATTGTAGGTCAAAAGTGAGCCAAAAAGTCCCAAAAACGTCCATAATAATCCATATTTATGGTAGGAGGAGTTTCACCAAGTTTGGACACCAAAAAACCAAGATGGAAACAAAATCCCGAATTTTTCGAGTCTAGGCGATCGATTGCCTCAAATGAGGCGATGGGTCGCCTCTGGCTACTGGCTGGAGGCGATCGATTGCCTCATTTGAGGTGATGGGTCGCCTCCCCTATTTTCTGCAAATTACGATTTTGCCCCTCCTTTTTCAGCTTTGCTCAGTTTGGTCCTTTTTCATCATTTTAAGCCTATTTCTCAACTTTTATGCATTTAGCCATGGATTCCTGAAATATACAAATATAAACCAAGAAAAGTAATATTTTCCAAGAATCACTACAAAAACGCCCCTAATCTTATATCAAATTAAGTGTAAAAATCACACTTATCAACTCCCCCAAACTTAAACTTGATCGTCTCGAGCAAGAAATAAGATCAAACAGTCAAGTTCAACATTGAAGATTCAAATGAACCAATTCATAGTCAATCATGTAGCTCAGATATCTCACTTACTGACAAACAAAAATAAATCAGAAAGTTTAACAAGTTGTGTTTTCTCCTAGATCAAACAACATGTCTCCGAATCAGAACGTGCGTGTGTGCTATTGTCACTTTCAAGTTCCATGCAAATTTCATAGATCAAATCATGCTAGTCAATGAAAAGTAAGATTATCCTTGAGTACCCCATATTTCTATTTTCAAACACTTCTCCACTAATGTAGTCACTCCCTAGACTTGGATCAATAGGTCTTTTTAAGCTTATAGCGTTAGGCCTAGGTGTTTGGCTTCAAAGAAAGGATAGGATAGCAAAAAGAAGAGAGTATAAGCATGTAATGTTCATATTGTTAGCACAACTTGAGCTTCTCTTCTTTTTCTCTTTTAGCCTTGGCCACTTTGGGTCTTAGTTCGATAATAATTTTTTTTTTTTTTCTCAAGGCTTTTTCTGTTCTTTTCTTTTCTCATTCATCATCTTTTTTTACAATAAGCTCATCAAAATATAGCAATTCATGTGCATCTAATGAGAATCATTATACTCCCTTAGGTGAAGATAAAAAATTCAATTTAGGCTCAATTAGGTGGGTATAATGAGTTTGCCAAAGAATGTTGAATGGGGGCTAATAGTATGTTAAACATACTCCATTCTTTTTTAGTTAGGCTCAAATTAGGATACTAGAGATTGATGTAAACATTGTAAGCTTGAAAGGCTCAAACGGTCCAAAGATCGCCTATATCATCTCCTAATCAAGTTCATGACTATAAAATTTCGCCTCAAAGTGTCATCATAAAATAGTCTGAGGTACTCTAAGATGCTCAAAACAATTCATCAAGTTCACAAAAAATTTCACTACTACAAATGCAATTCACAAGATTATGACTCAAATGTGCTCAAAATATTCCTCATCTTTGACATGCTACTCAAAACAAGATATTCACAAACAAGTCTTACAATCATCAAAACTCAAGTTGACATGCATAGTGAGAGTAATATCATCATGGAATAGAGACCACTACTATGATTTATTCTTATCTTACTAATTGAACTCATTTTCAAGAAATTTTTTTTTTTTGTAGCTCCAGAAACGATCAATTTCCAAATAAGAAGCATGACACAGTAATGCACTCCCCCAAACTTAATTCATGCATTGTCCTCAATGTAATAGGCATGAAAAATGAGACAAAGCATTTACCGTTGACAACGACCGTCAGTGATCGTTGTCCAATTCTTCTTCAGCTCGTGGGGCATAGTGTTGGACAGATCACAGCACGCATGGAGTCTCACCAAAATCAAAAACAAAAACAAAAACAAACCAAAATAAACTAAAACAAAGCAAAGAGATAGGAAAGAGTTCTTGATTTATAGTCCCAAGCTGGACTTTTTACCATTTACGCTCAAGTGCCGCAAGGGCCACTGGGGGACGATTTTCCATCATCCATGTGGTAATGTCGTAACCACTTCTCTTTCACAGTGAATAGTCCCCCATGGTCATCTCTCAGTTTGAAGGTGTCGAATGGTAAAACATCGACAACTTTGAATGGTCCAGCCCATGGTGCGTCAGACTCCCATGGAAAAAATCTCATCTTTTTTCTATTCATTAATACCGAGTCTCCTACACCAAATTTACCTCTTCTTTGTTGGCCATTCGATGTGACATCCACCTTCTTCTCACTCTTACCCTGCATCGCATCAACAGATAGTGTATCAATTATATTGACACTAAAACATCGGTGCTCAGTGCGTGTAGTGTTCACAACTTTGAACATATCATAAGTAACTTGATCCCCCCCTACTCGGAGGATCAACTTCCCTTCTTGGACATCTATCAATGCCCTTCCAGTAGCTAGGAACGGTCTTCCTAATATCAATGGCATGTCCGCCTCCTCTCCTATGTCTAGCACCATGAAATCCACCGGAATGGTGAATTTGTCAACCTTTACCGGTACATCCTCCACTATCCCATGAGGGTACTTGATGGACTTGTCTGCCATCTGCAATGAGACATTGATTGCTTTTAGCTCTCCCAAGCCCAGCTTCCTGTACACAGACAAAGGCATTAAATTAACACTTGACCCCAAATCACATAAAGATTTATTAAAAGATTTAGAATTTATTTTGCAAGGTATAGTGAAACTCCCTGGATCCTTTAACTTTGGAGGTGAATCATTTTGAATGACAGCTGAACACTCCTCAGTTAAGTTTATCATCTCATGCTCTCCCAGTTTCCGCTTTTTCGATATAATCTCCTTTAAAAACTTAGCATAATTCGGCATGTGCCGAATAGCATCTATGAAAGGCATCTCAATATGAAGATTCTTAATCAATTCTAAAAATTTAGCAAATTTTGCATCGATCTTTGCTCTTTTATACGCAGCGGGGAATGGGGGTGGGATATCTACCTTAGCAGGTGTGATGGGTGTAGAGGTTTTAGTAGACTTACCTTTGTCGCGTGTTTGTCCCTCTTCTTGCTTGATGTCCTCCTCGCCTCTTAACTCTACGTGCACATCCTTCTTCTCAGCGACCTCCTTTCCACTCCTCAACGTGATAGCATGGACTTGCTCCCTAGGTTTCGTCTCAGTGTCACTAGATAGTGATCCTGGTGCTCGTTCGGCTACGATCTTTGCTAATTCTCCCATTTGGACTTCCAAGTTCTTTATCGATGCCTCATGATTGTTCATCCTTGTTTCAGCCGATGATATGAACTTAGTTAGCAGCTCCTCCATGCTTGGCTTTGGTGCATACCCCGGTGGTGGTTGGGGATAGTTCCTCGGCCCAGTATTGTACGTATTTGGGTAGGGGTAGGTCTGTGGAGGTCGGTTCCCTACGAAATTAACAGCTTCATTAGTAGTAATGAATGGGTTACCAACCTGGCATTCAGTGCTCGGATGTCCTCCATGGCAAAGCTCGCATGTAACAGTTTGGACTTGCATTGCATGCATGCTCAAACTATCGATCTTCTTGTTCAGCGCTTCCAACTGGGCAGCTAGGGCAGTGACTTCACTCACTTGATGCAATCCGACTTGCTTCTTTGGCACGTTCCTCTCGGACTGCCATTGACAGCTATTAGCAGCCATCTCCTCCAACAGTGTATAAGCTTCCTCGGGCGTCTTCCTCATCACAGTTCCTCCTGACGCTGCATCAATCATAGAACGATTATTAGAAAATAACCCGTTATAAAATGTTTGTACCTGCAGCCAGATAGGGAGGCCGTGATGTGGGCATCTCCTCAGTAGATCTTTGAAGCGCTCCCAAGCCTCATATAGTGTCTCTGGATCACATTGGGCAAAAGTAGTGATGTCATTGCGCATCTTGGCCGTCTTGGATGGTGGAAAGAATTTTGACAAGAACAACCGCGCCATTCCATCCCACGTGGTAATAGATCCTGCAGGCAACGATTGTAACCAGGATTTAGCTTTATCTTTTAAAGAAAAGGGAAACAAACGTAACCTGATGGCGTCGTCAGTAACGCCATTATGCTTGAACGTATCACAAATCTCCAAAAAGTTGGAGATGTGATCATTTGGATCATCTGTAGCAGCTCCCCCAAACTGGACCGAATGTTGGATCATCTGTATGATAGCAGGCTTGATCTCAAAATTGTTAGCCTGTATGGTTGGTCTCGTAATACTCGACAGTGATCCATGGAATGCAGGGTGGGCATAGTCCATGAGTGATCTTGCAACTGGTGGTACCGGAATCTGTAATGCCTCGATTTGTTTAATACACGTATGATATGATTATGGTGTAATTATATCGCTTGACGATATGATAATGGGGGTTCGAGTGGAACCAAGAATGAATTGATTCATATATGAAATGAAATATGAGAAGGCATGAAACATGGTGTGTACTACATTCATACTATAAACATGTGAATTATGGATTAAGTGTTGAAAGTGCATCAACATGTGCATATGAGTTTGCATTTGAGTATGCATGTAACTTTCATGTGCATTAGAGTTGCATTTGAATTTGGAGTGCATTGCATGTACATGTTAGTTAGCATGTAATTACCTTTAAATGGTATGATAGCAAGGGACTTAAGGAACTAAAGATCCTATATCAAGTGGATTAAGGGGATGAAATCACATACAACACCTTTTACACCTACTAAAACACTACACAAGCTCCTCTCCATTTCTTTCAAGGAGTTGTTGGTTTGAGCCTGGATTTCACTTGTAACTTGAGCTAGGAGGGTGTGTGAAGTGGAATTGTACCATCTTGGTAAGAAATTCATAGTTATATACTTGAATTATGTCATTCATGTTGATATATGTGAAGGGAAAGCTCAAGTGTGCATGTGTGCAATCATATCATGTTTCTATGCTTTGAATTGGAAGCTATGATGTTAGAATTATGTTCATATGTTCCTAGGGATTGCAAGAAACATGTTGAAGTGGTTTAATATGAGGTGTAGGAGAAGAACCATAGAGATAAGCTTGAAAATCGCCATTGTCAAAACTTTCTGGACATCGGCGATCGATCGCGAGCTTTGTGGCGATCGATCGCCGATGCAGAGTAAATGTTAAGGCGGTGAAAGTTTGTGGCGATCGATCGCTAAGTTGTTGCGATCGATCGCGAGGGGGGCAGAGAGTTTTGGCGATCGATCGGTGTTGATCGCGATCGATCGCCAGTGTTAATATTTTGAAAAATCAAATATTTTGTGGAATTTGATTTTAATGCCTATGATAACATGATATATTGTTGGCATTGTTGTAGCACCATCACAGGGGACAGGACAACGAGGCACTTAGCTATTGACAACTGCTTTATCTCGTTTGTGTCGCAGTACAGGTACGTGTTGACGTACGGAGTATAGATATGATATGATGATGCTATTATGGTTTCGATATCATATGATTTATGTTATCGTTGTGTCATATGATTGGTAGTATCATATGCATGTGCATACATAGATTTCATATGATTGGTATGGATGCCTTGATAGATATGTGTATATGCTTTGGTACGATCATTGTCTTGATAGATATACCTGGTGGGGTATATGCTTTGACTGCCACGATAGATATGCTAGTGTTGGGCATATGCTTTGACTGGGATCGGTGCCTGGATAGATATGCTAGTGTAGGGAATATGCTTGGGTTGGGATCGTTGCCACGATAGATATACTACATATGCTTTGGCTTGAGAGATATACGCCTGGTGTGGGTATATACTCTGGTTATTATCACAGATGAGTATGGTACTATGATATGTGCTGCTAATATGAAGATGTGATGTGGTTTCACTGACATATTGAGCTGAATAGGCGTATCATATGAGACTCGTGATAATAGGGAACCTGTTGAGACATGTCATGACATAGTGCATTTGTGGATGCATGATACAGAACATTCACGTTATCTGATTTATTGTGCTTTATCATTGATATTGATATTGTGTTTTGAATTGCACTGAGATAGTTGTTATCTATACTCACGTTGTGAATGTTTCTGTAGGGACTCATAGACGTGGGGAGCGTGAGTCATGATTTCCGCTGCGAGGGGAACCACTGCCTAGGAGTTCTTTTGAATTAGGTTGTTTATGTACATGATATGTATAGTTTGTTAGGTTTTTGATAACCTTGTAAACAACTTATCTAGAATGAACTCTTAATCCGTGCATGGTATAATACATAATTTAGACTCACTTATGTATGTTTAATGGATACATAATGGATTAAGTAAATCAGGCCCCACATTAGTGGTATCAGAGCAGTGGTTCGAGAACGGGGTGAACATGGGTAGAGGAAGTGTATTAGGGAGTTACCTAAACACTTTGAGAATGAAAATAGCATGTTAGGAGTTGGCATATGATGTTATTCTCACATGTTATATTTTTATGATTGTTATTATTAACCCTTGATCTACAGCTATGACAGACAGAGGGTTACATGAGGATGTTGGGGATGCCATGAGTGGCAATGCGAGTGTACGGATGGCGCCTGTGCCACCACCACCGATTGAACAAGGGCCAGTGGAACAGGTATTGTTGCCTGGAGAATTGACTTTGACCCAGTTTCTGAGTTATCAGCCACCTAGGTTTGAGGGGACTGAGTCAGGGGAACTGTCAGAGGAGTGGCTGGAACGTATAGAACAGATATTTGTATCAGCACCGTGTGCCAAGACTGCTTGGTTACGTTTAGCTGAATATCAGTTGGCCAAGAAAGCTATGATGTGGTGGAAATCCACAGTACTTGAGTTGAGGGCTCAAGGACAGACAGTGAACTGGGATGTATTTAGAACAAAGTTTCTGGAGCATTATTTCTCTGTTGCGGCAAGGCAGAGGAAAGAGGATGAATTTACAAACCTGAGACAAGGAGCCATGACAGTATCTGATTATGCTGTTCACTATTCTTCTTTGCTACGATATGTGCCACATATTGCTGTCAATACAAAGGCAAAGATCAGACAATTTGTGAAAGGGTTGAGGCCTGAATTGTTTGATAGGGTCATGTCCAATAACCCTACATCTTATGAAGAAGCTTTGACTCGAGCTGAGATGGCTGAGATTGCGGTAGGGGTGTATAAAGATGTTGGACAAGCCCAACCACCTACATCTGACAGTACGCGACCTAGAGATTCCTTTAAATCACCACGAGGTGGTGCATCGTCATCTAGGTTTAGTGGGAAACGGTTTGGACCAAGGAAAGGGGATGACAGAAGGGCTAAGGGACAGTCCCAAGGTAGTAGTAGCAGTAGTGGACGAGGATTACAGTGTTTTAAATGTGGAGGGCCACGTTATCAAAAGAATTGTCCACAGTTTGATACAGTAGTTTGTTTCCGTTGTGGGAAACCAGGACATGTGATCCGTGATTGTCCTCAAGTGGGCGGACAACAGAGGAGAGGACCCATGTCAGAGAATACAGTGCAGCAGAGACCACAGAGTGTAGTACAGTCTGGTGGTGGACAGAGGGCAGGAACACCTCAGGCTCAGGTGTATGCACTGAACAGGGAGGAAGCAGAGGCAGCTCCTGATGCTGTGATAGCGGGTAAGTGTACTTTGTTTACTTATCCAGCCTTACTTTTGATTGATACTGGTGCATCACATTCTTTTGTTGCACAAACTTTTGTTGATCGGTATCATATATGCTCGTCTCCACTGTTGATGCCTCTGTATGTTTCGACACCCATGGGAACTACTGTAATGGCTTGTCAGAGTGTGTCTGATTGTGAGATTCAGTTTGAGACTGAGTTTGGATTACAAGCTGATCTGATTGTGTTAGACATGACAGATTTTGATTGTATTATTGGGATTGATGTGTTGAGTAGATATCAGTCTGTTGTGGATTGTTGTCATAAGGTTGTGAGATTTCAGTCTGATACTGGAAATCAATGGTACTTTTATGGCCAGGGATCGAGGGCAAGGATTCCTTTGATATCGGCAATCCGAATGTCGCGTTTGTTAGAACGTGGACATGCGGGTTATTTGATTTATGCCCTTGATGTTACTGAACAGAAACGAGAAAGGAAAGTGGAGGAGATACCAGTGATTGCAGAATATGAGGACGTGTTTCCAGATGAGATACCTGGATTCCCACTGAGTCGAGAAGTGGAATTTGGTATTGATTTGATACCTGGTACTTCTGCAATTTCACGTGCTCCTTATCGGATGGCACCAACTGAATTGAAGGAATTGAAAACTCAATTGCAAGATTTATTGGACAAGGGGTACATACGTCCTAGTGTATCGCCTTGGGGTGCTCCGGTATTATTTGTGAAGAAGAAGGATGGGACAATGAGATTGTGTATTGATTATAGACAATTGAACAGGGTAACCATAAAGAATAAATATCCTCTTCCTCGTATTGATGATTTATTTGATCAGTTGCAGGGATCAAGGATTTATTCTAAGATTGACTTGAGGTCAGGATATCATCAAATACGTGTGAGGGAAGGAGATATACAAAAGACAGCATTCAGAACTCGTTATGGACATTATGAGTTTCTGGTAATGCCTTTTGGAGTAACAAATGCTCCTGCTGTCTTTATGAGTTTAATGAATCGTGTGTTTCAGGAATACCTTGATCGATTTGTCATTGTCTTTATCGATGATATATTGATCTATTCACGGAGTGATGCCGAACATGTTCAACATTTGCATATGGTGTTGCAATTGTTGAGGACACATCAGTTGTATGCCAAACTCAGTAAGTGTGAGTTTTGGTTGACTAGTGTTGGATTTTTGGGTCATGTCATATCAGAGGAAGGTATATCAGTTGATCCAAAGAAAGTGGAAGCAGTGTTGAATTGGTCAGCACCTACTTCTGTGCCAGAGATTCGTAGTTTCTTGGGTTTGGCAGGTTATTATAGACGATTCGTTGAAGGATTTTCAGCGATTGCCAAACCATTGACACATTTGACACAGAAGGGAGTATCATTTCAATGGTCAGAGGCTTGTGAGCGTAGTTTCCAGGAATTAAAACATCGATTGACTACAGCTCCAGTCTTGATCATTCCATCTGAGCATGACAGGTTTGCAGTTTATACTGATGCATCATTACTTGGATTAGGTTGTGTTTTGATGCAGGACAAACATGTAGTGGCTTATGCATCACGACAGTTGAAGCCACATGAAATGAGATATCCAGTACATGATCTGGAATTGGCTGCCATTGTCTTTGCATTGAAGATATGGCGACATTATTTATATGGTCCGTCGTTTACCATATATACTGATCATAAGAGCTTAAAATTTCTATTCACTCAAGCGGAGTTGAATATGAGACAAAGGAGATGGATGGATCTGTTGAAAGATTATGATTGTGAGATTGATTATCATCCAGGAAAAGCTAATCTTACAGCAGATGCCTTGAGTCGGAAAGTACATCATACGGCTGATGAGATGGTTCATTTATCTGCTTTGATGACTTCTTGTTGTACTTTGGGTTATGATTTTGATATGGAGTCAGTGCCGGTACGGGTATCAACATTGTTGGTTGAACCTGACATTTTTGACAAAATAAGAACGGCACAAGGGAGTGATGATGAGGTACAACATTGGAAGGAAAAGATAAATCAAGGACAAACATCTCAATTTGTACTAACAAGTGATGGAACTTTGAAGTACAGAAACTGTTGGGTAGTACCTGTGTCATTAGGACTACGCCAAGAACTACTACAACGTGCTCATTGTAGTAGATACAGTATACATCCTGGAGGGAAGAAAATGTACCATGATTTACGTACCCAATTTTGGTGGAAACGTATGAAACAGGATGTATTGAACTTTGTCAAACGGTGTTTGATCTGTCAACAAGTGAAAGCGGAAAGACAGAGACCAGGAGGTGAATTACATAGTTTGGAAATTCCTCAGTGGAAATGGGAACATATCACGATGGATTTTGTGACTCATTTGCCACGGACGTCTTCTGGTTGCGATGCAATTTGGGTAATTGTTGACAGACTTACCAAAGTATCTCATTTTGTGCCATATTGTATGACATATACATATCTGAGAATGGCACAGTTATACATTCAACATGTAGTAAGGCTACATGGTATTCCAGTTTCCATTGTATCGGATAGGGATCCGAGATTTACTTCTCATTTCTGGGAAGGGCTACAGACAGCGTTGGGAACTGAAGTGCGGTTGAGTACAGCATATCATCCTCAGACGGATGGACAAACAGAGCGTACGATACAAACGCTAGAGGATATGTTGCGTGCTTGTGTATTAGAGTTTGATAACTCATGGCAAGAGTCATTGCCATTAGTGGAATTTTCATATAACAACAGTTATCAGTCTAGTATACAGATGGCACCATTTGAGGCTTTGTATGGGCGACGATGTAGATCGCCATTATATTGGGATGATGTGGATCAGTCTTCCTTACATGGACCGGATATGATTCATGATATGGAAGAGAAAGTCAAGGTAATACGATTGAAATTGAAAGCTGCTCAGGATAGACAGGCTGCTTATGCCAATAAGCGACGTAGACCACTTGAATTTCAAGTTGGTGACCGTGTGTTCTTGAAAATCTCACCTTTTAAAGGTGTAGTACGATTTGGGAAGCGTGGAAAATTGTCTCCACGATATGTTGGTCCGTATGAGGTGTTGCAACGTATTGGTACGTTGGCATATCGCTTGGCACTACCACCAGCTTTGAGTAGTATTCATGATGTTTTTCATGTTTCACTGTTGAGGAAGTATGAACCAGATCCGAGTCACGTATTACAGTTACCTGATGTACAGTTGGATACAGATGTGTCGTATGAGGAACGACCGGTTATGATCTTGGATCGAGCTGAACGCAGGTTGCGTAACAAAGTGATTCCTATGGTAAAGGTACAGTGGGACAGACGGGGTGTCGAAGAGGCAACGTGGGAGACGGAGCAGCATATGATGCAACGGTATCCGGATTTGTTTACTGGTATGATTTTACAGTTTTATGTTACGGTTGGTACATATATACTGTAGTGTTGCATACATGATCATGTTTCCTATTGTCATATCGTAGTATTGTTGAGTTGCGTATTTTGATATGCATGTTATGTATCTACAATTTCGAGGACGAAATTCAATAAGTGGGGGAGAATTGTAATGCCTCGATTTGTTTAATACACGTATGATATGATTATGGTGTAATTATATCGCTTGACGATATGATAATGGGGGTTCGAGTGGAACCAAGAATGAATTGATTCATATATGAAATGAAATATGAGAAGGCATGAAACATGGTGTGTACTACATTCATACTATAAACATGTGAATTATGGATTAAGTGTTGAAAGTGCATCAACATGTGCATATGAGTTTGCATTTGAGTATGCATGTAACTTTCATGTGCATTAGAGTTGCATTTGAATTTGGAGTGCATTGCATGTACATGTTAGTTAGCATGTAATTACCTTTAAATGGTATGATAGCAAGGGACTTAAGGAACTAAAGATCCTATATCAAGTGGATTAAGGGGATGAAATCACATACAACACCTTTTACACCTACTAAAACACTACACAAGCTCCTCTCCATTTCTTTCAAGGAGTTGTTGGTTTGAGCTTGGATTTCACTTGTAACTTGAGCTAGGAGGGTGTGTGAAGTGGAATTGTACCATCTTGGTAAGAAATTCATAGTTATATACTTGAATTATGTCATTCATGTTGATATATGTGAAGGGAAAGCTCAAGTGTGCATGTGTACAATCATATCATGTTTCTATGCTTTGAATTGGAAGCTATGATGTTAGAATTATGTTCATATGTTCCTAGGGATTGCAAGAAACATGTTGAAGTGGTTTAATATGAGGTGTAGGAGAAGAACCATAGAGATAAGCTTGAAAATCGCCATTGTCAAAACTTTCTGGACATCGGCGATCGATCGCGAGCTTTGTGGCGATCGATCGCCGATGCAGAGTAAATGTTAAGGCGGTGAAAGTTTGTGGCGATCGATCGCCAAGTTGTTGCGATCGATCGCGAGGGGGGCAGAGAGTTTTGGCGATCGATCGGTGTTGATCGCGATCGATCGCCAGTGTTAATATTTTGAAAAATCAAATATTTTGTGGAATTTGATTTTAATGCCTATGATAACATGATATATTGTTGGCATTGTTGTAGCACCATCACAGGGGACAGGACAACGAGGCACTTAGCTATTGACAACTGCTTTATCTCGTTTGTGTCGCAGTACAGGTACGTGTTGACGTACGGAGTATAGATATGATATGATGATGCTATTATGGTTTCGATATCATATGATTTATGTTATCGTTGTGTCATATGATTGGTAGTATCATATGCATGTGCATACATAGATTTCATATGATTGGTATGGATGCCTTGATAGATATGTGTATATGCTTTGGTACGATCATTGTCTTGATAGATATACCTGGTGGGGTATATGCTTTGACTGCCACGATAGATATGCTAGTGTTGGGCATATGCTTTGACTGGGATCGGTGCCTGGATAGATATGCTAGTGTAGGGCATATGCTTGGGTTGGGATCGTTGCCACGATAGATATACTACATATGCTTTGGCTTGAGAGATATACGCCTGGTGTGGGTATATACTCTGGTTATTATCACAGATGAGTATGGTACTATGATATGTGCTGCTAATATGAAGATGTGATGTGGTTTCACTGACATATTGAGCTGAATAGGCGTATCATATGAGACTCGTGATAATAGGGAACCTGTTGAGACATGTCATGACATAGTGCATTTGTGGATGCATGATACAGAACATTCACGTTATCTGATTTATTGTGCTTTATCATTGATATTGATATTGTGTTTTGAATTGCACTGAGATAGTTGTTATCTATACTCACGTTGTGAATGTTTCTGTAGGGACTCATAGACGTGGGGAGCGTGAGTCATGATTTCCGCTGCGAGGGGAACCACTGCCTAGGAGTTCTTTTGAATTAGGTTGTTTATGTACATGATATGTATAGTTTGTTAGGTTTTTGATAACCTTGTAAACAACTTATCTAGAATGAACTCTTAATCCGTGCATGGTATAATACTTAATTTAGACTCACTTATGTATGTTTAATGGATACATAATGGATTAAGTAAATCAGGCCCCACAGAATCTCCTCGGTATTAGCCATATGTGCTCTTGCTTGCCTTAGCCTCCTTTGACAAGTGCGTTCAATCTCGGGATCAAAGGGCTCAAGTGTAGGGTTGCTACTCCTTAGCATGCACCAAGAGATAGTACCCTGTAACAATCAACCAAAACAAAAAGAAACAGTAGAAGAGAAAAAAATCGAAAATAATAAAAAAAAAACAAATGACTAAACTACAGTCAACTAATCTCGTTTGATATTATTAAAACTAGTCCCCGGCAACGGCGCCAAAAACTTGATCGCTTTTATTTTAAACAGTATATTCCAGTGTAGCGATTCTCTACCGCAAGTGCACGGTGTCAAGTTTTAGTATAATGATATGATAAGTATGAGTGTCGAACCCACGAGGACTAGGAAATAATTACCAAACTCCACTAGTTTAACTATATTTAGTCTACGATAACTGGTTGTGATTAATTAACTAAATTGACTAATGAACTCAAGATCAACCCAAAAACACAAGAGCGAATAAGAATAAAATCAGAAGAAACAATTATCAAGACTTTCGGTTCACCTAAGTAAACCCCCACAATTCACCTATAAGTTAAGAATTGAATTCAAACAATCTAAGGTGACGAGTTTTCCAAATTTATCCAATATACTCTCTCGAGTTATATTAAACCTAATATCAAATTGCAGTAAGTCACTCTCGTGTACTTATTTAACAACACAATATTGTATTAAGATCCGTGAAAACTTCTAGCTTTCGATTACTAGATATCTATAGCTATCACACGTGTATTTGACTTCATCTCTCGATATCAGTCTGAAATCCACGGCATAAATCACTATATCGAATCACAATTTTATCTCTCGATCTCGATTGTAATTTAAATATCATTCAAGGATTTCCAAACCCTTAAAAGCATGAAGAACAATGATCTATGCACTTAGATAATAAGAATCAATCAAAAACATTCAATTAAAACCATGGGTTCATACAAAGGATCCCCTAAGTCTTGATAACAAACCTAGCCAACAATCCCCATCAAATAACAATGTATAAACATGTTTTGCAACATTCTAAACATTAAAATCTAATGAAAATATAGAACTAAAGTTAGAAATACGGAAATAACGAGAGGCGTTGACTCCTTGCGTTGCTCCGTCGTCCCGTCTCTTCCGATGTGTCTCTTCTTCAATGGTTATGGTGTATGGATGGTTGGAGAGGATGATGGGTGATGGAGGCTGAGTATTGTAGGTCAAAAGTGAGCCAAAAAGTCCCAAAAACGTCCATAATAATCCATATTTATGGTAGGAGGAGTTTCACCAAGTTTGGACACCAAAAAACCAAGATGGAAACAAAATCCCGAATTTTTCGAGTCTAGGCGATCGATTGCCTCAAATGAGGCGATGGGTCGCCTCTGGCTACTGGCTGGAGGCGATCGATTGCCTCATTTGAGGCGATGGGTCGCCTCCCCTATTTTCTGCAAATTACGATTTTGCCCCTCCTTTTTCAGCTTTGCTCAGTTTGGTCCTTTTTCATCATTTTAAGCCTATTTCTCAACTTTTATGCATTTAGCCATGGATTCCTGAAATATACAAATATAAACCAAGAAAAGTAATATTTTCCAAGAATCACTACAAAAACGCCCCTAATCTTATATCAAATTAAGTGTAAAAATCACACTTATCACCAAATAGTAAAAAGGGGATTTTTGAAAGTGATTAACTACTATTAAGCAAAAATCTATGAATTAAACTAGTTAGCAAAATTAAACTAAAGTAATTTAAAATTATGAGAAAAGCGATTCTTGGTTTTTAGTCGACTTTACCTTGGATTTATGTATTCAATCATCGATTATCACAAAATATGTAATTTTTACTTGAATATTCATTACTAGAGATTCAACTCATATCTCACCTTATGCCTAGTTAAGATAGCCCAAGCGTTCTAAATTAACCTGTATTGTTATATCGATTAAAACAACAGTAGTTAAGATTATTATTAACAATAGCTTTCAATTCTAGTAAGAATGATGAAACTTAGACAACATAATCCAAGTGTCTATGTTTAATCTAGTCACGTGTTTTTCCTAAGAATTTAACAACACCAACAACATGCAATTATCAATCTTAGTTGCTTCAAAGGCCAAGCATTAGATTGCATGTAAAAATCATTAGATGCCCGATCTAACAATCAAACATAACATTCATGGCATGAAAATCAGAAAAGCACATGATATTCAATAAAAATTAATAAAAGAACATCAATCTCATGGAAAACATAAAATCTAAGGTATTGTCTTCCTTTAACCAAGAATCAAAAGTGTTTAGCCTAACATAATTAAATTAAAAAAAAATCAAATATATTCTATAAAACATAAATCAATAGCAAAAGGAAGAATTATTAAAGGGAATCACGATTCCGGAGCGTCACTTCCGTCTTCGTTCTGCGTTCTTCACAAAAGTTGAGAGAAAAATCTATTATAATATCTACAATATGTTGGAATCCTCTAAAATAATGAAATATAGTCTGATTTAAGGTCCCCAAATCATGTAAATAGGGTGGAAATAGGATATAGTAGGTAAAAAATCTATCCAAGATGGTAAAACGATCAAATTTCCTTTTTCTCAGACTCTCTGGCAATCGATCGCCTCTTTTGTAGCGATCGATCGCTTGGCTCCAGTGTATTTTGGCAATCGATCGCTCCAATTGTAGCCATCGATCGCTAGCTCGTAAAATTTGTTGCTCAACTTTCTGTCCAAAGGCGACCGATCCCTTCTTCCATGCGATCGATCTCTTCTCCAAAATTACATTTTTAGCCTTTTTCTTGATCAACCTTGAGTCCTTATCATCTCCAAAGTTTTCTTGATCTTTATTCGCCTTTGTTAGCTCGGTTTCTTCGATTTCACCTACATTTACACAAATATATGATTAGGTAGCACATGTATCAAATTATCCATCAAAACATACCAAGACAATTAAGCACAATAGATGTGTCTATTTCTTGTCACATCATCTGTCCTGCTTCATTTCTCAACTTTGACATTGTCCAAACAGCCTACTTTGAATATTAGGCATAAAAATTAATATTTTACATCCCTCCTTAATTCGTAATGCAAATGCGATTTTTGAACTGCTCCAATTTTTCTGCAGATACTAGCTTTGTAAATTGATCTGCTATTTGTTCTTTATGTTAATAAAAGTTAATTGAATTTCATCATCATTGACAAGATTTCATATGAAATGATGACGAAGTTCTATGTGCTTTGATCTTGCATGAAAGACGGGGTTTTTTGTCATAGCAATAGCAGACATGTTGTCACATAAAAATTTTGTTAGACTTTTTGACTCATGTTGTAAGTTTATGAGAATTCTTCGCAGCTAAATTGCTTCACAAGCAGCTTCAGTAGCAACAATATATTCAGCTTCTGCAGATGATAGTGCAATTATCTTGTGTTTTTTAGAAGACTAAGAAATTGGTTTTGAACCCACTAAACTTCGATAAGTTGTTGCGTTAGTCTTTTTTGCTTCATCATTATGCTGTAATTTTTCATTTAAGGTCATTGGAGTTGTGACAGGATTACACATTTACATATTAGTTTTTTTCAACAAATCTTATGTATATTTTTCTTGAGAAATAAAAAATTCTCCTTTTTCTGTTGCACTTGAATGCCAAGAAAATATTTCATAAGGCACAGATCTGTTATTCTGTATTCTTTCATCATGGCCTTTTTGAATTCCTCTAGCATCACAGGGTTAGTGCCTGTATATATCAAATCATCAACATAAAAGCACACTATAAAAAAATAATTTGTACCTCCCTTTCTGATATAAAGTGATGGCTCACTCGGGCTTCGATGGAATCCATTGTTGGTAAAATAATTGTCAATTTTACTGTTCCATGCTCGAGGTGCATGTTTCAAGCCATAAAGAGCTTTGTGGAGACGGTAAACCATGTTTTCTTTGTCTTTTACTACGTATCCTTGTGATTGTTCTACGTAGACTTCTTCCTGCAACTCTCCATTTTGAAAATCTGATTTAACATCAAGTTGGAAGACTGGTAGTTCGTTTTGTGCAACAACAACAAGTAATGTTCGGATAGTTTCCATTCTCGCAACATGTGCAAATGTTTATTAAAGTCAATTCCAGGCTGTTGTGAATAACCTTTGCAACAGGTCGAGCTTTATGCTTTTGAATAGAACAATCTTCATTGAATTTAGTTTTGTAAATCCACTTTAATCCAACCACATCTTTGTTTTAGGAGGATCAACCAGGTTCCAAGTTTGATATTTTAGAATTGTGGCCATCTCATCATCCATGGCTTTTCTCCAGATTCTTTTTTCACAGCCTCCTCAAAATTCTGTTGTTCACAAGAGAAAAATACAATATTTGATAGATCATAAATTTCACTTAATGAACGAACCTTCTCACCGGGGATTCTAAATGAGAATCTGAGTCGAATATATTTTGGCTGGATGATGGATCTATTGAAGGATTTGCACAAAATCTTCTGTTTGATTTGATTCAACTGGATTTTTATTTTCCCAGTCCCATGATTTCATTTCGTAAAAATGCACATCTCTTGACATTATTAATTCGTTTGTTGTTGGATTAAACAAATTATATGCCTTTGATTCATCACTGTAACCAATAAAAATATACTTTTCACCTTTTTCATTGAATTTCTCTGTTGTTGTGAGGGAATGAGAGAATAAGCCAAACATCCAAAAAGTTGAAGATGTTTGATATCTCTTTTACGTTTGTGCCAAGCTTCATATTGAATTTTGTTTGGATTGACTTTTGTGGGTGATTTGTTGGGATGTATACCACAGTGTTAACAGCTTCGGCCCAAAAAGAATTGGGAAGACCTTTTGCTTTCAACATACTTCTGGCCATTTCAACAATGGTTCGATTTTTTCTTTCAGCTACACCATTTTGTTGAGTGTAGCATGTTGTCAACTGCCTCCGGATTCCTTCTTGACTGCAATAATTTGAGAACTCTTTAGACAAGAATTCTCCGCCACGACCAGTTCTGAGTGTTTTGAGCAGGAAATTACTCTCTCTTTTCCACCATCTTCTTGAACCGGACAAATATTCCAAAAGCTTGTTATAGAACGTATACCCACATCATCCTGCTAAAATCATCAACAAAAAGAAGAAAATATTTTTTGTTTGAAAAGATGATGTCCTTGTTGGTCCACAAATGTCTGCATGTAGCAGTTCAAGAGGTCGTCTTGCACTCCAAGCAGTCTTAGGAAAAGGTAATCGGTGCATTTTTCCATCAATACATCCTTCACATGTTTGGTCCAATAGTTTAATGTCCTGGAGCCCAATCACCATGTTTTTATGTTTCAGCATTTTCGATCCATGGTAGTTATGTCCATATCTTAAATGCCACAAAAGAGATTCTTCAGATTTTCAACTTGTAATGAGATATTGTTGTTCAGTGGCATTGTCAACAGAATACTTTATTTTTTGCCATTTTAATTTCCGTGATCAGCTTCTTATCTTTGTCCCTTATTTTGCATTCATCTTTTTCAAAATTAACTGAGTATTCATTTGGAAATAATGACCAACACTCAGTAAATTTGAAGTAAGATCAGGGACATATAAAACATTTTGAATAAATTTTGTGTTACCTCCTTTTGTTCTCACAACTATTGTTCATTTGCCTTGGACATGTTGTAATTTTCCATCTCCCATCTTTACTTCCAATAAAAAATTTTCATCAAATTTGATGAAATAATCTTTGTGTCTTGCCATGTGATTACTGCAACCACTATCCAAATACCACATATTTAAGAAATTATTGGTCATTTTCATACAGGAATAGAACACGATTTTTTGATCATTTTTCTCCATGAAGTTGGCATCATTTCTTTCATTTTTTTGTATGTGCCAGCAGTCTTTATATAAGTGATTTGGAATTTTACAAGTTTTGCATCTATCCCAACAATTTTTTGATTCATGACCCGATTTTTTGCAAATAAAGCATGAAGGTTAGAATTGATATTACCACCACCTCTTTGGGTGTTACTGAATTGTGGCATTCCTCGTCCTCGTCCACGATATCGGTAATTTTTATTTCCTCCTTTTTGTTGAAATTGTTGGGATATGCTTGTTTATCCTTCTCCTAAGTTTTTTCCCCATCATATTGAGTTTGGACTCAAATGCTTGCTCGATGGAAGGGTCAACAAATTTACTCATCCTTTGTTTTTGGCTTCTAAAGAATCCATAAGCTCCACCATCGTAAGTTTTGATAAATCTTTTGATTCTTCAATTGCAGCCACAATATGTTCAAATTTTGTGGCAAGCTCCTCAAGATTTTTTCAACTATCTTTTTTTCTTGAATGGTATCTCCATAACTTTTTATTTGATTGATTATTTCAACAACACTTGAAATAAAGATTCGGACACTTTCATTATCTTTCATGACTAAATTATCAAAATCTCACCATAAAGATTGAAGTTTAATGGAGATGACTTTTTCGAACCCTTGAAACTCTAATTTAGAATATCCCGGCCATCTTTGCATTTTTTGGCACCCATATGGATCGGTGTACGCCTTGTTGGATGAACAATAAGGCTTTGACATCTTTCCGAATATTTTCCTGATACTCCTTTTGCTTAGCGTGAGTCCATGATGCTAAAGTGTTGGCATCTTCTGATTCCGGTATACCATTCTCTACTATTTCCCAAAGATCTTGAGAATAAATAGAATCTTCATTTGGACTCTCCAAAATTCATAACTTTCCCCATCAAATATAGGAACGGGTGTAGTTAATGAATCTTAAGACATTTTTAATGGAATGATGTTGGAAAGGATTTTTTTTATATATACTGGACATGGCTCTGCTACCACAAATTTGTTGGGTACCAAATTATATTTGATTGGAATTACAATTGCAAGAATAAATACAAGCATTTGACATGAGAAAATTGAGGAATGATACGAATGATATTGAAGGATTAGTTTAATGTTCTTTTTTATTACACTAATTTTCATATTGTGAGGGCCCGATCCTAATCAAGTGTCTAATTATCACAAAATGATTATTTTACGTTGTGATATCCCCGAAATAATTAATTGCAATTTGGACATTAATTATGTTTATGTGATTATTTATGGTGATAATTAAATTATGTGTTGGAATTAATTATCTTGGTAAAATGTTAGTCACATGGTATGCGTGACCCGGTGGTGCATTTCGGGGTGCATGTTATGCATGCTGGGATATTGGGTATTATTATAGTTTAATTATGATGGTTGATAATTATTTGGTCAAGCATGAATTTAATTGGAATTTTGATGCATTTTGGTAAAATGCTTATAAAATATCATGTTGGGGTATTTTATACACCATGTTAATTGTTGGGGTACAATTTTAATTAAAACCCATTTAACACCACTACCCCACCTTACCCCATCACTTTACAAAAATCCCCAAATCACTCTCCCAACCCTAACCCTTCTCCATTTTCGTTTTGGCTTAAAAAGTGGAGGGGAAATCCTTGCAAAAGTCTTGTTTGTGAGATTATTGGTAGGATTTGGAGTCCCAAAGAGGTATGGATACCTCATTGTTGTTTTTATAGTGTTTGGTTTGGATTTGAAATGGTTTTGGTTAATTTGGAAATGGGTTTGTTTTTGGTTGGTATTGTTTTGGTTGGGTGTTGGATTTTTGGGTTGTTTAAAGGTGTATTTTGAAGGTTTATTATATTTTTATGTTGTTGGGTGGAAGGTATAAGTGTTGGTGTGGTTTGGGAAGAAAATGGTGTTAAAAATTGGTGTTTTTCGATGTGCAGGGATCGGCGATCGATCGCCCATTTCTGGCGATCGATCGCGAGCCAACAGTGCGCTCCAGTAGCAGTTGGCGATAGATCGCCACTTTTGGGCGATCGATCGGTGAGGATGGCGATCGATCGCGCCAAATGTGGCGATCGATCGCCGAAGGATGAAAATTTTGGCTTCGGGCAGAGAGGTCTCGCGATCGATCGGGCCCTAGCGGCGATCGATCGCGAGACACAAAAAATTGGATTTTTGGATAATTTTGTGGAATTTTTGGTATTGGACTATTATTGGCTCCTAATATTGGTTTGTGTGAATGTGTAGAACCATCCAGGTGGACACACAGCTTAGGAGATAAAGTCCACGACACAACACATTTTGGGACTAAGGTACGTAGTGAGACGTACGAGCATCGGACGGTAAAACGTATTTATTACGCTTTGAATTGGTTATGCATTATGGTTGAATACATGGTCTTAGTTATGCATTATGGTTGCATACATGGTTTGGATATGCATTATGGTTGCATGTGTATATTGGATGCATTGGTGCATGTGATTGTGGGTCGAGATTGTATTCCAGTGATGAAGAATACTCGTCGCCTTCATGTCGAAGCGATGATAGAATACTTGCCGCTGTCACATTATAGCGATGAAGAATATTTGCCGCAAATATGTCGAAGCGAAGGATAATGCCGCTGTCATATTGTTGCGAGGGATATTATGCCGCTAATATGTCGAAGCGAGGGGTATTAATGCCGCTGTCATGTAAACGCGAGGGGTATTATGCCACTGATATAATAAGACTGGAACTGGCCATTGGTATACATGGAATGAGTGCATGTCATGACATACATTATTGGTATTATAATCCATTGATTATGATTGTGGTACAGGGACAACCAAAGGGAGCTTTTAAATGTATTAAGTACAGGAAGTGAATCGTATTTACGGTTTATGCATTTGAATTACAATCATATTATTGTGAATATGATTTATATACATGCTCATGGTTTTGGGGTTGTTCCTGTAGGTACTTTTGGGCGGACGGACTAAGGCGGGTTGATGCGGTGAGCTAGTGAGGAGTGCTTTTGGCATAGCATGCTTAATTCTTTTGTATAGTCTTTACTCTAGGAGTAGTGTAAAACTATAGGATTAGCATTCAATTGGTTGAGAATGTAATTAATCCCTTTTGTAAAGTTTATTTTGGCCTGTAATCTTAACGGCTCAAGGCATCAACACGAACTTTATATTCTTAGATGCATGTTTAGCTCTATTACGTCTTTAATCCGCACTTAAGGAACTAGGGTCCTTACATACGTAAACAACAGAAGATTTGTTTAAAATTTATTAACAAGTTGCACTAAAAAAAAATTTGATACTACATATATCATAATACCGAATACATGTAATACAATGTTCTCATCCACACATATTCATTAACCAAGTACTTAATCAATCTCCCATATATTTCATATCAGATACTTCTACTCGGGGCATACCCCCGTGAGTAAATTAATTATTAAAAAGTGTTTTTCAAAGGACTGGATGGAATACACATAAACATAAACCTGAGATCGGTCTCACGGAGCTCTGGTACTCTTAGATGCTTCCTCTCGAGCATCATAGGATGTCCACCTTCAATACATGTCATGCCCACACAACAAAGAAATGACTGCCCCCACAACGGGGGTCAGTAAACCCAGTATGAGAAACAAGATAAAATCACAATAATATGACAAAATACCATGTGATGCATGTTGTCGTGCATGAATGCAATGAGTGTGCAGGGGTAATAATCTCAAAATGTCGATATATCCGGACTCAAAGAAAGATCATCAACAATATCAAGTTCGAGCAGAGGGTGGTGTGTAAGGACCACAGGTCCTAACCCCATCATTAGAGCACTTATCATCTATATTAGTGCATACATTCATAGGATTAGGGAATTCTTATACATGCTCCAATAACAATGGCACGACGTCTATAAAATTTTCGACATAAATCCTCGTAACATTCAATTTTTCACACAGCTCAACTAGCATAAGTATACACTTCATAATGTACTAACATATTCTCAATTCATTATTCAATTTTCCCTTAAACAAATTGCATGCAACTCATAAATGACAAGAGAAATCTCACGACCCTTATACAAACCATACACATATCAAAATGCTCATAGACGAGCACTGAATAAGTAAATCTGTATCTATTTGTATAAACATATTACCATATACCAATACTGGTATCTCACTCCCAGGAGCAATTCTCATGTGCATGTCCAAATTCATTTCCCAATTCAATGTCGTACATGTTCCACCTGTTTCAATAGAAACAACCCCCAAACTGGGTGTTCATACCAACAACACAATTTCAATACTATCAAATGCACAATTAATAATTTACAGAATATAAAGCTGCAAATTAAGATAATACTCCCTGAGCATTTTATATCCTTATAAGATCTCCCAGCTGTTCATGTGCTCACAATATCCAAACTCATCAATTCCATTGAAATTAATTCAATTCATCATGTTCACATTTATCATTACCATAATTCATATTTATTCAAACATCCCAACAATGATATATCACTTCGCTCGCTCGATAGCAACATCATCCTAAATCATTGCACGGTCAAAAGTGGCACCATCATAAACCATTGCTTGCTCAATAGCAGCATCATCATAAACCATTGCTCTCTCAATAACGACATCATCGTAAACCATCGAACGCTCAATAGCGGCATCATCTTAAACCAATGAATACAGCAGTAAACATAACCATCAAAATTGTACGTTTCTACGTACTTAATTCAGGCGCCACAATAATATTTTATTGGTTAATGTAACGATAATATACTTACCTATGCTCGTAATACACACATACCTTAATCGCAAGCTACTCCTTGCCTTTGCCCCAAGACCTGGTGAATTATTCACTACACACGGTTTAGAATTCACAATCAATCACGTGCACACAATTACATACTTAAGCACATACGCAGTATCACAATATATCATCAAAATACGATGATATACAACACAAAAGGCTTGGGCAAAACATACTTTGAAACCACAACACAACGAAAAAAATTTCAACAATCTGCCATCGGCGATCGATCGCCCCTCCACTGATTTTTGTTGCTGCGAGCACTGTCCTTAGCGATCGATCGCCACCCTATTGGCGAGCGGCGATCGATCGTCACCTACGATTTTCAAAAAAAAAAAATTGAGATCCATGGCGATTTCAGGCCAAAACCTCAACCAACCAAATCCTAACCACGAACAAACATCCTAGAATACTAAACAAGGTTCATAACACCATTTCTTTCAAAGAAAACCAACAATAATTCAAGATTTTTGCAAAATCTAACACAAAACTAAACCAACCCAACCATAACCAAGCTCCCCAAAATCAAACCCAAAACATCCACAATCAAGAGATGAAGGCGATTATCTAACGATTGCTCGAGAATCGGCTCTCAAAACCGAGCTCCATTAATTTTCTTCCATGAAAATTGAGGAAGAAAAAGAGGAAAAGAAAGGGGAAGGGGAGGGAAGAGAGAGGCGGGAGAGAGATGAGAGAGAGTGAGCCGTGAGAAAATTATTGAACACTGAGTCCACTTGGTATATATAGTATCAAGGTTCCAAAAACCCGAATCTCCAATACTCGCACCAAAACTCTTTAATAACAAAATAGTGTTCAATAAAATCTCGCACTCCTACAATTACATCTCAAACCTCAATCCAAAGCTCCCAGACTCTAAATCCCACTACCAACACAATTCCAAGGTTCAACACGTCAATGAGAATAAATCTCGAACCTTGAATCCAACAATTCTAACACCGGATAATAATCCCCTAAAAATTCAAGTCGGTAATTATATCATAATTACCACAATTAAAATAAATTAATGATTCGATTAAAAATTGGGATTACTACTATTAATTTTCGGATATCACATTTATCCCCAACTAATCAAATTGCATCCTAGAAATTTACACACGCGTACTGATCGTATCAAACAAACAACACAACGCCACTCAAAATACTCAGCATGGTTTCATGAATACATCAAGAACGAAACTCCAACTGCAAGGATATCAACTTCGCACCGAGCTCCGAAATAAAGATATCCTCCTACGATGCAAAATACAAAACGCTTCAAAAGAAACCACCAGTATACAACAGTATACTCACACTAAACTATGTTTCCGCCTCTCCAATTCCATCACAACTTTGAAGCCCCGCTATTTAATCCTTAATGTGTGTCACATCATTACACAATTACAAATTAGGATTAAGTTAAAAGTCACAATGATTAAAAATCATACTATGTCAGTTATTACATTCTTCTCATATCATGACATAATATAAATCATGTATAGATCAATAATCCTAATAAGTTCATTTCTTAATCAGTAGTTTCCCTAGCAGCAGAAGTCGACTCACAATCCCTGCCCTCCCCGTCTATGAATCCCTACAGAAACAACCACACTCCATGAGTATTGATATATGATCATCACTATCCAATAACAATAAGAATGTACAACACAATGTATAAACATAGCAACACCTCAACTGTGATTGTTTATGTACCATACATCACAATATGCAAATATGTCATGACATGTCTCATTCATCATCCTGTTATAACGGGACATATATGATATTGCCTTCCCGCTCAATATGTCAGTGGCTCAGCCTTCACGTCCCATATTAGCAGCACATTTCATATTTCCGTCCTCACACGTTACAACAGCCATTTCTCATGCCCAACGACATCATGCCTCTCATGGCATCAATCATATGTCTCAATACCAACATGATTTACAACAATCATATAACTCAAAACATGTATATGCATCATCTCACAACAATACATTGTTCGTAACAATAACATCAATACTTGTAAGTCAACACGTACCTGGCATGCGATACAAAATATATAATTTCAGGCTTCACTGTTTAATCGCCTCTCTGTCCTGTCTCCCGTGATGGTGCTACATGAATATCAACAATTATAATGTCATAATAGGATTCACCATCAAATTCCAAGAAAATATAACATTTTTCAAAATTTAAACCCTCGTGATCGATCGCCAAAAAGTGCTGCCTCTCAGCGATCGATTGCCATTCTCTCACGGTCGATCGCCAATATGCTATGTTCTTCAGCGATCGATGGCCATATCACTCGCGGTCGATCTCCAAAGTATTTTACGGCCTTATTTTTCCCTTGTTTCGGCGATCGATCGCCATATGGCTCGCGATCGATTGTCGATGTCTGAAAAATTCAGAACATGGTGATTTTGAGCTTATCTCATGGTTCAACTTCCTACAACTCAATTTCATACCATCAAAACTTGTTCAAAGTAAGACATAACAACATATAACCACATATCCATAACTTATCATGGAATCCTAACTCATATCAATACAAACATACAAAATTCATAGCCAACTTTGTAGTCAAGTTATCTTTCCAAACTACAAAGACATACCTCATAAAATCCTTACCAACTAGCTAGATTTCCTCTTCACTACAAGTTCCCCTTAGATTCCAAGCTCAAATCCAAGAAAAGAAGGCAAGAGGAAGCAAGGTGTTTGAATAGAGATTTGTAGAGATTTGATAGGTGTTTGTGGTGTCATTATGTGTTGTTAAATCTAGCCTTGGCTTAATATAGCCTCCTATAGTCACTCAAAATGCATGTGAAATTTGTATTAAATTCACATCCAGATCTAACTCCAACTATATGTAATAGTTCTCTTGTCTAATATCAACAATTCATGTTCACCTAACTCATTACATATATATTCTATTATGTACCAAATCCATGTAATACAACACTTTCATTTAGGTGTTCTCAACTATATTTACCCCATTTTCATTGTGTTTTCCACATGTAACATACTAGTGCATAATACACCATGTACCAAAACAAGTCCTTAGAGTGGTTCCTTCCCAACTATACCTATTGTCAGATGTACATTGTATATATCTTTCATATCAACCTCCATCCTTATACTCTTTCATACTCGGTTCAACCCGAACCCGAGTCCACATCTTATCGTCATGAGTTCATAATTACACAATAATGACATAAACCATGCATAATTCATATCGAGGCATTACAATTCCCCTCTATTAATTGAATTTCGTCCTCAAATTGAATATCCGTAGTCATACTGCAAGAAGGAACACATACTCAACATATCAAAATGGCAGTAATATGAATGCTCACCAGCAGATAGCAAAACGTAATAACATACCAGAAAATAACTCGTGATATTGCTGTATCATATGCTGCTCCGTCTCCCACGTTGCCTCCTCGACACCCCGCCTATTCCACTGTACTTTAACCATTGATATCACTTTACTTCTCAGTTTACGATCTGCTCTACCTAAGATCTTGACTGGTCGTTCCACATACGACATATCTGTATCCAACTATACTTCAATCGGTTGCAATACATGACTCGATCTAGTTCATATTTCTTCAACATTGAAACACTAGTCAAAGATGGCGGTAATGCCAATCTATACGCCAACATACTGATACATTGCAATACCTCATATGGACCAACATACCTTGGTGACAACTTTCCTCGCATACAAAATCGTACTACACCTCTGAAAGGTGATAATTTAAAGAATACCTGGTCACCAACTTGGAATTCAAGAGGCCTACACCGTTTATTCGCATTACGGCTTGCCTATCCTGAGCAGATTTTAAATTCAATCTGATCAGCTTTACTTTCTCTTCCATTTCTCGTACCATATCCAGTCCATTTACAGAAGACTAGTCAACATTATCCCAATACAATGGCGATCTGCATCGTCGCAAATACAATGCCTCAAACGGTGACATCTGTATACTGGTCTGATAACTATTATTGTATGAGAATTCTACTAATGTCAATGACTCTTTCCACGAGTTATCAAACTCTAATATACATGCTCGCAACATATCCTCAAGCATCTGGATCGTACGCTCTGTCTGACCATCTGTCTGAGGATGATAAGTTGTACTCAATCATACTTCAGTCCCCACTGCTGACTGTGATCCTTCCCAAAAATGAGAAGCAACCCTCGGATCTCGGTTAGATACATTCGAAACAAGTACACCATGTAGTCTTACTAACTCTCGAATATATGGCTCAGCCATCCTCAAGTAGGTAAATGTCATACTATATGATATGAAGTGAGCTACTTTTGTCAGTCTGTCAATTTCACCCAGATAGCATCATAACCAGAAGAAGTCCTTGGTAAATGGGTCACAAAATTCCATCGTAATATATTCGCATTTCCATGTAGGAATTTCTAAACTCAACAATTCACCTCCTGGTCTCTGTCTTTCTACTTTAACTTGTTGAAAGATCAAACATCTCTTCACAAACTCAATCACATCATGTTTCATATGTTTCCACCAAAATTGTGTCCGTAAATCTTTATACATCTTCTTTCCTCCAGGATGTATATTGAATCTACTACGATGAGCACGTTGTAGTAGTTCTTGGCGTAGTCCAAATATAGCAGGAACTACCCAACCTTTCCATATCTCAAACTTTCATCATTTGCCACTTCAAACTTAGATGGCTTTCCTTGAAATATCACTTTCTTCCAATTTTGTACTTCATCATCAGTGTTCTGGGCTATTATGAAATTTTCAAAGATATCATGTTCTACAAACAATGTTGATACTCTTACTGGCACTGTTACACATCAAATTCATATCCCAAAGTACAACAAGACATCATCAAAGCTGATAAATGAATCATATCATTGTCAGTGTATTGCACATTTTGACTTAAAGCATCAGCTGTCAGATTTGCTTTTCCTGGTTGATTTTGATCTCACAATCATAATATTTTAAGAGATCCATCCATCTCCTTTGTCTCATGTTTAATTATGCTTGAATAAATAAAAATTTCAACTTTTATGATCCGTATATATGATAAATGACGTACCATACAAGTAGTGTGGCCATATCTTTAGGGCAAAGACTATTGCTGCTAACTCGAAATCATGCACTGGATACTTCATTTCATGTGGCTTCAGTTGTCTTGATGCATAAGCCACAACATGTTTATCCTGCATCAATACACAACCTAAACCAAGTAAAGATGCATCAGTATATAATGCAAAGCTTTCGTGTTCTGATGGAATTATCAACACCGGAGAATTGGTCAACCGGTGTTTCAATTCCTGGAAGACATGTTCACACGCATCTGACCATATGAAAGGTACTCCCTTCTGTGTCAACTGTGTCAGTTGTTAAGCAATCTTTGAAAAGCCTTCAACAAATCGTATGTAATATCTTGCTAAACCCAAGAAACTACGAATCTCTAGTAGGCGTTGACCAATTCAATACTGCTTCTATCTTATTTGGATCCACTGATATACTGTCCTTGGAGATCATATGTCCCAAAAATACTACACTATTTAGCCAAACCTCACACTTGCTGAGTTTGACATACAATTGATTCTTTCTTAAAATTTGCAAGAGAAGATGCAAATGTTGGACATGCTCTGCTTCACTCCTAGAATATATCAGTATATCATCAAGAAACACGATGGCAAATTGATCAAGATAATCATGAAATACCCTACTCATCAAGCTCATGAAGATAGCTGGAGCATTAGTCACTCCAAATGGCATCACTAAGAACTCATAATGCCCATATCGAGTTATAAATGATGTCTTCTGAACATCTTCCTCCCTCACACGTATTTGATGATAACGTGATCTCAAATCAATCTTAGAATAAATCATTGATCCCTGCAGCTGATCAAATAAATCATCAATAGTGGAAAAATGATATTTATTATTAATCGTTACCTTGTTCAATTGTCTGTAGTTAATGTACATTCGCATTGATCCATCATTCTTCTTTACAAACAATACTGGAGCACCCCAAGGCGATACACTAGGGCGTATGTATCCTTTATCAAGTAAATCCTGCAACTAAGTTTTCAATTCTCTCAATTCAGTTGGTGACATTCTATATGGTGTTCTAGAAATAGGTACCCAATAGCAACTCAATTTCAAATTCCACCCCATGACTTGGTGAAAATTCAGGAATCTCATCTGGAAAAACATCTACATACTTTGTTACTACCAGTATATCTTCTAATTTCCTCTTTACTTTCTTCTCAGCTACATCAATCGCATATATCAAATATCCCGTGTGTCCACGTTCTAACAAACGTGACATCCGAATAGCAGATATCAAAGGAATCTTTGCACGAGATCTTTGCCCATAGAAAATCCATTGGTTTCCATATTCAAACTGAAAACGATCCGTTTTCTGTCAATAACCTACAACAGTTTGATATCTACTCAATACATCAATACCCATAATACAATCAAAATCAGTCATATCTAGCACAATCAAATCTGTATGTATTCCATTTTCATCACTCTGAATAGAACAAGCATATACAACCTGACAAGCCAAAACAGTCTTTCCCATGGGTGTCGAGACATATAGAGGCATGAACAGTGAAGATGAGCATATATGATACCGTTCAATAAAATTCTTTGCAATAAACGAATGCGATGCAACAGTATCAATTAACAAGAAAGCATGATAAGTAAATAAATGACACTTATCACATCATCAGGAGCTGCCTCTGATTGCTCCTTATTCAGTGCATACACCTGAAAATTGGGGTGGCCCTACTCTTTGTCCCCCAACTGTATGAGGTATATACTACGATCTCTGTTGCACTATACTTTATGACACATTACCTCTATTCTGTTGTCCTCCAGCCTGGGTACAGTCACTCACAATATGTCATGTCCTACCACATCCAAAACAAACTGGACCATCTATATGTGGACAATCTCTCCTATAATGTGGCCCTCCACAATTATATCATCTCAAGCCCTACTATTGCTTCCTTGTGACTGCCCCTTAGTGAATCTTTCACCGCCCCTTCGATTGTCAATTCTTCTACCATTGAATCTTGAGGATGATGCACCTCCTCGTGATGGTTTAAATTGTTCTCCTCTAGGCCTCATGCTGCCCGATGTAGGTTTCTGAACTTGCCACACATCTTTATATGCACCAATGCCTATCTCGGCCATCTCTGCGATGGTCAGTGCTTCTTCAAAAGACGTAGAATTATTAGAAATAACCCTATCAAATAACTCAGGACGTAATCCTTTCACAAAATGTCTGATCTTGACCTTGTTGTTTGCAGGAGGTACATATCGTAATAAAGATGAGTACAACAAGGCATAATCAGCTACCTTCATATTACTTTGTTTCAGACTTGCAAACTCATCTTCCTTCAACTGTCTAGCTGCCACAGAAAAATAATGATCTAGAAACCGGCTTCTAAAGACATCCCAATCTACATTCTGTCCTTACGCTCGTACTTCAATCAGTGTCGCCTTCCACAACATCATTCGCCAACTGAAACTCAGCCAAACGCAACCAGGCTGACTTGGCACACGACGCTGATACAAATATCTGTTCTATACGCTCTAACCATTCATCAGCTTGTTCACTAGATTCAATACCCTCAAATCGAGGTGGCTGGTAACTAAGAAACTGAGTCAGTGTCAACTCCCCCAGGTAACAATACATGTTCTACTGGCCCTTGGCCTACTGGTGGTGGTGGTACAAGCATCAAACCAGCACTAGCGTTCACACTCATATCATACCCCAACTTCTTCTTGAGGATGCCCAGGTATTCTAGCTGACATGCTCTATTTCAAGGGTTAACAAAAATAATATTTAAACACATAGAGCATGTTAACACAACATCTTATACTACATCAAGGACATAACATGCTTCAAAGTGAATAGACATCCCACTAATTCACTTCCTCTACCCTTTGTTCATCCCAGTCATCCTGCTCGGATACAACTAATGTGAGGCCTCGCTATTTAATCCTTAATGTGTGTCACATCATTACACAATTACAAATTAGGACTAAGTTAAAAGTCACACTGATTAAAAGTCATACTATGTCAGTTATTACATTCTTCTCACATCGTGACATAGTATACATCATGTACAGATCAATAATCCTAATAAGTTCATTTCTTAATCAGTAGTTTGCCTAGCAGCAGAAGTCGACTCACAATCCCGATCTTCCCCATCTATGAGTCCCTACAGAAACAACCACACCATGAGTACTGATATATGATCATCACTATCCAATATCAATAAGAATGTACAACACAATGTATAAACATAGGAACACCTCAACTGTGATTGTTTATGTACCATACATCACAATATGCAAATGTGTCATGATATATCTCATTCATCATCATGTTATAACGGGACATATATGATATTGCTTTCCCGCTCAATATGTCAGTGGTTCAGCCTTCACATCCCATATTAGCAGCACATTTCATATTTCCGTCCTCACACGTTATAACAACCATTTCCCATGCCCAACAGCACCATGCCTCTCATGGCATTGTCTCAATACCAACATGATTTACAACAATCATATAACTCAAAACATGTATATGAATCATCTCAAAGCAATTAACATCAATACTTCTACGTCAACACGTACCTGTCATGCGATACAAAATATAGAATTTCAGGTTTCACTGTTTTACCGCCTCTCTGTCCTGTCCCTATGATGGTGCTACATGAATATCAACAATTATAATGTCATAATAGGCTTCACCATCAAATTCCAAGAAAATATAACATTTTTCAAAATTTAAACCTTGCGATCGATCGCCAATATCACCGATCAATCGCCAAAAAGTTATGCCTCTCAGCGATCGGTAGCCATTCTCTCGCGACAGATCACCAAGATGTTATGTTCTTCAGCGAACGATTGTCATATCACTCGCGGTCGATCACCAAAAAGTTCTACCTCTCAGCAATCGATCGCTATTCTCTCGCGATCAATCGCCAAGATGTTATGTTCTTTAGCAATCGATCGCCATATCACTCGCGATCGATCACCAAAGTATTTCACCGCCTTATTTTTCCCTTATTTCGGCGATCGATTGCCATATGGCTCACGATCGATCGTCGATGTCTGAAAAATTCAGATCATGGCGATTTTGAGCTTATCTCATGGTTCCACTTCCTACAACACAATTTCATACCGTCAAAACTTGTTCAAAGTAAGATATAACAACATATAACCACATATCCATAACTTCTCCTGGGATCCTAACTCATATCAATACAAACATACAAATTCATATCCAACTTCATAGTCAAGTTATCTTTCAAACTACAAACACGTATCTCATAAAATCCTTGCCAACTAGAAAGATTTCCTCTTCACTACAAGTTCCCCTTTGATTCCAAGCTCAAATCCAAGAGAAGAAGGCAAGAGGAAGTAAGGTGTTTGAGGAGAGATTTGTAGAGATTTGCTAGGTGTTTGTGGTGTCATGATAAATTTGCAAACTAAAAAAAATTAAAATAAGATAACCCCGTAGCCCAGCATGTCGTCATCCATGTACAGCGGATCTCAAAAACCCGTAGGAGCTCATCACCTTGCCCAGTAAGTCTGAGTCTCAGGTATTGTTATGCTCACCTACAATGCATGAACTGCGTGAGCTAATGCCCAGTAAATAAAAATCACGCATGCTATGAAAATGATATGAGACATCAATAACATGTTGATCGCGCTTTTATTTAGTAAATAAATATTAAGCATGCATGATATAAATCAACAACACAAATCGACCGCAAGCGTACAATGCCAAGTTTTAATATAGTGATTCGTAAGTACGAGTGTCGAACCTTGGACTAACAAGCAAGTACCAAATAAGATTTCTTTAAACTATATTTAACCTACAATAATTAATTAATAAGTTAACTAATTACTAAATTAAACTACTCTAATCCAACCAAAACAATCGATGATCACGAGAAAAGTCCACAAGAATGAATTATCAAGACAATGATTCACCTTACCAACCCTTACAATTCTTTTCTCCATACATCTCTAAGATGACGGGTTTTCAAAATTTATTCAATATACTTGATGTGACTAGAAATAGACACGTCTATTGCGCTTAATTGTCTACGATTTGGTATATTTTGATGGATAATTCAATACATGTGCTACCTAATCGTATATAGGTGGAATCAAAGAAATCGAGCAAAAGCGAATAAAGACCAAGGAAAGCTTTGGAGATGATAAGGACTCAAAGTAGATCAAGAAAAAGGCTAAAAATGTAATTTTGGAAGAAGTGATCGACCGCATGAAGGACGAGAACGATCGCCTATGGACATAAAGTTGAGCAACAAAATCTGCGGGTCAGCGATCGATCGGTACATTTAGAGCAATCGATCGCCAAGCCAAGCGATCGATCGCTAGATAGAGGCAATCGATCGCCAAAGAAATCTGCCAAAAAAAATAAAGCTAGCGATCGATCGCTAGTTTGAGGCGACTGCAGAGTCCGAGAAAATAACGGAATTAAGAGTTTTACCATCTTTGGGAAGATTTTAAACTATCATACCATATTTACTTGCTATAACTCGAATTATCAGCCTCCCTATACCAGCATTCAGACTTTAGAACATAATTTTAGAATTAGAATAAATTTTCTCTCAACTTTTGTGAAGAACGCTTTGAAGAACGAAGACAGAAGCGATGCTCCGAAATCGTGATTCCTTTTAGTAATTCTTCTTTTTACTATTAGTTTAATGCTTTTTAGAATAGATTTGATTGTTTTTAATCCAATTATGAGTAGCTAAACACTTTGATTCTTGGTTGAGGGATACTTGCATTTGGAATAAAAACACTTGTGAAGATTTTGGTTTGATTGTTGGATTTTTAATTTAATTTCAATTTGTTTATCAGATTATGAATATTATTATTGTTGTGTTTGATTGATAGATTAATCACCTAGTAATCACTTACACAATCTAATGCTAATTAAGAAGCAACTAAGATTGATAATTGCCTGTTGTTGGTGTTATTAAATTCTTAGGAAAAACGATTGGATGATTAATTTTAACGGCTATAGTTTTTGTTGATTAGATTCATCAAACTTACTAGTTTTTGAAGCTATCATTGATTTAATCTTAACGGCTGTAGTTTTGGTTAAAGATTTGATAATATTCCAATTGAATGCTGTTTCTATTTGACTACGATTAAGGTAAGGGAGGAATTAAGTTTCCAATTGATGAATAATTGAATGAATTCAAATGTTTAGTGATTTGATGATCAAGTGAATAATTTCAAAGGTAAGTTGACCAAAATCCAAGAATTGCTTTTTAATCTTGATAATCTAGTGATTTGCTTGCTTTAGTTTAATTAAGTTATAGTTAAGATTTCAAAAAACCCCCTAATTGATACTTTGTTACTTAGTTTTTTCGTTAACACAAGAGAATACCCTTCTTCGTGGGATCGATCCCTACTTTCACTACTACATTAGTTTTATAAAAAGTGGGGTTAATTTGTGTTAACTTGATTTTTATTTTTTTAGTGTTACTTTGGTTTGTTAATGAGTACAGGTGAATCGTACATTCACGAAGATAATTTGCACTACGATCCTGAGATCAAGCGGACACTACATCGGAGAAGAAGAGAAACAAGGAGACTTGAGTAAGAAAAAGAGAGGGACAACATGGCTGTGAATCAAAGTTGAGACATTTGGCGAATCCTAACTTGGATCAACAATCTCTCTGCATCACTTTCCCTGCACTTGCAAATAACGTAAATTTTGAACTTAAATCTGGTCTACTACATTTATTGCCATCTTTTCATGGTCTTGCAGGTGAGAACCCGCACAAGCATTTGATGGAATTTCACGTGGTATGCACTACTATGAAGCTTGCTGGTGTAACGGATGAGCAAATCAAACTGAGAGCCTTTCCATTCTCTCTAAAGGATGCTGCTAAAGATTGACTATTCTACCTACCCTCCGGATCCATCACCACGTGGACTGATTTACAAAGAGTCTTCCTAGAGAAGTACTTTCCAGCTTCGAGGGCGACTAACGTAAGGAAGGCAATCTATGGTGTGAAGCAATACCAAGAGGAGTCGCTGCACGAGTACTGGGAACGTTAGAAGTTTTGTGCAAGCTGCCCACAACATCAGATAAGTGAACATCTTCTAATTCAATATTTCTATGAATGTTTACTTTCTGGTGATTAGGAACTTAGTGGACGCAGCAAGTGGAGGAGCTTTTATCGAGAAGACTGCGGAGGAGGCAAGGAACTTGATAGCAAACATGGCGGAAAACTCCTAGCAATTTGGACATGTTCGACATGGACAACCGCCAAGACAAGAGGTAAACATATCAAATCTTAAACAACAACTGATTGGTTTAACGTTTCTTGTACGTAAACTTGCAGGTGGCAATGTGGGGAAGATGAAGCCATGTGGAATTAGCCGTTCAACCATCCCACTGATGCATGTACATCCCTACAAGAGACATCCACTGAGCATGTGAATGCAGCGGGAGGATTTCATGGCCCCCCCACAAAGGAGTTATGACCATCAATCGGGCAACTACAACCAAGGTTGGAGGCACCATCCGAACCAAGGCTATGGGAATCAGCAAATGAATCAACCTCCACCCTATAGACCACCATATCAGAGACCTCCATCACTGCCAGTGCATGCTCCTTCTGACAAGTTAGAGAATATTGTTAAAGTTATTACTGAAAATAGCCTGCAATTTCAACAGGAAACAAGGGCAAGCATTCAAAGCTCGACAACGCAAATGGGACAACTAGCAACTTCGCTCAACAAGATTGAAGCGAGAATATCAAATGGGCTTCCTTCACAGCCAGTGGTAAACCCAAGGGAAAATGTGAGTGCCGTCACTTTGAAGATGAGTGAAGATGAAGCTGAGGAGAAGGTGGTACTGATGCCACCCAAGAATGGAGAGATGAAGGTAGAGAAGGATGTTGAAGAGCTTATGCGAGAGGAGAAACCACGAGGTATGTCCCCTAAATTTTCTGAATATAAAATTGAAACCACATTCCCCCTTGCATTGAAGGATAATAGGAAAGAAGCTGGACTTAAGGGACTCTATGACACTTTCCGACTCTGCAAGGCACACACCCCACTACATGATGCCATGATGAAAGTTCCACGATATGCTAGATTTTTGAAGGATGTATGGAAAGTGGGTAAGAGCAAGGGACTAAAGGATATATTGAGGTGGAAGAAGAAGGATGGAGCGACACCGCATAACCCACCATGATGAAGGACTGGCGTCGGGACACCGACGTTAAACAGAGGCGCTGCTTGGGAGGCAACCCAAGTGGAGTTAGTTTCCCTTATCTTTTTTTATTTTTATTGTTTTCTTAGTTAGACTTTTTTCTTTCTTGTATTTTTGCCGTACATTGGGGACAATGTAAGATTTAAGTATGGGGGAGGGATTAGTGGTGTGTTATTGCTTTCCTATTACAAAAATACAAAAAAATCAAAAAAAATAAAAAAAATTTGAACTCATAGTTAGTAATGCATGCATGCTTAGAATCACTAGCCCATGATGAAACCTAATTGATGGCATGCATGTTTTTAAACATAGGTGAATTGTTAACCTTGGAACTGTGAGACCCCGTTATCAAATCAAGATACTAATGTGCAATTAAGAGAACTAATCATTCTTGTGTATATATCAGAGTAATAAGTCGTGTTGAATTAACCCGAGCTTAAGAGATTACAGTACCAAAGGTTCAAAAAGGAATTTCACAATTTCCTACAAAAGGTACTACATTATAGTCTTACTCTACTTCTTGTAGAAGCTATACAAAAGAATTCTCTAATATGCTAATCCTGTAGCACTCCTTACAACTCAGCATTTCAACCCCGACCCTGGTCCTCATCATCAAAAGCACCTACAAAGACAACCCCCAACACATGAGCATATCATAATTCATATTCAACATAATATGAATGTGATGACCAGAGATTAGGGATGTTAATCCGGGAGTGTTAATAACCCGTAAAGTTGTTTTACGTGGCAATTGGAGTTTAATCGAGGTGTTGGGCCTTCTGGGCTCGTCTATTTGAGTAGTTGGGATCGTTGGATCCCGAGGTTGAGATCGTATTCTCATTTCGGTGAAAACCTATGAGTTGGGTTTTTAGTCTGACTCGGAATCTCGGGTGCTTGGTGTGGGCACCGGTAGGCGATTTTTGAGTTAGAGAGAGAGTTTTGAAAACAGATGATTTTTAATGAATCATGATGTATTTGTGGGGCTAATAGTTTTTCGGGGTATTTTGCTATAAATACCAATTGAACCCGAGATTTTAAACAAAAATTACATTTCAGCCCCAACTTCCTCATCTCTCCCGCGCGCGACCCATTTCCCGTCAGCCCCTGCCCCCGCCGCTTCAGACGCTTCGCCCGCCGCCGTCAGGCCGCCGTTCGGCGCGTGCGACCCGCCGCCGGCTTCGTCCCGACGAGACGCAGCTTTCCCCTCCATCAATTCGAAGTTTCATCGCGTGTGGAAGTCGGATTTTGCGGAAGTGCGCCGATCCCCAATTTCTAGGGTTCTTCGATTTTGGTCCGATTTCTTCCGATTTTCGTTTGGGTAATCTTCCTAACCCCTTTTCCATGCTTGTGATGTGATTCCCTGCCTAATTGTGATTTATTGGCTCGAATTTATTTCGAATTTCGTGAGGGTTGGTTCGAATTTTGTGATGTGTGCGTGAATGGGTTCGAAAATTGTAATCTTTGGCAGGGGTGTGGCGATTCTTGTTATGGGTCGTTTATTACATGCTTTAGTTGTATAAGGATGCTTCTTGTGTCCGAATTTTAGGGGTTTGGATTTCGAATTTGGGGGTTTGGCATGTGGGATGATTATTCATGCTATGGATTGATTAATTCATATTTTAGATGAATTATGGTGTTTAAATGGGTTCGATTTGTGTTGTGAAGGTTCGAGAATTTGTGGGGTATTCTTGAGCGATTTTCGATATTGGTTTATTGTCTTGTGTTGACAATATTTTTGAGGGTTATGGGTGTGCTTGAGCATGAGTTGCATGTTCGTAATTAATTGTGAATTAATTTATCGTGTTAGCACATCGTTCCTCGGAGCATGGAACTCGAGCAAGGTTTGGCTCGGACTTCGGAGATTTAAGGTACGTGCGACGTACGAGCATTACTTTATGTGATAGAAATTGTGAAATGCATAATGTGTTGTAATTGCATTAGATGGTTGTGGGTATGGCTATATGCATATATATGTTGATATATATGGGGTACTGAGTCTATATGACTATCGTACGGCATTTGAGATGCCTGAGAATGATCGTGGGATCATGTACTCATTATAAGACATGTGAGATGTCTAGGCATTTGAGCTATCTGTGATTGATAGTGAAATTGAGAAATCAGTACTAGATATTGTGATATCTATATTTGTATGTATAATGAACTTGGAAATCATTGATTATTGATACTTGAGAATCAGGCATGCTATGAGTTAAATCAATGTGTTGATTTACTGATTTATGAGATTTGATGAGTTTGATGATTGTGAGAACAGGGACAGTACACGGAATCCCGGATGAGGATGTTGCCATCCATGGAGTATCATTTAAATTCATTAGTATTTACTTTTGTTGTAAATTATGAATTTCATTATTGTGATTATGGGCTTTTGTGTATTGGTATGCTCACCCCGTTGGGGGGCTGTCTCTGTTGGGGCAGGTGAACAGGTGCATCGATGGCTATGGAGCCGGGCTCGAGCTGTTGATTGGATGTACTCACAGGATCGTGGTACCAGGGCTTGATGGAGCACGGTATCGTATAGAGTACTTATATACACCCGAGGTTTATATACATATTTATGATGCTCGCATGTGAGCACGGATATTCTTGTATATGGGTTGTATATAAAGGCATGAACCTTTCTCTCTTTCATTATATGTTGCATGCAATTGTGGTAGAATTGCTAATGATATGAGAGTCGTTAGTGTATTATGTGGGTGTTGAAACCCACTTTTGTCGTCTTATGTGTGGTGTCTTCCCTGGCTGGAAATTGACTTTGTGTTCAGTAGTCTGTTGAGTATTGTGTATTCCCTGGCCGGGAATTATATTATGTGATGTGCTTTTGGTTTCGGGATAGCTCTATTTATGGGGAGACTCTGCCCAAATTTTTATAAAAGTCCACAATGTAAAAAGTGGCAAAAAGGGCATGGTAATGGGCAACTCTATGGGTCTGTATGTTAGTAGAGATGATCTTATAACGTTGAATGTTAAGGGAATTTTGTAAGCATCATCTGAGTTTCCCGATTGATTTGTATAGAAGCATGTACCACACATAGTGGTTAATACACTAATCAAGGGTTAAGGGCTTGGGGTCCTTACATTAGTGGTATCAGAGCAGTGGTTAGCTCTTTGGGGCTGTTGAGGGCCTAGAACATGCTGATAGGAGTGAGTAGCACATATTTATGCATGATAGTAGCTAGTGTTGGGTGACACAACTGTTTTGCTTATGTGCATTCGTGATATGCGATCATAGTGAAACGATTATATGTCATGACATCTATGGAATCATAATATAACCTGTTGATTATGATTGTGAGTTGTGACACAGGGGCAACCAAATGGAGCATTTTGAAATGCATCGGAATATGGGAAGTACTTTGTACTCATGATTTATGCATTTACTCATTATAATCATATTGTGGGAATATGGATTATTGTATGCTCATGGGTTGTGATTGTTCCTGTAGGAACACTATGATGCGAAATGCTAAGGCCATGGTTGAAAGACACGAAACGGTAACCTGCATTTTATATACATCATGGATTTATGCATTGTTGTTGCATGTGTACATGTAGTGATGATTTTAATGCTTTGCCGCCATTTGTTGAAGCGAGGGGTGGGAGCGCCGCATGTCACATTTGTGCGAGGTGCATTAAAATACACTCATGTTGATGTATATTGGATATGGCATATGCTTTGTGATTGCAGGTGTAAATGGAATACTTGGTGAATATCCCATGAGTCATTGTTATGGATGAGTGATGATTTTAAATGCTTGCCGCTATTTATTATTTTGTGCCGCTAAAATGTGAAGCGAGGGGTGGGAGCGCCGCATGTCACATTGAAGCGTGGTTAGCATATGAGGCGAGGAAAGAATATTTGCCGCTAAAATGTGAGGCGAGGGGTGGGAGTACCGCATGTCCATTTAAGCGAGGTTATTCTATGCCGCCTATATGTGAAGCGAGGGGTGGGAGTACCGCATGTTTTTACTTGAGCGAGGGGCATTAAAATACACTACCGTGACAATGACTAGGGATCAGCTATATTGACTGGCGATGATTCTTGCCGCCATGGACATTGATAGCGATGGTTCATGCCGCTATATTGACTGGCGATGATTCTTGCCGCCATGGATATTGATAGCGATGGTTCATGCCGCTATATTGACTGGCGATGATTCTTGCCGCCATGGATATTGATAGCGATGGTTCATGCCGCTATATTGACTGGCGATGATTCTTGCCGCCATGGATATTGATAGCGATGGTTCATGCCGCTATATTGACTGGCGATGATTCTTGCCGCCATGGATATTGATAGCGATGGTTCATGCCGCTATATTGACTGGCGATGATTCTTGCCGCCATGGATATTGATAGCGATGGTTCATGCCGCGATATTGACTGGCGATGATTCTTGCCGCCATGGATATTGATAGCGATGGTTCATGCCGCTATATTGACTGGCGATGATTCTTGCCGCCATGGATCTTGATAGCGATGGTTCATGCCGCTATATTGATTGGCGATGATTCTTGCCGCCATGGATATTGATAGCGATGGTTCATGCAGCTATATTGACTGGCGATGATTCTTGCCGCCATGTATCTTGATAGCGATGGTTCATGCCGCTATATTGACTGGCGATGGTTCTTGCCGCCATGTGTATTGATAGCGATGCCTCTTTCCGCTATTATGTGGACGATTTTTCATGCTCAGGTGTATAGCGAGGTTTCATACCACTTATTATATGACGAGGTATCATGCCCTCGATTCTATAGCGATGGATTGTGCCGCTATGTACTCAGCACAGGATTTTGCCGCCTTCGAGCGATGGGTGCTGACTACGTACTATTATCGAGCGACGGAGACGGGTATGGCGCTATATTGATAGCGATGAGGTATGGCATATTACTTGTGTTAGCATTATTGTGGATACTATGTGTTGCTATATATATGCCATGTGTTTGACGATGAGATTATGGATGTGTATTGACATGTACCGTCGTATGTTTGACGATGTTAGTTGGATGTCATATGTTGACATATGCCGTCACGAGATGACGATGACATAGTTGATGTTCTATGTAGACGTGTGGCGTCGTTTTGATGATTAATACATTTATGTTATGTATTTGGTTATATGGTTTGAGTGCCTTGGTGGCACATGGTAGTGTCTGAGTCACTAGTTGACGAGACCATTATGCCGAGCAAGTTGCTCGAGGAACTATTGGGTGCGCCGTATAGGAATTATACCGCAGCACATATTCGAAGTATTTATTTGTCGAGCAATGATACCCTTGGGTATGCTCGTTGGTTTGGCTAGGGCCAAGTGATTGGTGGTAAGAGTAGTCATTGAGGAAACTACTCGTTTGTTGTTGTGATCTACGGTAGGCGTGGTCACACCCACCCTGAAGGTGTGGGATATGTCCTAATGAATTAAGATGGCTCCGTGGTTGAGCAAGGACACCGGGATGTCCATTAGGCTTTGGTTTTAGAGAGATTTTGGGTGATGACCCACTACTCTAAATGGATGTTACGGTATGGTATACCGGATGGAACGTTTGAGACGTTGGTAGACTTTTGTAGTCTCTTTGTGGCTTGGTAATTGAGGCAGGGAGTACCTCGAGGAGACGTGTATACGTCAATGTTTTAAGGACTTGTCTGAGACAGCTCATGATGTTGGAGTACCAACGAGAGAGTCATCAGGTCGTTATTGACTCGATCTGAGGGAACCCGTGTATTTGGGATGCAATGGGTGTTATTGTATCCAGTTTTTCCGAACGGTGGTTCGAGACTTGTGGATCTCGAGTTCGATGGCACTTCCCTTGTAGGGAAGGAGGTAGTATTATACCTATTTGGGAATCTTTGAAGGATTCGGTAAGCTGGTACGTGTGGTATTGATTTTGGGAATCACGCCGTGTCGTTGATCGTCGATTATCATTCTCCACTGCATAGGGAATGACTCAGAATTGACAGTTGTGTTTGGGGGCTTAGGGGTATGTTGTAGATACCCGAGCCAAGTGCATTGAGTATGTGATGCTAGTTTTCGACTTCCTTTTTTTGTCAAGCATAGAGTTATGCTATTTTGGATGGCTAAATCTCTGATGAGAGATATTGAACACCTTGAGATTGGGAATCTCCATGGCACGATCAATTATGAGAAACAATCGTGAAGTTAGTTGACTCCCTTTGAGGAGGGATTATCTTGTGTGGGTTGAGGTGTTTCCTTGTTGGTGTTTCCTCCGAGTTATGCGATAGCCTTCCCAAGTTTGGATTGTTAAATCCTAAGATTATCAAGGGATGGCAGGAATTCGGATTTATTGGTTGTCGCTGTCGACACGAGCGTTGAGGATGCAATGTGTTTATTGCATGTCCTTTCAGAATTTGAACTCTGTGGAGTCTCGATGGTTTATTTATGATCAGGATGTGATCCTTGGAATGTCCGGAGGTGGACATCTTGTGAGATGTCTTTTGTGTGAATCTGTGGCCGTGAGTTGCCAATTGAGTTGCAATGATGCGACTGCTCCTTCGATGGAAAAGGTTTGAAAGTGGAAACCAGGTTTGGTATGTGTACATCGTGGTATACTAGTGTCTTCCTCGTAATGATGTGTGTTAGACATCGTGAGTCATGATAGAGATATCATTGGATGATATCTACGATGGAATCGGGAGCGATTCGAATCCTTGCAGTTTCAGTTGACTAACTGCTTTTGGATTGTTAGCGTTGAGTTGTGCTGACGCTATTTGACGTTATGATGGATTTGGGAGTCTATTCCACTCCAGAGTTTGACACGAGATCAACGTTCTCACGGTTGAGGTGTCATCCAGGATGCGTTCTTACTAGTTGTATTGGAACTAAAGATGACTGTCCGATCTACGGTCGTAAGTATTGGTTGTTTGCAGTCATGAGGGACTGACTTTTGGGATGAACCGCATCGAGGTACGTTTTGTCTCTTGGGTGATGAGTTGGTGTTGGTTTTGGTATGTCGCTATGTTTCAGAGTTCGATGTGAGATAAGTATTCTCGAGGTTTTTAAGACGATTCTGATATGGTCAGGAATCGAGGTTATGACTTCTTGTAGTTGTGTGGCCCGGGTGTTACGTGATACACCGGTGCTAATTTCGAGGACGAAATTCTTTTAGTGGGGGATATTGTGATGACCAGAGATTAGGGATGTTAATCCTGGAGTGTTAATAACCCGTAAAGTTGTTTTACGTGGCAATTGGAGTTTAATCGAGGTGTTGGGCCTTCTGGGCTCGTCTATTTGAGTAGTTGAGATCGTTGGATCCCGAGGTTGAGATCGTATTCTCATTTCGGTGAAAACCTGTGAGTTGGGTTTTTAGTGTGACTCGGAATCTCGGGTGCTTGGTGTGGGCACCGGTAGGCGATTTTTGAGTTAGAGAGAGAGTTTTTGAAAACAGATGATTTTTAATGAATCATGATGTATTTGTGGGGCTAATAGTTTTTCGGGGTATTTTGCTATAAATACCAATTGAACCCGAGATTTTAAACAAAAATTACATTTCAGCCCCAACTTCCTCATCTCTCCCGCGCGCGACCCATTTCCCGTCAGCCCCTGCCCCCGCCGCTTCAGACGCTTCGCCCGCCGCCGTCCGGCCGCCGTTCGGCGCGTGCGACCCGCCGCCGGCTTCGTCCCGACGAGACGCAGCTTTCCCCTCCATCAATTCGAAGTTTCATCGCGTGTGGAAGTCGGATTTTGCGGAAGTGCGCCGATCCCCAATTTCTAGGGTTCTTCGATTTTGGTCCGATTTCTTCCGATTTTCGTTTGGGTAATCTTCCTAACCCCTTTTCCATGCTTGTGATGTGATTCCCTGCCTAATTGTGATTTATTGGCTCGAATTTATTTCGAATTTCGTGAGGGTTGGTTCGAATTTTGTGATGTGTGCGTGAATGGGTTCGAAAATTGTAATCTTTGGCAGGGGTGTGGCGATTCTTGTTATGGGTCGTTTATTACATGCTTTAGTTGTATAAGGATGCTTCTTGTGTCCGAATTTTAGGGGTTTGGATTTCGAATTTGGGGGTTTGGCATGTGGGATGATTATTCATGCTATGGATTGATTAATTCATATTTTAGATGAATTATGGTGTTTAAATGGGTTCGATTTGTGTTGTGAAGGTTCGAGAATTTGTGGGGTATTCTTGAGCGATTTTCGATATTGGTTTATTGTCTTGTGTTGACAATATTTTTGAGGGTTATGGGTGTGCTTGAGCATGAGTTGCATGTTCGTAATTAATTGTGAATTAATTTATCGTGTTAGCACATCGTTCCTCGGAGCATGGAACTCGAGCAAGGTTTGGCTCGGACTTCGGAGATTTAAGGTACGTGCGACGTACGAGCATTACTTTATGTGATAGAAATTGTGAAATGCATAATGTGTTGTAATTGCATTAGATGGTTGTGGGTATGGCTATATGCATATATATGTTGATATATATGGGGTACTGAGTCTATATGACTATCATACGGTATTCGAGATGCCTGAGAATGATCGTGGGATCATGTACTCATTATAAGACATGTGAGATGTCTAGGCATTTGAGCTATCTGTGATTGATAGTGAAATTGAGAAATCAGTACTAGATATTGTGATATCTATATTTGTATGTATAATGAACTTGGAAATCATTGATTATTGATACTTGAGAATCAGGCATGCTATGAGTTAAATCAATGTGTTGATTTACTGATTTATGAGATTTGATGAGTTTGATGATTGTGAGAACAGGGACAGTACACGGAATCCCGGATGAGGATGTTGCCATCCATGGAGTATCATTTAAATTCATTAGTATTTACTTTTGTTGTAAATTATGAATTTCATTATTGTGATTATGGGCTTTTGTGTATTGGTATGCTCACCCCGTTGGGGGCCTGTCTCTGTTGGGGCAGGTGAACAGGTGCATCGATGGCTATGGAGCCGGGCTCGAGCTGTTGATTGGATGTACTCACAGGATCGTGGTACCAGGGCTTGATGGAGCACGGTATCGTATAGAGTACTTATATACACCCGAGGTTTATATACATATTTATGATGCTCGCATGTGAGCACGGACATTCTTGTATATGGGTTGTATATAAAGGCATGAACCTTTCTCTCTTTCATTATATGTTGCATGCAATAGTGGTAGAATTGCTAATGATATGAGAGTCGTTAGTGTATTATGTGGGTGTTGAAACCCACTTTTGTCGTCTTATGTGTGGTGTCTTCCCTGGCTGGAAATTGACTTTGTGTTCAGTAGTCTGTTGAGTATTGTGTATTCCCTGGCCGGGAATTATATTATGTGATGTGCTTTTGGTTTCGGGATAGCTCTATTTATGGGGAGACTCTGCCCAAATTTTTATAAAAGTCCACAATGTAAAAAGTGGCAAAAAGGGCATGGTAATGGGCAACTCTATGGGTCTATATGTTAGTAGAGATGATCTTATAACGTTGAATGTTAAGGGAATTTTGTAAGCATCATCTGAGTTTCCCGATTGATTTGTATAGAAGCATGTACCACACATAGTGGTTAATACACTAATCAAGGGTTAAGGGCTTGGGGTCCTTACAATGAATGTAAGACGTAAATGCATAATCATAAATACAAAACACTTCATGTATTCCCATCGCATTTACAACGCCTATTGGTTGTCCCTGTACCATAATTCATAATCAAAACACTATATGAACATATGGCTTCATAAATAATGTCATGACATATCATCTCTCTTTCTTGAGTCAGTCATCATCAGTTATTTTAATGCTTCTTCGCTTCATAATCTCAAAACAAGCGGTATCTCATCCTCGCTTCTTCATACTAGCGGTATCTCATCCTCGCTCAGTATGGTATACCCCGCCTCCATGTGCAAGCGAGCCTCCCCCCCTCCCGCTCCACATTTTTAGCGGTAAAGCGTAAGCATTAAAATCTTCACTGTGATCACCCATGACTCGTGGAATACACCTCTTTTATTCCACATCACAATATGCAATCACAATGCATAATAACATGTATCATAATCTTAATGCATCACATTGCATTCATCATGTGTCAAATAGACAAACATAAAGTACATGTTACCGTTGGGATGCCCGTACGTCGCTTACGTACCTTTCCAAAATGTAGTGTGTTGTGGGACTCTATCCCCTGCGCTGTGTAGCTGTCTGTGAAGGCTCTACACCTGTGTACAACACAATATTAGATGTCTCATTACAATCCAATATAAAAAATTTAAACAAAATATAACAATTTATATTTTTCAACATTATGGGTCTCTCGATCGATCGGCCCCTCTTTTCGATTGATCGAGAAGACGCCTTCTTTTAAAGCCAATGTTCTGCCTCGCTCGATCGATCGAGATGGAATTTTCGATGGATCGAGATGCTCTGTTTCGAGAAACACAATTCCAGAATTCTCAAACACTTATTTCCATACCCTTTAATCTAGCATATAAGATACACCACATGCTTAAACAATTATGCTAGCAGCTACAATACACTACCCTGAGTGTATTCATATCAAGATCGTACCCCAAACTCAAACCCACATGCATTAAAATTGCCCATTTACATCAGTACTCAACCAACCTTTCCGGAAACAGGGCAACATATTTAATTTCCAGATTTCTTGAGCAACTCATTTCATGCTATTAAAACTACAACATATAACATAAAACATGCTCGAACAAAAATGCCAAGGGCTTCACAAAATTACCATGTATGTACTCAAATCAAAGGTTTACCAGAAACCTATCTAACATGCATGATAACACCTTCACAATATCACTCCCATCCCATATCTTCCAGAAAAACAGGGCATACCTCTACCCAGATTTTCGAACACCATATTTTACATGCTTATATCCTTCACATAAAACATGTAACATGCTCAAGGAAAAATACCGAGAGCTTCATAATAACACAATGTAAGCATTTAAATCTAAGGTTTTAAGAAACCTAAGCTAAAATGCCATTTTCACACCACTTAAAAACAAGAACTTAATCAATCTTAAATAAAAAACAGAGCATGGTTTCTCACCCTACTTTGCTCCGATTTTTGGGAGGCTTCCAAGCAATGTAAATGGAAGGGCTCCACACGATTTTGCTTAGCAGATGCTGGAGGTTATTTGGGAGAGAAGGGTCAAGATTTGGACTGGAGGAGAAGGGTTGAATGATTGTGCCAAGTGGGGTGGAAAGTCGGCCTTTGGCTGTGTCATCAGCATGGGTTGGGGGGTGGGGGGGTGGTTGGGTGTTGGGTGGTATGATGTGTTATGTTTTGGTCCCGGTATTTAGCACGATGTATTAAAATATCCTCACATGATATTTATATTATTTTCTCAAAAAAAATACTTCAATTCTCATTTAAACATGCTTCACCAAAACAATAACACACACCCCAAATAAACATGCCACAACTCCAAAATCCCAACATATATCACATGCACCCTGAAATGTATCTCCTCAATAATATTAATTCAATCCCATGAATTAACACCAAAATCATCATAATTTAATTAATGATTAAAATCACATAATCATTTCGGGGATATCACAATACTCCCCCACGTTCCGATGTTGTGATGCATTGTTTAACTTAGGAGAAAATGCTTCTGGTTAAATGTTGATTGAATCCTATTGATGTGTAAGTAGGATTTCTGAGCTGTTACATATGCTGCAAAGAAAATTCATGCTTAGTATCGAGTTTAACTTTCTTTTTGAGTTTATTGCTTGCTCGAGGACGATCAAGTCTAAGTTTGGGGGAGTTGATAGGCTTAGATTTTGAGTGTTTTTAACTGTGATTTCTTCCCATTTTCTGTACTTTTTCCTGGATGATATTATGCTTTTTGGTGTTTATTCATTTGTTTCAGGAAATTAGATCAGAAGTGGAAGAAATGAGCTAATGAGAAGATAACGGGCGAAATCGAGGCATAAAAGATGATGAAAATGTAGAAGATGGTTTCTTCAGATCTCGATCGATCGAGAGTTATTCTCGATCGATCGAGCCAGCCAGTAGCAAGACTCAGAATTTTCGAAGGCTCGATCGATCGGTAGAAATATCGATCGATCGAGCGAGGGAGTAACTTCAGCAACAATTTTTGAGAAATCTCGATCGATCGGTGGAAATTCCCGATCGATCGAGCGAGGCAGTAAGTTCCAAAAGCTGGCGTGAACAGTGCACCGATCGATCGGTGAAATTCTCGATCGATCGAGACGCGAGATCTGAAGATTTTATTTTCCTATTTTATCGAGATTTTTGGAGGGCTTTTTAAGGGAACTCTCTTCCACAGAATTAAAGGACGAATTTTGAGAGAAAATATCAGACTTTTTAGGTCAAGAGCAGCCGCCCTAGCCGCCGCCCAACGCCGGAAGAAGGAGATCCAATCTCCGTTCTTCGTCCAAAGTCGAGCCTATCCGTTCCGGAGTGCAAGGAAGGAACAAGAGAAGAAATCACGGTGCAACGCACGGATTCATCCATCGTTTATCGTATTTCTGAACTAAATTTATTTGATTTTCAATTTTCATTTGTTGTTTTTAAGGTCGAGAGACAAGAAAACTCATCTGTTATTGATTTGAATTAAAATTGGTTTATATTATTGAAGTTTTAGTTCGTTGTGTTTGATATTATTGATTCATTGATATTTGCGCGCATTGATATTTATTGTTCCTAAATTAATTGCATGTGTAGATCAGAGTCTAGCTAGCTTTGATTGAATTTGAGGGTTACAGCCGAGATCGAGAGATAACGCTGTAACACGCTCCATTAATTTATGATGTATGTTACGATTGAGATCGAGAGATGATATCGCATACGTGAGAACTTGAAATCGAAAGATTTAGAGTTAATAGGTTTTGATAATTTAAGCAACTTTGAATTAGTAAATAGGTGCACGAGAGTGACTTGTTCTAATTTATTGTTAGTTTCGTTACAGCTCGAGAGAGTGTATCGAATAATCATAAAAACCTTTCACCTTTAAAATCAATTGGTTAATAAAGTGAGAATTCCATTGAATCATTAGAGATAACATAATTGAACGACGAACTTGGTAATTTTCTCGAGTCACTTACCTTTGCATTTCCGGAACCATTCTTGTCATTGTTTCTCGTTTAATTTTGTTCTTTAGTTTAATTTAGTGTTAGTTTATCAAACTCCTTTAATCGTAGGCTAAATATAATTTGATTGATCTTATTTGGTACTTATACGTTAGTCCCTGTGGATTCGACAACCTTTACTTAATTTTCACTATACTAAAACTTGACACCGTGCACTTGCGGTAGAATCGCTTCAACCCATACACTGAAAAATAATTGTTTAAAAACAAAAGCGATCAAGTTTTTGGCGCCGTTGCCGGGGACTAATCTGTATAATATCATACGAGATTAGTTAATTGTAATTTAGCCAATTCTTTTATTATTGCATTTTTGTTTTCTTTGTTTTCTTTTGTTGATATTTGTGAATAATTTTGTGCATTTTTGTTGTCTCCTTTTGTCTATTTTGTACAGGAATCAGTTCTTTAGTGCATGCATAGAAGAGAGGAACCCTTTCTCGAGCCGTTTGATCCAGAGATAGAGAGAACGTTACTAAGAAGATTACGAGAAGCTCGAGAAATGGCTGACAATAACGAAGCACAGCACCCTAGATCAATGATGGACTTTGCACAACCTGCATTTCATGGATCGTTGTCGAGTATCACAAGGCCGACGATCCAAGCAAACAATTTTGAGATCAAGCCGACAATCATACAAATGATTCAGCACTCGGTGATGTTCGGGGGAGCAGCTACAGATGATCCGAACAATCACATCTCCAACTTTTTGGAGATTTGTGATACATTCAAACACAATGGCGTCTCTGACGATGCCATCAGGTTAAGGCTCTTTCCTTTTTCATTACGAGATAAGGCTAAAGCATGGTTAAATTCACTTCCTGCAGGTTCAATAACAACATGGGAGGGGATGACAAAGGCGTTTTTGTCAAAGTACTTTCCCCCTTCCAAGACGGCGAAGATGCGGAACGATATCACGACTTTTGGTCAGTTTGACCCCGAAACTTTATACGAAGCGTGGGATCGGTTTAAGGAGTTGTTGAGGAGATGCCCACACCATGGTCTACCCATATGGCTACAGGTACAAACGTTCTATAACGGTTTATTTTCTGCTAACCGTTCAATGATTGATGCAGCATCTGGGGGATCCATAATGAGAAAGACACCGGAAGAAGCATATAGCTTGTTGGAGGAAATGGCGTGCAACAGCTACCAGTGGCAATCTGAGAGGAGCACACCACAGAAACCAATGGGAGTCCATCAAGTGGACGAAATCACTGCTCTTTCGGCTCAATTAGAAGCCATGAACCGGAAGATAGACAGCATGGGAGCAGCAGCAATGCAGGCCCAAACTATTTTCTGTGAGCTGTGTGGAGGCGGTCATCCTAGCATAGAGTGCCAGGCAGGTAATCAATTTAACCAATCCGTTGAAGCTGTTAATTTTGTAGGTAACAGGCCACACAATAATTCCTACTCGAATTACAACCAACCATGGAGGAACCACCCGAATTTGAGGTGGTCGAATCAAGAAAATGTGTTGAACCCTCAACCGCAGGCCGGGTTCACACAAAAGCCGAGTATGGAGGAATTGATGGCGAAGCTGATTTCATCAACAGAGGTGAGGATGCAGAATCAAGATGCATCAATCAAAAATTTGGAGGTGCAGATAGGGCAATTGGCCACGTTGATATCTGGGAGGACGCAAGGTACGCTCCCGAGTGATTCTGTAAAGAATCCGAAGGAGCCATCAAATTGAGAAGGCGAGGAGGTGACAGTCCAGCTTGGGACTATAAATTAAGAACTTCCGTTTTTCTTTCTTTCCTTGAGTCTTGTTTTTGATTTCTTGTTTTGGTGTGTTTTTGTTAGTGTGTTTGTTTTGAGTTTATCTGGGATTGAATTCGTGTGTTTTTAATGCAGGTGTGAAAGTAAGAGCAACAACGAGCTAGGCGAGGCAACCCGAGAGAAAGTGTTGAGAGAGAAATGAAAATCCTAAGTTCTGGAGTTGGCGATCGATCGAGACAAAATCTCGATCGATCGCCCGTTTTTTAAAAAATCTTGTGAAGTACTGCCTCGCTCGATCGATCGAGAATTTTTCCGATCGATCGAGCGAGCGGATTTTTTGAAAAAAAAGAGGCAGACGCAGCAGCCATAATTCATTCTTCTCCTCTCCAAAACAAAACCCTAGCCAATTTTTTTTAAAATCCTTTCATCAAATCTCAAATTTTGTTCATCAAATTTCGATTTACTTCAATTCTAAGAAGTAACATTCATTCTAATGAGATTTACATTGCAGATTTGAAGATTTGAAAGGAAAATTGGGTAGAAGCGCATAAAGAAGGGAATTCCAAGCCGAGGGCCACATTTGTCCAAGATCAAGTTTTTACGAGGTAATTGGTTTCCAATCATCCTAGATTTGAGCTTTTGGTGCTTTTTCGTGAATTTTATTAGAAGGGGATTGGAAAAGAATTTCAATTAGGAGGAAGTTGTGTGGTATTGAATTGTTCATCAAATTTCGATTTACTTCAATTCTAAGAAGTAACATTCATTCTAATGAGATTTACATTGCAGATTTGAAGATTTGAAAGGAAAATTGGGTAGAAGCGCATAAAGAAGGGAATTCCAAGCCGAGGGCCACATTTGTCCAAGATCAAGTTTTTACGAGGTAATTGGTTTCCAATCATCCTAGATTTGAGCTTTTGGTGCTTTTTCGTGAATTTTATTAGAAGGGGATTGGAAAAGAATTTCAATTAGGAGGAAGTTGTGTGGTATTGAAAGGTGTCGGATTACAGTGTTGTGGGGTGTTAATTGAATTGAATTGAAGTATTTGAGAATCTGTTGGCAAAGAAATGTCGTCCAGAAAGAGGTCAAAGCAGGCAGAAGCTTCCCAGAAGCAAAAGCAGGCAGAGGCCACTGTTTCTGAGCCAGTTTATGATGAACAGAAATTTCTAAATGCCAAGATTGCTGAGTTATACCCCATCTACCATAAGAAACCCCTGAGCCGTGAAAGGGGAATGATCTTAGATAAATTGGAGTGTCCTGTCATTAGGACAGCACGCCGAAAAGGGTGGTTCCAATTCATTCAAACACCGATTGATGCTGTGGTGCCACTGGTAAGGGAGTTCTATACAAATCTTCGAGCAGTTCAACCAGGGCACCGAGTAAGTGTTTATGTTCGAGGGAAAGATGTATTGGCGGATCGAGCCACAATCAATAATATCCACCAGATGCCATTCATTCACAACTGTGCATACCAATCTTTTAAGAGTAGCAGGATTGACTACGATGAGGTATTGACAGTCATTGGCAAGCCGGGAGTGGATTGGCAGAGGAATGATAAAGCAGAGCCACAGTTGGTTCTAAAGAAGAATTTGAAGCCAGAGGCCCAAGCATGGTTTTCATTTGTCGCCTCACGGGTCATGCCATCGACCCACACTTCTGAGGTGACAAAAGATAGAGCGGTCCTGGTTTATGCCATCCTCTCAGGGAAGGAAGTGGACTTCGGTGAGATCATTGCCGATCACATTGCTGAAATTGGAAGTAGCCCACCGACCTCCGCACTACCGTTTCCATCCACAATCACTGCTTTATGTCAGAGGAACGGAGTGACATGGGGGGAAGACGAGGAGCTACTCCCGCCGAAGACACCAATCATTGTAGCCGATCCTACGAACCGACGCAGACCTTCGGACAATACACAAGCTGGAGCATCATCCTCTGCTGCAGAGCATACACGAGTTACTTTGGATTCTCTTCATAGGGATCTCCAAAACATTCGCCTGGAGCAGCAGAGCATTCACAGCATGCAGCGGGACATTCATAGCATGCAGAGAGCATTGCAGATGGACCATGAGCAGGTAGCTCAGCGTCAGATGGAGTTCATGCACTATCAGAGTGCATGGAACACTGCCATGGCCCAGGGCTTCCCAGGTTTCCAGTTCCCGCCGGAGCCACACTTTGCACCTTACCAGCCACATGCACCTCCACCTTCCGAGTACCCACCATTTCCGCCATATCAGGGCGAGGAGCACCACTACCCAGTCCCCCCTCCGGAGCATGATGAGGATGACGATCAGTGACGATCGTCATCATGGTATGTGTCTTTACCTTGGCATTTATTTTTCTTGATCATTGAGGGCAATTCACATACTAAGTTTGGGGGGGTTTTTGAGTATTTGTACATAATCTTGCTTTTGCACATCCTGCTACTTGTTTTGTTTCCCTACCTTGCATGACTGCATGATGTTGAGACTAATTTGTCCTTGAGCATTACCAACAAAATTTTTTATGGATTGAGTTATTCTTGAGAATTGATGAATTGGACTTGCAATAGTAATACATGATGAAATTAATCCTCATCTAGATAGGAGCCATGAAAATGTTTAACTTGTTTGTATATATCCTTTGTTAACTATATGTCAAAACTGAGGAATAATTTGAGCACTTATTGAGTCATGATTGAGTGAAGTATGTATTGATTAAATTGAAAACTTGTGTTAACTATGATGAGTCTTGAGTATCTTAGAGAACTTTACAGTTTAGTTGAAAGCACTTTGAGGCGAAATTTATAATTAGGAACTAGACTTGGAGATGATTTAGGCGATCTTTGGACCGTTTGAGCCTTTCAAGCCTACCTGTTATATATTATTCCTTAGTGTCCCCTTTTGAGCCTTATTGAAAAAAGAATGGTATATGCATTGCATATGATTAGACCCCCATTCGACATTCTTGGCAACTCATTATACCCACCTTGGTTTGAGCCTAAAAGAAAATTTTTACCTACCCCTAGGAGAGTATAATGAATCTCATTCATTGCACAGAATTGTATATGCAAATGAGTTCAAAAGGAACAAAAGAATGAGCAAAGAAAAAGAAAAGATGTAGAGAAAAGCCTTGAAAAGAAAAATTCAAAATAAGACCCAAAGTGGCCAAGGCTAGAAAAAAGCTGAAGAGAAGCTCAAAAATAGTTGAACTGATTTTGTTATACTCTCTTCTTTGAATTCATCCTACCTTTCCTTTGAAGCCGACACCAAAAGGCCTAACGTTATAAGCTTTTAAGACCTTTTGATCCAAGTCTAGGGAACAATTACATTAGTGGAGAAGTGCTGGATAGTAAACTTGTAGAGTAATTTAAAGTAATCTTGACTAGGAGTTAATATGGCACATGTTGATTTTAAAGATATATATGTAACTCATGTTTGACAATAGCACACACGCACGTTCCGATGTTGCGATGCATTGTTTAACTTAGGAGAAAATGCTGCTGGTTAAATGTTGATTGAATCCTATTGATGTGTAAGTAGGATTTCTGAGCTGTTACATATGCTGCAAAGAAAATTCATGCTTAGTATCGAGTTTAACTTTCTTTTTGAGTTTATTGCTTGCTCGAGGACGATCAAGTCTAAGTTTGGGGGAGTTGATAGGCTTAGATTTTGAGTGTTTTTAACTGTGATTTCTTCCCATTTTCTGTACTTTTTCCTGGATGATATTATGCTTTTTGGTGTTTATTCATTTGTTTCAGGAAATTAGATCAGAAGTGGAAGAAATGAGCTAATGAGAAGATAACGGGCGAAATCGAGGCATAAAAGATGATGAAAATGTAGAAGATGGTTTCTTCAGATCTCGATCGATCGAGAGTTATTCTCGATCGATCGAGCCAGCCAGTAGCAAGACTCAGAATTTTCGAAGGCTCGATCGATCGGTAGAAATATCGATCGATCGAGCGAGGCAGTAACTTCAGCAACAATTTTTGAGAAATCTCGATCGATCGGTGGAAATTCCCGATCGATCGAGCGAGGCAGTAAGTTCCAAAAGCTGGCGTGAACAGTGCACCGATCGATCGGTGAAATTCTCGATCGATCGAGACGCGAGATCTGAAGATTTTATTTTCCTATTTTATCGAGATTTTTGGAGGGCTTTTTAAGGGAACTCTCTTCCACAGAATTAAAGGACGAATTTTGAGAGAAAATATCAGACTTTTTAGGTCAAGAGCAGCCGCCCTAGCCGCCGCCCAACGCCGGAAGAAGGAGATCCAATCTCCGTTCTTCGTCCAAAGTCGAGCCTATCCGTTCCGGAGTGCAAGGAAGGAACAAGAGAAGAAATCACGGTGCAACGCACGGATTCATCCATCGTTTATCGTATTTCTGAACTAAATTTATTTGATTTTCAATTTTCATTTGTTGTTTTTAAGGTCGAGAGACAAGAAAACTCATCTGTTATTGATTTGAATTAAAATTGGTTTATATTATTGAAGTTTTAGTTCGTTGTGTTTGATATTATTGATTCATTGATATTTGCGCGCATTGATATTTATTGTTCCTAAATTAATTGCATGTGTAGATCAGAGTCTAGCTATCTTTGATTGAATTTGAGGGTTACAGCCGAGATCGAGAGATAACGCTGTAACACGCTCCATTAATTTATGATGTATGTTACGATTGAGATCGAGAGATGATATCGCATACGTGAGAACTTGAAATCGAAAGATTTAGAGTTAATAGGTTTTGATAATTTAAGCAACTTTGAATTAGTAAATAGGTGCACGAGAGTGACTTGTTCTAATTTATTGTTAGTTTCGTTACAGCTCGAGAGAGTGTATCGAATAATCATAAAAACCTTTCACCTTTAAAATCAATTGGTTAATAAAGTGAGAATTCCATTGAATCATTAGAGATAACATAATTGAACGACGAACTTGGTAATTTTCTCGAGTCACTTACCTTTGCATTTCCGGAACCATTCTTGTCATTGTTTCTCGTTTAATTTTGTTCTTTAGTTTAATTTAGTGTTAGTTTATCAAACTCCTTTAATCGTAGGCTAAATATAATTTGATTGATCTTATTTGGTACTTATACGTTAGTCCCTGTGGATTCGACAACCTTTACTTAATTTTCACTATACTAAAACTTGACACCGTGCACTTGCGGTAGAATCGCTTCAACCCATACACTGAAAAATAATTGTTTAAAAACAAAAGCGATCAGCCTGCCATATAGGGCTTCAAATGGAGCCATCTGTATGCTAGCCTGGTAACTGTTATTATAAGAAAATTCTACCAAGGCTACCGAGTCCTGCCAAGAAGTGTCAAACTCCAGCACACATGCCCTAAACATATCTTCGAGCATCTGTATCGTACGCTCGGTCTGTCCGTCCGTCTGGGGATGATAGGCTGTGCTCAACCTCAACTCTGTACCTAGAGCTGACTGAAGACCCTCCCAGAAGTGAGATGTAAATCGCGGATCTCGATCAGACACAATCGAAACAGGGATCCCATGCAGTCTCACAACATCTCTAACATATAACTGTGCCATCCTCAAGTACGTGAAGGTCATACAGTAGGGAATGAAATGAGCACTCTTAGTCAATCTGTCGACGACTACCCATATAGCATCAAAACCCGAAACAGTCCTTGGTAAGTGGGTCACTGTGAGACCCCGTTATCTCAAACATACTAATAGGTGCAATTAAGAGAACTAAACATTCATATGCATAAATCAGAGTAGTAAGTCGTGTTGATTAACCTGAGCTTAAGAGATTACAGTACCAAAAGTTCAAAAAGGAATTTCACATATTCCTATGAAAAGGTACTACATTATAGTCTTACTCTACTACTTGTAGAAGCTATACAAAAAAATTCTCCAACATGCTAATCCTGTAGCACTCCTTATAGCTAAGCATATCAACCCCGACCCTGGTTCTCATCATCAAAAGCACCTACAAAGACAACCCCCAACAAATGAGCATACCGTGATTCATATTCAACACAATATGAATGTAAAGCGTAAATGCACAAATCATAAATACGAAGCACTTCCTGTATTTCCAAGCATTTACAACGCCCATTGGTTGTCCATGTACCATAACTCATAATAACACATTATATGAACATATGGTTTCATAAATAAATGTCATGACATATCTTTCCTTCTTAAATCCTTACTTCAATCCTGAGTCATTTATCATTAGTGTATTTCAATGCTTCTTACTTCTCCACGTAAGCGGAATTCTTCCTCGCTTCTTATGGAAATCCACGTAAGCGGAATTCTTCCTCGCTTCTTATGGAAGTTAGCGTAAGCATTAAAATCCTCACTAGGATAACCTTGACTCGTGAAATACACCTCTTATATTTCACAATATACATATGCAAAACGAAGCATATCAACATGTATCATATCATGATGCACTATCTTATGCATATCTGGCTTTACCTTGTGTTAAATAAATAAACACGTAATACATGTTACCGTTGGGATGTCCGTACGTCGCTTACGTACCTTTCCAAAATGTAGTGTGTTGTGGGACTCTATCCCCTGCGCTGTGTAGCTGTCTGTGAAGGCTCTACACCAGTGTACAACACAATATTAGATGTCTCATTACAATCCAATATCAAAAATTAAACAAAATATAACAATTTATATTTTTCAACATTCTGGGTCTCTCGATCGATCGGCCCCTCTTCTCGATCGATCGAGAAGACGCCTTCTTTCAAAGCCAAGGTTCTGCCTCGCTCGATCGATCGAGATTAAATTTCGATCGATCGAGATGCTCTGTTCGAGAAACACCCTTCCAGAATTCTCGAACACCTATTTTCATACCCTGAAATCTAGCATATAAAATACACCACATGCTTAAACAATTATGCTAGCAGCTACAATACACTACCCTGAGTGTATTCATATCAAATTTACACCGCAAATATAAATCCACATGCATAAACGTCATCCATTACACAAGTACTTAACCAAGATTCCCGAAAAACAGGGCATAAGGACCTTGCCTAGAATTTTCGAGCATACATCTTCACAACACTAAAACTACCACATAATTCGTAGTTCATGCTCAAACAAATATGCTGGTAATTTCACCAAACTACCATGTATGTATTCACATCAAAGGTTTACCAAAAACCCATCTAACATGCATGATATCACCTTCTCAATCACTCCCATTCCACATTTTTCCAGAAAAACAGGGCAATTATCTACCCAGATTTTCGAACACCCTTTTTCACATGCTTAAATCCTTAACATAAAACATGTAACATGCTCAAGGAAAAATACTGAGAGCTTCATAATAACACCATGTAAGCATTTAAATCGAAGGTTTTAAGAAACCTAAGCTAACATGCCATTTTTATACTACTCAAAAGCAAGAACTTAAACATGTTTAAATCGAAAACAGGGCATGGTTTCTCACCCTACTTTGCTCCGATTTTTGAGAGGCTTCCAAGGAATGAAAAAGGCAAGGCTCCTCACGATTTTGCTTAGCACGTGCTGGAGGTTATTTGGGAGAGAAAGCTCGAGATTTGGAAATGGAGGAGAAGGCTGAATGATTGTGCCAAGTGGGGTGATTAATCAGCCTTTGTACAGTTGATTGGTATGGGTTGGGGGGGGGGGGGGGGTGGTTGGGTGTTGGGTGTCATGATGTGTTATGTTTTGATCCCGGTATTTAGCACGATGTTTTAAAATATCCTCACATGATATTTATAGTATTTTCTCAATAAAATACTTCAATTCCTATTTAGACATGCTTCACCAAAACAAATAACACACACCCCAAATAAACATGCCACAACCCCAAAATCCCAACATATATCACATGCACCCTGAAATGTATCTTCTCAATAATTCAACCCCATGAATTAACACCAAAAATCATCATAATTTAAATAAATGATTAAAATCACCTAATCATTTCGGGGATATCACAGTCACGAAATCCATAGACACGTGCTGCCACTTCCACTCGGGTATCTCCAAACTCCTTAGCTCACCTCCAGGCCTCTGCCTCTCAGCCTTCACTTGCTGACAAATCAAGCAGCGCTTGACGAATGAAGTAACATCCTATTTCATTCGCCTCCACCAGAACTGGCTGCATAAATCCTTATACATCTTCTTCCCGCCCGGGTGGATACTCATCCTGCTGCAATGAGCTCGCTGTAATATACCTGTCGCAACTCGGGTGTATCTGGAACCACCCATCTGTCGCCAAGCCTCAGGGAACCGTCCTCAGCCACTCTAAATCTCGATGGCTGACCTGAATGAACCACTGACATCCATCTCTGAACCTCTGCGTAGGTCCCCTGAGCCTTCCTGATGTGATCATAAATAACAGGCTCAGCTAACAAGGTCAAAACCTGTACCGGTGAAGCAGACACATCATAATCAAATCCCAAATGGCAGTAGGAGCCCAACATAGCTGATAGACACATGGCATCCTCTGCTGTGCTCCTCACCTTCCGACTCAAAGCGTCGGCTGTCAAGTTTGCTTTCCCCGGGTGGTATTCGATTTCACAATCATAATCCTTCAGTAGATCCATCCATCTCCTCTGTCTCATATTCAGCTCAGTCTGTGTAAACAAGAACTTCAGGCTCTTGTGATCAGTGAAGATGGTAAATGAGGTACCATACAAGTAGTGTCGCCATATCTTCAAGGAGACACTATAGCTGCTAATTCCAGATCATGGACTGGATACCTCGTCTCGTGTGGCTTCAACTGTCTAGAAGCATAATCCACTACATGTCTGTCCTGCATCAGTACGCATCCTAGGCCCTGTAGTGATGCGTCAGTATAAAGAACAAATCCTTTGTTCTCCATGGGAATCACCAAAACTGGTGCAGTAGTCAGTCTGTGCTTTAATTCCCGGAAACTCTGCTCACAAGCCTCTGACCAACAGAATGGGACTCCCTTCTGAGTCAGCTGTGTAAGTGGTTTGGCGATCTTTGAGAAACCCTCGACGAAACGTCGATAATAGCCAGCCAACCCAAGAAAACTTCGAATCTCACTGACTGAAGTAGGGGCGGACCAATCCATAACTGCCTCAATCTTCCTGGGATCTACTGATATCCCCTCTCGAGAGAAAATGTGACCCAAGAATGATACACTGCTCAGCCAAAACTCACACTTGCTGAGTTTGGCGTACAACTGGTGATCTCTGAGGATCTGTAGTACTGTCCTCAAATGATTGGCATGCTCCTCCTCACTCCTTGAGTAGACAAGGATGTCATCAATGAACACGATCACGAACTGATCGAGGTACTCTTGAAATACTCTGTTCATCAAACTCATAAAAACTGCAGGTGCATTTGTCACACCGAAAGGCATCACCAAGAACTCATAGGGTCCATACCGAGTTCTAAAAGCTGTCTTCTGGACATCATCAGCCCTAACCCGCACTTGGTGATAGCCTGACCTCAAATCTATCTTTGAGTAAACCTCTGTACCCTAAAGCTGATCGAATAGATCATCAATCCTCGGAAGTGTATACCTGTTCTTCACTGTGGCCTTGTTCAGTTACCTATAGTCAATGCACAGACGCATTGGACCATCCTTCTTTTTCACGAACAAGACTGGTGCACCCCAAGGCGATACACTAGGACGAATGTATCCCTTGTCGAGGAGCTCCTGTAACTGTACTTTCAGCTCTCTCAGCTCTGCCGGTGCCATCCTATATGGGGCACGAGAAATGGCTGATGTCCCCGGCAGTAGCTCAATGGCAAACTCCACATCTCTGATCGGCGAAACCCTGGAATCTCATCCGGGAATACATCAATGAACTCCGCCACAACCGGAATGTCCTCGGCTCTCACTTCCTTCTCTTCTGATGCATCCACGTCATAAATAAGGTAGCCCGTGTGGCCACGTTCCAATAACCGCGACATCTTAACCGTTGAGATCACTGGAATCTTTGGACGAGAGCCGTCCCCATAAAAGGTCCATTGGAACCCCTGATCAGACAGAAAACGTACCATCCTCTATCGGCAATCTACCACAGCTCGGTATCTGTTCAACACATCAATGCCGACGATGCAATCAAAATCTGCCATCTCTAACTGAATCAGATCGGCCCTCAGATCATTGCCCTCAAAATAAATGAGGCAATCAGATAACAGTCGGTCTGCAGTCGCATACTTTCCCGTGGGTGTCGAGACCATGAGAGGCGTGGGTAACAAAGACGAGCACAAGAGGTGTCTCTCCACAAAAGCAGCAGATACAAAAGAATGGGAATCACCTGTATCTATCAATATAAGTGCAGGGTACGTAAATAAATGGCACGTACCAGTAATGACCTCCTCCGGGGCTGCCTCAGCCTGCTCCCAAGTCAGTACATACACCTGCCCCTGCGGCGGTCCTGCCGCCTGACCTCCCTGTGGTCGAGGTGCGAACTGCTGTCTCTGTGGTGCTGTCCTAGCGTCAAATCTTGGCCTATTCGGCCCTGAGTCTGCCTGACCTGCCCGATTGGGGCAATTCCGAGCTAGGTGGCCCACCCTGCCACAAACATAACAACCTCGGCAGTCACGTGACAAGTGAAATCCTCCACAGCGGTCACACATTTCCCCTCCTGCCTTACTCCCCTGTGTGGGTCCCCGATTGTTTTGCTTCTGACCCTGAGACTTCTTCCCACCAAATCTGGAAGATGATGAGGCCCCACGAGCCTTGAACTGATCCCCTCGTGGCCTCAGATTATCAGCAACAGGCCTCTATGGTGGTACGAAAGGGGGTACAACGTCCTTGTACGCGCCCACTGCAATCTCTGCCAACTCTGCCCTAATCAGGCCATCATCAAATAAGCTGGGGTTGTTGGAGACAACCCGATCAAATAGCTCTGGTCTCAGTCCCTTCAGAAAATTTCTCATCCTGGCATGACTGCTGACAGCAATATGAGGTACATACCTCAGCAGTGAGGAATACTGCATAGCGTAGTCTAACACTGACAGGCTGCCCTGCTTCAAATTATTGAACTCATCTTCCTTTAATTGTCTGGCAGCTGCAGAAAAGTACCAGTTAAGGAACCGGGTCCTGAATACAGTCCAATCAACCGTCATACACTGAGCTCTCAGCTCCATGACTATTGTCTTCCACCACATGGAAGACTTCTTCGCTAACTGGAACTCTGCCAACCTCAGCCAGGCAGTCCGTGCACAGGGTGCCGATACTAATATATGTTCCAGTCTCTCAAGCCATTCCTCGGCTGCTTCCCCAGTCTCAGTCCCTTCAAATAGCGGTGGATGATAGCTCAAGAACTGGGTCAGACTTATCTCCCCTGGTAGCAGTATCTGCGCAATAGGCTCCAAGCCTACAGCAGGTGGCGGTAAAGGATTCGTCTGAGCAATACTAGCGTTCATACTGCCCATATCCCCTACCTCTTCATTGAGGTTCTCCGGGTTAATAGCCGCCATGCTGCAACACAAGAGTTAACAACAATACCAAAAGCAGTTCATAATATAAGCCGTTAGATAACAAGAGTATCATATTCAAAAGCATGTTAGTATAACACTTATACAAAAATATGCATCACATGCATAACATGCCCAACGATGAATACCTAGCCAACTTGTCTCTAAAGGCTACCCTTCACTCTTCCCTGGTTATCTAACCTGGCTCTGATACCACTAAATGTGAGACCCCGTTATCAAATCAAGATACTAAGGTGCAATTAAGAGAACATAATCATTCTTGTGTATATATCAGAGTAATAAGTCGTGTTGAATTAACCTGAGCTTAAGAGATTACAGTACCAAAGGTTCAAAAAGGAATTTCACAATTTCCTACAAAAGGTACTACATTATAGTCTTACTCTACTTCTTGTAGAAGCTATACAAAAGAATTCTCTAATATGCTAATCCTGTAGCACTCCTTACAGCTCAGCATTTCAACCCCGACCCTGGTCCTCATCATCAAAAGAACCTACAAAGACAACCCCCAACACATGAGCATATCATAATTCATATTCAATATAATATGAATGTAAGACGTAAATGCATAATCATAGATACAAAACACTTCATGTATTCCCATCGCATTTACAACGCCTATTGGTTGTCCCTGTACCATAATTCATAATCAAAACACTATATGAACATATGGCTTCATAAATAAATGTCATGACATATCATCTCTCTTTCTTGAGTCAGTCATCATTAGTTATTTTAATGCTTCTTCGCTTCATAATCTCAAAACAAGCGGTATCTCATCCTCGCTTCTTCATACTAGCGATATCTCATCCTCGCTCAGTATGGTATACCCCGCCTCCATGTGCAAGCGAGCCTCCCCCCTCCCGCTCCACATTTTTAGCGGTAAAGCGTAAGCATTAAAATCTTCACTGTGATCACCCATGACTCGTGGAATACACCTCTTTTATTCCACATCACAATATGCAATCACAATGCATAATAACATGTATCATACTCTTAATGCATCACATTGCATTCATCATGTGTCAAATAGACAAACATAAAGTACATGTTACCATTGGGATGCCCGTACGTGGCTTACGTACCTTTCCAAAATGTAGTGTGTTGTGGGACTCTATCCCCTGCGCTGTGTAGCTGTCTGTGAAGGCTCTAAACCAGTGTACAACACAATATTAGATGTCTCATTACAATCCAATATCAAAAATTTAAACAAAATGTAACAATTTATATTTTTCAACATTCTGGGTCTCTCGATCGATCGGCCCCTCTTTTCGATCGATTGAGAAGACGCCTTCTTTTAAAGCCAATGTTCTGCCTCGCTCGATCAATCGAGATGGAATTTTCGATCGATCGAGATGCTCTGTTTCGAGAAACACAATTCCAGAATTCTCAAACACTTATTTCCATACCCTTTAATCTAGCATATAAGATACACCACATGCTTAAACAATTATGCTAGCGGCTACAATACACTACCCTGAGTGTATTCATATCAAGATCGTACCCCAAACTCAAACCCACATGCATTAAAATTGCCCATTTACATCAGTACTCAACCAACCTTTCCGGAAACAGGGCAACATATTTAATTTCCAGATTTCTTGAGCACCTCATTTCATGCTATTAAAACTACAACATATAACATAAAACATGCTCGAACAAAAATGCCATGGGCTTCACAAAATTACCATGTATGTACTCAAATCAAAGGTTTACCAAAATCCTATCTAACATGCATGATAACACCTTCACAATATCACTCCCATCCCATATCTTCCAGAAAAACAGGGCATACCTCTAACCAGATTTTCGAACACCATATTTTACATGCTTAAATCCTTCACATAAACATGTAACATGCTCAAGGAAAAATACTGAGAGCTTCATAATAACACCATGTAAGCATTTAAATCGAAGGTTTTAAGAAACCTAAGCTAACATGCCATTTTCACACCACTTAAAAACAAGAACTTAATCAATCTTAAATCAAAAACAGAGCATGGTTTCTCACCCTACTTTGCTCCGATTTTTGGGAGGCTTCCAAGCAATGAAAATGGAAGGGCTCCACACGATTTTGCTTAGCAGATGCTGGAGGTTATTTGGGAGAGAAGGGTCGAGATTTGGAATGGAGGAGAAGGGTTGAATGATTGTGCCAAGTGGGGTGGAAAGTCAGCCTTTGGCTGTGTCATCAGCATGGGTTGGGGGGGGGGGGGGTGTGGGGGTGGTTGGGTGTTGGGTGGTATGATGTGTTATGTTTTGGTCCCGGTATTTAGCACGATGTATTAAAATATCCTCACATGATATTTATAGTATTTTCTCAAAAAAAAATACTTCAATTCTCATTTAAACATGCTTCACCAAAACAATAACACACACCCCAAATAAACATGCCACAACCCCAAAATCCCAACATATATCACATGCACCCTGAAATGTATCTCCTAAATAATATTAATTCAATCCCATGAATTAACACCAAAATCATCATAATTTAATTAATGATTAAAATCACATAATCATTTCGGGGATATCACAGGAACACTTTGAACTCTAATGCAAATTGTGCTTTGACATGGTATTTAAATATATTGAGCACGATATTGTCATGACTTGTGAAGTGTGCATAGCTTAATGAAGATTGTGTGAATTTTGTGATAGTCTTAAGAAGCCTCTAATACATGCTTGAACTTAATTACATGCTCTTTGAGGCTTATGTCTAGACTACTTGCCAACATGAAAGTGATATAGGTGATCTTTGATGCGTTTGAGCCTTTCAAGCCTACCATGTAAAGAAAATCAATCACTAGTACCCTTTTCGAGCTTTAATGCAAAAGAATGGTTGTATGCTAAGCATACAAACGACCCCCATTCGACATTCTTTGACTAGCTTATCATCCTTCCCTAATGAGCCTAAATATGATTTTAATCCATACCTTTGAAGGGTGTATGATGTGTTTCATTCACATGCACTTATGTATTCAGTGATTCAAATATTTGTGAGCTTCATTATCAAAAGAATGAAATGCATGAAAGAAAATGGATGCCTTGAGAAAATAGATAAAAACATGACTCCAAGGGGAGCCAAGGCACAAAAGAGACAAAAATTGATTAAACCTTGAAAAAACAAGGTTGGAAAAAGTCATGCAATGAGAGAAGTTTAAATTGTGCATAAACACCATACTCTCTTGTTTGATGCATCTTTACCCTTTCTTTCATAAGCCAATACATAGGCCAAGCTACAAGATAATAAAGACCTACTTGATTTGTGTTTGCAAAGTAGCTAAGATAGTGGAGAAGAGTGTGCAAGTGAGCTTATACTTGTGTTAGTGTATGACTTAAGCTATTGTGGGCTTTGCATGTATTGGATCTATAACTTGTACATGACACTTGTTTATGACCACACACGCACGTTCACTGCTTTGTTGGGTACGAAATGTTTACGGATTGAACTTTTTCCACTATTAACTTCGTCGTTCATTACTATGCATGTTTATAATTGTTGAGGCATAAAAGTGAAGACAAGTTAGTTTGTAAAGTTGACCGAAAACTAAGAATTACTTTTTAATCTTGATAATCTAGTGATTTGCTTGCTTTAGTTTAATTAAGTTATAGTTAAGAATTTCGAAAAACACTACTTAGTTTTTTCGTTAACACAAAGAATACCATTCTTCGTGGGATCGATCCCTACTTTCACTACTACATTAGTTTTATAAAAAGTGGGGTTAATTTGGGCGTACACGCTAAACGCACACCAATACTCTCTCGAGCTATATTAAATCTAACATATAATTGCAACAAGTAACTCTCGTTCACTTAATTAACAATTCGATATTAACCTTTATGAAAACCACTAACCTTAGATTAAATAACATAAAGCTATCACTTGTATGTGATTTTATCTTTCGATCTAATCTTTAACATAAGACATGAATTACTATGTCGTATTATAATTTTATCTTTTGATCTCAATTATAATAAATTATCATTCAAAGGGGATCAATTCTTCAAAAGCATGAAGAACAATAAAGCATGCTCATAGAGGATGTATGGATTCAATCACAATATCAATAGGAAAAACTATGTTTAGGATATCTCTCAATCATAAAAACACAAGAAATCCAATATTCATTCAAAACTAAAATAGAAAAGTAAAAGCAAACTCACAAGTCGAGTTCGTTCGTTGATTCTCGATCCTTCCTCGCTTCTTTCTCGATCGTGCTCCTCAATTATCTTGTTGGCTTGTTCCAATTCCTAGGATGCGTTGAAGGATGCAGGTGGATGATGGTGATATGGAGGATGATGTGATGAAGGTTATTCCGAGGTTGTAAAGTATGAGCTAAGACCCCTAATTTCGTCCAAAACAATCCATATATAGTGGTAGAGGAGTTTTGAAAAACTTGGACACAAAATAACCAAGAAGGAAATAAAATCTTGATTTTTTCTGGTTTGGTGATCGATCGACATCCTGCCGATCGATTGCCAAAACATACTGTTTTTTATTTTTCAAAATCTACACACTGGCGATCGACCGCCCTCAATTGTTGATTGATCACGAGAATCTTCTGAACCACGGCGACCGATCGCCCTGAATTGCCGATCGATCGCGACTCCTGAAATTCAATATTTGCGATTTCGTCATTTCTTCAATGTGTTTGCTCGGTTTGGTCATTTTTCATCATTTTAGCTTATTTCCTCCACTTTTATGCTTTTGGACATAGATTCCTGAAATATACAAATATATACCAAAATACGTAATATTGTCCAGGAATCACTACAAAAGCGCCCCTAATATACTAGCAAATTAAGTGTAAAAATCACACTTATCAACTCTCCCAAACTTATCACTTGATCGTCCTCAATTAAGCATTAAAATCAAATGGTAGAATTCATTCTCGATACTCGAGACTAATTAATTCATGACGTGCATTATTCTCAGAAATCTCATACACACATACAAAAGTTGACAATACATGTTTTCTCTTAAATCAAGTAACACATCTCAAAATTGGAACGTGCGTGTGTGCTATTGTCAATCTCAAGTTTCATGCATATATTCAAGATCAAATCATGCTAATCAAATCAAATTCAAGATTATCGTCAAGCATCCCATATGCCTATTTTCAAACAACTTCTTCACTAATGATAGTTACTCCCTATACTTGGATCAAAAGGTCTTTTTAAGCTTGTAATGGTTGGCCTTTGGTGTCGGTTACAACGAAAAGATAGGATAAGCGCAAGAAGAGAGTATAATCATATACAGTTCAAATTTTTCGCACATATTGAGCTTTTCTCCTTTTTCTAGCCTTGGCCACTTTGGGTCTTATATATATGATTTTTCTCAAAGCTCTTTCTTTACATCTTTTTTTCCCTCATTCATCAATATTTTTTTCAATAATAAGCTCATTAAGATATAACAGTGTAAGTGCATCGAATGAGATTCATATACTCTCTTAGGGTAATGATAAAAAAATTCATTTAGGCTCGTAAGGGTAGATATAATGAGTTTGCCAAGAATGTCGAATGAGGGTTTAATTGTATGTTAAACATACACCATTCTTTTTCAATAAAACTCAAAATGGGACACTAGAGATTAATGTAGACAAGGTAGGCTTGAAAGGTTCAAACGTCAAAGATCGCCTAATCATTTCCAAGTCAAGTTTGTAACTATAAAATTTCACCTCAAAGTGTCATCATCAAATAGGTTCTAGGATAACTCTAAGATGCTCAAGACAAATCATCGAGTTCACAATAATTATCACTATTCAAAAGATATTCATGTACATGTCCAATAACCATCAAAATTCGAGTTCAAATGCATAGTGAGATCAAAATCCTCATTGTGATGTTAAACCTTGGAATTGGGTTTTTAGTGGGATCTGCGGTCTGGGGTGCTTTGTTTTGGGGCTAGTAATGGAATTTGAGATTGAGAGGTAATTAAATTGAACACAAATGATTTTTAATGAGTCATGATGTATTTGTGGAGGACTCGGGATTTTTGAGCCTTGGTACTATATATACCAAGTGGACTCGGTGTTCAGTCATTGCACGAACTTTCTCCTCTCTCTCTCCTCTCTCTCGCGCCCCCCTTCTTCCCCAAACCCTTCTCTTTTCTGCCATGGAGGAAAATCTTTGGAGACTCGACTTGGGAGCCGGATTTCTCGAAGATAATTGGGTAATGTTCTTCCCCTAGCTTTTATCTTCGTGTTGGTAGTAATTTTGCTGAATTTGGTTTTAGTTTTGAGTTGTGGAAAAATTTGTACATTTTGGAAAAATCTTGGTTCTTTTTTTGAAATGTGTTTTAATCCTTGTTGAGTGTCCTAGGGTGTTTATTTGTGGTTAAAATCGAGTTGGAGGAGTCGTGGTTGGATTTTTTGAGGTTTTGGAAGCTTTTAAAAATGGTGTTTTTCGGGTTTGTGCAGCTACCGATCGATCGGTAGCATCTTACCGATTGATCGGTGCAACTGTGTAGCGATGGGTAAAATTCTGATGTTTTGCCGATCGATCGGTGGCACCTAGCGATCGATCGGTAGAGGCGAGCGATCGATCGGTAGATGTTACCGATCGATAGTTGCAATGCCGTAGCCAAAATGCAATTTTTGGGTTTTTAACGATCGATCGGTAAGTCGGAGATTTTGGAAAATTATTTTGTGTCGTGGTTTCGAAATATGCTTCGCCTGAGGTCTTTTAAAATGGTTAATCGTCATGGATTGACGATATAATTAGGGATTGTGAACGTACTTGAGCACGTGGTTGCATGATCATAAATAATTGTGAGTTATTTTATGTGAACGCATAATTCATCGGGTCACATGACTAAGGCAAGGTTTGATTCAGACTGCGGAATTAAAAGGTACGTATAACGTACGAGCATAACCTTATATCTTATCGCAATTGTTGAATGCATGGTATATTGTAAATGCAATAAATGGATATGTATTGTGAACTATATGGTGCCGCTATGAAGCGAGCAATGATTGAGATGTTGTCGCTATGGAGCGAACATCGGTTATGATCGCCGCTGCTACTGAGCAAGCGATGCAATGGGATTGTGGAACTATTATTAGATACGTGTGATATCTATAAACATTGTAAATGACTGAATTTTTATTAATTATGGAAATTGGCAATTAGTGAACGGATTGAGTTAATCAATAAAATGATTAACTGGATTTTGGGAATTTGATGGTTTCGGTTATTTTGAGAACAGGAACAACACAGGGAATCCCGTATGAGGACGACACTATTCATGGAGTGTCTTTAAAATTCACCGCTTACATTCTTTAAATTATGTAATGTGATATTGTGATTATTGGATTGGTGGTATTGGTATGATCACCCAGTGTGGGGGTTGTCTCTGTTGGGGCAGGTGGAACAGGTACAGCGGTAGCTCCGGAGTTGAGATCGAGCTATGGATGGGAGGTACTTCTAGGATTGAGGTACTAGTGCCGGTATTGAGTATGGTACTTTATACATTAAATACACATTCACTCATTTAATCCTCGCATGTGAGCACTACTATATGTGTATCTGGTTTGTATAAGTAGGCAAGGGCCTTCCTCTCTGCATTCTTGTGTTGCATGCAATTAATTAAGGAATTGCAAAATGAATTGAGAACATGCTAGCGTATTAGAAGGGTGCATGCTATGTAAGTGGACTTGGTTGAGGGAAATTGGACATTACATGGATTAATGCAAGAAATTTTATTGTTGGTATATTATGCTATGGTAGCATGTGGTTTTCCCATGATTACATGATTGTATGCACTAAATACATGGGTTAATGCACTAATAGCGGGTTAAGGGCACGAGGTCCTTACACGTCTCCTCCTCTTGGTAGCTCATTGAAATGGTTTCCACAAGGATTGCTAATTGCTGCTCTAGGTGACATATAGAATTGGTCTGGTTTTCTAAACGTTGCTCAGTTGATGCCATGAATCTAAGTAACATATCCTCTAATTGAGCCCTTACTTCTGCATAACTATCTCTCTTCTCTCCAAGATGCTCGAATGGTTGGTTTATAAGATGAGGGTAGTGAGGCTCCGGTGGATATTGGTGACTCCAACCTTGTAGTGAAGGATCACAGTGCCAGTGGTAATCGAAGTCCGCCATATCATTGAACAAGTGCAATACTGTAAGACCCCATATCCCTTACAGATATTATTATTAAAAGTCGTGGAAAAAATTTGAAATTTCTTAAAGATCATTTCTCAATACAAATGTAAGTTTCCACAATCAAAATAAGGCTTCGTTTAAGTACAGAGTGTTTATGACTTTACGTGAGTATCAGGAAAAGTATTATACAGCTTGTACAATATAACAAAATGCTACTCAAAATATGACTAACATAACTAATATGTTTCTAGTCATGATCCGTAGCTCCAACCGGTCTTCTGATATACTCTAAGCATAACACTCGATCAATCCCATGTCCTTCAAAAGTCTACCCCCAAAATATGATCCTACAGGACAACATCCATACAGGGTGAGCACAAACATCATATTCATAATCGTAATGAATAACAATACATAACTAAACAGTAAGTTATAGAATACTCCCTGTACACAACGGATCTACGCACGATCCTTCGGATTATCCCTGTTCTCAACATTTAATATTCTCGCAAAATATAAGCTCTTATCTATACTCGTAATAATACTCATATCAATATCAATACACATATCGATATACTCATTGCCATAATAATAGCGGTCCAATAATACTCATCGCTATAATAATAGCGGTCCAATAATACTCATCGCTATCATAACAACGGTCCAATAATACCCATCGCTATAATAATAGCAGTCAAAATAATCATCGCTATAATAATAGCGGTCCAATAATACTCATCCCTAGAATAATAGCGGTCCAATAATATTCCATAACATTCATCTCAATGTCACCAAAATATAGCTTACACATTTAAGCATGTCCCAACAATAACATTATGCTCGTACGCCACTACGTACTACCTCCCCTCTGTCCAGAGGTCTGCGCAGGCTCTACATGAATTTAACAATACAAGAAGAAATTCATTAATAAAGCCTTTAAATCAATTTAGTTCATTTTCTTCATGCATCACTTATGCTCAATCACATCTTCTCAAATTCAAGTAATCATCAATAGAGTATTACAATCAATAATAAACACCATGATTTAATTCTGAAATCACATTTTATTTTTCAAAATTCTATCCTCGGCGATAGATCGCCCCTGCCTCGCGATCGATCGCCACCTTAAAATCTTTTTAGGCAGATTATATACGCGATCGATCGCGACAAACCACCGATCGATCGCCAATAAAAGTTTTTCGTGCAAACACTTTTGCGATCGATCACTATAATTCAGTGATCGATCGCTGATTCACAAAATTTGTTGCCAAAGTCTACTGGTTACTCGCGATCGATCGGTGCCATTCTCGCGATCGATCGCGAGCCCTGAAACACAAAAATATCACCATTTTTCATACCATCAAACCTTCCTTAACCCAACACTCTTCAATTCAAAATCATCCCCAACCAACACAAGTTCAAACAAGATACGATCAACTCAAACTAACTCCAAAATGGTATGTAAACACATCAAAAGCTACTTGATGAACAAACCCAAGGAACTCTACACTAACAAGGTTTCTTTAAAGGTAACTTAAAGTAAACATACATAACCTTCAACCAACTAAAACAAAATACCATCTAAACACAAAAATAGCTTACCACCAAGGTTTTCTTTGAAGAAACAAGTTATTAAAATTTTGAGATTAAAGTAAAGGAAGGAGGCGTTGAGTATGGAGGAGGAAGAAAGGTGAATGTGTGGTGGTGTTTGAACACCAAAAGTCAACCAAGTAAATATCAAGAAGAATTTGCATTTAAACCCTTCCCAACAATATCATTAAATAAAAAGGTCCCCAACCCATAACTATTTACAAAAGTATACTTGAAATAATTGCACTTGCATCCTTGGCTCAAACTCGATTATTAAATTGCGAAGTCAGTCTCAATTCTCGCATAACACAGCTAATTCAATTAAATATCATGAAAAAGAGAATCGAGCATCACAAATACACTGTCTCCATCTCTATCAAACTGGGGACCACCGGTTGCCAAAGCTCCTTTCACTATCCATCCTTTTATTTCCAAACCTAATCCATTGTAGAAACATTGCAAAAGAGTATAGTTCGAAAGTCACGATACCGGAATGTGTTTGCTAAGTTGTTGAATCTCTCCCAAGCTGCATAGAACGGCTCGGAACATTGTTGGGAAAAGCTTGTGAAAGCTTGTTGATGTAGCATCTCCAAGTACCTCATAAGAAAAACCAAAATAAAGCACTTAATTTTTTTTTTCCGAATTAAATATTTAAAAAAATGGTTAAATTACAGTAAAAGAATCTCGTATGATATTACTCAAGTTAGTCCCCGGCAACAGCGCCAAAAACTTGATCGCGCTTTTCTTTAGCAAATAAATATTAAGCGGTGCATGATATAAATCAAAAACACAAATCGACCGCAAGCGTACGATGTCAAGTTTTAATATAGTATTCGTAAGTACGAGTGTCGAACCTTGGAATAACAACAAAGTACCAAATAAGATTTCTTTAAACTATATTTAACATACGATAATTAATTAATAAGTTAACAAATTACTAAATTAAATTACTCTAATCCAACCAAAACATTCGATGATCACGAGAAAAGTCCACAAGAAGGAATTATCAAGACAATGATTCACCTAACCAACCCTTACAATTCTTTTCTCCATACATCTCTACGGTGACGGGTTTTCCGAATTTATTCAATATACTCTCTCGAGCTATATTAAATCTAACATCAAATTGCAACAAGTAACTCTTGTTCACTTAATTAACAATTCGATATTGAATGAACCTTTATGAAAACCACTAACCTTAGATTAAACAACCTAAAGCTATCACTCGTATGCGATTTTATCTTTTGATATAATCTTTAACACACGGCATGAATTACTATGTCGTATTATAATTTTATCTTTCGATCTCAATTATAATAAATTATTATTCAAAGGGGATCAATCCTTCAAAAGCATGAAGAATAATAAAACATGCACATAGAAGATGTATGAATTCATCAATAGGAAAAACTATGCTTAAGGTATCTCTCAATCATCAAAAACACAATAAATAATATATTCATTCAAAACTAAAATAGAAAAGTAAAAGCAAACTCCCAAGTCGACTTTGTTCGTTGATTCTCGACTCTTCCTCGCTTCTTTCTCGATCGTGCTCCTCGATTATATTGTTGGCTTGTTCCAATTCCTAGGATAGTTGAAGGATGGAGGTGGATGATGGTGATATGGAGGATGGTATGATGGATACTATTCCTAGGTTGTAAAGTATGAGCCAAAGACCCCTAATTTCATCCAAAACAATCCATATATAGTGATAGGAGTTTTGCAAAACTTGGACACAAAATAACCAAGAAGGAAATAAAATCTCGATTTTTTCGGGTTTGGCGATCTATCGCGACATCCTGCCGATCGATTGCCAAAAAAATACTATTTTATATTTCAAAATCTCCACACTGGCGATCGATAGTCCTGAATTGCCGATTGTTCGCGACTCCTGAAATTCAATATTTACGATTTCGTCCTTTCTTCAACGTGTTTGCTCGGTTTGGTCATTTTTCATCATTTTTAGCTTATTTCCTCAACTTTTATGCATTTGGACATAGATTCCTGAATTATACAAATATATACCAAAATGTGTAATATTGTCCAGGAATCACTACAAAAGCGCCCCTAATCTCCTAACAAATTAAGTGTAAAAATAATTGTTATCACATGTATACCAAGATGCAAACTCGAAAATATATATAACATTATATTCAAATTCATACATTTCTTGGGCCCCTTGACCAACCTACTATGCATCGGAACAGGGCTCTGAAAAATATAAATAGGCACACAACCAAAAGGATTGATACAGTCGAATGGACCATCCTCCCGAGACCTCCAAAGGCACATCCCTATCAACCTCCGAGATCACTCAAGAAGTATCCCACCCGCGTCCTCAATCAAAAGAGTACAAGTCGAGTGAACCATCCCCACGTGATTAACAAGGGCACATACCTATCAACCCTCGTAATCCTCCGAAGAGTATCCCACCCGCGGCACTCAACATATTATATAAGTCTGCCTCACAAATCTTGGTTCCCTAGTAGTGGACAACAAAATCTTCCTTTTACTCAAAATCATGTCGTGCAAGCCAGACATCAAATATACTCATAAATTATGCATGCACATGCACGTGCAAATGCAGATGAATAACCAATGCAATGAAGCAACGATTATTTATTTCCCCAACAACTAAAAATTTTATACTTCAAATAGTACATAAGATAATTAACTGCGCATTTTTTCAAGCACCAACATCACAAATAATATAACAAGAAATACTATGTTCATGCATTGTAGTTGCAGATGGATTTTTACTTACCTTTTTCACTAGCTGGTATTCCTCGATTCCTAGATAGCGGGTAGTCAATCTACACAATCCAAATAGTTATTTCAACTACTAATGCATCAATTTTTGTCACTTTTAAGCAATTTTGTTCCATCCTAATGCTATTAAACCGTTATACCATTATTTAGAATCCTAGTAACTCATTTGTATAAATCAATTAATTTAAATTTATTGAATTCTTGGATTTTCAAACAAATCAAAATTCGTATAAAATTGAAATTACAACATAATCTCAAAATTTTTATCAAATATTGTTTATCATCGTCTAATCTATCATATATACTTATTTCATCATTTTCTAGCAATACTAGAAATTTAGCCTTTTCATAAATGCAAGAAAACCAAAGAGAAAACTACCTCAAATTGAAGCTGAAGACTCGGGGATTCTGAATATATAATTTTTTTGAAGTTTCGATATCGTTACAGAGTTCGAAAATTGTCAAAAGTGTGAAACCCCCTTTTTTTTCTCTTTTCTCACGAGTTCTGTATGTGTCGTGTGTATAATGTGTGTTTTGTGTGTGTAAACAAGCTAGTGTCCATATATAATTGTCATATGTTAAGTCGGTCAAAGTGCAGAATTTTTAATTATTATTATTTTATTTGATTAATTAATGATTTATTTATTTTGGGCTTTACTTGATACATGAATTCGGGTGTCAAAACAGCCTAATTTGCAAACTTGTTATGAATAAAAATTGTAGATCCATGTCTTATCTTTAATTTGGCTTTGAAATCACTTGATTATGATATTGGACGAGAAAATTTTGTCCAATCTAACAAGACATGTAAATGCAAAATTTTTTGTACGTGATACACTTCAAAGTTAATTTTCTTCTTCTTCCGGTAGAATCCGGTAAAAACTCAAAACATGAAAGTAGTAGCCCTAGGAGTCATCTTTTTAAGCCATTATACTAGAATTCGTGACGGTCTAACAAACATGTAAAACATATATTCAATTCTTAGCCTCGGGTATTACAACCACCTTCGTTGAAGCATAAAACTCCTGTAGATCTTCTTTGTAGAACAATGGAGTCAGGCTTAACATAACTAGTAGCCCTGAACTTTCCAAACATCCCTGAATTTTCTAGACATCTGAAAATGCTTATCATTCCTTCATCAGTGTTGGTGAAGACTGATTTGACATCCATGTGGACAGCGGTTAATGACGAAACTTGGTTGGCTGGTCTTCAACATGATGAATTTTGAAATGCTTAGAAAACACGAAGTCTGAAAAATAATTTGCATTGAACGGAAGTTAGCGCAGTAAATCAAAATGGGGAAGTGAAAATTGAAAATGTTAATGGTGGTTAAAGAAGAAGTGAGATGTAACGTCGTAATGTAGATGAAAGGACACATGTACACGTGTCGCTCATCTAAGCAAAAATAATTTTGAAATAAAATGAAACGTACATGATTAAAGCGGGACCGAAATAATTAAATGTTAATAATCATTAAATTTTGAAATTTGACGTTCCAATTGGTTAATATTTAAGGAAAGTTATTAATAGCTTAGCGTACATGGTAATGTCCACTAGTATGTAAAGTCTATTGGTTAAGTATCGAACTCTACTGCATTAGACAATTGTTTTACCAGCTGAGCATCAGTAGACCTTCAAAAACACACAAATTCCCCCTCAAATAATATTCTCCCTAAGTTCATGCAATATCTACAATGTAATTCCCCCTCACATAAGCAAGAAGAGAATTAAATAATGAAGATTACTTAATTGTATCAATTAAACATAGTATATTGCAAAATAGGAAAACTTAGCGTTCGGTAGTTAAGATGTCTGCTGCTTGTTGTTTGGTGGATATGTATTCCAACCGAATCTCCTTCTTCATTATCTTATCTCGAATGAAGTGATGACGGATGTCAATATGCTTGGCTGATCCTGCATGATTTTAGAGAATCTCTCGCAAAGTTTTGGGTTAGTACTACCAAAAATAATATCATCAACATATATCTGAATTACTAAAATATGGTCACCCTTTGTAAATTTAAAAAGGGTATTGTCCACCGTGCCGATGGTAAAGTTGTGCTCAGTCAAATACTATGATAGAGTCTCTTACCGTGCTCGGGAGCTTGTTTCAGACCATACAAAACTTTGTCTAGTTTATAAACCAAAGAAGGCTGCTTATGGTTTTCAAATCCAGGAGGTTGTTCAACATAAACCTCTTCTTGGAGTTTGCCATTAAGAAAACACTCCTAACGTCGATCTGATAGATTTTAAAGTCCTTGAATGCAGCAAATGCAAGAAATATGTGAATAGCTTCTAATCGGGCTACATGAGCAAAGGTTTCATTGAAATTGATGCCTTCTTCCTGTCTGTATCCTTGTGCAACTAAGGCTGTTTTTATTCATGGTTACTGTACCATTCTCGTCCAATTTATTTCTGAATACCCATTTGGTACCTATAACAGTGTGATGCGATGGACGTGGTACTAAGTGCCAAACTTTATTTCTCTCAAATTAATTAAATTCTTCTTGCATAGCTTCTACCCAACTTGGATCTAAAATATCATCATCTATCTTCGTAGGTTCTATATGAGAGATGAATGCAGTATGAAGAAATTCATTAATTATCTTATGGTGCGTAGAGGAGCAGTAGGGTTACATATGACCTGCCCAGGTGGATGATTGTGAGACCCCGTTATCTCAAACATACTAATAGGTGCAATTAAGAGAACTAAACATTCATATGCATAAATCAGAGTAGTAAGTCGTGTTGATTAACCTGAGCTTAAGAGATTACAGTACCAAAAGTTCAAAAAGGAATTTCACATATTCCTACAAAAAGGTACTACATTATAGTCTTACTCTACTACTTGTAGAAGCTATACAAAAAAATTCTCCAACATGCTAATCCTGTAGCACTCCTTATAGCTAAGCATATCAACCCCGACCCTGGTTCTCATCATCAAAAGCACCTACAAAGACAACCCCCAACAAATGAGCATACCGTGATTCATATTCAACACAATATGAATGTAAAGCGTAAATGCACAAATCATAAATACGAAGCACTTCCTATATTTCCAAGCATTTACAACGCCCATTGGTTGTCCATGTACCATAACTCATAATAACACATTATATGAACATATGGTTTCATAAATAAATGTCATGACATATCTTTCCTTCTTAAATCCTTACTTCAATCCTGAGTCATTTATCATTAGTGTATTTCAATGCTTCTTACTTCTCCACGTAAGCGGAATTCTTCCTCGCTTCTTATGGAAATCCACGTAAGCGGAATTCTTCCTCGCTTCTTATGGAAGTTAGCGTAAACATTAAAATCCTCACTAGGATAACCTGGACTCGTGAAATACACCTCTTATATTTCACAATATACATATGCAAAACGAAGCATATCAACATGTATCATATCATGATGCACTATCTTATGCTTATCTGGCTTTACCTTGTGTTAAATAAATAAACACGTAATACATGTTACCGTTGGGATGTCCGTACGTCGCTTACGTACCTTTCCAAAATGTAGTGTGTTGTGGGACTCTATCCCCTGCGCTGTGTAGCTGTCTGTGAAGGCTCTACACCAGTGTACAACACAATATTAGATGTCTCATTACAATCCAATATCAAAAATTAAACAACATATAACAATTTATATTTTTCAACATTCTGGGTCTCTCGATCGATCGGCCCCTCTTCTCGATCGATCGAGAAGACGCCTTCTTTCAAAGCCAAGGTTCTGCCTCGCTCGATCGATTGAGATTAAATTTCGATCGATCGAGATGCTCTGTTCGAGAAACACCCTTCCATAATTCTCGAACACCTATTTTCATACCCTGAAATCTAGCATATAAAATACACCACATGCTTAAACAATTATGCTAGCAGCTACAATACACTACCCTGACTGTATTCATATCAAATATACACCGCAAATATAAATCCACATGCATAAACGTCGTCCATTTACACAAGTACTTAACCAAGATTCCAGAAAAACAGGGCATAAGGACCATGCCCAGAATTTTCGAGCATACATCTTCACAACACTAAAACTACCACATAATTTGTAGTTCATGCTCAAACAAATATGCTGATAATTTCACCAAACTACCATGTATGTATTCACATCAAAGGTTTACCAAAAACCCATCTAACATGCATGATATCACCTTCTCAATATCACTCCCATTCCACAATTTTCCAGAAAAACAGGGCAATTATCTACCCAGATTTTCGAACACCCTTTTTCACATGCTTAAATCCTTAACATAAAACATGTAACATGCTCAAGGAAAAATACTGAGAGCTTCATAATAACACCATGTAATCATTTAAATCGAAGGTTTTAAGAAACCTAAGCTAACATGCCATTTTTACACTACTCAAAAGCAAGAACTTAAACAAGTTTAAATCGAAAACAGGGCATGGTTTCTCACCCTACTTTGCTCCGATTTTTGAGAGGCTTCCAAGGAATGAAAAAGGCAAGGCTCCTCACGATTTTGCTTAGCAGGTGCTGGAGGTTATTTGGGAGAGAAAGCTCGAGATTTGGAAATGGAGGAGAAGGCTGAATGATTGTGCCAAGTGGGGTGATTAATCAGCCTTTGTACAGTTGATTGGTATGGGTTGGGGGGGGGGGGGGGGGGGGTGGGTGGGTGTTGGGTGGCATGATGTGTTATGTTTTGGTCCCGGTATTTAGCACGATGTATTAAAATATCCTCACATGATATTTATAGTATTTTCTCAATAAAATACTTCAATTCCTATTTAGACATGCTTCACCAAAACAAATAACACACACCCCAAATAAACATGCCACAACCCCAAAATCCCAACATATATCACATGCACCCTGAAATGTATCTCCTCAATAATATTAATTCAACCCCATGAATTAACAACAAAAATCATCATAATTTAAATAAATGATTAAAATCACCTAATCATTTCGGGGATATCACAATACTCCCCTACTTATAAGATTTCGCCCTCGAAATCAGCATGCACTTACCCAAGATAAAATAAAACATAAATCACATACCAGAAAACAGTTCTGGATAGTGCTGCACCATGTGTCGCTCTGTCTCCCACGTGGCCTCCTCGACACCCCTACGATCCCACTGAACCTTGATCATAGGAATAACCTTGTTCCAAAGTCTGCGGTCTGCCCTATCTAGTATCCTGATAGGCCGCTCCACATAAGAAACATCGGACCCTAACTGAACCTCTGAAGGCTGCAACACATGTGAAGGATCCGGCTCATACTTCCTCAGCATAGACACATGAAATACGTCGTGTATACAAGACAGAGAGGGCGGTAAAGCCAAACGGTACGCCAGAGTACCAACACGCTGCAAGTTCTCATACGGCCCTACATATCTTGGGGATAACTTCCCTCGCATCCCAAACCGTACCACACCTCTGAAAGGTGAGATCTTCAGAAAAACTCTGTCGCCTAACTGAAACTCCAACGACCTTCGCCGCTGATTGGCATACGCTGCCTGTCTGTCCTGAGCTGTCTTCATCTTTCTCCTGATAACCTTTACCTTTTCTTCCATATCCTGGACCAACTCTGGTCCTCTGACCGTTTTACGGTCCACATCATCCCAACACAAAGGCGACCTGCAACGCCTGCCATATAGGGCTTCAAATGGAGCCATCTATATGCTAGCCTGATAACTGTTATTATATGAAAATTCCACCAAGGCTACTGAGTCCTGCCAAGAAGTGTCGAACTCCAGCACACAAGCCCTCAACATATCTTCGAGCGTCTGTATCGTACGTTCGGTCTGTCCGTCCGGGGATGATAGGCTGTGCTCAACCTCAACTCTGTACCTAGAGCTGACTGAAGACCCTCCCAGAAGTGAGATGTAAACAGCGGATCTCGATCAGACACAATCGAAACAGGGATCCCATGCAGTCTCACCACATCTCTGACATATAACTGTGTCCATCCTCAAGTACGTGAAGGTCATACTAGTAGGGAATGAAATGAGCACTCTTAGTCAATCTGTCGACGACTACCCATATAGCATCGAAACCCAAAACAGTCCTCGGTAAGTGGGTCACGAAATCCATAGACACGTGCTGCCACTTCCACTCGGGTATCTCCAAACTCCTTAGCTCACCTCCAGGCCTCTGCCTCTCAGCCTTCACCTGCTGACAGATCAAACATCTTTTGACGAATGAGGTGACATCTTGCTTCATACGCCTCCACCAGAACTGGCTGCGTAGATCCTTATACATCTTCTTCCCGCCCGGATGGACACTCATCCTGCTGCAATGAGCTCGCTGTAATATACCCTGTCGCAACTCGGGTGTATCTAGAACCACCCATCTGTCGCCAAGTCTCAGAGAACCGTCCTCAGTCATTCTGAGTCTCGATGGCTGACCTGAATGAACCACTGACATCCATCTCTGAACCTCTGCATCGGTCCCCTGAGCCTTCCTGATGTGATCATAAATAACAGGCTCAGCTAACAAGGTCAAAACCTGTACCGGTGAAGCAGACACATCATAATCAAATCCTAAATGGCAGTAGGAGCCCAACATAGCTGATAGACACATGGCATCCTCTGCTGTGCTCCTCACCTTCAGACTCAAAGCGTCGGCTGTCAAGTTTGCTTTCCCCGGGTGGTATTCGATTTCACAGTCGTAGTCCTTCAGCAGGTCCATCCATCTCCTCTGCCTCATATTCAGCTCAGTCTGTGTAAACAAAAACTTCAGGCTCTTGTGATCAGTGAAGATGGTAAAAGAGGTACCATATAAGTAGTGTCGCCATATCTTCAAGGCAAACACTATAGCCGCTAACTCCAAATCGTGGACTGGATACCTCGTCTCATGTGGCTTCAACTGTCTAGAAGCACAAGCTACTACATGTCTGTCCTGCATCAGTACGCATCCTAGGCCCTGTAGCGATGCGTCAGTATAAAGAACAAATCCTTTGTTCTCCCTGGGAATCACTAGAATTGGTGCAGTAGTCAGTCTGTGCTTTAATTCCCGGAAACTCTGCTCACAAGCCTCTGACCAACAAAATGGGACTCCCTTCTGAGTCAGCTGTGTGAGTGGCTTGGCGATCTTTGACAAACCCTGGATGAAACGTCGATAATAGCCTGCCAGACCAAGAAAACTTTGAATCTCACTGACTGAAGTAGGGGCAGCCCAATCCATAACTGCCTCTATCTTCCTCGGGTCTACTGATATCCCCTCTCGTGATATGATATGGCCCAAGAATGCTACACTGCTCAGCCAAAACTCACACTTGCTGAGTTTGGCGTGATGATCTCTGAGGATCTGGAGTACTATCCTCAGATGATCGGCATGATCCTCCTGACTCCTTGAATAGACAAGGATGTCATCAAGGAATACGATCACAAACTGATCGAGGTACTCCTGAAATACTCTGTTCATCAAGCTCATAAAGACTGCAGGTGCATTTGTCACACCGAAAGGCATCACCAAGAACTCATAGTGTCCATACCGAGTTCTAAAAGCCGTCTTTTGGACATCGCCAGCTCTAACCCGTACCTGGTGATAGCCTGACCTCAATTCTATCTTTGAGTACACCTCTGTACCCTGAAGCTGATAAAAAAGGTCATCAATCCTCGGAAGTGGATACCTGTTCTTCACTGCGGGGCCTTGTTCAGTTGCTTGTAGTCAATGCACAGACGCATTGAACCATCCTTCTTTTTCACGAACAAGAGTGGTGCACCCCAAGGCGATACACTAGGACGAATGCATCCCTTGTCGAGGAGCTCCTGTAACTGTACCTTCAGCTCCCTCAGCTCTGCCGGTGCCATCCTATAAGGAGCATGGGAAATAGTAGAAGTCCCTGGCAGCAGCTCAATGGCAAACTCAACATCCCTGACAGGCGGAAACCCTGGAATCTCGTCTCGGAACACATTAATGAACTCCGCCACAACCGGAATGTCCTCGGCCCTAACTTCCTTCTCTTCTGATGCATCCACGGCATAAATAAGGTAGCCCGTGTGGCCACGTTCCAATAATCGCGACATCTTAACCGCTGAGATTACTGGAATCTTTGGACGAGAGCCGTCCCCATAAAAAGTCCACTGGAACCCCTGATCAGATAGAAAATGAACAATCCTCTGTTGAGAGTCTACCACAGCTCGGTATCTGCTCAACACGTCAATGCCGATAATGCAGTCAAAATCTGCCATCTCTAACTGAATCAGATCGGCCCTCAGATCATTGCCCTCAAAATAAATGAGGCAATCAGATAACTGTCGGTCAGCAGTCACATGCTTCCCCGTGGGTGTCGAGACCATGAGAGGCGTGTGTAACAGAGACGAGCACAAGCGGTGTCTCTCCACAAAAACAGTAGATACAAAAGAATGGGAAGCACCTGTATCTATCAATATAAGTGCAGGGTACGTAAGTAAATGGCACGTACCAGCAATGACCTCCTCCGGGGCTGCCTCAGCCTGCTCCCTAGTCAGTGCATACACTTGACCCTGCGGCGGTCCTGCCGTTTGACTTCCCTGTGGTCGAGGTGTAAACTGCTGTCTCTGTGGTGCCCTCCCAGCATCAAACCTTGGCATATTCGGCCCGGAGTCTGCCTGACCTGCCCGATTGGGGCAACCTCGAGCCATGTGGCCCATCTTGCCACAAACATAGCAACCCTGACAGTCACGTGACAAGTGCCATCCTCCACAGTTGTTACATCGATTTCCTCCTATCTTACTTCCCTGGGATGGCCCTCGGTTACTTTGCTTCTGACTTTGAGACTTCTTCCCACTGAATCTAGAAGATGAAGAGGCCCCACGAGGCTTGAACTGGTCCCCTCGTGGCCTCAGGCTATCAACAGCTGGTCTCTGAGGTGGTACAAAAGGGGGTACAACGTCCTTGTACGCGCCCACTGCAATCTCTGCCAATTCTGCCCATGTCAGGGCGTCATCAAATGAGCTGGGGTTGTTGGAGACAACCCGATCAAATAGTTCTGGCCTCAGCCCCTTCAGAAAGTTCCTCATCTTGGCATGACTGCTGACAGCAATATGAGGTACATACCTCAGCAGTGAGGAATACTGCATAGCGTAGTCTGATACTGACAGGCTGCCCTGCTTCAAACTATTGAACTCATCTTCCTTCAATTGTCTGGCAGCTGCAGAAAAGTACCGGTTAAGGAACCGGGTCCTGAATATAGCCCAATCAACCGTCATACCCTGAGCTCTCAGCTCCATAACTATGATCTTCCACCACATGGAAGACTTCTTCGCTAACTGGAACTCTCCCAACCTCAGCCAGGCAGTCCTTGCATAGGGTGCTGATACAAAAATCTGTTCCAGTCTCTCAAGCCATTCCTCGGATGCTTCCCCAGTCTCTGTCCCTTCAGATAGTGGTGGATGATAGCTCAAGAACTGGGTCAGACTTATCTCCCCTGGTAGAAGTATCTGTGCAATAGGCTCCAAGCCTACAGCAGGTGGCGGTAACGGATTCGTCTGAGCAATACTAGCGCTCATACTGCCCATATCCCCTACCTCTTCATTGAGGTTCTCCGGGTTAATAGCCGCCATGCTGCAACACAAGAGTTAACAACAATACCAAAAGCAATTCATAATATAAGCCGTTAGATAACAAGAGTATCAATATTCAAAGCATGTTAGTATAACACTTATACAACAATATGCATCACGTGCATAACATGCCCAACAATGAATACCTAGCCCACTTGTCTCTAAAGGCTACCCTTCACTCTTCCCTGGTTATCTAACCACTTCTCTGATACCACTAAATGTGAGACCCTGTTATCTCAAACATACTAATAGGTGCAATTAAGAGAACTAAACATTCATATGCATAAGTCGTGTTGATTAACCTGAGCTTAAGAGATTACAGTACCAAAAGTTCAAAAAGGAATTTCATATATTCCTACAAAAAGGTACTACATTATAGTTTTACTCTACTACTTGTAGAAGCTATACAAAAAAATTCTCTAACATGCTAATCCAGTAGCACTCCTTATAGCTCAGCATATCAACCCCGACCCTGGTTCTCATCATCAAAAGCACCTACAAAGACAACCCCCAACAAATGAGCATACCGTGATTCATATTCAACACAATATGAATGTAAAGCGTAAATGCACAAATCATAAATACGAAGCACGTCCTGTATTTCCAAGAATTTACAACGCCCATTTGTTGTCCCTGTACCATAACTCATAATAACACATTATATGAACATATGGTTTCATAAATAAATGTCATGACATATCTTTCATTCTTAAATCCTTACTGCAATCCTGAGTCATTTATCATTAGTGTATTTCAATGCTTCTTACTTCTCTACATAAGCGGAATTCTTCCTCGCTTCTTATGGAAATCCACGTAAGCGGAATTCTTCATCGCTTCTTATGGAAGTTAGCCTAAGCATTAAAATCCTCACTAGGATAACCTTGACTCGTGAAATACACCTCTTATATTTCACAATACATATGCAAAACGAAGCATATCAACATGTATCATATCATGATGCACTATCTTATGCATATCTGGCTTTACCTTGTGTTAAATAAATAAACACGTAATACATGTTACCGTTGGGATGTCCGTACGTCGCTTACGTACCTTTCCAAAATGTAGTGTGAAGGCTCTACACCAGTGTACAACACAATATTAGATGTCTCATTACAATCCAATATCAAAAATTAAACAAAATATAACAATTTATATATTTCAACATTCTGGGTCTCTCGATCGATCGGCCCCTCTTCTCGATCGATCGAGAAGACGCCTTCTTTCAAAGCCAAGGTTCTGCCTCGCTCGATCGATCGAGATTAAATTTCGATCGATCGAGATGCTCTGTTCGAGAAACACCCTTCCAGAATTCTCGAACACCTATACCCTGAAATCTAGCATATAAAATACACCACATGCTTAAACAATTATGCTAGCAGCTACAATACACTACCCTGACTGTATTCATATCAAATTTACACCGCAAATATAAATCCACATGCATAAACTTCGTCCATTTACACAAGTACTTAACTAAGATTCCTGAAAAACAGGGCATAAGGACCTTGCCCAGAATTTTCGAGCATACATCTTCACAACACTAAAACTACCACATAATTCGTAGTTCATGCTCAAACAAATATGCTGGTAATTTCACCAAACTACCATGTATGTATTCACATCAAAGGTTTACCAAAAACCCATCTAACATGCATGATATCACTTCTCAATATCACTCCCATTCCACATTTTTCAAGAAAAACAGGGCAATTATCTACCCAGATTTTCGAACACCCTTTTTCACATGCTTAAATCCTTAACATAAAACATGTAACATGCTCAAGGAAAAATACTGAGAGCTTCATAATAACACCATGTAAGCATTTAAATCGAAGGTTTTAAGAAACCTAAGCTAACATGCCATTTTTACACTACTCGAAAGCAAGAAAACAAGTTTAAATCGAAAACAGGGCATGGTTTCTCACCCTACTTTGCTCCGATTTTTGAGAGGCTTCCAAGGAATGAAAAAGGCAAGGCTTCTCACGATTTTTCTTAGCAGGTGCTGGAGGTTATTTGGGAGAGAAAGCTCGAGATTTGGAAATGGAGGAGAAGGCTGAATGATTGTGCCAAGTGGGGTGATTAATCAGCCTTTGTAAAGTTGATTGGTATGGGTTGGGGGGTGGTTGGGTGTTGGGTGGCATGATGTGTTATGTTTTGGTCCCGATATTTAGCACGATGTTTTAAAATATCCTCACATGATATTTATAGTAGTTTCTCAATAAAATACTTCAATTCCTATTTAGACATGCTTCACCAAAACAAATAACACACACCCCAAATAAACATGCCACAACCCCAAAATCCCAACATATATCACATGCACCCTGAAATGTATCTCCTCAATAATATTAATTCAACCCCATGAATTAACACCAAAAATCATCATAATTTAAATAAATGATTAAAATCACCTAATCATTTCGGGGATATCACAATGATCATTCTTCCACTGGAGCAGAGGTCCAAGAGGGCTTGTTCCTTCGTCAGTAGGTATTTGAGTTGTAGGGGTAGATTCATTAGCGTCCTCGGCAGCAGGGTTCAGGTCTTGTGGACCAGTAGGTACCTCTTCTTGCGCTTCCGGGACTTTTGATTCTAAAATGCAATCGAGCCTTCTACTGTAATCCAACTCATTATCATAATCATTATCAATACTCATATTTTCCAATCGATTACTCAAATTATTGATTTGCAGTTCAGATGTAGAATTATCAAGGGATTCATCAAATTTGATATGAATAAATTCCTCTACTGTAAGTGTTCTATTAGTAAAAACTCTAATAGCCTTACTAGGTTTCTCATCTTTTGTGGACTCTTTCTCCTTCGGCTCAAGTCCTTGCTCTTCCTCTTCTCGTCCGGGTGGCATCAATACCCCTTTCTTCATGGTCTCTTCTTTGCCACTCTTCAATGTGATGGCACTCGTGTTCTCAATTGGGTTCACCACTGGTTGTGAAGGAAACTTGTGTGATCCTTGAGTTTCTACACGATTGAGTGCGGTAGCCAGTTGACCCACTTGAGTATTTTGGCTTTGAATGCTCGACCTCGTCTCCTGTTGAAATTTAGTAACATTATGAGCAATTTCTTGTATAATATTCTCAAGTCTATCAGGAGTAGTAGGAAATTGAGTGTTTTGTGGTGGCCTCTGAAATGGTGGTCGGTAGGGTGGCAGATTGGACTGCATCTGTGGTTCTGCTTGATTCCTATATCTCAAGTTTGGATGATCCCGCCATCCTGTGTTGTAGGTGCTAGAAAAAGGGTCATATCTTTGTTGTGGTTGTCCCGGAAATCCCCTGTGACATTTGCTTGCTCTTTGGGTGTCTCTTGAAGTGAGGGGTGCGTCGGTTGTATGGCTCATCTCTAAGGGAATCCCAAATGGTTTAACATTTTGCCCATTCCCACCTGTCATTTGTCGCACAAGAGAGGTTAAGCTAATAAGTTGTTGTTCAAGGTTAGATATGTTTACCTCCTTATGTCCTTTGGGTGTGTGGTCATGCCGAGTGCTTCCGAATTGTTGCGAGTTAGCAGCCATGTTTGCAACTAAATTCCTTGCATGCTCCGGTGTTTTGTCAATAAAAGCACCTCCACTTGCAGCATCTACTAGGTTCCTATTACAAGAAAGAAGACCCTCATAAAAGTATTGAATAAGAAGATGTCCACTTATATGATGTTGTGGGCAGCTTGCACACAATTTCTTGAAGCTTTCCCAATATTCATGAAGTGATTCTCCGTGGTATTGCTTGATTCCATAAATCTCCTTCCTTATATTTGTAGCTCTAGATGCTGGGAAGTATTTCTCCAAAAAGGTCTGTTTTAGCTCATTCCACGCATTGATAAATCCGGAGGGTAGGTAGAATAACCAATCCTTGGCAACATCCTTCAAAGCGAAAGGAAAGGCTCGTAGTTTAATTTGCTCCTCCGTTACTCCAGGCGATTTCATGGTAGTGCAGTGTGATATCCCCGAAATGATTATGTGCATTTGGGCATTAATTATGTGGTAATTATGGTGATAATTAATTTAGTGTTGCAATTAATTAATATGGAGAAATGCTCAGTCATGCGGCGGACGTGACCTGGTAATGCATTTCACGGTGCATGTGATGCATGTTGGGAATTTGGGTGTTGGCATGATTTATTGGTGGTGGATAAAGATTATTTTGGTGAAGCATGTTTTTAATTGAGGTTATGGTGCATTTTTGTAAAATGCTTTTAAAATATCATGATGGGATATTTTATACATCATGCTAATTAATGGGATACATATTATTATTAAACTCCCCACACTTATACCCCACTATCCATCTTTAACCCTCATTCTTTAACAAAAACACCCAACCCTTCCCCCGAAACCCCATTTTCGTTCTTGTCTTGGAAAGGAGGAGGAAAACCTTGCAAAATCTTCATTTGGTGAAATCTTGGTAGGATTTGAAGTCCATAAGAGGTATGTATTCCTCTTTGGTGTGTTTATGAAGTTTTATTTTGAAAATGGGTTGGTATTTTGGGATTTAAATGGGTTTGTTTTGGGTTTGTGATGTAGTTGGTTGGGTATTGGATTTTTGGGTGTATTAAGGTGTATATTGAAGGCTTATAGTGTTTTGATGTTGTGGGTTTGTGGTTATTTGAGTTGGTGTGGATTGGGGAAGAAATGTGGTGTAAAAATGGTGATCTTTGAGTTACAGGTAGCGGCGATCGATCGCGCACAAACAGTGCGCGGCAGAAGCACTTGGCGATCGATCGCCAAGTTTGGTCAATCGATCGGTGGGCCTCACGATCGATCGCGCCAAATGTGGCGATCGATCGCCGAAGGCAGGAAAATGTTGGCTTGGGTAGTGTGATCTCGCGATCGATCGGGGCTATGTAGGCGATCGATCGCGCTCACCAAATATTGATATTTTGGTTATTTTTGTGGGATTTTTGGCGTTGGGCTATTATTGGCTTCTAATATTGGTTTGTGTGATTGTGTAGAACCATCCCAGGTGGCAACACAACCAAGGAAGTAAAGTCCTACCAAATCCTACTTTTGGAAAGGTACGTAGAGAGACGTACGGGCACCCAACGGTACATGTATCTTATATACTCATTTGAATATGTATTGTGGATGCAAGTATATATAGAATTGTGCATTGTGGATGCAAATACATGTTGAACTATGCATTATGATTGCATATGTGTATGTTGAATGTTTGGTGCACATCCCATCAGTCATGATTATATTAGAGTGATGATTTTAATGCTTTGCCGCTGTCACTTGAAGCGATGATAGAATACTTGCCGCTGTCTAGAATACTTGCCGCTGTCATATTGTAGCGAGGAAAGAATATTTGCCGCCAAATGTTGAAGCCAGGGTATTGCCGCATGTCGCATTTGAGCGAGGTTATTCAATGCCGCTAGTATGTCGAAGCGAGGGGTATTAGTGCCGCTGTAATGACAAGCGATGTGCATTAAAATACACTGTTATAACAGACTAGGGATTGGTGATTGGTGATAATGAAATGTTGATATGTCATGACACTTGTGGAACCATTAATTAATCTATTGATTATACTCATGAGTTATGGTACAGGGAACAACCAAAAAGGAGCGTTTAAAATGCATTGGAAAACAGGAAGTGTTTTGTAAGTACGGTTTATGCATTTACGCCTTATAATCATATTGTTTGAATATGGATTATTATATGCTCATGATTTGGGGGTTGTCCTTGTAGGTACATTTTGGCATAAAAAGGGGCTAAGGACGGGTTGAGGCTGTGAGCTTGTGAAGAGCGCTTTTGATAAGGAAGGAGATGATTATTTTGTATAGTTTCTACTCTAGGAGTAGTGTAAAGCTATAGTGATTAACATTCATTTTGTAGGGAATGTAATTAATCCATTTGGAAGTCCTTAACTTCGCATGTAATTCTTAAGGCTCAAGGCCTCAACACGAACATTTTATACTCTGATTATACTTGATAGCTCTACTTATGCATTTAATCCGCACTTAAGGAACTAGGGTCCTTACATTAGTGGTATCAGAGCAATGGTTAGAGAACCCGGGAATGAGTGAAGGGCTTAGCAACAAGTTGGCTAGGTGTTTATTATGAGCATGTTTATGCATGTGGTGCATATTGGTGTATAAAATTGTTATACTAACATGCTTATTGATGCTCATGTTATCTAACGGTGTAATACATGAATTGCTTTGGTATTGTTGTTAACCCTTGTATTACAGCATAGCGGCCGTAAATTTGGGGAACCTCAATGAGGAGGTGGGCGATGTTGGAAGTGTCAATGCTAGTATTGCTCAGACGAACCCTCTACCGCCACCTGCTGTAGGCATGGAACCGATAGCACAGTTGTTATTGCCTGGAGAGCTGAGTCTGACACAGTTCTTTGTTATTGCCTGGAGAGCTGAGTCTGACACAGTTCTTGAACTTCCACCCACCCCGTTTTGAGGGAACAGAAACTGGAGAGGAAGCAGAGTAATGGTTAGAGAGGATAGAGCAGATCTTCGTGTCGGCACCTTGTGCCAAGACTGCTTGGTTAAGATTGGCAGAGTTTCAACTGGCCAAGAAGTCTTCCATGTGGTGGAAGACAACTGTGATGGAGTTGAGAGCTCAAGGAGTACATATTGACTGGAGCTTGTTTAGGAACCGGTACTTTTCTGCTGCCGCTAGGCAAATGAAAGAGGATGAATTTACCAATCTGAAGCAGGGCAACATGATTGTCTCTGACTATGCCCTACAGTACTCATCACTTTTGAGGTATGTCCCTCATATTGCTACAAGCAGTCATGCCAAGATGAGACATTTCCTGAAGGGCTTGAGGCCGGAGCCTGTTGATAAGGTTATCTCCAACAACCCCACCTCTTTTGATGATGCTCTTACTAGAGTAGAGCTGGCAGAAATTGGAGTTGGTGCCTATGCTGATAGTGTAGCCCCACATGTGCCACCGCAAAGGCCAGTTACTGATAGCTTGAGGCCACGAGGGGAGTCATTTAAGCCTCGTGGAGCTTCTTCATCCTCTGGGTTTAGTGGGAAGAAGTCTTATAACCGGAAACAAGAGAGTCAAAAGAGCAATGTGACCAACCGAGGACTAACGCAAGTGAATAGATTGGGGGACACAAGATGTGAAAATTATGGAGGACCGCACTCATCAAGTAACTGCCCGGCTTGTTACAGTTGTGGCAAAATGGGCCATATTTCTCGGTATTGCCCAACCAGGGAGGGCAGTCAGATTTCAGGATGAACGAGCCACAATTTGATGGTAGGACAGGGCATCAGAGGCAGCAGATTATGCCTCGACCATCTGGAGGTCAGACAGTGGGACCGCCCCAAGGGCAGGTATGCACTGACTAGGGAGCAGGCCAAGGCAGCCCCAGAAGAGGTGATCGCTGGTACGTGTCATTTTCTTACGTACCCTGCTTTTATTTTGATAGATACAGGTGCCTCCCACTATTTTGTATCTGTTGGTTTTGTGGAGAGACACCATATATGCACGTCTCCGTTACCCACGCCTCTTATGGTCTTGACACCCACCAGAAGGAATGTTGTTGTTGATCAAATTCTAGAGGACTGCCTCATTTATTTTGAGGGCAATGAGTTGAAGGCAGATTTGATTGTTTTGGGTATGTCAGACTTCGATTGAATTGGGGGCATCGACATGCTGAACAGATATTAGGCAGTAGTGGATTGTCGACAGAGGACAGTTTGGTTCAGATCTGATATGGGGATCCAGTGGACCTTCTATGGGAACGGTTCTCGTGCGAAGCTTCCGTTGATATCGGCGATAAAAATGTCCCAGTTATTGGAACGTGGACACACGGGCTATCTTATATATGCCGTGGACACGACGGGAAAGAATAAAGAGTTGAGGGTGGAGGATGTACCCGTGGTAGCAGAGTTTGCTGATGTGTTTCCGGAGGAAATCCGAGGATTCCCACCGACTAGAGAAGTCGAGTTTGGGATTGAGTTATTACTGGGAACGTCCGCTATTTCTCGTGCCGCTTATAGGATGGCACCTGCGGAGTTAAGGGAATTGAAGGAGCAATTACAGAAACTCCTTGACAAAGGGTATATACGTCCTAGCGTATCGCCTTGGGGCGCGTCGGTTCTTTTTCTGAAGAATAAGGATGACTCGATGCGTTTGTGCATCGATTACCGGCAACTGAATAAGGCAACAATGAAGAACAAATATCCTCTCCCAAGGATTGACGACTTATTTCATAAATTGCAGGGTACAAAGCTGTATAGCAAGATTGATTTGAGGTCAGGATACCATCAGATTTGGGTCAGAGAGGAGGATGTTCAGAAGACAGCATTCCGGACTCGGTATGGGCACTATGAGTTCTTGGTTATGCCGTTCGGTGTGACGAACGCCCCGGCTGTCTTTATGAGTTTGATGAGCAGAGTGTTCCAACCATATCTCGATCAGTTCGTCATAGTGTTTATTGACAAGATACTCATCTACTCTCGGAGTGAGGAGGAGCACGCGAGGCACTTACGGACAGTACTCCAAATCCTCAGAGATAATAAGTTATTTGCCAAGCTCAGCAAGTGTGAGTTCTGGTTGAACAGTGTGGTGTTTCTGGGGCATGTTATATCTAGCAGTGGGATATCGGTTGTGATATCCCCGAAATAATTATATGCAATTTGGGCATTAATTATGTTTATGTGATTTTATGGCGATAATTAATCATTGTGTTGGCATTAATTATTTTGGTGAAATGCTTAGTCACATGGTGGGAGTGACCCGGTAGAGCATTTCGGGGTGCCTATTATGCATGTTGGGATATTGGGTGTTATAATGGTTTTAATGTGTTGGTTGGTAATTTTTGGTGAAACATGTATTATTTATGGTTTTGGTGCATTTTGGAAAATGCTTTTAAAATATCATGTTAGGGTGTTTTATACACCATGGAAATTGTTGAGTGCAATTTATTTAAAACAACCCACTTTATACCCCCCAATCCCCAATATACCATCACTTTTCTACTTTCCCAAATAACTCATCCAAAACCCTTCTCCTCCTTAAATTTTCGAAATTGGACAAAGAGGTGAAGAGAAATCCTTCCAATTTGTGGAGTTTGTTGGGAGATTTAGAGTCCCCAAGAGGTATGGATACCTCCTTGTTGTTTTTGTTATGTTTGGATTGGATTTGTTGTGGTTTTGTATGGTTTTGAAATGGGTTTTATGGGTTGGTATCATTTTGGGTTGAATGATGGATTTTTGGGATGTTTAAAGTATATTTTGAAGGTTATTGTATGTTTGATGTTGTTGGTTTGAAGGTAGGAGAGTTGGTATGGATTGGAAAAGAATTTTGGAGCAAAAATGGTGGTTTTTCGGGTTACAGACATTGGCGATCGATCGCCCATTTCATGCGATCGATCGCGCGCTGGCAGTGCGATTTTGGAGCGCATGGCGATCGATCGCCACTCTTGGGCGATCGATCGGCGAGGCTGGCGATCGATCGCGCCATTTGAGGCGATCGATCGCCAAAGCAAGGAAATTTCAGAATCGGGCAGTAGGGTCTCGCGATCGATCGCCCGCCCCAGGCAATCGATCGCGAAAGGCAAAATGTGGTGTTTTTTATTTTTGGGGGATTTTGTTGTTGGACTATTATTGGCTTCTAATATTGATTTGTATGAATGTGTAGAACCATCCCAGGTAGCCACGCAACAAAGGAGATAAAGTCCCTCGACATCTCCACTTTTGGAACCAAGGTACGTAGTGAGACGTACGGGCATCGGACGGTAAAACATATTTATTACGCTTTGAATTGGTTATGCACTATGGTTGCACACATGGAATTGATTATACATTGTGGTTGCATATGTGGTCTTGTTTATGCATCATGGATTGCATATATGGTTTGGTCATGCATTTTGGTTGCATGTGTATATTGGATGCATTGTTGCATGTGATTGTGAGTCGGGATTTATATTCCAGTGATGGAGAATATTTGCCGCCAGTGGCGTAGCGATGTGAATACTTGCCGCTGTCATACCGTAGCGATGAGAGAATATTTGCCGCTAATATGAAGCGAAGAACACGACCGCTGTCATATTTATAGCGAGGGATATTAGTGCCGCTGGTATTGTCTAAGCGAGGGGTATTTCCGCTGTCATGTTAACGCGAGGGGTATTATGCCACTGATATAATAAGACTCGGGAATTGAATACGGTATATATGGAAATCGGTGCATGTCATGACATACATTATTGGTAATATAATCTATTGGTTATGATGTGGTACAGGGACAACCAAAGGGAGCTTTTAAATGTGTTACATACAGGAAGTGAATCGCATTTACGATTTATGCATTTGAATTGCTAGCATATTATTGTGAATATGATTTTGTACATGCTCATGGTTTTTGGGGTTGTTCCTGTAGGTACTTTTGGGCGGACGGGCTAAGGCGAGTTGGTGCGGTGAGCTAGTTAGGAGTGCTCTTGGTAGCATGCACATTCTTTTGTATAGTATCTACTCTAGGAGTAGTGTAAAGCTATAGGATTAACATTCATTGGTTGGGAATGTAATTAATCCATTTTGGAACCTTTTTTTGGCACTGTAATCAAATAGCTCAAGGCACCAACACAACTTTTATACTCCGTTTATGCATGAAAATTTTATTTATGCCTTTAATCCGCATTTAAGGAACTAGGGTCCTTACATTAGTGGTATCAGAGCCAGGTTTGAGAACCCGGAGAATGAGTGAAGGGTAGCCTTAGCATGGTTGGCTAGGTGTTTACATTTGAGCATGTTTATGCATGTGGTGCATATTGGTATATAAATTGTTATGCTAACATGTTTATTATCGTTCATGTTATCTAACGGCATAACATATATATTGTTTGGAATTGTTGTTAACCTTTACATTACAGCATGGCGGATATGAATGTGGAGAACCTCAATGAAGGGGTGGGTGATGTTGGGAGCGTGAACGCTAGCATTGGTCAGGCAAATCCTTTACCTCCACCTGATGTGGGCATGGAATCGGTTGCTCAGTTGCTACTACCACGTGAGCTTAGTCTGAGTCAGTTCCTAACTTTCCACCCGCCTATGTTTGAGGGGACGGAGACAGGAGAAGAAGCTGAGGAGTGGCTCGAGAGATTAGTGCAAATATTTGTGTCCGCTCCTTGTGCTAGGACAGCATGGCTAAGGTTGGTGGAGTTCCAACTGGCGAAGAAGTCTTCTATGTGGTGGAAGACGACGGTGATGGAACTGAGAGCTCAGGGTATGGTGATTGACTGGACTTTATTTTGGACTCGATTTTTAAACCGATACTTTTCTGCGGCGGCTAGGTAAACAAAGGAGGATGAATTCACGAGCTTGAAACAGGGGAGCATGTCAGTCTCGGACTATGCCATGCATTACTCATCCTTGTTGAGGTATGTTCCCCACATTGCAACAAATCGGCATGCCAAGATGAGGCACTTTCTAAAGGGGCTGCGACCGGAACTTTTTGATCGGGTTATCTCCAACAAGCCCACTTCTTTTGATGATGCTCTCACTAGAGCGGAGCTAGCAGAGATCTGAGCCAGTGCTTACCCGGACGTTGCACCCCCACAAGTCCCACCGCCGAGGCCAGTGTCTAATATAATCTGAGGCCACGAGGAGAATCATTTAAACCTCGTGGGGCTTCTTCCTCATCTTCTCGGTTTGGTGGGAGACGAATGGATAACCGGAGGGGTGATGCGCCTAGCAACAGAGGGCAGACTCAAGCGAGTAGGAGTGGAGTGGTGAAGTGTCACTTTTGTGGAGGACCACACCACATGCGAGACTGTACGGCTTGTTATAAATGTGGCAAGATGGGCCACATATCTCGGTTCTGTCAGAATGGTGATGGTCAGGTGGATCTTAGAGGAGGCAGAGGGAGGTTTTCTACTGGGATAGTACAACAGAGGCCGCCGATAGTGCCTCGACATTTGGGAGGACAGGCTATGGGGCCACCTCAGGGACAGGTCTATGCATTAACCAGGGAGCAGGCCGATGCAGCTCCAGAGGAGGTGATAGCTGGTACGTGCCTTCTATTTACATATTCCGCCTTTATTTTGATAGACGCTTCGCACTCCTTTGTGTCTGCGGATTTTGTGGCGAGACATCATATGTGCACGTCTCCGTTACCCACATCTCTATTGGTCTCGACACCCACTGGAAAGAAAGTCGTTGCTGATCAGTTTCTGATGGACTGCCTCATTTATTTTGAGGGCAATGAGATAAAGGCAGATTTGATTGTATTGATATTCTAAACAGATATCAGGCAGTGGTAGATTGTCGGCAGAGGACAGTTCGGTTCAGATCTCATTTGGGAATTCAGTGGATTTTCTATGGCAACGGGTCTCGTGCGAAGATTCCGTTGATTTCGGCAATCAAAATGTCCCAATTGTTGGAACGTGGGCACATGGGCTACCTCATCTATGCCGTGGACACGTCGGGAAAGGGTAAAGAGTTTAAGGTTGAGGATGTACCCGTAGTGGCGGAGTTTGCCGATGTATTCCCGGAGGAGATTCCCGGATTCCCACCGGCAAGGGAAGTCGAGTTTGGGATTGAGTTATTACCGGAGACATCCGCTATTTCTTGTGCTCCTTATCGTATGGCACCGGCAGAATTGAGAGAACTGAAGGAGCAGTTGCAGGAGCTCCGTGATAAAGGATATATACGCCCTAGCGTATTGCCTTGGGGAGCACCGGTTCTTTTTGTGAAGAAGAAAGACGGTTCGATGCATTTGTGCATCGATTACCAGCAACTGAATAAGGCCACGGTAAAGAACAAGTATCCTCTCCCAAGGATTGATGACTTATTTGATCAGTTGCAAGGCACGAAGCTGTATAGCAAGATTGATTTGAGATCGGGGTACCACCAGATACGGGTCAGGGAGGAGGATGTACAGAAGACAGCATTTCGGACTCGGTATGGGCACTACGAGTTCTTAGTGATGCCGTTCGGTGTGACGAATGCCCCGGCTGTCTTTATGAGCTTGATGAACCGGGTGTTCCAACCCTATCTGGATCAGTTCGTCATTGTGTTTATTGACGATATACTCATATACTCCCGGAGCGAGGAAGAGCACGTGAGACACTTGAGGACAGTGCTCCAAATCCTCAGAGATCACTAGTTATATGCCAAGCTCAGTAAGTGTGAGTTTTGGTTGAGCAGTGTAGTATTTCTGGGGCATGTCATATCTAGCAGTGGAATCTCAGTGGACCCCAGGAAGATTGAGGTTGTGATGGAGTGGGCTGCACCCACTTCTGTGCCCGAGATACGAAGTTTTCTTGGTCTGGCTGGTTATTACCGACGCTTTGTCGAGGTATTCTCTAAGATTTCTAAACCACTGACGCAGTTGACCCAAAAGGGAGTACCCTTCTTTTGGTCAGAGGCGTGCGAGGAGAGCTTCCAAGAGTTGAAGCACCGATTGACGACGGCACCGGTATTGGTGATTCCTACGGAGAACAAGAGGCTTGTCCTTTATACTGACGCATCACTGCAGGGCTTGAGTTGTATACTGATGCAAGATAAGCATGTGGTAGCTTATGCATCGAGGCAGTTGAAGCCGCACGAGGCTAGGTGATAGGCTTATATTTTAAGTGTTTTTAGCTGTAATTTCTCCCCATTTTCATACTTTTTCCTGGATGATATTATGTTTTTTGGTGTTTATTTGTCTATTTCAGGAAAATTAGTTGGAAATGGAAGAAATGAGCTAAACTGAAGAAAAATGGCGAAATCGAGGCGAGAAAGAGTTGAAATTGAGGAAGTTGGATTTTTGGAGTCTCGATCGATCGAGAATATTTCTCGATCGATCGAGCCAGGCAGTGTACTGAGAAGAAAATAATTAGAAGTCTCGATCAATCGAGATTATGTCTCGATCGATCGACCAAGGCAGAAACTTCAGAGCCAATTTTATCGAAGGCTCGATCGATCGGAAGGAAATCTCGATCGATCGAACGAGGCAGTGAGTTTCAAAGGCTGACGTGAACAGTGCACCGATCGATCGGACGCAATTCTCGATCGATCGATACGCAAATCCGGGAAAATCTTATCTTCCATTTTTGAACATACAAAGAGGACATCATATCAGACGCCAATCCTCTCGAAAATAAGGAACCCTAGCCGCCGCCTAGCGCCGCCGGAGGAGATTCAGTCTCCGTTCTTCGTCCAAAGTCGAGCCAATCCATTCCGGAGTGCAAGGAAGGAGCAAAAGAAGAGATTTCGGTGCTACGCATTGATTTATTCCGCCTTTTATCATATTTCTAGACTCTAATCTATTTCATTTTGATTTCCAATTGATGTTTTTGAGGTCGAGAGACGATTAAACTCTTTTGTATTTGATTTGAAATATTTTTAGTTTATTCTATCGAGTTTTAGTTTCGTTGTGTTTGATTATTGATTCAATTGTGTTTGAGTGCATTGATTACTATTGTTCATAAATTAATTGCTTGTGTAGATCAAAGCCTAGCTAACTTTGATTGAATCTGAGAGTTATAACCGAGATCGAGAGATAACGTTGTAACACGCTCTATTAATTTATGATGTATGTTACGATTGAGATCGAAAGATGATATCGCATACGTGAGAACTTTGAATCGAGAGATTTAGAGTAACAAGGTTTTGATGATTTATGCAATATTGAATTAGTAAATAGGTGCACGAGAGTGACTTATTCTAATTTAATGTTAGTTTCTTTATAGCTCGAGAGAGTGTATCGAATAATAGCGAAAACCTTTCACCTTTAGAATCAATTGGTTGATAATTTGAGAATTCAGTTGAATCATTAAAGATAACATAGTTGAACGACGAGCTTGATAAATTTCTCGAGTGACTTACCTTTGCATATCCGGAATCATTCATTTTATTGTTTCTTGTTTTCATTTTTCGGTCTTTAGTTTAATTTGGCTTTAGTTAATCAACTTCTTAAATCGTAGGCTAAATATAATTTCTCTAATCTAATTTGGTACTTATACATTAGTCCCTATGGATTCGACAACCCCTACTTAAATTTTCACTATACTAAAACTTGACAACCGTGCACTTGCGGTAGAATCGCTTCACACTACACTTTGAAATATCTTTTGTTTAAAAATAAAGCGGTCAAGTTTTTGGCGCCATTGCCGGGGACTAATCTGTATATTATCATACGAGATTAGTAATTGTAATTTAGCCAATTCTTTATTATTTCGATTTGTTTTATTTCTCTGTTTTTGTTAGTTGATTTTTTTTTTTTTTGATTTTTGATTTGTGTATTTTGTTGTCTCCTTTTGTCTGTTTTGTACAGGAATCGTTTCTCTAGGGCATGCTCAGAAGAGAGGAGCCCATTCTCGAGCCTTTCGATCCGGAAATAGAAGGAACTCTACTTAGGCGATTACGAGAAGCTCGAGCGATGGCAGATAATAATGAAGCACAGAACCCAAGGTCAATGATGGACTTTACGCAACTGGCATTTCATGGATCTTTGTCCAGTATTACGAGGCCGACGATTCAAGCGAACAACTTTGAGATCAAGCCGGCGATTATACAAATGATACAGCACTCGGTTTTGTTTGGGGGAGCGCCCACGGACGACCCGAATAATCACATCTCTAACTTTTTGGAGATTTGTGACACGTTCAAACATAATGGCGTCTCCGACGACGCCATCAGGTTAAGACTTTTCCCTTTTTCATTACGAGACAATGCTAAGTCATGGTTGAATTCACTACCTGCAGGTTCAATAACAACATGGGAGGGGATGTGTAATGCCTCGATTTGTTGTTTACACGTAGGATATGATTATGGTGTAATTATATCAATTGGCGATATGATAACTGGAGGTTCGAGTGGAACCAAGAATGAATTGATTCATATATGAAATGAAATATGGGAAGGCATGAAACATGGTGTGTAATGCATTCATAATATAGATTAAGAGTTGAAGGTGCATCAATATGTGCATATGAGTTTGCATTTGAGTATGCATATGACTTTAATGTGAATTAGAGTTTCATTTGGAATGTGAGGTTCATTTCATGTACATGTGATTTAACATGTAATTATCTCCAAATGACATGATATCAAGTAAGTTAAGGACTTAATGACCTTATATCAAGTGCATGATGGAGGCAAAATCACATAATACACCACTTTCACCTAAAAATCTCTACAAGCTCCTCTCCAAACCCTTAGAGCTTTTGGTAGGCAAAGCTTGGATTTTCACTTGTGAAGTGAGCTAGGAAGTTGGGTAAAGTGATTTCTTAGCCTCTTGGTAAGAAATTCATAGTTGTATACTTGAATTATTCATTAATGTTGATATATGTGAAGGAAAAGCTCAAGTGTGCATGTGTACAATCATAACATGTTTATAGGCTAGGAATTGGAATCTATGATGTTAGATTTATGTTTATATGTTCCTAAGGATTTCAAGAAACATGTTGACATGGTTTAATATGAGGTGTAGGAGAAGATTCAGTTAGATAAGCTTGAAAATCGCCATGCTCTCACTTTTCTGGGCATCGGCGATCGATCGGTGCGAGTAAGCGATCGATCGCCGATGACAGTAACATTTTAAGGCGGTGAAATTGGATGGCGATCGATCGGTGAAAGTGTCGCGATCGATCGCGATGAACAGAGCATTGTGGCGATCGATCGCCAAGTTGTTGCGATCGATCGCGAGGGGGCAGAGAGTTTTGGCGATCGATCGGTGTTGATCGCGATCGATCGCCAGTGTTAATATTTTGGAAAAATAAAATATTTTGTGGAATTTGATTTTAATGCCTATGATAACATGATATATTGTTGGCATTGTTGTAGCACCATCACAGGGGACAGGACAACGAGGCACTTAGCTATTGACAACTGCTTTATCTCGTTTGTGTCGCAGTACAGGTACGTGTTGACGTACGGAGTATAGATATTGTGTGATGATGTTATGAGATTGATATCATATGAATTGTCTTATGTTGTTATCATATGATTGGTAGTATCATATGCTTGTACATTCATGGCTATCATATGTATGTGAGATATACGCCTGGTTTGGGTATATGCTCGGTTATGCATTTGAGATATATGCCTGGTTTGGATATATGCTCGGCTATGTGACATAGAGATATATGCCTGGTTTGGATATATGCTCGGTTATGTGACAGAGAGATATACGCCTGGTTTGGGTATATGCTCGGTTATGCTATATAGCGATATATGCCGGTTTTTGGATATATGCTATGGCTATTATCATTTGAGGACGGTACTATGATATGTGCTGCTAATATGAAGATGTGAGGTGGTTCCACTGACATATTGAGCTGAATAGGCATATCATTTTAGTCTCGTGATAATAGGGTATGTGTTGAGACATGTCATGACATGGTGCATTGGTGGATGCATGAGACAGAACATTCACGTTATGTTATATGATTTATTGTGCTTTATCATTGATATTGATATTGTGTTTTGATATTGCACTGAGATAGTTGTTATCTATACTCACGTTGTGAATGTTTCTGTAGGGACTCATAGACGTGGGGAGCGTGAGTCATGATTTCCGCTGCGAGGGGAACCACTGCCTAGGAGTTCTTTTGGATTAGGTTGCTTATGTACATGTCGTGTTTATGTAGAAAACATATTTAGTTGGTTTTTGTACTCAGGATTTGGTACTGTAACAACTTATCTAGTATGAACTCTTAATCCGTGCATGGTATATTACTTAATTCAGACTCACATATGTATGTTAACTGGATACATAAGGATTAAGTAAACGAGGACCCCACAGGATGACGAAAGCGTTTTTATCAAAGTACTTTCCCCCTTCCAAGACGGCGAAGATGCGGAACGATATCACAACTTTTGGGCAGTTTGACCCCGAGACGTTATATGAAGCGTGAGATCGTTTTAAAGAATTGTTGAGGAGATGCCCACACCACGGTCTACCCATTTGGTTGCAGGTACAAACTTTCTATAATGGTTTATTTTCTTCTAACCGTTCGATTGCAGCATCTGGGGTATCAATAATGAGGAAGACACCGGAAGAGGCATATAGCTTATTTGAAGAAATGGCATGCAACAGCTACCAGTGGCAGTCAGAGAGGAACACGCCACAGAAGCCAATAGGAGTTCATCAAGTGGATGACATCACTGCTATTTCGGCACAGCTTGAGGCTATGAACAGAAAGATAGATAGCATTGGAGCATCAGCAATGCAAGTTCAAGCTGTTTTCTGTGATTTGTGTGGAGACGGTCATCCAAGCATCGAATGTCAGGCAGGTAACCAGTTTAACCAATCTATTGAGGCTGTGAATTTTGTAGGTAACAGGCCACCCACCAATCCGTATTCGAACTCCTACAATCAGGGGTGGAGGAACCACCCAAACCTGAGATGGTCAAACCAGGAGAATGTGTTGAACCCACAACCGCAGGCAGGGTTCACACAAAAGCCGAGTATGGAGGAACTTATGGCAAAGTTGATTTCGTTGACAGAGATGAGGATGCAAAATCAAGATGCATCGATCAAAAATTTGGAGGTGCAAATAGGGCAATTGGCATCGTTGATTTCGGGGAGAACGCAAGGTACACTCCCAAGTGATTCTGTAAAGAATCCAAAGGAGCCATCAAATTGACAAGACAAGGAGGTGACAGTCCAGCTTGGGACTATAAATTAAGAACTTCCGTTTTTCTTTTCTCGAGTTTTGTTTTTAATTCCTTGTTTTGGTGTGATTTTGTTATTATTTTTGTTTTTAGTTTGTCTGGGAATGAATTTGTTAAATTTGTTGCAGGTGTAGAAGCAAGAGCAATAAGGATGTAGGCGAGGCAACCCGAGAGAAAGTTGTTGAGAAAATTTCAAATTTTGTCTTCTGGTGTTGGCGATGGATCGAGACAAAATCTCGATCGATCGCCCAAAGCTTTTAAATTGGGATTTGAGTACTGCCTCGCTCGATCGATCGAAAATTTTTTCCGATCGATCGAGCGAGAGAAATTTTGAAAAACAATATGGCACCGAAGAGCAGTCTGCACTTTAAAAAACACTTTCTCTCCTCTCCACAACAGAACCCAAGTCGCCTCTTCCAATTTTTTCATCTAATCTCATCCTTATTCCATCAAATTTCCAATTTACTTCAAATCTTGGAAGTAATATTTGTTCTAATGAGATTTTCATCGCAGATTTGAAGAATTACAAGTCAAATTGGGTAGAAGTGCATCCAAAAGGGAATTCCAAGCCAAGTGCCAAACTCTTCCAAGATCGGATTTTTAAGTGGTAATTGGTTTCAAATCTCAAAGCTTTTATCTTTTGGTGCAATTTCTTGGTGTAGTAGAATTGGGTTAGGAAGGATTTAAGTTTGGAGGAAGTTTTGTGGTGTTGAAGGGTGTTGGATTTGCTGTGTTTTTGGGGTGGTGTTTAGTTGCATTCAAGCGAGATATTTGAGAATAATTTAGCAAGAAAATGTCTTCGAGAAAGAGGTCAAAGCAGGCGGAGGCTTCACAAAAGCAAAAGCAGGCGGAGGCCACCACTTCTGAACCAGGGTATGACGAACAGAAGTTTGTCAATGCCACAGTTGCTGAGTTATATCCCACTTATCATAAGAAACCCCTTAGTCGTGAAAGGGGCATGAGCATGGAAAAAATTGAGTGCCCGGTCATTAGGACAGCATGGCGACGAGGGTGGTTTCAATTTTTACAGACGCCTATTGATGCTGTGGTCCCACTGGTGAGGGAATTTTACACAAATCTTCGAGCTATTAAACCAGGGCACCAAGCAATTGTTTATGTTCGAGGGAAGGATGTGTTGGTAGATCGAGCCTCAATCAATAATATTTATCGGATGCCTTTCATTCACAACTGTGCATACCAATCTTTCAAGAATAGCAAGATAGACTACGATGAGGTATTGGCAGTTATTGGCATGCCGGGAGTGGATTGGTAAAGGAACGATAAAGGAGAGCCACAGTTGGTTCTAAAAAAGCATTTGACGCCAAAGGCCCAAGCATGGTTCTCATTTGTCGCCTCGCGGGTCATGCCTTCGACCCACACTTCTGAGGTGACAAAAGACAGAGCGGTCCTGGTATATGCCATCCTCTCAGGGAAGGAAGTGGACTTCGTCGAGATCATCAGTGATCACATTCAAGAGATTGGGAGCAGCCCACCGACCTCCGCACTACCGTTTCATCCACGATCACTGCTTTATGTCAGCGATGTGGAGTGACATGGGGGGAAGACGAATGAGCTACTTCCGCCGAAGACCCCGATCATTGTGGACGGTCCACCACCTCCTACGGGCCGACGAAGGGCCGAGCCAAGACCCTCGGACACTAGACAAGCTGGAGCATCATCGTCCTCTGCTGCAGAGCGTACACGTGTTACATTCATAGGGATCTCCAAGATATTCGCCTGGGGCAGCAGAGTATTCACAGCATGCAGCGGGACATTCACAGCATGCAGAGAGCATTGCAGATGGACCATGAGCAGGTAGCTCAGTGTCAGATGGAGTTCATGCACTATCAGAGTGCATGGAACACTGCCATGGCCCAGGGCTTTCCAGGTTTCTAGTTCCCGCCGGAGCCACACTTTGCACCTTATCATCCGCATGCACCTCCACCTTCTGAGTACCCACCATTTCCGCCATATCAGGGCGAAGAGCACCACTACCCAGTTCCCCCTCCGGAGCATGATGAGGACGACGATCAGTGACGATCGTCGTCATGGTATGTGTTTTTGCCTTTGCATTTATTTATTTTTTCTTGTTCATTGAGGGCAATTCACGTACTAAGTTTGGGGGGGGGGGGGGTTTTGAGTATTTGTATATATCTTGTTTTTGCACGTTCTGCTACTTGTCTTGCTTCTCTACTTGCATGACTGCATGATTTTGTGACTAATTCATCCTTGAGCATTACCAACAAAAATTTTTTTTGTGAGTTAGTCTTGAGAAATGAAGAATTAGATTTGCAACGGTAATACATGATGAAATTAATCCTCATCTAGATAGGAGTCATGAAAATGTTTAACTTGTTTGTATATATCATTTGTTAACCATATGTCAAAACTGAGGAATAATTTGAGCACTTATTGAGTCATGATTGAGTGAAGTATGTATTGATTAAAGTGAAAATTTCTGTTAACTATGATGAGTCTTGAGTATTTTAGATAACTCTACAATTTATTTGAAAGCACTTTGAGGTGAAATTTATAGTTAGGAACTTAACTTGGAGATGATTTAGGCGATCTTTGGACCTTTTGAGCCTTTCAAGCCTACCTGTTATACATTATTCCTTAGTGTCCCCTCTTGTGCCTTATTGAAAAAGAATGGTATATGCATTGCATATGATTAGACCCCCATTCGACATTCTTGGCAACCTCATTATACCTACCTTGGATTGAGCCTAAAAGAAAATTTTTACCCACCCCAAAGGGAGTATAAGGAATCTCATTCATTGCATTAAATTGTTATATGTTGATAAGTTCATTGTGAAAAAAATGAAATGAACAAAAGAATGAGCAAAGAAAAAGAAAAGATGTAGAGAAAAGCCTTGAAAAGAAAACTTAAATAAGACCCAAAGTGGCCAAGGCTAGAAAAAGTTGAAGAGAAGCTCAATAGTGTGCGAAAAAAGTATTGAACTGATTCTATTGTACTCTCTTCTTTGAATTCATCCTACCTTTTCTTTGGAGCCGACACCAAAAGGCCTAACGTTATAAGCTTTTAAAGTCCTGTTGATCCAAGTCTAGGGAATAATTACATTAGTGGAGAAGTGCTGGATAGCAAATTTGTAGAGTAGTTCAAAGTAATCTTGACTCGGAGTTGTTATGGCACTTTTTGATCTTAAAGATATGTACATTACTCATGTTTGACAATAGCACACACGCACGTTCCAATGTTGCGATGTATTGTTTAACTTAGGAGAAATTACTTCTTGTTAAATGTTGAATGACTTTTATTGATGTGTAAGTAGGATTTCTGAGTTTTTACGTGAGTTGTAAAGACGAGTCATGCATAGTATTAAGATTAACTTTTCTATTTGAGCTTATTGCTTGCTCGAGGACGATCAAGTCTAAGTTTGGGGGAGTTGATAGGCTTATATTTTAAGTGTTTTTAGCTGTAATTTCTCCCCATTTTTCATACTTTTTCCTGGATGATATTATGCTTTTTGAAAATTAGTTGGAAATGGAAGAAATGAGCTAAACTGAAGAAAAATGGCGAAATCGAGGCGAGAAAGAGTTGAAATTGAGGAAGTTGGATTTTCGGAGTCTCGATCGATCGAGAATATTTCTCGATCAATCGAGCCAGGCAGTGTACTGAGAAGAAAATAATTAGAAGTCTCGATCGATCGAGATTATCTCTCGATCGATCGACCAAGGCAGAAACTTCAGAGCCAATTTTATCGAAGGCTCGATCGATCGGAAGGAAATCTCGATCGATCGAGCGAGGCAGTGAGTTTCAAAGGCTGACGTGAACAGTACACCGATCGACCGGACGCAATTCTCGATCGATCGATACGCAAATCCGGGAAAATCTTATCTTCCATTTTTGAATGGATTTTCGGGGGATAAAAGGAAAAATCATTTCCATACAAAGAGGACATCATATCAGACGCCAATCCTCTCGAAAATAAGGAACCCTAGCCGCCGCCTAGCGCCGCCGGAGGAGATTCAGTCTCCGTTCTTCGTCCAAAGTCGAGCCAATCCATTCCGGAGTGCAAGGAAGGAGCAAGAGAAGAGATTTCGGTGCTACGCACGGATTTATTCCGCCGTTTATCGTATTTCTAGACTCTAATCTATTTCATTTTGATTTCCAATTGATGTTTTTGAGGTCGAAAGACGATTAAACTCTTTTGTATTTGATTTGAAATATTTTTAGTTTATTCTATCGAGTTTTAGTTTCGTTGTGTTTGATTATTGATTCAATTGTGTTTGAGTGCATTGATTACTATTGTTCATAAATTAATTGCTTGTGTAGATCAAAGCCTAGCTAACTTTGATTGAATCTGAGAGTTATAACTGAGATCGAGAGATAACGTTGTAACACGCTCTATTAATTTATGATGTATGTTACGATTGAGATCGAGAGATGATATCGCATACGTGAGAACTTTGAATCGAGAGATTTAGAGTAACAAGGTTTTGATGATTTATGCAATATTGAATTAGTAAATAGGTGCACGAGAGTGACTTATTCTAATTTAATGTTAGTTTCTTTATAGCTCGAGAGAATGTATCGAATAATAGCGAAAACCTTTCACCTTTAGAATCAATTGGTTGATAATTTGAGAATTCAGTTGAATCATTAAAGATAACATAGTTGAACGACGAGCTTGATAAATTTCTCGAGTGACTTACCTTTGCATATCCGGAATCATTCATTTTATTGTTTCTTGTTTTCATTTTTCGGTCTTTAGTTTAATTTGGCTTTAGTTAATCAACTTCTTAAATCGTAGGCTAAATATAATTTCTCTAATCTTATTTGGTACTTATACATTAGTCCCTGTGGATTCGATAACCCCTACTTAAATTTTCACTATACTAAAACTTGACAACCGTGCACTTGCGGTAGAATCGCTTCACACTACACTTTGAAATATCTTTTGTTTAAAAATAAAGCGGTCACTAGGTACCCAGTCCATGATTTGGAGTTGGCAGCTATTATCTTTGCCCTGAAGATTTGGAGGCATTATCCGTATGGTACATCTTTTACCATATACACGGATCACAAAAGCCTGAAATTCTTGTTCACTCAAGCGGAATTGAATATGCGGCAGAGGAGATGGATGGATCTACTCAAAGACTATGACTGTGAGATAGAGTACCATCCGGGAAAAGCGAACTTGACAGCAGACGCCTTGAGTCGGAAGGTGAAGAATACTGCTGAGGATGTCATGCATTTGTCGGCTATGATGACTTCTTGTTGCCATCTGGGCTCTGACTTCGATGTGGACGCATCGCCGATTTGGGTATCGACCTTATTGACTGAGCCAGATATCTATGAGAATATCAGGAGAGCTCAGAGGACAGATGATGAGGTTCAGAGATGATCATCATTGGCACTTCAGGGACAGCCATCAAAGTTCAGAGTGGCTGAGGATGGTTCTTTGAGGCTTGGTAACCGATGGGTAGTGCCATGTACGCCGGAGTCGCGTAGATGGATATTGGAACGGGCTCATAGTAGCCGATTTAGCATCCACCCAGGAGGGAGGAAGATGTATAAAGACTTATGTGATCAATTCTGGTGGAAGCGGATGAAGCGTGATGTGATCGCTTTCGTCAAGAGTTGTTTGATCTGTCAACAGGTTGAGGCAGAAAGGCAGAGACCCGGTGGCGAAACGAGGAGCTTAGAGATACCAGAGTGGAAGTGGGAGTACATATCTATGGACTTTGTGACCCACTTGCCGAGGACTACTTCAGGTTGTGATGCTATTTGGGTGATCACCGACAGACTGACGAAGGTGGCTCACTTCATTCCCTACAGTATGACGTACACGTACTTGAGGATGGCTCAGCTGTATGTCCGGAACATAGTGAGACTACATGGGATTCCAGTATCTATTGTGTCGGACAGAGACCCGCGGTTTACGTCTCATTTCTGGGGAGGTCTTCAGTCAGCATTGGGTACTGATGTGAGATTGAGTACGGCATATCATCCCCAAACGGATGGGCAGACAGAGCGTACTATACAGACGCTCGAGGACATGCTACGAGCTTGTGTGTTGGAGTTTGATGCCTCATGGCAAGATTCTTTGGCCTTGGTAGAGTTTTCTTACAACAACAGCTATCAGGCGAGTATTCAGATGGCACCGTTTGAGGCTTTGTATGGTAGGTGTAAGGACCCCCGTGCCCTTAACCCGTTATTAGTGTATTAAACCATATCATTAGTACATATAATCATACTATCAGGGGAAAAACCATATGCAAGTGCAACACCATATGCTATCCAGAAAATTTCTTGCATTTAAACCACATAATATTCAAATTCCCCAACCATGATTATCCATATAGCATGCACCCTCATAATACACTAACATACTCTTAGTTCATTTAGCAATTCTATATCTAATTGCGTGCAAACCATAAATGAACAGAGAAGAGTCGTAGCCCGTTTATACATTCCATATACACGTAATATGTACTCACATAAGAGTACCCAATGAATGAGCGTGTATCTAATGTATAAAACACTCTGCTGGATACCGTTACTGGTGCTTCGATCCTGGAAGCACCTCTCAAGCGCAACTCGATCTCGACTCTGGATCTGAGCGCCTGTCCATCCAGCTCTGGTACCTCAATCCTAGAAGTACTTCAATCAACATCCCGAGCTCAACTCCAAAGCTGCTACTACACCTGTACCACATGCCCCAACAGAGACAGCCCCTTTAAACCTCGGTTCCAAAATCCGACATTTTCCAAAATTCAAAAAAAAAAAAACCTTACGGGCGGCGATCGATCGCCTCATTTAGCACGATCGATCGCCCCTGTCCAGTGGGCAAAAACGCTTACACGCGATCGATCGCCACCCCTCGCGATCGATCGCCAACATGCTCGCGATCGATCGCCTGCACTGTTCATCGTCTTCGAAAATCTGAGCAGCTCGTCGCGATCGATCGCCTCTCCTTGGAGATCGATCGCCACCTGCAATTTTCCGAAAAACTCGAGTTTCCATGGTGTTTTTGACACCCAAACTCACAACCAACACCCCATACACCTCCAACACCTCAAATACACCATTTAAAACCAATAAAAACTCCCAAAAACTCAACATTGGATTTTAAGCAAAAATCCCCAAAACCCATAACCAACCAAAACCTCAACTCAAACTACCATACCACAATCAAAACGAAGCCAAATGCGAGGGGATGAATAATACCTTATTATCTTCGAGAAATTCGGCTCGTAGGATGATCCTCCGTCGATTTGCTCATCAAAGGAAAAGGGGGAAGGGTTTGGGGTGAGAGAGGCGAGAGAAAGGGAGAGGAGAGGAATGGAATGGATTCCAAATGACTGAATCCCGAGTCCAACTGGTATATATATCAAAAATGCCCCAGAATACCAATACTTCCACAAATACATCATGATTCATTAAAAATCATCTGTTTTCAAAAACTCTATCTCCTACACCAAATCCCCAGACTGGCCCCAACATAAGGCACCCCAGACACCAAGTCCCACAAAACCCAACTCATAGGTTTTTCACCAAAATGAGAATACAATCTCATCATTTGGATCCAACGATCCCAAATGCCCGATTTAACAACCTCGGGAGATGCCAAACCGCAATTAATTCCTAATTGCCACAATTAAAAATCCATCAAGGATTAATACCACACCGGGATTAACACCATAATCCCCGGACATCACAATTATCCCCCACTAATAAAATTTCATCCTCGAAATTTGCACCGGCATACTCTACGTAGCACCAGGACTACACAAACAAGGTAAAGCCACAACCCCGATTCTGGACCATAATAGAACCATTAACTGCGAGAACACCAATCTTGCATCAAGCTCTACAATAGAGCAAATGCCAAAACCAATATAAACCCGAAAGATAACAACATACCTCGACGTGAATCGTCCCGGAAGTCAGTCCACCATGACTGCAAATCAATCAAAACCCCATTGGTTCTAACATAGATATCTCTCAATGATATCCACCACTCGCCCACGATGCTTAACACACGTCGTTAAGATGGGAACCACTAGTATACAATCAGTATACTCCCGGAAAAATCCGGTTTCGCTTTCCCGATCATCTCCTCCAAAGGGGTAGTTGCACCTCTTGCAATCCGGATCTGGTAAACCACGGTCACTAATCCACACAAAACACATCACTACAGATGTCTACAACCATGTGTTCCAAGAAATTCCATCTTGGTCCAAAACACACTATCGAGACTCTACAAGGTCTCAAGTTCCACAGGGGACATGCAAGACAAACAATTGCATTCCCAAACACGTGTCGACTGTGACACTAAACAAATCCGAATCCTGGCCATCCCTCATTTATCCTGGGATTCAACAATCCTAAAACAGGAAGGCTATCGAATTATCCAACAAGAACTACCATGGTTCCAAAACACGACAATCCCTCCTCAGGGGAAGTCAAACGGACCTCACGATTATTCCTAAGAATACATCGTGCCATCGAGATTACCAATCTCAAATTGCCACAATCTCCCACCGGAGATTCATCAAACCAAGCACACTAATCCGACGTTCAACAAGGAACGAAATAGAGTTGGCATTCGTATACACACACGGGTATACATGCCTAAGCACCAACACAACAGGCACACTCAAAGCAATAGACTCGGGTATCTCCAAGCATACCCAAAGTCCCAAAATCTGCTGTCAAACCTTGATCATTCTCACTCCACGGAGAATAGTGGTCGACAGACCAAAGCCAAAGGGTGTGATTTCAACATCAACACCACACAATCAAAGCAACGAATCTCCCAAAAGATTCAACCGGCAGGTATAACAATACCGCCTTTCCCACAAGGATAGCGTCATGAATCCATGACCCTCCCACCTCAAACCACCGTCCGGAAAACTGGATATACATACCAACATATATATCGGAACCAAAATATGCAATTGGTTCAGAATAGTGCATCGAAGCCACTATCATCAAATCGAAACTCGTATACGCCATGTATACTCAAACAACGATGCCCTATACTATTGCCATAGTACTCCACACTCGAGCATTACCCCAGAGACGTCTCCTCGAACGTCTCAGTGGAAGTACGAAGCCATTACCTAGTCCAACACTAGTAGGGCTTACCCTGGTTGATTCACGATCAACCCTCAACCAAAACTAGCTGCCTCCAAAGGCTCATATCAAGCCTACCAACGTCTCATACGTTCCACTCGGTATACCATACCGTATCATCCATTTAGAGTAGTGGGTCATCACCCAATATTTCTCTAAAACCAAAGCATAATGGACATCCCGGTGTCCTTGCTCAACCACGAAGCAATCCTAATCCATTAGGACTTATCCAACACCCTCAGGGTGGGTGTGACCACACCTACCGCAGATCACAACAACAAGCGAGTAGTTTCCTCAATGACTACTCTTACCACCAAACACTTGGCCTAAGCCAAACCAGCGAGTATACCCAAGGGTATCATTACTCGATTACTCCAAATATGTGCTGCGGTACAATCCCTGTACGGTGTACCCAATAATTCTTCGAGCAACTTGCTCGGCATAAAGGTCTCGTCAACTAGTGACCCAGACACTACCATGTGCCCACCAAAGGCACTCAACCATACAACTCAATACATAACATAAATGTATTAATCATCAAAACGACGCTACACGTCTACATAGAACATCAACTATGTCATCGTCATCCCGTGACGGCATATGTCAACATATGACATCCAATTAACATCGTCAAACATATGACGGTACATGTCAATACACGACATCCATAATTTCATCGTCAAACACATGGCGTATATAGCAACACGTAGTATCCACAATAATGCTAACACAAGTAATATGTCATACCTCATCGCTATCAAGATAGCGGAATACCTGTATCCATCGTCCACCTGCGGTACACAAGCAGCACCCATCGCTCGTAGGCGACATAATCCAGCGCTACGCACATAGCGGTATAACCCATCGCTATAGAATCAGCGGCATGATCTCTCGTCATAGAGTCAGCGGCATGAGACATCGCTATAGATATCCGGCGGTATGAACCATCGCCATAGGTGTAGCGGAATGACCCGTCGCTATGTAATATCCGGTGACACGAATCATCGTCAATAGAATACCCGGCGGCATGAACCATCGCCAATGGAATAGTGGAATGAGACATCGCTATCAATATATCCGGCGGCAAGAACCATCGCCAATCGATATAGCGGAATGAACCGTCGCTATCAATATACCTGGCGGCAAAAACCATCGCCAATCAATATAGCGGAATGAACCATCGCCAATCAATATAGCGGAATGAACTGTCGCTATCAATATACCTGGCGGCAAGAACCATCGCCAATCAATATAGCGGAATGAACCATCGCTATCAATATACCTGGCGGCAAGAACCATCGCCAATCATTATAGCGGAATGAACCATCGCTATCAATATACCTGGTGGCATGAACCATCGCCAATCAATACCGCGGAATGAACCATCGCTATCAATATACCTGGCGGCATGAACCATCGCCAATCAATATAGCCGATCCCCAGTCATTGTCACGGTAGTGTATTTTAATGCCCCTCGCTCAAATAAAACATGCGGTACTCCCACCCCTCGCTTCACATATAGGCGGCATAGAATAACCTCGCTTAAATGGACATGCGGCGCTCCCACCCCTCGCTTCACATTTTAGCGGCAAATATTCTTTCCTCGCCTCATATGATAACCACACGTCAATGTGACATGCGGCGCTCCCACCCCTCGCTTCACATTTTAGCGGCACAAAACAATAAATAGCGGGAAGCATTTAAAATCATCACTCATCCATAACAATGACTCATGGGATATTCACCAAGTATTTCATCCATACCTGCATCACAAAGCATAATCCATAATCCAACATACATCATCATGAGTGTATTTTAATGCACCTCGCTCAAATGCGACATGCGGCACTCCCACCCCTCGCTTCAACATTTGGCGGCAAAGCATTAAAATCATCACTACATGTACACATGCAACCACAATGCATAATTCCATGATGTATATAAAATGCAGGTTACCGTTTCGTGTCTTTCAACCATGGCCTTAACCTTTCGCGTCATAGTGTCCCTACAGGAACAATCCCAAACCATGAGCATACGATAATCCATATTCCCCACAATATGATTATAATGAGTAAATGCATAAACTACGAGTACAAAGTACTTCCCGTATCCCAATGCATTTCAAAATGCTCCATTTGGTTGTCCCTGTGTCACAACTCACAATCATAATCAACAGGTTATATTATGATTCTATAGATGTCATGACATACAATCGTTTCACTATGATCACATATCACAAATGCACATAAGCAAAATAGTTGTGTCACACAACACTAACTACTATCATGCATAAATATGTGCTACTCATCCCTATCAGCATGTTCCAGGCCTTCAACAGCCCCAAAGAGCTAACCACTGCTCTGATACCACTAATGTAAGGACCCCCGTGCCCTTAACCCGTTATTAGTGTATTAAACCATATCATTAGTGCATATAATCATACTATCAGGGGAAAAACCATATGCAAGTGCAACACCATATGCTATCCAGAAAATTTCTTGCATTTAAACCACATAATATTCAAATTCCCAAACCATGATTATCCATATAGCATGCACCCTCATAATACACTAACATACTCTTAGTTCATTTAGCAATTCTATATCTAATTGCGTGCAAACCATAAATGAACAGAGAAGAGCCGTAGCCCGTTTATACATTCCATATACACATAATATGTACTCACATAAGAGTACCCAATGAATGAGCGTGTATCTAATGTATAAAACACTCTGCTGGATACCGTTATTGGTGCTTCGATCCTGGAAGCACCTCTCAAGCGCAACTCGATCTCGACTCTGGATCTGAGCGCCTGTCCATCCAGCTCTGGTACCTCAATCCTGGAAGTACTTCACTCAACAGCCCGAGCTCAACTCCAAAGCTGCTGCTACACCTGTACCACCTGCCCCAACAGAGACAGCCCCCACACGGGGTGAGCATACCAATATCCCAATCCAAACAATTCATAATTTACAACAATGTAAATGCTATGAAATACAAAATATACTCCCTGGATGACATCATCCTCATCCGGGGTTTCCTGTACTGTCCCTGTTCTCAAAACACTGAAACAATCAAATTCCCAAATGCCAGTTAATCATTACATTGATTTCTATGAGCCATATACCAATGTCAAAATCAATAACATCAAATCATTAAACAATGATTATAGACAATCCATGTTTATCACTTATGGTTTCATAGCTCTATTTCATTTCTCGCTCTACAATAGCGGCATTCCATTTCCACGCATGCTCGATGGCAGCGGCGTCATAATCGATGTTCGCTCACAGGCGACAACATCCCAATCATTGCTCGCTCAAAAGCGGCACCATGCAATTCTCAATGCATATATAGACATTTGAAGCAAGTACAATAAACCATGCATTTCAATCTTCGTTTATTGCTAATACCATGTGTCATGCATTTCCACACACATTCATTGCAATACAGTGTACCAAGCACTCAACAATTGCAATTATATTAAAGGGCTATGCTCGTACGTCATACGTACCTTATAATTCCGTAGCTCGAGTCCAAACTTCGCTTGAGTTCCTTACCTCGAGAGATATGTGCTAAAACACATAAACAACTCACAATCAAGTATAAGCATGCAACCACGTGACCAAGCACGTTCAAGATTTCCAATCATATCGTCAATCCATGACGATTACCAAAATAAAAGCCCCCCGGCTAAGCATGCATAATACCCAAAATATACCATTAACAAGTTTAAAAGATAACCAAGAATTCAACCGAGAATTCCAGTTTTATTAAACTTTGGCCTCAACCAATCCATTTTAAAAGCATAGCATTCCCATTGGAATGTAGACATTGCCCCGGAAACGGCCCCTTTAAACCACGGTTCCAAAATCCGACATTTTCCAAAATTCAAAAAAAAAAAAATCCTTACGGGCGGCGATCGATCGCCTCATTTAGCGCGATCGATCGCCCCTGTCCAGTGGGCAAAAACGCTTACACGCGATCGATCGCCACCCCTCGCGATCGATCGCCAACATGCTCGCGATCGATCGCCTAGACCATGCGATCGATCGCCTGCACTGTTCATCGTCTTCGAAAATCTGAGCAGCTCGTCGCGATCGATCGCCTCTCCTTGAAGATCGATCGCCACCTGCAATTTTCCGGAAAACTCGAGTTTCCATGGTGTTTTTGACACCCAAACTCACAACCAACACCCCATACACCTCCAACACCTCAAATACACCATTTAAAACCAATAAAAACTCCCAAAAACTCATTGGATTTTAAGCAAAAATCCCCAAAACCCATAACCAACCAAAACCTCAACTCAAAACTACCATACCACAATCAAAACGAAGCCAAATGCGAGGGGATGAATAATACCTTATTATCTTCGAGAAATTCGGCTCGTAGGATGAGCCTCCGTCGATTTGCTCATCAAAGGAAAAGGGGGAAGGGTTTGGGGTGAGAGAGGCGAGAGAGAGGGAGAGGAGAGGAATGGAATGGATTCCAAATGACGGAATCCCGAGTCCAACTGGTATATATAGCAAAAATGCCCCAGAATACCAATACTTCCACAAATACATCATGATTCATTAAAAATAATCTGTTTTCAAAAACTCTCTCTCCTACACCAAATCCCCAGACTGGCCCCAACATAAGGCACCCCGGACACCAAGTCCCACAAAACCCAACTCATAGGTTTTTCACCAAAATGAGAATACAATCTCATCCTTTGGATCCAACGATCCCAAATGCCCGATTTAACAACCTCGGGAGATGCCAAACCGCAATTAATTCCTAATTGCCGCAATTAAAAATCCATTAAGGATTAATACCACACCAGGATTAACACCATAATCCCCGGACATCACAGTAGGCGTTGTAGGTCGCCATTATACTGGGATGACTTGACTAGTCAAGCAGTGGGAGGACCGGAGTTGATTCGGGAACTGGAGGATAAGGTAAAGGTTATCCGTCATAAAATGAAGGCAGCCCAGGACAGGCAGGCAGCCTATGCGAATAAACGGCGGAGACCGTTGGAGTTTCAGTTGGGAGACAGAGTCTTTTTGAAGATCTCACCTTTCAGGGGTGTGGTTCGGTTTGGTATGCGTGGTAAATTGTCTCCGAGGTATGTGGGACCGTATGAGATTTTACAGCGTATCGATACCTTGGCTTACCGTTTGGCACTGCCACCGTCGTTGTCTGGTATTCACGACGTGTTTCATGTATCTATGCTGCGGAAGTATGAGCCGGATCCGTCACATGTATTATAGCCTTCTGAGGTTCAGCTGGATTATGATGTATCCTATGAGGAACGGCAGGTCAGGATTCTGGATAGGGCTGATCGCAGGCTTCGGAACAAAGTGATACCGATGGTCAAGGTTCAGTGGGATCGCAGGGGTGTCGAGGAGGCCACGTGGGAGACGGAGCGGCATATGATGCAGCACTACCCGGAGCTATTTTCTGGTATGTGATTTATGTTGGTTTCGGTTTGGGTAAGTGCATGCGATTTCGAGGTCGAAATCTTATAAGTACGGGAGTATTGTGATATCCCCGAAATAATTATATATAATTTGGGCATTAATTATGTTTATGTGATTTTATGGCGATAATTAATCATTGTGTTGGCATTAATTATTTTGGTGAAATGCTTAGTCACATGGTGGGAGTGACCCGGTAGAGCATTTCGGGGTGCCTATTATGCATGTTGGGATATTGGGTGTTATAATGGTTTTAATGTGTTGGTTGGTAATTTTTGGTGAAACATGTATTATTTATGGTTTTGGTGCATTTTGGAAAATGCTTTTAAAATATCATGTTAGGGTGTTTTATACACCATGGAAATTGTGGAGTGCAATTTATTTAAAACAACCCACTTTATACCCCCCAATCCCCAATATACCATCACTTTTCTACTTTCCCAAATAACTCATCCAAAACCCTTCTCCTCCTTAAATTTTCGAAATTGGACAAAGAGGTGAAGAGAAATCCTTCCAAAAGCTTGATTTGTGGAGTTTGTTGGGAGATTTAGAGTCCCCAAGAGGTATGGATACCTCCTTGTTGTTTTTGTTATGTTTGGATTGGATTTGTTGTGGTTTTGTATGGTTTTGAAATGGGTTTTATGGGTTGGTATCATTTTGGGTTGAATGATGGATTTTTTGGATGTTTAAAGTATATTTTGAAGGTTATTGTATGTTTGATGTTGTTGGTTTGAAGGTAGGAGAGTTGGTATGGATTGGAAAAGAATTTTGGAGCAAAAATGGTGGTTTTTCGGGTTACAGACATTGGCGATCGATCGCCCATTTCAGGCGATCGATCGCGCGCTGGCAGTGCGCTTTTGGAGCGCATGGCGATCGATCACCAATTTTGGGCAATCGATCGGCGAGGCTGGCGATCGATCGCGTCATTTGAGGCGATCGATCGCCAAAGCAAGGAAATTTCAGAATCGGGCAGTAGGGTCTCGCGATCGATCGCCCGCCCCAAGCGATCTATCGCGAAAGGTAAAATGTGGTGTTTTTGAATATTTTTGGGGGATTTTGTTGTTGGACTATTATTGGCTTCTAATATTGATTTGTATGAATGTGTAGAACCATCCCAGGTAGCCACGCAACAAAGGAGATAAAGTCCCTCGACATCTCCACTTTTGGAACCAAGGTACGCAGTGAGACGTACGGGCATCGGAATGTAAAACGTATTTATTACGCTTTGAATTGGTTATGCACTATGGTTGCACACATGGAATTGATTATGCATTGTGGTTGCATATGTGGTATTGTTTATGCATCATGGATTGCATACATGGTTTGGTCATGCATTTTGGTTGCATGTGTATATTGGATGAATTGTTGCATGTGATTGTGAGTCGGGATTTATATTCCAGTGATGGAGAATACTTGCCGCCAGTGGCGTAGCGATGTGAATACTTGCCGTTTTCATACCGTAGCGATGAGAGAATATTTGCCGCTAATATGAAGCGAAGAACACGACCGCTGTCATATTTATAGCGAGGGATATTAGTGCCGCTGGTATTGTATAAGCGAGGGGTATTTCCGCTGTCATGTTAACGTGAGGGGTATCATGCCACTGATATAATAAGACTCAGGAATTGAATACGGTATATATGGAAATCGGTGCATGTCATGACATACATTATTGGTAATATAATCTATTGGTTATCATGTGGTACAGGGACAACAAAAGGGAGCTTTTAAATGTGTTACATATAGGAAGTGAATCGCATTTACGATTTATGCATTTGAATTGCTATCATATTATTGTGAATATGATTTTGTACATGCTCATGGTTTTTGGGGTTGTTCCTGTAGGTACTTTTGGGCCGACGGGCTAAGGCGAGTTGGTGCGGTGAGCTAGTTAGGAGTGCTCTTGGTAGCAGGCACATTCTTTTGTATAGTATCTACTCTAGGAGTAGTGTAAAGCTATAGGATTAACATTCATTGGTTGGGAATGTAATTAATCCATTTTGGAACTTTTTTTTGGCACTGTAATCAAATAGCTCAAGGCACCAACACAACTTTTATACTCCGTTTATGCATGAAAATTTTATTTATGCCTTTAATCCGCATTTAAGGAACTAGGGTCCTTACATTAGTGGTATGAGAGCCAGGTTTGAGAACCCGGGAATGAGTGAAGGGTAGCCTTAGCATGGTTGGCTAGGTGTTTACATTTGAGCATGTTTATGCATGTGGTGTATATTGGTATATAAATTGTTATGCTAACATGTTTATTATCGTTCATGTTATCTAACGGCATAACATATATATTGTTTGGAAAGCATGGCGGATATGAATGTGGAGAACCTCAATGAAGGGGTGGGTGATGTTGGGAGCGTGAACGCTATCATTGGTCAGGCAAATCCTTTACTTCCACCTGCTGTGGGCATGGAACCGGTTGCTCTGTTGCTACTACCACGGGAGCTTAGTCTGAGTCAGTTCCTAACTTTCCACCCGCCCATGTTTGAGGGGACGGAGACAGGAGAAGAAGCTAAGGAGTGGCTCGAGAGATTAGAGCAAATATTTGTGTCCGCTCCTTGTGCTAGGACAGCATGGCTGAGGTTGGCGGAGTTCCAACTGGCGAAGAAGTCTTCTATGTGGTGGAAGACGACGGTGATGGAACTGAGAGCTCAGGGTATGGTGATTGACTGGACTTTATTTCAGACTCGGTTTCCAAACCGATACTTTTCTGCGGCAGCTAGGCAAACAAAGAATGATGAATTCACGATCTTGAACAGGGGAGCATGACAGTCTCGGACTATGCCATGCATTACTCGTCCTTGTTGAGGTATGTTCCCCACATTGCAACAAATGGGCATGCCAAGATGAGGCACTTTCTAAAGGGGCTGCGACCGGAACTTTTTGATCGGGTTATCTCCAACAACCCCACTTCTTTTGATGATGCTCTCACTAGAGCGGAGCTAGCAGAGATCGGAGTCAGTGCTTACCCGGACGTTGCACCCCCACAAGTCCCACCGCCGAGGCCAGTGTCTAATAATCTGAGGCCACGAGGAGAATCATTTAAACCTCGTGGGGCTTCTTCCTCATCTTCTCGGTTTGGTGGGAGACGAATGGATAACCGGAGGGGTGGTGCGCCTAGCAACAGAGGGCAGACTCAAGCGAGTAGGAGTGGAGTGGTGAAGTGTCACTTTTGTGGAGGGCCACACCACATGCGAGACTGTACGGCTTGTTATAAATGTGGCAAGATGGGCCACATATCTCGGTTCTGTCAGAATGGTGATGGTCAGGTGGATCTTAGAGGAGGCAGAGGGAGGTTTTCTACTGGGATAGTACAGCAGAGGCCGCCGATAGTGTCTCGACATTTGGGAGGACGGGCTATGGGGCCACCTCAGGGACAGGTCTATGCATTAACCAGGGAGCAGGCCGATGCAGCTCCAGAGGAGGTGATAGCTGGTACGTGCCTTCTATTTACATCATATGTGCACGTCTCCGTTACCCACGTCTCTATTGGTCTCGAGACCCATTGGAAAGAAAGTCGTTGCTGATCAGTTTCTGATGGACTGCCTCATTTATTTTGAGGGCAATGAGATAAAGGCAGATTTGATTGTATTGGGGATGTCAGACTTTGACTGTATTGTGGGTATTGATATTCTGAACAGATATCAGGCAGTGGTAGATTGTCGGCAGAGGACAGTTCGGTTCAGATCTAATTTGGGAGTTCAGTGGATTTTCTATGGCAACGGGTCTCGTGCGAAGATTCCGTTGATTTCGGCAATCAAAATGTCCCAATTGTTGGAATGTGGGCACACGGGCTACCTCATCTATGCCGTGGACACGTCGGGAAAGGGTAAAGAGTTTAAGGTTTAGGATGTACCCGTAGTGGCGGAGTTTGCCGATGTATTCCCGGAGGAGATTCCCGGATTCCCACCGGCAAGGGAAGTCGAGCTTGGGATTGAGTTATTACAGGGGACATCCGCTATTTCTCGTGCTCCTTACCGTATGGCACCGGCAGAATTGAGAGAACTGAAGGAGCAGTTGCAGGAGCTCCTTGATAAAGGATATATACGCCCTAGTGTATCGCCTTGGGGAGCACCAGTTCTTTTTGTGAAGAAGAAAGACGGTTCGATGCGTTTGTGCATCGATTACCGGCAACTGAATAAGGACACGGTAAAGAACAAGTATCCTCTCCCGAGGATTGATGACTTATTTGATCAGTTGCAAGGCACGAAGCTGTATAGCAAGATTGATTTGAGATCGGGGTACCACCAGATAAGGGTCGAGGAGATGTACAGAAGACAACATTTCGGACTCGGTATGGGCACTACGAGTTCTTAGTGATGCCGTTTGGTGTGACGAACGCCTCTTTATGAGCTTGATGAACCGGGTGTTCCAACCCTATCTGGATCAGTTCGTCATTGTGTTTATTGACGATATACTCATCTACTCCCGGAGCGAGGAAGAGCACGTGAGACACTTGAGGACAGTGCTCCAAATCCTCAGAGATCACCAGTTATATGCCAAGCTCAGTAAGTGTGAGTTTTGGTTGAGCAGTGTAGTATTTCTGGGGCATGTCATATCTAGCAGTGGAATCTCAGTGGACCCCAGGAAGATTGAGGTTGTGATGAAGTGGGCTGCACCCACTTCTGTGCCCGAGATACGAAGTTTTCTTGGTCTGGCTGGTTATTACCGACGCTTTGTCGAGTGATTCTCTAAGATTTCTAAACCACTGACGCAGTTGACCCAAAAGGGAGTACCCTTCTTTTGGTCAAAGGCGTGCGAGGAGAGCTTCCAAGAGTTGAAGCACTGATTGCATAGTTCAATCTCAACTCTAGATCTACGTACTCATTCAATCAGCTCTGGTACCTCAATCCTGGAAGTACCTCAAATCGATAGCCCGGGCTCAACTCCAAAGCTACCGCGGCACCTGTATCACCTGCCACAACAGAGACAGCCTCCACACAGGGTGAGCATACCAATACCACCAATCCAATAATCATAATATTACAGTTCATAATTTACAGAATGTAAATGCCATGAATTTAAATGATACTCCCTGGATGGCATCATCCTCAACCGATCCCATGTATTGTCCCTGTTCTCAAAATAACCAAACCATTAAATTCTTCAAAGCCAGTTGATCATCTCATTGATCAACTACAACCATTCCTACTATACCAGTTTCATAATCAAATATGATTAAATCATCAAATAGAGTATCACAGATATCACATGTATCTAGCCAACAATTCCATATTTCCATTTCATAGCTCCACAATAGCGGCATTTTAACCCCACGCACGCTCAACAATAGCGGCGTCATAACCGATGGTCGCTCAACAGTGACAACATCCAATCATTGCTCGCTCAAAAGCGGCACCATATAATTCCCAATGTATGTCCATTTATCGCAATTACCATATACCATGCATTTCACTATCAATTTATAGCAATTACCATATACCATGCATTTCACTTCCATTTATTGCAAGTAACACATATCATGCATTTCACAATTGCAATATTATAGCAGGCTATGCTCTTACGTTATACGTACCTTATAATTTCGTAGTTCGAGTCCGACCTTGCCTGAGTCCCACGACCCGATGAATTATGTGCTAACACACAAATAACCCACAATTAAACACAAGCATGCAACCACGAGCCCAAGCACGTTCTTAACCCCCAAACTTATCGTCAATCCATGACGATTTACCATTTCAAAAGACCACGGGTTAAGCATGCATAATACCAAAATATACCATTTTGCAAGTTTAAATGATAGTCAAAAACTCAACCGAGAATTCCATTTTATTAAATTTTGGTTCCAACCAATCCATTTAAAAGTATAGCATTCTCATTGGAATGTAGACATTGTCCCGGAAATGGGCCACTTAAACCTCGATTCCAAAATCCCGACATTTTTTCCAAAATTTTGAAAAGACATTCTGTGAGAGGCGATCGATCGCCGATTTTATCGCGATCGATCGCCCCCAACCAGTAGCCAAACAGCGCCTCTTCGCGATCGATCGCCGAGACCTCGCGATCGATCGCCCGCACTATTCATCTTCACCAAAAATTCAGATGCACGTCGCGATTAGGGATGGCAACGGGTCGGGTCTGGTACGGGTTTGGCCAATCCCAGGACCAGCCCCACCTCAAAAAAAAAATCCATTACCCGCCCCGCCCCACCCCGCCAGGACCCGCGACCCGGCGGGTTCAACCCGCGGACCCGTTTCGTTTTTTTTGTGCTTTTTTTGCAGGGTGCTTATAATGTTGGTGGTCATGTGATCAGTGTAAATACGATTGAGCAGTCAATATTTAATTATCGAACACCTTGAATAGGAATTGTAACTAAATTAAACAACAACAAAAAAAGTACATCAATCAAAACTCAAAAGTGAAAACTACATCAAATTAAAGAGTTAGCATTTACAAACTAATTACGGTAGATTTTCATATTCTTCATCATCTTCTTCCTCATCAAACAATGAAAGACAAGCTGATAAACCACCTACAGTTGAACAAGCACCTACAAGTCGAAAATGTAGAACTAATTTTTTTTTTAATAATTCATATGTATACGGTGCTGGTCCGGGTTGGGTCCAGCCAATCCCAGGACCCGCCCCGCCCCGCCTCATAAACCCGTTGACCTGGTCAGACGCGCCCCGGGACCCGTTTGACCGGGTTTAGACCCATTCCAAACGGGACGGGTTCAATACGGGTCCGGGTTTAGACCCGTCCCATTGCCATCCCTAGTCGCGATCGATCGGCGCCCCTCGGTGATCGATCGCCACCTGCGATTTTCCGAAAAAACTCGAGCTTCCATGGTGTTTTTCACACCCAAACTCAAAATCAACACCCCATACACCATTTACACCTCAAATACACCAATAAGGACCAATAAAAACTCTAAAACTCAACTTTGGATTTTTAACCAAAAATCCCAAATTCATAACCAACTCAAAACTCAACCAAACTCAACAATACCACTACCAAATTGAAGACAATGATGAGGGGAAGATGAATACCTGATTATCCAAGCTACAAACGATTCTTCCACCAAGGGAAAAAGAGGGGAAATGGGGAGAGAGGGAAGGGTTCCGTGCCAAATGACGGAATACCGAGTCTACTTGCTATATATAGTACCAAAACTCAAAAATACCAATCCTTCCACAAATACATCATGACTCATTAAAAATCATTTGTTTCCAATAATTACCTCCCAATCTCAATTTTCATTACTAGCCCCAGTACAAAGTACTCCGGACCCCAAATCCCACCAAAGACCAAATTCCAAGGTTATCACAACGACGAGAATACAATCTCATTCCTTGGATCCAATGACTCCAAATACCTGATTTAAAATCCCCGGGAGTCCCAAAACCGTAATTAATTCATAATTGCCACCATTAAAATCCATTAAGGATTATTACTACACCGGGATTAGCACCATAATTCCCGGGCATCACACATGTTGAGATATTTTATACATCATGCTAATTAATGGGGTACATGTTATTATTAAAACCCCCACACTTATACCCCACTATCCCTCTTTAACCCTCATTCTTTAACAAAAACACCCAACCCTTCCCCCAAAACCCCATTTTCGTTATTGTCTTGGAAAGGAGGAGGAAAACCTTGCAAAATCTTCATTTGGTGAAATTTTGGTAGGATTTGAAGTCCATAAGAGGTATGTATTCCTCCTTGTTGTGTTTATGAGTTTTATTTTGAAAATGGGTTGGTATTTTGGGATTTAAATGGGTTTGTCTTGGGTTTGTGATGTAGTTGGTTGGGTATTGGATTTTTGGGTGTATTAAGGTGTATATTGAAGGTTTATTGTATTTTGATGTTGTGGGTTTGTGGTTATTTGAGGATTGGGGAAGAAATGTGGTGAAAAATGGTGATTTTTGAGTTACAGGCAGCGACGATTGATCGCCCATTTTTGGCGATCGATCGCGCACAAGCAGTGCGCGGCAGAAGCACTTGGCGATCGATCGCCAAGTTTGGGCGATCGATCGGTGGGCCTCGCGATCGATCGTGCCAAATGTGGCGATCGATCGCCGAAGGCAGGAAAATGTTGGCTCGGGCAGTGTGATCTCGTGATCGATCGGGGCTATGTGGTGATCGATCGCGAGTCACCAAATATTGATATTTTGGTTATTTTTGTGGGATTTTTGGCATTGGGCTATTATTGGCTTCTAATATTGGTTTGTGTGATTGTGTAGAACCATCCCAGGTGGCAACACAACCAAGGAAGTAAAGTCCTACCAAATCCTACTTTTGGAAAGGTACGTAGAAACGGTACATGTATCTTATATACTCATTTGAATATGCATTGTGGATGCAAGTATATATTGAATTGTGCATTGTGGATGCAAATACATGTTGAACTATGCATTATGATTGCATATGTGTATGTTGAAAGTTTGGTGCACATCCCATGAGTCATGGTTATATTAGAGTGATGATTTTAATGCTTTGCCGCTGTCACTTGAAGCGATGATAGAATACTTGCCGCTGTCATATTGTAGAGAGGAAAGAATATTTGCCGCCAAATGTTGAAGCGAGGGTATTGCCGCATGTCGCATTTGAGCGAGGTTCAATGCCGCTAATATGTCGAAGCGAGGGGTATTAGTGCCGTTGTAATGACAAGCGAGGTGCATTAAAAAACACTGTTATAACAGACTAGGGATTGGTGATTGGTGATAATGAAACGGTGATATGCCATGACACTCGTGGAACCATTAAATAATCTATTGATTATACTCATGAGTTATGGTACAGGGACAACCAAAAGGGAGCGTTTAAAATGCATTGGAAAACAGTAAGTGTTTTGTAATTACGGTTTATGCATTTACGCCTTATAATCATATTATGTTGAATATGGATTATTATATGCTCATGATTTGGGGGTTGTCTGTGAGACCCCGTTATCTCAAACATACAATAAGGTGCAATTAAGAGAACTAATCAAACCTAATCAGAGTTGTAAGTCGTGTTGACAATTGAGCTTAAGGTTTACATGTATGTATGACATGCCAAAAGAAATTTGTTACATTCTTTAACAAATTTGGGTAAGGCTACTTCTACTGTACTCCTAGTAGAAACTATACAAAATAAGTCTTTATCTTGCTATCTTGTAGCACTCCTTACAGCTCGGCTTATCAACCTGACCCTGGTTCTCCTTTAGCAAAAGCACCTACAAGGACAACCCCCATCACATGAGCATATCGTAATTCATATCAAACATAATATGAATGTAAAGAATAAATGCATAATCATTGTCATAAAATACTTCCTGTATTTCCAATGCATTTAAAACACCCATTAGTTGTCCCTGTACCATAACTCATGATAAAAACATTATATGATATTATGGCTTCCTTATATAAATGTCATGACATATCTTTACTTCTTAAATCCTTACTTCAATCTTGAGTCGTTTTATCATTAGTGTATTTCAATGCTTATTACTTTTCCACGTAAGCGGTATCCTTCCTCGCTTCTTAAGGAAATTTACGCCTCCATGTGCGAAAGGTCCTCTACCTCTCGCTCCACATTTTCAGCGGAATTATAGTGTAAGCAGTAAATCCTCACTGGGATAACCTTGACTCGTGGAATACTCCTCTTATATTCCTCCCGTGGAACACACCTCTTATATTCCACAACATTCATATGCAAAAACCATGCATATCAACATGTATCATATCATAATGCACTATCTTATGCATACTTTCCTTTACCTTGTGTTAAATAAATAAACACGAATACATGTTACCGTTGGGATGCCCGTACGTTGCTTACGTACCTTTCAAAAGATAGAGGAGTCAACCGACTTTATCTCCTCGACTGTGCTGGTACCTGTGATGGTTCTACATAACCACATAACACAATATTAGGCACCTCATTATGATTCAATATCATAAACTTGACATAATAAATCAAAATCACATTTTTCATACTTCTGCCTCGACCGATCGATCGAAAAGACCCCACCGATCGATCGAGGACTTTAGGCGATCGATCGAGAAAACCACCGATCGATCGACCCCTTTTCTTTAAAACTTTCTGCCTCGCCCGATCGATCGAAAATCACCACCGATCGATCGAGCTCCCCTGCAAAAATGCGATTTTCCAGAATTGTCGAGCACCTCATTTCATGCTATTAAAACTACAACATATAACATAAACATGCTCGAGGAATTATGCTAGGAACATCACAAAACTTCTATGCACGTAACCACATCAACGGTTTGATCAAAACCTAGCTAACATGCATAATAACACCTTCATAAAGTTCACTCCCATTCAACCTTTTCCAGAAAAACAGGGCATTTACTCTACCCAGATTTTTCGAACACTACATTTCACAAGATTGAATCCTTCACATATCACACGCAAAATGCTTCGGGAAAAGTACTGGGAGCTTCATAACAACACCATGCAAGCCCGTAATTCGAAGGTTTAAAGAAACCTAAGCTAGCATGCTTCATAACCTCGTGATAAAACCCCTATTCAACTTAAAACAGGGCACTTCCTTTACCCAGATTTTCGAGGAACACTTTTCACAAACGAAAATCTAACACATAAAGCATGTAAGTTGCTTAACCAAACATGCTAGGGGCTTCATAAATATCACATGCAAGTAAGCATAACAAGATTTCATCGACCCTTAAAGTAGCATGCCAAATCTGCTATAATGAACATACATACTTAAAAACTGAAATCTGGGAAAAATATATGATTCCTCACCACTTTTTGGCTCGACTTTCCTTCAAGAAAAAGAGCAATAAAAAGTGATCTTCTTCTTCCTACCTATTGTCTGAGTGTGGTTCGAGTTTTAGGAGAGAAGGAGGAAAAAGTGATCAAATCAGATAAACAAAAGGTATGGTTGACCAAGAAAGCTTTCCAGGAAACCAGGGGAGGGGCGTGGGTTGCAGGCAAGTGGGGGGGTGGTGTGTTTGGGTGGCCTGCGGTGTTTAATTGTGTCCCGGTATTTCATACGATGTATTAAAATATCCCTCCTTGATATTTTATAATTTTACCCCATCAATACATCATTCAAAAATACCTAACATGCCTCCTGTAAGGACCCCAAGCCCTTAAACCTTGATTAGTGTATTAACCACTATGTGTGGTACATGCTTTCTATAGAATGTCAATCGGGAAGCTCTGATGATACTTAATCATTGCCTGTCAATGAAAGACTCATATGTTTGCCCTTTACCAACCCCTTGGTGCCACTTTTCACATTGTAAACTTTTATAAAAATTTGGGCAGAGTCTCCCCATAAATAGAGCTATCCCAAAAAAAAGAGTACAACACATAACAAAATTCCCGGCCAGGGAACACATAATACTCAACAGAAAGCAGTAATACAAGTAGATTCCCAGCCAGGGAAGACACCACACATATGTCAACAAAAGCGGGTTCCAACACCCACATAATACACCAATGACTCTCATATCATTCTAGCAATTCAACCTAATTGCATGCAACCTTAAATGAAAGAGAGAAAGGCTCATGCCTTTATATACAATCCATATACAAGTATAATCGTGCTCACATGCGAGCATCATGAATATGTATAAATCCTCAGGTGTATATATAGGTACTCTATACGATACCGTGCTCCATCAAGCCCTGGTACCACGATCCTGGGAGTACCTCAAATCAACAGCTCGAGCTCAGCTCCATAGCCATCGATGTACCTGTCCACCTGTCCCAACAGAGACAGCCCCCAACGGGGTGAGCATACCAATACACAAAATCCCATAATCATAATAATGAAATTCATAATTTACAACAAAGGTAAATGCTAATGAATTTAAATGATACTCCCTGGATGGCAACATCCTCATCCGGGATTCCGTGTACTGTCCCTGTTCTCACAACATCAAACTCATCAAATCTCATAAATCAGTAAATCAACACATTGATTTACATATCGCATGCCTGATTCTCAAATACCAAGAATGAATGATTCCAAGTTCATATATATGCAAATATAGATATATCAATATCTAATATTGATTTCATAATCTCGCTTTCCATTATACCTAGACATCTCAAATGTCTCATAATGAATACATGATTCTACGAGCCTAGACATCTCAATGTCTCACGAAGAATACATGATTCTACAAACCTAGACATCTCAAATGTCTCATAATATAGTCATATAAACCCAGTACCCCTTATATCATGTAAGAGTCATCCTACTCTAGTGTCACGCACGCTACAAGCTGCGATATCAAGATTTGGGTCATTCCTTGGCTATATCAACATATATGTATAACCATACACAAAACATTCAATGCAATCAAAAACACCTTATGCATTTCACATATATATAGTAATGCTCGTACGTCGCACGTACCTTAAATCACCGAAGTCCGAGCCAAACCTTGCTCGAGTTCCATGCCCCGAGGAATGATGTGCTAACACGATAAACAATTCACCATTATTTACGAACATGCAACCCATGCTCAAGCACACCCGTATCCCTCAAAATATTGTCAATACACGACAATTATCCTCTTAAAAGACCCGGGGCAGGGTACATGCAGGGAAGGAAATAAATGAGACAATATCGAAATTTGTTCAAGAATGCCCTACAAAAATCGAACCCTAATCTCACAATTTCGAACCCAATTAAATACCATAATTTATCTAAAATGCCAATTAAGCTATCCAAGCAAGAATCAACATCCCTTGACAAAAACCCCAAATTTTCGAACTCAAAACCATTAAATTCGAACCCAAACAAGCCTTTAAATCCCAACTCTTAAAATTCTTCAAATTCGAACCAAAGCTTCTCAATTCGATCTCAATCAAGCATCATAATACTCTTAAAACATGCAATAATCGATCAATTGCACGAAATAATACCCCTGCCAAAAACCCCCAAATTTTCGAAATCAAACCCTACAATTTTCGAAAATTATTTCGAACCAAAATCACCAAAAAGCAGGGAAAAGCACGAAAAAGAAGAACAAGGGGTAAGGGAGATTACCCAACGAAAATCGGAAGCAAAAACGTTCAAAATCGATGAACCCTAACTTTTGGGGATCGACGCCTTTCTGTAAAATCCGACTCCAGGACGCGACGAAACCTTCAATTGACAGAGGGGAAAGGAGCGCCTCGCCGAGACGACGCCGGCGGTAGGTCGCACGCGCCGAACGGCGGCGGGACGGCGGCTGGCGGAGCGCCTGAAGCGGCGGGGCAGGGGAGGTGACGGGAAAATCGCACGTACAGGGGAGGAGAAGAGAATTGGGCTGAAAATGAAATTAATACAAAAATCTCGGGTTCAACTTGTATTTATAGCAAAAATACCCCGAAAAAATAATAGCCCCACAAATACATCATGATTCCTTAAAAATCATCTGTTTTCAAAAACTCTCTCTCTAACTCCAAAATCCCCTACCGGTGCTCACACAGCACCCGAGATTCCGAGACACATCAAAAACCCAACTCTTAGGTTTTACACCGTAATGTGAATACAATCTCAACCTCTGGGTCCAACGATCCCAACTGCCCAAATAAACGAGCCCAGAAGGCCCAATACCTCAATTAAACTCCAAATCGTCACGTAAAACCACTTTAGGGATTATTAATACTCCGGGATTAACACCTATAATCCCTGGTCATCACAATATCCCCCACTAAAAGAATTTCGTCCTCGAAATTAGCACTGGTGTATCACGTAACACCCAGGCTGCACAACAACATGAAGCCATAACCTCGATTCCTGACCATATCAGAATCGTATTAATAAACGCGAGGATACTTACCTCTCATCTAACTCTGAAACAGAGCGACTTACCAAAACCAACCTATCACCCAAGAGGCGAAACGTACCTCGATGCGGGTCATCCCAGAAGTCAGCCTCTCATGACTGCAAATCAACCAATACTTACGACTGTAGATCGGACAGTCCTCCTTCGATCTAATATAACAGTACGAACACGTCCTGAATGACACCTCAACCGTAAGAACGTTGACCTCGTGTCAAACTCTGGAGTGGAGTAGACTTCCAAATCCATCATAACGTCAAAGAGCGTCAGTACAACTCAACGCTAATAATCCAAAAGCAGTTAGTCAACTGAAACTATAAGGATTCGAATCGCTCCTGATTCTATCGTAGATATCATCCAATGACATCTTTACCAAGACTCACGATGTCTAACATACATCGTTACGAGGGAAACACTAGTACATCCACGGTGTACACATACCAAACCTGGTTTCCACTTTCAACTTCCTCCATCGAAGGAGTAGTCGCCTCATTGCAACTTAATTTGGGCAACTCACGGCCACAAATTCAAACAAAAGACATCTCACAAGATGTCCACCTCCGGATGTTCCAAGAATCACATCCTGATCATAAATAACAACCGAGACTCCGCAGAGTTTAAATTTCTTAAGACATGCAATAAACCCATTGCATTCTCAACGCTTGTGTCGTCAGCGACACTCAACCAAATCCGAATTCCTGCCATCCCTTAATAATCCTCGGATTTAACAATCCAAACTTGGGAAGGCTGTCGCATAACTCGAAGGAAAACACCAACAAGGGAAGTACCTTAACCCTCACAAGAAAATCCCTCTTCAAGGGAGTCAACTAACTTTACGATTGTTCCTCATAAACATCGTGCCATGGAGATTCCCAATCTCAAGGTGTTCCATATCTCTCATCAGAGATTTAACCATCCAAAAATAGCATAACTCTATGCTTAACAGAGAGGAAATCAATAACTGGCATCCGTATACTCACCGGTATACCTGCCTAAGCACTGATATCACATGCATACTCAATGCACTCGGCTCGGGTATCTACCACATATCCCTAAGCCCCAAACACAACCGTCAATTCTGAGTCATTCCTTACTCAGTGGAGGATGAAAATCGACGATTAACAATACACGGTGTGATTCCCAAAATCAACACCACTTGCACCAACTTACCGAATCTGTCAAGATTCCCAAATAGGTATAATACTACCTCCTTCCTCGCAAGGGAAGTGCCATCGAACTCGAGATCCACAAGTCTCGAACCATCGTTCGGAAAAACTGGATACAATAACACCCATTGTATCCCAATACACGGGTTCCTTTAGATTGAGTCAATAACAACCTGATGACTCTCTTGTTGGTACTCCAACATCCTGAGCTGTCCCAGACAAGTCTCCAAGATTAAACATAAACGTATACACGTTTCAGCGAGGCACGCACAACCTCAAATGATGTGGTGACTACTAGAGTCCACCACGATCCACATCGCATCACCTTACGATTGCCAAACTTGGTTCCAACGAGCAGTATAACGGCTCTAGCAAGCCCATCACGGTACTACACACACGTGGCAGACAGCCTAGTCTCTGCCTCTTTAGGTTTACCTCAAACCTACCAACAAGACGGACGTTCCACATGGTATATCATACTATGGGAAGAAAACTCAATAGAGTAGTGGGTCTTTATCCAACATTCCTCAATGCCGATACACCCTGGACAACCCAATGTCCCTATGTACTTAACATAACCTGATCCTACTCCCTTAGGACCCATCCTACACCCTCAAGGGTGGTGTGACCATGTCCACCACATGTCACATCGACAGAAAGCGAGTACTTTCCTCCATGATTACTCCTGTCGTCAAATCACATGGCCAAAAGCCATTCCACGAGCATACCTCAAGGGTATCACCACTCGTAAAATGATCCCCCAATCGTAAGCTGCGGTACAATCACATGTACAGCGCATCCAACCATTCCTCGAGCAACCCGCTCGGTATAAGGGTCACGTCCATCGGTGTCGCACACACCACCTTGTGCTCGGTACTGGCACCCAAGGCATACCACTGAATACGTATACTCAACGCATCGATCATCGTAACGATGATGCATGTCTAATAAGACATCTCCTACACCATCGTCATCGTCATCCCGTGACGACACATGCCAACTCATGGCATCTAAAACATTGCCCACTAGTGACGATACATGTACATCAGCGTATGTCATCCACTATCATGCTAGTAAAATAGGCATAATAAAACATGTATATCAATGCATGCCAGCTACAATAAAGCTAATAAAATAGCAATATCTCATACCTCATCGCTAGCAATATAGCGTCATACCTGTCTCCGTCGCTCAATAATAGTGCGTAATCAGCACCCATCGCTCGAAGGCGGCAAAATCCTGTGCTGAGTACATAGCGGCAAAATCCCTCGCTATAGAATCGACGGCATGACACCTCATCATATAATAAGTGGCATGAAACCTCGCTATATACCTGAGCATGAATCATCGTCCACATAGTAGCGGAAAGAGGCATCGCTATCAATACACCTGGCGGAATGAACCATCGCCAATCAATATAGCGGAATGAACCGTCGCTATAAATACACCTGGCGGAATGAACCATCGCCAATAGATATAGCGGAATGAACCATCGCTATAAACCGTGTCCTCATAGAGAAATGAATATAAATCGACACAGCGGGACACATCACCGCTATCATCCGTGTCATCACAAAGGAATGAATCATCATCCTAACAAGCGGCATCTCATCCTCGCTTCTTCATACAAGCGGTATCTCATCCTCGCTTCGTATGGCATACCCCGCCTCCATGTGCAAGCGAGCATCCCCTCCCGCTCCACATTTTTAGCGGTACAAGCATAAGCTTCTTCATACAAGCGGTATCTCATCCTCGCTTCGTATGGAATACCCCGCCTCCATGTGCAAGCGAGCCTCCCCCCTCCCGCTCCACATTTTTAGCGGTCAAGCGTAAGTATAAAAATTCTCACTGTCATAAGCAGGACTCCTGGAATGTATAATCATCATTCCTTTTTATACTCCATATTTCCTGTAACCTGCAACCATCAGGGTTAACAACAATAGCCATATACGCTATGCATCCACATTCAATTCATAATAAAAACACATTATGAGAATGTATGGTTTCACAAATAAATGTCATGATATCCTTCTTTAAATCCTTATTTCAATCCCGAGCCCTTATCATTAGTACATTTTAATGCTTCTTGCTACTCCATGTAAGCGGAATTCTTCCTCGCTTCCAATGGACCTTAGCGTAAGCCATTAAAATCCTTACTAAGATAACTTTGACTCAAGAAATACACCTCTTATATTTCATAACATGCATATGCAAAAACAATGCACAATAACATATATCATAACCTCAATGCACCACTTTGCATTCATCATGTGTCAACAAGACATCGTAAAATACATGTTACCTCGGAAATATCCCTTTATCTGATTTTCTTAAAACCAGCTTCCTTGGCACATAACACACGGAGTGCCAGACATCCCCATAAATGTCATCCTATCGTGTTCCACACGATTCCTGCAACCACAATGGTTAGCAATACCACTTTTCATATCATAAGAGCACATAAACAATTTGCTATGTCATACAACATTAATGCCATCATGCATAAATATGTGCTATCAATAACTTCCTAGGCCCTTAACAGCCCCAATGAGCAACCACTGCTCTGATACCACTAATGTAAGGACCCCAAGCCCTTAAACCTTGATTAGTGTATTAACCACTATGTGTGGTACATGCTTTCTATAGAATGTCAATCGGGAAGCTCTGATGATACTTAATCATTGCCTGTCAATGAAAGACTCATATGTTTGCCCTTTACCAACCCCTTGGTGCCACTTTTCACATTGTAAACTTTTATAAAAATTTGGGCAGAGTCTCCCCATAAATAGAGCTATCCCAAAAAAAAGAGTACAACACATAACAAAATTCCCGGCCAGGGAACACATAATACTCAACAGAAAGCAGTAATACAAGTAGATTCCCAGCCAGGGAAGACACCACACATATGTCAACAAAAGCGGGTTCCAACACCCACATAATACACCAATGACTCTCATATCATTCTAGCAATTCAACCTAATTGCATGCAACCTTAAATGAAAGAGAGAAAGGCTCATGCCTTTATATACAATCCATATACAAGTATAATCGTGCTCACATGCGAGCATCATGAATATGTATAAATCCTCAGGTGTATATATAGGTACTCTATAGATACCGTGCTCCATCAAGCCCTGGTACCACGATCCTGGGAGTACCTCAAATCAACAGCTCGAGCTCAGCTCCATAGCCATCGATGTACCTGTCCACCTGTCCCAACAGAGACAGCCCCCAACGGGGTGAGCATACCAATACACAAAATCCCATAATCATAATAATGAAATTCATAATTTACAACAAAGGTAAATGCTAATGAATTTAAATGATACTCCCTGGATGGCAACATCCTCATCCGGGATTCCGTGTACTGTCCCTGTTCTCACAACATCAAACTCATCAAATCTCATAAATCAGTAAATCAACACATTGATTTACATATCGCATGCCTGATTCTCAAATACCAAGAATGAATGATTCCAAGTTCATATATATGCAAATATAGATATATCAATATCTAATATTGATTTCATAATCTCGCTTTCCATTATACCTAGACATCTCAAATGTCTCATAATGAATACATGATTCTACGAGCCTAGACATCTCAATGTCTCACGAAGAATACATGATTCTACAAACCTAGACATCTCAAATGTCTCATAATATAGTCATATAAACCCAGTACCCCTTATATCATGTAAGAGTCATCCTACTCTAGTGTCACGCACGCTACAAGCTGCGATATCAAGATTTGGGTCATTCCTTGGCTATATCAACATATATGTATAACCATACGCAAAACATTCAATGCAATCAAAAACACCTTATGCATTTCACATATATATAGTAATGCTCGTACGTCGCACGTACCTTAAATCACCGAAGTCCGAGCCAAACCTTGCTCGAGTTCCATGCCCCGAGGAATGATGTGCTAACACGATAAACAATTCACCATTATTTACGAACATGCAACCCATGCTCAAGCACACCCGTATCCCTCAAAATATTGTCAATACACGACAATTATCCTCTTAAAAGACCCGGGGCAGGGTACATGCAGGGAAGGAAATAAATGAGACAATATCGAAATTTGTTCAAGAATGCCCTACAAAAATCGAACCCTAATCTCACAATTTCGAACCCAATTAAATACCATAATTTATCTAAAATGCCAATTAAGCTATCCAAGCAAGAATCAACATCCCTTGACAAAAACCCCAAATTTTCGAACTCAAAACCATTAAATTCGAACCCAAACAAGCCTTTAAATCCCAACTCTTAAAATTCTTCAAATTCGAACCAAAGCTTCTCAATTCGATCTCAATCAAGCATCATAATACTCTTAAAACATGCAATAATCGATCAATTGCACGAAATAATACCCCTGCCAAAAACCCCCAAATTTTCGAAATCAAACCCTACAATTTTCGAAAATTATTTCGAACCAAAATCACCAAAAAGCAGGGAAAAGCACGAAAAAGAAGAACAAGGGGTAAGGGAGATTACCCAACGAAAATCGGAAGCAAAAACGTTCAAAATCGATGAACCCTAACTTTTGGGGATCGACGCCTTTCTGTAAAATCCGACTCCAGGACGCGACGAAACCTTCAATTGACAGAGGGGAAAGGAGCGCCTCGCCGAGACGACGCCGGCGGTAGGTCGCACGCGCCGAACGGCGGCGGGACGGCGGCTGGCGGAGCGCCTGAAGCGGCGGGGCAGGGGAGGTGACGGGAAAATCGCACGTACAGGGGAGGAGAAGAGAATTGGGCTGAAAATGAAATTAATACAAAAATCTCGGGTTCAACTTGTATTTATAGCAAAAATACCCCGAAAAAATAATAGCCCCACAAATACATCATGATTCCTTAAAAATCATCTGTTTTCAAAAACTCTCTCTCTAACTCCAAAATCCCCTACCGGTGCTCACACAGCACCCGAGATTCCGAGACACATCAAAAACCCAACTCTTAGGTTTTACACCGTAATGTGAATACAATCTCAACCTCTGGGTCCAACGATCCCAACTGCCCAAATAAACGAGCCCAGAAGGCCCAATACCTCAATTAAACTCCAAATCGTCACGTAAAACCACTTTAGGGATTATTAATACTCCGGGATTAACACCTATAATCCCTGGTCATCACACCTCCTAAACCACATCTTCAAAATAAATATAACACCAACCACATACATTAATTCCCCAACTTAATTACATGCTTTTACCACATAAAGCATAACCCATAAACCCCAAATTAAATCATGCCTTTAACACATAATAAAATTAGCACATCAAAGCATGTTTACACATAATCCTTTCGGGGATATCACAATACTCCCCTACTTATAAGATTTCATCCCCAAAATCACACTTACTTACCAAAATAATATAAAACATAAAACACATACCAGAGAACAGTTCTGGATAGTGCTGCACCATGTGTCGCTCTGTCTCCCACGTAGCCTCCTCGACACCCCTACGATCCCACTGAACCTTGATCATAGGAATAACTTTATTCCGAAGCCTGCGGTCTGCCCTATCCAAAATCCTGATAGGCCGCTCCACATAGGAAACATCGGACTCAAACTGCACCTCTGAAGGCTGCAACACATGCGAAGGATCTGGCTTGTACTTCCTCAGCATAGACACATGGAATACATCGTGTATACCAGACAGAGAGGGCGGTAAAGCCAAACGGTACGCCAGAGTACCAACACGCTGCAAGATCTCATACGGCCCTACATATCTTGGGGATAACTTTCCCCGCATCCCAAACCGTACCACACCTCTGAAAGGTGAGATCTTCAGAAACACTCTGTCATCTAACTGAAACTCCAACGGCCTTCGCCGCTGATTGGCATACGCTGCCTGTCTGTCCTGAGTTGCCTTCATCTTTCTCCTGATGACCTTTACCTTTTCTTCCATATCCTGGACTAACTCTGGTCCTCAGACCGATTTACGGTCCACATCATCCCAACACAAAGGCGACCTGCAACGCCTGCCATAAAGGGCTTCAAATGGAGCCATCTGTATGCTAGCCTGGTAGCTGTTATTATAAGAAAATTCCACCAAGGCTACTGACTCCTGCCAAGAAGTGTCGAACTCCAGCACACAAGCCCTCAACATATCTTCGAGCGTCTGTATCGTACGCTCGGTCTGTCCGTCCGTCTGGGGATGATATGTTGTGCTCAACCTTAACTCTGTGCCCAGGGCTGATTGAAGACCCTCCCAGAAGTGAGATGTGAACCGCGGATCTCGATCAGACACAATCGAAACAGGGATCCCGTGCAGTCTCACCACATCTCTGATATATAGCTGAGCCATCCTTAGGTATGTGAAGGTCATACAGTATGGAATGAAATGAGCACTCTTAGTCAATCTGTCGACGACTACCCATATGGCATCAAAACCCGAAACAATCCTCGGTAAGTGGGTCACGAAATCCATAGACACGTGCTGCCACTTCCACTCGGGTATCTCCAAACTCCTTAGCTCACCACCGGGCCTCTGCCTTTCAGCCTTCACCTGCTGACAAATCAAACAGCGCTTGACGAATGAGGTAACATCCTGTTTCATTCGCCTCCACCAGAACTGGCTGCATAAATCCTTATACATCTTCTTCCCGCCCGGGTGGATACTCATCCTGCTGCAATGAGCTCGCTGTAATATACCCTGTCGCAACTCGGGTATATCTGGAACCACCCATCTGTCGCCTAGCCTCATAGAACCGTCCTCAGCCACTCTGAATCTCGATGGCTGACCTGAATGAACTACTGACATCCATCTCTGAACCTCTGCGTCGGTCCCCTGAGCCTTCCGGATGTGTTCATAAATGATTGGCTCAGCTAGCAAGGTCAACACCTGTACCGGAGAAGAAGACACATCATAATCAAATCCCAACTGACAGTAGGAGCCCATCATAGCTGATACATACATGACATCCTCTGCCGTGCTCCTCACTTTCCGACTCAAAGCGTCGGCTGTCAAGTTTTCTTTTCCCGGATGGTATTCGATTTCACAGTCATAGTCCTTCAGCAGATCCATCCATCTCCTCTGCCACATATTCAGCTCAGCCTGCGTAAACAAGAACTTCAGGCTCTTGTGATCAGTGAAGATGGTAAATGAGGTACCATATAAGTAGTGTCGCCATATCTTCAAGGCAAACACTATAGCTGCTAATTCCAAATCATGGACTGGATACCTCGTCTCGTGTGGCTTCAACTGCCTAGAAGCATAAGCCACCACATGTCTGTCCTGCATCAGTACGCATCCTAGGCCATGTAGCGATGCGTCAGTATAAAGAACAAATCCTTTGTTCTCCCTGGGAATCACCAAAACTGGTGCAGTATTCAGTCTGTGCTTTAATTCTCGGAAACTCTGCTCACAAGCCTCTGACCAACAGAATGGGACTCCCTTCTGAGTTAGCTGTGTAAGTGGCTTGGCGATCTTTGAGAAACCCTCGAGGAAACCTCGATAATAACCAGCCAAACCAAGAAAACTTCGAATCTCACTGACTGAAGTAGGGGCGGACTTCCTGGGATCTACTGATATCCCCTCTCGAGAGATAATGTGACCCAAGAATGATACACTACTCAGCCAAAACTCACACTTGCTGAGTTTGGCGTACAACTGGTGATCTCTGAGGATTTGAAGCACCGTCCTCAAATGATCGGCATGTTCCTCCTCACTCCTTGAGTAGACAAGGATGTCATCAATGAACACGATCACGAACTGATCGAGGTACTCTTGAAATACTCTGTTCATCAAGATCATAAAAACTGCAGGGGCATTTGTCACACCGAAAGGCATTACCAAGAACTCATAGTGCCCATACCGAGTTCGAAAGGCTGTCTTTTGAATATCGTCAGCTCTAACCCTTATCTGGTGATAGCCTGACCTCAAGTCAATCTTTGAGTAGATCTCTGTGCCCTGAAGCTGATAAAATAGATCATCAATCCTTGGAAGCGGATACCTGTTCTTTACTGTGGCCTTATTAAGTTGCCTATAGTCAATGCACATACGCATTGAACCATCCTTCTTCTTTACGAACAAAACTGGCTCACCCCAAGGCGATACACTAGGACGAATGTATCCCTTATCGAGGAGCTCCTGCAACTGTACCTTCAGCTCTCTCAGCTCTGCCGGTGCCATCCTGTATGGGGCACGAGAAATGGCTGATGTCCCCGACAGTAGCTCAATGGCAAACTCCACATCTCTGATCGGCGGAAACCCTGGAATCTCATCCGGGAATACATCAATGAATTCCGTCACGACCGGTATATCCTCGATTCTTAACTCTTCCTTTTCCTCAGAGACGTCCACGGCATAAATAATGTAGCCCGTGTGGCCGCGTATTACCGCGACATCTTAACTGCTGAGATCACTGGAATCTTGGGACGAGAGCCATCCCCATAAAAGTTCCACTAGAACCCCTGATCAGAAAGAAAACGTACCATCCTCTGTCGGCAATCTACCACGGCTCGGTATCTGCTCAACACATCATGTGGGGTCCTCGTTACTTAATCCATTATGTATCATGATAACTTACATATGTGAGTCTGAATTAAGTAATAATAGGCAGTGATTAAGAGTATCGTACTAGTTAAGTTGTTACAGGGTTTATAAAAACCTATCCACTACACATCATATGTACAAACAACAACATACTACAAGATAACTCTTAGGCAGTGGTTCAGCTCGCATTGGAAAATGACTCACATCCCGTCCTCCCACATCTATGAGTCCCTACAGAAACATTCACACAACGTGAGTATAGATAAACAACTATCTCAGTGCGATATCAAAACACAATATCAATGATAAAGCAATAATAATCATATCCAATGTGAATGATCTGTCTCATGCATCAACAAATGCAACTATGTCATGACATGTCTCAACAATCACCCTATTATCACGAGCCCAATATGATATGCCTATTCAGCTCAATATGTCAGTGGAACCACATCACATCTTCATATTAGCAGTACATATCATAATACCGTACTCATCTGTGATAATAGATGAGTACGGTATGTATGCCACAATAGATATACTACATATATCTCTCAAGCCAAAGCATATGTAGTATATCTATTGTGGCAACGATCCGAGCCAAAGCATATACCAAACCGGGCATATCTATCAAGGCAATGATCTACCAAAGCATATACACATATCTATCAAGGCATCCATCCCAATCATATGAAATCCATGTATGTACATGCATATGATACTACCACTCATATGACACAAGGCTAACATAAATCATATGATATCAATACCATAACATCATCATCACATAGTATCTATACTCCGTACGTCAACACATACCTGGTATATGACAACAAAAGCGATAAATCAGGCGTTGATGGCTAATTGCCTCTTTGCCCCGTCCCCTGTGATGATACTACAAACACATGAATAATATACCATGTTATAAGTGGCTTCAAAAATAAATGCTACAAAAATATAACATTTTTCAAAATTCCTAAAGCACCGATCGATCGCTACCATTGCCGATCGATCGCCAAAACGTTCTGTCTCCTCGCGATCGATCGCAACTACTTGGCGATCGGTCGCCAAAATGCTCTGTTCATTGCGATCGTTCGCTAAAATCTCACCGATCGATCGCCACACATTTTCACCGCCTTTTATTTTGGCTGTCCTCGGCGATCGATCGCCACACAAGCACCGATCGATCGATGATGCCCAGAAAAATCAGAACATGGCGATTTTGAGCTTATCTCCATGGTTCTTCTTCTCCTACTCGAAATTAACCAATTCCACATGTTTCTTGCAATCTTTAGTAATATATTAACATGTTTCTATTATCTTGGAACTCAATTCTTAGCATAGAAACAAGTTATGATTCTAAGCATGCACACTTGGAATTCAACTTCAAATAACTCATTCATAACTACACCAACCAATCTTAAAAGCATAAATTCCTTACCAAGAGGTTATAGAACCACTTCACTCCACTTTCTTACTTGGTTTACAAGTGAATTCCAAACTAGAAGAGTCAACCTAAGCAAGAAGCTAGAGAGGAGCTTGGAAGAGATTACTATGTGTGTTATGGTGTATTGTGAGTTTAAGCTCACTAATCCCCTTCATATAGCCACTTGCTATAATAACATGCCAACTAACATAAACATGTCAAATTCACATGCTAATGCAACTTTAAATGAAAGGCAAAGGCATATGAAATTCAAGTCAAATGCTTACTAGTCCATGTTGCTTGATATGCCACTACAATTCAAGTCATTTCTTTGCACTACATCTTGTGCATCATGTTTCATTCCTTGACATATATCATATAGTCATATCATATATGTGAGTATTAACCCTCGGTTCAACCCGAACCCGAGTCCACATCGTACTGTAATTATTCCAAATTACGCCATAATCATATGACACGTATATAAAATAAATCGAGGCATTACAATTCTCCCCTACTCAATGAATTTCGTCCTCGAAATTGCATATACAAACATGCATATATAGATACGCAACTCAACAATCCTATTACAAGAAGATAGGAAACATGATCATATATGCAACAGTACAGTACGTATGTACCAACAGTATCATAAAACTGTAAAATCATACCAGTAAACAACTCAGGATATTGTCGTATCATATGCTGCTCCGTCTCCCACGTTGCCTCTTCGACACCCCGTCTGTCCCACTGTACCTTAACCATAGGAATCACTTTATTACGCAACCTGCGTTCAGCTCGATCCAAGATCATAACCGGTCGTTCCTCATACGACACATCTGTATCCAACTGTACATCAGGTAACTGTAATACATGACTCGGATCTGGTTCATACTTCCTTAACAGTGAAACATGAAAGACATCATGAATACTACTCAAGACCGGTGGTAGTGCCAAACGATATGCCAACGTACCAATACGTTGCAACACCTCATATGGACCAACATATCGTGGAGACAATTTTCCACGCTTACCAAACCGTACTACACCTTTAAAAGGTGAAATTTTTAAGAACACACGGTCACCAACTTGAAACTCAAGTGGTCTACGTCGTTTATTAGCCTAAGCAGTCTGTCTGTCCTGAGCAGCTTTAAGTTTCAATCGAATTAACTTTACTTTTTCTTCCATTTCATGAATCATATCCGGTCCATGTAAGAAAGACTGATCCATATCATCCCAATACAATGGCGATCTACATCATCGCCCATATAGAGCCTCAAATGGTGCCATCTGTATACTAGCTCGATAACTGTTATTATATGAAAATTCCACTAATGGCAACGACTCTTGCCAAGAGGTATCAAACTCTAAGACACAGGCACGCAACATATCCTCAAGTGTCTGTATCGTACGCTCTGTTTGTCCATCTGTTTGCGGATGATATGCTGTACTCAACCGCACTTCAGTTCCCAACGCTGTCTGTAACCCTTCCCAAAAATGAGAAGTATATCTCGGATCCCTAACCGATATAATGGAAACTGGTATACCATGTAGTCTCACTACATGTTGAATGTACAACTGTGCCATTCTCAGATATGTAAATGTCATACAATATGGTACGAAATGAGATACTTTGGTGAGTCGGTCAACGATCACCCAAATAGCATCGCAACCAGAAGACGTCCGTGGCAAATGAGTCACAAAATCCATCGTGATATGTTCCCATTTCCACTGAGGAATTTCCAAACTTTGTAATTCACCTCCTGGTTTCTGCCTTTCCGCTTTCACTTGTTGACAGATCAAACACCGTTTCACAAAGCTCAACACATCTTGTTTCATACGTTTCCACCAAAATTGGGTACGTAAATCATGATACATTTTCTTTCCTCCAGGATGTATACTGTATCTACTACAATGAGCACGTTGTAGTAGTTCTTGGCGTAGTCCTAATATCGCAGGTACTACCCAACAAGTCCTGTATTTCAGAATTCCATCATTTGCAAGTACAAACTGCGATGTTTGTCCTTGACTTATCATTTCTTTCCAATGTTGTACCTCATCATCAGTCATTTGTGCCTTTCTGATTTTGTCAAAAATGTCAGGTTCAACCAATAATGTTGATACCCGTACTGGCACTGTTTCCACATCAAAATCATAACCCAAAGTACAACAAGAAGTCATCAACGCTGATAAATGAATCATCTCATCAGCCGTATGATGTACTTTTCGACTCAAGGCATCTGCTGTAAGATTAGCCTTTCCTGGATGATATTCAATCTCACAATCATAATCTTTCAACAGATCCATCCATCTTCTTTGTCTCATATTCAACTCTGCTTGAGTGAATAAAAACTTTAAACTCTTATGATCTGTATATATGGTAAACGATGTACCATATAAATAATGTCGCCATATCTTTAAGGCAAAGACAATGGCAGCTAATTCCAGATCATGTACTGGATATCTCATTTCATGTGGCTTCAATTGTCGTGATGCATAAGCCACTACATGTTTATCCTGCATCAATACACAACCCAAACCTAGTAATGATGCATCAGTATATAAGGCAAACCTGTCATGCTCCGATGGAATAATCAAAACTGGAGCTGTAGTTAATCGATGTTTCAATTCCTGAAAACTACGCTCACATGCCTCCGACCATCGAAACGGTACTCCTTTCTGTGTCAATTGTGTCAATGGTTTGGCAATTGTTGAAAATCCTTCAACAAATCGTCTATAATAGCCAACCAAACCCAAGAAACTACGAATCTCTGGCACAGACGTAGGTGCTGACCAATTCAACACTGCTTCGACTTTCTTTGGATCAACTGATATACCTTCTTCTGAAATTACATGCCCCAAAAAGCCGACACTAGTCAACCAAAACTCACACTTACTGAGTTTGGCATATAACTGATGTGTCCTCAACAATTGCAATACCATATGCAAATGTTGAACATGTTCTGCATCACTCTGCGAATAGATCAGTATATCATCGATAAAGACAATGACCAAACGATCAAGGTATTCCTGGAACACACGATTCATTAAACTCATAAAAACAGCGGGAGCATTTGTCACTCCAAATGGCATCACCAGAAACTCATAATGTCCATAACGAGTTCTGAATGCTATCTTCTGTACATCACCCTCTCTTACACGTATTTGATGATAACCAGATCTCAAATCAATCTTAGAATATATTTTTGATCCCTGTAACTGATCAAATAAATCATCAATACGAGGAAGAGGATATTTATTCTTTATTGTTACCTTGTTCAATTGTCGATAGTCAATACACAGTCACATTGTCCCATCCTTCTTCTTAACAAATAAAACCGGAGCACCCCAAGGCGATACACTAGGACGTATGTACCCCTTGTCGAATAAATCTTGCAATTGAGTTTTCAATTCTTTCAATTCAGTTGGTGCCATCCGATAAGGAGCTCGTGAAATTGCAGAAGTACCAGGTATCAAATCAATACCAAATTCCACTTCTCGACTCGGTGGGAATCCAGGTATCTCATCTGGAAACATATCCGCATATTCTGCAACCACTGGTATCTCCTCCACTTTCCTTTCTCTTTTCTGTTCCGTTACATCAAGGGCATAAATCAAATAACCCGCATGTCCACGTTCTAACAAACGCGACATTCGGAGTGCTGATATCAAAGGAATCCTTGCCCTCGATCCCTGGCCATAGAAGAACCATTGATTTCCAGTATCAGACTGAAATCTCACTATCTTCTGACAACAATCCACAACAGACTGATATTTACTCAACACATCGATTCCAAGGATGCAATCAAAATCTGTCATATCTAACACAATCAAATCAGCTTGTAGTCCATACTCAGTCTCAAACTGAATATCACAAACAGACACACTCTGAAAGGCCATCACAGTAGTTCCCATGGGTGTCGAAACATAAAGAGGCATCAACAGTGGAGACGAGCATATATGATACCGGTCAATAAAATTTTGTGCAACAAAAGAATGTGATGCACCAGTATCAATCAAAAGTAAAGCTGGATAAGTAATCAAAGTACACTTACCCGCTATCACAGCATCAGGAGCTGCCTCTGCTTCCTCCCTGTTCAATGCATACACTTGAGCCTGAGGTGATCCTGTCCTCTGTCCTCCACCAGACTGTGGTACACCCTGTGGTCTCTGTTGTACTGTATTCTATGACATGGGTCCTCTTCTCTGTTGTCCACCCACTTGAGGACAATCACGGATCACATGTCCTGGCTTCCCACAATGGAAACAAACCACTGTATCAAACTGTGGACAATTTCTTTGAAAATGTGGCCCTCCACATTTAAAACATTGTAATCCTCGTCCACTACTACTACTACTTCCTTGGGACTGTCCTTTTGAACCTCGTTCACTACCCTTCCGCATTGTAAACCGCTTCCCACTAAATATAGAGGAAGATGCACCACCTCGTGATGATTTAAATGTTTCTCCTCTAGGTCTCATACTCTCAGATATAGGTGGTTGGGCTTGTCCAACATCTTTGTATACCCCTACGACAATCTCAGCCATCTCGGCTCTAGTCAATGCTTCTTCATATGATGTAGGGTTATTGGACATGACCCTATCAAACAATTCAGGCCTCAAACCTTTCACAAATTGTCTGATCTTTGCTTTTGTGTTTACAGCAATATGTGGCACATACCGGAGCAAAGAAGAATATTGTACAACATAGTCCGATACTGTCATTGATCCCTGTCTCAAGTTTGTAAATTCATCCTCTTTCCTCTGCCTTGCAGCAACAGAGAAATAATGCTCAAGAAACTTCGTTCTAAACACATCCCAGTTAACTGTCTGTCCTTGAGCCCTCAGCTCAAGCACTGTGGATTTCCACCACATCATAGCTTTCTTAGCTAACTGGAATTCAGCTAAGCAGTAACCAAGCAGTCTTGGCACATGGTGCTGATACAAATATCTGTTCCACACGTTCCAGCCATTCCTCTGCCAATTCCCCTGATTCAGTACCCTCAAACCTAGGTGGTTGATAACTCAGAAATTGCGTCAACGTCAATTCTCCAGGTAATAGTACCTGTTCCACTGGCCCTTGCTCAATCGGTGGTGGTGGCACATGAGCCATCCTCACACTAGCATTGCCACTCATGGCATCCCCAACATCCTCATGATACCCTCTGTCTGTCATAACTGTATATCAAGGGTTAACAATAACATTCAAAATGATAAAACATGTTAGAAGAACATTACATTACAAATCCTAACATGATATTACCATTCTCAACATGTTTTCAAGTGTTTAGGTAACTCCCTAATACACTTCCTCTACCCATGTTCACCCCGTTCTCGAACCACTGCTCTGATACCATTAATGTGGGGTCCTCGTTACTTAATCCATTATGTATCATGATAACATACATATGTGAGTCTGAATTAAGTAATAACAGGCACTGATTAAGAGTATTGTACTAGTTAAGTTGTTACAGGGTTTATAAAAACCCATCCACTACACATCATATGTACAAACAACAACCTACTACAAGATAACTCCTAGGCAGTGGTTCAGCTCGCAGCGGAAAATGACTCACATCCCGTCCTCCCACATCTATGAGTCCCTACAGAAACATTCACACAACGTGAGTATAAATAAACAACTATCTCAGTGCGATATCAAAACACAATATCAATGATAAAGCAATAATAATCATATCCAATGTGAATGATCTGTCTCATGCATCAACAAATGCAACTATGTCATGACATGTCTCAACAATCACCCTATTATCACGAGCCCAATATGATATGCCTATTCAGCTCAATATGTCAGTGGAACCACATCACATCTTCATATTAGCAGTACATATCATAGTACCGTACTCATCTGTGATAATAGCCAGAGCATATACCCAAACCAGGCGTATATCTCTCAAGCCAAAGCATATGTAGTATATCTATCGTGGCAACGATCCCAGCCAAAGCATATACCAAACCGGGCATATCTATCAAGGCAATGATCTTACCAAAGCATATACACATATCTATCAAGGCATCCATCCCAATCATATGAAATCCATGTATGTACATGCATATGATACTACCAATCATATGACACAAGGCCAACATAAATCATATGATATCAATACCATAACATCATCATCACATAATATCTATACTCCGTACGTCAACACGTACCAGGTATATGACAACAAAAGCGATAAATCAGGCGTTTATGGCTAATTGCCTCTTTGCCCCGTCCCCTGTGATGATACTACAAACACATGAATAATATACCATGTTATAAGAGGCTTCAAAAATAAATGCTACAAAAATATAACATTTTTCAAAATTCCTAAAGCACCGATCGATCGCTACCATTGCCGATTGGTCGCCAAAATGCTCTGTTCATCGCGATCGATCGCTAAAATCTCACCGATCGATCGCCACACATTTTCACCGCCTTTTATTTTGGCTGTCCTCGGCGATCGATCGCCACACAAGCACCGATCGATCGCCGATGCCCAGAAAAATCAGAACATGGCGATTTTGAGCTTATCTCCATGGTTCTTCTTCTCCTACTCGAAATTAACCAATTCCACATGTTTCTTGCAATCTTTAGTAATATATTAACATGTTTCTATTATCTTGGAACTCAATTCTTAGCATAGAAACAAGTTATGATTCTAAGCATGCACACTTGGAATTCAACTTCAAATAACTCATTCATAACTACACCAACCAATCTTAAACGCATAAATTCCTTACCAAGAGGTTATAGAACCACTTCACTCCACTTTCTTACTTGGTTTACAAGTGAATTCCAAACTAGAAGAGTCAACCTAAGCAAGAAGCTAGAGAGGAGCTTGGTAGAGATTACTATGTGTGTTATGGTGTATTGTGAGTTTAAGCTCACTAATCCCCTTCATATAGCCACTTGCTATAATAACATGCCAACTAACATAAACATGTCAAATTCACATGCTAATGCAACTTTAAATGAAAGGCAAAGGCATATGAAATTCAAGTCAAATGCTTACTAGTCCATGTTGCTTGATATGCCACTACAATTCAAGTCATTTCTTTGCACTACATCTTGTGCATCACGTTTCATTCCTTGACATATATCATATAGTCATGTCATATATGTGAGTATTAACCCTCGGTTCAACCCGAACCCGAGTCCACATCGTACCGTAATTATTCCAAATTACGCCATAATCATATGACACGTATATAAAATAAATCGAGGCATTACACATCAATGCCGATAATACAGTCAAAATCTGCCATCTCTAACTGAATCAGATCGGCCCTCAGATCATTGCCCTCAAAATAAATGAGGCAATCAGATAACAGTCGGTCTGCAATCACATGCTTCCCCGTGGGTGTCGAGACCATGAGAGGCGTGGGTAACAAAGACGGGCACAAGCGGTGTCTCTCCACAAAAGCAGCAGACACGAAAGAATGGGAAGCACCTGTATCTATCAATAAAAATGCAGGGTACGTAAATAAATGACACGTACCAGCAATGACCTCCTCCGGGGCTGCCTCAGCCTGCTCCCGTATCAATGCATACACCTGACCCCGCGGCTGTCCCGCCGCCTGACCTCTCTGCGGTCGTGGTGCAAAATGCTGCCTCTGTGGTGTTCTTCCTGCGTCAAATCTTGGCCTATTCGGTCCATTAAACTGCCACACCTTGAGCTCTCAGCTCCATCACAGTGGTCTTCCACCACATAGAAGGCTTCTTCGCCATCTGAAACTCAGCCAACCTCAGCCATGCGGTACCTGCACAGGGCGCAGTCACAAGTATCTGCTCTATCCGCTCCATCCACTCTTCGGCTGCTTCACCAGACTCAATCCCCTCAAATATAGGTGGATGGAAGTTCAGAAACTCTGTCAAGCTGAGCTCCCCTAGTAATAACATCTGTGCACTGAGATCCACGCCCACAGCAGGTACCGGTAAAGGATTCATCTGAGCAATACTAGCATTCATACTGCCCATATCCCCTACCTCTTCATTGAGGTTCTCCGTGTTAATAGCCGCCATGCTGCAACACAAGAGTTAACAACAATACCAACCGCAGTTCATAATATAAGCCGTTAGATAACAAGAGTATCATATTCCAAAGCATGTTAGTATAACACTTATACAAAAAATATGCATCACATGCATAACATGCCCAGCAATGAATACCTAGTCAACTTGTCTCTAAAAGGCTACCCTTCACTCTTCCCTGGTTATCTAACCTGGCTCTGATACCACTAAATGTGAGACCCCGTTATCTCAAACATACAATAAGGTGCAATTAAGAGAACTAATCAAACCTAATCAGATTGTAAGTTATGTTGACAATTGAGCTTAAGGTTTACATGTATGTATGACATGCCAAAAGAAATTTGTTACATTCTTTAACAAATTTGGGTAAGGCCACTTCTACTGTACTCCTGGTAGAAACTATACAAAATAAGTCTTTATCTTGCTATCTTGTAGCACTCCTTACAGCTCAGCTTATCAACCTGACCCTGGTTCTCCTTTAGCAAAAGCACCTACAAGGACAACCCCCATCACATGAGCATATCATAATTCATATCAAACATAATATGATTGTAAAGCATAAATGCATAATCATAGTCATAAAATACTTCCTGTATTTCCAATGCATTTAAAACGTCCATTAGTTGTCCATGTACCATAACTCATGATTAAAACATTATATGATATTATGGCTTCCTTATATAAATGTCATGACATATCTTTACTTCTTAAATCCTTACTTCAATCTTGAGTCGTTTTATCATTAGTGTATTTCAATGCTTCTTAATTTTCCACGTAAGCGGTATCCTTCCTCGCTTCTTATGGAAATTTACGCCTCCATGTGCGAACGATCCTCTACCTCTCGCTCCACATTTTCAGCGGAATTATAGTTTAAGCATTAAAATCCTCACTGGGATAACCTTGACTCGTGTAATACTCCTCTTATATTCCTCTCGTGGAACACACCTCTTATATTCCACAGCATTCATATGCAAAAACCATGCATATCAACATGTATCATATCATAATGCACTATCTTATGCATACTTTACTTTACCTTGTGTTAAATAAATAAACACGAATACATGTTACCGTTGGGATGCCCGTACGTTGATTACGTACCTTTCAAAAGATAGAGGAGTCAACCGACTTTATCTCCTCGACTGTGCTGGTACCTGTGATGGTTCTACATAACCACATAACACAATATTAGGCACCTCATTATGATTCAATATCATAAACTTGACATAATAAATCAAAATCACATTTTTCATACTTCTGCCTCGACCGATCGATCGAAAAGACCCCACTGATCGATCGAGGACTTTAGGCGATCGATCGAGAAAACCATCGATCGATCGACCCCTTTTGTTTAAAACTTTCTGCCTCGCCCGATCGATCGAAAATCACCACCGATCGATCGAGCTCCCCTGCAAAAATGCGATTTTCCAGAATTGTCGAGCACCTCATTTCATGCTATTAAAACTACAACATATAACATAAAACATGCTCGAGGAATTATGCTAGGAACATCACAAAACTTCTATGCACGTAACCACATCAACGGTTTGATCAAAACCTAGCTAACATGCATAATAACACCTTCATAAAGTTCACTCCCATTCAACCTTTTCCAGAAAAACAGGGCATTTACTCTACCCAGATTTTTCGAACACTACATTTCACAAGATTGAATCCTTCACATATCCCACGCAAAATGCTCCGGAAAAAGTACTGGGAGCTTCATAACAACACCATGCAAGCCCGTAATTCAAAGGTTTAAAGAAACCTAAGCTAGCATGCTTCATAACCTCGTGATAAAACCCCTACTCAACTTAAAACAGGGCACTTCCTTTACCCAGATTTTCGAGGAACACTTTTCACAAACGAAAATCTAACACATAAAGCATGTAAGTTGCTTAACCAAACATGCTAGGGGCTTCATAAATATCACATGCAAGTAAGCATAACAAGATTTCATCGAACCTTAAAGTAGCATGCCAAATCTGCTATAATGAACATACATACTTAAAAACTGAAAATCTGGGAAAAATATATGATTCCTCACCACTTTTTGGCTCGACTTTCCTTCAAGAAAAAGAGCAATAAAAAGTGATCTTCTTCTTCCTACCTATTGTCTGAGTGTGGTTCGAGTTTTAGGAGAGAAGGATGAGACTTTGGAGGTGGAGAAAGTGATCAATCAGATAAACAAAAGGTATGATTGACCAAGACAGCTTTCCAGGAAACCAGGGGAGGGGCGTGGGTTGCAGGCAAGTGGGGGGGGGGGGGGGTGGTGTGTTTCGGTGGCCTTGCGGTGTTTAATTGTGTCCCGGTATTTCATACGATGTATTAAAATATCCCTCCATGATATTTTATAATTTTACCCCATCAATACATCATTCAAAAATACATAACATGCCTCCTAAACCACATCTTCAAAATAAATATAACACCAACCACATACATTAATTCTCTAACTTAATTACATGCTTTTACCACATAAAGCATAACCCATAAACCCCAAATTAAATCATGTATTTAACACATAATAAAATTAGCACATCAAAGCATGTTTACACATAATCCTTTCGGGGATATCACATTGTCTTTGTAGGTACATTTTGGCATAAAATGGGCTAAGGACGGGTTGAGCGGTGAGCTTGTGAAGAGCGCTTTTGATAAGGAAGGACATGATTATTTTGTATAGTTTCTACTCTAGGAGTAGTGTAAAGCTATAGTGATTAACATTCATTTTGTAGGGAATGTAATTAATCCATTTGGAAGTCCTTAACTTGGCATGTAATTCTTAAGGCTCAAAGCCTAAACATGAACTTTTATACTCTGATTATACATGTTAGCTCTACTTAAGTCTTTAATCCGCACTTAAGGAACTAGGGTCCTTACATGCAGACTACATGAAACTCCATCAAGTGTGTGGGGATCCTCACCTGCAAGCCATGGAAAGAGGGTAAGAGATGTATTAATCCAGATTTAATTCATATTAATATTAGTTGCTAAAGCAAGGAAAGTGATGCAGAGGGGCTGCTGATCCAAGGTAGGATTCGCTAGCTGTCTTAGACTTTGGTTCTCCGCCATTGTTACTTTGTCTTCTTCTTTAAATTGAGAGTATCGGATTGAAATTCCTCCGTTGTGCCTCGATTTTCTCTTCTCCTTTGGTGCAAAGTCCTCTTGATCTTAGGATCATATGTGAATTCTTCGTAATTAGACGACTGAACTGCACTCATGAACAAACGACAATAATAGTGTAAAGTAATAAAAAAATAACACAAAATGAAAGTTGCCTTCCCCGACAACGGCGCCAGAATTTGGTAGCGCTTATCGTGTACGCCCAAATTAACCATTTTCAAGTTAATAGGAATAAGTATGTAGTGGCGTGAGTATGGATCGATCCCACGAAGAAGGACGAATTTTGTGTTAAATAGTGCAAAAGAAATTAAAGGGGGTTTTGAAAATGAATTAACTATGATGCAAAAATCTAAGAAAAAATAATGAATTAACTAATATGCAAGATTAAACTAAGTGATTAGATTATGAGAGAAAAGCGATTCTTGGCTTTTGACTTTACAATTGGGTTTATTATCTTAATCATCAATTCTCACAAATGTTCAATTTGCATATGAATATTCGCCTTGGAAAATTAATTCCTATCTCACCTTAATCGTAGTTAGGTAGCCCATGCGTTCTATTCGAACTATTATCAATCAATTAATCCAAATACACGCGATTAAGATTAAAAGATGATAGATTCATCAACTAGTAAGACAAATGAAGCTAGACAATATAATACACGCGTCTATATTTAATCTAGTTGAATGTTTCCCCTAAGGAGTTAACAATCTCACACGCACAAAAGTATTAATCTTAGTTGCTTCATATAACAAGCATTAGATTGCATGCACAATTACGAGGTGATCAATCTAATAAATTATGAGGGTCCGATCCTAATGTGGTGTTTAATTATCACATAGTGATTATGTAAACAGCGGAAGATTAATTTCAAATGTCTTGTTAAATGGCCCTAAATTTGTTTTTCGCTTTTAAGTGATACATATATATTGATATCAATATATATATATATATATATATATTATTCCAGTTAGGCCTTTCATTTGCAAATAGTAAAGCAAACATTAACCAGCATTATCACATAGTCTCGAAAGTATCATATCCCAAGTACAACATACACGGGGCATACCCCGGTAAATTTATTTTGTTTAAAAATCATAAACGATTACTGGGAATAAGAAACCATTCATAACCTGAGCTCGCTCATCATGAAGCTCCGTTATCTCGATGTGTCGCTGTAGCATCGTCACCATGTCCTCCTGTAAAGCCTGTCATGTCCGAACAACAAAAGACATGACAGCCCCCACAAAGGGGGTCAGTACCCCATTACGAGAAATAAATAAATCATGTCAAATGACAAAGTATCATGCAATGCATACCATGTATGAATGGGTACAAGGAAACGAATATCAAGATACCAAAATCGGAGTCCAAAGGAAGGTATCATAAAAAAATGTCAGCTCGAGCAGAGGGTGACAACACACGCACATTGCGCTAGGAGACTCATCCTATGTGCTGTATTCGTTCATCCCCCGTGTCTAGGTCCGGTGACACGCGCGTGACTACATACGCTACCTATACTGCATGTCATCGCCGTGCTCGTCGTCCCCGACACTCAGAGTGAATCAACTCAGTCATAATCATGGATATCAATGAAATGATAGATCAATATGATATGCCCATGAATCATTTATGCATCAAATGACATATGCAACTCAATATATCATGCAATCTCATGTGAAATCAATACATATCATGTAATTCACATATCATGTACTACAAAGTATCTCAACATGTCATATAGACACATAAGAATCACATAGTGACAATTAAATCATATAATTCAATTAATGACATGTAAAATCATACAAAGCATCATTACACGTCTTTGTGATATCCCCGAAATAATTAATTGCATTTTGGACGTTAATTATGTTTATGCGATATTATGGTGATAATTAGATTATATGTTGGGACTAATTATCTTGGTACAATGCTTGTCACATGGTAGGAGTGACCCGGTAGAGCATTTCGGGATGCATGTTATACATGTGAGGAATTTTGGGTGTTAAAATGGTTTAAATGATATGGATTGTGTTCATTTAGGTAAAACATGATTTTAATGGTATTTTTGGTGCATTGTGGTAAAATGCTTTTAAAATATCATGTTGGGGTATATTATATACCATGCTTATGTCTTGTTACACATTTGAAACCATAACATCATTTGAAACCATAGCATGGTATGAGCCACTTGCTCACTTTATATCAAATCCTTTCCATCACCTTTAAGTCAAAACCCACCTGCATCTTCTCTCTTGCAAGAAAAACTTTCCATTTTCGTTTCTGCATCAAAAGGAAAGGGGAAAACTTGGTGAAAGGGTTCATTTGGTGTTTTCTTGCTAGAAACTTGGAGCTCAAAGGGTAAGCTACCACCTTGGTTGAGTTTTGTTGAGTTTTGATTGGGTTTGTAGCTTATTTTTGGGGATTTAAGGGTGGATTTTGGTCCAACATCTTGTTATGTTTGGAAGTTGCATTTTTAAGGTTGTTTTGTGGCTTTAAGTTGAGCATGGTAGTTGTTCTTGGTTGTGCTTGAGTGTAGATGTTGATAGAAGCTCGTATATGGAAGTTTATTTCTGAAACAGGGCTTCTCGATCGATCGGAAAATGGATCCGATCGATCGAGCAAAGCAGAGCCTGAACAAGGCGCGTAATGGGCTTACCGATCGATCGGTAAATTTTCCCGATCGATCGGTGTGACGTCTCGATCGATCGGTGAAATGGCTCGATCGATCGGTGGAGGCAGTGCTTGGATGCCAAATTTTCTTAGCTTGGCGATCGATCGGGGCTTGGGACCGATCGATCGCAAGGCACAAAATTGTGAATTTTGGATTTTGGTTCTAAATGTTGATGTTTTGGTAATGGTTCATTAATTGGCTTCTAATATGGATTCATGTGATTGTGTAGAACCATCCCAGGTAGCCACACAACAAAGGAGATAAAGTTCCACAATATCTCCACTTTTGGAACCAAGGTACGTAGTGAGACGTACGAGCATCGGACGGTAAAACGTATTTCTTACGCTTTGTATTGATTTTGCACTATGGTTGTGCACATGGAATTGATTAGGCATTGTGGTTACATATGGGGTAATGTTTATACATCATGGATTGTATACATGATTGGTCATGCATTTTGGTTGCATGTGTATATTGGATGCATTGTTGCATGTGATTGTGAGTCAGGAATTATATTCCAGTAATGGAGAATACTTGCTGCTAGTGGCGTAGCGATGTGAATACTTGCCGCTGTCATACCGTAGCGATGAGAGAATATTTGCCGCTAATATGAAGCGAAGAACACGACCGCTGTCATATTTATAGCGAGGGATATTAGTGCCGCTGGTATTGTCTTAAGCGAGGGGTATTTCCGCTGTCATGTTAACGCGAGGGGCATTATGCCACGGATATAATAAGACTCGGAAATTGAACACGGAACATATGGGAATCGGATGCATGTCATGACATACATTGTTGGTAATATAATCTACTGATTATCATTTGGTACATGGATAACCCAAGGGAGCATTTTAAATGTGTTACATACAGGAAGTGAATCACATTTACAATTATGCATTTGAATTGCTGTCATATCGTTGTGTATATGATTTTATACATGCTCATGGTTTTGGGGTTGTTCCTGTAGGTACTTTTGGGCGGACGGGCTAAGGCGAGTTGGTGCAGTGAGCTAGTGCGGAGTGCTCTTGTAGCAGGCACATTCTTTTGTATAGTATCTACTCTAGGAGTAGTGTAAAACTATAGGATTAACATTCATAGTTGAGAATGTAATTAATCCATTTTGGATCTTTATTTTGGCACTGTAATTTAATAGCTCAGAGCATCGACACAACCTTTATACTCTGTTTATGCATGGAAATTTTTAATTACGCCTTTAGTCCGCACTTAAGGAACTAGGGTCCTTACATTAGTGGTATCAGAGAAGTGGTTAGAGAACCCGGGAACGAGTGAAGGGTAGCCTTAGCATGATTGACTAGGTGCTTACATTTAAAGCATGTTTATGCATGTAGTGCATATTGATGTATATCCTGTTATACTAACACGCTTATTATCATTCCTGTTATCTAACGGCATAACATATATTCTTGTTTGGAGTTGTTTTAACCCTTGTGTTACAGCATGGCGGCTATGAATCTCAATGAAGAGGTGGGTGATGTGGGTAGCGTAAACGCAAGTATTGGACAGGCAAACCCTCTACCTCCACCAGCTGTAAGCATGGAACCAGTGGCTCAGTTATTGCTACCAGGTGAGATTAGCTTGACTCAGTTTCTATCGTATCACCCACCTCGGTTTGAGGGAACAGAGTCCGGAGAGGAGGCTGAAGAGTGGCTGGAAAGGCTTGAACAGATTTTTGTATCGGCTCCTTGTGCTGTTACAGCTTGGCTGAGGCTAGCGGAGTTCCAGTTAGCCAAGAAACCTTTAATGTGGTGGAGGAGCACTGTAATGGAACAGAGAGCACAAGGTGCAGTGATTGATTGGACGCTTTTCAGAACCCGGTTTCTGAACCGGTACTTCTCGGCAGCAGCAAGACAGACGAAGGAGGATGAGTTTGCAAGTTTGAAACAAGGAAGCATGACAGTGTCCGACTATGCCACAGCAGTACTCTTCGTTACTGAGATATGTTCCACATATTGCCACCCATGGGCATGCCAAAATGAGGAATTTCACTGAAGGGACTGCGACCGGAACTTTTTGATCGGGTTATTTCCAACAAACCCACTTCTTTTGATGATGCCCTCACCAGAGTGGAGCTAGCAGAGATCGGGGTCGGCGCCTACCCGGACGTTACACCCCCACAAGTCCCACCGCCGAGGCCAATGTCTAATAATTTGAGGCCTCGAGGAGAATCATTTAAATCTCGTGGGACTTCTTCTTCATCTTCTCGGTTTGGTGGGAGAAGAATGGATAACAGGAGGGGCGGTGCGCCTAACAACAGAGGGCAGACTCAAGTGAATAGGAGTGGAGTGGTGAAGTGCCATTTTTGTGGAGGACCGCATCACATGCGAGACTGTACTGCTTGTTATAAATGTGGCCAGATGGGCCACATATCCCGGTTTTGTCAGAATGGTGATGGTCAGGTAGATCTGAGAGGAGGCAGAGGGAGGTTTTCTACCGGGACAGTACAGCAGAGGCCACCGATGGTACCTCGTCAGGGGGGAGGACAGGTGATGGGGCCACCCCAGGGACAGGTCTATGCATTGACCAGGGAGCAAGCCGATGCAGCTCCAGAGGAGGTTATAGCTGGTACGTGCCTATTATTTACATATTCCGCCTTTATTTTGATAGACACAGGTGCTTCACACTCCTTTGTGTCTGCGGACTTTGTGGCGAGACATCATATGTGCACGTCTCCGTTACCCACGTCTCTCTTGGTCTCGACACCCACCGGAAAGAAAGTTGTTGCGGATCAGTTTCTAATGGACTGCCTCATTTATTTTGAGGGCAATGAGGTGAAGGCAGATTTGATTGTTCTGAGCATGTCAGATTTCGACTGCATTGTGGGCATCGACATTCTGAACAGATATCAGGCAGTAGTGGATTGCCGACAGAGGACAGTACGGTTCAGATCTCATTTGGGAGTTCAGTGGATTTTCTATGGCAACGGTTCTCGTGCGAAGATTCCGTTGATCTCGGCAATCAAAATGTCCCAACTATTGGAACGTGGACATATGGGCTATCTCATTTATGCCGTGGATCTGTTGGGAAAAAGCAAGGAGTTAAAAGTTGAGGACATACCAGTAGTAGCGGAATTTGCTGATGTGTTCCCGGAGGAGATTCCAGGATTCCCACCGACTAGGGAAGTCGAGTTTGGGATTGAGTTATTACCGGGGACATCCGCTATTTCTCGTGCCCCTTACCGAATGGCACCGGCAGAATTAAGAGAACTGAAGGAGCAGTTGCAGGAACTCCTTGATAAAGGATATATACGCCCTAGCGTATCGCCTTGGGGCGCACCAGTTCTTTTTGTAAAGAAGAAGGATGGCTCGATGCGGTTGTGCATCGATTACCGGCAACTGAATAAGGCTACGGTGAAGAACAAGTATCCTCTTCCAAGGATTGACGATCTGTTTGACCAGTTGCAAGGTACCAGACTTTATAACAAGATTGATCTGAGATCCGGGTACCACCAGATACGGGTCAGGGAGGAAGATGTACAGAAGACAGCATTTCGGACTCGGTATGGACATTACGAGTTCTTAGTAATGCCGTTTGGTGTGACGAACGCCCCGGCTGTCTTTATGAGCTTGATGAATCGGGTGTTCCAACCCTATCTGGATCAGTTCGTCATCGTATTTATTGACGATATACTCATCTACTCCAGGAGCGAGGAAGAGCACGTGAAACACTTGAGGACAGTGCTCCAGATCCTCAGAGATCACCAATTATATGCCAAGCTCAGCAAGTGTGTGTTTTGTTTGAGTAGAGTAGTATTTCTGGGGCATGTCATATCCAGCAGTGGGATTTCTGTGGACCCCAGGAAGATTGAGGCTGTGATGGAGTGGGCTGCACCCACTTCGGTGCCCGAGATTTGGAGTTTCCTTGGTTTGGCTGGCTATTATCGACGCTTCGTCGAAGGATTTTCGAAGATTGCTAAGCCACTGACTCAATTGACTCAGAAGGGGATACCGTTTTATTGGTCTGAGGCTTGTGAGCAGAGCTTCCAGGAACTGAAGCACCGGTTGACCACAGCACCTGTTTTGGTGATTCCCTCGGAAAATAAGAGGTTTGTTCTGTATACTGACGCGTCACTTCAGGGCTTGGGATGCGTATTGATGCAAGATAAGCACGTGGTGGCTTATGCATCAAGGCAGTTGAAGCCGCATGAGTCCAGGTACCCGGTCCACGATTTGGAGTTAGCAGCTATTATCTTCGCCTTGAAGATTTGGAGGCATTATCTGTATGGTACCTCCTTCACCATTTATACAGATCACAAGAGCCTGAAATTCTTGTTTACTCAGGCGGAGTTGAATATGCGTCAGAGGAGATGGATGGACCTACTTAAAGATTATGACTGTGAAATAGAGTACCATCCGGGGAAGGCCAATTTGACAGCAGACGCCTTGAGTCGGAAGGTGAGGAATACTGCTGAGGATGTCATGCATTTGTCGGCTATGATGACTTCTTGTTGCCATATGGGCTATGACTTCGATGTGAATACATCACCGGTTTGGGTATCGACCTTATTGGCTGAGCCAGATATCTATGTAAATATCAGGAGAGCTCAGAGGACAGATGATGAGATTCAAAGATGGTCGTCATTGGCACTTCAGCCATCAAAGTTCAGAGTGGCTGAGGATGGTTCCTTGAGACTCGGTAACCGATGGGTAGTTCCATGTACGCCGGAATTGCGCAGAGGAATTTTGGAACGGGCTCATAGTAGCCGATTCAGCATCCATCCAGGAGGGAGAAAAATGTATAAGGACTTATGTGATCAGTTCTGGTGGAAGCGGATGAAGCGTGACGCTTTTGTCAAGAGATGTTTGATCTGCCAGCAAGTTAAGGCAGAGAGGCAGAGACCCGGTGGCGAGCTAAGGAGCTTAGAGATACCGGAGTGGAAGTGGGAACACATATCTATGGACTTTGTGACCCACCTGCCGAGGACTACTTCGGGCTGTGATGCCATTTGGGTGATCATTGACAGACTGACGAAGGTAGCCCACTTCATTCCATACTGTATGACGTACACATACTTGAGGATGGCTCAGTTGTATGTCCGGGACATAGTGAGACTACATGGGATTCCAGTACCTATTGTGTCAGACAGGGACCCACGGTTCACATCTCATTTCTGGGGAGGTCTTCAGTCAGCTTTGGGTACTGAGGTGAGATTGAGTACGGCATATCATCCCGAGACAGATGGGCAGACTGAGCGTACCATTCAGACGCTGGAGGACATGCTGCGAGCTTGTGTATTGGAGTTTGATGCTTCATGGCAAGACCTTGCCCTTGGTAGAATTTTCATACAACAACAGCTATCAGACGAGTATTCAGATGGCACCGTTTGAGGCTTTGTATGGTAGGCGTTGTAGGTCGCCATTATACTGGGATGACTTGACCAGTAAAGCTGTGGGAGGACCCGAATTGATTCGGGAGATGGAGGATAAGGTAAAGGTTATCTGACAGAAAATGAAGGCAGCCCAGGATAGGCAGACAACCTATGCGAATAAACGACGGAGACCGTTAGAGTTTCAGACAGGAGACAGGGTCTTTTTGAAGATTTCACCTTTCAGAGGTGTGGTTCGGTTTGGCATGCGTGGTAAACTGTCTCCGAGGTATGTGGGACCGTATGAGATTTTACAGCGCATTGGTACTTTAGCTTACCGTTTGGCACTACCACCGTCGTTGTCTAGTATTCACGACGTGTTTCATGTATCTATGCTACGGAAATATGAGCCGGATCCGTCGCATGTATTGCAGCCTTCTCAGGTTCAGTTAGATTCTGATGTATCCTATGAGGAACGGCCAGTCAGGATTCTAGATAGGGCTGATCGCAGGCTTCGGAACAAAGTGATACCTATGGTAAAGGTACAGTGGAATCGCAGGGGTGTCGAAGAGGCCACGTGGGAGACGGAGCAGCATATGGTGCAGCACTACCCGGAATTATTCTCTGGTATGTGATTTATGTTTAGTTTTGATTTGGGTAAGTGCATGCGATTTCGAGGGCGAAATCTTGTAAGTAGGGGAGTAATGTGATATCCCCGAAATAATTAATTGCATTTTGGACGTTAATTATGTTTATGCGATATTATGGTGATAATTAGATTATATGTTGGGACTAATTATCTTGGTACAATGCTTGTCACATGGTAGGAGTGACCCGGTAGAGCATTTCGGGATGCATGTTATACATGTGAGGAATTTTGGGTGTTAAAATGGTTTAAATGATATGGATTGTGTTCATTTAGGTAAAACATGATTTTAATGGTATTTTTGGTGCATTGTGGTAAAATGCTTTTAAAATATCATGTTGGGGTATATTATATACCATGCTTATGTCTTGTTACACATTTGAAACCATAACATCATTTGAAACCATAGCATGGTATGAGCCACTTGCTCACTTTATATCAAATCCTTTCCAGTCACCTTTAAGTCAAAACCCACCTGCACCTTCTCTCTTGCAAGAAAAACTTTCCATTTTCGTTTCTGCATCAAAAGGAAAGGGGAAAACTTGGTGAAAGGGTTCATTTGGTGTTTTCTTGCTAGAAACTTGGAGCTCAAAGGGTAAGCTACCACCTTGGTTGAGTTTTGTTGAGTTTTGATTGGGTTTGTAGCTTATTTTTGGGGATTTAAGGGTGGATTTTGGTCCAACATCTTGTTATGTTTGGAAGTTGCATTTTTAAGGTTGTTTTGTGGCTTTAAGTTGAGCATGGTAGTTGTTCTTGGTTGTGCTTGAGTGTAGATGTTGATAGAAGCTCATATATGGAAGTTTATTTCTGAAACAGGGCTTCTCGATCGATCGGAAAATGGATCCGATCGATCGAGCAAAGCAGAGCCTGAACAAGGCGCGTAATGGGCTTACCGATCGATCGGTAAATTTTCCCGATCGATCGGTGTGACGTCTCGATCGATCGGTGAAATGGCTCGATCGATCGGTGGAGGCAGTGCTTGGATGCCAAATTTTCTTAGCTTGGCGATCGATCGGGGCTTGGGACCGATCGATCGCAAGGCACAAAATTGTGAATTTTGGATTTTGGTTCTAAATGTTGATGTTTTGGTAATGGTTCATTAATTGGCTTCTAATATGGATTCATGTGATTGTGTAGAACCATCCCAGGTAGCCACACAACAAAGGAGATAAAGTTCCACAATATCTCCACTTTTGGAACCAAGGTACGTAGTGAGACGTACGAGCATCGGACGGTAAAACGTATTTATTACGCTTTGTATTGATTTTGCACTATGGTTGTGCACATGGAATTGATTAGGCATTGTGGTTACATATGGGGTAATGTTTATACATCATGGATTGTATACATGATTGGTCATGCATTTTGGTTGCATGTGTATATTGGATGCATTGTTGCATGTGATTGTGAGTCAGGAATTATATTCCAGTAATGGAGAATACTTGCTGCTAGTGGCGTAGCGATGTGAATACTTGCCGCTGTCATACCGTAGCGATGAGAGAATATTTGCCGCTAATATGAAGCGAAGAACACGACCGCTGTCATATTTATAGCGAGGGATATTAGTGCCGCTGGTATTGTCTTAAGCGAGGGGTATTTCCGCTGTCATGTTAACGCGAGGGGCATTATGCCACGGATATAATAAGACTCGAAAATTGAACACGGAACATATGGGAATCGGATGCATGTCATGACATACATTGTTGGTAATATAATCTACTGATTATCATTTGGTACAGGGATAACCCAAGGGAGCATTTTAAATGTGTTACATACAGGAAGTGAATCACATTTACAATTATGCATTTGAATTGCTGTCATATCGTTGTGTATATGATTTTATACATGCTCATGGTTTTGGGGTTGTTCCTGTAGGTACTTTTGGGCGGACGGGCTAAGGCGAGTTGGTGCAGTGAGCTAGTGCGGAGTGCTCTTGTAGCAGGCACATTCTTTTGTATAGAATCTACTCTAGGAGTAGTGTAAAACTATAGGATTAACATTCATAGTTGAGAATGTAATTAATCCATTTTGGATCTTTATTTTGGCACTGTAATTTAATAGCTCAGAGCATCGACACAAACTTTATACTCTGTTTATGCATGGAAATTTTTAATTACGCCTTTAGTCCGTACTTAAGGAACTAGGGTCCTTACAGTCTTCGTCAGACGTCATGATAAAACTCATTTCTACGTACATCGAACAAAGCTAATCTACCGAGACTTCTCAGATCAACCCCGGAATCTATGAACCTGGTCATATATACTAAAAATTATCACTAAGTGCTTAAGTAGGCACAATAGCTACAACAAGTTTTAAGGATGGTTCCTACTGATTTTCCTTCAAAATTCAGACTGATCAGTTTTTGTTCAAAATTCATAATAAATTCATATGATGTCCAAATGACCCAAATCCAGTTCTCAAAGTTCAAAAACTCAAAGGAATTCATTTTCTTATCTAATGATGTTGAGCTAATTCCTCCATTTAAAGGTAGTAAAAACACTAAAAACGTAGCTTTTGAAATTCTGTTTTCCAGCTCGAGCAGTTTTAGTACAATCGCCATATCTTTTTCATTTTAACTTAAAATTGGGTGATTCTAGTGGCAAATGACATCCAACTCAAACTACTAAAATATTTATTTCTGGACATTTTCCGGAATTCCTAGCCAAAAATGCTCAGGAACTCGGATAACACACTGCATGGGATTTTTGTCCACATGCAGGACATAGATTATGCACTTAGGGTGCGCTTGGTTCGAGGATATGATAAGTGATGGATAGATTAAAAGGTGGATAATGGGTTGATAAGTAAGCTAATGGATATATTATATTGCATTTGGTTCGTATGATTAATAAAGTATGATAAGTAATATTGCGTTTGATGTTCTTGATAATTATATGGTATAGATTAATTTTATTCGTAAAATGACAAAAATACCCTCGAATAAGTTTTCCACTTATTGCTATTATTTTATTTCAATTAAATTTAAATTAATCAAAATAAATTTATTTATGTAATTTAATTATAATAAAATATTATAATTGGTTATTATTAATCAAAATACCCTCGAATAGGTTTTGCACCACACTTTTACATGAACTAGGAACCAAAAATTGGTATTCACAGCTCGTGTCCGAAACATATACTTTCATTTTGATGTCAATACATAAATCATGGACATGCAAAGCTTGCTTCAATATATAACCATACTCAAAAGTTGCTTCAATACACATATGTACTCTGGAGATACACAAACATGTACAAAATGATCCAGTATCCGGTGTTCGTTCACCATTACACACCAAACACATGTACAAAATGATCCAATATTGCTACACAAAACATTGGTAAACTAGTAATCAACATTTCCAATCCATTACATATAAATCATGCAAACAAAATGACCACTTCATACCATACGCAAACAAAGTGTTGAATTATTTTCCATAAGCTCATCTTCCTCTCACTTCCTTCCCAATCACACAATCTTCCTCTCTCACCTCCACTTTCTTCACTTCCTGCAACACCCCTTATTCTCCCTCAAATAATCCGTTACCACACCCCTTCCACAATTTCTTATTTTTACTAGTTTTTACATATCAAAATAAAAAAAATTAAACAAGCAAGTTTTATTTCAAAAAAATAAAAAAATACTACACATCAGGATGTTAGCAAATATATTTTGTTTAAGACAATTAAATTAACAGCCACTGAATATTCCATTTTAATTGTCATCGTAGCCACTAAATACTACACATCAGGATGTTAGCAAAGGAGTGAATTGTTCTCATTTAAGCATTGCAAGTTCGACTGTCACAAGGCAAAAGTAGAATATCCAGCATCTGTAACCCAAAGTCGGAACACGTTTTTGACTTCCCAAGATATGAAGTGATCTTGACAAACCTGCTATTTTTTAGATTTCTTTTCCTTATCCAGTGCTCCGCATTTCATTTTCTGCTCAATATCAGCAAGCCAAGCTGCTTCCTCTTCACGAATGAGCTCTTCTTGTCTCTTTAAAGAAACTGCCTCCTGGTATGCAACTTCAATTTTACTGGTATAAAATATAACGGAAGTCAAGAATTTGGAGTAGCCTTCATCTTCTTCATCATGCACTTCAGACTTCGACTTGCCGCTCTCTTCTTCAGCATTAGATCCTTCGGTCTGTTGGGTAATATTTAACCATGAATGAAAATAGACGCAATCGATAATTTATTCGTGACAGGTGTTCAAGGAATTACCATTTTCTTATAAGCTTGCAAGGTTTTCTCATCAGAAGATGTGAGAGTTCGTGGGTTTCAACTAGCAACAGTAATAAAAGGGCATATGTGTAAAAATATTTCTTATCCATGTCACTGTGCGCAACTTAATAGACATCACACCTCATAAATGAGATGCTTCTTACCAAGAAATTGAAGATTTATCACGGGCCCAGAGATGATGGTGGGCCTTTAAAAAATGAGAAGAACATGGGATGTCTCTTGATAACTTACCTATCATAGTTTTATCAAGCACTCCAAACACAGCCTTAAAGTATAAAATTATTAACTACACGGAAATACGTCCGAATTGAGTCATCTTTTTTTTTAATCAATAGAATTTAAAGACCTACAATTTTCATTTGAAGACCAATATCAAAATCGAACATTAAGTTTGTCAAAAGTTCAGAGTTCTACACTGCATGTGCATTTTCAGCACATGCAGAGTCGAATCTGGCGCCTCTTAGTAAAATGAGTATCTCTCACTCATTTCAAGTACAAATGGTCTCAAAAGTTTACCACGGGACGAAAACACATATATCTATAACTTTTATTTGAGGCTCAAAGTCAGATTCATATGTTAAAGAAATCGAAAATACAGAACAATCTACTGCATGCAATCATAGTTTCTGCTGAAACATATGACAGCAACTCTAATCTAAAATTCTCATGCTATGAATTCAAAATCTGACCCAAACACCTAAACCCAACTGAATTAAAACATGAAAACCATGTTATAACTTCCTCATCTTGAAGGTTTTTGAAGCTCCAACCAACATCCTAGCTCAAACCAAGTTTTCACCTCTTCAATTTGCTCCGAACTTCAAAATTCTTGAGGGGTTCTTCTTCCCTAGCCTTGTGGCTTCTAAAATATATATTGCATGTAACATGCATCCACAAATTCACAAGAATTTGGGAGCTAAAATAGGCTGAAAATTCGAAAGGATAGAGAGATGGAGGAGAAAATTGTTGAATTGGAGAGAGAAAGAGTCTTGTTTGAAATGAGGTGGAGTCTTTTTGTGTTTGAGTGGGAAGAGAGAGGTTTTGTCTTGCAAAAGTGAGTGGTGGCCGAAATCAAGGTGTATTTTAGCATTAATTTTTAATTCTTTGATGTATAATGGACTCCATGTGTCAATACATCATTATCTTGCAAGATTAATGGCTCAAAATCATGAATTAAACATGGGTTAAATTAATTAGTGCCATGTGTTCTCCAAGTGCCATGTGTTCATACACATGCTCATGCACTAAAACATATTCCACTAGTTGGTTGACTCATCGTGGTCCGGAACACCTTAAATCAAAGTCTATACTTTTAATTATCCAGGTTAACTTAATCATTGTTAATCCGGACTAATTAGCATTGCGGCCTTACACCTCTTCCCCTCTTAAAAAGATTTCGTCCTCAAATCGCAAAAATGAGCATCACTCAAATAAAGTAAATCATATGAGATGTCTTAATCTCATTGACAGGTACATAGGAATCATCATGTATCAGTGACAACTGATGTGGTAGTGTCAACAATATGCCACTGAACCAAACTTCTCTATAATTCCATAAAGTTCAAAATATCGAGGCAACATCATACCTCACTTAACGAATCATATTGATCATCGCAAATGTAATAACTTCATATTTCAATGATTCTCAACTCGAAAGTCTAACGATATATTTCTCTTTGGCGTAGCAAATCTAATCACCTTAAGCCAATTTCAATCGATTTCGCAGAAAATTTATCGTTCATAGCATTTTCTCAACAATCTCAAGTTATGCCAAAAATTCCTAATCAATTTTCTTTTCAATATATCAGCGATCGACAATTCTGGCTCTACAAAACCTCAGCCAATGACATCCCAAAAGTTGTCTTAAACTTAAATTATAGAAAAATTCCACTGGTGAATAATTATTTTTAACCTTATTGTGGCTCCAAAGGAAATGTTTATAGCCACGAATAGCAAGCTAATACACTGATAGTATTAGCTATGAAATAATTGTGGTTGCAATACTTGGAAAATGAAGGATATTTGATCATAAGCAGTTAATGCTGATCAGGAAGAATCGATGTTGACTGATATCCTAGTGGTAAGAAACTTACCAAGATTTTCCTGAAGAAATAAAAGAATTTTCACAAGAGAAGGAAATTGATTTTAATTGTTCGTTGATGCCAAGGAATAGAATCGATATCGAATGTACTGTACGGAATGTCATCAGCAAAGTTGATAGATAGAGAAGAATAGTTACAGAATATCCTCGATAAGAGTACATATGTCTGATTATGTCACTTTAGGAAAACATCAGCATTGTCCGTGAAGAAGAAAGATGATATTATGAAGATGTGTATCGACTAAAGGTAATTGAATCGGGCTATTGTCAAGAATAAATACCCATTGCCTAAGATCAAGAATGTAAGGAATTTCGATGTATAAGAAGAATGATTTTAAATCTGGTTGTCATCAATTTGAGTCAGAAGCGAAAATATTATCTAGACAATTGACCAAACCAGATAAGGCATTTTGAATTTTTGGTAATGCCGTGTAGTTCGACAACTATACCAGTAGAGTTATGAATTTGATGAATAGAGTATTCCGTAACTGGCGGAAATGTAATAATATTCATAAGTGGTATAATGTATACGAAATCCGGAAGTAACCACACAGAACATCTTCGATTGATGATTCGGACGCTTCGTGAAGCTCAAATTGTGTACCAAGTTATCGAAGTGTAAATCTTGGTTGAATCGAGTATTTATTTGGGATAGGTGATACCAGCTCACCGGGTACATGTTAATCCCAGTAAAGTAGGGGTAGTAATAAATTGGGCCAAGACCGATCAGTGTACTCGAGATACGAAGTTTTATGAGTTTGGCCAGATATTACAGGCTTTTATGGAAGTATATTTTAGTATAGCCTAATCTATGAACCAGTTGACCAAGAAGAAATTTGAAGTTTTGTTTGGTCATATGAATGTGAAATCAGGTTTTATAAAATTGAAACAGATGGGATACGTTATGATGCATCATGAGGAGATGATATATGAGGGCCCGATCCTAATGTGGTATTTAATTCTCAAACAGTGATTAATTTATGTAAACAACGGAAGATTAATTTCAAATGTCTTGTTAAATGGCCCTAACGTTTTTTCGCTTTTAAGTGATACATATATATTGATATCAAAAAATATATATTATTCCAGTTAGGCCTTCATTTGCAAATAGTAAAGCAAACAATAACCAGCATTATCACATAGTCCCGAAAATATCATATCACAAGAACAACATACACGGGGCATACCTCGGTAAATTTATTTTGTTTAAAAATCATATATTATTACTGGGAATAAGAAACCATACATAACCTGAGCTCGCTCATCATGGAGCTCGGTTATCTCTCGATGCGTCGCTGTAAGCATCGTCACCATGTCCTCCTGTAAAGCCTGTCATGTCCGAACAACAAAAGACATGACAGCTCCCACAAAGGGGGTCAGTACCCCAGTACGAGAAATAAATAAATCATGTCAAATGACAAAGTATCATGCAATGCATACTATGTATGAATGCGATGTATTAATGGGTACAAGAAATTGAATATCAAGATACCAAAATCGGTGTCCAAAGGAAGGTATCATCAAATAAAGTCAGCTCGAGCAGAGGGTGACAACACACGCACATTGCGCTAGGAGACTCATCATATGTGCTGTGTTCGTCCATCCCCCGTGTCTAGGTCCAGTGACACGCGCGTGACTACAGTCGCTACCTATACTGCATGTCGTTGTCGTGCTTGTCGTCCCCGACATTCAGAGTGAATCAACTCAGTCATAATCATGGATATCAAAGAAATGATAGATCAATATGATATGCCCATGAATCATTTATGCATCAAATGACATATGCAACTCAATATATCATGCAATCTCATGTGAAATCAATACATATCATGTATTCACATATCATGTACTACAATGTATCTCAACATGTCATATAGTCACATAAGAATCACATAGTGACAATTAAATCATATAATTCAATTAATGACATGTAAAATCATACAAAGTATCATTACAGGTCTTCGTCAGACGTCATGATAAAACTTATTTCTACGTACCTCGACCCAAGCTAATCTACCGAGACTTCTCAGATCAACCCCGGAATCTATGAACCTGGTCATATATACTAAAAATTATCACTAAGTGCTTAAGTAGGCACAATAGCTACAACAAGTTTTAAGGATGGTTCCTATTGATTTTCCTTCAAAATTCAGACTGATCAGTTTTTGTTCAAAATTCATAATAAATTCATATGATGTCCAAATGACCCAAATCCAATTCTCAAAGTTCAAAAACTCAAAGGAATTTATTTTCTTATCTAATGGTGTCGAGCTAATGCCTCCATTTAAAGATAGTAAAAACACTAAAAACATAGCTTTTGAAATTCTGTTTTCCAGCTCAAGCAGTTTTAGTACAATCGCCATATCTTTTTCATTTTAACTTAAAATTGGGTGGTTCTAGTGGCAAATGACAGCCAACTCAAAGTACTAAAATACTCATTTCTGGACATTTTCCGGAATTCCTAGCCAACAATGCTCAGGAACACGGATAACACACTGCGTGGGATTTTCGTCCACATGCAGGACATAGATTGTGCACTTAAAGTATAAAATCATTAACTACTCGGAAATAAGTTCGAATTGAGTCATCTGTTTTTTAAAGTCAATAGAATTCAAAGACCTACAATTGTCATTTGAAGACAAATATCAAAATCGAACATTAAGTTTGTCAAAAGTTCAGAATTCTACACTGCATGTGCATTTTCAGCACCTGCAGAGTCGAATCTGGCGCCTCTTAGTAAAATGAGTATATCTCACTCATTTAAAGTCCAAATGGTCTCAAAATTTTACCACAGGATGAAAAAACATATATCTATAACGTTTGTTTTAGACTCAAAGTCAGATTCATATGTTAGGAAATCGAAAATACAGAACAATCTACTCCATGCAACCATAGTTTCTGCTGAAACTTATGACATCAACTCTAATCTAAAATTCTTATGCTAAGAATTCAAAATCTGACTCAAACACCTAAACCCAACTGAATTAAAACATGAAAACCATGTTATACCTTCCTCATCTTGAAGGTTTTTGAAGCTCCAACCAACATCCAAGCTCAAACCAAGTTATCACCTCTCCAATTTGCTCCAAACTTGAAAATTCTTGAGGGGTTCTTCGTCCCTAGCCTTGTGGCTTCTAAAATCTATATTGCATGTAACATGCATCATCAAATTCACGAAAATTTGGGAGCTAAAATAGGCTGAAAATTCGAAAGGATAGAGAGATGGAGGAGAAAATTGTTGAATTGGAGAGAGAAAGAGTCTTGTTTGGAATGAGGTGGAGTCTTTTTGTGTTTGAGTGGGAAGACAGAGGTTTTGTCTTGCAAAAGTGAGTGGTGGCCGAAATCAAGGTGTATTTTAGCATTAATTTTTAATTCTTTGATGTATTGTGGACTCCATGTGTCAATACATAATTATCTTGCAAGATTAATGGCTCAAAATCATGTATTAAACATGGGTTAAATTAATTAGTGGCATGTGTTCTCCAAGTGCCATGTGTTCATGCACATGCTCATGCACTAAAACATATTCCGCTAGTTGGTTGACTCATCATGGTCCGGAACACCTTAATTCAAAGCCTATACTTTTAATTATCCAGGTTCGCTTAATCATCGTTAATCCGGACTAATTAGCATTGGGGCCTTACATAATTAGACACAACAATCCTATCAACCAAGTGTAGAAAAGCAATCAATACTTATTCAAAAATTGATTAAAAAGCACATGAATTTCATATAAATCTCAATGTATTGTCTTCCTTAACCAAGAATCGCAAAACTAGTTTAGCCACTCCTGACTAATGCAAAACAATTAAAATTAAATAAAAACAACATGAAATAAACACAAACTAGGCAAACTATGTAGATCTTCACTTGTCGAGGTTGTCACGCCCGCCTTCGCTTCGATCTTCGTAGCGTGCCTTTGAACTATGATGAACTAGATGCTAGATATCTATGAAAGTATGTAAAAAGAGGTCCCAAAAGGTCTAATGGTCGAGGGTTATGTGATGCCCCGAAATCAATTATATGCAATTTGGGCATTAATGATGGTTATGTGATTATTTATGTTGGTAATTAATTTATATGATGTGTAATGAAGTGTTAGCATGATTTAATTATATTGATTACCAGTTATGAGGAAAGCATGAATTTAAGGGAAGTTTGTAGCATGTTGCAAGATGCTTTTAAAATACCATGTTGGAGTATTTTATACATCATGTTAAGTTTGGGGTACATTTTTAATTAAATTAAACAACCCCTTTTTAACCCTTTACCCATCACTTTAACCCCACTTTACCAATCACTTTTTAAAATCCCCAAAATCACTTCCCAACTCAAAACCCTTCCCATTTTCGAAATCCACCAAGGAAGGAGAAGGAAAGCTTCACAAAAACTTTGTTTGTGTGATCATTGTTAAGATTTGGAGCCTACAAGAGGTATGAAACCCTTCCTAAAGTTTTTATGATGTTTGGTGTTGAAATGGGTTAGTTTTTGATGATTTATGTGGGTTTGTTTTGGGTATATATTGTTTATGGTTGGGGTATGATTTTTGAAGTGTTTTATGTGGGTTTTTAGTGGGTTATGATGTTATTGATGTTGTAGGGAAGTTTGGATTTGTAAGGCATGAAGAAAGGCTTGAAAAATGCTCATTAATGGCAATTTTTCGATGTACAGGGACTGGCGATCGATCGCGAGCCAGCAGTGGGCGTCAGTAGCACTTGGCGATCGATTGACACCTTTGGGCGATCGATCGGTGAGGCTGGCGATCGATCGTGCCAAAAGTGGCGATCGATCGCCAAGATGTAAAATTTTGAGCCCCGTCCAGTATGATCTCGCGATCGACCGGGAATGGGCGGCGATCGATCGCGAGGTATAAAAATGTATATTTTTGATGTTTTGTGGGATTTTTGGATATTGGACTATATTTAGATTCTAATATCAATTTGTATGGTTATGTAGAACCATCTCAGGTACCCACAACCTCAAGGAGATAAAGCTCTCCGATTTCTCCACTTTTGGGAATTAAGGTACGTAAGAAACGTACGGGCATCGGACGGTAAACTATACTCCTACATATGATGTTTATAATGATGATGTTTATAATGATGATGTTTATAATGATGATGTTTATAATGATGATGATTATGATGATGATGATTATGATGATGATGTTTATGATGATGAGTATGATAAGTAAATTATGATAATGATGTTTATGATGAGTAATGAGTATGATAAGTAAGTTATGATGATGATGTTTATGATAAGTGAAGAGGATACGATGTCCATGAGGATGATTATGATAAGTAACGATGATGTTTATACGATGTTATATCATGATACGATGATGCCATACGATGTTATGATTGGGTAAGACCATACGGCAAGATGCCATACGATGTTTATGATATGGTAAGACGCCATATAACAGGGTAAGACGTCCATACGTATGAATGTAAATCAGGGTCAACAAGAAGAAGTTAACGAATAACTAGCAAGTTTACTAAACTAAGATTGCATGCATTTACTGTTATGATTCTTTTAGGATGATTAAGTAAAGATGTGCATGCTCACGATATGTTGTCCCTGTAGGTACACTTTTGGACAGAAGGCTCAGGGTCGGGTTGAGACAGTGAGCTATGAGGAGCATGAAAGAAATTAGGATACAGGAATTTTGGATAGTCTCTACTCTAGGAGTAGTATAATTCTATCGCTTCAACATTCATTTTGAGAATGTAATCAATAAGTTTGAAATTTCATTTTTGGGCCTGTAATCTTATAGCTCAAACTACAACCTTAACCTTGAGATGTTATTAATACATGTTTAGTCCATTATATGTGTTAAAGATGATGTTAAGGTAGGAGGACCCTACATTAGTGGTATCAGAGCAGTGGTTAGATAACCCGGGAATGAGTGAAGGGTAGCCTTAGCAATAAGTTAGCTAGGTGCTTACTTTTAAACATGTTTTGTGCATAAGTTGCATATGAAGTATAAGATGTTGTGCTAACATGTTTTGTTTATCTAACAAGGTATTATATGAACTGCTTTTGGGTATTGTTGTTAACCCTTGTCTTGCAGTATGGCAGCAAACGTGGAAGTGGGTGACGCTGTGAGTGTCAATGCAAGTGCCGGACGCACGAATCCTCTACCCCCGCCAGCCTTTGGCGAAGAACCGTCTGAACAGCAGTTGCTGCCTGGGGAACTGAGCTTGACCAGTTTCTTGCATACCGACCCCCGACCTTTGAAGGAACGGAAACAGGGGAACAAGCTGAAGAGTGGTTAGAAAGAATAGAGCAAATTTTTGTGGCAGCTCCTTGTGCTAAGACGGCCTGGATAAGACTAGCAGAGTTCCAATTGGCCAAGAAGGCGCTGATGTGGTGGAAGACCACAGTGGTAGAGCAAGAGGCTCAAGGTTATGAAGTAAATTGGAAGATGTTTCGAACTCGGTTTCTAAACCGCTATTTTTTGGCTGCTGCACGACAAGCCAAGGAAGACGAATTTACTCACCTCAAGCAAGGTAGCATGTCAGTATCAGATTATGCTCTTCAATACTATTCCTTACTCAGATATGTGCCTCATATCGCCACAAGTACGCAAGCAAAGATGAGGAACTTCATGAAGGCTTGAGGCCGGAACTGTATGATAGGGTGATCACTTATGGCCCTACTTGCTTTGATGATGCACTGTCACGGGCTGAGTTAGCCGAGCTAGGAGTTGGTGCATACCCTGATGTCGTACCACCTCCAGCACCCCCTCAGAAATCCACTCCTGATAATTTGAAGCCAAGGGGTGATCAGTTCAAACCAAGAGGAAACACATCGGCGTCAAGGTTCAGTGGTAAGAGGCCCGACAACCGTTGGAAAGGAAACCATAGGGATGACGCCCAGTCAGGAAGAGGACAGCCTCAGGGAGGCAGATTTGGGAAGGTTCTGTGTTCTAATTGTGGGCAACCACATCTGACAAAAGACTGCGTGGGATGCTATGTTTGTGGCAGCAAGGGCCACTTTGCTCGGCAATGTCCCAACCGGGAAGGACCACCGAACTCTACAGGGAGGCCTGCAGAAAGAGCAGTACAGCACAGGCCACCGTTTGTACCGAGGCAGTATGGAGGTCAGCCCATGGGGCCACCTCAGGGGTAGGTTTATGCTTTGACGAGGGAGCAAGCTACAGCAGCTCCGGAGGAGGTTATAGCGGGTACGTGTCTTTTATTTACGCACCCTACTTTTATATTGATCGACACAGGTACATCACACTCTTTCGTGTCGACAAGTTTTGTGGAAAGGCACCACATATGCACTTCTCCGTCGCCCACGCCTCTTATAGTCTCGACCCCCGCTGGAAGAAGTATGACTACTGATTTTATTATCTATGATGGCCTCATTTATTTTGAGGATAATGAGCTAAGGTCAGATTTGATTGTTCTGGGGATGTCAGACTTTGACTGCATTGTAGACATTGATGTTCTGAACAGGTATCAGGCAGTTGTGAACTGCAGGCAGAGGACTGTCCGATTCAGATCGGATGTGGGAGTCCAATGGACATTCTTTGGGGATGGTTCTCGTTCTAAGATTCCGTTGATATCTGCTGTCAAGATGGCGCAGTTGTTGGAACGAGGCCATACAGGATATCTCATATATGCCGTTGATGTTACGGAAAAGAAAGAAGAAGTAAAAGTTGAGGATGTGCCCGTAGTGGCGGAGTTCCCTGATGTCTTTCCGGAGGAGATTCCCGGATTCCCACCGATGAGAGAGGTCGAGTTTGGGATTGAGTTACTACCGGGGACGTCTGCCATTTCTCGTGCCCCATATAGGATGGCACCAACGGAGCTAAGGGAGTTAAAGATTTAGTTGCAAGAGCTCCTTGATAAGGGCTATATACGCCCTAGCGTATCACCCTGGGGTGCACCAGTCTTATTTGTGAAGAAGAAAGATGGTTCGATGCGTTTGTGCATCGATTACAGACAACTGAACAAAGCTACAGTAAAGAATAAGTATCCACTTCCGAGGATCGATGATTTGTTTGATCAGTTGCAGGGTACGAGGCTCTACAGTAAGATCGATCTGAGGTCGGGATACCATCAGATTCGAGTAAGAGAGGATGATGTCCAGAAGACAGCTTTCAGGACTAGATATGGGCACTATGAATTCCTAGTCATGCCTTTCGGGGTGACGAATGCCCCAGCTGTTTTCATGAGTTTGATGAACAGAGTATTCCAGCCATATTTGGATCAATTCGTCATAGTTTTCATTGACAATATACTCATCTACTCCCAGACTGAAGAGGAACACGTGAGGCACTTGAGGACGGTACTCCAGATCCTCAGGGATCATCAGTTATATGCAAAGCTCAGCAAGTGCGAGTTCTGGTTGAACAGTGTGGTATTCTTGGGTCATGTTATATCTAGCAGTGGAATATCTGTGGATCCCAGGAAGATTGAAGCTGTTATGGAGTGGGCTGCACCCACTTCTGTGCCCGAGATACGGAGCTTCCTTGGTTTAGCGGGTTATTACCGACGTTTCGTCGAGGGATTCTCTAAGATCGCTAAGCCATTGATGCAACTGACTCATAAAGGAGTCCCGTTCTATTGGTCCGAAGCTTGTGAGGAAAACTTCCAAGAGTTGAAGCGTCGTTTGACAACAGCGCCAGTATTGGTGATTCCTTCTGAGAATAAGAGATTTGCTTTGTACACGGATGCATCACTACAAGGTTTAGGCTGTGTGTTGATGCAAGATGTGATGCCCCGAAATTAATTAATGGTAACCTGGACATTAATTATGTTTATATGATGAATTATTACGACGATTAAGTTATGTGTGGAAATGAAGAATTAACATGATTTAAGGATGTTGATTTTAATTATGAGGATGATATGGATTTAATGATGTTGGTTACATTTTATAAATGTTTACCATGTTAATGTATTTCATATACATCATGTTGTTTATTGGGGTGCAAGTTAAATGTTAGGATTTAATACTTAAATCACCATTCCTACCTCACCTCACCCTTTTACACTCAATTCCCAAAATCACTTTCCCAAACCCCCCTTTCCCCTCATTTTCGAAATTAGCCCTAAAGGTGGGAAGAAATTCTTGTAAAAGCTTCATTCTTGCATTTCTTGGTAAGATTTAGTGCCTATGATGTTTATATAGCACTTATTGATGTTCTTGAAATGTTTGTTAAGTTTTGGAAGGGTTTTAAAAAGGGTTTGAAATGGGTTTGTTTGGGTTAGTGTGATTCTTGGTGGGATGTTGGATTTTTAATGGTTTTATGGTGTGTAATGAAGGTTTTGAGTGTTTTAATGTTTTTAAGTTGTTGGTATAAATGATGGTTGAGGTTGGTGAGGTTTAAAGGTACAAAAATGGAGATTTTTGTTGTACAGAGGCTGGCGATCGATCGCCCGTTTTTGGCGATCGATCGCGAGCAGGCAGTAGGCTCCAGAAGCCTTTGGCGATCGATCGCCACTTTTGGGCGATCGATCGGAGCTTGGCGATCGATCGCGCCAAAGGTGGCGATCGATCGCCGAATGCATAAATTTGTTGATGCGGGCAGTGTGATCTCGCGATCGATCGGGACGACTTGGCGATCGATCGCGAGACACACAAAAGTGTGTTTTTGGCATTTTTGTGGGAATTTTGAATATTGGACTATGATTAGCTTCTAATATTAAATTGTATGGTTGTGTAGAACCATCCCAAGGACCCACAACTTCGAGAAGATAAAGTACTACGACTTCACCACATTTTGAAAAGGTACGTAAGAAACGTACGGGCATCAACGGTAACATATCCCTAAACTATGACTTTGCATCAATTTGCATAAGTATTTATGATGATGATTATGATGATTATGATGATGATGTTGTGATAAACGAAGATGATATAATGTTACGATGACAATTATGATATGATGATGATGTTTGAAATGATGATGCTTATAAGATGATGACGCATGTTTGACTATGCTACTTAGAGTGGCCGAATGTCCGGTGACTATTATGGGCAAGCGAGGAAGGTCTTGCCGCTCACATAACTGAGCGATGGGGTACATCCGCTATCAAGGTGTAGCGATGGGTATCATCCGCTGAGCGATGGGGTACATCCGCTATCAAGGCGTAGCGATGGGTATCATCCGCTGAATAAGAGATACATCCGCTATCAAGGCGTAGCGATGGGTATCATAAGATGTGTTATGTCGAGCGAGTGGGCCAATTGTACCGCTGTCATAATAGAACCCAGACAGTCCCATTTCTAATTAACATGGATTGTTGTGAGCTTATATACGAAATATGATGTTATTCACTCATGTCTTGAGCTAATGACTATATGCGTAATTATGACACAGGGACAACCAAGGATGGATAGTACTATTAAACAGGAAGTATATGTTATCAACTATTTCCATGCATTATTTATATGCCATTAATTCATGATGTTAAGTAACGATGTACATGCTCACGATGAGTTGTTCCTGTAGGTACACTTTTGGATCGAGACTAAGGGTCGGGTTGAGATGGTGAGCTAAAGGAGCATAAGAAGATAGATACAGGATTTTTGTTAGCCTTAACATTCATTTTGGGGAATGTAATTAACTAACTATTGAAGTTTCATTTTGGCCTGTAATTACATTAAGCTCACATAACAACCAGAACTCTAAGATGTCTCTAATACATGTTTAGTTCATAATACGCTATTAATATGATGTTAAGGTAGGAAGGCCCTACACAAGATAAGCACGTGGTGGCTTATGCTTCGAGGCAGTTGAAGCATCATGAGACCAGATACCCAGTCCATGATCTGGAACTGGCAGCCATCATTTTCGCCTTGAAGATTTGGCGTCATTATCTTTATGGTACTTCATTTACCATTTTTACGAATCATAAGAGCCTGAAGTTTCTATTCACCCAGGCTGAACTGAATATGCGTCAAAGAAGATGGATGGATCTACTCAAGGATTATGACTGTGAGATTGAGTACCATCCCGGTAAAGCAAATTTGATAGCAGACGCCTTAAGTCGGAAGGTGAAGAGTACTGCTGAGGACGCTATGTGTTTATCAGCTATGATGACTTCTTATTGCCATCTGGGCTATGATTTTGATGTGGACATGTCGCCGGTGCGAGTGTCGACCTTGTTGGCTGAGCCAGACATATTTGAGGCTATCAGGAAAGCCCAGAGGTTGGATGATGAGATTCAGAGATGGTCATCGATAGTACTTCGAGGACAACCATCAAAGTTCAGAATGGCAGAAGATGATTCCTTGAGGCTGGGCAACCGATGGGTAGTCCCAGATACACCAGAGTTGCGTAGAGGAATTTTGGAGCGAGCCCACAATAGTCGGTTCAGTATCCACCCAGAGGGAAGGAAGATGTACAAGGACCTATGCGGTCAATTCTGGTGGAGACGCATGAAGCGTGATGTTATGACTTTCGTCAAAAGATGTTGATCTGCCAACAAGTAAAGGCAGAAAGACAGAGGCTTGGTGGTGAGCTGAAGAGCTTGGAAGTACCTAAGTGGAAGTGGGAACACATATCTATGGACTTCGTGACCCACCTACCAAGAACGACCTCTGGATTTGATGCGATCTGGGTGATCGTTGATAGGCTGACGAAGGTAGCTCATTTCATCCCTTACAACATGACTTTCTCATACTTAAAGATGGCCCAATTATATGTATGGGATGTGGTGAGGTTGCATGGGGTTCCAGTCTCGATCGTGTCTGACAGAGACCCAAGGTTTACTTCTCATTTCTGGGAGGGTCTCCAGACAGCTTTGGGCACCGAGGTGAGACTGAGTACAACTTATCACCCTCAGACAGACGGCCAAACGGAGCGTACTATACAGACGCTCGAAGATATGCTGAGGGCATGTGTTTTGGAGTTTGATACTCCGTGGCAAGATTCTATACCACTGGTAGAGTTCTCCTATAATAACAGCTATCAGGCGAGCATTCAAATGGCCCCTTTTGAAGCTCTTTATGGACGACGCTGTAGGTCACCGCTGTATTGGGAGGACTTGACTAGTAAAGCGGTCGGAGGACCAGATATGATTAAGAACATGGAAGAAAAGATTAAGATGATACGTTTAAAGATGAAAGCGGCCCAAGATAGGCAAGCAGCCTATGCCAATAAGCGGCGACGGCCGCTAGAATTCCAAGTAGGGGACAAGGTTTTCTTCAAAATCTCACCCTTCAGGGGTGTGGTCCGTTTTGGTATGCGGGGAAAGTTATCTCCAAGATATGTCGGACCTTATGAGGTGTTGCAGCGTATTGGTACATTGGCTTACCGTTTGGCTCTACCGCCGTCTTTATCTGGGATTCATGATGTTTTCCACGTTTCTATGCTACGGAAGTATGAGCCAGATCCGTCTCAGGTATTACAGCCTACTGAAGTGCAGTTGGATTCAGATGTATCCTACGTTGAACGACCGGTCAGAATTCTGGATCGTGAGGATCGCAGATTACGAAGTAAAGTTATACCGATGGTCAAAGTTCAGTGGGATCGTCGGGGTGTCGAGGAGGCTACGTGGGAGACGGAACGGCATATGGTGCAGCATTACCCGGAACTATTTTCTGGTATGATTTATGTTTAGTTTCTTTATGGGTAAGTACATGCGATTTCGAGGACAAAATCTTATAAGTAGGGGAGTAATGTGATGCCCCGAAATCAATTATATGCAATTTGGGCATTAATGATGGTTATGTGATTATTTATGTTGGTAATTAATTTATATGATGGGTAATGAAGTGTTAGCATGATTTAATTATATTGATTACCAGTTATGAGGAAAGCATGAATTTAAGGGAAGTTTGTAGCATGTTGCAAGATGCTTTTAAAATACCATGTTGGAGTATTTTATACATCATGTTAAGTTTGGGGTACATTTTTAATTAAATTAAACAACCCCTTTTTAACCCTTTACCCATCACTTTAACCCCACTTTACCAATCACTTTTTAAAATCCCCAAAATCACTTCCCAACTCAAAACCCTTCCCATTTTCGAAATCCACCAAGGAAGGAGAAGGAAAGCTTCACAAAAGCTTTGTTTGTGTGATCTTTGTTAAGATTTGGAGCCTACAAGAGGTATGGAACCCTTCCTAAAGTTTTTATGATGTTTGGTGTTGAAATGGGTTAGTTTTTGATGATTTATGTGGGTTTGTTTGGGTATATATTGTTTATGGTTGGGGTATGACTTTTGAAGTGTTTTATGTGGGTTTTTAGTGGGTTATGATGTTATTGATGTTGTAGGGAAGTTTGGATTTGTAAGGCATGAAGAAAGGCTTGAAAAATGCTCATTAATGGCGATTTTTTGATGTACAGGGACTTGCGATCGATCGCCCATTTTTGGCGATCGATCGTGAGCCAGCAGTGGGCGCCAGTAGCATTTGGCAATCGATCGCCACCTTTGGGCGATCGATCGGCGAGGCTGGCGATCGATCGCGCCAAAAGTGGCGATCGATCGCCAAGATGTAAAATTTTGAGCCCCGTCCAGTATGATCTCGCGATCGATCGGGCCTGGGCGGCGATCGATCGCGAGGTATAAAAATGTATATTTTTGATGTTTTGTGGGATTTTTGGATATTGGACTATATTTAGATTCTAATATCAATTTGTATGGTTATGTAGAACCCCCACAACCTCAAGGAGATAAAGCTCTCCGATTTCTCCACTTTTGGGAATTAAGGTACGTAAGAAACGTACGGGCATCGGACGGTAAACTATACTCCTACATATGATGTTTATAATGATGATGTTTATAATGAAGATGATTATGATGATGATGATTATGATGATGAGTATGATAAGTAAATTATGATAATGATGTTTATGATGAGTAATGAGTATGATAAGTAAGTTATGATGATGATGTTTATGATAAGTGAAGAGGATACGATGTCCATGAGGATGATTATGATAAGTAACGATGATGTTTATACGATGTTATATCATGATACGATGTCATGATATGGTAAGATGTCATACGATGTTATGATTGGGTAAGACCACACGGCAAGATGCCATACGATGTTTATGATATGGTAAGACGCCATATAACAGGGTAAGACGTCCATACTTATGAATGTAAATCAGGGTCAACAAGAAGAAGTTAACGAATAACTAGCAAGTTTACTAAACTAAGATTTCGTGCATTTACTGTTATGATTCTTTTAGGATGATTAAGTAAAGATGTGCATGCTCACGATATGTTGTCCCTGTAGGTACACTTTTGGACAGAAGGCTCAGGGTCGGGTTGAGACAGTGAGCTATGAGGAGCATGAAAGAAATTAGGATACAGGAATTTTGGATAGTCTCTACTCTAGGAGTAGTATAATTATATCGCTTCAACATTCATTTTGAGAATGTAATCAATTAAGTTTGAAATTTCATTTTTGGGCCTGTAATCTTATAGCTCAAACTACAACCTTAACCTTGAGATGTTATTAATACATGTTTAGTCCATTATATGTGTTAAAGATGATGTTAAGGTAGGAGGACCCTACAGGTTATTTATAGGAAAAGGAGAAAGGGGCTAGAGTCCTTGTATGATGGAAAGAAACTAAGTCTTTTACTTTTGCTCGAACTCCTCTGGCGATCAATCACGGCTGCCTGGCGATCGATCGCCGGACCTTACTGTTTTTATTTTTCATAATTTCTTCACTCGCGATCGATCGGGAAAATGTGGCGATCGATCGCCAATTGTTTCAGCCTCAAACCTTGTCTCGCGACGATCGATCGGTGAAAAGTGTCTATCGATCGCCGAGACTTAACTTTTGTTGCTCGGATTTTCTCGTTTGTTGATCAGTCGCGGCACCTTATACAATTTTATGCATTTTTCTTGGTTTATTTTGATCTCTTGTCAACTCCAATGCATTTTTTTATCTTTATTTATCGTTATTAGCTCGATTTCTTCGATTCCACCTACATTTATACAAACGTATGATTAGGTAGTATATGTATCATTTTATCAATCAAAACATACCAAATCGTAGATAATTCAATTTTTCAAACTAATCACCAAGAATTCAAGTCAAGGAGTAGCAGGAAATTTTCGAACCCAAAGCAGTAAAAAATCGAACTCAATAGCATCATATTTTTAGACTATAATAGTAGCATAATTTTGAGTCTTAGAACATCATATTTTCAAACCAAAATGGAAGATTTTCGAACACTAAAACTCCAAGATTTTCGAACCTAATAGCAAAATTTAAGAGACGAACTAGCAGCGGAATTTTGAAAACCAAAATAGTATGCAAATCGCACCAAACAAACTGCAAATTCGAACTATAAGAGGTTTAATCGACCAAGGGCATGGTTGCATCGTTCCTACACAAACCTGAGTGAGAAATATCGTCTGAAATGGTGCAAAATTTCGCCTTTTGTGGCTGGGAGAGAGACGGCGCAGGTGGAGAGAAAGGGAGAAAAATAATCGGTTCTTTTGTGTAAAATGGGGGAGAGATTAAAGCTTTAAACCCTAACATATTATTTAATCCTTGCCATCCAATTATTAATCCATTTCAATATTATGTTAAATCTCCACATGTGATACTCATAGATGATTATGTGCATTATCACTTGTTAATGCTAATTATAAGATAATTACAGGATTGTGATTAAACATTGTTTTGAAATGAAATGGGTATGCGATGAGCATGAACTGGTAATATGTTACAAGTTGCATGGAATGAATTAAATTGAATTAATGAATATAGAGTAGTCCAATTAAGACTTGATTAAGTAATTTAGAAAGGCATGTATAATTGGTTATGTTTTTGAGTCAAGTGTTGCAAATTACTACATCATGCCACTTTTATGCTAACTTACACCATCAACCCTCATGACTCTCACTTCCCCCTTTTCATACCCACTCTCCCCAACCCCATTTTATCGTTCCAAAGAGATAGAAGAAAGAACATGGTGGAACTTTGTGATACTCGAGAATGAATCACTAGGTAATCAAAGAATTATTTACTGTATTATGTAAACTCGGTTTAGCAATGAACCGGGTGTGGTTAAATATCTGAAATTACAAGACCATATGATTTGATGATCCAACAATTCAACTTATTCGTTGCAAAGAAATAATCAGCATGCTTTGTTTTAAATAATGAATTGTTAAATAAAGAGTTGTTAAAAGAAAGCCTTACCAAGCAAAAACACATACATGCACACTGTTGCGAAACGATTTCTAAGTTTTGGTGATTACAAACACCTACTGGATGAAGACAGCTATCGGGTGAAGACACCTACTGGATGAAGACATCTATCGGGTAAAGACACCTACTGGATGAAGACAGCTATCGGGTGAAGACACCTACAAGATGAAGACATCTACCGGGTGAAGACACCTACAGGGTGAAGACACCTACTGGATGAAGACAGCTATCGGGTGAAGACACCTACTGGATGAAGACATCTACAGGGTGAAGACACCTACTGGATGAAGACATCTACCGGGTAAAGACATCTGCTGTATGAAGTCTGTCAACTGTCCAACTGACGTCTACTGAATTCAAGAGTATAACTGTATACTGAAGCCACAGAACCATAAGAAGTGAATTCAGCAGCAGATCTAAAATACCAGTTGAAGTAAGTACAATTGAATCTGACAAAGGTACAACAGAACGACGGGCACTACGAATTCATCGCCACTAATTCCGTCAGATTCAAAGAGTTGTTGCTGAACAAAAATGGAAGGAAGATAAACCTCATATGAAATAAGAAAGGAAACTGATTCTATGCAAAGCTTTCCATACAAAGAAAGATTACCGTTAGACAATGATATCTATAAATACAGCCTTTGGAAGAATGAAGAAAATTGCTGAATCCTCCGATATAAGAATATTCAAAAATATCAAACAGTGAAAGATACTGAAGTTATATCTCTCTAAAGATTCAGCTAGAGCATAAGTCCACTGATATATAAAAGATCAAGTCAAACTGGTGTACTGCTCAAAGACAATTCAAGAACACTCGAAGCTTACAAGTGTAATACTTATTCAAAAGAGTGTTAGGAAGTATAATTGTAAACATACCATATACTTTGTGTTGCTAGGAGTTTAGGCTAAGCTGTGTAAAAGCCTTCGAAGGTTGTATACTTAAAAGTGTAAACCAAAGTCTTCTAGTGTATCCTTTCTGCAAAGGAAGAAGGGGAGACGTAGAAGCGTTGTGCTTCGAACTTCCAGAAACAATTTCTGTGTTATTTACTTATGTATTTTTGTTTACTTTAGTTCACTCACAAGTGCAGTAGACGTATTCCGCACTTTACTAAGTGCCTGCTGACTTGCACATTGGATTGAGAAGCTACTGCATTACCTTACAGTTTGCAGTAATCTGAAGAAGAATTGAATTTGAGGGTAGTGTTTATTCAACCCCCCCTTCTAAACACACCTCCGATCCTAACACACACTTTTTCACACACAAATCTCTACACACCTTTCAACCCTTATCATCCTCTCTCTTATTCTCACCATTTTAAGTAAGCTTGGAAGTTTGAATCTTGCTTCAAAGCTTGGAGCTATTGCATTAAAGGTAAAGGTTAAAGGTGTAGGAAGAACATTTAGTTATGGTTGTGTATTTGATAGATTATGGTTGTTGGGATAGATGGATTTTTTATGGGTAGATCCTTACTTGTTGTGAACTTATTTAAAGATGTTGAGATCTATTTTGTTAAGTTCCTAGTGAGTTAATGAGTATAGTAGTTGTTGATGGGAACTTATGTAGTTGAATCACCATTTTTGGCTGAAAAACATGGTAGCGATCGATCGCTAACAAGGAGCAATCGATCTCGCCTCTACAGATTATTTTGAGCGATGATGAATAGTACTTGCGATCGATCGCCAAAAGTAAGCGATCGATCGGTCGAACGTGCGATCGATCGCTTGACTCCAGTAGCATTTCTCAAAATTTTGTAAAGCTCGCGATCGATCGCGAGCCTTGAAGCGATCGATCGCGAACCTTGAAAAATTGAAGAATTATTATTTCAATATACTTTTCAGATGAGATCTCTTATGGCTACTAATATTGAATTGTTGGACATGTGTAGAGCCTCCACAAGGTGCGGATCAAAGGAGGGGGTAATCTTACCTTCCCTCGTTCATTTTGACAAGCAAGGTACATAGAGACGTACTAGTATTTCGATAGTATGATGTACATTTGTATGCAATGTTGTGCAAATTATATATAACTCAATTGGTATCTTGCCGTAGTCTTATCGTAGCGATGAAAATATAATATATGCCGCTGTCATGTTGAAGCGATGATAATGGCGCTGTCGTGTCGAAGCAATGATATATGCCGCTGTCACGTCGAAGCGATGATATGCCGTTGTCATGTCGAAGTGATGAGTATTATATATGCTGCTGATAATTCAAAGTGATGTGTGCCGTAAATATTGGGTTATATCGTAAAGAGAATTGTTGTATTCGTTTAAATGTCATGACATTTGGAATAGACTTTAGAAACGCGTTAATGATGTATGTTTCTAACAATATGGAAATGAGTTATATGAACAGGACCCATCCAAGAGAATATTCCAATCATTGGACACATGAAGTATCTTTGCAATTTACATAATGTTTATTGATTGCTTTCAGTTGATTAATGCTTGAGGATGTTGTATATAAATACTCATGGTTTTGGGGTTGTTTCTGTAGGGACTTGTGGCAAGGAAGGACACTAAGGAGAACCTTTTTGAGGAAATCAGACATAGAACCAAATCAACTAGGGACGTCAGTAGACGATGAATGTAGAAGATCTAAAATGGCAAATATCATAGCTATTTTACTTTTGAACAATGAAATTTTGTAACCGAAAACGGATTAATATTAACAACACCTGTAATGGATTTGGATTCTATTATTATGCTCTCTCTTTGGTTATTTCCAATTACTAATTGAGACTGTTAATTAGACTCTTGACGGCTAGGCCTTACATTAGTGGTATCAGAGCACATGTTGACCATCTGGGACGAGTGAAGGGTAGTGAATGAACCAAATGACTATTCAACTGCGCATGAGTAAATGTTATGTTCGATTTTAGTACCTAGTCAGATGACTAAGTGAATTACTATATGTGAATTTGTTATTGTGTGTTATTGTTAACCCTTATGTTGCAGTATGGCAGCTAGAGAAGTTGAGAACCGTCGAGAAGATATGGGGGATGTGATGAGCATCAATGCTAGTGCTAGTATTAGACAAACAGTCCATCTACCACCATCAATCGGAGGTCCGATGCCTGTTGTGCAACCACTACTACCAAGGGAACTGGGTTTGACACAATTTCTGAATTTCCACCCACCTCGTTTCGAAGGGACTGAATCAGGAGAACAAGCCGAAGAATGGTTAGAAAGAATGGAACAGATTTTGTGGCAGCACCTTGTGCCCAGACTGCATGGTTAAGGCTAGCAGAATTCCAATTGGCTAAGAAAGTGTCCATGTGGTGGAAATCAACAATGACGGAAATGAAAGCCCAGGGACATACTATTGACTGGGAACTATTCCGTACTAAATTCTTAAATCGCTATTTCTCAGCGGCTGCAAGGCAGAGTAAGGAGGATGAGTTCGCCAATCTGAAACAAGGAACAATGTCAGTAGCAGACTATTCCCTCCAGTATTCTTCATTACTGAGGTACGTACCACACATTGCCATAAGCAGCCATGCCAAAATGAGGCACTTCATCAAGGGTTTAAGGCCGGAATTATTCGATCGAGTCATTTCCAACGACCCAAATCCTTTTGATGATGCATTGACAAGGGCCGAACTAGCAGAGATAGGAGCTGGCGTTTATAAGGACTCAATGCAGCCACGGAGATCAACTCCCAATCATTTGAGACCCTGAGGGGATGACTTTAAACTACGAGGAGCTCCATCAACCCCTCGATTCAATAATCGACGATTTGATTTTCGTCACTCAGGGGATCATAAGGGTAATTTTCAACAGAATATGAATCTTTCACAGGCAAGTGGAACCGGGGAAAATAATGCTTCAAGTGTGGGGGACCACATCTAAAGAGGGGCTGCTCAACGTGTTACGAATGTGGTATGGAGGGCCACATGGCACGATACTGTCCGAACCGAAAAAGGCAACAAGGATGTGGTATTCGAGGTGGGTCTTTTGCTAGGACAGTACAACAAAGGCCACAATTCGTACCCCGACCATTTAGAGGACAACCAGTTGGGCCACCTCAAGGTCAAGTTTATGCATTGAACAGAGAACAGGCGGAGGCAGCCCCGGAGGAAGTTATTGCGGGTAAGTGCCACTTATTTACTTATCCTGCTTTTACGTTAATAGATACAGGTGCCTCCCACTCGTTTATTTCGAGGACTTTTGTTGAAAAGCATCATATGTGCTCATCCCCACTATCCACGCCCCTCTCTGTCTTGACACCCACGGGGAAGAATGTTCTTGCTACTCGGATCGTGTATGATTGTTCTATTTCTTTTGAGGTGAATGAGCTCCAAGAAGATTTGATTATTCGAAGCATGTAGTATTTTGATTGTATTGTGGGGATAGATATACTGTACAAATACCAGGTTGTTGTTGATTGTCGTCAACAGATAGTTCGTTTTCAGTCTATGCAAGGAAATCAGTGGACATTTTATTGGCAGGGTTCTCGATCTCGAATTCCGTTAATATCTTCTATCAGAATGTCACAATTGTTGGATCGGGGAAATACTGGGTATTTGATTAATGCCATTGATACGATAGAGAAGAAAGAAGATTTGAACATAAAGGACATACCCGTAGTTGCTGAATTTACAGATGTGTTCCTATAAGAAATCCTCAACTTTCCACCCGTACGTAAAGTTGAATTCGGAATCAAATTGTTGTCCGGAGCGTCACCCATATCCCGTGCCCCTTATAGGATGGCACCATCAGAATTAAGAGATTGAAAATTCAGTTGCAAGATCTACTCGACAAGGGTTACATACGTCCTAGTGTGTCACCTTGGGGAGCACCAGTTTTATTCGTGAAAAAGAAAGATGGCTCAATGCGGCTATGCATAGATTATAGACAACTGAACAAGGTGACAATTAAGAACAAGTATCCTCTTCCGCGCATTGACGACTTGTTTGATCAATTACAAGGAAGCACTATTTATTCGAAGATAGATTTGAGATCCGGGTATCACCAAATTCAAGTTAGGAAAGATGACATTCAGAAGACGTCATTTCGGACTCGTTATGGACACTATGAGTTCTTGGTTATGCCGTTTGAAGTGACGAACGCCCCATCCATCTTTATGAGCCTAATGAACCGGGTATTTCAAGCGTACCTTGATCAGTTTGTAATCGTGTTTATTGTCAACATCTTGATATATTCTAAGAGTGAAGAAGATCATGTTAAGCACTTGCGTATTGTGCTTCAAGTCCTTCGAGATAACCAATTATATGCTAAATTCAATAAATGTGAATTTTGGTTGAACAAGGTGGTGTTTCTGGGCCATGTGATTTCCGAGAAGGTGTATCAGTCGGTCCAAAGAAGGTTGAAGCAGTATTGAAATGGTCTGCACCTACTTCAGTACCGAAAATTTGAAGTTTTCTGGGGTTGGCAGGTTATTATCGACGTTTTATTGAAGGCTTGTCTAAGATTGTTAAACTGTTGACGAAATTGACATAGAAGGGAGTACCTTTCTTATGGTCTGAAACTTGTGAGCAGAGCTTCCAGGAATTGAAGCAACGTTTGACGACCGCTCTGGTGCTAGTAATTCCTACAGGGAATGAGAGATTTGAAGTTTTTACTGATGCGTCGCTACAAGGCTTGGGTTGTGTGTTAATGCAGGACCGGCATGTCGTGGCATATGCCTCGAGACAACTGAAACCTCATGAGACAAGGTATCCAGTACACGACTTAGAATTGGCAGCCATTATCTATGCATTAAAACTATGGAGGCACTATCTTTAAGGTACTTCTTTCACCATTTTTACCGATCATAAAAGTTTGAAATTTCTATTTACTCAAGCTTAATTGAATATGAGGCAAAGGAGATTAATGGATTTGTTAAAGGATTATGACTGCGAGCTTGAATACCACCGCAGGTCGAGCAAATTTGACAATTGATGCATTAAGTCGTAAAGTAAGACACACCGCTGAAGAGGTAAGTCTCTTGTCTACCTTGTTAGCATCTTGTTGTCATTTGGGTCATGGTTTGAATCTATCAGTGGCACCTGTTTGAGTATCAACACTATTAGCAGAACCAGATATCTTCGAGAAACTCAGAAAGGCGCAGAAAATGGATATGGAGATCCAGAATTGGGTAGCTTTGATCTCCCAAGGACGACCATCCAAGATGAGAGTGGAAGAGGATGGTAGCTTGAGATTGGGTGAACGTTGGGTAGTTCCTGCTACTTTTGGACTACGCCAAATTGTTACAGAAAGCCCATTGCAGCAAGTTAGCAAGTTCAGTATTCATCCTGGAGGCAAGAAAATGTTCAAGGACTTGCACCCTCATTTGGTGGAGGAGAATGAAACTTTGTGAAGAGATGCCTGATTTGTCAACAGGTCAAAGCAGAAAGACAAAGGCAAGGCTGGGAACTAAGGAATTTAGAAGTGCCAACTTGGAAATGGGAACACATATCTATGGATTTTGTGACACACTTACCAAGGACTCCATCGGGTCACGATGCTATCTGGGTATAGACTGACAAAAACTGCATATTTCATACCTTATAGCATGAACTATTCTTTCTTGTGAATGGCTCAACTTTATATATGAGAAGTACTACGGTTGCATGGCATTCCAGTCGCCATTGTTTCTGATAGGGATCTTAGATTCACTTCTCATTTCTGGGAGGGTTTGCAGTCAGCTTTGGGAACAGAAGTAAGATTGAGTACTGCATTCCATCCGAAGATAGATGGCCAGACTGAATGTACCATACAGACGTTGGAGGATATGTTACGTGCTTGTGTGATGGAATTTGATAATTCTTTGCAAGACTCCATACCGTTAGTAGAATTATCCTACAACAACAGTTATCAGACGAATATTCAGATGGCACCTTTTGAAGCTTTATTTGGTCGTCGCTACAGATCTCCTTTATGTTGGGACGATGTAGATAAGAACTCAGTTGGAGGGCCAGAACTGATACACAAAATGGAGGAAAAGATTAAAGTGGTGCGATGAAGAATGAAGGCAGCCCAAGACAGACAGGCCGTCTATGCTAATAAGAGACGACGACCTTTAGAATTTCAAGTAGGTGATAGAGTTTTCTTGAAGGTATCGCCGCTCAGAGGGGTAATACGTTTTGGTATGCGAGGGAAACTATCGCCCAGATATGTGGATCCTTACGAGATTTTACAGCGTATTGGCACTTTAGCTTATCGTTTAGCGTTGCCGCTATCCCTGTCAGTCATCCATGACGTGTTTCATGTATCCATGTTGAGAAAGTATGAGCCAGATCCGTCACATGTCTTACAGCCTTCTGAAGTTCAGTTAAATTCTAATATATCGTATGTCGAACAACCCGTTAAGATTCTGGATCGAGCAAATCGTAGACTCCATAGCAAGGTCATACCGATGGTTAAAATTCAGTGGAATAGGCGGGGTGTCGAGGAGGCAACGTGGGAGACAGAGCGACATATCATGCAGCACTACCCGTAACTATTTTCTGGTATGTAAACTTTTATGTTTTCAGTTGGGCATTCCTGGTAAGTACTTATCAATTTCGAGGTCGAAATTTTTTTTAGTTGGGGAGAAATGTGATACTCGAGAATGAATCACTAGGTAATCAAAGAATTATTTAATGTATTATGTAAACTCGGTTTAGCAATGAACCGGTGTGGTTAAATATCTGAAATTAAAAGACTATATGATTTGAGGATCCAAGAATTCAACTTATTTGTTGCAAAGAAATAATCAGCATGCTTTGTTTTAAATAATGAATTGTTAAATAAAGAGTTGTTAAAAGAAAGCCTTACCAAGCAAAAACACATACATTCACACTTTTTCACACACAAATCTCTACACACCTTTCAACCCTCATCCTCCTCTCTCTTGTTCTCACCATTTTAAGTAAGCTTGGAAGTTTAAATATTGCTTCAAAGCTTGGAGCTAATGCATTAAAGGTAAAGGTTAAAGGTGTTGGAAGAACATTTAGTTATGGTTGTGTATTTGATAGATTATTGTGGTATCCCCGAAATATGATCCTAGGCCCTCAACATCCCCAAAGAGCAAACCACTGCTCTGATACCACTATGTAAGGAACCATTGCCCTTAACCCATTATATTAGTGTATTAACCCAAGCATTTAGTGCATGTAATCATATATGTAGGGGAAAACCCACTTATCACCATAGCAAATCATGCCAATAATAAAATTCTTTACATTATTCCATATAATGTCTAGTTTCCCCCAACCAAGTCCACATACATATCATGCACCATTATAATACACTAACATATTCTCAGTTCATTTAGCAATTTAATAATTAATTGCGTGCAACTTATAAATGAATAGAGAAAGGCCCTTGCCTTTTTATACATACTATATACACATAAGAGTACTCATATGCGAGCATCAAATAAGTAGGTGTGTATCAAATGTATAAAACACGGTGATCAATACCGTCACTGGTACTTTGATCCCTGGAAGCACCTCCATTCCATAGCTCGAGCTCAACTCCAAAGCTATCGATGTACCTAATCACCTGCCCCAACAGAGACAGCCCCCACACGGGGTGAGCATACCAATATCCCAAATCCAATAAGTACAATATTAAATTTCATAATTTACACAAGTAAATGCTATGAATATTAAAAGACACTCCCTGGATGGCATCATCCTCATACGAGACCCCCTGTGCTGTTCATGTTCTCAAAATAACTGAAACCATCAAGTTCCCAAATGCCAGTTAATCATTACATTGATTAACAAATCCATTTGCCACATACCAATATCATAATCAATAATATCAAATCATTAAACAATGATTACAGATATTTCATATATCTCACTTATGGTTCCATAGTTCTATTTCATCGCTCGCTCTACAATAACGGCATTTTATTCTCACGCATGCTCAACAGCAGTGGCATCATAACCGATGTTCGCTCAAAGGCGACAACATCCCAATCATTGCTCGCTCAAAAGCGGCACCATATAATTCTCAATGCATATATATCCATTTATAGCAATTACCATAAACCATGCATTCAATATCCGTTTATTGCTAATACCATATACCATGCATTTCCATATAAATTTATTGCAATATAGTGTACCATGCACTCAACAATTGCAATTATAATAAAGGGCTATGCTCGTACGTCATACGTACTTTATAATTCCGTAGTTCGAGTCCAACCTTGCCTGAGTCCCACGACCCGATGAGTTAAGTGCTAACATGCAAATAACTCTCAATTAAACATAGGCATGCAATCACGTGCCCAAGCACGTTCACAACTTCCAAACCTATCGTCCATCCATGACGATTACCAAAATAAAAGCCTCCGGCTAAGCATGCATAATACCCAAAATATTCTATTTTATAAGTTTAAATGATACCCAAAAACTCAACCGAGAATTTCGTTTTATTAAACTTTGGCTCCAACCAATCCATTTTAAAAGTATAGCATTCCCATTGGAATGTATGCATTGCCCCGGAAATTGGTTAATTAAACCCCGTTTCCAAAATCCCGACATTTTCCAAAATTTTTGAAAAAACATCATCCTTCGAGCGGCGATCGATTTTATCGCGATTGATCGCCCCTAACCAGTGGCCAACCAACACCTCATCGCGGTCGATCGCGAGTCTCCGCGATCGATCGCCAACCCACTCGCGATCGATCACCGAGACCTTGCGGACGATCGCCAGTACTGTGCATCTTCACCAAAATTTTAGCTGCTCGTCGCGATCGATCGGCACCCCTAGGCGATCGATTGCGACCTGCGATTTTTCAAAAAACTAGAGCTTCCATGGTTTTTTTGACAACCAAACTCAAAATCAACAACCCTAACTTCCTCAACACCTCCAATACACCAATTAAACTCAATAAAAACACTAAAAACAACTTTTTAGAATTTTAACCAAAACCCCCATATCTCAAATCCAACTCAACACTTGACCAACAAGCACAAAACCATAATCAAATCGAAGCTAAAGGTGAGGAGAAGAAGATTACCCGCTTTTCTTCAAGAAATCGGGCTCCCAAGATGAGCCTCCATCGATTTGTTTCCAAGAGAAAAAGAGGAAGGGTTTGGGGTGAGAGAGAGGCATGAGGGAGAGGAGAGAGAGGAGAGATTCCGCATAATGACGAAATACCGAATCCATTTGGTATATATATAGCACCAAGGTTCCAAAATACCAATACCTCCACAACTACATCATGATTCATTAAAAATCATATGTTTTCAATAATTATCTCTCCAACTCAAATTCCATTACCAGCCCCAGTACAAAGTACTCCTGACCCCAGATTCCACCAAAAACCAAATTCCAAGGTTATCACCACAATGAGAATACAATCTCATTCCTTGGATCCAACGACTCCAAAAACTGGATTTAAAATCCCCTGGAGTCCCAAAACCACAATTAATTCATAATTGCCACAATAAAAATCCATTAAGGATTATTACCACACCGGGATTAACATCAATAATCCCCGGGCATCACATTTTCTCTCTTTCCTTCACCTCTCAAACCTCCACTTCTCTTCCCCAAAATTTCGAAACCATCCCTCCATTTTTCCTCCATCAAAGATTGCTTAAATCAAACATGCAAGCTTAGAAATTGGAAGAAATCAAGAGGAACAACAAGGAGTTGGGAGTGTTTGAAAGCTTTGGAGGTATATCATCACCTTTATGTATTTAACTTAAAATTTATACTTGATTGGGTCGATTTTTAGAGTTTGGATATGAAATAAGAAGTGAAACACTGCTATCATAAGTTTCAGCAGAAACTATTGATGCATGCAGTAGATTGTTCTGTATTTTTGATTTCCTTAAAATCTGAATCTGACTTTGAGACTCAAACAAAAGTTATAGATATAAAAGTTTTCGTCCTGTGGTTAAATTTTGAGACCATTTGGACTTGAAATGAGTGAGATATACTCATTTTACTTAGAGGCGCCAGATTCGACTCTGCATGTGCTGAAAATGCACATGCAGTGTAGAATTCCGAACTATTGACAAAATTGTTCGAATTTGTTGTCATTCTTCAAATAAAAATTGTAGATATTTTCATTATCTTCAGCTTAGAAAAAAAAAGAGGACTCATTTCGAGTAGTTATGAATTTTATACTTTAAGTACACAATCTATGTCCTGCACGTGGGCGAAAATCCCATGCAGTGCGTTATCCGAGTTCCTGAGCATTTTTGGCTAGGAATTCCGGAAAATGTCCAGAACTAAGTATTTTAGTACTTTGAGTTGGCTGTCATTTTCCACTGGAATCACCTTGAAGTTAAAATGAAAAAGATATGGCAATTTTACTAAAACTGCTCTAGGTGGAAAACAGAATTTCAAAAGCTGTGTTTTTCAGTGTTTTTACTACATTTAAATGGAGGAATTAGCTCAACATCATTAGAGAAGAAAATGAACTACTTTGAGTTTTTGAACTTTGAGCTCCGGATTTGGGTTATTTGGACATCATATGAATTTATTATGAATTTTGTACGAAAACTGGTCAATCTGAATTTTGAAGGAAAATCAGTAGAAACCATCCTTAAAACTTGTTTTAGCTATTGTGCCTACTTAAGCACTTGTGATAATTTTTAGTATATATGACCAGGTTTAATAAATCCGGGACTGTTGAGGAGCACTCGGTATAGTTAGTGTTGGTCCGAGGTACTGTAAGGACCCCCGTGCCCTTAACCCGTTATTAGTTTATTAATCCATGCCATTAGTGCATAAGATCATATATCATGAGAAGGAACCACATGCAAGCATAGCCTCATATACCAATTATAAAATTACTTGCATTTAAACTCCATAATGTTCAACTTCCCAACCCAAACCTTTTAAATAGTATGCACTCTCATAATACACTAACGTGCTCTTAGTTCATTTGGCAATTCCATATTTAATTGCATGCAACCATGAATAAATAGAGAAGAGCCGTAGCCCATTTATACATTCCATATACACGTAAATTGTACTCACATAACAGCACCCAATGAACACGCGTGTATCTAATGTATAAACCACTCTACCGGATACCGTTACTGGCACTTCAATCCTGGAAGCACCTCCCAAGTACAGCTCGATCTCAACGCTGGATCTATGCACTTGTTCAACCGGCTCTGGTACCTCGATCCTGGAAGTACCTCAATCAACAGCCCGAGCTCGACTCCAAAGCTGTTGCTACACCTGTAACACCTGCCCCAACAAAGACAGCCCCCACACGGGGTGAGCATACCAATACCAACAATCCAATAATCATAACATTGCAATTCAAATACAGAATGTAAATGCGATAATTTAAATGATACTCCCTGGATGGTAACACCCTCATCCGAGATCCCCTGCATTGTCCATGTTCTCAAAATAATCAAACTCATCAAATTGCCAAAGCCAGTTAATCGCCACATAGATTAACTAATATCATTCTATTATGCCAGTTCCATAATCAATATGGTAAAATCAATATATAAAAGACTGTAGATCTCACATATATCTAACCAATGATTCCATGTTCCTATTTCGTTGTTCGCTCCGCGATAGCGGCATTCTAGACCCCGCGCATGCTCAACATGTGAGACCCCATTATCTTAAACATAATATAAGGTGCAATAATGAGAACTAATCATGCATAATCAAATTATTTAATCGTGTTGACATATTGAGCTTAAGGGTCACATGCGCCAATAAAAATTTCAAACGAAATTAGTTACATTCCTCAAAACAATAGGAGTGACACTATAGTTCTACTCTACTACTTGTAGAGACTACACAAAAGAACTCTGTCCTGCTATCGTTGTAGCACTCCTTACAGCTCAATGTATCAACCCCGACCCTGGTTCTCCTTAGTAAAAGCACCTACAAAGACAACCCCCAACACATGAGCATATCATAATTCATATTCAACATAATATGAATGTAAAACGTAAATGCATAAATCATAAATACAAAACACTTCCTGTATTTCCATTGCATTTACAACGCCTATTGGTTGTCCACGTACCATAATTCATAATCAAATCACTATATGAACATATGGCCTCATAAATAAATGTCATGACATATCAAGACTTTTTCTTGAGTCAGTCATCATCAGTTAGTTTAATGCTTCTTCGCTTCATAATCTCAAAACAAGCGGTATCTCATCTTCGCTTCTTCATACAAGCGGTATCTCATCCTCGCTTAGTATGGCATACCCCGCCTCCATGTGCAAGCGAGCCTCCCCCCTCCCGCTCCACATATTTAGCGGTAAAGCGTAAGCATTAAAATCTTCACTGTGATCACCCCTGACTCGTGGAATACACCTCTTTTATTCCACAGCACAATATGCAATCACAATGCATAATAACATGTATCATACTCTCAATGTATCACCTTGCATTCATCATGTGTCAAATAGACAAACATAAAGTACATGTTACTGTTGGGTGCCCGTACGTCGCTTACGTACCTTTCAAAAGATAGAGGAGTCAATAGACCTTATCTCCTCGTCTGTGTTGGTACCTGAGATGGTTCTACATAACCACATAACACAACATTAGGCACCTCATTATTATTCAATATCATAAACTTGACATAATAAATCAAAATTATATTTTTCATACTTCTGCCTCGACCGATCAATCGAAAAGACCTCACCGATCGATCGAGGACTTTAGGCGATCGATCGAGAAAACCACCGATCGATCGACCCCATTTGTTTAAAACTTTCTGCCTCGCCCGATCGATCGAAAATCACCACCGATCGATCGAGCTCCCCTGCAAAAATGCGATTTTCCAGAATTGTCGAGCACCTCATTTCATGCTATCAAAACCACCTCACGATACATATAAAATGCTCGAATAAAATTCTGAGAACTTCACAAAGTTTCCATGCATGTATTCACATCAAAGGTTAACCAAAACTTAATCTAACATGCATCATATCATCATGAACAATTCCCTACTTAACCAAAAACAGGGCATCTCACTTGCCCAGATTTTCGAGGACCACTTTCCATACCCGAAAATCTAACACACAAAGCATGTAAGTTGCTAAGTCAAACATGTTAGGAGCTTCATAAAACGTACATGCAAGCACTCAAAACAAGATTTAATCGAATCTTCAGCTAGCATGCCATTTCTGCTTTAATGAAAACACATGCTTAAACACTGAAAGCTGGGAAAAAAAATATGATTCCTCACCACTTTTGCTCCTCGATTTTTGTCAAGAAAAGACAAGAAATTTCCGAGCCCTTCCTTCCTACTAGCAGCTCAGATTTCAGACGAAAAAAGAGAGAAAAAAAGGAGTTCTTGAGGTCAGAGGAAAAAATGGTGGAATGAGGTGGAAAGCATGTCCTTCGCCAACCCATGCTGCAGGATTTCAGGGGAGGTGGCGTGGGTTTGCATGCTGATAGGGGGGGTGGTTGATAGGCTTAGATTTTAAGTGTTTTTAACTGTAATTTCTTCCCATTTTCCGTACTTTTTCCTGGATGATATTATGCTTTTTGGTGTTTATTCGTTTGTTTCAGGAAATTAGATCGAAAATGGAAGAAATGAGCTAATATGAAGATAACGGGCGAAATCGAGGCGAGAAAGAGTTGAAATGAAGGAAGTGAGATTTTCGGAATCTCGATCGATCGAGATTTTGTCTCGATCGATCGAGCCAGACAGTGTGCTGAGAAGAAAAGAATTTCGAGTCTCGATCGATCGGAACAATTTTCCGATCGATCGAGCGAGGCAGTAACTTCAGAGCTAAATTTATCAAAGTCTCGATCGATCGGAAGGAAATCTCGATCGATCGAGCAAAGCAGTGAGTTTCAAAGGCTGGCATAAACAGTGCACCGATCGATCGGACGCAAATCTCGATCGATCGAGACGCAAATCCGGGAAAATCTTATCTTCCATTTTTGAAATGATTTTTGAGGTATAAAAGGATAAATCACTTCCATATCAGGGATATACCATACCAGACGTGATTTAGGTCGAGAATAAGCAGCCCTAGCCGCCGCCTAACGCCGCCGAAGGAGATTCAATCTCCGTTCTTCGTCCAAAGTCGAGCCAACCTATTCCGGAGTGCAAGGAAGGAGCAAGAGAAGAAATCACGGTGCAACGCACGGATTCATCCATCGTTTATCGTATTTCTAAACTTTGATTTCTTTGATTTTCAATTCCATTTGATGTTTTTGAGGTCGAGAGACAATTAAACTCTTATGTATTTGATTTGAATTAAATCTAGTTTATTTTATCGGGTTTTAGTTTCATTGTGTTTGATTTTTGATTCAATTGTGTTTGAGCGCATTGATTACTATTGTTCATAAATTAATTGTTTGTGTAGATCAAAGTCTAGCTAGCTTTGATTGAATCTGAGAGTTATAACCGAGATCGAGAGATGACGTTGTAACACGCTCTATTAATTTATGATGTATGTTACGATTGAGATCGAGAGATGATATCGCATAAGTGAGAACTTAGAATCGAGAGATTTAGAGTAACAAGGTTTTGACGATTTATGCAATGTTGAATTAGTAAATAGATGCACGAGAGTGATTTATTCTAATTTAATGTTAGTTTCTTTACAGCTCGAGAGAGTGTATTGAATAATAGCGAAAACCTTTCACCTTTAGAATCAATTGGTTGATAATTTGATAATTCAGTTGAATCATTAAAGATAACATAGTTGAGCGACGAGCTTGGTAATTTTCTCGAGTGACTTGCCTTCGCATATCCGGAACCATTCATTTTATTATTTCTTGTTTAATTTTCGGTCCTTAGTTTAATGTGACTTTAGTTAATCAACTTCTGAAATCGTAGGCTAAATATAATTTCTCTAATCTTATTTGGTACTTATACGTTGTGGATTCGACAACCCGTACTTAATTTTCACTATACTAAAACTTGACAACCGTGCACTTGCGGTAGAATCACTTCACACTATTCTTTGAAATATCTTTTGTTTAAAAATAAAAGCGATCAGTGGTTGCATGTAGGGTGGTCATGTGGTGTTTAATTGTATCCCGGTATTTCATACGATGTATTAAAATATCTCTCCTTGATATTTTATAATTTTACCACATAAATACATCATTTAAATACCCCACATTCCTCTTTATTTGACACTAACCACATGCTTATTTTTCTCAATTTGATTACATGCATTTAAACACATAAACTTCACCAATAATCCCCAAATTAAATCGCCCCTAACACATAATTATCAACACTTGATAGCACGCATACACATAAGCCTTTCGGGGATATCACAATACTCCCCTACTTATAAGATTTCGTCCCCGAAATCAAACATGCTTACCAAAACAATATAAAACATAATACACATACCAGAAAACAGTTCTGGGTAGTGCTGCACCATATGTCGCTCTGTCTCCCACGTGGCCTCCTCGACACCCCTACGATCCCACTGAACCTTGATCATAGGAATAACTTTGTTCCGAAGCCTGCTGTAGGGTCTTCCTACCTTAACAGTGTTAATTAGAACATAGGAAGGACTGATCATGCATTAAATAACATCTTAAGGTTTCGGTTATTACACGAGCTAACAGGATTACAAGCCAAAATACAAAACTTCAAAAATGGTTCATTACATTCCAAAAAGAATGACATTTAGATTTACACTACTCCTAGAGTAGATACTAATCATAACTTGAATCCTATACAATCCTGTGTTCCTCGTAGCTCACTGCCTCAACCCGACCCTTAGTCCTTTAGTCCAAAAGTGTACCTACAGGGACAACACATCATGAGCATATATAATCTTCCTTAACATCATAAAAACATCATAGTAAATGCATGAAATATTGGTTAAGTAAATATGCTGGTTATTCATTAACTTCTTATTGTTGTCCCTGATTCATAATCATGCATATGAGCATCTTACCCTGTGGCATCTTACCACATCATAAACATCGCATGGCCTCTTACCATGTGGGGCATCTTACCCCGTGGTATCTTACCACAAATAACATCGTATGGCCTCTTACCATATGGGCATCAACATCGTATGGCATCTTACCATATGGGCATCTTACCCCGTGGCATCTTACCACAGAATAACATCGTATGACATCTTACCATATGGGCATCTTACCCCGTGGCATCTTACCACACAATAACATCGTATGGCATCTTACCATATGGGCATCTTACCACATCATAATCATCGTATGGCATCTTACCATATGGGCATCTTACCCCGTGGCATCTTACCACATCATAATCATCGCATCACATCATTATATAAACATCGTATAAACATCATCATATAAACATCGTATAAACATCATCATATAAACATCGTATAAACATCATCATATGAACATCGTATAAACATCATCATATGAACATCGTATAAACATCATCATTTCATCATATGAACATCATCATATAAACATCGTATAAACATCATCATATGAACCTCGTATATATTCATGCGATAAATGCATAGTCATAGTGTAGAGATGTGTTTTACCGTCCGATGCCCGTACGTCTATATACGATAAATGCATAGTCATAGTGTAGAGATGTGTTTTACCGTCCGATGCCCGTACGTCTCTTACGTACCTTTTCAAAAGGAGGAGGAGTCAACAGACTTTATCTCCTTGATGGTGCCGGTACCTGGGATGGTTCTACAAGACCACACAATACCATATTAGATGCCTCAATACCATCTCACATCATAAACTTAACAAAATAAAACATCATCTTATTTTTCAACTTTCTGCCTCTCTCGATCGATCGGCCCCAAGGTCTCGATCGATCAAGAAACTGTGCACAAACAGTGCCCAAGCATTCTGCCTCGATCGATCGATCGAAACATTTTACCGATCGATCGAGGAGCTTCTCCGATCGATCGAGAAATCCTTCGATCGATCGGCACCTGAAATTCAAAACATGCCTTAAACATTCTGTCTCGCTCGATCGACCGGGACCAAAATCTCGATCGATCGAGAGCTCTGAAAAATCGGGACTTCCCCAGATTTTTTAGCACCTCATTTCATACCATCATTTCTACATCATAGGGCGTAAAACATGCCTGAACAAATATGTTATATGCTTCATAAAACTGCCATGCATGTATTCAAATCAAAGGTTTAACAAAACCTAAGCTAACATGCATCATAACATCATCATAATCTTCATCCTCAACCATCCTATACAGAAAACAGGGCATGTTTATCTTTGCCCAGATTTTCGAGCACATAGTTTCATAGCAAGAAATCTATCACATAAATCATGTAAAATGCTCGAACAACCATGCTAGTAGTTACATAATACTACCATGTAAGCATCCCTACCAAGGTTCCACCCAAACTTATACCTATCATGCAATAAAACATCCCACCAAAACCAAACTCAACCAAAAACAGAGCACCAAGTCTTACCCCTTTTTCTCCTCTTTTGGTAAGCTTTTGCACAAGAAATCACAAGCTAGTCCCTCCTCCTTTCTGCAGCTTACAGGGACGGGAATGAGAGGGAGAAGGAGATGGAGGAGAATTGATTGCAAGCCAATGAGTGGAGCATGGGTGAGAAGGGATGGGTTGCCAAGTGGGTTGCCAAGTGGGGGGAATGGGTGGTGACCGAGTGGTGGGGGTGGGGTGGTGTGGTTGGGGTGCCATGTGGTGTTTAATTGTGTCCCGGTATTTAGTACGATGTATTAAAATATCCTCACTCGATATTTTATAACTTCAATTAAATCAATACATCCTCTAAAATACTCTACATGCTCCCCACATCATATCACCATAACATAAACATAGCCCCCAATTCAAAGCACCACAACCCTCTTAACACATCATAATTCATCATCATAGCTCATAATCATATCACATTTCGGGGGTATTACATTACTCCCCTACTTATAAGATTTCGTCCTCGAAATCCACATGCATCATCATAACGGAACTAAACATAAAAACATACCAGAGAATAGTTCCGGGTAGTGCTGCACCATATGCCGTTCCGTCTCTCACGTAGCCTCCTCGACACCCCGACGATCCCACTGAACTTTGACCATCGGTATAACTTTACTTCGTAGTCTGCGATCCTCTCGATCCAGAATTCTGATTGGTCGTTCTACGTAGGACACATCTGAGTCTAACTGAACTTCAGTAGGCTGTAAGACATGAGACGGATCTGGCTCATACTTCCTTAACATAGAGACATGGAAAACATCATGTATGCCCGATAAAGACGGCGGTAGAGCCAGACGATAAGCCAAAGTACCGATTCGCTGTAACACTTCATATGGCCCGACATAACTTGGAGACAACTTTCCCCGCATCCCAAAACGAACCACACCCCTGAAGGGCGAGATCTTTAAGAAGACCCTGTCTCCTAACTGGAATTCAGCGGTCGTCGCCGCTTATTGGCATAGGCTGCTTGCCTATCCTGGGCCGCTTTCATCTTTTGGCGTATCATCTTAATCTTTTCTTCCATGTCCTTAATCATATCCGGTCCTCCGACCGCTTTGCTAGTCAAGTCCATACAGCGGTGATCTACATCGTCGTCCATACAGAGCTTCAAAAGGAGCCATTTGAATGCTCGTCTGGTAACTGTTATTATAGGAGAACTCCACCAACGGCACTGAATCCTGCCACGGAGTATCAAACTCCAAAACACATGCCCTCAACATGTCCTCGAGCGTCTGAATGGTACGCTCCATTTGGCCGTCTGTCTGAGGGTGATAGGCCGTACTCAGTCTCACCTTTGTGCCCAAAGCTGTCTGGAGACCCTCCCAAAAATGTGAAGTGAACCTCGCGTCTCTATCAGACACTATCGAGACTGGAATACCACGCAATCTCACTACATCCCGTATATACATCTGGGTCATCTTCAAGTATGTGTATGACATGCAGTAAGGGATGAAATGAGCCGTCTTCGTCAGCCTATCCACGATCACCCAGATCGCATCAAATCCTGAGGCCGTCCTCGGCAAGTGGGTCACGAAGTCCATAGATATATGCTCCCACTTCCATTCAGGCACCTCTAAGCTCTTCAGCTCACCACCAGGCCTCTGCCTCTCTGCCTTTACCTACTGGCAGATCAAGCATCTTTTAACAAAAGCGATCACCTCACGCTTCATGCGTCTCCACCAGAATTGACCGCATAGGTCTTTGTACATCTTCTTTCCTCCTGGGTGGATACTGAACCGACTACTGTGGGCTCGCTCCAATATTCCTCTACGCAGCTCTGGTGTATCTGGGACTACCCATCGGTTGCCCAGTCTCAAAGAATCATCCTCAGCCACTCTGAACTTGGATGGCTGACCTGGAAGTACCAATGAAGTCCATCTCTGAACCTCATCATCCGACTTCTGGGCCTTCCGGATTGCTTCAAATATATCTGGCTCCGCCAATAGGGTCGACACTCTCACAGGCGACGTGTCTATATCAAAATCATAGCCCATATGGCAATAAGAAGTCATCAAAGCTGACAAACACATAGCATCCTCAGCAGTACTCTTCACCTTCCGACTTAAGGCGTCTGCTATTAAGTTCGCTTTACCGGGATGGTACTCAATCTCACAGTCATAGTCTTTGAGTAAATCCATCCACCTTCTTTGCCTCATATTCAACTCTGCCTGAGTGAATAAGAACTTCAGGCTCTTATGGTCCGTATAAATAGTGAAAGACGTGCCATACAAGTAATGCCTCCAAATCTTCAAGGCAAATATGATGGCCGCCAGTTCCAAATCATGCACTGGATACCTAGCCTCGTGTGGCTTCAGCTGCCTCGATGCATAAGCCACCACATGCTTATCTTGCATCAACACACAGCCCAAACCCTGCAGTGACGCATCCGTATACAAGGCAAATCTCTTATTCTCAGACGGAATCACCAATACAGGCGCTGTAGTCAAGCGACGCTTCAGTTCTTGAAAACTTTCCTCACAAGCCTCAGACCAAAAAAAGGGGACTCCTTTCTGAGTCAGCTGTGTCAGGGGTTTGGCAATCTTCGAGAAACCTTCGACGAAACGTCTGTAATAACCTGCCAAACCGAGAAAACTACGTATCTCAGGCACAGAAGTGGGTGCAGCCCACTCCATCACAGCCTCAAACTTCCTGGGATCCACAGATATCCCTCTGCTAGATATAACATGGCCTAAGAATACCACGCTGCTCAACCAGAACTCGCACTTGCTGAGCTTTGCATATAACTGATGATCCCTAAGGATCTGAAGCACTGTCCTCAAGTGCCTTACATGCTCTTATTCAGTCCGAGAGTAAATAAGTATGTCGTCAATGAAGACTATGACGAACTGATCCAAATATGGCTGGAACACCCTGTTCATCAAACACATGAAGACAGCTGGGGCATTCGTCACCCCAAAAGGCATGACCAGGAATTCATAGTGCCCATATCTAGTCCTGAAAGCCGTCTTCCGAACATCATCTTCCCTTACTCGAATCTGATGGTACCCCGACCTCAGATCGATCTTACTACAGAGGCTCGTACCCTGCAACTGATCGAACAAGTCATCGATCCTCGGAAGTGGATACTTGTTCTTTACTGTAGCTTTGTTCAGTTGTCTGTAGTCAATGCATAGACGCATCGATCCATCTTTCTTCTTAACAAATAAGACAGGCGCACCCCATGGCGATATGCTAGGGCGTATGTAGCCCTTGTCAAGGAGCTCTTGCAACTGAATCTTTAACTCCTTTAACTCTGCTGGTGCCATCCTATATGGGGCACGAGAAATTGCAGACGTCCCTGTTAGCAACTCAATCCCAAACTCGACCTCTCTCATCGGTGGGAATCCGGGAATTTCCTCCGGAAAAACATCAGGAAACTCCGCCACTACGGGCACATCCTCAACTTTCAAGTCTCCTTTCTTCCCAGTAAATTTCAACAACATAGATGAGGTATCCTGTATGGCCTCGTTCCAATAACTGTGCCATCTTGACAACAGATATCAACGGGATCTTTGGACGAGAACCATCCCCAAAGAATGTCCACTGGACTCCCATATCAGACCTAAATCGGACAGTCCTTTGCCTGCAGTTCACGACTGCCTGATGCCTGTTCAGAACATCGATGCCCACAATGCAATCGAAGTCTGTCATCCCCAGAACAATCAAATCTGACCTTAGTTCATTATCCTCAAAATAAATGAGGACATCATAGACAATCTGATCTGTAGACAAACTTCTTCCAGCGGGGGTCGAGACCATAAGAGGCATGGGCGACGGAGAAGTGCATATGTGGTGCCTTTCAACAAAATTCGTCGACACAAAAGAGTGTGACGCACCTGTGTCTATCAATATAAGAGCAGGGTGCGTAAATAAAAGACACGTACCCGCTATAACCTCCTCCGGAGCCGCTGTAGCCTGCTCCCTCGTCAAAGCATACACCTGTCCCTGAGGTGGCCCCGCGGGCTGACCTCCATACTGTCTCGGCACAAAAGGTGGCCTGTGATGTGCCGCTCTGTCCGCAGGTCTCTCCGCAGAGTTCTGCTGTCTTCCCCTGTTGGGACACTACCGAGCAAAGTGGCCTCTGTCGCCACAGACATAGCATCCTACGCAGTCTTTTGCCAAATGTGGTTGCCCACAAAGAGTGCACTGAACTCTTCCAGATCTGTCTCCCGGAGACTGTCCTCTTCCAGACGGAGCATCATTCCTACGGTTCCCTTTCCATCGATTCTCGGGCCTCTTGCCACTGAATCTCGACGCTGAAGTGTTTCCCCTAGGCTTAAACTGATCACCCCTGGGCTTCAAATTGTCATAAGTGGATCTCTGAGGGGGTGCTGGAGGTGGCACGGCATTAGGATATGCACCAACTCCCAGTTCAGCTAGTTCGGCCCGTGAAAGCGCATCGTCAAAACAGGCAGGGCCATAAGTGACGACCCTGTCATACAGCACAGGCCTCAAGCCTTTCATGAAATTCCTCATCTTAGCTTGGGTACTTGCAGCCACATGAGGTACATACCGGAGTAAGGAACAGTAAGGAAGAGCATAATCGGATACAGGCATAGTACCTTGTCTCAAGTTGGTAAACTCATCCTCTTTAGCCTGTCTCGCAGCAGCTGAGAAATAACGAGTCAGAAACCTAGTCCTGAATAGTTTCCAATTGATCTCCTGACCCTGAGCCTCTTGCTCAATCACTGTGGTCTTCCACCACATCAGTGCTGTAATACCCCCGAAATGTAATATGATTATGTTCTATGATGATGAATTATGATGTGTCTAAGGGTTATGGTGTATTTAAATTGGGGGCCACGAATTATGTTATGATGATATGATGTGGGGAGCATGTTGGGTATTTTAAGGGATGTATTAATTATATGAAGTTAGAAAATATCGAGTGAGGATATTTTAATACATCGTACTATATACCGGGATACAATTAAACACCACATGGCACCCCAACCCACACCACCTACCCCCAACCCATGCTGCAAGTGGCTGGGTGCCCATGCCTTTTCCCCCACTCTTTCACCTCACCTCCATCACTCCAATCTTGCCCCATTTTCGTCCAAAACACATCCAGCTCCAGCTTAGCAGGTAGGAAGGAAGAAACTTCAAAATTCTTTGCAAGAAACCTTCCAAAAATCGGAGCAAAGGAGGGTGAGAAACCACATTCTGTTTGGTTTAAGTTTTGTTTGGGTTAATGTTTTTACTTGGTATAAAAATGGCATGCTAGGTTAGGTTTTGTCAAACCTTTAATTCAAGCTCGTTCATGATGTTTTTATGAAGTTCCTAGCATGTTTATATGAGCATGATGTATGCGCTATGTGGTAGATTTGTTGGCTTGAAACTAGGTGTTCGAAAATCTGGGCAAGGAAGTGCTCTGTTTTTATGATGCGTAGGGCTTTTATTATGAAGATTTGAAGCATGCTGGCTTAGGTTATAAATAAACCTTTGGCATGATTACATACACGAAAGTTTGGTGAACATGCCAACATATTTGTTTAAGCATAAACTACGGGATATGTAGTAGTTTCATTGCTATAAAGATGTGTGTTCAAGAATTCTGGGCTGTGTATTGTGCCCTGTTTTTCTGAACAAGTTAATTGGGCACTGATAAAGATGGGGTATTTTAATGCATGCCGGTTTAAGTTATGATTGAACCTTTGACTTTAATACATGAATGGAAGTATGAGGAAGTTATTGATATTTTGTTTAGGCATCTTATGTATGTTGTGAAGTAGAAAAGATGGTGTGAAATGAGGTGCACAAAAATCTGGGAAATCCCAATTTTTTTCAGAGCTCTCGATCGATCGAGATTTGGTCCCGATCGATCGAGCGAGTCAGAAGGTCTAATCATGTTTTCAAAATTTTGGTGCCGATCGATCGAAGGATTTCTCGATCGATCGGTGAAGCTCCTCGATCGATCGGTAAAATGTTCGATCGATCGAGCGAGGCAGGAAACCAAGACACTGTTAGTGCACAGTGTCTCGATCGATCGAGACCTAGGGCCGATCGATCGAGACAGGCAGAAAGTTGAAAAATTTAATGATGTTTTATTTTGTTAAGTTTATGATGTAAGATGGTTTTGAGGCATCTAATATGGTATTATGTGGTCTTGTAGAATCATCCCAGGTACCGGCACCATCAAGGAGATAAAGTCTGTTGGCTCCTCCTCTTTTTGAAAAGGTACGTAAGAAGCGTACGGGCATCGGACGGTAACATACATCTCTATACTACAACTATGCTTTTATTGCATGAGTATTCACGATGAAATGACGGTGTTTATACGATGTTTACATGATGATGTTTATATGATGAAGTTCATATGATGTTTATTACTTATACGATGCTTATATAATGACATTTATGTGATGTATGGGGGTAAGATGCCCTACATGGTAAGAGGCCATGCGATGTATTGTGGTAAGATGCCACGGGGTAAGATGCCCTACATGGTAAGAGGCCATGCGATGTATTGTGGTAAGATGCCACGGGGTAAGATGCCCTACATGGTAAGAGGCCATGCGATGTATTGTGGTAAGATGCCACGGGGTAAGATGCCCCATATGGTAAGAGGCTATAAGATGATGTTGTGGTAAGACGCCACGGGGGTAAGATGCCCCATATGCATGATTCTAAATCAGGGACAACAATAAGAAGTGAATGTACAACCAGCATATTACTTAACCAATGTTTCATGCATTTACTATGATGTTTATAATGTTAAGTAAGATTATATATGCTCACGATGTGTTGTCCCTGTAGGTACACTCTTGGATGAAAGGACTAAGGGTCGGGTTGAGGCAGTGAGCTACTAGGGACACAGGAATGCATAGGATTCAAGTTATGATTAGTATCTACTCTAGGAGTAGTGTAAATCTAAATGACATTCTTTTAGAATGTAATGAATTATTTTTGAAGTTTTGTAATTGGCCTGTAATCCCGTTAGCTCATGTAACAACCAAAACCTTAAGATGTTACTTTAATACATATTTAGTCCTTCTTATGTCTATTAATCACTGTTAAGGTGGGAAGACCCCACATTAGTGGTATCAGAGCAGTGGTTAGATAACTCGGGAATGAACGAAGGGTAGCCTTAGCAATAAGATAGCTAGGTGCTTACTATTGAACATGTTTTATGTGTATTTTGCATATGAAGTTTCTATGTTATGCTAACATGTTTAATTATCTAACGATGTGCATTATGAACTGCTTTTGGTGTTGTTATTAACCCTTGTGTTGCAGCATGGCAGCAAATATAGAAGTGGGTGACGCCATTAGTGTAAATGCAAGTGCTGGGCGTACGAACCCATTGCCACCACCAGCTTTGGGAGAGGAACCCTCTGAACAGCAGTTGCTACCTGGGGAATTGAGCTTGGCTCAGTTTATGATGTATCGACCTCCGATGTTCGAGGGAACTGAATCAGGAGAGAAAGCTGAGGAATGGTTAGAGAGGATCGAACAGATATTTGTGGCAGCGCCTTGTGCAAAGACGGCCTGGATCCGATTAGCAGAATTTCAACTGTCCAAGAAGGCATTGATGTGGTGGAAAACCACAGTGATTGAGCAAGAGGCTCTGGGACAGGAAGTAAATTGGAAGATGTTCCGAACGTGGTTTTTGAACCGCTATTTCTCAGCCGCTGCAAGACAGGCCAAGGAGGATGAGGTTACCAGTTTAAGACAAGGTACCATGCCTGTATCTGACTATGCTCTACATTACTGTTCCTTACTACGATATGTGCCACACATAGCTGCAAGCACTCAAGCGAAGATGAGGAATTTCATGAAGGGCTTGAGGCCTGAACTGTATGACAGGGTGATCACTTATGGCCCTGCCTGTTTTGATGATGCACTCTCACGAGCTGAGCTAGCTGAACTGGGAGTCGGTGCATATCCTGATACTGTGCCATCTCCGGCACCCCCTCAGAGATCCACTTCTGACAATTTGAAGCCTAGAGGTGATGAGTTTAAGCCAAGGGGGAACACTTCGGCATCGAGATTCAGTGGCAAGAGGCCCGAGAATCGATGGAAAGGGAAGGGTAGGAATGATGCTCCATCTGGGAGAGGACAGTCTCAGGGAGACAGATCTGGAAGAGTTCAGTGCACTCTTTGTGGGCAGCCACATTTGGCAAAAGACTACGTAGGATGTTATGTCTGTGGCGACAGAGGCCACTTTGCTCGGCGGTGTCCCAACAGGGGAAGACAGCAGAGCTCTACGGGGAGACCTGCGGACAGGACGGCACAACACCGGCCACCCTTTATGCCAAGACAGTATGGAGGTCAGCCCGCGGGGCCACCTCAGGGACAGGTGTATGCTTTGACGAGGGAGCAGGCTACGGCGGCCCCGGAGGAAGTTATAGCGGGTACGTGTCTTTTATTTACGCACCCTGCTCTTATATTGATAGACACAGGTGCGTCACACTCTTTTGTGTCGACAAGTTTTGTTGAAAGGCACCACATATGCACTTCTCCGTCCCCCATGCCTCTTATGGTCTCGACCCCCGCTGGAAGAAGTTTGACTACGGATCAGATTGTTTATGATGGCCTCATTTATTTTGAGGATAATGAGTTAAGATCAGATTTGATTGTGTTGGGAATGACAAACTTCGATTGCATTGTGGGCATCGATGTTCTGAACAAGTATCAGGCAGTGGTAAATTGCAGGCAAAGGACTGTCCGATTTAGATCTGTATTGGGAGTCCAATGGACATTCTATGGGGATGGTTCCCGTCCGAAGATTCCATTAATATCTGTTGTCAAGATGACACAACTATTGGAACGAGGTCATGCGGGATATCTTATCTATGCTGTTGACACGACGGATAAGAGGGAGGAATTGAAGGTTGAAGATGTGCCCGTAGTGGCGGAGTTTCCTGATGTCTTTCCGGAGGAGATTCCCGGATTCCCACCGACGAGAGAGGTCGAGTTTGGGATTGAGCTACTTCCAGGGACGTCTGCAATTTCTCGCGCCCCGTATAGGATGGCACCAGCAGAGCTAAGGGAGTTAAAGATACAGTTGCAGGAACTCCTTGATAAGGGCTACATACGCCCTAGCGTATCGCCATGGGGTGCGCCTGTCTTATTTGTTAAGAAGAAAGATGGATCGATGCGTCTATGCATTGATTATAGACAGTTAAACAAAGCTACAGTAAAGAACAAGTATCCACTTCCGAGGATCGATGACTTGTTCGATCAGTTGCAGGGTACAAGGCTCTATAGTAAGATCGATCTGAGGTCGGGGTACCATCAGATTCGAGTAAGAGAAGATGATGTTCAGAAGACGGCTTTCAGGACTAGATATGGGCACTATGAATTCCTGGTCATGCCTTTTGGGGTGACGAATGCCCCAGCTGTCTTCATGAGTTTGATGAACAAGGTGTTCCAACCATATTTGGATCAGTTCGTCATAGTCTTCATTGACGACATACTTATTTACTCTCGGACTGAAGAAGAGCATGTAAGGCACTTGAGGATAGTACTTCAGATCCTTAGGGATCATCAGCTGTATGCAAAGCTTATTAAGTGCGAGTTCTGGTTGGACAGCGTGGTATTTTTAGGCCATGTCATATCTAGCCACGGGATATCTGTGGATCCAAGGAAGATTGAAGCCGTGATGGAGTGGGCTGCACCCACTTCTGTACCTGAGATAAGGAGTTTTCTCGGTTTGGCAGGATATTACCGACGTTTCGTCGAGGGTTTTTCGAAGATTGCCAAACCCCTGACGCAGCTGACTCAGAAAGGAGTCCCCTTCTTTTGGTCCGAAGCTTGTGAGGAAAGCTTCCAAGAGCTGAAGCGTCGTTTGACTACAGCGCCTGTACTGGTGATTCCGTCCGAGGATAAGAGGTTCGCCTTGTATACGGATGCGTCATTGCAGGGCTTGGGCTGTGTGTTGATGCAAGATAAGCATGTGGTGGCTTATGCATCGAGGCAGCTGAAGCCACACGAAGCCAGGTATCCAGTACATGATTTGGAGTTGGCGGCCATCATATTCGCCTTAAAGATCTGGAGGCATTATTTGTATGGCACGTCTTTCACTATATATACGGACCATAAGAGCCTGAAGTTCTTATTCACTCAAGCAGAGTTGAATATGAGGCAAAGAAGATGGATGGATTTGCTCAAAGATTATGATTGTGAAATTGAGTACCATCCAGGTAAAGCAAACCTGATAGCAGACGCCTTAAGTCGGAAGGTAAAGAGTACTGCAGAGGATGTTATGTGTTTGTCAGCCTTGATGACGTCTTATTGCCAACTGGGCTATGATTTCGATGTAGACACGTCGCCTGTGCGAGTGTCGACCCTATTGGCGGAGCCAGACATATTTGAGGCAATCAGGAAGGCCCAGAAGTCCGATAGTGAGGTTCAGAGATGGACATCATTGATACTTCAGGGTCAGCCATCCAAGTTCAGAGTGGCTGAGGATAATTCCTTGAGACTGGGCAACCGATGGGTAGTCCCAGATGCACCAGGACTGCGTAAAGGAATATTGGAGCGGGTTCACAGTAGTCGTTTCAGTATCCACCCAGGGGGAAAGAAGATGTACAAAGATCTATGCGATCAATTCTGGTGGAGACGCATGAAGCGTGAGGTAATCATTTTTGTTAAAAGATGTTTGATCTGCCAGCAGGTAAAGGCAGAGAGGCAGAGGCCTGATGGTGAGCTGAAGAGCTTAGAGGTGCCTGAATGGAAGTGGGAGCATATATCTATGGACTTCGTGACCCACTTGCCAAGGACGACCTCAGGATTTGATGCGATCTGGGTGATCGTAGATAGGCTAACGAAGACGGCTCATTTCATCCCTTATAGTATATCGTATACATACTTAAAGATGGCCCAAATGTATATACGGGATGTTGTGAGATTGCATGGTATTCCAGTCTCGATAGTGTCTGACAGAGACCCGAGGTTCACTTCACATTTCTGGGAGGGTCTCCAGGCAGCTTTGGGCACAGAGGTGAGACTGAGTACGGCCTATCACCCTCAGACAGACGGCCAAACAGAGCGTACCATTCAGACGCTCGAAGACATGTTGAGGGCATGTATTTTGGAGTTTGATACTCCGTGGCAGGATTCAGTGCCGCTGGTGGAGTTCTCCTATAACAACAGTTATCAAGCGAGCATTCAAATGGCCCCTTTTGAAGCTCTGTATGGACGACGATGTAGATCACCACTGTATTGGGAGGACTTGTCTAACAAAGCGGTCGGAGGACCGGATATGATCAGGGATATGGAAGGTAAGATAAAGTTGATACGCCTGAAGATGAAAGCGGCACAGGATAGGCAAGCGGCCTATGCCAATAAGCGGCGACGACCGCTAGAGACAGGGTCTTCTTAAAGATCTCGCCCTTCAGGGGCGTGGTTCGTTTTGGGATGCGGGGAAAGTTATCTCCGAGGTATGTTGGGCCATATGAAGTTTTACAGCGTATCGGTACTTTGGCATACCGTTTGGCTCTACCGCCATCTTTGTCTGGCATACACGATGTTTTCCATGTCTCTATGTTGAGGAAATATGAACCAGACCCGTCCCATGTCTTACAGCCTACTGAAGTACAGTTAGATTCAGATGTGTCCTACGTTGAACGACCTATCAGAATTCTGGATCGAGAGGATCGCAGACTACGAAGCAAAGTTATACCGATGGTCAAAGTTCAGTGGGATCGTCGGGGTGTCGAGGAGGCTACGTGGGAGACGGAACGGCATATGGTGCAGCACTATCCGGAACTATTCTCTGGTATGTTTTTACGTTTAGTTTCGATACGATGATGCATGTGGATTTCGGGGACGAAATCTTATAAGTAGGGGAGTAATGTAATACCCCCGAAATGTAATATGATTATGTTCTATGATGATGAATTATGATGTGTCTAAGGGTTATGGTGTATTTAAATTGGGGGCCACGAATTATGTTATGATGATATGATGTGGGGAGCATGTTGGGTATTTTAAGGGATGTATTAATTATATGAAGTTAGAAAATATCGAGTGAGGATATTTTAATACATCGTACTATATACCGGGATACAATTAAACACCACATGGCACCCCAACCCACACCACCTACCCCCAACCCATGCTGCAAGTGGCTGGGTGCCCATGCCTTTTCCCCCACTCTTTCACCTCACCTCCATCACTCCAATCTTGCCCCATTTTCGTCCAAAACACATCCAGCTCCAGCTTAGCAGGTAGGAAGGAAGAAACTTCAAAATTCTTTGCAAGAAACCTTCCAAAAATCGGAGCAAAGGAGGGTGAGAAACCACATTCTGTTTGGTTTAAGTTTTGTTTGGGTTAATGTTTTTACTTGGTATAAAAATGGCATGCTAGGTTAGGTTTTGTCAAACCTTTAATTCAAGCTCGTTCATGATGTTTTTATGAAGTTCCTAGCATGTTTATATGAGCATGATGTATGCGCTATGTGGTAGATTTGTTGGCTTGAAACTAGGTGTTCGAAAATCTGGGCAAGGAAGTGCTCTGTTTTTATGATGCGTAGGGCTTTTATTATGAAGATTTGAAGCATGCTGGCTTAGGTTATAAATAAACCTTTGGCATGATTACATACACGAAAGTTTGGTGAACATGCCAACATATTTGTTTAAGCATAAACTACGGGATATGTAGTAGTTTCATTGCTATAAAGATGTGTGTTCAAGAATTCTGGGCTGTGTATTGTGCCCTGTTTTTCTGAACAAGTTAATTGGGCACTGATAAAGATGGGGTATTTTAATACATGCCGGTTTAAGTTATGATTGAACCTTTGACTTTAATACATGAATGGAAGTATGAGGAAGTTATTGATATTTTGTTTAGGCATCTTATGTATGTTGTGAAGTAGAAAAGATGGTGTGAAATGAGGTGCTCAAAAATCTGGGAAATCCCGATTTTTTTCAGAGCTCTCGATCGATCGAGATTTGGTCCCGATCGATCGAGCGAGTCAGAAGGTCTAATCATGTTTTCAAAATTTTGGTGCCTGATCGATCGAAGGATTTCTCGATCGATCGGTAAAATGTTCGATCGATCGAGCGAGGCAGGAAACCAAGACACTGTTAGTGCACAGTGTCTCGATCGATCGAGACCTAGGGCCGATCGATCGAGACAGGCAGAAAGTTGAAAAATTTAATGATGTTTTATTTTGTTAAGTTTATGATGTAAGATGGTTTTGAGGCATCTAATATGGTATTATGTGGTCTTGTAGAACCATCCCAGGTACCGGCACCATCAAGGAGATAAAGTCTGTTGACTCCTCCTCTTTTTGAAAAGGTACGTAAGAAGCGTACGGGCATCGGACGGTAACATACATCTCTATACTACAACTATGCTTTTATTGCATGAGTATTCACGATGAAATGACGGTGTTTATACGATGTTTACATGATGATGTTTATATGATGTTTATATGATGAAGTTCATATGATGTTTATTACTTATACGATGCTTATATAATGACATTTATGTGATGTATGGGGGTAAGATGCCCTACATGGTAAGAGGCCATGCGATGTATTGTGGTAAGATGCCACGGGGTAAGATGCCCTACATGGTAAGAGGCCATGCGATGTATTGTGGTAAGATGCCACGGGGTAAGATGCCCTACATGGTAAGAGGCCATGCGATGTATTGTGGTAAGATGCCACGGGGTAAGATGCCCCATATGGTAAGAGGCTATACGATGATGTTGTGGTAAGACGCCACGGGGGTAAGATGCCCCATATGCATGATTCTAAATCAGGGACAACAATAAGAAGTGAATGTACAACCAGCATATTACTTAACCAATGTTTCATGCATTTACTATGATGTTTATAATGTTAAGTAAGATTATATATGCTCACGATGTGTTGTCCCTGTAGGTACACTCTTGGATGAAAGGACTAAGGGTCGGGTTGAGGCAGTGAGCTACTAGGGACACAGGAATGCATAGGATTCAAGTTATGATTAGTATCTACTCTAGGAGTAGTGTAAATCTAAATGACATTCTTTTAGAATGTAATGAATTATTTTTGAAGTTTTGTAATTGGTCTGTAATCCCGTTAGCTCATGTAACAACCAAAACCTTAAGATGTTACTTTAATACATATTTAGTCCTTCTTATGTCTATTAATCACTGTTAAGGTGGGAAGACCCCACAAGTGCCTTCTTGGCCAGCTGAAATTCTGCTAACCTGATCCATGCCGTCTTTGCACAAGGCGCTGCCACAAATATCTGTTCAATCCTCTCCAACCATTCCTCAGCTTTTTCCCCTGATTCAGTTCCTTCAAACATCGGGGGTCGGTACGTCATTAATTGAGCCAAGCTCAACTCCCCGGGCAATAATTGATGTTCCGAAGGCTCTTCGCCCAAGGCTGGCGGTGGCAGTGGGTTCGTACGCCCAGCACTTGCATTTACACTAATGGCGTCACCCACTTCTATATTTGCTGCCATGCTTTTCAAAAGGAGGAGGAGTCAACAGACTTTATCTCCTTGATGGTGCCGGTACCTGGGATGGTTCTACAAGACCACACAATACCATATTAGATGCCTCAATACCATCTCACATCATAAACTTAACAAAATAAAACATCATCTTATTTTTCAACTTTCTGCCTCTCTCGATCGATCGGCCCCAAGGTCTCGATCGATCGAGAAACTGTTCACAAACAGTGCCCAAACATTCTGCCTCGATCGATCGATCGAAACATTTTACCGATCGATCGAGGAGCTTCTCCGATCGATCGAGAAATCCTTCGATCGATCGGCACCTGAAATTCAAAACATGCCTTAAACATTATGTCTCGCTCGATCGATCGGGACCAAAATCTCGATCGATCGAGAGCTCTGAAAAATCGGGACTTCCCCAGATTTTTGAGCACCTCATTTCATACCATCATTTCTACATCATAGGGCGTAAAACATGCCTGAACAAATATGTTATATGCTTCATAAAACTGCCATGCATGTATTCAAATCAAAGGTTTAACAAAACCTAAGCTAACATGCATCATAACATCATCATAATCTTCATCCTCAACCATCCTATACAGAAAACAGGGCATGTTTATCTTTGCCCAGATTTTCGAGCACATAGTTTCATAGCAAGAAATCTATCACATAAATCATGTAAAATGCTCGAACAACCATGCTAGTAGTTACATAATACTACCATGTAAGCATCCCTACCAAGGTTCCACCCAAACTTATACCTATCATGCAATAAAACATCCCACCAAAACCAAACTCAACCAAAAACAGAGCACCAAGTCTTACCCCCTTTTTCTCCTCTTTTGGTAAGCTTTTGCATAAGAAATCACAAGCTAATCCCTCCTCCTTTCTGCAGCTTACAGGGACGGGAATGAGAGGGAGAAGGAGATGGAGGAGAATTGATTGCAAGCCAATGAGTGGAGCATGGGTTGAGAAGGGATGGGTTGCCAAGTGGGTTGTCAAGTGGGGGGAATGGGTGGTGACCGAGTGGTGGGGGTGGGGTGGTGTGGTTGGGGTGCCATGTGGTGTTTAATTGTGTCCCGGTATTTAGTACGATGAATTAAAATATCCTCACTCGATATTTTATAACTTCAATTAAATCAATACATCCTCTAAAATACTCTACATGCTCCCCACATCATATCATCATAACATAAACATAGCCCCCAATTCAAAGCACCACAACCCTCTTAACACATCATAATTCATCATCATAACACATAATCATATCACATTTCGGGGGTATTACAACTGCGGTCTGCCCTATCCAAAATCTTGATAGGCCGCTCCACATAGGAAACATCGGACTCTAGCTGCACCTCAGAAGGCTGCAACACATGTGAAGGATCCCGCTCGTACTTTCTCAGCATAGACACATGGAATACATCATGTAACCCAGACAGAGAGGGCGGTAAAGCTAACCGGTAAGCCAGAGTACCAAGACGCTGCAAGATCTCGTACGGCCCCACATATCTCGGGGATAACTTCCCCCGCATACCAAACCGTACCACACCCCTGAAAGGTGAGATCTTCAGAAAGACTCTATCGCCCAACTGAAACTCCAACGGTCTTCGCCGCTGATTCGCATACGTTGCCTGCCTATCCTGAGCTGCCTTCTCCTGATCACCTTCACCTTTTCTTCCATTTTCTGGACCAACTCTGGTCCTCCGACCGATTTACGGTCCACATCACCTCAACACAAAGGTGACCTATAACGCCTGCCATGTAGGGCTTCAAATGGGGCCATCTGTATGCTAGCCTGGTAACTGTTATTATAAAAAATTCCACCAGGGCTACTGAGTCCTGCCAAGAAGTATCGAACTCCAACACACAAGTCCTCAGCATATGTTCGAGCATTTGTATCGTACGCTCGGTCTGTCCGTCCGTCTAGGGATGATATGTTGTGCTCAACCTTAATTCTGTGCCCAGGGCTGACTGAAGACCCTCCCAGAAGTGATATGTGAACCGCGGATCTCGATCAGACACAATCGAAACAGGGATCCCGTGCAGTCTCACCACATCTCTGATATATAACTGAGCCATCATCAGGTACGTGAAAGTCATACTGTGGGGAATAAAATGAGCCACTTTAGTCAATCTGTCCGCGACTACCCATATGGCATCAAAACCTGAAACAGTCCTCGGTAAGTGGGTCACGAAGTCCATGGATATGTGCTCCCACTTCCACTGTGGTATCTCCAAGCTCCTTAGCTCACCACCAGGCCTCTGCCTCTCAGCCTTTACCTGCTGACAAATCAGGCATCTTTTGACGAATGAGGTAACATCTTGTTTCATTCGCCTCCACCAGAACTGGCTGCGTAAATCTTTATACATCTTCTTCCAGCCCGGGTGGATACTCATCCTGCTACAATGAACCCGCTGTAAAATACCCCGTCGCAACCCGGGTGTATCTGGAACCACCCATCTGTCGCCAAGCCTCAGAGAACCGTCCTCAGCCACTCTGAATCTCGATGGCTGACCTAAATGAACCACTGACATCCATCTCTGAACCTCTGCGTCGGTCCCCTGAGCCTTCCGGATGTGTTCATAAATGATCGGCTCAGCTAGCAAGGTCAACACCTGTACTAGAGAAGAAGACACGTCGTAATCAAAACCCAACTGACAGTAGGAGCCCATCATAGCTGATAAACACATGACATCCTCTGATGTGCTCCTCACCTTCCGACTCAAGGCGTCGGCTGTCAGATTTGCTTTCCCGGGGTGGTATTCTATCTCACAATCATAATCCTTCAGCAGGTCCATCCATCTCCTCTGCCTCATGTTCAGCTCGGTCTGTGTAAACAAGAACTCCAGGCTCTTGTGATCAGTGAAGATGGTGAATGAGGCACCATATAAATAGTGTCGCCATATCTTCAAGGCAAACACTATAGCTGCTAACTCCATATCATGGACCGGATACCTCGTCTCGTGTGGCTTTAACTGCCTAGAAGCACAAGCCACCACGTGCTTGTCCTGCATCAGTACGCATCCTAGGCCCTGTAGTGATGCGTCATTATAAAGAACAAACCCTTTGTTCTCCCTGGGAATCCCCAAAACTGATGCAGTAGTCAGTCTGTGCTTCAGTTCCCTGAAACTCTGCTCACAAGCCTCTGACCAACAGAATGGGACTCCCTTCTGAGTCAGCTGTGTAAGTGGCTTGGCGATCTTGAGAATCCCTCGACGAAACGTCGGTAATAGCCAGCCAAACCCATAAAGCTTCGAATCTCACTGACTGAAGTAGGGGCGGATCAATCAATAACTGCCTCAATCTTCCTGAGATCTACTGATATCCCACTGCTAGAAATAACATGGCCCAAGAATACAACATTGTTCAACCAGAACTCGCACTTGCTGAGCTTTGCGTATAACTGATGATCCCTGTGGATCTGGACTACTGTCCTCAAGTGCTCCACGTGTTCTTCCTCAGTCCGGGAGTAGATGAGTATATCGTCAATGAAAACTATGACAAACTGGTCCAAATACGGCTGGAACACCCTGTTCATCAAACTCATGAAGACAGTTGGGGCATTCGTCACTCCAAAAGGCATGACCAGGAACTCATAGTGCCCATATCTGGTCTTGAAAGACGTCTTCTGTACATCATCCTCCCTCACCCAAATCTGATGATACCCCGACCTCAGATCAATCTTACTGTAGAGCCTCGTACCCTGTAACTGATCAAATAGATCATCAATCCTCGGAAGCGGGTACCTGTTCTTTACTGTGGCCTTATTTAGTTGCATGTAGTCAATGCACAGACGCATTGAACCATCCTTCTTCTTTACGAACAAAACTGGTGCACCCCAAGGTGATACACTAGGACGAATGTATCCCTTGTCAAGGAGCTCCTGCAACTGCACTTTCAGCTCTCTCAGCTCTGCCGGTGCCATCCTGTATGGGGCACGAGAAATGGCTGATGTCCCCGGCAGTAGCTCAATGGCAAACTCCACATCTCTGATCGGCGAAAACCCTAGAATCTCATCTGGGAATACCCCAATGAACTCCGCCACGACCGGAATATCCTCGGCTCTCACTTCCTTCTCTAATGATGCATCCACGGCATAAATAAGGTAGCCCGCTTGGCCGCGTTCTAATAACCGTGACATCTTAACTGCTGAGATCACTGGAATCTTTGGACGAGAGCCGTCCCCATAGATGTGGGGTCCTCGTTACTTAATCCATTATGTATCAATTAAGTATACATACGTGAGTCTGAATTAAGTAAAAACATGCACTGATTTCGAGTATCTTACTAGTTAAGTTGGTACAAAACCTAACCAACTATACATCACATGTACAAACAAAAACCTACTACAAGATAACTCCTAAGTAGTGGTTCAGTTCGCAGCGGAAAATGACTCACATCCCGTCTCCCCACGTCTATGAATCCCTACAGAAACATTCACAAAACGTGAGTATAGATAAACAACTATCTCAGTGCAATATCAAAACACAATATCAATATCAATGATAAAGCACAATAAATTATCTAACGTGAATGTTCTGTATCATGCATCCACAAATGCACTATGTCATGACATGTCTCAACAATTACCCTATTATCACGAGCCCCATATGATATGCCTATTCAGCTCAATATGTCAGTGGAACCACATCACATCTTCATATTAGCAGCACATATCATAGTACCATACTCATCTGTGATAATAGCCAGAGCATATACCCAAACTAGGCGTATATCTCTCAAGCCAAAGCATATGTAGTATATCTATCGTGGCAACGATCCCAGCCAAAGCATATACCACACCAGGCATATCTATCAAGGCATTGATCTTACCAAAGCATATACACATATCTATCAAGGCATCCATCCCAATCATATGAAATCCAAGTATGCACATGCATATGATACTACCAATCATATGACATACCGATAACATAAATCATATGATAACAAAAACATAACATCATCATCGCATAATATCTATACTCCGTACGTCAACACGTACCTGTACTGCGACACAAACGAGATAAATTAGGCGTCACTGGCTAAGTGCCTCGTTGTCCCGTCCCCTGAGATGATGCTACAACAATGCCAACAATATATCATGTTATCATAGGCATTAAAATCAAATTCTACAAAAATATAACATTTTTCAACATTCTGCCATCACCGATCGATCGCCCCGGATTCTCGATCGATCGCCGAACTGTTCACCTTCACCGATCGATCGAACAAAATCACCGATCAATCGCCACATGTACCGATCGATCGCCTCAAAATCACCGATCGATCGCCTCATGATCAAACCGCCTTAAAACATTACTGTTCGCGGCGATCGATCGAGACCACATTGCCGATCGATCGGCACGATCAGAAAAATCGAGACAATGGCGATTTTGAGCTTATCTTCATGGTACTTCTTCTCCTACCCAGAATTTCACATGTAACCATGATTCATGCACTCCCTAGTATCATATAAACATGTTCCTAACATCCTAGAATCCAATTCTTGGCAAAGAAACAAGTTATGATTCTAAGCATAAATAATTGATATTCCCCTTCACATAAATCAATACCAATTACATAATTCAAGTGTAAAACCATGAAATCCTTACCAAGATATTAAGAAATCACTTCACACAACTTCCTAGCTCAATTCACAAATGAATTCCAAGCTCAAACTATCAAGAACTTGAAAGAGATGGAGAGGAGCTTGTGTAGGATTTTAGTAGGTGTGTTTAGGTGAAGTATGTGATTTCACTTGGTATCCCTTAATAAAAAGCACTTCACTTAATCATCATGCTAAGTCACTTTGATACATGGTCATTAGCTCCCTAAATCACTTGAAGTTAATGACATGTGAATTAACATGTACATGAAATGAAATTCAAATTCAAATGCAACGCCAATTCAAATTACATTCACATGCATATTCAAATGCCTACTAATTCATGTTACTTGATATGTTATTAAATTATTGTACACCATATTTCATTCCCTGCCCTTGCCATATATCATTTCATACATGTATTACTTCATTCTTGGTTCCACCCGAACCCCCAATATCATACCGCCAATTGATATAATTACACCATAATCATATCACACGTGTATACAACAAATCGAGGCATTACAATAGAAGGTCCACTGGAACCCCTGATCCGATAGAAAACGTACCATTCTATGTCGGCAATCTATCACAGCTCGGTATCTGCTCAACACATCAATGCCGACAATGCAGTCAAAATCTGCCATCTCTAACTGAATCAGATCGGCCCTCAGATCATTGCCCTCAAAATAAATGAGGCAATCAGATAACAGTCGGTCTGTAGTCACATACTTTCCCGTGGGTGTCGAGACCATGAGAGGCGTGGGTAACAGAGACGAGCACAAGCGGTGTCTTTCCACAAAAGCAGCAGACACAAAAGAGTGGGAAGCACCTGTATCTATCAATAAAAATGTAGAGTACGTAAATAAATGACACGTACCAGCAATGACCTCCTCCGGGGCTACCTCAGCCTGCTCCCGAGTCAGTGCATACACCTGACCCTGCGGCGGTCCTGCCGCCTGACCTCCCTGTGGTCGAGGTGCAAACTGCTGTCTCTGTTGTGCCGCCTGGCATCAAATCTTGGCCTATTCGGCCCAAAGTCTGCCTGACCTGCCCGATTGGGGCAAGCCCGAGCTAAGTGGCCCACCTTGCCACAAACATAACAGCCTCGGCAGTCACGTGACAAGTGAAATCCTCCACAGCGGTCACACCTGTCCCCTCCTGCCTTACTCCCCTGTGTAGGTCCCCGATTACTTTGCTTATGACTCTGAGACTTCTTCCCACTGAATCTAGAAGATGAAGAGGCCCCACGAGGCTTGAACTGGTCTCCTCGTGGCCTCAGGCTGTCAACAGCTGGTCTCTGAGGTGGTACAAAAGGGGGTAGATCTTCCTTATACGCACCCACTGCAATCTCTGCCAACTCTGCCCTAGTCAGGGCATCATCAAATGAGTTGGGGTTGTTGGAGACAACCCGATCAAATAGTTCTGGTCTCAGTCCCTTCAGAAAATTTCTCATCTTGGCATGACTGCTCATAGCGACATGAGGTACATACCTCAACAGTGAGGAATACTGCATAGCATAGTCTGACACTGACAGGCTGCCCTGCTTTAAATTATTGAACTCATCTTCCTTTAATTGTCTTGCAGCTGTAGAAAAATACCGGTTAAGGAACCGGGTCCTGAATACAGTTCAGTCTACCACCATACCTTGAGCCCTCAGCTCCATCACAGTGGTCTTCCACCACATAGAAGGCTTTTTAGCCATTTGAAACTCTGCTAGTCGTAACCATGTGGTCCGTGCACAAGGCGCAGTCACAAGTATATGTTCTATCCGTTCCAGCCACTCTTCGGCCCCTTCTCCAGACTCGGTCCCTCAAACATGGGTGGATGGAAGTTCAGAAACTGTGTCAAACTGAGCTCCCCTGGTAATAACATCTGTGCACTGGGCTCCACGCCCACAGCAGGTGGCGGTAAAGGATTTATCTGAGCAATACTAGCATTCATACTGTACATATCCCCTACCTCTTCATTGAGGTTCTCCGGGTTAATAGCCGACATGATGTAACACAAGGGTTAACAACAATACCAAAAGCAGTTCATAATATAAGCCGTTAGATAACAAGAGTAATCATATTCAAAAGCATGTTTGTATAACAACTTATACAAAAATATGCACCACATGCATAAACATGCCTACCAATGAATACCTAGCCAACTTGTTTCTAAAGGCTACCCTTTACTCGTTCCCTGGTTATCCTGATACCACTAAATGTGAGACCCCGTTATCTTAAACATAATATAAGGTGCAATAATGAGAACTAATCATGCATAATCAAATTATTTAATCGTGTTGACATCTTGAGCTTAAGGGTCACATGCGCCGATAAAAATTTCAAAAGAAATTAGTTACATTCCTCAAAACAATAGGAGTGACACTATAGTTCTACTCTACTACTTGTAGAGACTACACAAAAGAACTCTGTCCTGCTATCGCTGTAGCACTCCTTACAGCTCACTGTATCAATCCTGTGATGACCTGGGATTGGAGATGTTAATCCCGGAGTGTTAATAACCCCTAAAGTTGTTTTACGTGACAATTGGAGTTTAATCGAGGTGTTGGGCCTTCCGGACTCGTTTATTTGGGTAGTTGGGATCGTTGGATCCCGAGGATGAGATTGTATTCACATTACGGTGTAAAACCTAAGAGTTGGGTTTTTAATGTGTCTCGGAATCTCGGGTGCTTGTGTGAGCACCGGTAGGGGGTTTTGGGGTTAGAGAGAGAGTTTTTGAAAACAGATGATTTTTAATGACTCACGATGTATTTGTGGGGCTATTAGTATTTCGGGGTATTTTGCTATAAATACAAGTTGAACCCGAGATTTTTATTAAAAATCCCATTTTAGCCCCAACCCGCCTCCCTCTCTCTCCCCCGCCGATTCCCGATTTTTCCCCCAGCCCCGCGCACGAAAACGCCTCGCTCGCCGCCGTTCGGCGCGTGCGACCCGCCGCCGGCTTCGTCTCATCGAGGCGCAGCTATCCCCTCCGGCAATTCGAAGTTTCGTCGCGTTTTGAAGTCGGATTTTGCAGATGAGCGCCGATCCCCAAATTCTAGGGTTCTTCGATTTCGATCGATTTTACTTCCGATTTTTGATTGGGTAACGTTCTTTACCTCTTTTTCGTCCCTCTCATGTAATTCCCTGCTATATTTGGTGATTTTGGTTCGAAATTATTTTCGAATTTTGAGGGGTTTGGTTCGAAAATTGGGGGGTTTTGGCAAGGGTGATGATTCTTGCTATTGTTGGTTTAATTCTTGTGTTTAGATGATTATGATGCTTGGTTGGGTTCGAATTGTGATGCTAGGGTTCGAATTATTGAAGGTGTTCTTGGGCAATTTTTCGATATGTCGCTTTCGTTTTCCCTCCCTGCATGTACCCTGCCCCGGGTCCTTTAAATGATTTATTGTCGTGTGTTGACAATATTTTGAGGGCTATGGATGTGCTTGAGCATGGGTTACATGGTCGTAAATAATTGTGAATTATTTATCGTTTTAGCACATCGTTCCATGGGGCATGGAACTCGAGCAAGGTTTGGCTCGGAGTTCGAGGAATTAAGGTACGTTTAGCGTACGAGCATAGCTTAAATGATGTTTTATAAGTATGATGCATGATTTAAAATACATGAAATGTTTTACTATGATGGCACCGGGACTTGGTTACGGTATTTTGATTCACATGGTGAAATGCTTGGTGCCGCTATGAAGCGAGCAAATGATGGGTGTGGTCGCTACGGAGCGAACACCAGTAGTATGACGCTATTTTGAAGTAAGAAATGAAAATGTGGTATTGATTAGATATCTAGGATATCTGTATTTTTATTCCCTATTGGTAATGAATAGGAACAGAGACATAGTTAATCAGAGAAGTGATTAACTAGTAACGGAAGTTAAGGAAATCTCAATATGATATCTAGAATTATGATAATTGCTAGATAAAGAAAGATGTTATGAAATGTGGTTAATTCGAAACTGGTTAGGGTTAACCAATATGATGATTAACTGCATATTCAGGATTTGATGATTTATCTGTTTTGAGAACAGGGTTATTACAGGAGTACGCTAGGATGAGGATGATACCATCCAGGAAGTGTCACATATGTTCCACAATATTTACATTTTCGTAAATTATGTATTATGTCATTATGATTATGAAATTGTGGAATTGGTATGCTCACCCCGTTGGGGGCTGTCTCTGTTGGGGGCAGGTGAACAGGTACATCGATGGCTTTGGAGATGAGCTCGAGCTGTTGATTGGATGTACTCTCAGGATCGTGGTACCAGGGCTTGATGGAGCACGGTATCGTATAGAGTACCTATGTATATATGTACCCATGATGGTTATACACATATTTATGATGCTCGCATGTGAGCACGATTATACTTGTTTATGGGTTGTATATAAAGGCATGAGCCTTTCTCTCTTTCATTCTATGTTGCATGCAATTAGAGGTAGAATTGCTAAAGGTTATGAGAGTCATTGGTGTATTGTGGGTATTGAAACCCACTTTTGTTGCCATATGTGTGGTGTCTTCCCTGGCTGGGAATTTACTTGATATTGCTGCATTCTGATGAGTATTATGTTTTCCCTGGCCGGGAATTATGTTATGCGTTGTACTTTTATTTCGGGATAGCTCTATTTATGGGGAGACTCTGCCCAAATTTTTATAAAAGTCCACAATGTAAAAGTTATGTAATGGGCGAACTCTATGAGTCTCTTGTTGTTAGGATGATGAACTTATAACATTGTATGTTAAAGAAAACTTTGTAATTGCCATTCAATGGTAAAGTATCATCTGAGTTTCCCGAATGATTTTATGGAAAGCATGTGCCACACATAATGATTAATACACTAATCAAGGGTTAAATATATGGGGTCCTTACAAATCCCGACCCTGGTTCTCCTTAGTAAAAGCACCTACAAAGACAACCCCCAACACATGAGCATCTCATAATTCATATTCAACATAATAAGAATGTAAAACATAAATGCATAAATCATAAATACAAAACACTTCATGTATTTCCATTGCATTTACAACACCTATTAGTTGTCCCTGTACCATAATTCATAATCAAATCACTATATGAACATATGGCCTCATAAATAAATGTCATGACATATCATTACTTTTTCTTGAGTCAGTCATCATCAGTTATTTTAATGCTTCTTCGCTTCATAATCTCAAAACAAGCGGTATCTCATCCTCGCTTCTTCATACAAGCGGTATCTCATCCTCGCTTAGTATGGCATACCCCGCCGCCTCCATGTGCAAGCGAGCCTCCCCCCTCCCGCTCCACATATTTAGCGGTAAAGCGTAAGCATTAAAATCTTCACTGTCATCACCCCTGACTCGTGGAATACACCTCTTTTATTCCACAGCACAATATGCAATCACAATGCATAATAACATGTATCATACTCTCAATGCATCACCTTGCATTCATCATGTGTCAAATAGACAAACATAAAGTACATGCTACCGTTGGGTGCCCGTACGTCGCTTACATACCTTTCAAAAGATAGAGGAGTCAATAGACTTTATCTCCTCGTCTGTGTTGGTACCTGAGATGGTTCTACATAACCACATAACACAACATTAGGCACCTCATTATTATTCAATATCATAAACTTGACATAATAAATCAAAATTATATTTTTCATACTTCTGCCTCGACCGATCGATCGAAAAGACCTCACCGATCGATCGAGGACTTTAGGCGATTGATCGAGAAAACCACCGATCGATCGAAAATCACCACCGGTCGATCGAGCTCCCCTGCAAAAATGCGATTTTCCAGAATTGTCGAGCACCTCATTTCATGCTATCAAAACCACCTCACGATACATATAAAATGCTCGAATATAATTATGAGAACTTCACAGAGTTTCCATGCATGTATTCACATCAAAGGTTAACCAAAACTTAAGCTAACATGCATCATATCATCATGAACAAATCCCTACTTAACCAAAAATAGGGCATCTCACTTGCCCAGATTTTCGAGGACCACTTTCCATACCCGAAAATCTAACACACAAAGCATGTAAGTTGCTAAGTCAAACATGTTAGGAGCTTCATAAAACGTACATGCAAGCACTCAAAACAAGATTTAATCGAATCTTCAGCTAGCATGCCATTTCTGCTTTAATGAAAACACATTCTTAAACACTGAAAGCTGGGAAAAAAATATATGATTCCTCACCACTTTTGCTCCTCAATTTTTGTCAAGAAAAGACAAGAAATTTCCGAGTCCTTCCTTCCTACTAGCAGGTCAGATTTCAGACGAAAAAAGAGAGAAAAAATGGAGTTCTTGAGGTGAGAGGAAAAAATGGTAGAATGAGGTGGAAAGCATGTCCTTGGACAACCCATGCTGCAGGATTTCAGGGGAGGTGGCGTGGGTTTGCATGTTGATAGGGGGGGTGGTTGCGTGTAGGGTGGTCATGTGGTGTTTAATTATATCCCGATATTTCGTATGATGTATTAAAATATCTCTCCTTGATATTTTATAATTTTACCACATAAATACATCATTTAAATACCCCACATTCCTCTTTATTTGACACTAACCACATGTTTATTTTCCTCAATTTGATTACATGCATTTAAACACATAAACTTCACCAATAATCCCCAAATTAAATCGCCCCTAACACATAATTATCAACACATGATAGCATGCATACACGTAAGCCTTTCGGGGATATCACACAACAATAGCGGCGTCATAACCGATGGTCGCTCTACGGCGACAGCATCCCAAAGCATTGCTCGCTCAATGGAGGCACCATATGGTTCCCAATGTATAACCATTTGACACAAATACCATTTACCATACATATCGTTATCCATTTATAGCAAATATCATGCACCATGCATTTCAATACCTATTTGATGCAATTACCACATACCATGTAGTCCAATGTCCATATAATGCAATTATCACACACCATGTGTTCCAATGCCCCTTTAATGCAATTATCACATACCATGCATTTTACAGTTGCGACATTATAATAGGCTATGCTCGTACGTCATACGTACCTTAAGTTCCGTAGTCCAAGCCAAACCTTGCTTGAGTTCCATGCCTCGAGAAATATGTGCAACTTATCTTCGAAGAATCCGGCTCCTAAATCGAGCCTCCGTCGATTTTCCTTGAAGGAGGAAGGGGAAAAGGGTTTGGGGATGGGTTATCGTAGGAGAGGGGAGGGAGGAGAGGAAATGGATTCCGAATGACGGAATCCCGAGTCCATTTGGTATATATAGCAAAAATGCCCCAAAATACCAATACCCCCACAAATACATCATGATTCATTAAAAATCATATGTTTTCAAAAACTCTCTCTCCAACATCAAATCCCCATACCAGCCCCAACATAAAGTACCCCGGACTCCAAGTCCCACCAAAAACCCAACTCATAGGTTTTCCACCAGAATGATAATGCAATCTCAACCTTTGGATCCAACGATCCCAAGAGCCCGATTTAACAACCTCGGGAGACCCAAAACCGCAATTAATTCATAATTACCACAAATAAAATCCATTAAGGATTATCGACACCAGTAATTTCTGGACATCACAGGTACGTAGAAAACCGGTTCTATCACGATGTCTGGCAAAGATGTGATGTTCCTGGGGCATGATTTACTTGTCATTACTAGTTACTTATGTGACTATATGACATGTTGAACTGCAGTATGTGAAGTACATGATACATTGACTGGGGATGTCTGGCAAAGACGCTCGTCGCTACGTTGATACCCATAACTTTCCGTTGGTATTTGTGATGCGTGTCTGGGGATGATGGGCACTCCGATGGCTCGGCGGAGAGAGTGAGTTGAGTGATGCCGTAGCGACGAGTGTGCCGACGTCGCCCAGACACGAGGGATGATGGACCGTCGATGGCTCGTCTGAGAGAGATGTCGTAGCGACGAGCGTGTCGACGCCCTGCTCGATCATGATGATTGATTGATGATCTTTCCTTTGGACTTCCGAGATCTTGATATTGGAGACTTGATACCCCTCATATGCATTTTCATTCATGCACGGCATGCATCGCATGTTACTTTGTCATACATTGTGATTTTACCTGTTTCTCGTACTGGGTTCTGACCCCCTTCACGGGGGGGTTGTCATGTCTTTGTTGTATGGGCATGACAGGTGGTACAGGTGGACATAATGTGGATGCTCAAGATGAAGCATCGATGAATACCAGAGCTCTTTGAGAGCGAGCTCAGTTATATGTTTTATGTTTTGAGTAGCATTAATTGCTAGAGTACTTTTTAACTACAATTTAAATTACCGGGGTATGCCCCGAGTATCTGTATTTTTAAGTATTCTATTACTGCTTGGTTATATACTGGCTTTTATGATGAGTAACATGTTGAATTGGAAAACTAGATTTATATATTTTCAGTACCATTATATAAGTATCACCTAAAAGCGAAACATTTTTAGGGCCATTTGACAAGATATTTGAAATAAATCTTCCGTTGTTTACAAAAATTAATCATTGTGTGATAATTAAACGCATGATTAGGACCGGGCCCTCACAGTTGGTATCAGAGCATATATCTGGTTATGCTCGAACTAGAGTTAGGACACTGAGAATAGACACAAATGAATTGTTTATGCATGTGTCTGACTATGTGATTTTATATGCTCTTGCCTGCTATATTTACATGTACGATAATGAGATTTTATACATGTAACAGATTACTAAGCAGGGACAGTTAGATGCCATATATCTGAGTATTTTAATATGCTGAGTTGCATATAATCTAGAGAATTTGAATGCTGAGTTGCATATATTCTAGAGAATTTTAGAATTTTATTTGTTAGCACTGATAGTTGCTGAGCGGATGAGGATGTAGAATAAGTGATGAGAACATCTCTGACTTGAGATTGTATATGATGTTTTGATTTTATGATGAACGGTTAGTGTTTGGACTGGTAGCACCGATACAGACTTTAAGAGCCATCTATTGTACCTGTAGGCACTGTCAACTGTGAATTGAATTAACTTAGTGTTACTGAAAATTTTTATCACTTTGGGACTTATCCTCGTGATTAGTGGGATGACACTAGAACTAATTAAAACACTTTGTGTCGATTGACATCGGGAATTTAAGTCTAAAAGACCAAGGTTATACGTATGAGTTTACGTCAAAACCTGTGTACGCCAAGATGATAATTTAAAACTTGAGAATATTGGAACCAGCAATATTTCAATTGAAGGATCAAGTATAGTTGTTGTGAGAAACAACGAGAATTGGTTTAATTGAGGACTGTCGAAATTCAGTTCCAGTTTTTGAGTCCGAATTATGAATATAAACTATAGTATGAACTCTTCTCGATGAGAGTAGCTAGAGTAATGGTAGCGATGAAAGTCGAGTCTTCCCTTTTGTAGACATGGGAAATGATGTTTACGAGAAGGCCATGTTGATGACATGGAAAATGATAATCGATTATCGTGGACTTGAGAAATGGAAATATCTTCTTAATCTCAATAGCTATTCACTAGTGAAAGATTAGATATCGACTGAAGAATAAGACACCGATGTGATGCGGAGTAGTTAGGACTGGAATAAATGTTCATGAAGTGACTATCATTGGAATAATCCAAGTAGTCCTAGAACAGTTTCAGAAGTATCATTCAAATTCATCCAGCTCTAGTCATTCTAGAGGTACTATGAGATTTTAGAATACCAAACCTTTTCGAGGTCACTATGGATGTAAATATCTACTGATCCACTTGAAAAGAATAATAGGAACTGATATTGATGTGGCCAGTCAGAGCATGTCAGTTACGTGCTCAGGAACAGAGGCAGCATAACAACAAATACTCTGAGCTAGAGGTAGATATCAGAATGGTTATTCTTTTTTACTACTCAGTTTCAGCAGCAGTTAGTTACCTGCAGACCAGATGTAATACCTGAAAGTTATTTTCGGTTTCCCAATAGGCTAGAGAGTATACCTTGATAGAGGATCAGGTTAAAAAGGCTTTAGTATTGGTGATCGCAGATACATGTCATGTATTTGATCACACTGCACGAGTTCAAGTAAGACAAAAGATTGTTTTCATACATTGCATAAAATGTGCATTGATAATGATGATTTGGAAAATACCCCAGCCGAGATGATTTTACTATCCACACTTGTAATAGTGAACTGTAGTTACAGTTTGATTATAGTGTTGTGAATTTGAATTTAATGATGTTGCCGAGATATTGTTTTGATTGTATCAAGGGCATGGATACTCTGATAAATTTGAAATATTGTAAGTTGATTTCAGGGTATAATGAATTTTCGACTGTATTGTAACTACAAATGATTTTACAGCCACGAATAGCAAACTAAGATACTGATAGTATCGGCTATGAAAATAATTGCGGTTGCGATAATTGGAAAGTAAAGGATATGTGATAATAAGCAGTTATGCTGATCAGGAATTGTCGATGGTGACTGATATCCGAGTGGTAAGAAACTTACCAAGATTTTCATGAGGAAAGAATAGAATTTCTACTAGAGAAAGAATCGATTTTGACTGTTTGCTGATGTTAATGAATAGATTCGATATCGAAATCAATGTACGGAATAGCATCAGCAGAGTTGACAGACTTATAAGAATAGTTACAGAATATCCTCGATAAGGGTACATACGTCTGAGTATGTCACTTGAGGAAACATCAGTATTGTTCGTGAAGAAGAAAAATGATATTATGAAGATGTGTATCGACTAAGGGTAGTTGAATCGGGCTATTGTCAAGATAAATACCCACTGCCTAAGATCAAGAATGTAAGGAATTTCGATGTATAAGAAGAATGATTTTAAATCTGGTTGTCATCAGTTTGAGTCAGAATGAAAAATATTCTCTAGGCAATTGGTCAAACCAGATATAGGCATTTTGAATTTTTGGTAATGCAGTGTGGTTTGATAACTATACCAATAGAGTTATGAATTTGATGAATAGAGTATGCCGTAACTGTTAGGGCAGAAGTGTAATAATATTCATCAGTTGTATACTAGTGTATTCGAGATCCAGAAGGAACAACACTGAACATCTACGTTTGGTTCTTCAGACGCATCGTGAAGCTCAAATTTTATACCAAGTTATCGAAGTGTAAATCTAGGTTGAATTGAGTGTTATTTTGGGATAGGTGATACCAGTTCACAGGATACCTGTTGATCCCAGTAAAGTAGAGGTAGTTATAATTTTGGCCAAGACCAACCAGGGTACTTGAGATACGAAGTTTTATAAGTTTGGCCAGATATTACAGGTTTTTATGGAAATATATTCTATGATAGCCTGACCTATTAACCAATTGATCAAGAAGAAATTTGAGTTTCGTTTGGCCAGATGAATGAGAAAGCAGGTCTTATAAACTGAAACAGATGGGATACGTCTGATGCATCATGAGGAGATGATTGCATATGCTTTGAGATAGTGAAGCTGAAAGAATCATGATATCATGTTCATGAACTCAAGCTTGTAGCCATTATTTTGCCTTGAAGATGTGGCAACATTGTCTGTGTGGCGAACAATTCATGATATACTCTGATTTTAGAAATTTAAAATATCTATTATTCAGTCAGAGTTACACATAAGGCAGAAGCGAGACTATATTTATTAAAGAATTTGACTTTAATAGTCAATCTTAATCAAGGAAAATGAAAGATGCACTAAACCGAAAAGTGCAAGGTGCAATGGTCGCATCAATATATGTTTGCAGTTTGAGTCACCTCTGATTTCGAAGATCAGAATGACTCGAAGGACTGACTCATACAGATATTGATTGAAGAAATTGGTTATGTCTCATCAACCATCTAGATATTAGTATGCCATTTAGTGGCGGATTGCGACTGAACAATCAGTAAATAATATTGAATCCTACCGATTCGAAAGAAGTATTACTGCAGAAAGCACATTATAGATGACGTAGTGTTATTCTAGGAATGATAAGATGTATCATTTTTTAGATCATATTTCTGACGGGATGGTATAAAGAAAGAAATTTTGGAAATTTCGTGGCAAATTGTTTGGCATGTCAGCAGGTCAAGATGAAAATACGATACATAATGGAGTACTTTGTAAGTGCCACAATGAATTTGGGAAATTTCTAGCTTTGAATTTTATATCTCAAATTGTTTAGATCAAACATAGATTGTGAAACAAGTTGAATCGGAATCGATTGACTATTCAATATAAGATATTGAGTTCATATGATAGTCTATATGTCTATGAGAAAATGACATGTTTGATATGTGGATAATGTGGTTTAGTTACAGTGAGTATTCTATAACAACTGTATCTGACTGAGATCCGAGGATAATATCAGAATTCGAAAACTAATTTCAGTATGTCATGGGTACTAAGTTAGCAATGAGTATTGCTTAGCATACCCATACTGATGGATAAACTGGGAGAATTGTCCAGACTTTGGAATCTATGTCCCGATTAATAGTGATGAATTTAGTGGGGACTGACAGGAATCATTATTCATTAGTAGAATTTTCCTATAATTTAAGTTTCAGACAACTTTTGGAATGGCATCGGTTCAGGTTTTGTAGAGCCAGAATTGTCGAACGCTGATATGATGATATGAAATTGATAATGAATGTTTGGGCACAACTTGAGATTGTTGAGGAAATGCCAGGAACGATAATTTTTTTGCGAAAACGATTGAAATTGGCTTAAGGTGAGCAGATTTGCTACGCCAAAGAGAAATATATCATTAAACTTCGAGTTGAGAATCAGGTAAATATGAAGATATTACCTTTGCGATGATAAATATGATTCGTTAAGTGAGGTTGACGTTGCATCGAAATTTTGAACCTTGTGGAATCAGAGAGAAGTTGATTCAGTGGTATACCGTTGACACGACCATAGCAGTTGTCACTGATACATGATGATTCTTATGTAACTATGATTGAGATTGAGACATCTCATATGATTTAATTTATGGAGTTATACTCAGTTTTGCAATTTTGAGGACGAAATCTTTGTAAGAGGGGAAGAAATGTAAGACCTCGTTACGAATTAATACGGGTAATTACCGATTAAGCAAACCCGCGTGACTAAAAGCTGAGTTTTCGAATTAAGGTGTTTCAGATCACAACACCTTATTTTTAATCAAGATAAAATACATCAAAATTAAAATATGGGAATCAATTTTCGGACATGCAATGCCAAACCACCATCAACAATCATGTTGGACACATGGAACAATGTTGGCACAAAAAAATATTAAAAAACTCTTCCACCCTACCTAGTTAGCATCGCCTATCACCATTATAAAATGCATGGCGATTGACTCTTTCATTAAAACCCCACAATCTGATTTTCTCTCTTTCCTTCACCTCTCAAACCTCCACTTCTCTTCCCCAAAATTTCGAAACCATCCCTCCATTTTTCCTCCATCAAAGATTGCTTAAATCAAACATGCAAGCTTAGAAATTGGAAGAAATCAAGAGGAACAACAAGGAGTTGGGAGTGTTTGAAAGCTTTGGAGGTGTATCATCACGTTTATGTATTTAACTTAAAATTTATACTTGATTGGGTCGATTTTTAGAGTTTTGATATGAAATAAGAAGTGAAACACATGCTATCATAAGTTTCAGCAGAAACTATTGATGCATGCAGTAGATTGTTCTATATTTTCGATTTCCTTAAATTCTGAATCTGACTTTGAGCCTCAAACAACAGTTGTAGATATATGAGTTTTCATCATGTGGTTAAAATTTGAGACCATTTGGACTTGAAATGAGTGAGATATACTCATTTTACTGAGAGGCGCCAGATTCGACTCTGTATGTGCTGAAAATGCACATGCAGTGTAGAATTCCGAACTGTTGACAAACTTAATATTCGAATTTGTTGTCGGTATTCAAATAAAACTTGTAGATCTTTTCATTATCTTGAATTTTTAAAAAAAAAAAGAGGACTCATTTCGGACTTAGTTTCGAGTAGTTATGAATTTTATACTTTAAGTGCACAATCTATGTCCTGCATGTGTGCGAAATCCGATGCAGTGCGTTATCCGAGTTCCTGAGCATTTTTGGCTAGGAATTCCAGAAAATGTCCAGAACTAAGTATTTTATTACTTTGAGTTGGCTGTCATTTTCCACTGGAATCACCCAATTTGAAGTTAAAATAATAAAGATATGGCGATTTTACTAAAACTGCTCGAGGTGGAAAACAGAATTTCAAAAGCTATGTTTTTAGTGTTTTTACTACATTTAAATGGAGGAATTAGCTCGACGTCATTAGAGAAAAATGAAGTACTTTGAGTTTTTGAACTTTGAACTCCGGATTCGGGTCATTTGGACATCATATGAATTTATTATCAATTTTGTACGAAAACTGGTCAGTCTGAATTTTGAAGGAAAATCAGTAGCAACCATCCTTAAAACTTGTTTTAGCTATTGTGCCTACTTAAGCACTTGGTGATAATTTTTAGTATATATGACCAGGTTTAATAAATACGGGACTGTTGAGGAGCACTCGGTATAGTTAGTGCTGGTCCGAGGTACGTAGAAAATCGGTTCTATCACGATGTCTAGCAAAAACATGTGATGTTCCCGGGGCATGATTTACTTGTCATTACTTGCTACTTATGTGACTATATGACATATTGAACTGCAGTATGTGAAGTACATGATACATTGACTGCATGATATATGTGAGGACCCATTCCTAATCAAGTGTTTAATTATCAAGCAATGATTATTTATTTGTAAACAGCGGAAGAATTGTTTTTTTTTTAAAGTCCTGCCAACAAGTGGCTCTCAAAATTTCTGCATGACCTCGGCGCACGAGGGACACACCAGAAAAATGAAAAGCATAAAATCATATCCCAGTGTAGTACATAATACCATAGCATGCATCATAGGCATCCAGCACATAATCCGTACTCAAAATATTTACATAATATCATAGCATGCAAAATAAGTCTCCAGCACACATTTTATATTCAACATATTTACATAATATCATCAGCAGTAAAGAGACAACAATTACTCAAGACTGAACTGAAATAAACACAAATTACGTAATTATACGATCCACGACACACCATGGTATAATTTAGCTATCCTACGACTGGGAAAGAGACAAAAGAAACAACCTCAAGTAAGGCTTCAACGAGTATTCCCTCTTTGGGATCCTGGTTACCTGTAATACCTGTCATTGCCCACACACAAAGACAACAATAGCCCCCTACGGGGTGAGCCAAAGCCCAATATGAAACTATCAAGTAAAGACAACATGCATCTATAAAATGTGATATATGATGTCATGCAATGTAATGCGATGCATGAAAGGTAAAAATCATCTCGGGATAGCATTTGTCCGGAAATCCAAGGAAAAGCTATCAAATATCTCAAGATACCAAAGGATCGGAGTCCAAAGAAATGTATCATCAATCAAATATCATGCTCGAGCAGATGGTGACAACACACGCACATGCGCTAGGAGACTCATCCTATGTGCTGTGTTCGTCCATCCCTCGTGTCTAGGTCCGGTGACACGCGCGTGACTACAGTTGCTACCTATACTGCCTGTCATCGCCGTGCTCGTCCTCCTCGACACTCATAGTGAATCAATTCAGTCATAATCAACATGGATATCAAATAAGTAGATAGTTCAATATGATATGTGTCATGTATCAATGTATATTATCAAAAATGATGTGTGTTAACAAAACATTTAATTTCATACATTGATATGTCAATTATGAATGCTATGAATGCTCCATCAATCAATTTAACTCACATAGCCAAGTAATTCCACATAGTCAAGTAGTTTCACATAGCCAAGCCGTTTCACGTAATTCATGTAAGTTCAGCAAATCAAATATCAAATAATACAGATACCTGGCGTATGTTACCGACCGCAACATACCTATTTCCTTCTTAGTTTTAGAAGCTGAGACGTGGTCTTCTTAGTTCGTGGAACTCCAATGCCGTGTGTTAATCTATCAAAATCATTCAACGCCCTTTCGTTACAGTATCCTAATTCAATTCATTTTAACAACATATTTTCCAACTCAAAAACCACAGTAAAACCGAAATTCTAAACTTATGTGATCAACTTTTAGGATTTAGAAACAGAATTAACAACAAGAGCCATCGAGCTACATGCACTGACAATTCTATATCATTTCTTCAACACCATATTTGAACATTCTTCTTGACAGAACATCATGAGAATCGATCTATTTCCTCACCAAGAAATTATCGAACTCAATTACAAAGCACTGAAATTACATGCAATTCTCCCAAGTTTAACTAATCAAGCTAAATCGTGATTTAAATGGGTTAAATTCGATCAAGAACAGGATTTACACATTTTTCATCATAATATACTGAAAACCAGTCTGTCAAACCCAACATGCATCGACCAAAATTCATACACCATCGGTATTTCCCAAATCCATCAGTTGCATGTGCGATTTCCGGCGAGTCCCAGCGGCGAGGCGGGGCGGTGACTGGTGGGAAACGTTGGTCATGGTGAGTAAAAGGTTTCGCACAAGACAATTTGAACAACTCAAGGATAAAACGAAGAAATCAAACCAGAAAAACGAAGAACCCTAACTTTTCAAACTTCTTCGTTTCTGGGTAAAATCCGGCGAAATCAGCAACGGAAACCTCCAATTCTTGGTATGGTGCACTGTTGAGTGAGTGGTGGGTCGACCTCGGTGAATGGTGGTCCGACGCGGCGTGTGCACGACTTGAGCGAAGAGGGGTCAGACGCGAACGAAGGGTGCAGAGGAAGGAGAAGTATATCGGGTAAGATGTGTGTGCGTTTTCATGTTTTTTGTAAGGACCCTAGTTCCTTAAATGCGGATTAAGGGCAAAATTAGAGCTAACATAAATTATCAGAGTAAAATGATCGTGTTGAGACTATGAGCCTTAAGAATTACATGCCAAACTAAGGACTATCAAGTGGATTAGTTACATCCCCAATCAAATGAATGTTTTCACTATAGCTTTACACTACTCCTAGAGTAGACATTGTACAAACGTAATCCTGTCATTCATCTATCAAGAGTGTTCTTCACAAGCTCACCGCCTCAACCCGCTTTAGTCCCTTTCTATCATGCCAAAATGTACCTACAAGGACAACCCCAAAACATGAGCATATAATAATTCATATACAACACAATATGAATATAAGGCGTAAATGCATAAATCATAATAAAACACTTCCTGTTGTTCCCATGCATTTAAACGCTTCCTTTTGGGTTGTCCCTGTACCATAACTCATGAGCATAATCAATGGATTATTTAATGGTTTACACATGTCATGACATAACACCGTTCCATATTCAACAATTTCCAGTCCCTAGTCTGTTCATCACAATGTATTTTAATGCCTCTCGCTTCACATATAGGCGGCATAGAATAACCTCGCTTTAATGGACATGCGGCGCTCCCACCCCTCGCTTCACATTTTAGCAGCAAATATTCTTTCCTCGCCTCATATGACAACAACGCTTCAATGTGCCATGCGGCGCTCCCACCCCTCGCTTCACATTGAGCGGCACCAAACAAATAGCGGCAAGCATTAAAATCATCAAAGGATGACCATGACTCATGGGATACGCACCAACAATCATCATATGCATATATAATCATCATGCATAAATTCAACATGTATTTGCATCTACAATGCATAATTCCACATATACTCGCATCCACAATGCATAACCAATGAGTATAATAGATACATGTACCGTTGGGTGCCCGTACGTCCTCTACGTACCTTTCCAAAAAGTAGGATGTGGTAGGACTTCACTTCCTTGGCTGTGTTGCCACCTGGGATGGTTCTACACATTCACACAAACCAATATTAGAACCAAATAATAGTCCAATGCCAAAAATCCCACAAAAATAATCAAAAACACTCATTTTGGTGTCTCGCGATCGATCGCCATATAGCCCCGATCGATCGCGAGACTACACTGTCTCGTTCAACAAAAAATTTCAATTTGCGATCGATCGCCAAGTTTGCGCGATCGCGACCTCTCCGATCGATCGCGCCAAACTCGCGATCGATCGCGGAAGGCTACTGCCTTCTCCCCTGCAGCTCGCGATCGATCGGGAGAATGTCCCGATCGATCGCCGAGTCCTGTACACCCGATTTTCGGGCACTATTCACCCTTCTTCTTCCCCAAATCAAACAAACTCAAATATTAATATATCAACAATACAAAACCACTAAAAATCTTCAATAAACATCCTCATATATCCATAAATCTAACACTCAACCAAAATACTATCAACCCCAACAAACCCATTTCAAAACTCCAATATATCAATCCAAAACAAAGTAAACCCATACAAAAACATCAAGGAATGATATATGCCCTTCCTAGGCCTCAAATCTTACCAAGAATCACACCAATGGAGTTTTTGCAAAGATTTCTCTTCTACCTTGAAGCAAAAATCGAAAATGGGAGAAGGGTTAGGGTTGGGAGAGTGTTTGGGGATTTTAAAGAGTAAATGGTAAAGTGGGGTAATAAAGTGGGGTAAAAGTTTATATATGTCAAATAAAATTGTATCCCAACAATTAACATGATGTCCAAAATACTCCAATATGGTATTTTAAAAGCATTTACCAACATGCACCAAAATCTCAATTAAATACATGCTTCCCAATTAATTGCCAACCTTAATAAATAAATCATGCTAATACTCAAATCTCCCAACATGCACAATATACATCCCGAAATGCATCCCCGGTCACGCCCACCATGTGACTAAGCATTTCAATATGATAATTAAATCCAGCACATGATTCAATTATCACCACAATTAATCATATAAACATAATTAATACCCAATTTGCAATTAATTATTTCAGGGATATCACATTTTTAGTATGTGAAAATGAGCTGAATAGCGTTCTAATATATGTATATTTCCAGTCCAGTAATGTACATCGGAGTGTCGCCGATGTACTGATAAATTACATTTACAATAAACAATTAGGATTTATACCCACTATTATACTCACAAAATTTAATTCTTCATTTTAATCCAATATTTTAAAAATATTATCGGAGTTATTTTACCAAGTCAAAAATATATCATGTTCCGATTAAATTGTCAATTGACATTTATATTGTCAATTTCACTTCTAATTAATTAGTCACAATTTAATTATTAATAAATTCCCAATTTATATTTAATTAATGGTAAACAAAATCGGGGCCTTACACTTCTCCCCCACTGAAATAGATTTCGTCCTCGAAATCACAAACATAGATCCAGGTCAACGCTGTGAATCAGAATACACGACAGGATATATTGTATACAATAGAACAAATATATATCCTTACGATCCAAAATGCAAACTAGATGTTTAACATGAAAGATTATGTCCAAACTCATCAAGCTGAAAGACGTGATAGCTTCAATAATGTATTCGTAACGAGCAACAAGAAGAAAAATACATCGCTAGTGACCGATAAAGCCGGTGACAATGCCAATCTATAGGCAAGATTTCCAATTCGATCTCAGATCTTATACGGTCAACATAACACGGTGATAGTTTGCGTCGCATGCCAAAACGATTTAGTGTCTCTAACGGAGAAATTTTTCAGAAGTACACGATCTCTAAATGAAATTCTATGGGTCGTCTTCGTTTAAAAGCATAACTAGCTTGAAGATCCTGGGCGGCCATCATCCGCTATCTGAACAACTGAATCTTATCATTCGTTTCTCGTATTATATTAGGTCCAGTCAATTGATTTTCATCCATTTCTATCCAGAATAAAGGTGATCTACATTTTCTCTCCTCTAAGGCTTTAAAAGATGCCAAACATTTGCTCGTTTGGTAGTTATTATAGGAACTTTGATTAGTGGCAAAGTTTCATGCCCTCCAAAGTTAAAATCATTCGCCATAGTACGTAACATATCCTCGATAAATAACAAAGTCATACTCGTATAATAATAAGTCAGCTCGTAAGGAAAGAAAAGTGCAGACTTAGGAAGTCAATCAATAATGTCCAAACAACATCACAGTCTCTGAGTGATCGAGGAATGTAAATCACAAAAGTCCATAGCAATATGTTCTCAATCCCATTGGGTACTTTTAAAGCCATGAAGTAACCTTCCGAGTTTCATTCATTCATTTGGTTTACATCTGTTAGCAACCCCCACATGTGACCATGTATTAGTAATTGTCTTATCTCATACGTCTTCATCAGAACTATGGTCTCAAAGTCATATACATCTTTGGTCTTTAGGGTGGATAGTATCTTCACATGTATGAACTTCTCGACTAAGTACAGAGGCCAGATCAAAATTTTCAGGAACAACTTATTAATCATTAAGTCGTAGAAACTATCAGTAGATATCTGAAAGCAAAATGGATATTCTGAATATACGAGTTCTTAAGATGTCTGAACTTGAACACCAATTCGCTAAGCTTATCTGATTTTTAAAATCAATTTCGACTCAACTTGAAATGCTGAGGCAAAGATAGAATTCCTGGTTTGAGTGAGTATCTCAGTCAGAAGTACAGATATCAGCATGCACTTGGTGATACGAACAAAAACTAAGAATAAACTCGCGGACTTTACGACTGAGGACAGTCGTAGCGAAATTCATTCGTCTAGAATGATATTGAGCTTCACCATCGTAATCCTTCAAGAGCTTCACATCGTAATTCATCAACCTGCATTGCCTCGTATTCAGATCAGAATAGATATTTTAAGTTCTTGTTGTCCGAATAATAAAACAATTTTCCCCGTATAAATAATGACGTCAATTTTTTTTATAACAAAACATTTGTTAACAGTTTAAAACTATATACAGGGTCTCAAGAAACAAATTTCATACTCATCTGACCGAATACATTTTCAACTTTTCTCTATCAGTTGAGTAATAGGTTTAGCCATTTTTTGAAAACAATCCTTTCGATAAATCGACATTTCAAATCCCGCTAAACCAAACAAAAACATCGGACATCATGAAAATTTGTAGGTCTTAGCCTGAATAACGCTACTTCGACCTTAGTTGAATCAACAGAAATGCTACTTCAAGAAATGACGTGGCTCAAGAGTATCACTTCGGTCATCCAAAATTTCCATTTGGATAGCTTAGCAAATAGAATCATTTCCTAATAGGAAACTGAAAGATCGATTCAGATCTGTCATACTTTTCTTCGATGTCAGAAGGAATTGATAAAACAGATTCGGAGGTTCATCAACGAACCAAAGTTACGCTCGTTTGATTAGAGAAATATCTGACTCGCTTGAGTTAATCGCATAAGAGGTGTGAGATTTTCATATTCTTCACTATCGATGGGAAAAGTCAGTCCCGCTAAATAACATGATAGAAAGATTTCTATCCTGTGCAATCCACATTCAGAGTGGATGGATTGATCAAAATTATATCACATGCGGAATCTAAGATATCTGTTTCAGATATTCAACACAGTCTATTTTCATCGCGAAAGACCACAAGAATACGAATAAGAGTAATTACCATTCGATTAGAACTTGTCAAAAGATTCGACTCACCGAGTTCGAGAAAATATCAAGAATTAGAAGACTCGTATAGCATAGTCATATGTTGAGTACACAAGATAGATTAGAAGCACCTCGTGGCTTTGGATTGACACCTGGTAATATTCAGAATGCAGATCTTTTAGTGAACGGACAGAATTGTTCTACAATAATGAATCAGGTAAATCCTTACATAAGACAATCATTTCAGTTGTCTAAATCCATACCGAGTTAAAGTCTCTTTATCAATATGCTTACAAATCTCATTAGAAGTATCTTCGAAAGTTCTACCATTTTTCAAATCTCTCAAAACTTACCACAATTGCATGGAGTTTATATCGAGTTAATATTCGGGTCCATGCCCAATTATATTCTGTGGTATACCCAAAATTAATAACTTCAGTTAACCTGATATCCATAAAAGTTCCGAGCACAAGTTCGTGTTCAACACTGCTGTCGTGCAATCTCCAGGTCTGGCTTCGTACCAATTCTACATTTTCAAAAAATTCAACTTTGCTTGAAACAGATTTTATGGTACATTTACGCAAAGTTTATATATAATCATTTCATTAATGGTTTTTACATATATCAAACCATATTTGCGCGTCGTTCAATTCATGTTCCGGATGTACATCCGTACATTCGCTTCTTATGTATGCTGATAAGTCACAGCATTTGTGTTTCATCTATGTTATTACCACATAACAACTTAAGAGTTCAATCCTTTCTTACTTTATCTCAGTCAGATTGTGAAGTATAGCAACACAAAAGGAATTTCGACTTAGACATCATGTCCTAAAATTCTACATATTCATATTAATCAATTAACACCGAACTACTCATTGAAAATAATATTCCGTAGGTTCGATCATATTTCAAATTAGCCATCTCAGCATTAAATTTCCTTTCAAAATCTTTGAGATACATGGGATTTCATCCTAAGGATGAAACTTCCCAAAAATTCTCGATTTATATCTCATATTTTTGTATTTTCTCAACATCTCATGATGATTTATGCAACTCAATCTTGATTACACCATCAAGTCTATATTTCAATTGATTAAAGCCAGCATCTAACTATGTTGTCATACAACATATTCGTTAGTTCATTCTTTTTACTTTTTGTAAAACTGTCATATCTTTAACTCATTCGTCATAGCCATATATCATTCTTTTCCAGCATTATAATGCCGAAATCGGAATGGCTCTATTCCTGGAGATATCTCAATCCCATTCAAGGACTCTCATTTCAATTATCTCATAATTCAATAGATAATGTTATTCTCAACAGGTTCCAGAGCAACGTCATGCTCAATGACCTCATACTCATTAAAATTTCATTGTTCAAAGACATTTTACTTATTAATATTTCATAAAACAGTTTGAATGTCTCGTTATATGCATAATCTTCATTTATTTAACCTAATGCAGCATTTGTTCAATAATAACAGGTTTCGTAGGTGTTCGAGTGTAAACTCTTTCCCTACTAATATTTATCAAACACATGTACCGATATCGTGATCAATATCAATACGACACGACTCAACATACTCAAATATAAACCACATATCGACATCAATTATTTCACCCCAAATCATGTAAGAGCGAATAAGTCAAATAAGTTTCAAACACATACGCACATGTTCATTCGTGCCTACTCAAAGTGTACACAAGACTCAAAAGTAGAGCATTCCCAGTTTATGCTCTGATACCATACTGTGAGGACCCGTTCCTAATCAAGTGTTTAATTATCACACAATGATTATTTATGTGTAAACAATGGAAGAATATTTTTTTTTTTTTAAACTCCTGCCAACAAGTGGCTCTCAAAATTTCGGCATGACCTCGACGCACGAGGGACATACCAGAAAAATGAAAAGCATAAAATCATATCCCAATGCAGTACATAATATCATAGCATGCATCATAGGCATCCACACATAATCCGTACTCAAAATATTTACATAATATCATAGCATGAACAATAAGTCTCCAGCACACATTTTATATTCAAAATATTTACATAATACCATCAGCAGTAAAGAGAGAACAATTACTCAAGACTGAACTGAAAATAAACACAAATACGTAATTATACGATCCAGGACACCCTGGTATAATTTAGCTATTCTACGACTGGGAAAGAGATAAAAGAAACAACCTCAAGTAAGGCTTCAACGAGTATTCCCTCTTTGGGATCCTGGTTACCTGTAATACATGCCATTGCCCACACACAAAGTCAACAACAGCCCCCTACAGGGTGAGCCAAAGCCCAATATGAAACTATCAAGTAAATACGACATGCATCTATAAAATGTGATATATGATGTCATGCAATGTAATGCGATGCATGAAAGGTACAAATCATCTCGGGATAGCAAATGTCCGGAAATCCAAGGAAAAGCTATCAAATATCTCAAGATACCAAAGGATCGGAGTCCAAAGAAATGATCATCAATCAAATATCATGCTCGAGCAAAGGGTGACAACACACGCACATTGCGCTAGGAGACTCATCCTATGTGTTGTGTTCGTCCATCCCTCGTGTCTAGGTCCAGTGGCACGCGCGTGACTACAGTTGCTACCTATGCTGTCTGTGATCGTCGTGCTCGTCGTCCCCGACACTCAGAGTGAATCAACTCAGTCATAATCAACATGGATATCAAAGAAGTAGATAGTTCAATATGATATGTCCATGTATATGTCATGTATCAATGTATATTATCAAAAATGATGTGTGTTAACAAAACATTTATTTTCATACATTGATATACCAATTATGAATGCTATGAATGCTCCATCAGTCAATTTAACTCACATAGCCAAGTAATTCCACATAGTCAAGTAGTTTCACATAGCCAAGCCGTTTCACGTAATTCATATAAGTTCAGCAAATCAAATATCAAATAATACAGATACCTGACGTATGTTACCGACCGCAACATACCTATTTCTTTCTTTGTTCTAGAAGCTGAGAAGTGGTCTTCTTAGTTCGTGGAACTCCAATGCCGTGTGTTAATCTATCAAAATCATTCAACGCCCTTTCGTTACAGTATCCTAATTCAATTCATTTTAATAACATATTTTCCAACTCAAAAACCACAGTAAAACCGAAATTCTAAACTTATGTGATCAACTTTTAGGATTTAGAAACAGAATTAACAACAAGAGCCATTGAGCTATATGCACTGACAATTCTATATCATTTCTTCAACACCATATTTGAACATTCTTCTTGACAGAACATCATGAGAATCGATCTATTTCCTCACCAAGAAATTATCGAACTCAATTACAAAGCACTGAAATTACATGCAATTCTCCCAAGTTTAACTAATCAAGCTAAATCGTGATTTAAATGGGTTAAATTCGATCAAGAACAGAATTTACACATTTTTCATCGTAATATACTGAAAACCAGTCTGTCAAACTACTCAAAATTGCAGGGAAAATACTAAATCATCTAAACAATTGAAAACTAATTTCGAATTACAACTGGAAAATCGAACTCAAAATTACCCCATTCTGTTTCGTGAACAGTAACCTCAGCTGCATGTGCGATTTACGACGAGTCCCAGCGGCGAGGCGGGGCGGTGACTGGTGGGAAACGTTGGTCATGGTGAGAAGGTTTCACACAAGACAATTTGAACAAATCAAGGATAAAACGAAGAAATCGAACCAGAAAAACGAAGAACCCTAACTTTTCGAACTCCTTCGTTTCTGGGTAAAATCCGGCGAAATTAGCAACGGAAACCTCCAATTCTTGGTATGGAAACGTGCTCCGTTGAGTGAGGAAGGTAGTGGTGGGTCGACCTCGGCGAATGGTGGTCCGACGGCGGCATGCGCATGACTTGAGCGATGAGGGGTCAGACGCGAACGAAGGGTGCAGAGGAAGGAGAAGTATCAGCTAAGATGTGTGTGCGTTTTCATGTTTTTAGTATGTGAAAATGAGCTGAATAGCGTTCTAATATATGTATATTTCCAGTCCAGTAATGTACATCGAAGTGTCGCCGGTGTACTGATAAATTACATTTACAATAAACAATTGGGATTTATACCCACTATTATACTCACAAAATTTAATTCTTCATTTTAATCAAATATTTTAAAAATATTATCGGAGTTATTTTACCAAGTCAAAAATATATCATATTCCGATTAAATTGTCAGTTGACATTTATATTGTCAATTTCACTTCTAATTCATTAGTCACAATTTAATTATTAATAAATTCCCAATTTATATTTAATTAATGGTAAACAAATATCGGGGCCTTACAATATACGATGACATGATACATTGAGATGCATCACATGAGATTATGATATTGCATGATGCATTGACATGCATGGACATTGAGCATGTCATGTTGATCCTATCGATTCTTTCGTTGATACCCATACCTTTCCGTTGGTATTTGTGATACGTGTCTGGGGATGATGGGCACGCCGATGGCTCGACGGAGAGAGTGAGCTGAGTGATGCCGTAGCGACGAGTGTGCCGACGTCGCCCAGACAAGAGGGATGATGGACCGTCGATGGCTCGACTGAGAGAGATGTCGCAGCGACGAGCGTGTCGACGCCCTGCTCGAGCATGATGATTGATTGATGATCTTTCTTTGGACTCCTGAGATCTTGATATTGGAGACTTGATACCCCTCATATGCATTTGCATTCATGCACGGCATGCATCGCATGTTACTTTGTCATACATTGTGATTTTACCTGTTTCTCGTACTGGATTCTGACCCCCTTCGCCGGGGGGGGGGAGGGGGGTGTTGTCATGTCTTTGTTGTATGTGCATGACAGGTGGTACATGTGGACATAATGTAGATGCTCGAGATGAATCATCGATGAATACCAGAGCTCCTTGAGAGCGAGCTCAGTTATATGTTTTATGTTTTGAGTCCCAGTAATTGCTAGAGTACTTTTTAACAACAATTTAAATTACCGGGGTATGCCCCCAGTGTGATATCCCCGAAATGATTAATTACAATTTGGGCATTAATTGTGTTTATATGATTAATTATGGTGGTAATTAATTATGGGCTGGAATTATTTATCATATGGAAATGCTTAGTCACATGATAGAGTGACCCGGGAGAGCATTTCAGGGTGCATGTTGTGCATGTTGGGAAAATTGTTATTAGCATGATTATTTGTCATGGTTAGCAATTAATTGTAAAGCATGAGTTTAATTGTGATTATGGTGCATTTTGGTGAAATGCCTTTTAAATATCATGTTGGGATGTTTAATACATCATGTTAGTTGTGGGGATACAATTGAACTTGTTTTAAAACCTTTACCCCCACGTTTACCAAAACACTTTACTAATTCCCCAAAATCACTTCCCACAAACCCTACCCTCCTCATTTTCGTTTTTGAGCATTGGGGTGAAGAGAATCCTTCCAAAAACCTTGATTTGTGGAGTTTATTGGGAGATTTGAAGTCCCCAAGAGGTATGGATACCTCATTGTTGATTTTGTAGTGTTTTATTTGAGTTTGGAATGGTTTGGAATGATTTTGAAATGGGTTTGTTGTGGGTTGGTGTTGTTTTGGTTGAGGGTTGGATTTATGTTTGTTTTGAGGTGTATTTTGGAGGTTTATGATGTTATTTTGTTGTGGGTTTGATAGTTTAAGTTTTGGTATGGTTTGGAATGGTTTTGGGTGCATTAATGGTGGAAAAATCGCGAGTCTGTGCGAGGCGATCGACCGCCTGAAAAGAGGCGACCGATCGCCTATGGGCAGTAGCAAAATCGCAGGGCAGGCGATCGATCGCCTGAAAAGGGGCGACCGATCGCCGAGGGGCAGTAGCTACATATGAGGTAGGCGATTGATCGCCATGTTTGGCGCGATCGATCGCCGCGAAGAAAAAATTGAGGCGATCGATCGCCTCAGCGAAGCGATCGATCGGCAGCTGTGGAATTTTGAAAAATGTATTCTTTTGACGAATTTTTGGTATTCGACTATTATTTGGCTTCTAATATGGGGTTGTGTGATTGTGTAGAACCATCCCAGGTAGCAACGCAACCAAGGAAGTGAAGCCATATCAATTCCACTTTTGGAAAGGTACGTAGAGGACGTACGGGCACCCAACGGTACATGTATCTAATATACTCATTGTTTATGCATTGTGGATGCGAGTATATATATGATTATGCATTGTGGATGCAAATACATGTTGAATTATGCATGATGATTGTATATGCATATGATGGTTATTGGTGCACATCCCATGAGTCGTGGTCATCCCTTGATGATTTTAATGCTTGCCGCTATTTGGTTTGTTTCCGCTAAATGTGAAGCGAGGGGTGGGAGCGCCGCATGTCACATTTGAGCGTGGTTATCATATAGGGCGAGGAAAGAATATTTGCCGCTCAATGTGAAGCGAGGGGTGGGAGCGCCGCATGTCCATTGAAGCGAGGTTATTCTATGCCGCCTATATGTAAATAAGCGAGGGGCATTAAAATACATTGTGATGGACAGACTAGGGATTGGTGATTGGTATTTGGTATTGATGAGCTGGTATTATGTCATGACATGTGTAGACCATTAAATAATCTATTGATTATACTCATGAGTTATGGTACAGGGACAACCAAACTGGAAGCGTTTGAAATGCATGGGAAAACAGGAAGTGTTTCATTGTGATTTATGCATTTACGCTTTATATTCATATTGTGTTGAATATGAATGATATTATTGCTCATGTTTGGGGGTTGTCCTTGTAGGTACACTTTTGGCATGATAAGAAGGGCTAAGCGGGTTGAGGTGGTGAGGTTGTGAAGAATTTTTTTGAGGAAGGAAGGACAGGATTAATTTTGTATAGTATCTACTCTAGGAGTAGTGTAAAGCTATAGTACATACATTCATTCGATTGGGAATGTAACTAATCCATTTGATAGTCCTCATTTTGGCATGTAATTCTTAAAGCTCATAGTCTCAACACGATTATTTTACTCTGATAATTAATGTTAGCTCTAATTATGCCTTTAATCCGCACTTAAGGAACTAGGGTCCTTACATTAGTGGTATCAGAGCAGTGGTTAGAGAACCCGGGAACGAGTGAAGGGTAGCCTTAGCATGATTGGCTAGGTGCTTACATTTGAAGCATGTTTATGCATGTGGTGCATATTGATGTATATCCTGCTATACTAACATGCTTATTATCATTCCTGTTATCTAACGGCATAACATATATATTTGTTTTGGAATTGTTGTTAACCTTTGTGTTACAGCATGGCTGCTATGAACGCGGGGAACCTCAATGAAGAGGTCGGCGATGTTGGGAGCGTGAACACTAGTATTGGTCAGGTTAACCCTTTACCTCCACCAACAGTAGGCATGGAACCAGTGGCTCAGTTATTACTACCTGGTGAGATCAGTCTGACTCAGTTTCTGTCTTACCACCCGCCCCGGTTTGAGGGAACAGAATCAGGAGAGGAGGCTGAGGAGTGGCTAGAAAGACTTGAGCAGATATTTGTATCGGCTCCTTGTGCTGTTACAGCTTGGCTGAGGCTGGCGGAGTTCCAGTTGGCAAAGAAACCTTTGATGTGGTGGAGGAGCACGGTAATGGAACTGAGAGCACAGGGTGCTGTGATTGATTGGACACTCTTCAGAACCCGGTTTCTGAACCGGTACTTCTCTGCAGCGGCGAGACAGACGAAGGAGGATGAGTTTGCAAGTTTGAAACAAGGGAACATGACAGTGTCAGATTATGCCATGCATTATTCCTCGTTGCTGAGGTATGTCCCCCACATTGCCACCAATGGACACGCAAAGATGAGAAATTTTATGAAGGGGTTGCGACCGGAGCTCTTTGACCGGGTTATTACCAATAACCCCACTTCTTTTGATGATGCTCTCACAAGAGCAGAGCTTGCAGAGATAGGAGATGGAGCCTATCCTAGTGCCGTACCACCACAAGTACCACAACAAAGACAAGCTGCCGATAGCTTGAGGCCCCGAGGAAAGCCATTTAAACCTCGTGGTGCCTCTTCATCTTCACGGTTTAGTGGGAAGAAATTCTTTGGGCAGAAATAAGAGGGCAAGAAGAACAATTGGTCAGCCAACCGAGGGTCTACGCAAGGAAATAGATCGGGGGAGCCAAGGTGCGACAATTGTGGAGGGCCACATTCTTCGAGCAAGTGCCCTGCCTGTTATAGCTGTGGCAAGACGGGCCACATCTCTCGGTATTGCCCCACCCGGGGAGGACAGTCAGAGTTTCAGGGCAACAGGCCGAGATTTGATGACAGGACAGTACACCAGAGGCAGCAGTTTGTGCCTCGACCATCGGGAGGTCAGACAGTGGGACCGTCCCAGGGACATGTGTATGCGCTGACCAGATAGCAGGCTCAGGCAGCCCCAGAGGAGGTGATCGCCGGTACGTGTCATTTATTTACGTACCCTGCTTTTATTTTGATAGATACAGGTGCCTCCCACTCTTTTGTATCTGTTGGCTTTGTGGAAAGACACCATTTGCGCAAGTCTTCTTTACCCACGCCTCTCTTGGTCTCGACACCCACTGGAAGAAATGTCGTTGCCGATCAGTTTATGGCAGATTGCCTCATTTATTTTGAGGGCAACGAGTTGAAGATAGACTTGATTGTGTTGGGCATGTCAGACTTCGACTGCATCTTGGGTATTGACATTCTGAACAGATATCAGGCAGTGGTAGATTGCCGGCAGAGAACAGTGAAGTTCAGACCTGATTTGGGTAGTCAGTGGACTTTTTATGGCAACGGTTCTCGTGCGAAGATTCCGTTGATTTCAGCGATCAAGATGACTCAACTGTTGGAACGTGGCCACACGGGCTATCTCATCTATGCCGTGGACACGTCTGGGAAGAATAAGGAATTGAGAGTTGAGGATGTACCAGTGGTAGCAGAATTTGCTGATATATTCCCAGAGGAGATCCCAGGATTTCCACCGGCTAGAGAAGTTGAGTTTGGGATCGAGTTGTTACCGGGGACATCCGCTATCTCTCATGCACCTTACAGAATGGCACCGGCAGAGTTGAGAGAGTTGAAGGAACAGTTGCAGGATCTCCTTGACAAGGGATATATACGCCTGAGCATATCGCCATGGGGCGCACCGGTTCTCTTTGTGAAGAAGAAGGACGGTTCGATGCGGTTGTGCATCGATTACCGGCAACTGAATAAGGCTACAGTGAAGAACAAGTATCCTCTCCCAAGGATCGATGACTTGTTTGATCAGTTGCAAGGTACCAGATTATATAGCAATATCGATTTGAGATCCGGGTACCATCAGATTCGAGTCAGAGAGGAGGATGTGCAGAAGACAGCATTTCGGACTCGATATGGACATTATGAGTTCCTAGTGATGCCGTTCGGCGTGACGAATGCTCCAGCGGTCTTTATGAGTCTGATGAATCGGGTATTCCAACCCTATCTTGATCAGTTCGTCATTGTATTCATCGACGACATTCTCATCTACTCCCGGAGTGAGGAAGAGCACGTGAAACACTTGAGGACAGTGCTCCAGATTCTCAGAGATCACCAGTTGTATGCCAAGCTCAGTAAGTGTGAGTTTTGGTTGAGCAGTGTAGTATTTCTGGGGCATGTCATATCTAGCAGCGGGATATCTGTAGATCCCAAGAAGATTGAAGCTGTGATGGAGTGGGGTGCCCCCACTTCTGTGCCTGAAATACGGAGCTTTCTTGGCTTGGCCGATTATTATCGACGCTTCGTCGAGGGCTTTTCGAAGATTGCCAAACCATTGACACAGTTGACCCAGAAGGGAGTACCATTCTTTTGGTCAGAAGCTTGTGAGGAGAGCTTCCAGGAGTTGAAGCACCGTTTGACGACGGCGCCAGTGTTAGTGATCCCTACAGAAAACTCCAGATTTATTTTGTATACCGATGCATCACTTCAGGGCCTTGGGTGTGTACTGATGCAAGATAAGCATGTGGTAGCTTATGCATCGAGGCAGTTGAAGCCGCATGAGACCAGATACCCAGTCCATGACTTGGAATTGGCGGCTATCATCTTCGCCCTGAAGATTTGGAGGCATTATTTGTATGGTAAGTCGTTTACCATTTACACGGATCACAAGAGCCTCAAGTTTTTATTCACTCAGGCGGAGCTGAACATGAGGCAGAGAAGGTGGATGGACTTACTCAAGGACTATGATTGTGAGATTGAGTACCATCCCGGAAAAGCTAATTTGACAGCAGACGCTTTGAGCCGGAAAGTGAGGAGTCCTGCTGAGGATGTCATCCATTTGTCGGCTATGATGACCTCCTATTGCCATCTGGGCTATGATTTCGACATAGATGCATCACCAGTGCATGTATCGACCTTATTAGCTGAGCCAGATATCTATGAGAACATCAGGAGAGCTCAGAGGTCAGATGATGAGGTTCAGAGGTGGTTATCTTTAGTACATCTTGGTCAGCCATCGAAGTTCAGAGTGGCTGAGGACGGATCCTTGAGATTGGGTAACCGTTGGGTGGTTCCGAGTACGCCGGAGTTGCATAGAGGGATCTTGGAGCGAGCTCATAGTAGCAGACTTAGCATCCACCCAGGCGGGAAGAAGATGTATAAAGATCTGCGTGGTCAGTTTTGGTGGAAAAGGATGAAGAGTGATGTCGTCGCTTTTGTTAAGAGGTGTTTGATCTGCCAGCAGGTTAAGGCAGAGAGACAGAGACCTGGCGGCGAGTTGAGAAGCTTGGAGATACCGAAGTGGAAGTGGGAACACATTTCCATGGACTTCGTGACTCACCTGCCGAGGAGTACTTCAGGTTTTGATGCTATTTGGGTGATTGTGGATCGTTTGACTAAGGTGGCTCATTTCATCCCCTATAGTATGACTTTCACCTTTTTGAGGATGGCGCAGTTGTATATTCGAGATGTGGTGAGATTGCATGGGATTCCCATTTCCATAGTGTCGGATCGAGATCCACGATTCACATCTCATTTTTGGGAAGGTCTTCAGTCGGCCTTGGGAACTGAAGTTAGATTGAGCACTGCATATCATCCTCAGACGGATGGCCAGACCGAGCGTACTATCCAGACGCTCGAGGACATGTTGAGAGCTTGTGTTTTGGAGTTCGATGTTTCTTGGCAGGATTCGGTAGCCTTGGTAGAGTTCTCTTCTAATAACAGCTACCAGGCGAGTATTCAGATGGCTCCTTCTGAAGCTCTTTATGGCAGACGGTGTAGATCACCCTTGTGTTGGGATGATTTGGACCGCAAATCGGTCGGAGGACCGGAGTTAATTCGGAAATGGAAGAGAAGATAAAGATGATAAGGCAGAAAATGAAAGCAGCCCAGGACAGACAGGCAGCTTATGCGAATAAACGGCGGAGACCGTTGGAATTTCAGTTGGGAGATAATGTCTTCTTGAAGATCTCGCCTTTCAGAGGCGTGGTACGATTTGGGATGCGCGGAAAACTGTCTCCGAGGTATGTTGGACCGTACGAGATTTTGCAGCGCATCGGCACTTTGGCTTACCGACTAGCTCTGCCGCCTTCTTTATCTGGTATACATGATGTGTTTCATGTGTCTATGCTGCGGAAGTATGAGCCGGATCCGTCTCATGTGTTACAGCCTTCCGAGGTCCAGTTGGAATCCGATGTGTCTTATGTGGAACGGCCTGTTAGAATTCTGGATCGAGCAGATCGTAGACTTCGGAACAAAGTGATACCTATGATCAAGGTTCAGTGGGATCGCAGGGGTGTCGAGGAGGCTACGTGGGAGACGGAGCGGCATATGGTGCAGCACTACCCGTAACTATTCTCTGGTATGTGATTATGTTTAGTTTCTTTTTGGGGTAAGTGCATGTGATTTCGAGAACGAAATCTTATAAGTAGGGGAGTATTGTGATATCCCCGAAATGATTAATTGCAATTTGGGCATTAATTGTGTTTATATGATTAATTATGGTGGTAATTAATTATGGGCTGGAATTATTTATCATATGGAAATGCTTAGTCACATGATAGAGTGACCCGTGAGAGCATTTTCAGGGTGCATGTTGTGCATGTTGGGAAAATTGTTATTGGCATGATTTATTTGCCATGTTTACAATTAATTGTAAAGCATGAGTTTAATTGTGATTATGGTGCATTTTGGTGAAATGCCTTTTAGATATCATGTTGGCATGTTTAATACATCATGTTAGTTGTGGGGATTTTAAAACCTTTGCCCACACCTTTACCAAAACACTTTACTAATTCCCCAAAATCACTTCCCACAAACCCTACCCTCCTCATTTTCGTTTTTGAGCATTGGGGTGAAGAGAATCCTTCCAAAAACCTTGATTTGTGGAGTTTATTGGGAGATTTGAAGTCCCCAAGAGGTATGGATACCTCATTGTTGATTTTGTAGTGTTTTATTTGAGTTTGGAATGGTTTTGAATGATTTTGAAATGGGTTTGTTGTGGGTTGGTGTTGTTGTGGTTGAGGGTTGGATTTATGTTTGTTTTGAGGTGTATTTTGGAGGTTTATGATGTTATTTTGTTGTGGGTTGATAGTTTAAGTTTTGGTATGGTTTGGAATGGTTTTGGGTGCATTAATGGTGGAAAAATCACGAGTCTGTGCGAGGCGATCGACTGCCTGAAAAGAGGCGACCGATCGCCTATGGGCAGTAGCAAAATCGCAGGGCAGGCGATCGATCGCCTGAAAAGGGGCGACCGATCGCCGAGGGGCAGTAGCTAAATATGAGGTAGGCGATCGATCGCCATGTTTGGCGCGATCGATCGCCGCGAAGAAAAAATTGAGGCGATCGATCGCCTCAGCGAAGCGATCGATCGGCAGCTGTGGAATTTTGAAAAATGTATTCTTTTGACGAATTTTTGGTATTCGACTATTATTTGGCTTCTAATATGGGGTTGTGTGATTGTGTAGAACCATCCCAGGTAGCAACGCAACCAAGGAAGTGAAGCCATATCAATTCCACTTTTGGAAAGGTACGTAGAGGACGTACGGGCACCCAACGGTACATGTATCTAATATACTCATTGTTTATGCATTGTGGATGCGAGTATATATATGATTATGCATTGTGGATGCAAATACATGTTGAATTATGCATGATGATTGTATATGCATATGATGGTTATTGGTGCACATCCCATGAGTCGTGGTCATCCCTTGATGATTTTAATGCTTGCCGCTATTTGGTTTGTTTCCGCTAAATGTGAAGCGAGGGGTGGGAGCGCCGCATGTCACATTTGAGCGTGGTTATCATATAGGGCGAGGAAAGAATATTTGCCGCTCAATGTGAAGCGAGGGGTGGGAGCGCCGCATGTCCATTGAAGCGAGGTTATTCTATGCCGCCTATATGTAAATAAGCGAGGGGCATTAAAATACATTGTGATGGACAGACTAGGGATTGGTGATTGGTATTTGGTATTGATGAGCTGGTATTATGTCATGACATGTGTAGACCATTAAATAATCTATTGATTATACTCATGAGTTATGGTACAGGGACAACCAAACTGGAAGCGTTTGAAATGCATGGGAAAACAGGAAGTGTTTCATTGTGATTTATGCATTTACGCTTTATATTCATATTGTGTTGAATATGAATGATATTATTGCTCATGTTTGGGGGTTGTCCTTGTAGGTACACTTTTGGCATGATAAGAAGGGCTAAGCGGGTTGAGGTGGTGAGGTTGTGAAGAATTTTTTTGAGGAAGGAAGGACAGGATTAATTTTGTATAGTATCTACTCTAGGAGTAGTGTAAAGCTATAGTACATACATTCATTCGATTGGGAATGTAACTAATCCATTTGATAGTCCTCATTTTGGCATGTAATTCTTAAAGCTCATAGTCTCAACACGATTATTTTACTCTGATAATTTATGTTAGCTCTAATTATGCCTTTAATCCGCACTTAAGGAACTAGGGTCCTTACACTGAGTATCTGTATTTTTAAGTATTCTATTACTGCTTGGTTATATACTTGCTTATATGATGAGTAACATGTTGAATTGGAAAACTGGATTTACATATTTTCAGTGCCATTATATATGTACCACCTAAAAGCGAAAAAACTTTAGAGCCATTTGACAAGACATTTGAAATAAATCTTCCGCTGTTTACGCAAATTAATCATTGTGTTATAATTAAATGCATGATTAGGACCGAACCCTCACACTTGTTGGTTTTTATTGAGTAACAAGAGTTTTTCTATTCTTTATTGATATGTTTGATTATGAGATTTGATATTTAATAGTTTTGCATGCAATCTAATGCTAAGTTAGCCATTGAACAATGAATTGTTTGATTAATCTAATTTGTGAAGCAACTAAGATTGACGATTTCCTACTGTTAGGGTTGTTAAATTCTTAGGGAAAACATTTGACTATATTAAATATTGACGCGTGGATTATGTTGTGTAACTTTATCATTCTCACTAATTTTGAATGCTATTATTTATTTCAATCTTAATCGTGTATATTTTGATTGATTGATATTTAAATGTTAAAATAGAATGCCTGTTCACTAGAAATAATGTGAGATATGAGTTGAATCTTCAATGATAAATATTCAAATAAAAATTTAATTTCTTTGTGAGAATCGATGATTGAATTCATATTCCAATGACTGAGTTGACTGAAAACCAAGCATTGCTTTTTAATCTTGATAACTTAGTAATTTGCTATTACAAAACACCATATTTTATTCCACTGTTATTGTTTAGTTACCTTTTCTTGTGGATCAATCACTACTTATACTACTGCATATTGTTATCAATCAAAAGATTGAGTATGGTTAATTTGGGCGTATACGATAATAGCACACCTAATTGCTCTAAAATTTAATGTGTAGATTGCGAAAGCACTCTATATTGATTTAGTTTGAGAAATTTCAAAGGTAATTTGAATGAGATTGCTCTAAAATTCTACATGTGAAATATGAAAATAAACTCCATATTAACATGCTTAATATCTGAAACGTTAACCACCTCACTAATTTCATAGTTCTCGGTATTTACTGCTCACCTTCCCCAGATATTGATGGCCCAAATCTCTTCTACATAAGAATGACAATCATGGGAAGATATAAGCATTTCAATAAATTTCCAATTACACTTGGTATTTGAAATTGAAAGATAAAAATCGAATTCTTGATTTTTTACTCAAACTTGATTTCAGTAGTCGAACCATAATTTCCATTCACACAAGTCCAATTTTCCAGCAATTTCAACCATAGGAATCCATCACTTAATAAAATATTATACATTAGACCAGTTAGTTTGCAGTAAAAAGAATACGGAAGTCACATAATTTAATCAAATGATAAAACTTGACACATGGATCAAGTATTATAAGTATTATCCACCTAGCATAAAACTTGACACATGGATCAAGTATTATAAGTATTATCTACCTAGCATAAACAAGAAGTCGACGCAATCATCTACGTCCCCTTAAAAATAATTTCACAGGATAAATCCACATATTATCCATCTATAGCCAAAAAACCAGTTTATCACAATACCATTAATCAAAACTCTCCTCACTGCAAGCTCAAGTTTGGGGTCAATAACCGCGTCTATGTGAAGAAGACGAGCACGAAAAGAATGATAAATAAAACGAGTAAAAATAAAATCATCATGTATTGACCCTTCACGCTAGCCTTTTTCATTACATTGGCAACTTTTTTCTGCAAAAAAAGAAAAAAGAAAAAAGAAGAAAAAGAGAAGAACAAGATAGGTGATGAGCAACAAGATGCTATTCAATCAACAAATAAACAGCTTCCTTGAAGAATTTTAAATCATGGGTAGAAGATTATATAGTATTTCATAGTTAAATGAGTCGTTTAAAGACGATGCCTGTTAAATAAAAGATTATCACCCTGAACAAAATCGAGACGATTTGATGTGCTGTCCATCTCCGTGCCCAATTCATCGATAATTTTTCCCTGAAAGCCAGGAATTTATAATTTTAATAATTTCCAAGCAGGTAAGAAAGCTTTACTCAGAATTCACAGATATTGAATTACTTGAGCAAGGAGCTCTTCATGTATTGTGAGCCCAACACCTCCAATTCTTTCAACACTGGCACTGAGTTCATCTAACTCCTCATCCTGCCGCCTTTATTCCGTAACTTTAATCAGATAGAGAAAATATAAAGATAGAAAATAACAGAAATCTACGTGAAAGCTTCGTTAGCTTTAGTATACATTAACATGCAGAGGCTGAGCCATAGATAAAGATATGAACATATGGAAATTCGAGCCAATACTTCTTACTGGAAATTAGAATTAACTTCCCAGTTTTGATAAACTACTTTTACGGTCCGTTTGGATAGAGAAGTTTACTTAAAATGCATTTATTTTTTTAAAAACAAAACTCTTTTGTCAAAAAATGTCTGCTTTGGAGTCTTTTCTCTTTTTGAAAGAAAACCGAAAGTGGAGCCAGAGAATCTTGCTTTTGCACTTCTACCTCAGCTTCTTTTTTAAAATATTTCAGAACTCAATCAAACATAATACTGCCTAAAAACACTTTTTTAAGCTAATAGCTTTTGTATCAACTGTGTCTTAAAGTGCAGAGATTCTTTCAAACCTCCACACCTCAAGATAGTGTCTTTCATACCACAAACCAGCTGGACTGGAAAATAAACACAGGTTAGTCTTAGCATTCTAGATTCTTAAACATCATGACAAGATTCTACCCGGTGGAAATAAACTAATCTATTAAGATTAGGGATATGTACCGAACCAAATAAAGATTAAGGATATGTAACACAGAACCAAATAAAAGCAACTCCCACAAAGGTGACTAGATCAATAAATTGATTTTCATAGATTCATTCACTTGATGTACAACACTGGAGACAACAGAGCAATACCAACTAAAATTGCAAACAAATTGAGAAGCCTAGATTGAATTGCAAATTCATTAGCAGAACCATAATTATTAAAAGCTCAAATAGCGCGCGCTAAAGCTCAAGGCGAAGCGAGGCGCGGGTCTTGCGCCTCGCAGCGCCATGCGCCTCGTGTTTTGGCAAAGCGCGTGCTATGTGCGCTATCTGCTCTTTTTCAATTAGCCAAGGCGTGCGCTATAGCGCGCCTTTGCTAAGGTTGGGCTTTAATTTTAAATTTGGGCTTATTAAAAATAAGCCTAAGTTAAAGAATATTAGGGTTAAGTTAGAGAGTTTTAGGATTATTGTTACATAAAGTCTTGTTGCATAAACACTCCAGCCTCAGGCTGATGTGTTCAAGTGCTCTATTTTTCTTTTCTTCAAAATTACATTGCACTATTTCATTTCCTTTTTTCGTCTCATATTATTATTTATTTTTGGATTGATTCTCCTTTCTTGTTTTATATTTTCTTTCCTTCTGTGACAAAGTTCATCAGTCATCACAATCGTCAACGAGTCCATTCAATCAAAGTTTGACAAACACTTGAGAATATAGCAAAATATAAATTGCTAAGCTATTAACATTGCTAAAGCATACTGCTAAGTGTTACTAATGAGTTTGATTAAATTTTATGGATACTTCTGATGTATTAAAAATATATAAGCTATTGCGTTTTACTTTAATAAAGCGCGCGCTTTGCGTCGCGCTATGCGCTATAGCCCCAGGACCCCTTTGCGCTTTAGTGCGCTATGCGCCTTTAATAACTATGAGCAGAACATATAAATGCAGCAATTAACATAGATAACTCAATTAGTCATCAAGAAGTTTTATTAAACTACAAATTTACCTAATCAGAAGCAGTTGTCTATCTGATTCGGATGATATGAAATCATCATTACTATGTGCAATGTACTGGTTCCTATCAGTTTGACGCGAAACAGACAGTCTCATAAGCTCATGTCGCATACCATTGATATTAGAAGTGCTTGTGCCATTCAACTCCTTCCCAGTCACAACTGATTTCGTCACCGTTCCCACCTATTCATTAACAACATTATTTGGGAGATATGATACTTAATGAACCGAAGAATAAAAGTACAATCAGCGCCATTGTCTAGAGTAAACAAGCTCAACGAAAATGTGCTTGTTGATACCTGAGAACGAGCATTGTTAGTCCATAATCTTCTTTTATCAAGCTCCACTTCATCTATACCATACAAAGCAGGATCTCTCGCCGCAACGGCAATTGTCTTGTTCAGCTCATCCACCTTTCACCAAGAAAACCAAGTTTCAGTACCGACAAGATACTTTACAATTACCTGTCGACAGTTAGAGAAGCTATAGAAGCTTTTTATCAGAATCATTAGGAGCTAAAAGTAAAATCATAAACTCAATATTGTTTTTTGTTACTTTTGTAACCATGATAGTCAATGATGCAAAGAGATCGGTGCTTCATAAAACAGTCATAACATAAAGATTAGAGTTCTTATAGATCTCATACGTCTTTTGCAACTTCATCCAATATGAACTGGAAGCAAATAAATATATCATTGTGATAAATATATTACTGTGCTTCATGCCAATCATTTTTTTGGTTAACATCATTTAAAACATTTCAAAGTTACAAGATCGTTCCACAAGGAAAAAAACACACTGAGAGATTTGTACTTTTAATCATACCTGCCACTCAATGCTTTCACAACCAGCAAGAAGCTCCTTAGTGAGACGTAGTTGCTCGCCACTATCCGAATGCATACGTTCCCATTGATGAAACTTTGAAAGCAATTTATCGATCTATTCAAGTAGAACTTGGTGGTAAGATTCAGATTTCAAATAGTCAAAAGTGACTGCAAAAGTGGCCAACAAAGATGGGTATCCGGGGTTTGGACTCATCAAAATCATCAGCAGGTGACACCAGTACCAGGCCCAAAAACAGTCAAATTATTATATTTTAATATTCATACAAAGCTGCTAGTGGGAAGAGTACTCATTAGTTGTTTAATGCTTTTGATCTGTCTCAGAAAATATTGAGTTTTACCCAGCTGATCTGTAGGAGAACAGGGAAACCAAGCATTGGAAAGTTGAATGGCTAAGTAACTACGCAGTAAAAAAATTATAATCACTTCATTTCATAGAAAACCACCAAAAAATTAATTTTTACCAAATTTTCTCAAATAGTAACACTACAATTCTATTGCTACCACTCGGATCACTACACTCACTCATACACTTACCTGAAAAACTACCAAAACGATCATTCAAATCACTAAACTCAGACTACATCCAGACCCATTAACCAATTGATAGGCTAACAATAACTTGAGTTCCCTCAAAACCACCATAAATATATGAATAACAACAAAATAATAGTTACTAATAATCCAATATATCAACTTCTTCCCAGGATTTGAAGAAGAACGAGTCATCAAAATAATATAAAGCGCAAGATACAAGATCCTAAGAGTTGATCAGTCATATTGATATCATAGCAACACAAAATCCAAAAAAAAAAAAAACAAGCGCATCATAGATCTTCGAACTGAATGGACCGAATAACACTTACAGAATCCTGAATCTCCTCTTTTACAATGTAAAACGGGTCTTGAGCTGAAGACATATTCATACTCAATTATGAGTACCCAAATGCGTTGATTCCTATAAAACCCCGCAGAATTTATAGATCTGAAATTGAAAAACAGAGATTAAAAAGTGAAAGCGAATATGAATGCCTAATTTAAGCTGCGGTTCGTGGAAGTTGAGTTACGTTCGGCGGCGGAGGAAAGAAAAAAAAGGCTACACGTACCGAAAACTCGGGTTTAAACCCGTTGGCCGAATGAACACGCCTCGATTTACTATTCGGGAAAAAAGTCCAATCTTGGGCCCAAGGCCCATATGAGTATAAAAATGAGGAATTTGCAAATCCGTAACATCTCCCAAAATATTTTTCCAACTAAATTTAAGAAAAAAATTTAATTCCATATCAATGCACTTTGCAAGAAACTTTATTCAGGTTGCATTTAGATGGATGGATTTGATTAAAAGAAAATGATTTGAAATCTCATCATTTGAAATTCATGAATTTGAAATAACTTGTAGTTTATTGTCATTTCAAATCCATGCAAAATGCAAATGAGATGCATTGAAAAAAGGGAGAATTTGAAATATCTAAATCAATTTTTACCCAAACATAAAAGGGGATTTGAGTGGGGATTTTGGAATACACTCATTTCAAATACTTCAATCCAAACACAACCTCAAAGAAATCCATTTTCTTCCTTTTTTATCAGCCTAGTCATTTATTCTTCTTAAAATACCCTTATTTTAAAAAAAACCTAGGTTTAAAAGTTGGAAAAATCCCAAATTCTCATCCTCTCTCATCCACTTGTTCTTCCATTTCTTCAATATTAAATATTTTCCCCAATCGAAAGATTCATGACAAGGAAGAAATCCCGCAAAGGCTGATCTGCTGCCATCAAATGTGAAGAACGGTGGCAGTTGGCGCCGTTGCCAGGGACTAACTTTAGTAATATCATACGAGATTCTTTGACGGTAATTTAACCATTGTTTTTGTTTTGTTTTCTAAATTTTTGGGAAAAAAAAATTCGATTTTTTTTTAATAAATTATATTTTCGTTTTTGTTTTGTTTATCTTGTGAGGTACTTGGAGATGCTATATCAACAAGCATTCACAAGATTTGCCCAACAACCTTCCGAGCCGTTCTATGCAGTGTGGGAGAGATTCAACAATTTGGCAAATACGTATCGATATCATTACTTTCCAACTACACTCGTCTGCAATATTTTTTCAATGGTTTGGATGAGGACAATCAAGGATGGATATTCAATGGAGCTTTGGCAGCTGGCAGTCCTTTGGTTGATAGAGATGAAGACAGTGTATTGCACTTGTTTAATGACATGGCGAACTTCGACTACCAGTGGCTTTGGAATCCTTCACTGCAGGGTTTGAGCCACCAATACCCACCAAATCCTCATTACCCTCATTTTACACACCCACCACTTGAACATCACGGAGAGACGAGTGAGAGTTCTGCATTAGTCAACACTCATCTAGAGGATACGTTACTTAGATTTATGGCATCATGTGAAACAAGGATTGAAAGTCAGACCAACTCAATGCGTCGTCTGGAGCAGCAAATGACGATCCTGATGGAAACAATTTCAACTAGATGCCAAGAGGAAGCGACAAGGGCTACAAATGAAGAGAAGACGAATCAAGTTGGGTTTCATGACGATGATCACTCAACCAACCAAGTTTGCGGGAGTGATTCTACTAGTGTGGAAGATTCAAGGGAATGCGATCCTCTTACAGTAATTGATCCTACATTGGCGGAAGTATCCGAGGAATTCCAAAAGGAAGATGAGCCGAGTGTGATGTTGGAAACGGAATAGACTTTCGAAGATTCTGAATTGAGCCCATCGATGGAGACATGTCATATGCCATATGTGGATCTATTCTTTCAATCGATGCCAACTTCACCACACTATATCCTCCAAGATAAAAAGCCAAGTCAAGAATCATTCTCCCATTCCTACCAATTTAAGAAAGTTGTTGGAGCGACGAGCTTACACTGTTCAAATCATGTCAATCTTGAGGGCATACTGAATGATGACCCATTAGTTGTATCATACGATACTTACTATGGGCGGCAACCGCTCTTTGATGGTTGCTTCTGATGGTCAAGCCGATGACTAGAAATCGGCGCTTCTTGGGAGGAAACCCAAGCGTATCCTTTTGCTATTTAGTTTTGTTTTATTTTCAATTCTTGCGTTTAGTTTGTTTATCTCTTGAGTTGACTATTTTACCATTTGCATTATTCTCTTGCTAGGTACTCAGTTGGAGCGATGAACCCCTACAACAGTGGAACTTTCAAAAGTCAATCTTCCTCAACCCTCACGCAAGCGTCTTGATCAGGGGAGCTTACTTTTTCCCTTTTGATTCTTTTAAACCTTGACGACTATGCTTGATTTAAGTTTGGGGGAGTGGCTTGCGTGTTTTACTTGTTTAATTTACATGCTGTGTGCTTAATTGACACTTGAATTGTCCGATTATTATGAGCTACAAAAACAAATTTTTATGAGTTCAAACTTGAGAAAAAGAATGAATTATAGTAATGACTATTCAATGAGGATTTTGATCTTCCTGTGCAATGAACTTGAATTTTGATGATTGTTGGACTTGTACATGAATATCCTAATTTGAGTTAGCATGTCAAGAATGAGGAATATTTTGAGCACATTGAGTCATGATCTTGTGGATTTTATATTGAATAGTGATGATTGTCGTGAACTTGATGATTTGTCTTGAGCATCTTAGAGTTATCCTAGAACCTATTTGATGATGACAGTTTGAAGCGAAATTTTATAGTTACAAACTTGACTTGGAAATGATTTAGGTGATCTTTGACACGTTTGAGCCTTTTAAGCTTACCTAGTCTATATCAATCCCTAGTGTCCCATTTGAGCTTTATTGAAAAAGAATGGTTTCTGCATTGCATATAATTAAGACCCCATTCGACATTCTTGGCAAACTCATTATACCTACCTTGTTAAGCCTAAAATGAAAAAAATTATCTTTACCCCAAGGGAGTATGATGATTATCATTCGATGCACGAATATGTTATATTTTAATGAGCTTATCGAAAAATATTGATGAGCAAGAGAATGAGAAAAAGAAAAGATATAAATAAAAAGCCTTGAGAAAAAGCATTTATATAAGACCCAAAGTGGCCAAGGCTAGAAAAAAGAAGAGAAGCTCAATATATGTGAAATTTTTTAACTGTATATGATTATATTCTCTTCTTTGCGCTTATCCTATCTTTTCTTTGTAACTGACACCAAAGGTCAAACATTACAAGCTTATAAAGACCTTTTGATCCAAGTCTAGGGAGTAACTATCATTAGTGAAGAAGTTGTTTGAAAATAGGTCTATGGGATGCTTGATGATAATCTTGACTTTGAGTTGATTAAAATGATTTAATCTTGAATATGTGCATAAAACTTGAGATTGACATTAGCACACACACACATTCCGATTTTGAGATGTGTTGCTTGATTTATGAGAAAACATGTCTTGTCAAATTTTGTATATGTGTATGAGATTTCTGAGAAAAATGCAAGTCATGAAATAATATGTTTCAAGTATTGAGAATGAACTCTACCTTGTGATTTTAATGCTTAATCGAGGATGATCAAGTGATAAGTTTGGGGGAGTTGATAAGTGTCGTTATTACACTTATTTAGATGCGATTTTCTAATGGTTTTCGTATTGATTCTTGGATTATTTTATGCTTTTTGGTATATATTTCTATATTTCAGGAATCAATGTTGAAATGCATAAAAGTAAAGGAAATAAACCAAAAATGATGAAAAAGGACCGAACCGAGCGAACGCGTCAAAGCCAAGGAATAAAGGAAGGAAAGAAAAAAATTAAAAAAAAAATTAAAAGCAGCTCGATCAATACCATCCATATCGGTCTTTTTCTTGAAAATCCATTTGCACCCTATGGGTCGTACCCCTTCAGGTGGATCAACCAAAGTCCATACTTGGTTTGCATACATGGATTCCATCTCAGATTTCATGGCCTCTTGCCATTTCTCAGAATCAGTGCTCATTATAGCTTGTTGATAAGATGACGGCTCATCCTCATCAATAAGTAGTAAGTCACCTTGTTGAGTCACAAGAAATCCATATCTTTGTGGCTCCCGGTGTTCTCTTACAGACCTACGCTGGGCTTGTGTCTCTTGAGCAGGCACTTTATCCACAACAGCTTGTGGTGTCTGCTCTGTTTCCATCTCAATATCATGTTCAATGTTTTCTTGTGGTTGAACTTCACTAAGTTCTATTTGTCTCCCACTGGTTTTTTTAGAAATAAATTCTCTTTCAAGAAAGACACCAGTCCGAGCAACAACCACTTTGTTCTCGGTGGGATAATAGAAATAGTATCCTTTAGTTTCCTTAGGATACCCCACAAATAAACACTTATCAGATTTGGGTCCAAGTTTGTTAGAGACGTGACGTCTCACGAAAGCCTCACAACCCCAAATCTTCATAAAAGACATACTAGGACTAACCCCAATCTCTGCCAGCTCTGCCCTAGTCAGGGCATCATCAAATGAGCTGGGGTTGTTGGAGACAACCCGATCAAACAATTCTGGCCTCAGTCCTTTCAGAAAATGCCTCATCTTGGCATGATCGTTTACAGCAATGTGAGGCACATACCTCAACAGTGAGGAGTACTGCATAGCATAATCTGATACAGTCATGCTGCCCTGCTTTAGATTGGTGAACTCATCTTCCTTTACTTGTCTGGCAGCGGCGGAGAAATACTGGTTAAGGAACCGGGTTCTGAACACAGTCCAATCAACTATCATACCCTGAGCCCTCAGCTCCATAACTGTTGTCTTCCACCACATGGAAGACTTCTTAGCCAATTGAAACTCTGCCAACCTCAGCCAGACAGTCCAATCAACTGTCATACCCTGAGCCCTCAGCTCCATAACTGTTGTCTTCCACCACATGGAAGACTTCTTAGCCAATTGAAACTCTGCCAACCTCAGCCAGACAGTCCGTGCACAGGGCGCTGATACAAATATCTGCTCTAGTCTCTCAAGTCATTCCTCGGCTGCTTCCCCAGTCTCAGTCCCTTCAAATAGCGGTGGATGATAGCTCAAGAACTGGGTAAAACTTATCTCCACTGGTAGCAGTGTCTGTGCGCTGGGCTCCACGCCTACAGCAGGTGGCGGTAGAGGATTTGACTGAGCAATACTGGCATTGATACTGCCTACATCTCCCACCCCTTCATTGAGGTTCTCCAGACTAATAGCCTCCATGCTGTAATACAGGGGTTAACAACAATACCAAAAGCAGTTCATAACATAAGCCATTAGATAACAAGAGTAATCATATTCGAAAGCATGTTAGTATAACAACTTATACAAAAATATGCACCACATGCATAAACATGCCCACAATGAATACCTAGCCAACTTGTTTCTAAAGGCTACCCTATACTCGTTCCCTGGTTATCTAACCACTGCTCTGATACCACTAAATGAAAGACCCCGTTATCTAAACAAGATACTAAGGTGCAAATAAGAGAACTAATCATATATAATCAGAGTATCAGGCCGTGTTGATAATCCTGAGCTAAAGAGATTACAGTACCAAAGTTCAAAAAGGAATTATACAAATTCCTAACAAAAGGGTACTACACTTTAGATTTACCCTACACTTTGTAGAAACTAAACAAAAAGGAGTTTCTACTCTTCTAATCCTGTAGCACTCCTACAGCTCAGCGTATCAACCCGACCCTGGTTCTCATCGTCAAAAGCACCTACAAAGACAACCCCCAACACATGAGCATATCATAGTTCATATCAATCATAATATGAATGTAAAGCATAAATGCATAAATCATAGGCATAAGATACTTCCTGAATTTCCAATGCATTTAAAACGCCCATTTTGGTTGTCTCTGTACCATAACTCATAATAAAAATCAATACATGATATTATCGCTTCTTTAAATAAATGTCATGATATATCTTTACTTCTCAATTCTTTACTTCAATCCTTAGTCAGTTTATCATCAGTGTATTTTAATGCCCCTCGCTTCATAACTTTAGAACAAGCGGAATACCTTCCTCGCTTCTTCATACAAGCGGCATTTCTATCATCGCTTCGTATCGTAAACCTCGCCTCCATGTGCAAGCGAGCCTCCCCCCTCCCGCTCCACATTAGCGGTATAAGCGGTAAGCATTAAAATCATCACAGTGATAACCCTGACTCGTGGAATACACACCCTTTATTCCACAACATACACATGCAACAACAATGCATAACAACATGTATCATACTCATAATGCACAACTTTGCATTTGTCATGTGTCAAATAGACAGACATAAAATACATGTTACCGTTGGGATGCCCGTACGTCGCTTACGTACCTTTCCAAAATATCTTCAGTTCCAGGGCTTTATCCCCTGTTGTGTGGCTACCTGTGATGGCTCTACACAAGTGTACAACACCATATTAGATACCATTTCAATCATTGCCAAAATTCTTCAAATTAAATCAATTAAAAATATTTGCCAAGATTCTGCCTCTCTCGATCGATCGGCACCAAAATCTCGATCGATCGAGAAAACATGCTAAAACAGTGCCCAAGCACTCTGCCTCGATCGATCGATCGGAAGGAAATATCGATCGATCGACAAGTTTCACCGATCGATCGGTAAATCCTTCGATCGATCGGTATCGTCCTCGATCTCTGCCTCTGTTAGGTGTAAAACCACTTGACCTGGTTTGCTGAACTGTAGGTTCTTCATGTGGCTTTGAACAATTCCTTGCTATATGTCCAGGTTCTCCACATCGAAAACATTTTCCTATAAACATTCTACACTGTCCATAATGATTTCTACCACACTGCTCACAAGTCATAACCGATGGTGTAGAACCAAAACTTTTAGCAACAGATGTTGCACCACTGGAACTGACTTTCAAAACTTATACCCAACGTTCTGCCTCGTTCGATCGATCGGGACAAAAATCTCGATCGATCGAGCACTCTGAAAAAAAAATCGGGATTTCCCAGAATTTTGAGCACCTCATTTCATGCCATCCACACTTCAACATATATAACACAACATGCTTGAATAAACATTCAAAAGGGCTACATAATACTACCATGCATGTATTCAAAACAAGGTTATACCCATACTTAAAACCCACATGCTTGAAAATCACCCAACAACATCAATGCTCACCCAAGCTTTCTGGAAACAGGGTAACATATTTCTTTACCCAGATTTTCGAACACATATATTCAAGCCAACAAATCTACCACATAACACATATATCATGCTCATATAAACATGCTAGGGACTTCATAAAAACACCATGAATGAGCTTGAATCGAAGGTTTAACAAAGCCTAACCTAGCATGCCATTTTTATACCAAGTAAAAACATGGACTTAACAAAACTTAAACCAAAACCAGAACATGATTCCTCACCCTCTTTTGCTCCGATTTTTGGCAAGGTTCTTGGTCAAAAAATCATCAAATCCCTCCTCCTTCTTTCAGCTGGTGTGCTGGACGATATTTAGGTGGAAGAGGGGGAGAGTTTCTGGAATGAAAAGTGGATGGGAGAGTTGGGGAAAGAGGTATGGGTGAGCAACCACTTGCAGCATGGGTTGGGGGGGGGGGGTGATTGGGTGTTGGGTGGGTTGGTGTGTTATGTTTTGGTCCCGGTATTTAGCACGATGTATTAAAATATCCTCACATGATATTTTTAGTATTTAAACAATAAAATACTTCAATTTCCAAATAAACATGCTTCACCAAAACAATTAACACCCACCCCAAATAATTATACCACAACCCCAAATTCCCAACATATAACACATGCACCCTGAAATAACTTTCCCCAATATAATTAATTCAACCCAATGAATTAATACCATAATCTTCAAAACATAATTAATGTTTAAAAAACATAATCATTTCGGGGATATCACAATTCCGCTATTCTATTGGCGATGGTTCATGCCGCCGGGTATTCATAGCGATGGTTCATTCCTCTATTCTATTGGCGATGGTTCATGCCGCCGGGTATTCATCGCGATGGTCCATTCCTCTATTCTATTGGCGATGGTTCATGCCGCCGTATATTTATAGCGATGTTTTATGCCGCCGACTCTATGGCGAGGAATCATACAACTGATTCTATGGCGATGGGTTATACCGCTATGTACGTAGCACTGGATTATGCCGCCTACGAGTGATGGGTGCTGATTGCGTACCACTGTTGGATGACGGAGACAGCTATGCCGCTATCTCATTAGCGATGAGGTGTGGTTTATTACTGTTTTATTAGCATTATTGTGGATGATATGCGTGGATATACATATGCCGTCATGTGTTTGGCAATGAGACTATGGATGTCGTGTATCGACATATACCGTCACGAGTTGACGATATTTTTTTGAATGTCATATGTTGATAGGTACCGTCACAGGATGACGACGACATAGTGGATGTCTATATAGACGCGTAGCGTCGTTTCAATGATTTATACATTTATGTATTTAGTTGTATGATTTGAGTGCCGATGGCGAGCACATGATAGTGTCTAGGTCACTAGTTGACGAGACCATTATGCCGAGCAGGTTGCTCGATGAATTATTGGGTACGCCGTACAGGAAGTGTACCGCAGCACATGATTGAGGTAAATATTTTACGAGTAGCGGCACCTTTGGGTATACTCGTTGGAATGACTATGGCCAAGTAACTGGTAACAGGAGTAGTTGTTGACGAAACTACTTGCTTGTGCCAAGGTGACATGTGGTAGACATGATCACACCCACCCCTGAGAGTGTGGGATAAATCCTATGGAATTGGGATCGTTTTGTGGTTGAGCACGGGCGGAATGTCCACTGTGCTTTAGTGTTTTAGAGATATTGGGTGATGACCCACAACTCTAATGGTTTGTACGGTATGGTATATCGGGATGGGATGTGTGTCACATTGATAGGTTGGTATAAGCCTATGGGGCCAGCGGACTGCTAGCTAGGTATTGTTGTAGTGCTTTAGTGTGCTTGTGATAGCCATATTACTGCTCGTTGGATTCGAGCTGGGTGAATCGTATGGTGATGCGATGAGGGGTATGGTAGACTTTTGTAGTCTACCGGGGTAAGCCCTAATATTGTCGGACTATGTGATGGCTTCGTACTTCCGGTGAGACATTCGAGGGGACGTCTCTGGGGTAGTGCTCAAGGTTTGTAGAACTATGGCATTGGTACTGAGCATCTTTAGTTTGAGTATACATGGCGTATACGGGTTTGATTTGGTAATAGTGGCTTTGATGCACTATTCTGAACCAATTGCGTATTTTGGTTCTGAGATATGTTTTGGTATAAACATATCCAGAATTCCGAACGATGGTTCGAGGTTGGAGGGTCATGAGTCCATGACATTTTTCCCTGTGAGGAAGGCAGTATTGTTGTGTTGGTACTTAGGCATGTATACCTGTGTGTGTATACGAATGCCAACTTTATTTTGTTCCTTGTTGAATGTCAGGCTAGTACGCTTGGTTTGCCGAATCTCTGGTGAGAGATTGTGGCACCTTGAGATTGGTAATCTCGATGATACGAGGTATTCTGAGGAATGATCGTGAGGTCCGGTTGACTTCCCCTGAGGAGGGCTGGTCGTGTTTTAGGACCGTGGAAATTCTTGCGGGTCAATTCGATAGCCTCCCTGTTTTAGGATTGTTGAATCCCAGGATAAATAAGGGATGGTCAGGATCCGGGTTCGTTTAATGTCGTGGTTGACACGTGTGACATGAATGCAATTGATTGTCTTGCATGTCCTTTATGGAACTTGAGACTTTGTGGAATCTCGATAGTGTGTTTGGACCAAGATGTGATTTCTTGGAACACACGGATGTAGACATCTTTGGAGATGTGTTTCGTGTTGATCGGGGCCTTGTTGTTGCCCAATCCGCGTTGCAAAGTGATGCAACTACTCCTTTGAGGGAGATGGATCTGGAAAGTGGAAGCCGGATGTAGTTCAGGTACACCGTGGTGTACTAATGGTCACTTTGGTAACGATGTATGTTTAACATCGGTGACTATGTCGTGGAGATATCATAGGAGCGATATCTACTTTAGAATCGTAATGATTCGTTTGGTTAGCAATTATGATTGGCTGACTGCTTTGAACGGTTGGCATTGGGATATGCTGACGTTCTGTTGGGATCGTAATGGTTTGGGAGGTTACCCCATTCCAGGTTTCGGTGCGATGTTGGTGTCCTCGCGGTTGACGTGTCGTTCATGATGTGTTCATGATTCGACGATGTGAATCCATTTTGTAAGGACCCCCTTGCCCTTAACCCGTTATTAGTGTATTAAGCTATACCATTAGTGCATATAATCATACTATCAGGGGGAAAACCATATGCAAGTGCAACACCGTATGCTATCCAGAATATTTCTCGCATTTAATCCATATAATATTCAAATTCCCCAACCAAGATTATTCATATAACATGCACCCTCATAATACACTAACATGCTCTTAATTCATTTAGCAATTCCATGTTTAATTGCATGCAAACCATAATGAATAGAGAAGAGCCGTAGCCCATTTATACATTCCATATACACGTAAAATGTACTCACGTAAGAGCACCTAATGAACACGCGTGTAACTAATGTATAAAACACTCTACTAGATACTGTTACTGGTGCTTCGACCCAGGAAGCACCTCCCAAGCGCAACTCGATCTCAACTCTGGATCTATGTGCTTATCCAACCAGCTCTGGTACCTCGATCCTGGAAGTACCTCTAATCAACAGCCTGGGCTCAATTCCAAAGCCGCTGCTACACCTGTAACACCTGACCCAACAGAGACAGCCCCCACACGGGGTGAGCATACCAATATCACCAATCCAATAATCATAACATTGCAATTCATAATTTACAGAATGTAAATGCCATAATTTAAATGATACTCTCTGGATGGTAACACCCTCATCCGGGATCCCCTGTATTGTCCCTGTTCTCAAAATAACCAAACCATTAAATTCCCAAAAGCCAGTTGATCATCACATTGATCAATTAAAACCATTCCTGCTATACCAGTTCCATAACCAAATACGATTAAACCATCAAAATAGAATACTACAGAATCACATATATTTAGCAATTGACTCCATATTTCTATGTCATGGCTCACTCCACAATGGCGGCATTTCGACCCCACGCACGCTCAACAATAGCGGCGTCATAACCGATGGTCGCTCAACGGCGACAACATCCCTATCTTTGCTCGCTCAAAAGCGGCACCATATAATTCCCAACGAATGTCCATTTATCGCAATTACCATATACCATGCATTTCACTATCCATTTATAGCAAGTACCGTATACCATGCATTTCAATATCCATATATGGCAATTACCACATACCATGCATTTCAATATCCATTTATGGCAAGTACCGTATACCATGCATTTCAATGTCATATAGTACTATTATCACATACCATGCATTTCACAGTTGCAACATTATAATAGGCTATGCTCGTACGTCATACGTTCCTTAGAATTCCGTAGTCCATGTCAAGCCTGGCTTGAGTTCCATGCCCCGAGAAACATGTGCTAAAACACATAAATATTTCAGAATTAAACATAGGCATGCAAACACGTGCCCTAGTACGATCACAACACCAAACCGTATCGTCAATCCATGACGATAACCAAATTATAAAAGTTCTCGGCTAAGCATGTATAATACCCCAAAAATATTGTCAATCCATGACAATTAACCTTTTAAAATAACCCGGGGCGAAGCATGCAAGACACCCAAAAAGAGCCAAGAAACAACAAAAGAGGCACCAACAAACTGGCCATCTCGATCGATCGAAATTTCATCTCGATCGATCAGAACCACCCTCCGATCGATCGGTCAAAATACCGATCGATCGATCCACTGTTCCAAAGCCACAAAAACATTCTGCCATGCTCGATCGATCGAAAATATTTTCGGATCGATCGAGTAGCCCTGTATACGCCAGAAACCTCCAAGAATGAGCTCCTTTCAACACCAAATCACCTACAACTCAAACCCACTTCAATTTACAACATACAAAACCTAACTCCCAACATAAACAACAATGATAGAACAAGGTCTACCCCTTGAACCCCAAGATACAACATCAAAACCAACCAATACTCAACAAAACTTTACAATAATGAAAGCTTACCACTTGAGCTTCAAGTTTTTAGCAACGAATCACAAAATGACCCCTTTTTCAAAGCCTTCACCTCCTCTCTTGTTTCAAAAACGAAAATAGCAGTTTATGGATGAGTGGAGGGGGTTTAGGGACCAAAAAGCTGATGTGAGGTGGATGGGATGTAAAGGGATGCAAGTGGCTCTATCTTATATCATAAGGAAATCCATTATATAAACTTAAACAAAAGCATGGTGTATAAAACACCCCAACATGATATTTTAAAAGCATTTACTAAAATGCATCAAAATCCCAATTAGAACCATGCTTTTCCGAAAATAATTATCAATTTCACCATTAAGCCATAATCACCCCTAATTTCCCAACATGCATAACATGCACCCCGAAATGCACCACAGGTCACCCATACCATGTGACTAAGCATTTTTACCAAGATGATTAATTCCAACACATATATTAATTATCACCGCAAGAATCATATAAACACAATTAATTCCTAATTGCCATAATAAAAAAAAACATTAAAGATTAATAACCCTCAGGGATTAATACCAATAATCCCAGGACATCACAATTATCCCCCACTAATAAAATTTCGTCCTCGAAATTTGCACCGGTGTACTCCACGTAACACCAGGACTACACAAACAAAACAAAGCCATAACCCCGATTCTGGACCACATTAGAATCGAATTAATAATTGCGAGAACACCAATCTCGCACCAAGCTCTAAATTAGGGCAAACGCCAAAATCAATACAAACCCAAAAGATAACAACATACCTCGATGTGAATCGTCCCAGAAGTCAGTCCACCACGACTGCAAATCAACCAAATCTTCCTTGGTCCTGACATAGATATCTTCTCGTGATATCTCCACCATTTGCCCACGACGCTTAACACGCATTGCTATGAAGAGGACTACTAGCATACGACAGTATACTCACAGAAAATCCGATTTTTGCTTCCCAGTCCATCTCCTCCAAAGGAAATAGTTGCACCACTAGCAATCCGGACCGGATTACCCACGGTCATTGATCTACACAAAACACATCACCACAGAAGTCTAAAACAAGGTGTTCCAAGAAATCATATCTTGGTCCTGACACACCATTAAGACTCCACAAAGTCTCAAGTTCCACAGAGGTCATGCAAGACAAACAATTGCATTCCCGCCATACGTGTCAATCCACGACATTAAACAAATCCGAATCCTGGCCATTCCTCGTTCATCCTGGGATTTAACAATCCTAAAAACAGGAAGGCTATCGAATTATCCAACAAGAACTACCATGGTCCTAAAACACGACAAGTCCTCACAAGGGAAGTCAAGCGGACCTCACGATTATTCCTCAGAATACATCGTGCCATCGAGATTACCAATCTCAAATTGCCACGATCTCCCACCGGAGATTCACCAAACCGAGCATACAAACTCGACGTTCAACAAGGAACAAAATAAAGTTGGCATTCGTATACACACACGGCATACATGCCCACGCACCAACACAAAATGCATACTCAATGCAATAGACTCGGGTATCTCCAAACATACCCAAAATTCCAAACCACTGCCAAACCTCGATTATTCTCACTACACAGAGAATAATGGTTGACAAACCAAAACCAAAGAGTGTGATTTCAACATCACCATCACACGAACCAAAACAACGAATCTCCCAAAAGATTCAACCGGCAGGTATATCAATACTGCCTTCCTCTCAAGGAAAATGTCATGAATGCATGACCCTCCAACCTCGAACCACCGTTCAGAAACTGGATATATTCATACCAAGATATATCCGGAACCCTGAAATACTCAATTGGTTCAAAATAGTGCATCAAAGCAATTATTACCAAATCGAAACTCGTATACGCCATGTATACTAATCAAAAGATACTCTGTACTAAGACCATAGTACTACACAATCTCGAGTATTCTCCAGAGACGTCTCCTCGAATGTCTCACCGGAAGTATGAAGCCATCACATAGCCCGACACTAGTAGGGCTTACCCCGGTTGATTCACGATCAACTCACAACCAATACCAGCTGTCTCCATGACAGTACAAACCAAATCTCTCCAGGAGATAGAATCAGTATAGCAGTGTTACCCCACTAGCTATACTCCACAATTCCAATTGTGACTCCCGTCGCATTTATTATGCAAGGATGCTCAATCAGAGCTAACAACGACTTGTTGACACTCACGTTGGCATTCCCAACAGAATTGAGCTGCCCCATAACAAGTCTCTCAAAACATTCGACGTATAAACGTCTCCGTGAGGTATTCCCTGCCTCAATCATGCCACATAGAGACTACAAGAGTCTACCAAAAGTCCTCATCGTCTCATGATACGATTCACTGAACTCGAATCCAACGAGTAGTATAATGACTATCACAAGCACACTAAAACATTGCAACCATACCTGGCTAGCGATCCGCTGGCCCCATAGGCTCATACCAACCTACCAAAGAGACACACGTCTAATCCCGGTATACCATACCGTACAAACCATTAGAGTTGTGGGTCATCACCCAACATATCTATAAAACACCAAGCACAATGGACATCCAGGTGTCCTTGCTTAACTACCAAGCAATCCTAATCCATTAGGACTTATTCCACATCTTCAGGGCGGGTGTAACCATGCCTACCCTACATCACAGCAACAAGCGAGTAGTTTCCTCAATGACTACTCTTACCACCAATCACTTGGCCCTAGCCAATCCAACGAGCATACCCAAGGGTATCATTGCTCGACAAATATTTACCTCCACAACATGATGCGGTATACACACCGGTACAATGCATCCAATGCTCCCTCGAGCAAACCTGCTCGTCAAAAAGGTCTCGTCAACTAGTGACCCAGACTCTACCATGTGCTCACCATCGGCACTCAAACCATACAACCAATACATAAACACGAATGTATTATTCACCAAAACGACGCCACGCGTCCACATAGACATCCCAAATAACATCGTCAAACACATGACGGTACCCGTCGATACACGACACTCATAATCTCATCGTCAAACACATGACGGTATAAAACAACACATAATATTCACAATAATGATAACAAAAGTAATATGCCATACCTCATCGCTATCAAGATAGCGGAATACCTGTATCCATCGTTCACCAGTGGTACACAATCAGCACCCCTCGCTCGTAGGTGGAGTAATCTAGTGTCAAGTACATAGCGGTATAACCCGTCGCTATAGAATCAACGGTATAATCCCCCGTGACAGAGTCAGCGTCATAAAACATCGCTATAGATATCTGGCGGCATGAACCGTCGCCATAGATGTAGTGGAATGACCCGTCGCTATGAATACCCAGCGGCATGAACCATCGCCAATAGAATAGCGGAATGAACCATCGCTATGAATATCCGGCGGCATGAACCATCGCCAATAGAATAGCGGAATTAGCCATCGCTATGAATGCCCGGCGGCATGAACCATCGCCAATAGAATAGCAGAATGAACCATCGCTATGAATATCCTGCGGCATAAACCATCGCCAATAGATGTAGCGGAATGATATCCCTCGCTATAATATGACAGCGGTCGTGTTCTTCGCTTCATATGAGCGACAAATATCTTCATCGCTACCTCGCTTCGACATACCAGCGGCAAATAATATCCCTCGCTACAATATGACAGCGGCCGTGTTCTTCGCTTCATATCAGCAGCAAATATTCTCTCATCGCTACGGTTTGACAGCGGCACCTTTACTCCTCGTTTTAATCATGACAGCGGAAATACCCCTCGCTTTACATGACAGCGGAAATACCCCTCGCTAAGATATGACAGCGGTCTTCGCTTCATATCAGCGGTAAGTATTCACATCGCTACGCCATGAAGCGACAAGTATTCACATCGCTACGCCATGCATGCAACCGTAATGCATAACCCGTATTCCAATAATTGTTTCGGCACGACAACGGCATCATCGCTTCGACGTGACAGCGGCATTTACCATCACTTCGACACGACAGCGACATCATCACTTCGACGTGCATGCAACCGTAATGCATAATCCGTATTCCAATAATCATCGCCATGAGTGTATTTTAATGCACCTCGCTCCAACATTTAGCGGCAAAGCATTAAAATCATCACTCCGATGTATATCTATGCAACCGTAATGCATAGTCCATGTCTCATATGGCCCTGCAACCACCATGGTTAGCAATAACATATTCCATTTATGAACGCTTATCATAAACGCACATAAGCAATATAGTTGTGCCACGCAACACTAACTACCATCATGCATAAGTATGTGCTTCTCATTCCCATTATCATTTTCCTAGGCCCTCAACAGCCCCAAAGAGCTAACCACTGCTCTGATACCACTAATGTAAGGACCCCCCGTGCCCTTAACCCGTTATTAGTGTATTAAGCTATACCATTAGTGCATATAATCATACTATCAGGGGGAAAAACATATGCAAGTGCAACACCATATGCTATCCAGAATATTTCTCGCATTTAATCCATATAATATTCAAATTCCCCAACCAAGATTATTCATATAACATGCACCCTCATAATACACTAACATGCTCTTAATTCATTTAGCAATTCCATGTTTAATTGCATGCAAACCATAATGAATAGAGAAGAGCCGTAGCCCATTTATACATTCCATATACACGTAAAATGTACTCACGTAAGAGCACCCAATGAACACGCGTGTAACTAATGTATAAAAACTCTACTAGATACCGTTACTGGTGCTTCGACCCTGGAAGCACCTCCCAAGCGCAACTCAATCTCAACTCTGGATCTATGTGCTTATCCAACCAGCTCTGGTACCTCGATCCTGGAAGTACCTCTAATCAACAGCCTGGGCTCAATTCCAAAGCTGCTGCTACACCTGTAACACCTGCCCCAACAGAGACAGCCCCCACACGGGGTGAGCATACCAATACCACCAATCCAATAATCATAACATTGCAATTCATAATTTACAGAATGTAAATGCCATAATTTAAATGATACTCCCTGGATGGTAACACCCTCATCCGGGATCCCCTGTATTGTCCCTGTTCTCAAAATAACCAAACCATTAAATTCCCAAAAGCCAGTTGATCATCTCATTGATCAATTAAAACCATTCCTGCTATACCAGTTCCATAACCAAATACGATTAAACCATCAAAATAGAATACTACAGAATCACATATATTTAGCAATTGACTCCATATTTCAATGTCATAGCTCGCTCCACAATGGCGGCATTTCGACCCCACGCACGCTCAACAATAGCGGCGTCATAACCGATGGTCACTCAACGGCGACAACATCCCTATCTTTGCTGGCTCAAAAGCGGCACCATATAATTCCCAACGAATGTCCATTTATCGCAATTACATATACCATGCATTTCACTATCCATTTATAGCAAGTACCGTATACAATGCATTTCAATATCCATTTATGGCAATTACCACATACCATGCATTTCAATATCCATTTATGGCAAGTACCGTATACCATGCATTTCAATGTCCATATAGTACTATTATCACATACCATGCATTTTACAGTTGCAACATTATAATAGGCTATGCTCGTACGTCATACGTTCCTTAGAATTCTGTAGTCCATGTCAAGCCTGGCTTGAGTTCCATGCCCCGAGAAACATGTGCTAAAACAAATAAATATTTCAGAATTAAACATAGGCATGCAAACACGTGCCCTAGTACGATCACAACACCAAACCGTATCGTCAATCCATGACGATAACCAAATTATAAAAGTTCTCGGCTAAGCATGTATAATACCCCAAAAATATTGTCAATCCATGACAATTAACCTTTTAAAATAACCCGGGGCGAAGCATACAAGACACCCAAAAAGAGCCAAGAAACAACAAAAGAGGCACCAACAAACTGGCCATCTCGATCGATCGAAATTTCATCTCGATCGATCGAGAACCACCCTCCGATCGATCGGTCAAAATACCGATCGATCGGTTCACTGTTCCAAAGCCACAAAAACATTCTGCCATGCTCGATCGATCGAAAATATTTTCGGATCGATCGAGCAGCCCTGTATACGCCAGAAACCTCCAAGAATGAGCTCCTTTCAACACCAAATCACCTACAACTCAAACCCACTTCAATTTACAACATAAAACCAACCAAAAACCATCCAAACACTACAAAACCTAACTCCCAACATAAACAACATTGATAGAACAAGGTCTACCCCTTGAACCCCAAGATACAACATCAAAACCAACCAATACTCAACAAAACTTTACAATAATGAAAGCTTACCACTTGAGCTTCAAGTTTTTAGCAAGGAATCACAAAATGACCCCTTTTTCAAAGCCTTCACCTCCTCTCTTGTTTCAAAAACGAAAATAGCAGCTTATGGATGAGTGGAGGGGGTTTAGGGACCAAAAAGCTGATGTGAGGTGGATGGGATGTAAAGGGATGCAAGTGGCTCTATCTTATATCATAAGGAAATCCATTATATAAACTTAAACAAAAGCATGGTGTATAAAACACCCCAACATGATATTTTAAAAGCGTTTACTAAAATGCATCAAAATCCCAATTAGAACCATGCTTTTCCGAAAATAATTATCAATTTCACCATTAAGCCATAATCACCCCTAATTTCCCAACATGCATAACATGCACCCCGAAATGCACCACAGGTCACCCATACCATGTGACTAAGCATTTTTACCAAGATGATTAATTCCAACACATTTATTAATTATCACCGCAAGAATCATATAAACACAATTAATTCCTAATTGCCACAAAAAAAAAACATTAAAGATTAATAACCCTCCGGGATTAATACCAATAATCCCAGGACATCACAATTATCCCCCACTAATAAAATTTCGTCCTCGAAATTTACACCGGTGTACTCCACGTAACAACAGGACTACACAAACAAAACAAAGTCATAACCCCGATTCTGGACCACATTAGAATCGAATTAACAATTGCGAGAACACCAATCTCGCACCAAGCTCTAAAATAGGGCAAACGCCAAAATCAATACAAACCCGAAAGATAACAACATACCTCGATGTGAATCGTCCCAGAAGTCAGTCCACCACGACTGCAAATCAACCAAATCTTCCTTGGTCCTGACATAGATATCTTCTCGTGATATCTCCACCATTTGCCCACGACGCTTAACACGCATTGCTATGAAGAGGACTACTAGCATACGACAGTATACTCACAGAAAACCCGGTTTTTGCTTCCCAGTCCATCTCCTCCAAAGGAAATAGTTGCACCACTAGCAATCCAGACCGGATTACCCACGGTCATTGATATACACAAAACACATCACCACAGAAGTCTAAAACTAGGTGTTCCAAGAAATCATATCTTGGTCCTGACACACCATTAAGACTCCACAAAGTCTCAAGTTCCACAGAGGTCATGCAAGACAAACAATTGCATTCCCGCCATACGTGTCAATCCACGACATTAAACAAATCCGAATCCTGGCCATTCCTCGTTCATCCTGGGATTTAACAATCCTAAAAACAGGAAGGCTATCGAATTATCCAACAAGAACTACCATGGTCCTAAAACACTGACAAGTCCTCACAAGGGAAGTCAAGCGGACCTCACGATTATTCCTCAGAATACATCGTGCCATCGAGATTACCAATCTCAAATTGCCACGATCTCCCACCGGAGATTCACCAAACCGAGCATACAAACTCGACGTTCAACAAGGAACAAAATAAAGTTGGCATTCGTATACACACACAGCATACATGCCCACGCACTAACACAAAATGCATACTCAATGCAATAGACTCGGGTATCTCCAAACATACCCAAAATTCCAAACCACTGCCAAACCTCGATTATTCTCACTACACAGAGAATAATGGTTGACAAACCAAAACCAAAGAGTGTGATTTCAACATCACCATCACACGAACCAAAACAACGAATCTCCCAAAAGATTCAACCGGCAGGTATATCAATACTGTCTTCCTCTCAAGGAAAATGTCATGAATCCATGACCCTCCAACCTCGAACCACCGTTCAGAAACTTGATATATTCATACCAAGATATATCCGGAACCCTGAAATACTCAATTGGTTCAAAATAGTGCATCAAAGCAATTATTACCAAATCAAAACTCGTATACGCCATGTATACTCATCAAAAGATACTCTGTACTAAGACCATAGTACTACACAATCTCGAGTATTCTCCGGAGACGTCTCCTCGAACGTCTCACCGGAAGTATGAAGCCATCACATAGCCCGACACTAGTAGGGCTTACCCCGGTTGATTCACGATCAACTCACAACCAATACCAGCTGTCTCCATGACAGTACAAACCAAATCTCTCCAGGAGATAAAATCAGTATAGCAGTGTTACCCCACTAGCTATACTCCACAATTCCAATTGTGACTCCCGTCGCATTTCCTATGCAAGGATGCTCAATCAGAGCTAACAACGACTTGTTGACACTCACGTTGGCATTCCCAACAGAATTGAGCTGCCCCATAACAAGTCTCTCAAAACATTCGACGTATAAACGTCTCCGTGAGGTATTCCCTGCCTCAATCATGCCACATAGAGACTACAAGAGTCTACCAAAAGTCCTCATCGTCTCATCATACGATTCACTGAACTCGAATCCAACGAGTAGTATAATGACTATCACAAGCACACTAAAACATTGCAACCATACCTGGCTAGCGATCCGCTGGCCCCATAGGCTCATACCAACCTACCAAAGAGACACACGTCTAATCCCGGTTTACCATACCGTACAAACCATTAGAGTTGTGGGTCATCACCCAACATATCTATAAAACACCAAGCACAATGGACATCCAGGTGTCCTTGCTTAACTACCAAGCAATCCTAATCCATTAGGACTTATTCCACATCTTCAGGGCGGGTGTAACCATGCCTACCCTACATCACAGCAACAAGCGAGTAGTTTCCTCAATGACTACTCTTACCACCAATCACTTGGCCCTAGCCAATCCAACGAGCATACCCAAGGGTATCATTGCTCGACAAATATTTACCTCCACAACATGATGCGGTATACACACCGGTACAATGCATCCAATGCTCCCTCGAGCAAACCTGCTCGGAAAAAAGGTCTCGTCAACTAGTGACCCAGACTCTACCATGTGCTCACCATCGGCACTCAAACCATACAACCAATACATAAACACGAATGTATTATTCACCAAAACGACGCCACGCGTCCACATAGACATCCCAAATAACATCGTCAAACACATGACAGTACCCGTCGATACACGCCACTCATAATCTCATCGTCAAACACATGACGGTATAAAACAACACATAATATTCACAATAATGATAACAAAAGTAATATGACATACCTCATCGCTATCAAGATAGCGGAATACCAATTAGAACCATGCTTTTCCGAAAATAATTATCAATTTCACCATTAAGCCATAATCACCCCTAATTTCCCAACATACATAACATGCACCCCGAAATGCACCACAGGTCACCCATACCATGTGACTAAGCATTTTTACCAAGATGATTAATTCCAACACATATATTAATTATCACCGCAAGAATCATATAAACACAATTAATTCCTAATTGCCATAATAAAAAAAAACATTAAAGATTAATAACCCTCCGGGATTAATACCAATAATCCCAGGACATCACACATTTGGATTTTGTAATCTCGGCAATACGTGGAGTAAGCCGTGCAAATTTCGAGGACAAAATTTTATTAGTGGGGATAATTGTGATGTCCGGGAATTACTAATGTTAATCACGGTGTAGTGATAATCCTTAATGGATTTTTAATTGTGGCAATTAGGAATTAATTGCGGTTTTGGGTCTCCCGAGGTTGTTGAATCGGGCATTTGGGATCGTTGGATCCAAAGGTTGAGATTGTATTTGTTGGGATATGCCCTAAGACATGTCATTGGATGATTGTTTTGACATACAATGTTTATGATTTTATGAATGACAATTCATTATTATATATTATTCGTTTAAGTGTGCAATGTGAATTAATATATATGTTAATGTCCTTAGAATAATATTGTATTATTCTTAAACATTGTCCCTAGTCAAGTATTATCATGAATCGGAATAATGATAATACATAGAGACTAGTATGTGTTGATTGATGAATTGTTCATTGATATGAGATATCAAATCAACACATGGGTACATGTTAGAGAACGATGTACTGGACAGACCCACCATGAGAATGCTACATGGATAGTTATATGAACGTCATAAGCAATTCTCATAGTGATAATAATGTATGTAATCCTTACGACTTGTGATCATCAGAGATCCCAACATAAGGAGTTATGTATCTTGATATTGTCAAACGTTACCCGTAACAGGGTAAACTATAAAGGCGACTATTGGATACACTATGAATTATGTAGAGGGATGTTGATTGATCGAGATAGGATTTGTCCCTCCTATATAACAGGAGAAGTGTTTGGCCCTTGATCAAGTCAGACTAAAATGCATGGCCATGCTCGAATGAGTCGATATGAGATATCGAGCTTATTCATTTATTCTAGTTCTACTTGGGGATCAAGAAATAGAGATTGAATATACGAGTATGACTATTCCATGACTCGTGTTCAATCTAAACACAAAGGACAAAGGGATTAAGTTACATGATTAATATTATCACGGTTCCTAGGTTATGTCGAGTCATTGACATTCTTGTAATTTGGGTAGTATTGATGTGTTGCTAGATACCGCTCATTGCTTGCGACATAAAATGAGATTTTATGTCACTGCCAACATTACAAGATCCTATCGGGTCGCACAAAAGATTAAATCGAGAAGGGAAATTAAATTCATTGGATGAATTAATTAATTAAGAGGAGTCTTAATTGAATGATTAAAAGAACTTAATTAAATCATGGGTTTGGGCCCATAAGACTTTGAGAAAGTCTTGAACTTAATTAAGCCCTTTTAATAACAATGATATAATTAATTGTTGGACAATTAAAAATTCATTCCAACCTAAAAGTTCTAAAAAGCACACGGCCGCACCACCTCTTCTTGCTCTCGGTTTTTCATAGCCGAAGAGAGACTAGGGTGATTTCGTGCCAATTTTCGATTGTGAATCGAGTGTACTTCTTGTTCCGATTTAAGAACGAGTATAGCAACTTGTTCTCAGACTATCCCTTCACCCGATTTGATCGTGTGGATACCGTTGAGGCAAAATTTGATAAGTTTTGCTAGTGACTCGTAGAAGGCGTTGGAAGTGGTGCTGCTTCGTGGAATCTGCTCAAACATGCTACAAGGGTGAGACTTTTGATCCTTTATCCGATATGATAACTTTGTATAGATCCGATGTCTAGTAATCCAAATTTTATTCCGCTGCGTTGTATGCTTGTTGGATTACTTACAGTGGTATCAGAGTCGTGTACAAGGCTCATATCGGATTTATGTGGTTAAATTGTTTTAATCATATTAGGATTATATTGCATGCTATAAAACTGTATATAATCGTATATGATATGATTAAATTAAGTTTGTGAAATTATCATGAAATTATATTTGATATAATTGATGTTTGATGTATACGATACACGAAGCGAATAATCGAATCAATTGCATGATGTTTCGGCCACCACCTAGTGCACTTGACCCACGGCTTAGCCACGTGAGGGCCAGGGGTTTCGGACTCCTTGGCTCGAGATGGCCTAGTCGTTGTGGCTCATGTTCGTGCATGGAGGTTTCGAGACGTGGATGAGTTTTGAACTCTTTGGCTCGATAATGGTTCACACATGCATGGATAAGTGGCTTCATCACGTGAGAGCTAGGGTGTTTCGAACCCTTGGCTCGAGATGGTTGAGCCACCACCGTGCATGGCCTGACCATGATTCGTGGCTCATGAATTCCGGCGTTTCGAACAAGTTGGCTCGATGGAAACACAAGATTGGGTCTTGACGGCGCATGTGGCTAGGTCAAGGACGGCCGCCGCACCCACATGGACTCAGACCAAGTCGTGGGCTAGGGTTTCGAACCCTAGGCCCATGATTGGTCCAACCGTGGTCCATGTTGGTTCGAACCATGGTGGTTCGTTGGTTTAATCGCTTAAGTTCGTGGCATGTGATGTCCCGAGCGTACGATAATTTCAAAATTTTATTTTACAGTTTTAATTAGAATTAAATTTTAAATTGTTTAGAATTTAATTAAATGTTGTAGCATGTTTTATGTGTTGTTTGAGCATGGTGCATGGTTATAGCCCTTTTGACCTATTAGATAGGATTTGTGAATGTTTGTAATTTATAATACGGCCTGCGTGTCGTGCCTTCTCTATTTTTCTCTAAATGTTATCCCTCCCCTATGTTCCCCTCGAATGTGAATCGATGAATTCTATATCTTGTAAATGTTATATAGTATAGTTTATTTGTTGATGGTGATCAATGAAGATGGAGCATCGTGTCGGGATGAGGAGGCCATTCACAAATTGGAGCCAAAGGAAGGTGCTTGTGAAGTTACCTTAGGTTGACTCTTAGGATTTTCTCATTGGCTTGAGAAAGTCGCTAGTAGGGGCTATAACCATGTCACGTTTAATTATGTATGTTGATGCATGATTTATCTTATGTTTTAGATTGATAATTGTATTACACATATATGTAGATATGTATATGCCTATATGTAGTGAACATATTTTAAATTATCAAACTAATCATGAGATCAATAAATCCCTCTAAAATATTAAGTTTTAGATGCCTTCCAAAATTATAAGTACTCGTCAAAACTTCGATTGTACATGTGTGGGTTTGCCAAAGCAAAGCACCGTGACAATCTTGGTAAGGCACGAAAGGATAATAGTGATATCCGTTATACTTTAAATTGGGTACGACTTAACTAGGTTATCTCAATAGGATTGGGAACCTAGAGGCATGGGTTGGATAATAATTCATTTGATGAATTGAACAAAGCGTTGTTCGTCCAACTATCCAAGAATTACATGTGATGAAATTGACAAAGTGTTGTCTACCTGAATAACCGAGTCTTGGGCGATTAGCCAAAGCTAACTCAAGATTAGGCAAAATATGGATCATGGCCCACTAAAGGTTTCGAGGGTTGATATTTTAAACAAAATAGTGGGAGTATCATTTAATATAAGTTAAATGATTAAATCATAAACTTATTTTGCATATTTATATTGTAGATATCCATGGCAACTAATAATACAACAAGCACATTATCACTGCGATCGGTCCTTGAGAAGGACAAATTAAATGGGACAAACTTCCTAGACTGGTATAGGAATCTGAGGATAGTCCTCAAGCAAGAAAAGAAGCAATATGTCCTAGAGGAACCCTTACCTGCTGAGGAACCTCCCCTGACGGCTACTAGAGCCGATAAAGATGCTTACAAGAAGCATCAAAGTGACGCACTTGATGTTGGGTGCCTTATGCTTGCCACCATGAACTCTGAGCTTCAGAAGCAACATGAGGAAATGGAGGCGTTCGATATGATCGAGCACCTTAAGAAACTGTGGGGTCTTCCCACCTTAACAGTGATTAAAAGACATAAGAAGAACTAATCATGCATTAAGGTAACATCTTAAGGTTTTGGTTGTTACACGAGCTAACAGGATTACAGGCCAAAATACAAAACTTCAAAAATAATTCATTACATTCTAAAAGAATGTCATTTAGATTTACACTACTCCTAGAGTAGATACTAATCATAACTTGAATCCTATACATTCCTGTGTCCCTCGTAGCTCACTGCCTCAACCCGACCCTTAGTCCTTCCGTCCAAAAGTGTACCTACAGGGACAACACATCATGAGCATATACAATCTTACTTAGCATCATAAAAACATCATAGCAAATGCATGAAATATTTGTTAAGTAAATATGCTGGATTTCTCATTAACTTCTTATTGTTGTCCGTGATTTATAATCATGCATATGTGGCGTCTTACCCCCGTGGCATCTTACCACAATATCATCGTATGGCCTCTTACCATATGGGGCATCTTACCCCGTGGCATCTTACCACAATACATCGCATGGCCTCTTACCATGTGGGGCATCTTACCCCGTGGCATCTTACCACAATTACATCGCATGGCCTCTTACCATGTGGGGCATCTTACCCCGTGGCATCTTACCACAATTACATCGTATAAATGTCATCACATAAGCATCGTATAAGCAATAAACATCGTATGAACTTCATCGTATAAACATCGTATAAACATCATCGTGTAAACATCGTATAAACATCGTCATTTCATCGTGAATACTCATGCAATAAGAGCATAGTCGTAGTATAAAGATGTGTGTTACCGTCCGATGCCCGTACGCCTCTTACGTACCTTTCAAAAGGAGGAGGAGTCAACAGACTTTATCTCCTTGATGGTGCCGGTACCTGGGATGGTTCTACAAGACCACATAATACCATATTAGATGCCTCAAAACCATCTCACATCATAAACTTAACAAAATAAAACATCATCATATTTTTCAACTTTTTGCTTCTCTCGATCGATCGGCCCAAGGTCTCGATCGATCGAGACACTGTGCACAAACAGTGCCTTAGCATTCTGTCTCGCTCGATCGATCGGAACATTTTACCGATCGATCGAGGAGCTTCACCGATCGATCAAGAAATCCTGCGATCGATCAGCACCAAAATTTTGAAAACATGCTTAGACCTTCTGTCTTGCTCGATCGATCGGGACCAAATCTCGATCGATCGAGAGCTCTGAAAAATCGGGATTTTCCCAGATTTTTGAGCACCTCTTTTCATACCATCTTTTCTACTTCATAACACATCTTTCATGCTGAAACAAACATGTGAAGAACTTCATAAAATATCCATGTAAGCTCTTAAATCAAAGGTTTAACAAAACCTAAGCTAACATGCATCATAACATCATCATAATCTTCATCCTCAACCAACTTTACAGAAAACAGAGTATGTTCTTCTTTGCCCAGATTTTCGAGCACATAGTTTCATAACTAGAAATCTACCATATAAAACATGTAATATGCTCGAGCAAACATGCTAATGGTTACATAATACTTTCATACAAGCACCCATACCAAGGTTTCACCCAAACCTAAACTTAGCATGCATTAAACAACCCACCAAACCCAAGCTCAAACACAAACCCAGAAAAACAGGATACCCACTTACCCCTCTCTTTTTGCTCCTCTTTTTGCAAGGATTAGAACACCTTCTTACCAAGATTTTTCCTTTCCTTACAGCTGCTAAGCTGGAACAAAAATGGGGGGAGAAAGAGAAGGAGAAGGGAATGACTTGGCTGCAAAAGTGATTGGAAGCATGGGCATGACCAAGTGGGGGGTATGGGCTTTGACAAGTGGGAAAAGGGGAGGTGGCCGAGTAGGGGGGGTGGTGTGGTTGGGGTGCCTTGAGGTGTTTAATTGTGTCCCGGTATATAGTACGATGTATTAAAATATCCTCACTCGATATTTTCTAACTTCATTTAATTAATACATCCCTTAAAACACCCAACATGTTCCCCACATCATATCATCATAACATAAATCGTGGCCCCCAATTTAAATACACCACAACCCTTAAACACATCATAATTTATCATCGTAGAACATAATCGTATCACATTTCGGGGGTATTACATTACTCCCCTACTTATAAGATTTCGTCCTCGAAATCCACATGCATCATCATATCGAAACTAAACATAAAAACATACCAGAGAATAGTTCCAGATAGTGCTGCACCATATGCCGTTCCATCTCCCACGTAGCCTCCTCGACACCCCGACGATCCCACTGAACTTTGACCATCGGTATAACTTTACTTCGTAGTCTGCGATCCTCTCGATCCAGAATTCTGATTGGTCGTTCAACGTAGGACACATCTGAGTCTAACTGTACTTCAGTAGGCTGTAAGACATGAGACGGGTCTGGCTCATACTTCCTTAACATAGAGACATGGAAAACATCGTGTATGCCAGATAAAGATGGCGGTAGAGCCAAACGATAAGCTAATGTACCGATACGCTGTAAAACTTCATATGGCCCAACATACCTCGGAGATAACTTTCCCCGCATCCCAAAACGAACCACACCCCTGAAGGGCGAGATCTTTAAGAAGACCCTGTCTCCTAACTGGAATTCTAGTGGTCGTCGCCGCTTATTGGCATAGGCCGCTTGCCTATCTTGTGCCGCTTTCATCTTTTGGCGTATCATCTTAATCTTACCTTCCATATCCTTGATTATATCCGGTCCTCCGACCGCTTTGCTAGTCAAGTCCTCCCAATACAGCGGTGATCTACATTGTCGTCCATACAGAGCTTCAAAAGGGGCCATTTGAATGCTCGCTTGATAACTGTTGTTATAGGAGAACTCTACCAGCGGCACTGAATCCTGCCATGGAGTGTCAAACTCCAGAATACATGCCCTCAACATGTCTTCGAGCGTCTGAATGGTGCGCTCCGTTTGGCCGTCTGTCTGAGGGTGATAGGCCGTACTCAGTCTCACCTCTGTGCCCAAAGCTGCCTGGAGACCCTCCCAGAAATGTGAAGTGAACCTCGGGTCTCTGTCAGACACTATCGAGACTGGAATACCATGCAATCTCACAACATCCCGTATATACATCTGGGCCATCTTTAAGTATGTATAAGACATACTGTAAGGGATGAAATGAGCCGTCTTCGTCAGCCTATCCACGATCACCCAGATCGCGTCAAATCCTGAGGCCGTCCTCGGCAAGTGGGTCACGAAGTCCATAGATATATGCGCCCACTTCCATTCAGGCACTTCTAAGCTCTTCAGTTCTCCACCAGGCCTCTGCCTCTCTGCCTTTACCTGCTGGCAGATCAAACATCTTTTAACAAAAATGATTACCTCACGCTTCATGCGTCTCCACCAGAATTGATCGCATAGATCTTTGTACATCTTCTTTCCCCCTGGGTGGATACTGAAACGACTACTGTGAGCCCGCTCCAATATTCCTCTACGCAGCCCTGGTGCATCTGGGACTACCCATCGGTTGCCCAGTCTCAAAGAATCATCCTCAGCCACTCTGAACTTGGATGGCTGACCTTGAAGTACCAATGATGTCCATCTTTGAACCTCACTATCTGACTTCTGGGCCTTCCTGATTGCCTCAAATATATCTGGCTCCGCCAATAAGGTCGACACTCGCACAGGCGACGTGTCTACATCGAAGTCATAGCCCAGATGGCAGTAAGAAGTCATCAAAGCTGACAAACACATGACGTCCTCTGCAGTACTCTTCACCTTCCGACTTAAGGCATATGCTATCAGGTTCGCTTTACCTGGATGGTACTCAATTTCACAATCATAGTCTTTGAGCAAATCCATCCACCTTCTTTGCCTCATATTCAACTCTGCCTGAGTGAATAAGAACTTCAGGCTCTTATGATCCGTATATATAGTGAAGGACGTGCCATACAAGTAATGCCTCCAGATTTTTAAGGCAAATATGATGGCCGCCAGTTCCAAATCATGCACTGGATACCTAGCCTCGTGTGGCTTCAGCTGCCTTGATGCATAAGCCACCACGTGCTTATCTTGCATCAACACACAGCCCAAACCCTGTAATGACGCATCCGTATACAAGGCGAATCTCTTATCTTCCGACGGAATCACCAGCACAGGCGCTGTAGTCAAACGATGCTTCAGCTCTTGGAAGCTTTCCTCACAAGCTTCAGACCAAAAGAAGGGGACTCCTTTCTGAGTCAGCTGTGTCAGGGGTTTGGCAATCTTTGAAAAACCTTCGACGAAACATCGGTAATAACCTGCCAAACCGAGAAAACTCCTTATCTCAGGTACAAAAGTGGGTGCAGCCCACTCCATCACAGCTTCAATCTTCCTTGGATCCACAGATATCCCGTGGCTAGATATGACATGGCCTAAGAATACCACGCTGTCCAACCAGAACTCGCACTTCCTAAGCTTTGCATACAACTGATGATCCCTAAGGATCTGAAGCACTGTCCTCAAGTGCCTTACATGCTCTTCTTCAGTCCGAGAGTAAATAAGTATGTCGTCAATGAAGACTATGACGAACTGATCCAAATATGGCTGGAACACCCTGTTCATCAAACTCATGAAGACAGCTGGGGCATTCGTCACCCCAAAAGGCATGACCAGGAATTCATAGTGCCCATATCTAGTCCTGAAAGCCGTCTTCTGAACATCATCTTCTCTTACTCGAATCTGATGGTACCCCTACCTCAGATCGATCTTACTGTAGAGCCTCGTACCCTGCAACTGATCGAACAAGTCATCGATCCTCGGAAGTGGATACTTGTTCTTTACTGTAGCTTTGTTCAACTGCCTATAGTCAATGCATAGACGCATCGATCCATCTTTCTTCTTAACAAATAAGACAGGCGCACCCCATGGCGATACGCTAGGGCGTATGTAGTTTTTGTCTAGGAGCTCTTGCAATTGAATCTTTAGCTCTCTTAGCTCCGCTGGTGCCATCCTATACGGGGCACGAGAAATTGCAGACGTCCCTGGTAGCAACTCAATCCCAAACTCGACCTCTCTCGTCGGTGGGAATCCGGGAATCTCCTCCGGAAAGACATCAGGAAACTCCGCCACTACGGGCACATCCTCAACCTTTAATTCCTTCCTCTTATCCGTCATATCAACAGCATAGATAAGATATCCTGCATGACCTCGTTCCAATAGCTGTGTCATCTTGACAGCAGATATTAACGGAATCTTCGGACGGGAACCATCCCCATAAAATGTCCACTGGACTCCCAATACAGATCTAAATCGGACAGTCCTCTGCCTGCAGTCTACCACTGCCTGATACTTGTTCAGAACATCGATGCCCACAATGCAATCGAAGTCTGTCATTCCCAGCACAATCAAATCTGATCTTAACTCATTATCCTCAAAATAAATGAGGCCATCGTAGACCATCTGATTCGTAGTCAAACTTCTTCCAGCGGGGGTCGAGACCATAAGAGGCATGGGCGACGGAGAAGTGCATATGTGGTGCCTTTCAACAAAATTCGTCGACACAAAAGAGTGTGACGCACCTGTGTCTATCAATATAAGAGCAGGGTGCGTAAATAAAAGACACGTACCCGCTATAACTTCCTCCGGGGCCGCTGTAGCCTGCTCCCTTGTCAAAGCATACACCTGCCCCTGAGGTGGCCCCGCGGGCTGACCTCCATACTGTCTTGGCACAAAAGGTGGCCGGTGTTGTGCCGTTCTGTCCGCAGGTCTCCCCGTAGAGCTCTGCTGTCTTCCCCGATTGGGACACCGCCGAGCAAAGTGGCCTCTGTCGCCACAGACATAACATCCTACGCAGTCCTTTGCCAAATGTGGTTGCCCGCAAAGAGTGCACTGAACTCTTCCAGATCTGTCTCCCTGAGACTGTCCTCTCCCAGATGGAGCATCATTCCTACCTTTCCCTTTCCATCGATTCTCGGGCCTCTTGCCACTGAATCTCGATGCTGAAGTGTTCCCCCTAGGCTTAAACTGATCACCCCTGGGCTTCAAATTGTCAGAAGTGGATCTCTGAGGGGGTGCCGGAGGTGGCACAGCATCAGGATATGCACCGACTCCCAGTTCAGCTAGCTCAGCTCGTGAGAGTGCATCATCAAAACAGGCAGGGCCATAAGTGATCACCCTGTCATACAGTTCAGGCCTTAAGCCCTTCATGAAGTTCCGCATCTTCGCTTGAGTGCTTGCAGCAATGTGTGGCACATATCGCAGTAAGGAACAGTAATGTAGAGCATAGTCAGATACAGGCATGGTACCTTGTCTTAAACTGGTAAACTCATCCTCCTTGGCCTGTCTTGCAGCGGCTGAGAAATAGCGGTTTAGAAACCGCGTTCGGAACATCTTCCAATTCACTTCCTGTCCCAGAGCATCTTGCTCAATCACTGTGGTTTTCCACCACATCAGTGCCTTCTTGGACAGCTGAAATTCTGCTAATCGGATCCAGGCCGTCTTTGCACAAGGCGCTGCCACAAATATCTGTTCGATCCTCTCTAACCATTCCTCCGCTTTCTCTCCTGATTCAGTTCCCTCGAACATCGGAGGTCGATACATCATAAACTGAGCCAAGCTCAATTCCCCAGGTAGCAACTGCTGTTCAGAGGGTTCCTCTCCCAAGGCTGGTGGTGGCAATGGATTCGTACGCCCAGCACTTGCATTTACACTAATGGCGTCACCCACTTCTATGTTTGCTGCCATGCTGCAACACAAGGGTTAATAACAACACCAAAAGCAATTCATAAAACTCATCGTTAGATAATTGAACATGTTAGTATAACATCTTCTTCCTTATTAATAACATACATATAAACATGTCCAAAAGTAAGCACATAGCTAACTTATTGCTAAGGCTACCCTTCACTCATTCCCGAGTTATCTAACCTGGCTCTGATACCACTAATGTGGGGTCTTCCCACCTTAACAGTGATTAAAAGACATAAGAAGGACTAATCATGCATTAAGGTAACATCTTAAGGTTTTGGTTGTTACACGAGCTAACAGGATTACAGGCCAAAATACAAAACTTCAAAAATAATTCATTACATTCTAAAAGAATGTCATTTAGATTTACACTACTCCTAGAGTAGATTACTAATCATAACTTGAATCCTATACATTCCTGTGTCCCTCATAGCTCACTGCCTCAACCCGACCCTTAGTCCTTCCGTCCAAAAGTGTACCTACAGGGACAACACATCATGAGCATATACAATCTTACTTAGCATCATAAAAACATCATAGCAAATGCATGAAATATTTGTTAAGTAAATATGCTGGATTTCTCATTAACTTCTTATTGTTGTCCGTGATTTATAATCATGCATATGGGGCGTCTTACCCCCGTGGCATCTTACCACAATATCATCGTATGGCCTCTTACCATATGGGGCATCTTACCCCGTGGCATCTTACCACAATACATCGCATGGCCTCTTACCATGTGGGGCATCTTACCCCATGGCATCTTACCACAATTACATCGCATGGCCTCTTACCATGTGGGGCATCTTACCCCGTGGCATCTTACCACAATTACATCGTATAAATGTCATCACATAAGCATCGTATAAGCAATAAACATCGTATGAACTTCATCGTATAAACATCGTATAAATATCATCGTGTAAACATCGTATAAACATCGTCATTTCATCGTGAATACTCATGCAATAAGAGCATAGTCGTAGTATAAAGATGTGTGTTACCGTCCGATGCCCGTACGCCTCTTACGTACCTTTTCAAAAGGAGGAGGAGTCAACAGACTTTATCTCCTTGATGGTGCCGGTACCTGGGATGGTTCTACAAGACCACATAATACCATATTAGATGCCTCAAAACCATCTCACATCATAAACTTAACAAAATAAAACATCATCATATTTTTCAACTTTCTGCTTCTCTCGATCGATCGGCCCAAGGTCTCGATCGATCGAGACACTGTGCACAAACAGTGCCTTAGCATTCTGTCTCGCTCGATCGATCGGAACATTTTACCGATCGATCGAGAAATCCTTCGATCGATCGGCACCAAAATTTTGAAAACATGCTTAGACCTTCTGTCTTGCTCGATCGATCGGGACCAAATCTCGATCGATCGAGAGCTCTGAAAAATCGGGATTTTCCCCAGATTTTTGAGCACCTCTTTTCATACCATCTTTTCTACTTCATAACACATCTTTCATGCTGAAACAAACATGTGAAGAACTTCATAAAATATCCATGTAAGCTCTTAAATCAAAGGTTTAACAAAACCTAAGCTAACATGCATCATAACATCATCATAATCTTCATCCTCAACCAACTTTACAGAAAATAGAGTATGTTCTTCTTTGCCCAGATTTTCGAGCACATAGTTTCATAACTAGAAATCTACCATATAAAACATGTAATATGCTCGAGCAAACATGCTAATGGTTACATAATACTTTCATACAAGCACCCATACCAAGGTTTCACCCAAACCTAAACTTAGCATGCATTAAAACAACCCACCAAACCCAAGCTCAAACACAAACCCAGAAAAACAGGGTACCACTTACCCCTCTCTTTTTGCTCCTCTTTTTGCAAGGATTAGAACACCTTCTTACCAAGCTTTTTCCTTGCCTTACAGCTGCTAAGCTGGAACAAAAATGGGGGGAGAAAGAGAAGGAGAAGGGAATGACTTGGCTGCAAAAGTGATTGGAAGCATGGGCATGACCAAGTGGGGGGTATGGGCTTTGACAAGTGGGAAAAGGGGAGGTGGCCGAGTAGGGGGGGGGGGTGGTGTGGTTGGGGTGCCTTGAGGTGTTTAATTGTGTCCCGGTATATAGTACGATGTATTAAGTATCCTCACTCGATATTTTCTAACTTCATTTAATTAATACATCCCTTAAAACACCCAACATGTTCCCCACATCATATCATCATAACATAAATCGTGGCCCCCAATTTAAATACACCACAACCCTTAAACACATCATAATTTATCATCGTAGAACATAACCGTATCACATTTCGGGGGTATTACAGAAACTGTACCAACAACAAGCAAGACAAGAGTGGTATGACGTCTCTAAAGCGTTGTTCCAATGTAGAATGGTAGAAGGAAGTCTAGTTGGAGCTCATGTACTCAAGATGATTGGGTATATTGAGAATCTGGAGAAGCTGGGTTTCCCTTGGACCAAGAGTTGGCCACTGACGTGATCTTGCAATCGTTGCCTGAAAGCTTCAGTCAATTTGTCTTGAATTACAATATGATTGAAAATGAAAAGACTCTACCACAGTTACTTGGCATGCTTAGAACGTTTGAAGCAAATAGCAAGAGGTCTAAGCCTACAAATGTTCTTATTGTGAATAAGAGCAAAGGAAAGACTAAAGCTAAGAGCTTTAAGAAGAACAAGAAGGTCTTTGTTAAATCTAAGCCAAAAGCTTCTGCACTTAAGCCAAAGGGAGGGATAGCAAAAGAAGGGAACTGTTTCCATTGCGGTAAGACCGGTCATTGGAAAAGGAACTGCAAAGTATATCTGGAGGATCTCAAGAAAGGAAGTGTGACTTCCACTTCAGGTATTTTTGTTATAGAAGTCAATTTATCTACTTCTTCATTATGGGTATTAGATACTGGATGTGGATCTCACATTTGTGTAAATGTGCAGGACCTCAAAAAGAGTAGATTGTTGGCGAAAGGCGAAGTTGATCTCCGAGTTGGAAATGGAGCAAGAGTTGCTGCATTAGCTGTAGGGGATTATCATTTATCTTTGCCTTCTGGTTTATCGTTGATTTTAAAAGACTGTTATTTTGTGCCTTCTATTACGAAAAACATTATTTCTATTTCTTGTTTGGACAAGTATGGATTTTCATTTATGATAAAGGACAACTGTTGTTCTATTTATTTAAATGATATGTTTTATGCTAGTGCACAAATGGTGAATGGTCTTTATTTATTAAATCTTGATATGCCTATCTACAACATAAATACTAAAAGGATTAAACATAATGATTGTAATCCGACTTATCTCTGGCATTGTCGCTTAGGCCACATAAATGAGAACCGCATATCTAAACTTCATAAGGATGGAGTATTAGATTCATTTGATTTTGAATCATATGAAACATGCGAATCTTGTTTAATGGGCAAGATGAATAAAGCCCCTTTCAAGGGACATGTTGAAAGGGCAAATGTTTTATTGGGACTAATACATAGTGATGTATATGGACCAATAATACACAAGCTAGAGGTGGTTTTCAGTACTTCGTTACATTTACTGATGACCTCAGTAGATATGGGTATGTGTACCTAATGAAGCACAAGCATGAAACATTTGAAAAGTTCAAAGATTTCAAGAATGAAGTACAAAACCAACTTGGCAAAAGTATCAAAATCCTTCGATCAGATCGAGGAGGTGAATACTTAAGCCAAGAGTTTCATGACTATCTAAAGGAGTGTGTGATAGTCCCACAACTCACTCCTCTGTATACTCCACAATGGAATGGTGTATCCGAGAGGAGAAATCGAACCTTGTTGGACATGGTTCGATCAATGATGAGTCATGCAGATCTTCCGATATCGTTTTGGGGACATGCTTTAGAAACAGCAATATTCATACTGAACCGTGTTCCATCTAAATCAGTGGAAAAGACACCATATGAGATACGGACTGGTGTATAAGGAAGCAGTACCCCCTTTCGTACCATCACAGAGGCCGGTTGTTGACAGTCTGAGGCCACGAGGAGACCAGTTTAAGCCTCGTGGGGATTCTTCATCTTCAAGATTTGGTGGGAAGAAATTCCAGAATCAGAAGCAGGGTAATCGAGGACCAGCGCAAGGAAATAGAACAGGGGGGAACAAGTGTGACAAGTGTGGAGGATTCCACTTGACACGTGACTGCCGAGGCTATTATGTTTGTGGCAGGGTAGGCCACCTGGCTCGGACTTGCCCCAATCGGGTAGGTCAGGCAGACTCAGGGCCGAATAGGCCGAGACTTGACGCTAGGACGGCACCACCGAGACAGCAGTTTGCACCTCGACCACAGGGAGGTCAGGCGGCAGGACCGCCGCAGGGTCAAGTATATGCACTGACACGGGAGCAGGCAGAGGCGGCCCCGGAGGAGGTGATTGCTGGTACATGCCACTTACTTACGTACCCTGCATTTATTTTAGTAGATACAGGTGCTTCTCATCATTTGTATCTTCTGCTTTTTTGGAGAGACACCACTTGTGTTCGTCTCCATTGCCCACGCCTCTTATTGTGGGGTCTTCCTACCTTAACAGTATTTTAGTAACATAATATGGACTAAACATGCATTAAGTAACATCTTAGGGTTCTGGTTGTTACGTGAGCTAACAGGATTACAGGCCAAAAAAATAAAACTTCAAAACTTATTAGTTACATTACCAAAATGAGCGCTAACATTTTAGATTTATACTACTCTTAGAGTAGATACTAATCAAAATCCTGAATCCTATTCCTTTTCGTGCTTCTTGTAGCTCACTGCCTCAACCCGACCCTTAGTTCTTCAGTCCAAAAGTGTACCCACAGGGACAACATATCATGAGCATATACATCCTTACTTAACATCATAAAAAAAACATAACAGTAAATGCATGAAATCTTAGTTAAGTAAACTTGTTGGTTCTTCGTTAACTTCCCTTTTTTGTTGTCCCTGATTCACATTCATGCATATGGGCATCTTACCCTATCGTATGGCATCTTACCATATCATAAACATCGTATGGCATCTTACCATATGGGCATCTTACCCTATCGTATGACATCTTACCATATGGGCATCTTACCCTATCGTATGGCATCTTACCATATCATAAACGTCGTATGGCATCTTACCATATGGGCATCTTACCCTATTGTATGGCATATTACCATATCATAAAAATCGTATCATTATATAAACATCATATAAGCATCATCATTTCATCGTAAATACTCATGCGATAAATGCATAGTCATAGTATAGAGGTGTGTTTTACCGTCCGATGCCCGTACGTCTCTTACGTACCTTTTCAAAAGGAGGAGGAGTCAACAGACTTTATCTCCTTGACTGTGCTGGTACCTGGGATGGTTCTACATAACCACATAATACAATATTAGATACCATTTCATGAATTATTGACAAAATTCTTCAAAATAATTCAATAAAAAAAAATTGTCAAGGTTCTGCCTCTCTCGATCGATCGGCACCCAAGTCTCGATCGATCGAGAAAGCATGATAAACAGTGCCCAACTTTCTGCCTCGCTCGATCGATCAAAATGTTTCTACCGATCGATCGAGGAGCTTCACCGATCGATTGGAATATTCCTTCGATCGATCGTCCCCTGAAATCAAACCATGCTTTAAATCTTCTACCTCGCTCGATCGGGACCAAAATCTCGATCGATCGAGCACTCTGAAAAATCGGGACTTCCCCAGATTTTCGAGTACCCATCTTCAAGGCAAGAAATCTACTTCATAACACATCAAACTCGCTCAAACAAACATGCTAGGAACTTCATAAAACTTCCATGTAGGCACGTAATTCAAAGGTTTTGGAAAACCTAAGCTAGCATGCATCATAACATCCTCATAAACTTAGATCTCATCCAATCTTTACAGAAAACAGGGCACTTATCCTCACCCAGATTTTTCGAGCACCTCTTATCATAATATCCACATAAAACATGTATCGTGCTCAAAGAAACATGCTATGAACTTCATAATACTTATACGCAAGCATTCAAATCAAAGTTCTAAACGAATCAACATTAACATGCATACAAATCGCCCAACAAAACCCAAACTTAATCATAAACCCAGAAAACAGAGTACCCATCCTTACCCCTCTTCTTGCTCCTCTTTTTGCAAGGATTTTTGGACACTTTTACCAAGCTTTTCCTTGCCTTAAGGCTGCTTATTCTGGGACGAAAATGGAGTTGAGGAGAGAAGGAGGAGAAGGGAGGTGGAAGAGATGGAATGATTAGATGATGGGAGTATTGGTTGGTGAGTAATGAGGCATGGGTTGCCAAGTGGGGAGAAGGAGGTGGCCGATAATATGGGGGTGGGTGGTGTTGTTGGGGTGCCATGTGGTATTTACTTGTGCCCCGGTATTTAGCACGATGTAATAAAATATCCTCACTCAATATTTTATAACTTTACTTAATTAATACATTCCTTAAAACACCCAACATGCTCCCTAAAACATATCATCATAACATAAATATAACCCCCAAATAAATGCACCAAATCCCTTCATATAAATCATAATCATGTAAGATAACACATAATTACATAACATTTCGGGGGTATTACAATATTCCCCTGGTTATAAGATTTCGTCCTCGAAATCCACATGCATCACTATATCAAAACTAAACATAAAAACATACCAGAGAATAGTTTCGGATAGTGCTGCACCATATGTCGTTCCGTCTCCCACGTAGCCTCCTCGACACCCCGACGATCCCACTGAACTTTGACCATCGGTATAACTTTGCTTCGTAGTCTGCGATCCTCGCGATCCAGAATTCTGATCGGTCGTTCTACGTAGGACACATCTGAGTCTAACTATACTTCAGTAGGCTGTAAGACATGAGACGGGTCTGGCTCATACTTCCGTAACATAGAAACATGAAAAACATCGTGTATGCCAGACAGGGATGTCGGTAGTGCCAAACGGTAGGCCAATGTACTGATACGCTGCAAAACTTCATATGGCCCAACATACCTCGGAGATAACTTTCCCCGCATACCAAACCGAACCACACCCCTGAAGGGCGAGATCTTTAAGAAGACCCTGTCTCCTAACTGGAATTCCAGCGGTCGTCGCCGCTTATTGGCATAGGCTGCTTGCCTATCCTGGGCCGCTTTCATCTTTTGGCGTATCAACTTTATCTTACCTTCCATATCCTTGATCATATCCAGTCCTCCGACTGCTTTGTTAGTCAAGTCCTCCCAATACAGCGGTGACCTACATCGTCGTCCATACAGAGCTTCAAAATGAGCCATTTGAATGCTCGCCTGATAACTGTTATTATAGGAGAACTCCACCAGTGCCAGTGAATCCTGCCACGGAGTATCAAACTCCAACACTGTGGGGTCCTCGTTACTTAATCCATTATGTATCATGTTAACATACATACGTGAGTCTGAATTAAGTAATAACATGCACTGATTAAGAGTATCTTACTAGTTAAGTTGTTACAGATGTACCAAACCACTAGTACAAAAACCAACCAACTTTGTTTTCTACATTTACATTACATGTAAAATTAACAACCTAAGCCAGTACAACTCCTATGCAGTGGTTCACCTCGCAGCGGAATAAGACTCACGATTCCCACGTCTATGCAATCCTACAGAAACATTCACAAAACGTGAGTATAGATAAACAACTATCTCAGTGCAATATCAAAACACAATATCAATAACGATGATAAAGCACAATAAATCATCTAATGTGAATGTTCTGTATCATGCATCCACCAATGCACCATGTCATGACATGTCTCAACAAGTACCCTATTATCATGAGACTACAATGATATGCCTATTCAGCTCAATATGTCAGTGGAACCACCTCACATCTTCATATTAGCAGCACATATCATAGTACCGTCCTCAAATGATAATAACCAGAGCATATACCCAAAAACCGGCCTATATCTCTATATAGCATAACCGAGCAGATACCCAAACCAGACGTATATCTCTCTGTCACATAATCGAGCATATACCCAAACCAGGCGTATATCTCTATGTAACATAACCAAGCATATACCCAATACCAGGCGTATATCTCACATACATATGATATCCATGAACGTACAGGCATATGATACTACCAATCATATGATACTAACATAACACAATTCATATGATATCAATCTTATAACATCATCACACAATATCTATACTCCGTACGTCAACACGTACCTGTACTGCGACACAAACGAGATAAATTAGGCGTCACTGGCTAAGTGCCTCGTTGTCCTGTCCCCTGAGATGATGCTACAACAATGCCAACAATATATCATGTTATCATAGGCATTAAAATCAAATTCTACAAAAATATAAAATTTTTCAACATTCTGGCACTGGCGATCGATCGCTATTTCTCACCGATCGATCGCCATACTGTTCTGTCCCCTCGCGATCGATCGCCAAAGTGTTCTGTTGCTCGCGATCGATCCCCACATTTTCACCGATCGATCGCTACATGTATAAACCGCCTTATATTTTACCCTGTCTCGGCGATCGATCGCCACAAAGCTCGCGATCGATCGCCGATGTCCAGAAAGTTTAGAACATGGCGATTTTGAGCTTATCTTCCTAGCTCTTCTCCTACAACTCGAAATTGAACATGTAAATAAGTTTCATGCAATCTCTACTACCATAACAACATGTTTCCACCATCTTAGAATCAAATTCATGGCATAGAAACATGTTATGATCCTAAGCTTGCATAAGTTGGATTTGATTTCACATACTTCATACACCACTACACAAATCAATCTTAAAAGCATATATTCCTTACCAAGATTGTACAATTTCACTTCACCCAACTTCTTAGCTCAAGTCACAAGTGAAAAACCAAGCTTCAATCAAGAAAATCTCCAAGGGTTGGAGAGAAGCTTGTGTAGTGTTTTAGTAGGTGTAAAATGAGAAACTATGTGATTTTCTTCCAAAAGCACCTTGATATAAGGTCATTAGCTCCCTAAATCACTTGGTATCATATCATTTGAAGTGCATGACATATTAAGGAACATGTACATGAAATGAAAGTCAAATGCAAATACAACTCCAATTCACATGACATTCACATGCATAATCAAATGCCTCCTAGTTCATGATTTGATATGTTATTGAATCATTGTACACCATGTTTCATTCCTTGCCCTTGCCATATATCATTTCCTACATGTATTATTTCATTCTTGGTTCCACCCGAACCCTCAATATCATACCGCCAATTGATATAATTACACCATAATCATATCACACGTGTATACAACAAATCGAGGCATTACAATTCTCCCCTACTCAATGAATTTCGTCCTCGAAATTGTCTATACAAACATCATAATACATGCCTCATCTAAGCACATATATGATATATGGAACATAAGAAACATGAATAAATCACATATCAACATACCAGAAAACAAATCCGGATACCGTTGCATCATATGCTACTCCGTCTCCCACGTTGCCTCTTCGACACCCCGTCTGTCTCACTGTACTTTAACCATAGGAATCACTTTATTACGCAACCTGCGTTCAGCTCGATCCAAAATCATAACCAGTCTTTCCTCATACGACACATCTGTATCCAACTGTACATCAGGTATCTGTAATACATGACTCGGATCTGGTTCATACTTCCTCAACAGTGAAATATGAAAGACATCATGAATACTACTCAAGGCTGGTGGTAGTGCTAAGTGATATGCCAACGTACCAATACGTTGCAATACCTCATACGGACCAACATACCGTGGAGACAATTTTCCACGCTTCCCAAACCGTACTACACCTTTAAAAGGTGAGATTTTTAAGAACACACGGTTACCAACTTGAAATTCAAGTGGTCTACATCGCTTATTGGCATAAGCAGCCTGTCGATCTTGAGCAACTTTCAGTTTCAATCGAATTATCTTTACTTTCTCTTCCATTTCATGAATCATATCCGGTCCATGTAAAGTAGACTGATCTACATCATCCCAATACAATGGAGATCTACATCGTCGCTCATACAAAGCCTCAAATGGTGCCATCTGTATACTAGACTGATAACTGTTGTTATATGAAAATTCCACTAATGGCAACGACTCTTGCCAAGAGGTAGCAAACTCTAATACACAGGCACGCAACATATCCTCAAGCGTCTGTATCGTACGCTCTGTTTGTCCGTCTGTCTGAGGATGATATTACGCAACCGCACTTTAGTTCCCAACGCTGTCTGTAACCCTTCCCAAAAATGAGAAGTAAATCTTGGATCCCTATCCGATACAATGGAAACTGGTATACCATGTAGTCTCACTACATGTTGAATGTACAACTGTGCCATTCTCAGATATGTAAATGTCATACAATATGGCACGAAATGAGATACTTTGGTGAGTCGGTCAACGATCACCCAAATAGCATCGCAACCAGAAGACGTCCGTGGCAAATGAGTCACAAAATCCATTGTGATATGTTCCCATTTCCACTGAGGAATTTCCATAAGTGAAAGGGCATCATCAGCCAGCTCAGCCCGTGAAAGGGCATCATCAAAGCACGCAGGGCCATAAGTGACGACCCTGTCATACAGTTCAGGCCTCAAGCCTTTCATGAAATGCCTCATCTTTGCTTGGGTATTTGCAGCAACATGTGGTACATACCGGAGTAAGGAACAGTAATGAAGAGCGTAGTCCGATACTGGCATGGTACCTTGCTTTAAGTTGGTAAACTCATCCTCCTTAGCCTGTCGTGCAGCAGCTGAAAAATAGCGGGTCAGAAACCGGGTTCTGAACAGCTTCCAATTTATTTCCTGTCCCTGGGCCTCTTGCTCTACCACTGTGGTCTTCCACCACATCAATGCCTTCTTAGCCAGTTGGAACTCCGCTAATCTGATCCATGCTGACTTCGTACACGGAGCTGCCACAAAAATCTGTTCCATCCTCTCTAGCCACTCTTCAGCCAATTCCCCTGTTTCAGTTCCCTCGAACATCGGGGGTCGGTATGCCAAAAACTGAGCCAAGCTCAACTCCCCAGGTAATAACTGCTGCTCAGAGGGTTCCTCGCCTAAGGCTGGCAGTGGTAGGGGATTTGTACGCCCAGCACTTGCATTGACGCTAATAGCATCACCTACTTCCACATTTGCTGCCATACTGCAACACAAGGGTAAACAACGATACCCAAAAGCAGTTCATATAATACATCGTTAGAGAAACAAAACATGTTAGTATAACATCATAAACTTCATATGCAACATACATATAAAACATGTTTAAAAGTAAGCACCTAGCTAACTTATTGCTAAGACTACCCTTCTGTAATATCCCCGAAATGATTAATTGCAATTTGGTGCATTAATTGTGTTTATATGATTAATTATGTGGTAATTAATTATGTGTTGGAATTATTATGTTGAAATGCTTAGTCACGTGATAGAGTGACCCGGGATAGCATTTCAGGGTGCATGTTGGGCATGTTGGGAATTATGGTTGGAAGCATGATTTATTTGCCTTGGTTAGCAATTAATTTGAAATCATGTGTTTAATTGATATTTTGGTGCATTTGGGTTAATGCTTTGGAAAATATCATGTTGGGGTGTTTTATACACCATGGGTTGTGGATTGCATTTTTAATTAAACCCAATCCTCTTTTATAACCTTATAACCCCACACCTTTACCAATTCATTCACTTTACCAAAATCAAATCCACAAACCCTTCTTCCTTCATTTTCGAGCTTGAGCTTTGGGGAGAAGAGAAGTCCTTGCAAAATCTTGTTTTGTGGAGTTTATTGGGTGATTTGAGATCCCCAAGAGGTATGGATACCTCATGGTTTTTTTTGTAAGGTTTTGTTTAAGTTTGGTATGATTTTGAAGGGTTTTGAAATGGGTTTGTGTTGGGTTGTTGTGGGTTTGGTTATATGTTGGATTCATACTTGTTTGAAGTATATTTTGGTGGTTTATGTTGTATTAAATGTTGTTGGTTTGTTGGGTTAAGTGTTGGTATGGATTGGAAGGTTTTTGGGAGCAAAAATGGTGAAAATCGCATGTCTGTGCGAGGCGATCGATCGCCTGAAAAGAGGCGACCGATCGCCAAGAGGCAGTAGAATTTTTGCGGGTTAGGCGATCGATCGCCTAAAATGAGGCGACCGATCGCCAAGAGGCAGTAGCCAAATCAAAGGATAGGCGATCGATCGCCATGTTTGGGGCGACCGATCGCCGCAGTGAAAATTTTGAGGCGACCGATCGCCTGGGTGAAGCGATCGATCGCCGCCAGTGGATTTTTGAGAAATGCTTTCTTTTGTCAAATTTTTTTGGTATTTGGCTATTATTTGGCTTCTAATATGGGGTTGTGTGATTGTGTAGAACCATCCCAGGTAGCAACGCAACCGAGGAATTGAAGCCATATCAAATCCACTTTTGGAAAGGTACGTAGTGGACGTACGGGCACCCAACGGTACATGTATCTTATATACTCATTGTTTATGCATTGTGGATGCGAGTATATATGTGGTATTGCATTGTGGATGCAAATACATGTTATGCATGATGTTTATAGATGCATATGATTATTGGTGCACATCCCATGAGTCGTGGTCATCCCTTGATGATTTTAATGATTGCCGCTATTTGTTTTGGTTCCGCTAAATGTGAAGCGAGGGGTGGGAGCGCCGCATGTCACATTTGAGCATGGTTATCATATAGGGCGAGGAAATGGTATTTTCCGCTCAATGAGAGGCGAGGGGTGGGAGTCCCGCATGTCCATTGAAGCGAGGTTATCCTATGCCGCCTATATGTAAATAAGCGAGGGGCATTAAAATACATTGTGATGGACAGACTAGGGATTGGTGATCAGTATTTGGTATTGATGAGATGGTATATTTCATGACATGTTTTGACCATTAAAAATAATCTGTTGATTATACTCATGAGTTATGGTACAGGGACAACTAAACGGGAAGCGTTTGAAATGCATGGGGAAAACAGGAAGTGTTTTATTATGATTATGCATTTACGCTTTATCTTCATATTGTGTTGAATATGAATGATTATTATTGCTCATGTTTGGGGGTTGTCCTTGTAGGTACACGTTTGGCATGATAGGAGGGCTAGACGGGTTGAGACAGTGAGCTTGAAGAGCATCTTTGGTAGATGAAGGACAGGATTATTTTGCCTAGTGTCTACTCTAGAAGTAGTGTAAAACTAGTTGATAGCACATTCATTGATTTGGAATGTAATTAATCCATTTGGTAGTCCTTACTTTTGGTATGTAATGCTTAAGCTCATAGACTCAACACGTTCTTTTACACTCTGATCTTTTATATTAGCTCTATTATGCCTTGTTTCCGCACTTAAGGATTAGGGTCCTTACATTAGTGGTATCAGAGCAGTGGTTAGAGAACCCGGGAACGAGTGAAGGGTAGCCTTAGCATGATTGGCTAGGTGCTTACATGTGAAGCATGTTTATGCATGTGGTGCATATTAATGTATATCCTGTTATACTAACGTGCTTATTCTCATTCCTGTTATCTAACGGTATATATATATTGCTTTGGACTTGTTGTTAACATTTGTGTTACAGCATGGCTGCTAATGAGGAGGTTGGAGATGTTGGTAGTGTGAACGCAAGTATTGGACAGGTGAACCCTCTACCTCCACCGGCCGTAGGCATGGAACCCGTAGCTCAGTTATTACTACCGGGTGAGATCAGTCTGACGCAATTTCTGTCTTACCATCCGCCCCGGTTTGAGGGAACAGAGTCCGGAGAAGAGGCTGAAGAGTGGCTGGAAAGACTTGAACAGATCTTTGTATCGGCCCCTTGTGCTGTTACAGCTTGGCTGAGGCTGGCGGAGTTTCAGTTAGCAAAGAAACCTCTCATGTGGTGGAGGAGCACGGTGATGGAGCTAAGAGCACTAGGTGCTGTGATTGATTGGACACTCTTCAGGACTAGGTTTCTGAACCGGTATTTCTCCGCAGCGACGAGACAGACGAAGGAGGACGAATTTACAAGTTTGAAGCAGGGGAACATGACAGTGGCAGACTATGCCACACGGTACTCTTCGTTGCTGAGGTACGTTCCCCACATTGCCACCACCAGTATCGCAACAGAGGCAAACTAGTGACAGCTTGAGGCCCCGGGGTGAGTCATTTAAACCCCGTGGTGCCTCTTCATCTTCGCGATTTGGTGGAAAGAAATTCTTTGGACAGAAGCAGGAGGGCAAGAAGGGCAATTGGTCCGCCAACCGAGGATCCACGCAAGGAAATAGGCCGGGAGAGCCTAGATGCGACAATTGTGGAGGCCCACATTCTTCAAACAAGTGTCCTGCCTGTTATATCTGTGGCAAGATGGGCCACATCGCTCAGTATTGCTCCACCCGGGGAGGACAGTCAGAGTTTCAGGGCAACTGGCCGAGGTTTGATGATAGGACAGTGCAGCAGAGGCAACAGTTTGGGCCTCGACCATCGGGAGGTCAGACAGTAGGACCGCCCCAGGGACAGGTGTATGCACTGACCAGGGAGCAGGCACAGGCAGCCCCAGAGGAAGTGATTGCCGGTACGTGTCATTTATTTACGTACCCTGCTTTTATTTTGATCGATACAGGTGCCTCCCACTCTTTTGTATCGGTGGGTTTTGTGGAAAGACACCATATGCGCACATCTTCTTCACCCACGCCTCTTTTGGTCTCGACACCCACTGGAATAAATGTCGTTGCTGATCAGTTTGTGGCAGACTGCCTTATTTATTTTGAGGGCAACGAATTGAGATCGGACTTGATTGTGCTGGGTATGTCAGACTTCGACTTCATCTTGGGTATTGATGTTCTGAACAGATATCAGGCAGTGGTAGATTGCCGGCAGAGGACATTGAAGTTCAGACCTGAGTTGGGCAGTCAGTGGACTTTCTATGGCAACGGTTCTCGTGCGAAGATTCCGTTGATTTCAGCGATCAAGATGACTCAGTTGTTGGAACGTGGTCACACGGGTTATCTCATCTATGCCGTGGATACGTCTGGGAAAAATAAAGAACTAAGAGTTGAGGATGTGCCAGTAGTGGCAGAGTTTGCTGATGTATTCCCAGAAGAGATTCCAGGATTTCCACCGGCTAGGGAAGTTGAGTTTGGGATCGAGCTGTTGCCAGGGACATCCGCTATCTCTCGTGCACCTTATAGGATGGCACCGGCTGAGTTGAGAGAGTTGAAAGAGCAGTTGCAGGATCTCCTTGACAAGGGATATATACGCCCGAGCGTGTCGCCATGGGGCGCACCGGTTCTCTTTGTGAAGAAGAAGGACGGTTCGATGCGCTTGTGCATCGATTACCGGCAACTGAATAAGGCTACAGTGAAGAACAAGTATCCTCTAAGGATCGACGATCTGTTTGATCAGTTGCAAGGTACCAGGGTGTATAGCAAGATTGATTTGAGATCCGGGTATCATCAGATTCGAGTCAGAGAGGAAGATGTGCAGAAGACAGCATTCCGGACCCGATATGGACATTATGAGTTCCTAGTAATGCCGTTCGGCGTGACGAATGCTCCAGCAGTCTTTATGAGTCTGATGAACAGAGTGTTTCAGTCGTATCTTGATCAGTTCGTCATTGTGTTTATTGACGACATTCTTATCTACTCCCGGAGTGAGGAAGAGCATGTGAAACACTTGAGGACAGTGCTTCAGATTCTCAGAGAGCATCAGTTGTATGCTAAGCTCAGTAAGTGTGAATTTTGGCTGAGCAGTGTAGTGTTTCTGGGGCATGTCATATCGAGCAGTGGGATATCTGTAGATCCCAAGAAGATTGAGGCTGTGATGGAGTGGGCTGCCCCCACTTCTGTGCCTGAGATACGGAGTTTTCTGGGTTTGGCCGGCTATTATCGACGCTTTGTCGAGGGCTTTTCGAAGATTGCCAAGCCGTTGACTCAGAAGGGTGTACCTTTCTTTTGGTCAGAAGCTTGTGAGGAGAGCTTCCAGGAGTTAAAGCACCGGTTGACGACGGCGCCAGTGTTAGTGATCCCTACGGAGAACTCCGGATTTGTTTTGTATACTGACGCATCACTTCAGGGCCTTGGGTGTGTTCTGATGCAAGATAAGCATGTGGTAGCTTATGCATCGAGGCAGTTGAAGCCGCATGAGACCAGATATCCAGTTCATGACTTGGAATTGGCGGCTATCATCTTCGCCCTGAAGATTTGGAGGCATTATTTGTATGGTACGTCGTTTACCATATACACGGATCACAAGAGCCTCAAGTTTTTATTCACTCAGGCAGAGCTGAACATGAGGCAGAGGAGATGGATGGACCTACTCAAGGACTATGACTGTGAGATAGAGTACCATCCGGGGAAAGCCAATTTGACAGCAGACGCTTTGAGCGGGAAAGTGAGGAGTTCTGCTGAGGATGTCATCCATTTGTCTGCTATGATGACCTCCTATTGCCATCTGGGCTATGACTTTGACATTGATGCATCACCTGTGTATGTATCGACCCTTTTAGCTGAGCTAGATATCTATGAGAACATCAGGAGAGCTCAGAGATCAGATGATGAGGTTCAGAGGTGGTTATCTTTAGTACATCTTGGTCAGCCAACGAAATTCAGAGTGGCCGATGACGGATCTTTGAGATTGGGTGACCGTTGGGTGGTTCCGAGTACGCCGGAGCTGCGTAAAGGGATCTTGGAGTTAGCTCATAGTAGCAGACTTAGCATCCACCCAGGCGGGAAAAAGATGTATAAAGATCTACGTGGTCAGTTTTGGTGGAAAAGGATGAAATCTGATGTCGTCGCTTTTATGAAGAGGTGTTTGATCTGCCAGCAGGTTAAGGCAGAGAGACAGAGACCTGGCGGCGAATTAAGAAGCTGGAGATACCGAAGTGGAAGTGGGAACACATTTCTATGGACTTCGTGACTCACTTACCGAGGAGCACTTCAGGATTTGATGCTATTTGGGTGATTGTGGATCGATTGACCAAGGTAGCTCATTTTATCCCATATAGCATGACTTTCACCTTTTTGAGGATGGCGCAGTTGTATATTAGAGATGTGGTGAGATTGCATGGGATCCCCGTTTCCATAGTGTCAGATCGAGATCCACGATTCACATCTCATTTCTGGAAAGGCCTTCAGTCAGCCTTGGGAACTGAAGTCAGATTGAGCACTGCTTATCATCCTCAGACGGATGGCCAGACCGAGCGCACTAGACGCTCGAGGACATGTTAAGAGCTTGTGTTTTGGAGTTCGATGCCTCTTGGCAGGATTCAGTGCCTTTGGTAGAGTTTTCTTATAACAATAGCTACCAGGCGAGTATTCAGATGGCTCCGTTTGAAGCTCTTTATGGCAGATGGTGTAGATCACCCTTGTGTTGGGATGATTTGGACCGCAAATCGGTCGGAGGACCGGAGTTGATTCGAGAGATGGAAGAGAAGATAAAGACGATAAGGCAGAAAATGAAAGCGGCCCAGGACAGACAGGCAGCTTATGCGAACAAACGGCGGAGACCGTTGGAATTTCAGTTGGGAGATAAGGTCTTTTTGACGATCTCGCCTTTCAGAGGCGTTGTGCGATTTGGGATGCGCGGGAAACTTTCTCCGAGGTATGTTGGACCGTACGAGATTTTGCAGCGCATTGGCACCTTAGCTTACCGACTGGCTTTGCCACCTTCTTTATCTGGTATACATGATGTGTTTCATGTATCGATGCTGCGGAGGTATGAGCCGGATCCATCTCACGTGTTACAGCTTTCCGAAGTTCAGTTAGAGTCCGATGTGTCTTATGTGGAACGGCCTGTCAGAATTCTGGATCGAGCAGACCGTAGACTTCGGAACAAAGTGATACCTATGATCAAGGTTCAGTGGGATCGCAGGGGTGTCGAGGAGGCTACGTGGGAGACGGAGCGGCATATGGTGCAGCACTACCCGGAACTATTCTCTGGTATGTGTTTATGTTTAGTTTCCTTTTGGGGTAAGTGCATGTGATTTCGAGGACGAAATCTTATAAGTAGGGGAGTATTGTAATATCCCCGAAATGATTAATTGCAATTTGGTGCATTAATTGTGTTTATATGATTAATTATGTGGTAATTAATTATGTGTTGGAATTATTATGTTGAAATGCTTAGTCACGTGATAGAGTGACCCGGGATAGCATTGCAGGGTGCATGTTGGGCATGTTGGGAATTATGGTTGGAAGCATGATTTATTTGCCTTGGTTAGCAATTAATTTGAAATCATGTGTTTAATTGATATTTTGGTGCATTTGGGTTAATGCTTTGGAAAATATCATGTTGGGGTGTTTTATACACCATGGGTTGTGGATTGCATTTTTAATTAAACCCAATCCTCTTTTATACCCTTATAACCCCACACCTTTACCAATTCATTCACTTTACCAAAATCAAATCCACAAACCCTTCTTCCTTCATTTTCGAGCTTGAGCTTTGGGGAGAAGAGAAGTCCTTGCAAAATCTTGTTTTGTGGAGTTTATTGGGTGATTTGAGATCCCCAAGAGGTATGGATACCTCATGGTTATTTTTGTAAGGTTTTGTTTAAGTTTGGTATGATTTTGAAGGGTTTTGAAATGGGTTTGTGTTGGGTTGTTGTGGGTTTGGTTATATGTTGGATTCATACTTGTTTGAAGTATATTTTGGTGGTTTATGTTGTATTAAATGTTGTTGGTTTGTTGGGTTAAGTGTTGGTATGGATTGGAAGGTTTTTGGGAGCAAAAATGGTGAAAATCGCATGTCTGTGCGAGGCGATCGATCGCCTGAAAAGAGGCGACCGATCGCCAAGAGGCAGTAGACTTTTTGCGGGTTAGGCGATCGATCGCCTAAAATGAGGCGACCGATCGCCGAGAGGCAGTAGCCAAATCGAAGGATAGGCGATCGATCGCCATGTTTGGGGCGACCGATCGCCGCAGTGAAAATTTTGAGGCGACCGATCGCCTGGGTGAAGCGATCGATCGCCGCCAGTGGATTTTTGAGAAATGCTTTCTTTTGTCAAATTTTTTTGGTATTTGGCTATTATTTGGCTTCTAATATGGGGTTGTGTGATTGTATAGAACCATCCCAGGTAGCAACGCAACCGAGGAATTGAAGCCATATCAAATCCACTTTTGGAAAGGTACGTAGTGGACGTACGGGCACCCAACGGTACATGTATCTTATATACTCATTGTTTATGCATTGTGGATGCGAGTATATATGTGGTATTGCATTGTGGATGCAAATACATGTTATGCATGATGTTTATAGATGCATATGATTATTGGTGCACATCCCATGAGTCGTGGTCATCCCTTGATGATTTTAATGCTTGCCGCTATTTGTTTTGGTTCCGCTAAATGTGAAGCGAGGGGAGGGAGCGCCGCATGTCACATTTGAGCGTGGTTATCATATAGGGCGAGGAAAGGGTATTTGCCGCTCAATGAGAGGCGAGGGGTGGGAGTCCCGCTTGTCCATTGAAGCGAGGTTATCCTATGCCGCCTATATGTAAATAAGCGAGGGGCATTAAAATACATTGTGATGGACAGACTAGGGATTGGTGATCAGTATTTGGTATTGATGAGCTGGTATATGTCATGACATGTTTTGACCATTAAAAATAATCTGTTGATTATACTCATGAGTTATGGTACAGGGACAACTAAACGGGAAGCGTTTGAAATGCATGGGGAAAACAGGAAGTGTTTTATTATGATTATGCATTTACGCTTTATCTTCATATTGTGTTGAATATGAATGATTATTATTGCTCATGTTTGGGGGTTGTCCTTGTAGGTACACGTTTGGCATGATAGGAGGGCTAGATGGGTTGAGACAGTGAGCTTGAAGAGCATCTTTGGTAGATGAAGGACAGGATTATTTTGCCTAGTGTCTACTCTAGGAGTAGTGTAAAACTAATTGATAGCACATTCATTGATTTGGAATGTAATTAATCCATTTGGTAGTCCTTACTTTTGGCATGTAATGCTTAAGCTCATTGACTCAACACGTTCTTTTACACTCTGATCTTTTATATTAGCTCTATTATGCCTTGTTTCCGCACTTAAGGATTAGGGTCCTTACACCTTCACTCATTCCCGGGTTATCTAACCACTGCTCTGATACCACTAATGTGGGGTCTTCCTACCTTAACAGTGTTTTAGTAACATAATATGGACTAAACATGCATTAAATAACATCTTAGGGTTCTGGTTGTTACGTGAACTAACAGGATTACGGGCAAAAAAAATAAAACTTCAAAACTTATTAGTTACATTCCCAAAATGAGCGCTAACATTTTAGATTTATACTACTCCTAGAGTAGATACTAATCAAAATCCTGAATCCTATTCCTTTTCGTGCTTCTTGTAGCTCACTGCCTCAACCCGACCCTTAGTTCTTCAGTCCAAAAGTGTACCTACAGGGACAACATATCATGAGCATATACATCCTTACTTAACATCATAAAAAAAACATAACAGTAAATGCATGAAATCTTAGTTAAGTAAACTTGCTGGTTCTTCGTTAACTTCCCTTTTTTGTTGTCCCTGATTCACATTCATGCATATGGGCATCTTACCCTATCGTATGGCATCTTACCATATCATAAACATCGTATGGCATCTTACCATATGGGCATCTTACCCTATCGTATGGCATCTTACCATATGGGCATCTTACCCTATCGTATGTCATCTTACCATATGGGCATCTTACACTATCGTATGGCATCTTACCATATCATAAACGTCGTATGTCATCTTACCATATGGGCATCTTACCCTATCGTATGGATCGAAATGTTTCTACCGATCGATCGAGGAGCTTCACCGATCGATCGGAATATTCCTTCGATCGATCGGCCCCCGAAATCAAACCATGCTTTAAATCTTCTGCCTCGCTCGATCGATCGGGACCAAAATCTCGATCGATCGAGCACTCTAAAAAATCGGGACTTCCCCAGATTTTCGAGTACCCATCTTCAAGGCAAGAAATCTACTTCATAACACATCAAACTCGCTCAAACAAATATGCTAGGAACTTCATAAAACTTCCATGTAGGCACGTAATTCAAAGGTTTTGGAAAACCTAAGCTAGCATGCATCATAACATCCTCATAAACTTAGATCTCATCCAATCTTTACAGAAAACAGGGCACTTATCCTCACCCAGATTTTTCGAGCACCTCTTATCATAATACCAAATCTACCACATAAAATGTGTATCATGCTCAAAGAAACATGCTATGAACTTCATAATACTTATATGCAAGCATTCAAATCAAAGTTCTAAACGAATCAACATTAACATGCATACAAATCACCCAACAAAACCCAAACTTAATCATAAACCCAGAAAACAGAGTACCCATCCTTACCCCTCTTCTTGCTCCTCTTTTTGCAAGGATTTTTTGACACTTTTACCAAGCTTTTCCTTGCCTTAAGGCTGCTTATTCTGTGACGAAAATGGAGTTGAGGAGAGAAGGAGGAGAAGGGAGGTGGAAGAGATGGAATGATTGGATGATGGGAGTATGGGTTGGTGAGTAATGAGGCATGGGTTGCCAAGTGGGGAGAAGGAGGTGGCCGATAATATGGGGGTGGGTGGTGTTGTTGGGGTGCCATGTGGTGTTTACTTGTGCCCCGGTATTTAGGACGATGTAATAAAATATCCTCACTCGATATTTTATAACTTTACTTAATTAATACATCCCTTAAAACACCCAACATGCTCCCTAAAACATATCATCATAACATAAATATAACCCCCAAATAAATGCACCACAGCCCTTCATATAAATCATAATCATGTAAGATAACACATAATTACATAACATTTCGGGGGTATTACACTTATGGTCTCGACACCCACAGGGAAGCATGTGATTGCGGATCGACTGTTATCTGATTGCCTCATTTATTTTGAGGGCAATGATCTGAGGGCCGATCTGATTTTGTTGCATATGGCAGATTTTGACTGCATTGTCGGCATTGATGTGTTGAGCAGATACCAGGCTGTGGTTGATTGCCGACAGAAGATGGTTCGCTTTCTATCTGATCAAGGGTCTCAGTGGACCTTCTATGGGGATGGCTCTCGTCCCAAGATTCCGTTAATTTTGGCAGTTAAGATGTCGCGGTTGTTAGAACGCAGTCACTCATGCTATCTTATTTATGCCGTGGATGTATCAAAGGAAAAGGAAGAGTTGAGGATCGAGGATATACCAGTGGTTGCGGAATTCACCGATGTGTTTCCGGATGAGATTCCAGGTTTTCTGTCGATCAGAGATGTGGAGTTTGAGATTGAGTTACTGCCAGGGACATCTGCTGTTTCCCCCCTTATAGGATGGCACCGACAGAGCTGAGGGAGCTGAAAGTACAGTTGCAGGAGCTCCTCGACAATACATTCGCCCTAGTGTATCACCATGGGGTGCACCAGTCTTGTTCGTAAAGCAAAAGGATGGTTCGATGCGCCTGTGCATCAATTACCGTCAATTGAATAAAGTGACGATTAAGAACAAGTACCCCGTTCCGATGATTGATGACTTATTTGATCAGCTTCAGGGCACAGAGCTTTACTCGAAGATTGACTTGAGGTCAGGCTATCACCAGATACGAGTTAGAGCTGATGACATTCAAAAGACAGCCTTTCGAACTCGGTATGGACACTATGAGTTCTTAGTGATGCCATTCAGGGTGATGAATGCCCCTGCAGTATTTATGAGCTTGATGAACAGAATATTTCAGAGGTATCTTGATCAGTTCGTCATTGTGTTTATTGACGACATTCTTGTCTACTCAAGAAGTAAGGAGGAGCATGCCAATCATTTGAGGACGGTGCTTCAGATCCTCAGGGATCATCAGTTGTACGCCAAGCTCAGCAAGTTTGAGTTCTGGCTGAGCAGTGTAACGTTCTTGGGTCACATTATCTCTCGAGACGGGATATCAGTAGATCCCAGGAAGGTAGAAGCAGTTATGGATTGGTCTGCGCTGACTTCAGTTACTGAGATTCGAAGTTTTCTGGGTTTTGCTGGGTATTATCGACGCTTTGTCGAATGATTTTCAAAGATTTCCAAGCCATTGACGCAGCTAACTCAGAAGGGAGTTCCATTCTTTTGGTCGGAAGCTTGTGAGCAGAGCTTCCAAGAATTGAAGCACAGATTGACTTCAGCGCCAGTATTGGTGATTCCCAGGGAGAATAAGGGGTTCGCTCTCTATACTGACACATCGCTTCAGGGTCTAGGATGCGTGCTGATGCAGGATAAGCACGTTGTGGCTTACGCTTCAAGACAATTGAAGCCACACGAGACGAGGTAACCAGTCCATGATTTGGAGCTAGCAGCTATAGTGTTCGCCTTGAAGATATGGCGACACTACTTATACGGTACCTCATTCACTATCTTCATTGATCATAAGAGCCTGAAGTTCTTGTTTACACAGGCTGAGCTGAATATGAGACAGAGGAGATGGATGGACCTACTGAAGGATTATGACTGTGAAATTGAATACCATCCGGGAAGAGCAAATTTGACAACCGATGCTTTGAGTCGGAAGGTGAAGAGCACAGCAGAGGATGCCATGTGTCTATCAGCTATGATGGGCTCCTATTGCCAGTTGGGATTTGATTATGATGTGTCTACTTCACCAGTACAGGTATTGACCTTATTAGCTGAGCCCGTTATTTATGATCACATCAGGAAGGCTCAGGAGATTGACGAGGAAGTTCAGAGATGGTTGTCAGTGGTTCGTCTGGGTCAGTCGTCGAAGTTCGGGACGGCAGAGGATGGTTCCTTGAGGTTAGGTGACCGATGGGTGGTTCCGAATACGCCTGAGTTACGTCAGGGAATACTACAGCGAGCTCATTGCAGCAGGATGAGTATCCACCCGGGCGGAAAGAAAATGTACAAAGACTTATTTAGCCAATTTTGGTGGAGACGAATGAAACAAGATGTCACCACATTCGTCAAGAGATGTCTGATTTGTCAGCAAATGAAGGCTGAGAGGCAGAGGCCTGGTGGTGAGCTTAGAAGTTTGGAGATACCAGAATGGAAGTAAGAGCATGTATCCATGGACTTCGTGACCCACTTACCGAGAACTGTTTCGAGTTTTGATGCTATCTGGGTAGTCGTGGACAGATTGACTAAAGTGGCTCACTTCATTCCATACTGTATGACCTTCACGTACTTGAAGATGGCTCAGTTATATGTCAGAGATGTAGTGAGACTACATGGGATCCCTGTTTCGATTGTGTCTGATCGAGATCCGCGGTTTACATCTCACTTCTGGGAAGGTCTTCAGTCAGCTCTAGGTACAGAGTTGAGGTTGAGCACATCCTATCATCCCCAAACGGACGGACAGACCGAGCGTACCATACAAATGCTCGAAGATATGTTACGGGCTTGTGTGTTGGAGTTCGATACTTCTTGGCAGGACTCAGTAGCCTTAGTGGAGTTTTCGTATAACAACAGCTACCAGGCAAGCATACAGATGGCTCCTTTTGAGGCTCTTTACGGTAGACGTTGTAGGTCACCGTTGTATTGGGACGATGTGGACCGTAAATCGGTCGGAGGACCAGAGTTGGTCCAAGAAATGGAAGAAAAGGTTAAGGTGATCAGAAGGAAAATGAAAGCAGCCAAGGACAGGCAGGCAGTGTATGCTAATCAACGGCGTCGGCCGTTAGAGTTTCAGTTGGGCGACAGAATTTTTTTGAAGATCTCACCTTTCAGAGGTGTAGTACGTTTTGGGATGCGGGGGAAGTATCCCCGAGATATGTTGGGCCGTATGAGATTTTACAGTGTATTGGTACTCTGGCATACCGATTGGCTTTACCGCCCTCTCTGTCCGGCATACACGATGTGTTTCACGTATCTATGTTGCGGAAGTACAAGCCAGATCCTTCTCATGTGTTGCAACCTTCTGAGGTTCAGATAGATTCCGATGTTTCCTATTTGGAACGGCCTATCAGGATTCTGGATCGGGCAGATCGCAGACTACGAAACAAAGTTATTCCTATGGTCAAAGTTCAGTGGGATCGTAGGGGTGTCTAGGAGGCCACGTGGGAGACGGAGCGACACATGGTGCAGCACTATCCAGAACTGTTTTCCGGTATGTGATTTATGTTTTGTTTTATATTGGGTAAGTGCATGCTGATTTCGAGGATGAAATCTTATAAGTAGGGGAGTATTGTGATATCCCCGAAATGATTATGTGTTTTTAAACATTAATTATGTTATGAAGATTATGGTATTAATTCATTGGGTTGAATTAATTATATTGGGGAAAGTTATTTCAGGGTGCATGTGTTATATGTTGGGAATTTGGGGTTGTGGTATAATTATTTGGGGTGGGTGTTAATTGTTTTGGTGAAGCATGTTTATTTGGAAATTGAAGTATTTTATTGTTTAAATACTAAAAATATCATGTGAGGATATTTTAATACATCGTGCTAAATACCGGGACCAAAACATAACACACCAACCCACCCAACACCCAACCACCCCCCCAACCCATGCTGCAAGTGGCTGCTCACCCATACCTCTTTCCCCAACTCTCCCATCCACTTTTCATTCCAGAAACTCTCCCCCTCTTCCACCTAAATATCGTCCAGCACACCAGTTGCAAGAAGGAGGAGGGATTTGATGATTTTTTGACCAAGAACCTTGCCAAAAATCGGAGCAAAAGAGGGTGAGGAATCATGTTCTGGTTTTGGTTTAAGTTTTGTTAAGTTCATGTTTTTACTTGGTATAAAAATGGCATGCTAGGAGGTTAGGCTTTGTTAAACCTTCGATTCAAGCTCATTTATGGTGTTTTTATGAAGTCCCTAGCATGTTTATATGAGCATGATATATGTGTTATGTGGTAGATTTGTTGGCTTGAATATATGTGTTCGAAAATCTGGGTAAAGAAATATGTTACCCTGTTTCCAGAAAGCTTGGGTGAGCATTACTGTTGTTGGGTGATTTTCAAGCATGTGGGTTTTAAGTATGGGTATAACCTTGTTTTGAATACATGCATGGTAGTATTATGTAGCCCTTTGAATGTTTATTCAAGCATGTTGTGTTATATATGTTGAAGTGTGGATGGCATGAAATGAGGTGCTCAAAATTCTGGGAAATCCCGATTTTTTTTTCAGAGTGCTCGATCGATCGAGATTTTTGTCCCGATCGATCAGCGAGGCAGAACGTTCGGTATAAGTTTTGAAAGTCAGGGACCGATCGATCAAAGGATTTACCGATCGATCGGTGAAACTTGTCGATCGATCGATATTTCCTTCCGATCGATCGATCGAGGCAGAGTGCTTGGGCACTGTTTTAGCATGTTTTCTCGATCGATCGAGATTTTGGTGCCGATCGATCGAGAAAGGCAGAATCTTGGCAAATATTTTTAATTGATTTAATTTGAAGAATTTTGGCAATGATTGAAATGGTATCTAATATGGTGTTGTACACTTGTGTAGAGCCATCACAGGTAGCCACACAACACAGGGGATAAAGCCCTGGAACTGAAGATATTTTGGAAAGGTACGTAAGCGACGTATGGGCATCCCAACGGTAACATGTATTTTATGTCTGTCTATTTGACACATGACAAATGCAAAGTTGTGCATTATGAGTATGATACATGTTGTTATGCATTGTTGTTGCATGTGTATGTTGTGGAATAAAGGGTGTGTATTCCACGAGTCAGGGTTATCACTGTGATGATTTTAATGCTTACCGCTTATACCGCTAAAAATGTGGAGCGGGAGGGGGGAGGCTCGCTTGCACATGGAGGCGAGGTTTACCATACGAAGCGAGGATAGAAATGTCGCTTGTATGAAGAAGCGAGGAAGGTATTCCTCTTGTTCTAAAGTTATGAAGCGAGGGGCATTAAAATACACTGATGATAAACTGACTAAGGATTGAAGTAAAGAATTGAGAAGTAAAGATATGTCATGACATTTATTTAAAGAAGCCATAATATCATGTATTGAATTTTATTATGAGTTATGGTACAAGGACAACCAAAATGGGCGTTTTAAATGCATTGGAAATTCAGGAAGTATCTTATGCCTATGATTTATGCATTTATGCTTTACATTCATATTATGATTGATATGAACTATGATATGCTCATGTGTTGGGGGTTGTCTTTGTAGGTGCTTTTGACGATGAGAACCAGGGTCGGGTTGATACGCTGAGCTGTAGGAGTGCTACAGGATTAGAAGAGTAGAAACTCCTTTTTGTTTAGTTTCTACAAAGTGTAGGGTAAATCTAAAGTGTAGTACCCTTTTGTTAGGAATTTGTATAATTCCTTTTTGAACTTTGGTACTGTAATATCTTTAGCTCAGGATTATCAACACGGCCTAATACTCTGATTATATATGATTAGTTCTCTTATTTGCACCTTAGTATCTTGTTTATATAACGGGGTCTTACAGGAATGAACCATCGCTATATAGATACCCGACGGCATGAACCATCGCCAATAGAATAGCGGAATGAACCATCGCATATAGATACCCGGCGGCATGAACCATCGCCAATACAATAGCGGAATGAACCATCGCTATATAGATACCCGGCGGTATGAACCATCGCCAATAGAATAGCGGAATGAACCATCGCTATGAATACCCGGCGGCATGAACCATCCCCAATAGAATAGCGGAATGAAACATCGCTATATAGATACCCGGCGGCATGAATCATCGCCAATAGAATAGCAGATCCCTAGTCTTGTTACGGTAGTGTATTTTAATGCACCTCGCTTCACATATAAGCGGCATAGAATAACCTCGCTTCGATGGACATGCGGTACTCCCACCCCTCGCTTCACATTTTAGCGGCAAATATTCTTTCCTCGCTTCATATGATAACCTCGCTTCAATGTGACATGCGGTACTCCCACCTCTCGCTTCACATTTAGCGGCACAAAATAAATAGCGGCAAGCATTTAAAATCATCACTCATCCATAACAACGACTCATGGGATATTCACCAAGCATTCCATCCATACCTGCAATACAATGCATATACCATATCCAGTATACATCACCATGAGTGTATTTTAATGCACCTCGCTCAATTGCGACATGCGGCAACACCCTCGCTTCAACATTTGGCGGCAAAGCATTAAAATCATCACTCCAATATATACAACCACAATGAGTGTATTTTAATGCACCTCGCTCAAATGCGACATGCGGCAACACCCTCGCTTCAACATTTGGCGGCAAAGCATTAAAATCATCACTCCAATGTATATGTGCAACCACAGTGCATAATTCATGTTGTATATAAAATGCAGGTTACCGTTTCGTGTCTTTCAACCCTGGCCTTAGCCTTTCATGTCATAGTGTGCCCTACAGGAACAATCACAACCCATGAGCACATAATAATCCATATTCACCACAATATGATTATAATGAGTAAATGCATAAACTATGAGTATAAAGTACTTCCCGTATCCCGATGCATTTCAAAATGCTCTTTTTGGTTGTCCCTGTGCCACAACTCACAATCATAATCAACAGGTTATATTATGATTCCATAGAAGTCATGACATTTAATTGTTCTACTATGATCACATATTATAAATGCACATAAGCAAAATAGTTGTGTCACGCAACACTAACTACTATCATGCATAAATATGTGCTACCCATTCCTATCAGCGTGTTCCAGGCCCTCAGAGCCCCAAAGAGCTAACCACTGCTCTGATACCACTAATGTAAGGACCCCCATGCCCTTAACCCGTTATTAGTGTATTAACCCAAGCATTTAGTGCATGTAATCATATATGTAGTGGAAAACCCACTTATCGTTATAGCCAATCATGCCACATATAAAATTTCTTTACATTATTCCATATAATGTCTAGCTTTCCCTCTACCAAGTCCACATACATCATGCACCAATATAATACACTAGCATGCTCTCAGTTCATTTAGCAATTCAATAAATAATTGCATGCTACCCATAAATGAAGAGAGAAAGGCCCTTGCCTTTTTATACATACCATATACACATAATAGTGCTCACATGCGAGCATCGAATAAGTATATGTACATCAAATGTTTAAAGTTTCATGCTCAATACCGTCGCCGGTACCTCGATCCTGGAAGCACCTTAAATCCACAGCTCGAGCTCAACTCCAAGCCATCGATGTACCTAATAACTTGCCCCAACAGAGACAGCCCCCACACGGGGTGAGCATACCAACATCCCAAATCCAACAATCATAATAATACAATTCATAATTTAAAACAATGTAAATGCTATGAAATACAAAATATACTCCCTGGATGGTATCATTCTCATCCGGAATTCTCTGTATTGTCCCTGTTCTTAAACAACTGAAATCATCAAATTCCCAAATGCCAGTTAATCATTACATTGATTAACGAATCCATGTGCTATATACCGATATCATAACCATAATATCAAATCATTAAACAACGATTACAATTATCCCATTTATCTCGTTTATGGTTCCATAGTTCTATCTCATTGCTCGCTCTACAATAGCGGCATTTCATTCTCACGCATGCTCAACAGCAGTAGCGTCATAACTGATGTTCGCTCGGAAGCGACGACATCCCAATCATTGCTCGCTCAAAAGCGGCACCATATAATTCTCAATGTATATATGTCCATTCATAGTGATTACCATAAACCATGCAATCCAATATACATTTATTGCCATATAGCATACCATGCACTCACAATTGCAATTATAATAAAGGGTTATGCTCGTACGTCATACGTACCTTAAGTTTCCGTAGTCCAAGCCAAACCTTGCTTGAGTTCCATGCCTCGAGAAATATGTGCTAAAACACATAAACAACTCACGATGAAGTATAAGCATGCAATCACGTGCCCACGCACGTTTGCAACCTCAAAACCCATCGTCAAACCATGACGATCACCAAAATAAAAGCCCCCGGCTAGGCATGCATAATACCCAAAAGTATTCCATTTAAAACGTTAAAAGATAGTCAAAAACTCAACCGAGAGTTCCGTTTAATTAACTTGGTTCCAACCAAACCATTTTAAAAGTCTAGAATTCCCATTGGAATGTGAACATTGCCCCGGGAGTCGACCATTTAAGTCGCAAATCAAAAATCCCACAAAAAAGCCAAGAAAAACCAAAATCACCTGCTGGCGATCGATCGCTATACCGGGCGATCGATTGCTAGCCCCTTGGCGATCGATCGCTCGATATAGCGATCGATCGCCAGACCTTACTGGCGCGAGGCGATCGATCGCTCAAAAGTGGCGATCGATCGCTACTTCGATGAAAAGCCTACTGCTCGCATGCGATCGATCGCCTACTTCGGGCGATCAATCGTCATGCCCTGCAACTCGAAAAACTCCATTTTTGAAAGCTTAAAACCTCCACAAATCATACCCCGACTTCTCCCAACTCAAAACCACAACAAAACCACACACAAGAACCCCCAATAAGGGTGTTAAACTCAATTTAAAACAAACCCAAAAGATTTATGATTTTCACCAAAATCACCTAAACCAACCCAAACCCAAAACTCAACCAAAATCAACCAAAACACAATCAAAACGAAGATAAAAGCGAGGGGGAGGAGATTACCAACTTATCTTCGAAGAATCCGGTTCCTAAACCGAGCCTCCGGTCATTTTTTCCGAAGAGAAAGGGTAAGGGTTAGGGGAAAGAGGGGTTGGCTCGATAGAATGGGAGAGGAGGGGGGAGAGAAGTGATTTCGTGCCAAATGACGGAAATCTCAAGTCCAACTGGTATATATATTAGCAAAAATGCCCCAACATACCAATATCTCCATAAATACATCATGATTCATTAAAAATCATTTGTTTTCAAAACCTTTTTCTCCAACATCAAATCCCTATACCAGCCCCAACCTAAAGTACCCCGGACTCCAAGTCCCACCAAAAACCCAACTCATAGGTTTTCCACCAAAATGAGAATACAATCTCAACCTTTGGATCCAACGATCCCAAATGCCCGATTCAACAACCTTGGGAGACCCAAAACCACAATTAATTTCTAATTGCCACAATTAAAAATCCATTAAGGATTATCACTACACCGGGATTAACACTAGTAATTCCCGGACATCACAAATATCTGTTCAATCCTCTCAAGCCACTCCTCAGCTTCTTCCCCAGACTCAGTCCCCTCAAAACGAGGCGGATGAAAGGTCAAGAACTGCGTCAGACTTAGTTCCCCGAGCAATAACTGTTGTGCGATAGGTTCCACGCCCATAGTTGGTGGCGGTAGAGGGTTAGTCTGAGCAAATACCAGCATTCACGCTTATTGCGTCCCCCACCTCTTCATTGAGGTGCTCAGAGTTTCTGGCTGTCATGCTGTAATACAGGGGTTAACAACAATAAACCGGAACCAATTCATGTAATACAATTTACGTTAGTAAACATGAATAATAATACCATAAGCATGTTAGTATAACACATATATATACTCAAGTATGCACAACATGCATGAACATGCTCATAATTGAACACATATCCAACTTGTTCACTAACTCTACCCTTCGCTCAACCCTGGTTCTCTAACCACTGCTCTGATACCACTAATGTAAGGCCTCGCTACCTTAATCAGACTATAAGGGTTAATGTTGATGCATTAAGCTTAAGGCCACAGTACCAAAATAAAATTTCCAAAAAGGAATGAGTTACATTCCCAACAAAATGAATATAAATACTGTTGATTTACTCTATTCCTGTATATAAACTATACAAAAGAATTCATGTTCTTCTAGATCAGTAGTAGTACTAGCCTCATACAGCTCACCTCATCAACCCTGGCCTTAGCCCTCCATGCCAAAAGCTCCAACAGGAACAACCCCAAACCATGAGCATAAAATAAATCATATTCACAACAATATGAGCGTAATGTAAAAATGCATAAACCGTTGATAAAAAATACTTCTTGTATTCAAATGCATTTAACATGCTCTCTTTGGTTGTCCCTGTTCCATAACTCATATTCATAATCATCAGATTATAATACAGTTCAATAAATGTCATGACATATATCCGGTCCATCAATATCAATAACCAATCGCAGTCTTGTTATAACAGTGGCATTCTAATGCCCCTCGCTTCGACATAACAGCGACATTTATAATGCACCTCGCTTCGACGTATCAGCAGCATTATAATATCCCTCGCTTCAAAAGGACAGCAGCATTATCATCGCTTCGACATATTAGTGGCAAATATTCTATTCCATCGCTATGATACGACAGCGCCAAGTATCTATTTCTCGCTTCGAAATGACAGCGGCAAGCATTATAATCATCACTCGAATATAACAACGATCACAATAACATGCACCAAGCATCTAATTCATGCAACCACAATGCATAATCCAATATGTAAAAATACATGTTACCGTCGATGCCCATACGTCTCTCTACGTACATTTCTTCCAAAAAGGGGTGTTTCAGAAATTTATCCCCTGCGTTGTGCCGCCACCTGGGAAGATTCTACACAATTGCACAACTCAATATTAGAAGCCATATAATAGTCCATCACCAAAATCCCATCAAAATAACCAAAATTCCAACATATGGTGTCCCGCGATCGATTGCCCACACGCGCCGATCAATCGCGAGATGCTACTGCCTTATCGCCCAAAAAATGCCACTCCGCGATCGGTCGGTAAGTCCCTGCCGATTGATCGCATACTTCGCCAATCGATCGCGCAACCTCGTGATTGATCGCGGAAACATACTGTCCACGTGTTATGCTGCTCGTAATCGCTCGGTAAAACACACCGATCGATTACTGAATGCGAAAATCGTCATTTTCACATACAACACCTACAAAACCCATTCAATATCATATCCCTTCAACCCAACACCACAAATACCTCAAAATCCGACATAACACACCTCAAAAATCATAAAAACTCATAAATCAACACAAAAACAACACAACCCAAAACAACCCATTTTTCCCCAAATACACAAACCCAAAACTCATCAATTCATGCCCAACATTACAAGGAAGGATTCCCTTACCACTTAGCTCCAATTTCCTAGCAAGAAACAAATATTACAAGCTTTCCAAAGTTCATCCTCTTCCTTGTTGGTGTTAGGCGATAAGAGAGGGTTGGGGGAGAGTTTGAGTGGTTAAAGAGTGAGTGGTGGGGGAATAAAGAGGAATAAGAGGGTAAGTTAATAGAAGTGTGGGAATTAAAACGATGACCAAACAATTAGCATGATGTAGTAAAATATCCCCACTTGATATTTTAAAGCATTTACTCAATAAAATGCACCATAACAAATATTAGACATGCCTTTATATATCACTAGAATAAAGCCCAATGGCACCAAGCCAAATCTATTAATCCCACACAATGCACCACATACACCCTGAAATGTATAATCTAGTTCATGCCCACCGCATAACTATTACATTTCACCATCACATATTTATAACACCATCATAACCTCATAATCAACATTAAAATTATAAAGAACGTGATCAATTTTCAGGGATATCACAAGATCCTCAAGCTTCTTGCAGTTGGAGTGATATATCATATCTCTGACAGTCACTCGGTTAGTCCATTCCAAGTAGTTCCAAAGAAGATTGACATTACGGTGGTAAAGAACAAGAATTATGCTTGTAGAGGAGATGATTTGTGTTTTTGGGATGGATTAGAATGAAGAATGTGTGGATTATTTATAGGTGGAGATTATAGAAGAAAACAAATTAATTACATCATGATTTCAAAATTGAGTTGACTTGATTTTCTAGCACAAAAAACTCATCGAGACCTAAAATCCAAAATAATGTCTCATCCTTCACACCGCTCAATGTCAAACCTGTGACATCCCCGAAATGGTTAATTGCTATTTGGCTCTAATTGTGTTTACATGATTAATTATGTGGTAATTGATTATGTTTTGAGATTTATTTACCGTACGGAAATGCATGGTCATATGGATAGGGTTGACCCGGGATTGCATTTTAGGGTGCATGTGGTGCATGTTGGGTAAATATTAATGGAAGCATGATTTATTTGCATTGGTTAGCAATTAATTGGAAATCATGTGTTTATTTGATATTTGGTGCATTTTGAGTAAATGCTTTGGAAAATATCATGTTGGGGTGTTTTATACACCATGGAATTGTTGGTATGCTTTTAATTAAACCCAACCCTTTTTATCCCCAACCCCACTCTTTTAAATCACTTTCACCTTTACCAAAAATCAAATCCACAAACCCTACCCCCTTCCATTTTCGAGCTCAAGCCTTTGGGTGGAGAGAAGTCCTTGCAAAATCTTGATTTGTGGAGCATATTGGGTGATTTGAGATCCCCAAGAGGTATGGGTACCTCATGCTTTAATTTTGTAAGGTTTTGTTTGAGTTTGGGTTGATTTTTAATGATTTTGAAATGGGTTTGTGTGGGTTGTTGTGGTTTTGGTTAAGGGCTAGATTTATACTTGTTTTGAAGTGTATTTTGATGGTTTATGTTGTTATTTGAGTTGTTGGTTTGTTGGTTAAGAGTTGGAATGGGTTGGAATGGTTTTGAGATGCAAAAATGGTGGATTTTCGGGTTACAGGGGATGGCGATCGATCGCCCATTCCAGGCGATCGATCGCGCCCAGGCAGTAGGCTTTTCAAGCCTTTGGCGATCGATCGCCACTCTTGGGCGATCGATCGGCGGGTCTGGCGATCGATCGCGCCAGGGGTGGAGATCGATCGCCGAAGGGTGCAAAATTTGGTACTCGGGCAGTGGGTATTGGCGATCGATCGCCGTGAGGGGCGATCGATCGCGAAAGCCAAAATATGGTTTTTTTGGATATTTTTGTGGGATTTTTGGTATTGGACTATTATTGGGTTCTAATATTGGTATTTGTGAATATGTAGAACCAACCCAGGTGGCAACACAGCCGAGGAATTGAAGTCCTACCATATTCCACTTTTGGAAAGGTACGTAGTGGACGTACGGGCACCCAACGGTAACATGTATTTTATATGCTCATTGTTTATGCATTGTGGATGCGAGTATATATGTGGTATTGCATAGTGGATGCATATACATGTTTATTTATGCCATATGAGGTATTGCATAGTGGATGCATATACATGGTAATTTATGCACATTGATGTTAGATGCATATTATGATTATTGGATGCACATCCCTTGAGTCGTGGTCATCCTTTGATGATTTTAATGCTTGCCGCTTTTTGTATTGGTTCCGCTAAATGTGAAGCGAGGGGTGGGAGCGCCGCATGTCACATTTGAGCGTGGTTGTCATATGGGGCGAGGAAAGGGTATTTGCCGCTCTCTGTGAAGCGAGGGGTGGGAGCGCCGCATGTCCATTGTAGCGAGGTTATCCTATGCCGCCCATATGAATATAAGCGAGGGGCATTAAAATACACTGTGATGGACAGACTAGGGAATGGTGACCAATATGTGGTACAGTTGAGATGGTATATGATGTCATGACATGTTTTGGCCATTAAAAATAATCTGTTGATTATACTCATGAGTTATGGTACAGGGACAACCAAACGGGAAGCGTTTGAAATGCATGGGAAAACAGGAAGTGTTTTATATTGATTATGCATTTACGCTTTATCTTCATATTGTGTTGAATATGAATGATTATTATTGCTCATGTTTGGGGGTTGTCCTTGTAGGTACCTTTTTGGCATGATAGACGGGCTTGAACGGGTTGAGACAGTGAGCTTCACGAGCATCTTTGGTAGATGAAAGGACATGATTCTTTTGTATAGTGCCTACTCTAGGAGTAGCGTAAAACTATAGTGGACACATTCATTTGTTGGAATGTAATTAATCCTTTTTGTAGTCCTTTATTTTGGCATGTAAATGCTTAAGCTCATAGACTCCACTTGTTTATTATACTCTGATCATTGTTATTAGCTCTATTATGCCTTAATTCCGCACTTAAGGATTAGGGTCCTTACATTAGTGGTATCAGAGCAGTGGTTAGAGAACCCGGGAACGAGTGAAGGGTAGCCTTAGCATGGTTGGCTAGGTGCTTACATTTGGAGCATGTTTATGCATGTGGTGCATAATTACTGTATATCCTGTTATACTAACATGCTTATATCACTCCTGTTATCTAACGACATGTTATATATTGCTTTGGATTGTTGTTAACATTTGTGTTACAGCATGGCTGCTAATGAGGAAGTCGGAGATGTTGGGAGTGTAAATGCGAGTATTGGACAGACTAATCCTCTACCTCCACCGGCTGTGGAAATGGAACCAGTAGTCCAGTTATTGCTACCGGGTGAGATTAGCTTGACGCAGTTTCTGTCTTATCATCCGCCCCGGTTTGAGGGGACAGAGTCCGGAGAAGAGGCTGAAGAGTGGTTAGAGAGACTTGAACAGATCTTTGTATCGGCTCCGTGTGCTATTACTGCTTGGCTGAGGCTGGCGGAGTTCCAGTTGGCTAAGAAACCATTGATGTGGTGGAGGAGCACAGTGATGGAGATGAGAGCACTGGGTGCTGTGATTGACTGGACGCTCTTCAGGACCAGGTTCTTGAACCGATACTTCTCCGCGGCAGCGAGACAGACAAAGGAGGATGAATTTGCAAGTCTGAGGCAGGGGAACATGACAGTGGCGGACTATGCCACACAGTACTCATCACTACTTAGGTATGTCCCCCACATTGCTTCTGATGGACGCGCCAAGATGAGAAATTTCATGAAAGGACTGCGACCGGAGCTCTATGACCGGGTTATCATCAATAACCCAACTTCTTTTGATGATGCTCTCACAAGAGCGGAGCTTGCTGAGCTTGGAGTGGGAGCTTATGCCATGCCACCACCGGTACCGCAACAGAGGCAGACTAGTGACAGTTTAAGGCCTCGGGGTGAGCCATTTAAACCCCGTGGTGCCTCTTCATCTTCACGGTATGGTGGGAAGAAACATTTTGGTCAGAAACAGGATGGCAAGAAGGGAAATTGGTCCGCCAGTCGAGGATCTTCACAAGGGGATAGGCCGGGAGAGCCTAGGTTCAACAATTGTGGAGGACCGCATTCTTCAAATAAGTGTCCTGCATGTTATGTCTGTGGCAAGATGGGCCACATTGCTCGGTATTGTCCCACCAGGGGAGGCCAGTCAGAGTATCAGGGCAACAGGCCAAGGTTTGAAGACAGGACAGTGCAGCAGAGGCAGCAATTTGGGCCTCGTCCATCGGGAGGTCAGACAGTGGGACCACCCCAGGGGCAAGTATATGCACTGACCAGGGAGCAGGCTCAGGCAGCTCCAGAGGAGGTGATTGCCGGTACGTGCCATTTATTTACGTACCCTGCTTTTGTTTTGATAGATACAGGTGCCTCCCATTCCTTTGTGTCTGTGGGATTTGTGGAGAGACACCATATGCGCACGTCTCCTTTACCCACGCCTCTTCTAGTCTCGACACCCACTGGAAGAAACGTCGTTGCTGATCAGTTTTTGGCAGATAGCCTCATTTATTTTGAGGGCAACGAGTTGAGATCAGACTTGATTGTGCTGGGTATGTCAGATTTTGACTGCATCTTGGGTATTGATGTTCTGAACAGATATCAGGCAGTGGTAGATTGCCGACAGAGGACAGTGAAGTTCAGACCTGAGTTGGGCAGTCAGTGGACTTTCTTTGGCAACGGGTCTCGTGCGAAGATTCCGTTGATTTCAGCGATCAAGATGTCTCAGCTGTTGGAACGTGGGCACACGGGCTATCTTATTTATGCCGTGGACACGTCTGGAAAGAGTAAAGAACTGAGAGTTGAGGATGTACCAGTTGTGGCAGAATTTACTGATGTATTTCCAGAAGAGATCCCAGGATTTCCACCGGCCAGGGAAGTTGAATATGGGATCGAGTTGCTGCCAGGGACATCCGCTATCTCTCGTGCACCTTATAGGATGGCACCGGCAGAGTTGAGGGAGTTGAAAGAGCAGTTGCAGGATCTCTTGGACAAGGGGTATATACGCCCGAGCGTGTCGCCATGGGGCGCACCAGTTCTCTTTGTGAAGAAGAAGGACGGTTCGATGCGGCTGTGCATCGATTACCGGCAACTGAACAAGGCTACAGTGAAGAACAAGTATCCTCTCCCAAGGATAGACGACTTGTTTGATCAGTTGCAAGGTACCAGGGTGTATAGCAAGATTGATCTGAGATCCGGGTATCATCAGATTCGGGTCAGAGAGGAAGATGTGCAGAAGACAGCGTTCCGGACTCGATACGGGCATTATGAGTTCCTAGTAATGCCGTTCGGTGTGACGAACGCCCCGGCCGTCTTCATGAGTCTGATGAACAGAGTGTTTCAGCAGTATCTTGATCAGTTCGTCATCGTGTTTATTGACGACATTCTTATCTACTCCCGGAGTGAGGAAGATCATGTGAAACACTTGAGGACAGTGCTTCAGATTCTTAGAGAGCATCAGTTGTATGCTAAGCTCAGTAAGTGCGAGTTTTGGCTGAGCAGTGTAGTGTTTCTGGGGCATGTCATTTCGAGCAGCGGGATATCAGTGGACCCCAAGAAGATTGAGGCTGTGATGGAGTGGGCTGCCCCCACTTCTGTGCCTGAGATCCGGAGTTTTCTTGGGTTGGCCGGGTATTATCGGCGCTTTGTTGAGGGCTTTTCGAAGATTGCCAAGCCGCTGACTCAGTTGACTCAGAAGGGTATGCCTTTCTTTTGGTCAGAAGCTTGTGAGGGGAGCTTCCAGGAGTTGAAGCACCGGTTGACGACGGCGCCAGTGTTAGTGATCCCGACGGAGAACTCCAGATTTGTTCTGTATACTGATGCATCACTGCAGGGCCTTGGATGTGTTCTGATGCAAGATAAGCATGTGGTAGCTTATGCATCGAGGCAGTTGAAGCCGCATGAGACCAGATATCCAGTTCATGACTTGGAATTGGCGGCTATCATCTTCGCCCTGAAGATCTGGAGGCATTACTTATATGGCACTTCATTCACCATATACACGGATCACAAAAGCCTCAAGTTTCTATTCACTCAGGCGGAGTTGAACATGAGACAGAGGAGATGGATGGACCTACTCAAGGACTATGATTGCGAGATTGAGTACCATCCGGGAAAGGCCAATTTGACAGCAGACGCTTTGAGCCGGAAAGTAAGGAGTTCTGCTGAGGACGTCATCCATTTGTCGGCTATGATGACCTCCTATTGCCATATGGGCTATGACTTTGACATTGGTGCATCACCAGTGTATGTCTCTACCTTATTAGCTGAGCCAGATATTTATGAGAATATCAAGAGAGCTCAGAGATCAGATGCTGAGGTTCAGAGATGGTTGTCTATAGTGCATCTTGGCCAGCCGACGAAGTTCAGAGTGGCCGACGACGGATCTTTGAGATTGGGTAACCGCTGGGTAGTTCCGAGTGCGCCGGAGTTGCGTAAGGAAATCTTGGAGCGAGCTCACAGTAGCAGACTTAGTATCCACCCAGGCGGGAAGAAGATGTACAGAGATCTGCGTGGTCAGTTTTGGTGGAAGAGAATGAAGTCTGATGTCGTCGCTTTTGTGAAGAGGTGTCTGATCTGCCAGCAGGTTAAGGCAGAGAGGCAGAGACCTGGCGGCGAATTGAGGAGCTTGGAGATACCGAAGTGGAAGTGGGAGCACATTTCCATGGACTTCGTGACTCATTTGCCGAGGAGTGCTTCAGGCTTCGATGCTATTTGGGTGATTGTGGACAGATTGACCAAGGTAGCCCACTTTATCCCCTATAGCATGACATTTACGTTTTTGAGGATGGCGCAGCTGTATGTTAGAGATGTGGTGAGATTGCATGGGATTCCCGTTTCTATTGTGTCAGATCGAGATCCGCGATTCACATCTCATTTTTGGGAAGGCCTTCAGTCAGCTTTGGGAACTGAGGTCAGATTGAGCACTGCTTATCATCCTCAGACGGATGGCCAGACCGAGCGCACTATTCAGACGCTCGAGGACATGTTAAGAGCTTGTGTATTGGAGTTTGATGCCTCTTGGCAGGATTCAGTGCCTTTGGTAGAGTTTTCGTATAACAATAGCTACCAGGCGAGTATTCAGATGGCTCCGTTTGAAGCTCTTTATGGCAGACGATGTAGATCGCCCTTGTGTTGGGACGATTTGGACAGTAGATCAGTCGGAGGGCCTGAGTTGATCCGGGAAATGGAAGAGAAGGTAAAGACTATAAGGCAGAAAATGAAAGCAGCCCAAGACAGACAGGCAGCTTATGCAAATAAACGGCGGAGACCGTTAGAGTTTCAGTTGGGAGATAAGGTCTTTTTGAAGATCTCGCCTTTCAGAGGCGTTGTGCGGTTTGGGATGCGCGGGAAACTGTCTCCGAGGTTTGTGGGACCGTACGAGATTTTGCAGCGCATTGGCACATTGGCTTACCGACTGGCTTTGCCGCCTTCTTTATCTGGGATACATGATGTGTTTCATGTATCGATGCTGCGAAAGTATGAGCCGGATCCGTCTCACGTGTTGCAGCCTTCCGAAGTTCAGTTAGAGTCAGATATATCTTATGTGGAACGGCCTGTTAGAATTCTGGACAGAGCAGACCGTAGACTTCGGAACAAAGTGATACCGATGATCAAAGTTCAGTGGGATCGCAGGGGTGTCGAGGAGGCTACGTGGGAGACGGAGCAGCATATGGTGCAGCACTACCCGGAACTATTCTCTGGTATGAGTTTATGTTTAGTTTCTGTTGGGGTAAGTGCATGTGATTTCGAGGACTGAAATCTTATAAGTAGGGGAGTATTGTGACATCCCCGAAATGGTTAATTGCTATTTGGCTCTAATTGTGTTTACATGATTAATTATGTGGTAATTGATTATGTTTTGAGATTTATTTACCGTACGGAAATGCATGGTCATATGGATAGGGTTGACCCGGGATTGCATTTTAGGGTGCATGTGGTGCATGTTGGGTAAATATTAATGGAAGCATGATTTATTTGCATTGGTTAGCAATTAATTGGAAATCATGTGTTTATTTGATATTTGGTGCATTTTGAGTAAATGCTTTGGAAAATATCATGTTGGGGTGTTTTATACACCATGGAATTGTTGGTATGCTTTTAATTAAACCCAATCCTTTTTATCCCCAACCCCACTCTTTTAAATCACTTTCACCTTTACCAAAAATCAAATCCACAAACCCTACCCCCTTCCATTTTCGAGCTCAAGCCTTTGGGTGGAGAGAAGTCCTTGCAAAATCTTGATTTGTGGAGCATATTGGGTGATTTGAGATCCCCAAGAGGTATGGGTACCTCATGCTTTAATTTTGTAAGGTTTTGTTTGAGTTTGGGTTGATTTTTAATGATTTTGAAATGGGTTTGTGTGGGTTGTTGTGGTTTTGGTTAAGGGCTAGATTTATACTTGTTTTGAAGTGTATTTTGATGGTTTATGTTGTTATTTGAGTTGTTGGTTTGTTGGTTAAGAGTTGGAATGGGTTGGAATGGTTTTGAGATGCAAAAATGGTGGATTTTCGGGTTACAGGGGATGGCGATCGATCGCCCATTCCAGGCGATCGATCGCGCCCAGGCAGTAGGCTTTTCAAGCCTTTGGCGATCGATCGCCACTCTTGGGCGATCGATCGGCGGGTCTGGCGATCGATCGCGCCAGGGGTGGAGATCGATCGCCGAAGGGTGCAAAATTTGGTACTCGGGCAGTGGGTATTGGCGATCGATCGCCGTGAGGGGCGATCGATCGCGAAAGCCAAAATATGGTTTTTTTGGATATTTTTGTGGGATTTTTGGTATTGGACTATTATTGGGTTCTAATATTGGTATTTGTGAATATGTAGAACCAACCCAGGTGGCAACACAGCCGAGGAATTGAAGTCCTACCATATTCCACTTTTGGAAAGGTACGTAGTGGACGTACGGGCACCCAACGGTAACATGTATTTTATATGCTCATTGTTTATGCATTGTGGATGCGAGTATATATGTGGTATTGCATAGTGGATGCATATACATGTTTATTTATGCCATATGAGGTATTGCATAGTGGATGCATATACATGGTAATTTATGCACATTGATGTTAGATGCATATTATGATTATTGGATGCACATCCCTTGAGTCGTGGTCATCCTTTGATGATTTTAATGCTTGCCGCTTTTTGTATTGGTTCCGCTAAATGTGAAGCGAGGGGTGGGAGCGCCGCATGTCACATTTGAGCGTGGTTGTCATATGGGGCGAGGAAAGGGTATTTGCCGCTCTCTGTGAAGCGAGGGGTGGGAGCGCCGCATGTCCATTGTAGCGAGGTTATCCTATGCCGCCCATATGAATATAAGCGAGGGGCATTAAAATACACTGTGATGGACAGACTAGGGAATGGTGACCAATATGTGGTACAGTTGAGATGGTATATGATGTCATGACATGTTTTGGCCATTAAAAATAATCTGTTGATTATACTCATGAGTTATGGTACAGGGACAACCAAACGGGAAGCGTTTGAAATGCATGGGAAAACAGGAAGTGTTTTATATTGATTATGCATTTACGCTTTATCTTCATATTGTGTTGAATATGAATGATTATTATTGCTCATGTTTGGGGGTTGTCCTTGTAGGTACCTTTTTGGCATGATAGACGGGCTTGAACGGGTTGAGACAGTGAGCTTCACGAGCATCTTTGGTAGATGAAAGGACAGGATTCTTTTGTATAGTGCCTACTCTAGGAGTAGCGTAAAACTATAGTGGACACATTCATTTGTTGGAATGTAATTAATCCTTTTTGTAGTCCTTTATTTTGGCATGTAAATGCTTAAGCTCATAGACTCCACTTGTTTATTATACTCTGATCATTGTTATTAGCTCTATTATGCCTTAATTCCGCACTTAAGGATTAGGGTCCTTACAAAACCTGTTACAGTTTTATCTGTGTTGTCGAATTATTGGGATCTAGTTTACACTCCATGAACATGTTGTGTCAAGAAAAGTAACTTTTTATTGTCAATAATCTTGCACGTGTCATGTAATTAATTGTTACATAATTAAGATATAATAAATTACTAATAATTTAGGCTGAAGACATTAGCTCACAATTCACATGCCTTTGATAAATGGTGCATGGAGAATTGGTTTTGGCATTGTTAAATAATTGAGCTCATGGGTTATTAGTTTTGCTTGGCTTGATTATATTATATTTTATGATGGAACTTTGTGTTTTTGGATGAATCGAAATAAAAATATTGTGGTTCACTATTTTGAGTCATTAAAATTGAAGCCCATAATTTATTAATATTTTCTATCTATTTCTTTGAAATATTATTTATCTCTCCTTGTTGAATATAAATTACATTCATTTTACAATTAATTCTATTTTTTTAAGTTTCGTCATTAAAAATATAGCAGCACAAATTATGATCAAACAAATTTATTTTTGGAAATTTCTATTAACAATAACATTTTTAATTTTCGAAATAAATTTATGGCTTATATTGTTGTAGCGGGGAAAATGTATATGGTCCTTTATGTTTTATTAGTCAGCACTTTTGGTCCTCGTGGTTTGAAATCTGCGATTTTGGTTCTTTATATTTATTGTGTCAGCGATTTCAGTCTTTTATCTTTTATCACTGTAATTTTAGTCCTTTAATTATCAGAATCCACATTTTAGTCCTTTATATTATATTACTCTGTAAATTTTAGTCATTTATGTTGTATGAGTTACAAGTATCCTTTTATGATTTGCAATTTTTTTTAAAAGTAAAAAATTAATAATAAGATAACTTGATTTTAAAAATTTTAAAAATGAAAATAAATAATTGTTCTCGTGGATATTAAATTATATTCGAAATGATTAAATATTTTTTAATAATTTATTTAAATTAAATATAATATATATTGTAGTAAATTTGGGAAATTTTTAAATGTTCAATCAAAATTAAAGATTATGTTGGCATATTTGAAAATGAGATAAATATTTGTTATGAGGAAAGAAAAATAAATAAAATGAAAATCGTGCTAGGTGTTCTTATTCTTTGGTTCAATCAAGTTAATTTCATTTTTTGGCAGCAATATAAAAAGTTAATTCAAATTTTAGAAAAATAACGTCAAATTTTATAGTCATTGAAAAAAAATTAATCTTATATGAAACCTTTAAAAAAAAAAGAAGCTAAGAACATGAAAGCAATGTATATAATAACATATTTTTAATTAATTGAGTGATTAGTTAGACATATACAACCTTATTAAAAAATAATTTAATGGATAACAAACATTATTTATCTAATTGATACACGACTAGATAGATGTTAAGACTTGGTCTGATTTTAATTTATCAATTTTTTTAAAATTGTTTTTAACGTAGAAAATATATATTAATATTTAATTTAAATTTTTTGTGTATCCGAGTCGACAAAATATTGTTAATTTAATTGTTTGCACAAATACCTTTTTTATTGGGTCATAGTCTATCCCAAAATATTTTAATATACAATTTTATATTTAAAAAATCAAATTTAATGCATTTTGATAAACCTTTATTATTTAACTGAATTAAATTTTTTTATCATAAAAATTTAATTTGAATCAATTCAAAATATAATATCAAGAATGGAGTTTATTTTGATTTTTAAAACATAAATATCAAGAATTTAAAATTTATCTAATTCTTTTCGTTGTTTTTCATTTTTTTAAAATTTTAAAATCTAAGTTATCTTATTTTTAAATTTTTTACTTTTTTTTTAAATTGCAAGTCATATTATAATTTCAACTCATAAAACATAAAAATAAAAGATTAAAATTATATAGTAATAAAACATAGAGGACTAAAATTGTGGATCTGATAAATGATAATTAGATGACTGCAATTACAGGATAAAAAATAAAGGATCGAAATTACAAAAATAAGAAATATAAAGAACCAAATTATATATCTGAAACCATTGGACCAAAAATATTGAATAATAAATGATAAACGAACAAAAAATGCATTTTTGCCTATTATAGCCAACATGCTCTTTCTTGACCACCAAAATTGGGCTCATAGATAATCCTCTCTCCCCCTCTCAGTGTCACTCACACACATTATTACATTAGATTCAGTGTTGAATCCGATTATGCTTTTTCTTCTAAGATTCAGCACTCCCAGGAATCAAAATCTAACCTAACAGCGACTCATCGCTCACTCTACACGGTTCGAGGTTTGTCTCTCAGATCCCTATTATGTTTCCTCTTCCCATTCCTAATCTTGGGTTTTAATTTTCTTACATGTTATCTTCTTGCATCGCCATGAATTGATCATACAACTGTATTTACAACTGGGTTCCGTTGTTTTCTGTTTCTAGATTGATTAAAGATAAGAGTAAGTTCTTATTTTTTACCTGATTTTATTTTAATGTTGTTGGTTATTTGGTGAGCCACATATGATTCTATCTGTATGTTTATCTGTCAAATTAATTTCTAGATTAATTCGTCATTGTGTCTTATGCCTTACAGTTCGTACTATTTGAGTTTACATATGATACATTTTATTGCTCATGTGAGTTAAATAATGGGGCACATTAATTTCTGATTTTTTTTTTCACTTTTTGCTTTCGTGCTTCTTGGATTTAGCCCTTAGTTTCTCGTTCGATGGTGGTTATGTACACTTGTTGATAAAAGGTTCTTGCCTCGTACTGAGAGGTGTATTTTGAATTCTTTCAGTCGTTACCCAAAGAGTTTATACATTTAGAGGTTCCATTAGGTGTATTAGATGTGCTCAAATGATTTGGAAGGCCATTCAAACTGAGTTACTCAGTGTTTTGGATTCTGGATTCTTCGTTGGGTTTCTACTTTAATGTTTTAATTGGAATCGGACAACTTTTGTCGAATGTAGGTTATTCAACCGCAAGCTTGTGGTGTGTATTTTTTACATCTTCAAATAGTTTTAACCGATGATGATCTTTCTTCCTCTCCTGTTTAATGTACTCTTAAGTTTACAGGTACAATAAGCATGAAAATGTTTAGATACGGCTCTCGGATTTTTTATATTCCGCCTAGTCGTTTTTGGAATAATAATCTGTATTATTGGATGTATGCTATTTTTCTCCTGTTAGCCCTTCTATCTTTGTGGTGATTTAATGCAAATCTTATTCGTATCATGAAGGATTTGGTGTTTTATCTTCTTGATTATGTAGTTTCATTTCCCTAAGGGCAAATCAGGTGCACAAATCCCGCTATACCCGAGGCGACCCAATTATATTCCTTTCGTTTCAGTTTCATGCTGTTTATTATATTTCTTCGGCAATGTTTTCACCATCCCTTTCCGAGAAGAAGGAAATTGTAATTTTAGGAGAGGAAGGGAGTTAGCTGAATGACTTAAGAAATAAGAAATGGATATTACACGACTTAAATAAATATAAAATGTGTGCTACTATAAGTAATTCCACTTACTTTTCCATCCAAAAGCTGTGTACATATTCATTTATGTACTCAAATTACCCCATTCTTTTATGTTTATTGCCTTTCAGTGATTGACCTGAAATTATGTGTATGCTTTAGTGACCTGTAGTTGGAATTTGTTGTCCTTAAAAATAAACAAATAAGTCAAGACATGCAGTATTATAGCGTGAGGAACTTGCTGTGTCTTGGCTTTTATCTAGTTTATTTCATCTTAGAACTTGATGCTTATACGATGAAAGCTAATTTCCTTTGTTGAGTTGTTTTTTACCTTTGAACAAGTATTTTTGAACTTACACATCCTTGGTTAGCCAATGGAATCATGAAGCAATTCGAAACCTGAACTTTGGAACTTTATGGATGTAATGAAGTTTTCTGGTAACTCTTGTATTAGCATTAATTGCAGAACCAATGGCCTGACTTCTATTGCAAAATCTATCTTCCGGACATCTTTTTATCCATGTTAGTGTTGCAACAACTCAAAATAATCTGCTGCATATGATCAAGAAAAGCAAGCAAAGAACAGAAATATGTAATTGAACTGTTATTATCGAATAAATTGTTCTTCGCAGGGCTATGCTCTGTACAGTATTTCCCTAGACTCTGCTAGTAAAACTGCTAATGACAATGAGGATAAATGAGTGCTCTCATAAACTCCCCCATTCACATTTTTATTCCCCACCTTTCTAGATTCTTCCATTGGCTTGTGACTCTTGGGCTGGAGTATCGAGGCACAATATATCAATATTGGAGTCCGTATCAGTTAGTCGTTACAGACGTTTTTGTTTCCCAGCGCCTCCTATGACGGTTCTTTTTTTCCCCCCATTATCGTTCAAAAAGCTATTTATATATATTTCTTTAAATATTTTGGTCAGGTACAGGGGAAGGAAGTTCGATTATATTTTTGATATAGTTCTTGCAGGCCAAGATGAGTCTGGCGTGTCTTGTTTGCCACGGCGTAGAAAGTCCATCACACTCCTTCAGAAGCTACTCAGTATCAAGTTCTGACAACGAGGGACGCTGTTCTGCAATCGCCAATTGTTTGATCAAGAAAACTTCACTACCACATCATAGAGCTAATCCGAGCATCACATCCTCTAAAGTGATGCCGCAACCTACGGTCCCTAACACTGGGTCGCCTCAGCTGCCCCTCGACTAGTAAGAAGTCATGCTGTTAGAAGGGACCTTGTACGAGACTGGAACTTTGATGAAGTCTTGTTGGAACGTTAATCAAGACAATCGAGGCTATGAAGAGTTAAGAACAAAGACTTTTGCGTGTAGTTGTTTGGCTTCGGGTTTATTTCGCCTCTCATTCTGGTGTAAATCGATGTTAAATTGTAGTGAGTATTTTAGAGTAAACGGTGTAATTTGTTTGAATATTCAACTTCTATCCTCCTTATATATATATAATAATATGTATATACATATTTCATCAAAAGGGGATTGATTTTTGGAACAAAGCTCTGAAGATTGAATAATATTTTGGAGTTCACACATACTTAAAAGAATTAAAGGTTAATTTAATTTAGTAAACCCACTTTGTACGGTACATATGATTATGTGTTCAGTTACCATAAACACCCTTTATTTATTTGGAAGTTCAATGACTATATATTTTATTTTAATTTGGTAATATCTATTATAATATTTATAATTTATTACTACATATTGTTTAATTAATTGTAATACTATATTAATAATTAAATTTAAATAAATTTAATTAATTAAATAATTTTTTTATTTTTTGTGTTTAGGCTTGTTTGTTTGAGGAGTTTGGTATATATCATAAACTTGTGGTCACACTTTATTTGTATAATAATGAAGATATTGTTATGTTTCGATTTAAAAAATATAATAATTTATATAGTTTTATTGCTATTAAATAATAGTTATCTATTAAATTATGAAGCATTTACAAATCACTCAAACCCGAAATTTCTCGAAAATTTGATAGAATAAAAGAATTTATTGTATATAAAATAATTTGGAATATTCTAAGGAATAAGTGAAAACTCTTTCAATGGCATTTCTGTCATTTTAGTACAGATTTTACATCTATAGAATGTTTAATCAACTACACCAAATCTATTTATTATTTTTTCATGTTTTACTAATCATAGACACCAAACAAAATATTATTTATTTATTACTTTAATAATCATCTCTTTATCCACCAAATTATCTAATGGAAATTGCAAATAAGTGCACATTTATAAAACATTCTTAAACTAAATCCTGGATAAAATCATCTTTACAAATAAATCATCATTATTTTTCTTACGGTGGCCAGCACCTTAAATTGCATCATTAAACTTTTCTTGGAATGTTAAATCTACAAAATTCAACTTAGATTGAAATCATAATCCATAAGAATTAAAACCGAACCACGACATCTTCTATTGGAATTAAAATCGTCCATTGTTGAACCAGGAGCGCTCCTCTGCGGGCAGGCCGATAGATGAGATTGAAATTATTTGAAAAAACAAGGTTCGATAATCAATTCAAAAATGAGGGATTGAATGTAATTTTACCGTCTTAAGAGATTTGATGAAGGATGACGTCATTTTGAGTCATACCGAGTACAAAAACTTTTGAAAAATGAGGGGACAATTTTTTGTAATTAACTCAATTTTGTGATTTGTATCTCACTTGAGAGGTGCATATGCAACACCACAAAATTGTTTTGTTTTGAAAAGTGCACCGCCTGAGTGTAGAGGTGCACGTGTGATAAGTGTACCGTAAAAATCAAGTGGTGCACTTATTAACATTAAGTTTATCACATTGTTAAAAGTAAGTGTACGAATGGAAGTTTACCATCTCATTAAGAGATTTGATGAAGGGATGCCGTCATTTTGAGTCATACAGAGTATTGAGAAAAGTGGGAACAATTTTGTGTAGATGTAGTGTTATTGTGTGCGCGGGTAGATTTTAGTTGCGTGCATTGGTACACTTTAATTGCATGCACCTGTACTTTCTCTTCCTCAACAATGGCTCCCTTCTCACTGGCATATATACCATCAAGGAATTTCCTCATATCCTTGTTCTACACATAACATTTCTGGTTTAACAAGGCCGCAGATCTAGAGACAAGCTCGATGTCATTTCCATTCAGAACCAATTCACCCTTCACTCTCAGATCGCACAATTGAAACCCCTTCAAGCATATCCACTTTCCAGACCTTCTTTTCACCAAGGAAAATATGGATCTAGATGGACTTTCCGCTATTGGTGATGGAGGTGTAGATTGGAAAGTGAGCGTAGACGAAACGCATCATGTAGCGGTACCCAACGGTGACACCCTGATTAATATCACCAAAATTTGTGGTGACTTGCTGATATCAATAGAGAGGGGGTTCACCTCTCTTTCTTCTCCAATACTCAATATAACGGCAGGGATGTCAGTAAATATCTTCTGCAATGACCTGAAATACGAAGCAACAGTGAGAAGGGTGCCGGAAGTTTTTCCGGCGGGTCCCCTCCGAAGCTCAAGTCAGGCGAGAGAATATGAGGAAATATATGTGGTAGGTAAAGGCAGTTATGAATTAGAGAAAATAATTGATACCCCAAACCTGGTATTTATAGGCGGAGACCCAAGAGTTATCATGCAACAAGGACTCCTTCCATGTTTATCCAAATCTTACCCAGATATGTTATGATCTTGTGAATACAATCAAATCACTGATATTGCTACGCAGATCTAGGACTTACCTAGCTTAGGGGATTTAGTTTCCTTCTTGTGCACACGTACCAAGCCAGGAACGAGAAGAGCTCGGCCAATGAGCTCGGTTCTCAAAAGAGGTAGCCTGACCGTTCGGCGGATGGCCAACAGGTCAGGTAAAACACGCCGGCCAAACAGGTCGGCCAGAGGAAAGAGCACAGAACAAGAGGCGGGGTCTTTTGAGGAAGGCAAAGTAATAAACGTTAGATCAGGTCGGCTAGGCAGGTTGTGGACATATTTAGGAGGTATCACAGTCCCCCCTCCCTGTCGAGCTGACGTCGCAGACCAGAAGCTCGTCTGCACCAAGTTATCCTACTGAGTCGACCTCCTTTGATATATAATGTTTAGGCGGGAAGTAACGCCTACTTTATTTTGAATTTTTGAAAAATTCCCACCGTTGGGTGCGTCTGTTCGTATTCCGAGGTAGATCCTGACCATTCAATGACTCAGAGATCAACGGTCAGGATTCGGGGAAGCCCCCTATATATATGATACGTCGGGTCCCTCATTATCCGTTTTTATTGCCACTCGAATCAGTTCGGCTCCGACCTCTTTTGCCTTGACTTATTTCCTATTTCTGAAAACTTCTAGGTACGTCTATTCTCCGCCTCTTATTTGAAAATGTCTTCTTCTTCTTCTGACCGATTTTTCCTTCTCCTCTGACCGAAGAAGAACTTAAGGCGGTGGATCAGTACGGTTCCTTCTATCCCTCAGGGGTTGAAATCCCCGAGGGAGTGGTACGAGCTGAGGAGGCTGTACAAACTGAGGAGTTTGTTCAGGCCGGCGAAGGTGTTCGGACTGAGAATACCCAGGGCGATGGGCCCTCTGTCGGACATGAACTTCAACTGGCTGAGTCCAGCCCTCAGTATAGATTGGAATCCCCTACTAGTAGGTATCCTTGGTATGAACTGTATGTCCCTGACTTGGATGCTTCTGACGAAGCCCAAATACGCAAGCTTAGCCAAGCCTCTCCTGACCATGAATTTCTGTTCCCTTCTACTTCTCAAAGAGCGCATCAGCCTCCAGAGGGTTATTGTACCTTTTACCGTGGGCAACTAGATGGGGGTTTACGTTTTCCTCTTCCTGAGTTCTTTCAGGAGTTCAGCTATTTTTATCAGCTTAACCTTAGTCAATTCTCTCCCAACTCCTTCCGTATTTTATGCAGCCTCGTAGTCATTTTTAGGGCCCTGGGGCTACCTTATGACCATCCTACCCTTTCTTATTTTTTCCATATCAAGAGATGGGACGAGGGGCCTTGGTATGTGACAAGCCGACCTGGTTGTTCGTTCCTGGGGGGGGGGGGGGGGGTATCCTAGTAAAGTTAAGGATTGGAAGAGTTATTTCTTTTATGTTAAACCTCCTCAGCCATGGTCGTGCTGTACTGACTGGGTAGATTACCTCTCTGCTCTCCCCTCTCCACCCAAAAACTTCAAAAAGAGCTCCCTCTACTTAGATGTGATGAGTGTTATAGGGGGCCACTTCTTCAATTCATCTAAGCTATTGGAGGAGGAGCTCCTTTGTTTCGATGGGCTGAGTCCGGCTGACATAACCTTAAGGGGGAGAGCTGGTATTTCAAGCAAGCTTCCATAGCTATTTATATATATTCTTGTTTATCTTATCTTCCAAGTATTTTCTGCTAGGTTAGGCTGATCTCTTCTTCTTCTTCTTCTTTTTTATTCAGAGGACATGGTAATGAGCTCCCTAGTACAGAAAGCTCTTCAGAGGAGGAAGCAGAAGCAAGCCCAGTCCCAAACAGCAGAGGGAGTAACTATTGTAGATGTAGTGGGTGAAAGTTCAGGTGCCGAGGAGGTTCAACTTTCCAGGAAGAAACGAGCTGAACCCGGGGGATCTGCTGGTTCCTCGGCTGCTTTGGACGCTCAGCCCGTGAGGCAGGTGCGAGTTCGAATTGATCCATCCGAGCCTGAGGTGGTAAGAGTGAAAGGCAGTGAGCCTGCCCGGGTTGATAGACGTCGGGAGAGGGTTATGGAGGCCTATCGAGGAGGCATCGTTGCCTTAGCTGTGGCCCATGATCTGGCTAACACCGAGGATGCTCTCTACATGAGCCAGCTAAGCTGGGCCGAGCTCGTCACCCGTACCGGTAGTCGTCTTACCGAGGCCATGCTCTTGATGGGGGAGTTTACTTCTCGTGCTTCCTTTATACGAAGACAGTCTCTGAAAGACACCAAGGTGTTTGAGGCCATGCAGGACTCATTGGCGGAGGCCAAATCCTTGCACGGGAAGGAAGTATCTGAGCTCAAAGCTCAGATCGAGAAGAAGACCATTTTGGAAGCTGAGGCTCGTTCCTTAATCGAGGCGCAAAAAAGTCAGTACGAAACTGATCTACGGGAGCTTCGCAACGAGCTGGCCCTAGCTAAGGGTTTAGCTAACTCTGCTGAGCAGGATCTTGCTAAGTCTCAGAAGGAGGCAGCCGAGGAAAAACAAAAGTCTGAAGAATTGGTAGGGGAGAAGCTCCTTACTTTCATTGAGGCCGGTTTCCAGGGATGTGTTAGTCAAATCAAGGAGCACGGTTGTCTTTTGCCCGACGTCTCCCTGGACATTTTTGATGTAGAGAAAGTAGTTGCCACTCTCCCTCCTGACCTTTAAATATGAGTTCCCTTCTGAGCTTGTACCTTCCAGCTTTTGTAATTTTGTGCTTTTATATATGCAGCTTTATTCTTGCCTATTTCGTATGAACAAATGGTATTCAAAGTAAAAACAGATAGGACTAAAAGCGCATGAGCTCGGCTTTATTTAATAATTTCCACGTAATGGCAAACTTTAAACAGGTAGGACTAATAACGAAATAGCTCAGACTTGTTTAATAATTTACCACGTAATGGCTAACTTTAAACAGGTAGGACTAATAACGAATTAGCTCAAACTCATTTAATAATTTACCACGTAACGGTAAACTTTAAACAGGTAGGACCAAGCACGTTGTAGCTCAGACCAGTTTAATAACTTACCATGTAATGGTAAACTGTAAACAGGTAGGACCAAGCACGTATTAGCTCGGCCATATTTAATGGTCTACCACGTAATGACAAACATTAAACAGGTAGGGCCAAGCACGTATTAGCTCGGCCATATTTAATGATTTACCACGTAATGGCAAACATTAAATGGTAAACTGTAAACAGGTTGGACCAAGAATGATGTAGCTCGACCTAGTTGAGGTACAAACCATTGTTCCTGGCGTTACCAGGGCTGAGCTCGTCGTAAACGTGCTCCTGCGGTAGGGTGAAAACCCTTGCTCCTGGTGTAAGCAGGTTGAGCTCGTCGTAAACGTGTGCCTGAGGTAGAGCGAAAACCCTTGCTCCTGGCGTAACCAGGGCTGAGCTCGTCGTAAACGTGCTCCTGAGGTAGGGTGAAAACCCTTGCTCCTGGCGTAACCAGGGTTGAGCTCGTCGTAAATGTGGTCCTGAGGTAGGGTGTAAACCCTTGCTCCTGGCGCAACCAGGGTTGAGCTCGTCGTAAACGTAGTCCTGAGGTAGGGTGTAAACCCTTGCTCCTGGCGTAACCAGGGCTGAGCTCGTCGTAAACGTGCTCCTGAGGTAGGGTGAAAGCCCTTGCTCCTGGTGTAACCAGGGCTGAGCTTGTCGTAAACGTGCTCCTCAGGTAGGGTGTAAACCCTTGCTCCTGGCGTAACCAGGGCTGAGCTCATCGTAAACGTGCTCCTGAGGTAGGGTGAAAACCCTTGCTCCTGGCGTAACCAGGGTTGAGCTCGTCGTAAACGTGCTCCTCAGGTAGGGTGAAAACCCTTGTTCCTGGCATAACCAGGGCTGAGCTCGTCGTAAACGTGCTCCTGAGGTAGGGTGAAAACCCTTGCTCCTGGCGTAACCAGGGCTGAGCTCGTAGTAAACGTGCTCTAACTTGCACAATATCCTGGAAAAAATTATAAAACTTGTATTGCAATAATGAAAGAGTATATCATCCAAAAAACTAAAACAATCTTTGCAAAAGTTAAAAGAGCTGAACTATGAGTAATATTTTCGGAGGTGATAAGCGTTCCAGGGTCTCTTCAATGCCTTCCCATTAGGGCCACATAGGTAATAAGCTCCTGATCTTAGCTTTTCAACAATCTTGAAGGGACCCTCCCACTTGGGGTCTAGCTTGCCCACTTGAACCTCTTGCACCTTTCTTAGTACGAGATCGCCGACCTGGAAAGTTTTCTGAATAACTCGTCGGTTGTACATTCGTGCAACACGATTACGATAGGCTTCCATTCTGATGGATGCAACTTCCCTTATTTCTTCAATTAGATCAAGGTCAACAGCTCTTCTATCACTGTTTTGTTCATCATAGAAATGCACTGTTGATGATTCTGCTCCAATTTTAGTCGGGAGTACCGCTTCATTTCCATAGACCATACTGAATGGGGTTTCACCTGTTCCCGTCCTTGGTGTAGTTCGATAGGACCATAAAACATTAGGTAGTTCTTCCACCCAATTTCCTTTTGCTTTCCCCAACCTAGTTTTAATGCCTTGTACTAGAGACCTGTTGGTGACTTCTACTTGACCATTGCTTTGAGGATACGCAACAGAAGTGAAAGCCTGATGAATTTTTAACTCTTCACACCATGCCCTGAGCAGAGCTGCCTGGAATTGCCTTCCGTTGTCCGATATGATCTTCCTCGGGACACCAAATCGGCAAACAATGTTTTTCCAGATGAAGTTGAAGACCTCTTTCTCAGTGAGTCTGGCTAATGGCTCTGCTTCAACCCACTTGGAGAAATAATCAATGGCCACGATCAAAAATTTCTTCTGATATTTTCCTGTTGGAAATGGTCCTACTACATCAATGCCCCACTGATCAAACGGGCACGCTGCCACAATGGCTTTCATCATCAGAGCTGGATGATGCTAAAGCCTGGAATGTCTTTGACAACTGTCACATGATATAACCATAGCAGCAGAGTCCTTCTGAATTGTAGGCCGGAAATATCCAGCAAGGAGCACCTTTTTGCCAAGAAATGTGATCCTAGATGATTTCTGCAGCACCCCTCATGAATTTCCCTTAATACGTAATCTGATTCTTTCAGACCCAAACTTCCATAAGTGGTTGGGCAAAAGACCTCTTGTACAAGATTCCTTCGATGAGTATGAATCTCTGACTCCTCTTCTTAAGTCTATAAGCTTTTCTGGTATCAGTAGGGAGCTTAGCATTGGTAAGATAGTCTAAGAGATCTTGTCTCCAATATTTTCTTCCAGAGATTCGGATGGAACATCCTGACTAGGAGTCAATTCAACTTGAAACACCATGTCTCTATTTTGCCAGGTGCGGAGAGCACTAGCCATTCTCGCCAAGCTGTCGGCCTTTCTATTCTCTTCTCTTGGGATCTGTTTGAATGTTACTTCTAGAAATCCCTACTTGATCTTTTCTATGGTACTTGCATAATGGATCAATTTTTCGTTCCTGACCTCATAGACCCCATTCATCTGTTGGGCTACTAGCTGAGAAACAGAAAAGACCTGTATGCGCTCAGCTCCAACATTTCGAGTAGCCCTTAATCCGGTTAATACTGCCTCATACTCTACTTCATTGTTGGAAGCTCGGAAATCCAATCGTACTGCCAAACATACCTCATCTTCTGTTGGAGAGATTAGCACAACCCCTATCCCGCTTCCCTCATTACAAGAGGAACCATCAACAAATGTTTTCCATAATTCTTCTTTCTCGGGATGCACAGTTTCCGCAATGAAATCTGCTAAGGCCTGAGCTTTGATAGCCGTGCGGGGCTCATACTGTATGTCATACTCTCCTAGCTCAGTTGTCCACTTAACAAGTCGTCCAAAAACATCTGCTCGGCTAAGTATTTTTCCCAGGGAGCTGTTTGTTAACACCGTTATAGGATGCGATAGGAAATAAGGCCTGAGTCTCCTAGCTGTTATGATCAGCATTAGAGCCAACTTCTCGATCTCTGAATATCTCAGCTCAGCATCTTTCAAGGCGTGAGATAAGTAATATATAAGGTGCTGTTCTGGTTCCATCTCTTTAACTAGAACCAAGCTGATTGCCTCCTCAGTTGAAGATAAATAGACAAATAACCTCTCTGACTACAGAGGCTTAGCTAATATAGGAAGTTCAGCTAAGTATTTTTTCAATTCTTCAAAGGCTTCCCCAGATTTTTCGTTCCATTCAAATTTATCAGCCTTCCACAGTATCTTAAAAAAGTGGAGACTTCTATGAGCGGACCTAGAGATAAATCGTGATACAGCAATGATTTTTCCTGCAAGGCGTTGCACCTCTTGAAGGTTCTTTGGAGGAGACATCTCACAGATAGCTCTCACCTTTTCTGGATTAGCTTCAATACCCCTTTCTGTCACGATATAGCCTAGAAATTTCCCACTTTTTTTACCCCAAACACACATTTCTGGGGGTTTAACTTTAATCCATAAGACATAAGAGTGGAGAAAGTCTCAGTCAGATCGACAATTAGATCGGTGCCACTTTTTGATTTTACCAGATTGTCGTCTACATATACTTCCACATTTCGGCCTAGCTGTTTTGAAAACACATTGTCCATCAAACGCTGGTAAGTAGCTCCTGCATTCTTGAGCCCGAAGGGACTAACAACATAGCAAAAAGTCTCATCTGAGGTGACAAAACTTACTTTATCTTGATCTTCTTCAGCCAAAGGGATTTGATGATATCCCTGGTAAGCATCCATTAAGCACAAGTATTGATGTCCTGCTATTGAATCGACCATCTGATCAATCCTTGGTAATGGGTAACAATCCTTCGGACATGCCTTATTAAGATCTCGAAAGTCTATACAAATCCTCCATTTTCCCGAGCTCTTCGGTACCAAAACCACATTTGAGAGCCATGTTGGAAATTGTATTTCTCGAATATGACCTGCCCGAAGGAGCTCCTCCACTTGCTCTCTTATGACCTTATCATTTTCAGGTCCAAAGTGTCTTTTCTTCTGTTTTACAGGTTGGACTCCCGAAAGCACATTCAAATGATGTTCTAGGACGTTTGGTCTAATTCCCCTTAGATCCCGAGCACTCCAAGCAAAGATATCCTCATTTTTGATCAAACATGATATGAGATCTGCTTTTATATTTATTTCCAAGTCCTTGGCTATTTTTACTTTCTGATCAGTAGAGACGAGCTCAACTATTTCTGGTTCTTCATCCAAGCTGGTTGGAATGCCTTTATCATTCGGAACATTATACCCAGCTCTTTCAATACAACCAACCTCTCGGCGATCTTGCTTTACGTCTTCTTTTACTTCATCCACATAACATCGGCGGGCTGTCTTCTGGTCACCACAAAGAACCCCAACTTCTCTACCCACTGGGAATTTTAGCTTTTGATCATATGTAGAAGCTACTGCTTTGAAGTCCTTCATAGCAGGTCTGCCTAATATTGCATTATATGATGAAGGTGCCTCTACCACAGTGAAATTAACCATTTTTGTTATGCGGGACATCCCATGACCAAGAGATAAGGGCAGGTTGATCTGTTCAAGAGGCTGGATTGCGTGCCCGGTGAACCCGTACAGAGGAGTTGCAATATGTTCATACTTTGACCCCTCTATCTGCATCTTTTCTAAGGTATCTTTGAACAAGACATTAACAGAGCTCCCAGTATCAATGAAGATCCTTGCTACGTCATAGTTAGCTATGGTTACAGTGACCACTAGGACATCGTTGTGCAGTGTTGCAACTCCTTTCAGATCATCAGGCCCAAAGCTTATGACAGGCTCATCCCTTGAAATTAGCTCTACCGATACTTCAAAATTTTCCAATCTTCTACCATGATTTTTCCGAGCTCTGCCCGAATCTCCATCAATGGGTCCCCCCGAGATTATATTAATACTTGCTCGGGTGGGATTATTATCCACATGTTCGACCCTTCTCCTTTGATTATCTGTTTCTTTAGGAGCAATACCCCTTTCACGGGACCTGGTTCGGCCCCTATATGGTGTTTTTTCTCTTCTTTTACCTCGGTACCGGCTTCTACCCCGACCTTTTTGATAAGGTTCTTGTGTCCTTGTTAGGAGAGTTTTTATTTCAGAGTCTCTTTTGATGATTCTTTCTACCTCATCTTCAAGCTTCTGGCACTCATTAGTTATATGACCGTACTCTCTACGGAATTCACAGTACTTATCAGAGGGAGGCGTACGGGGTCTCTTATCCGACTTACTTGGTCTTTCCAGTTTCTTTCTATTATCACATATTTCCATAGCTCTTTCCAAGCTCACGTCATGGATAGAGGTATGCGTGAAGCAAATTGATTTCTAGTTCGACTACTTTTATCGGCCCTATCAGCAGGTTTTTTCTTGCTTAACTCTAACTTATCTTTCTTTTCTGATGGCCGCAGATCAACCCTTCTCTGTCTCTGAGCATCTTCTAGATTGATGTACTTTTCAGCTCTTCCTAGAAGTTCGTCATAACTTCGAGGGGGTTTCTTTACCAACGATTTAAAGAACTCTACCGCCTTAAGCCCTTGTGTAAAGGCGTTAATAAGGACATCTACCGTTGTAGTGGGAACCTCTAGGGCTGCCCCATTAAAGCGTTGTACGAACTCCCTCAAGGACTCCTGTTCATTCTGCTTGGTAGTGAACAGACTTAAAGAAGTTTTTTGATACCTCTTGCTGCTGGCGAATTGGTTTAGAAAAGCCGAACTGGACTCCTCAAAGCAGCGTACAGTGTTTGGTTTCATTAAATTAAACCACTGTTGTGCCGATCTAACAGGGTTGTAAGGAAAACTCGGCATTTGATCCCATCAGAATACCTATGCAGCATAGCAGCATTCTCAAATTTTCCAAGGTGCTCTTCCGGGTCTGTGCTTCCATCATATTCTCTCACTGCGAGTTGTCTGAAATTTGGCTGGAGTTCCTCTCCTAAAATAGTTAGGGAGAATGGACTTTCTCTCCTAGCCACTGGAGGTCGGCCACCTAGATGTTGACCCAATCGTCTTATCTCTCCCCATACAGCTTTCATTGGATCTATTAGAGGAGGCTCTACTTGTGTATCTGCCTCAGCGAGGAGAGCACGAAAAGTGAAGAAGAGAAGAATGCTTTGCGTGGAGAGAGATCGTGAAAAAATGTTATTTTGGTTATTCTAATCGAAATAGACTTATACAAATTAGAGTATTTTCACGGACTAAGTTGGAATATGTTTCAACATATTGTATTTGCATGAAGTTGTGCCAATTATCTATCTATCACTTATTTTATTATACCTATCAAGCGTAGACATGACCATGGTTCGAAACAGACAGTTTAACGGTTCGGAACCGCCTGTTAAATAGTTTAAAAATCACAACCCTTAACCGTAACCTTTGTTGACAATTCTGGTTACGGTTCATGAACCGTCGGTTATAATAACGATTACAATTCGATCCTTATATTTTTTAAAAAATTATTAAAAACTATACAAAAAGCATTTATTGTGCTTCTCCTACTATTAATAATAAAATAACGTGAAGTAAATTCAATTTTGAATAATCAAATGATTTTGTTAAACATAATTACTTGATGGAAAAAGAAGTACAATATTCTACGACCTTTCAATTTGGGAAACAACATTAACTAACATTACAATTGAGCTACATATATTGCTCCATTTTTATAGTATTTTATTTAGAGCAATATTCTCCTTTTTCTTCTTTTTGAGTTTATTCAGTGTTTTTCTATATCAAATTTATTATAGAGTTTCTTCAATTTGCAGGATTTTAGGTTTTTTTTCTTTTTTTATTCCACTTTTAGTATAACTACCAAATAGTTATTGAAAATGATCGAATATTTTTCTTGATAATTTTGATTTATATGTCAATATATAATATTTATTTATTATATTAAACATATGCAACGTGTGCTACATTTCGCTAATATATATAATTGTAATATCTAAATTAGCTCAACAATGTTCTATGTTTAGTTGTAGGAACTTAATAATTTAATAAGTTGGAGGTTAGTTGTTCGATTCTACACCAAAATACAATAGTTTCAAATTTAAAACATTTTTAAAAATATATAAAAAAAAGGATCAACGGGGCGGGTCACGGTTTTATAATAACTGTGGCAATGTCTAACCAAGCGTATAAGCAATGTACACGACCAAATCCTTGTATTATTAGTCCTTTGTATTACTAGGTAAGGCCCGTAACTTTTAGCCAAAATAAGTACCTATATTGTACAAATACAATAATATAAGTTAATTATATGATTTTGATTTTTGAACAATAACGAAAAAAATAAATAATGAAAATAATTTTGTATTATATGAAAATTCCTCTACAATGTAGAAGAAAATATATGTACGAATTAAAAGAAAGCAATGTATATTTGCATAGAAGACGTGCAACCAGTTATCTCTGTTGATGAGTTGTGCCTGTCCTATTTGCTATATAAGTATATAATTTTGATTATGTAGCGTTTTTTACAAAAAATTGGGCAGAATCTCCCCATAAATTGGGAATATCCGGGGGAAAAAACCATAAACATCATAATATATATCCTTAATCCATACAAATCAAAAACCAAAAGTAATTAGTCGTTATAAATAAGCTGATAATATGGACATCTATCTATTACTATAGAAAGAAGGAATACAATTATAAGTAATACATGACCAAAAAAATGACATATATTACTTACTTGTTTCTAAGTTTTTTTATCAAAGAAAATTCTAAGTTTGTTTATCAAAACAATTAACACTCACATGCTCTAACATGGTGTGAACTCTAGACTTGTGCAATGAAATCCCAACAGCTCAACAATCAGAATATTGAATGGCCACCAAAGCACTTCTAAGTCACATCAAAGCTCCAAATCCGTAGTATATAGGGTGCAAAGTATACATGTTAGTGTTTTTCATCTAGTTTAGTAACAAATAAAGTCCGGATACTGTCATTGATAAGAAAAAAGATTTTTGCGACAAGTGATGAGCTTAAAAGAAGCGTAACAAGCATTAGAAAACTATTTGGTACAAGGTTGTGCTTTCAGCTAGGAAAAATCCGTGTGCCTCAAACATAAAATCGAATAATAGGACGTTGCACACTTTTATAAATGAAATGTATAATGTACTTCAACAAACCAGAGTAATTCAAAAAAACAATCAAAAAATATCAAAGGAGAACAATAATAAGTACACACCCTTCAACTAATACAATTATAATCACCATATCATCCAATAAGAACAATCAGAAGATCAAATATAAGCAACAAAATTACCTATATTTCCCCTGATAATATGAATACACAGAAAGAATAACCTAAATGAATGATCACAAATTAAAACCAAAAGCTATAATCATTTTAGTTTCAATGAACTGCAATGAACACCTACTTTAATAAGAATTTCAGTGGAACAAAGTACACATATAGCACAAGACCTACATTTACAAAACAATTATAACTCAATTAATCAGATTATTAATCAAAATCTCAAATTAAAAGGGAATTTTCTTCTTTTGAGCCAAGTCAAAAAATAAGTAAATTTTTAAAAATTGAAACATAATTATAAAATAGAGATTATGATTACGAAAACTCTTAACACACGAAGGAACAGATTTTATAGATTATTCTTAAAATAGCAATCCCATTCTATTCAATTAAATTTCTGTGTTCATTTTATTTCAAATGGAAAAATAAAAAAATATATAAGTTTTTTTAAAATTAAATTTTACCCCACTTGATCACCTACTCTCTACAATGCACGGACACTGACACAATGACACTGCCACGATACGACAACACGGATTTTTAAAATTTTTAGTATACGACGCAGCTGTGACAGTCCTGTATATATTTGTATATATTACACATGTACTATATTATAAAATACTAAAAGTAACATTTTTAAAATTCTAAAACCATGTAAAAGCAACAAAAACATTCTTATCAAATTCAAGAAGCATATAAATAAATGCATATAACTGAAATCATCATAGTATCAATCACACTAACATCAAATGCCTATTACTTCAATTAAAATAAAGTTTAACAAACACGTCCAAATAAAGATAACCAAAAATATTTTACCAAATTCAAAAGACATAAAATATAGCTCAGAAGATATTATCATGCAGAATGGATGCCAAAAAACACAAAAGAAGCACTCACTTATCAAAAGAAAGAAACACTATCATCTGTATTAATAGGTATCTAAATTTTGATCATCTGAATTTTTTACAGCGTGATTAAGAAGACAATTTCTTCAGCTAAGGCAGATCACAAAAGCATGCGACAGCCAGCAAAGCCTTCTTACTTGAAAGACATATTTATTTATCCATGTCTGCATATTGTTATTGTCAGACCTACAGGTATCCTTAATCCTTACCACATCACACGTTCTCATACTTCATAAGCAACAGCTGCAAGTGCTTACTTCACCCACCCAAAAAGGGAAGTTAAAAATTCGAAATAACAACGAATACAATCGCATTTGTCAAATACAAGTTATATCCTTGACAAAATAATATGGCCACCATATAAATGACAAGTGTAAGAACAAGTACCTTCGGCGTTGTCGTATTTGCTCTCGTTCATCGAAACTGCTCTTAGGATCATAACAACCCAATAAAAATTCCCAAACCTCTCCTCTGATTGATGGATGACTTCCCTTTGTGACAAAAAACGATAAACATATTTCATAACAATAAGGTTTGTCATAAATCACCATAAAAGATTCACAAAATATTTTATCATTTTAGTGGAGCACCCGACAATAAGGTATTTGCAGACTATCTCAAGCAAAACAATTAAAAAAAAAAAAGATAATATAATTAATTTCTTATCCCAACAATCCAAAAAAAATTACTAAATAATACAATAATCTTTTTATGAGGAAGAGGAAGCTATTGACAGAAAGGACCAAACCATAGATAAAAATATATACGTTGTCACATACACTTGCCAAGAAAGAACAAATGACTTCATGGAGAAGTGGTCTTCATCAAAGAATCTTCGCTTTCAAATGATTAAATTTAGAATCATTTACTGAGTGAAAAGTGATAGCAACAAATCCTATAAAAACGAGGTTACCCCGCGTCGAATCCGATTGAGTGTTTTACCAATATCAAGATAACCTTCTGTAGAGAATGCAGCATTCCATTTCCAAGCACTTAATGTTTTTCCAGCCTGAACATTCAAAAAAGAAGTTTCTTAAACATAGATGGAGTTAAAGGAGAACAACAATGTTCTTCAATTTTCTAAGAAATCAAAATACAAATTCTTGTCATATGATATCTACGGTACCAGAGTGAATGTGATCTATCATTGTCCTTATTAAACAATAACCAGCCAACTATTTCGACTCCCAGTATTGTTTCAGGCTAATATATTTTCCACATGAACCACTTGTAACATAAACAAGCAAATTTATATTTACAAATATAAAAAGCATCGGAAAATCGAACAACTGATTGAGTTCAACAAAAAAAAGGAAATCCTATGATTTATATATGAGCAAATAAAGCCCTTGATACACAAAAAAAAAAAAAACCCACCTTTGGGCAGGAGTCAAAAGGCAACGCAACCCACTTTTGCAGTAAGCAACTATGTTAATTAGGGAACATTGGGGAAACCAAGAACATATGCTGAATGGGTGTAACCTAAGAAAGGAAAACTGAAGAGGTAGATGTCAAGGTATCAATTTTTTTACCAGATTCTAAGAGGCAACAAAACGAGGGATTATTATACATTTAAGTGGTATAAGATATTCATTACATTTATTACATCGACCTTTTGTGAGAATCAAGCACCATATGCTTTTGTTCATTGGTTCTTCAATTTCTCTCCAAGTATGCTCGAAATAATAAATATTCATTGAAAAAATCAGCAAAAAAACATACACGAGTAAACAAAAAAATACTGTTGCTCATCTTTGTATTTGACTTTAAAAAATAGTTCATCAAGTCTAAGTTCTATCTGGTTTAAACTCAACCCACTTGTAACATAAACAAGCAAATTTACATTTACAAATATAAAAAGCATCGGAAAATCGAACAACTGACTGAGTTCAACAAAATAAAGAAAATCCTATGATTTATGTATGAGCAAATAAAGCCCTTGATACAAAAAAAAAAAAAAACCCCACCTTTGGGCAGGAGTCAAAAGGCAACGCAACCCACTTTTGCAGTAAGCAACTATGTTAAATAGGGAACATTGGGGAGAACAAGACCATATGCTGATTGGGTGTAACCAAAGAAAGGAAAACTGAAGAGGTAGAGTGGATTGAGCAATGAATTTCGAAATTATGGCTTTCAAGTTTCAATTACAGTGAAGATGGGCAGCAAGTAATGAGCAAAAGCTGAAGAGAGAAAATAGGAGAATAATAAAAGAATAAACCTGCCTCCTGAATTTTAGCGCTCCGTCGCTTCAACATAAGTGGTGAACGCCCGCAATGCCTCAGTCTTTTGGAATACACAACATGGTTGTCGATTGTGCAGGTGTCTCCTTTAAAATCCCACATATTGGACAAATAATAGGCATAAATTCATTTAAAATCAATAAAGATAAAAATAACACTTAACGAAAATTGATATAAACTTATACAACATACCGCTGTAAACAGTAAACTCATCCAAGATCCTAGGTTCAGCCTCAATCAAACAAGTTTCCTTCCAGAAAACTTGATCATGAAAGTCAAATGAACATCTAGCAGTGCAGGTCTTTACCTCGAATAGATATTCTCTAAACGTATATAATAATGCTAAGCAATACCACCAATTTCAAATAGCTCATTTATGAAGTAAATTTAATACATAAACTTCAACTTATGCATACCATTGGCACTCCCAGATATAAAAAATCCGTCGCTAACACCTTTACATGACTCGATGCATGTAACTCTTCTCATACATGCATTGAATCAGCAAATCACAATTAATTTGTATTAACACAGATTCCTCATCAAATACACTAACATTTCCCTTATGATGTGAACTTTTAGTTCCTCGGAAAGCTAAAACCCAAAACCCTACAACAGGCAATCACAAAGTGAGCAGAGAATCACATACATGGTGGCGGTGGGAAGATAATCAAGATAGGCTTGAGAATAAGCAAAAAATTAATGCAAGAGGTACCAAAATCAGGAACATCCAGAGCTTAAAATTCAAGAACTTCCAGAAAACAAATATAACTTGGAAATTCAGTAAATAAAAAGTCACACAGTGGCAGCAATCAAACTTTTTTGTTATCAATAAATAGATATATTAAACGAATGCAGTCATATAAGTTAATTATATGATTTTGATTTATTAAATATTATAATAAATATTTATCTGAATGATCAAAATTTATCAATTATTTATATTGTCATAGCACTCTGTTTGAACCTAAGACCCGAACCTTGAATTTATATTTGATAGAATGGAGATTTGTTACAAATATTCAAAATGAAAATATTGTATCTACCTGGAATTTGAGGGACATTTTAACCAAGAGCTTATCGAAGACAACGTTTGAGCATTTGACTCGCAAGCTAGAAATGATAAATATATATTCTCTAGCTTGAGGGGAGTGTTGGAGAGAATTAAAGCAAGACTTAATTTTATATTTATTGTTATGTTTATCTTTAAGATAGGATTATGATTAAGTTTAAGTTCGAAAAGAGTAATTAGAACCTAGGTTTCTTTCAGCATTTTTTTGTATAAATATTTGACCACTTGGTAAATAAAAAATAACTGGTAGGGATTTTCTCCCATCTCTCATTCTGTAACAGGTACAAAGTAACAGCCTATTGAATTAATAATAATTTAAGGGGATAAATTGCAAAAAACACAGGTGAAAATTGAATGAGCTAAAATAACCCCCTACCCGCATTATTAACTTTACAAATGCATTCACCCTGCACAAGCCATTTTGAAAGTAACAACAAAATATGCATGGCTAATTTTTCCCTCAATTTTGGCAAAATGTTCACATAGGCAAAAAATTGAAATCTTTAATGTACCATAGAACATAAAAAAAAAAAACTTTTTCTAACATTCAAATTGTTTTTTTTTGGCTTAGAACACTTTAGTTTTCTATGTAAATTAATCCATAAGTGCTTAAAAGCACGGACACCACACGGGGACCACGGGAAAATTGCACAGAGTGAGTTTTTAGTTACAAATTTAATAACACATGGGGTTTTTAGCTCATTAAATATTCATAAGGGGGTTGGTTTGAGCAAAAAAATAAACAACACATGGAGGTTTAAATCGTTAATTTTTTACAGGGTTTCAGCTTCACATTTAAAAATAAAAGGGGTTTGCGCAAATTTTAAAAAACATAGGTGTGGTTTTTGCAACTTATCCCAAATTTAAAGAATTTAAATATTGCATCAGAATGAGGAAATTGACTTTGATGGTGATTAAAACCAATCAAGATGGGACGTTATATAAAACAAATAATCAAGGTTGCAGCATAAAGGGAAATAAATATATAGGCACACAAACTTAAATGGAAATAATTTCTAACCCCGGGTGAAATCTCTTCTCCAACCTTTTGCAGGAGATTTTCCATTTCTTGAACCTATTATTTTCTAAGGGTTAACACAGGGTAGAAAAGACTATGATGCAAATTTTAAAGTGCAGGCCACAAGATCTAATTATCAGGCACCACCATCACCTGTTGGCGAGGAATTCTTGTCTTGATGTCATCAAAGTATCTTAAATCTATCATCTGGGCATTTGTTAGTCATTCATCATTGCTCAAATCATCAAGGGTCTGGTTGCCTTTCTCGTAAGTTTACTTGCAGTTGTAGGTCCAATGCCCCATACTTCTCCAAATAAGCTAATTGTACCTGAGAAAATTAACAAAATATGGTAATAAACCTTTAGTCTTTGTTTACGGATTTAAGCAGTAATCTCCAGGGTTGTGATAGTTATATACTATAACAGACTTTGTTACATACTTCATGACAAATATTGAGGGAAGAAACGGTGACCTGAAGCCAAGGACTCGTTGACACATTCTAATCATCCAGTTTCATTAAGAAGATCAAGAATCCAAGGATCACAATGCCAGAAGTAAATTGAAATAATAATTAAATTTCTTCTTGTTTTAGTTCCATGATCTTCACGTAGATATACCAAACAAGTCAGGTTGCAGTTACTTGAAAATCCTCATTGGATAACCTCAGTACGATACTGGTCAAATGACAGTATCGTTCGGAGGTTATCTTCATTTGTCCTTGGATTACAAAACTTGGACAAATGAGGTTATGGTGGGCCGGCGCCCATTTTCACAATCGGTCCTTAAGCTTACGAGACTGGATTAGTTTCGCCTCCCGTGTTTTCTACCTTCACAACTGAGCCTTCTACAGCTTCATTTACCCCAACTCCAGAATCTGTGCAAATGACAACACCTTCCTCAGCAGAAGTCCCATTTGCTCAGCTTTTGTCGTCATCACTTGCTCGGAACAAGAGAGATATTGGGATGAATCTGAAATATCCGTTGTCCCAGTACGAGTATATACCCTACCCATACCCTGAAAGCCCTGGTGGTCATATCAAATCACCAGGCTCGGCTATTTCTAATTCTGGAACCTCTTCGCCTTTACCTGATAAACGTGCAACCATTGAATGGCGAATGGGGGAAGCTCCTATGTTTATAGGCTACGAACACTTTTCTAACCGTAAATGGGGTTCAAGATTTGGTTCTGGATCAGTAACTCCCAATGGCTGGGGGTCAAGGCTAGGCTCTGGAACTTTGACACCAAACAGCGGGCTATCAAAGCTCGGTTCTGGAACCAGGACACCTAATGGTGGAGAACCCCCGTCTCGGGACAGTAACCTTTTACAGCACCAAATTTCTGAAGTTGTTTCATTGGCTAACTCTGACCGGGGTTCACAAATGATGGAACTGTTGATCACAGAGTGTCTTTTGAACTAAATGGTTAAGATATACCTACTTGTATTGTGAAGGAACCAGTCCTTAATTAATGTATAATCACATCAAGAATCCCACCTGAGGCAATATCTTCAACAAAGAATGAAAGTAGCTCTATGGCTATTGATATGGAAGGAGATGGATGCCATCAAAAGCATCGTACAAACTCTAGTGGTTCAAGCAAAGATTTCAACTTCAGCAATGCAAAGGGACAAGTCTCGGAGAAATCCATTATCGAGAACATAATACATTTTCATCCTTGTCGAAGTGCTCGAACTTGGATATCCTCCCTTTGTTCACTATTTCCTGAATCTGTAACCACCATTACCAAGTAGGGTATACACCAAATATAACCATCATAATGTTGTGGCACCACACATCCCACATCCAACACCAATCGCATATACAGAACGAGAAATTGCGAAATTCAAAGTTAAAATCGAAGTATTGAACCTTCAAATGTACAGGTGTAGTGCCTCCGTCCAGTTCTCACGCGACTTGGTAAAGGTATGGGGTTTTCGGTGCTTTCCGACTCAACGTCGCCGGCGCTCAGGTGCCTGTGTTCCTTGCGGTTTTTCTTGAATCTAATCGTCATTTGCAGCGGTGGTGGAGGAAGAGAGGTAAGATCGAAAGGAAATGAAGAAAGAATTGGGAGAAGAGAGAATGGCACGTTGTTCAGATCGTAATTTTCCGCACAGTGTGGTGTGGGAGTGAATCTTGTGCTAGTCGAAGAAGATGAAATAGAGGTGAAGAAATGGTCAAATTTTGGGGTTGAAGAAAAGAGAGGAAGTGAGCGACAAAAATCAATTGTTAATTTTCATTAAGTGGTAAATAAAAAGGAGAATTCAATCCAAATCACCGACCATTATCACTGACTTTAGCGCGCTTATATAATAGTTAATTAATTAGTCCTTTATAATAACTTTATAATTAGTCCTTTGTATTATCAGTTGTATCCATTTATCCTCTCCAATTATATGCATTGCACATGAACCACCTTATATTATTAAAAATTTACTAATTATTCATTTTAAAATAATAGTTATTTTTACTACACGACCAAATCCTTAAACACAAGCGTATTTTGATGTTGATCTAATATAAAAAAATAATAATTAATTTGAATGATATTTTCATGTACACAACTAAGGTACCGTTTGAAGTGATGGATATGATAAGTAATGTAAGGATTAAAAAGTTGTGAAATGATTATAAAAATAGTATGTGATAAGTTATATGCTGTTTGATTGTAGAATAAGATGGTTTATAAGGATTATTATATGGTGTAATGTCTAAAATACCCTTATCATTATAATAATAAAATATAATAAAAATAATAGTTTATATCTAATAATCATAATATATATATAATAATAATAATAATTGTGTATATGTAGATATAATAATAATAGTAGATATAATAGATAATAATAATTATTATTATTATATTATAATATAATAATAAATTATTAGGAGGATATTAGAATATTAATAAAATAAAATAAAAAATAATAATACTAATATAAATAATAATTGTGTGTATGTATATAATAATAATAGTATATTATAATATTAATAAAATAAAATAAAAAATAATAATACTAATATAAATAATAAACATATATATATTAAATATATATATATATGCACATATAATAATAATAGTAATATATATAATTTATATATATTATTACTAATATATATATATATATATATATGCGTGCGTGTGTATAATATACATATATATAGTAGTATAATAATATAACATAATAACAATATATATATAATATAATATTAAATTATTATATTAATAGCATATGATAATTATTATTAGTATTATTACGTAATAACTATAATATATGCAAATATAATAATAATATATATATATATCTAATTTATATATATAATCATAATATATATATAATCATAATATATAATAATAAACATAGTATATATATATATATATAATTTATATACATTATTATAATATATATATATATATAATCATAATATATAATAATAAACATCATATATATATATATATATGCATGCGTGTGTATATATATAATAATAATAATAATAATAATATACACACATATATATATGAATAATATTAAAATATTATTTTTTAATAATAATAATAATATATTATATTATAATAATCATTATATAATAATAATAAAATAATAATAATAAGAATGAAATAAATAAAATAATGCAATATAAAAATAAAGTTGTATGAAATAAGTTTTAATTTTTGGCGGGAATTTCAAATTTTGAGATAGTAAAAAAAGGTGGTAAGGATATTTATGTCTTTTTGTTGTAACTTGGGATTAGAATGAGATAAATATAATAGGATACTTTTTTAAAAAAAAATGAAACAAACATGGGATAGGATTAATAATCCGAAGATTACTAATCATATCCCGCACCCCAAACGGTGCCTAAAAGTCTAAAAATAATAACATACCTACAAACAACTAAAGTATTAACGTTTTCATTATCCAATAACTAAATATCTGTGTATCACATTTTATAATTAATACATACTAACATAATAAATGATAAATGTAAGTTAAAATCTAAGGTTTTTAGTTATGCAATAAATATTAAATTATTTTCTTTATTAATTTTTAAAAATATTGAATTAGTAAACTTAACACTAAAATTAGTTAATTGTAGTGGTGGGCAAAACATGGGTTAAACCGAATTAACCGATCGAACCAAATTAATTCGGAATTCTGTTAATTCGGTTTTGACTTTTTAAAACATCGGTTAACTCAGTTAATTCGGTTTGGTTTCGATTTTCATTTTAAAAATATTGGTTAATCGAATTAACCGAATTATTTAGTTTTTTAAAATATTTTTAAAAAAAGTAACTATTTTTTTAATTTTTAAAATCAAATTATCTTATTTTTTTATTTTATTTTAAAAATATCAGTTAATTCGGTTATCGACCGAAATAATCGATTTTAATTTAGTTTGGTTATTTCTATTTTAATAAATAATTTGATATGTTTGATTTGATAAAAATAAAAATTGATTAATTCAGTTTCGATTTATTAGATTGGATCGATTCGATTATAATCAGATGCACACCCCTAATTAAGTGTTGGGCTCTGTGGCCGCCTGTGTGACTTCTAGTAGGGTTGTAGTGTCACTCTCGCGTATCTGTTGCTTCCTCACTTTTACCAATGGCGCGGAAGGTTTCAAAAGCCGACAAGAAAATCGCGTACGATCAGAAACTCTGCAAACTCCTTGATGAATACTCGCAGGTTTTGATCGCTGCGGCGGACAATGTGGGGTCGAATCAGCTGCAGAACATTCGGAGCGGTTTACGGGGCAATTCTGTGGTACTTATGGGTAAGAATACTATGATGAAGAGAACAATCAGGATTCATTCTGAAAAGACTGGCAACAACGTTATTCTAAATCTCATTCCTCTCCTTGTTGTAGTGTGAAGCTTCTTTTGATTTTCTATTTGCTTTTATTTTTTCGGAGACCTTTTATGGAAGATTGAAAATTTTCATATATGTAGTATCAACATAGTTTCTTCAATTGTGATTGATGTATTGTGTTGTGTTCAGTGCAGGTATCACACACAAGGTTCATCTACGTTTTTGATGAAACCAAACTCTTTAACTGCATCATCAAAACGAAGATTCCAACTCCGAGAAGCTTGCTTCAATCCATAAATGGATTGTTGTAGCTTGCATATCTTTCCAGCATCCTTTGGATCGACAAAACCCTCGGGCTGTGTCATGTACACATCCTCAAGCAGATTTCTCTTAAGGAAAGCTGTTTTGACATCCATCTGCCAGATTTCATAATCATGAAATGCAGTTATTGCAAGTAATATCCTTATGGATTTAACCATGGCAACTGGTGAAAAAGTTTCATCATAGTCAATACCATGAATTTCTTTGAAACATTTTGCTACCAGTCAACCTTTAAAGGTTTGTACATTACCATCCATGTCGGTCTTCTTCTTGAAAATCCATTTGCACCCTATGGGTCTCACCCCTTCAGGTGGGTCAACCAAAGTCCATACTTGGTTTGCATACATGGATTCCATTTCAGATTTTATGGCTTCTTGCTATTTCTCAGAATCAGTGCCCATTATAGCTTAAGATGACGGCTCATCCTCATCAATAAGTAGTAAGTCACCTTGTTGAGTCACAAGAAATCCATATCTATGTGGCTCCCGGGGTTCTCTTACAGACCTACGCTGGGCTTGTGTCTCTTGAGCAGGCACTTTATCCACAACAGCTTGTGGTGTCTGCTCTGTTTCCATCTCAATATCATGTTCAGTGTTTTCTTGTGGTTGAACTTCACTAAGTTCTATATGTCTCCCACTGGTTTTTCTAGAAATAAATTCTCTTTCAAGAAAGACACCAGTCCGAGCAACAACCACTTTGTTCTCGGTGGGATAATAGAAATAGTATCCTTTCGTTTCCTTAGGATACCCCACAAATAAACACTTATCAGATTTGGGTCCAAGTTTGTTAGAGGCGTGACGTCTCACGAAAGCCTCACAACCCCAAATCTTCATAAAAGACATAATAGGATGTTTCCCAGTCCATATCTCATATGGTGTCTTTTCCACTGATTTAGATGGAACACGGTTCAGTATGAATATTGCTGTTTCTAAAGCATGTCCCCAAAAGGATATCGGAAGATCTGCATGACTCACCATTGATCTAACCATGTCCAACAAGGTTCGATTTCTCCTCTCGGATACACCATTCCATTGTGGAGTATACGGAGGAGTGAGTTGTGGGACTATCCCACACTCCTTTAGATAGTCATGAAACTCTTGGCTAAGGTATTCACCTCCTCGATCTGATCGAAGGATTTTGATACTTTTACCAAGTTGGTTTTGTACTTCATTCTTGAAATCCTTGAACTTTTCAAAGGTTTCATGTTTATGTTTCATTAGGTACACATACCCATATCTACTGAAGTCATCAGTAAATGTAACGAAATATTGAAAACCACCTCTAGCATGTGTGCTTATTGGCCACATACATCACTATGTATGAGACTCAATAAATCATTTGTCCTTTCAACATGTCCCTTGAAAGGAGCTTTAGTCATCTTGCCCATTAAACAAGATTCACATGTTTCATATGATTCAAAATCAAATGAATCCAATATATATGTGATTCTCGTTTATATGGCCCAAGCGACAATGCCAGAGATAAGTTGGATTAGAATCATGATTCTTAATCCTTTTAGTATTTATGTTATAGACACGCATATCAAGATTTAATACAAAAAGACCATTAATCATTTGTGCACTAGCATAAAACATATCATTTAAATAAATGGAGCAACAATTGTCCTTTATAATAAATGAAAATCCAAACTTGTCCAAACAAGATATAGAGATAATGTTTCTAGTAATTGAAGGCACAAAATAACAGTCTTTTAAATCTAAAGATAAACCGGAAGGCAAAGATAATGAATAATCTCCTATAGCTAATGCAGCAACTCTTGCTCCATTTCCAACTCGGAGATCTACTTCGCCTTTTGCCAATGTCCTACTCCTTTTAAGATCCGGCACATTAACACAAATGTGAGATCCACATCCAGTATCTAATACCCATGATGAAGAAGTAGATAAATTGACTTCTATAACAAAAATACCTGAAGTGGAAGTCACACTTCCCTTCGTCTTCTTAAGATCCTCCAGATAAACTTTGCAATTTCTTTTCCAATGTCCGGTCTCACCGCAATGGAAACAGTTCCCCTCTTTTGCCACTCCTTTGGATTTAGTGCAGAAACATGTGGCTTAGACTTAACAAGGACCTTCTTGTTCTTTTTGAAGCCTTTTGCTTTAGCCCTTCATTTGCTCTTATTCACAATAAGAACATTAGTAGGCTTAGACTTCTTGCTGTTAGCTTCAAAAGTTCTCAGCATGCCAAGCAACTGTGATAGAGTCTTTTCAATTTCAATCATATTGTAATTCAAGACAAATGACTGAAGCTTTCAGGCAACGATTGCAAGATCACGTCAGTGGCCAACTCTTGGTCCAAAGGAAAACCCAGCTTCTCCAGATTCTCAATATACCCAATCATCTTGAGTACATGAGTTCCAACCAGACTTCCTTCTACCATTCTACACTGGAATAACGCTTTAGAGACGTCATACCTCTCTTGTCTTGCTTGTTGTTGGTAGAGTTGCTTTAGATGCTCGATCATATCGAACACCTCCATTTCCTCATGTTGCTTCTGAAGCTCAGAGTTCATGGTGGCAAGCATAAGGCACCCAACATCAAGTGCGTCATTTTGATGCTTCTTGTAAGCATCTTTATCGGCTTTAGCAGCCGTCAAGGGAGGTTCCTCAGCAGGTAAGGGTTCCTCTAGGACATATTGCTTATTTTCTTGCTTGAGGACAATCCTCAAATTTCTATACCAGTCTAGGAAATTTGTCCCATTAAGTTTGTCCTTCTCAAGGACCGATCGCAATGATAGTGAATTTGTAACGTTGTTTGTTGCCATGTATATCTACAATATAAATATGCAAAATAAGTTTATGATTTTAATCATCTAATATGGTCTTATATTAAATGACACTCCCACTATTTTTGTTTAAAATTATCAACCCTCGAAAACTTTAGTTGGCCAAATCCATATTTCACTTAATCTTGAGTTAGCTTTGGCTAATCGCCCAAGATTCGGTTATTTAGGTAGACAACTCTTTGTCAATTACAATCACATGCAATTCTTGGATGATTGGACGAACAATGCTTTGTTCAAATTCATCTAATGAATTATTTTCCAACCCCATGCCTCTAGGTTCCCAATCCTATTGAGATAACGCTAGTTAAGTCGAACCCAATTTTAAAATAATACGGATATCACTTTTATCCTTTCGTGTCTTACTAAGATTGTCACGATGCTTTGCTTTGGCAAACCCACACATGTTCAATCGAAGTCTTGACGAGTATTTTTAATTGGAAGACATCTTGAACTTAATATTATAAGAGGGATTTATTGATCTCATGATTTTATTAATATTGAAAATATGTCCGGTACATATATGAATATATACATATCTATATATATATATATATATATATATAAGCATCAATATTAAATAAAACATTAAACATGCATCTCATACATCAACATAAAGTAAACGTGACATGGTTATAGCCCCAACTAAAGATTTCTCAAGCCAATGAGAAAATCTAAAAGGTCAACCTAAGGGTAACTTCTCCAAGCACCTCTTTGGCTCCCTTTTGTGAATGGCCTTCTCATCCCGGCACCATGGTCCATCTTCATTGATCTCCATCAATAAAACTCTAACTAAACTATATAACAATTACATGATTTAGGGAATTCCTCGAGTTACATTCGAGGGGGAGCATAGGGGAGGGAATACATTCAGAAAAATAGAGAAGGCACGACACGCAGGCCGTATTAAATTACAAACATTCACAAACTCCTATCTAATAGGTCATAGGGCTATAACCATGCATCATGCTCAAACAACACATATAACATGATATAACATTTAATTAATTAAATTCTAAACATTTTAAAATTTAATTCTAATTAAAATTGTAAAATAAGTTTTATGAAATTATCGTACGCTCGGGACATCACATGTCACGGAAACTTAGCCCGAAAGTCCACGTCCAACCATGAGGGTTCGAAACCCTAAATTTTAGCATTAGGGTTCGAAACCCTAGCCGTCACGAGCCACAATGGTTCGAAAACTTTGTTTTAGTTCTCGGCCATTCATGTACAATTCATGACGTTGGCGGCTTGACCATCTCGAGCCAATGAGTTCGAAACCCTAGCCCTCATGTGGCCCCCTAGCCGTCACCCATCATTTATCGTGAGCCATGCGCCGCTAATTACAATTTTCGAGCCAAGAGGAGGGTTCTAAACCCTAACCATGTTTCGGCACCTCCATGCACAATTATTAGCCACAACGGCTAAACCATCTCGAGCCAAGGGTTCGAAAACCCTAGTCCTCATGTGGCAGCCGTGGGACATTTGTGATGGTGGTGGCCGAACCATAAAGAGTTATGGGCTCGGTTTTCGCTTTTGTGTATCGTATACATAAATAGTCAATTATATCATATATATTTTTCGATGATTTCACAAACTCAATTTATTTCATATCATATATGAATTATACAGTTTTAAAGCATGCAATATAATTCTAATTATGATTAAACGATTAACCACATATTTCCGATATGAGCTTTGTACACGGCTCTGATACCACTGTAAGGAATCCAACAAGCAATGCACAGCGGAAATAAAATATGGATTCCCTGACCATGGACCTATACAGAGTATTCATATCGGAATGATAAAAGAGTCTCCTCCTTGTAGCATGTTTGAAGCAGATTCCACGTTGTAGCACCTCGAGTCACAAACAAAAGTTTGCACCTTTGTCTCTACGGTATCCACACGATCAAATCAAAAGGGATGTTCAAGAACAAGTTGCTAGACTTATTCTTGAACCAAAACTGAACTTCCGGTTCAAAACCGATCAACGACGACCAAACAAAAACCCAAAACCCCCACACGATCGGCGGCGGCGGCGAAGGTGATGTTTGTGGCGGCCGAGAGCTTTAGTGGCTAGGTTATGTTATATGAATTGTGTGTCTTACCATTAATCATAACCTTGTATTTATATTATAAGATTTAATTAAGGTTCAAGACTTTCTCAAAGTCTCATGGGCCCAAACCCATGATTTAATTAAACCTTATAATCATTTAATTAAGACTCTTCTTAATTATTTAATTCATCCTATGAATTTAATTCCCTTTATCGATTTAATCTTTTGTGCGACCCGATAGGATCTTGTAATGTTGGCAGTGACATAAAATCTCATTTTACGTCACAAGCAATGAGCGGTATCTAGCAACACATCAAGGCTACCCAAATTACAAGAATGTCATAGACTCGACATAACCTTAGAACTTGTGATAGTATTAACCATGTAACTTAATCCCTTTGTCCATGTGTTTAGATTGAACACGAGTCATGGAATAGTCATACTCGTATATTCAATCTCTATTTCTTGATCCCCAAGTAGAACTAGAATAAACGAATAAGCTCGATATCACATATCGACTCATTCGAGCACGGCCATGCATTTTAGTCTTACTTGATCAAGGGCCCAAACACTTCTCCTGTTATATAGGAGGGACAAATCCTATCTTGATCAATCAACATCCCTCTACATAATTCGTAGTGTATCCAATAGTTGCCTTTATAGTTTACCCTGTAACAGGTAACGTTTGACAATATCAAGATACATAACTCCTTATGTTGGGATCTCTGATGATCTCAAGTCGTAAGGATTACATACATTATTATCACTATGAGAATTGCTTATGACACTCATATAACTATCCATGTAGCATTCTCATGGTGGGTCTGTCCAGTACATTGTTCTCTAACATGTACCCATGTGTTGATTTGATATCTCATATCCATGAACAATTCATCAATCAAAACATACTAGTCTCAATGTATTATCATTATCCTTATTTATGATAATACTTGACTAGGGACAATCTTTAAGAATAATACAATATTATTCTAAGGACATTAACTTATATATCAATTCTTATTGCACAGATATTCGAATAATATATAATAATGATTTGCCATTTATAATAATCATAATACATTGTATGTCATAAACAATCATCTAATGACATGTCTTAGGGCATATCCCAACAGCAGAAGGCTGCAAGACCTATACCATTGTGATCCCCTATGAGTCTAGTTTGCAACGCAAAAAATGGTTTGTCATTTGGACATCCGAGCAAGAACTTATGCCAATTTTCCCACAGTCGCTGCAAGCTACCAGAAAAACTAAAATGCTTCAAAATGAGTTTATAACATAAACTTAAAAAAATATCAAAATAACAATTTTAAACTTAAAATGAGTTTATAACATATTGAACGAGAATTTGAAAATTTAAAATAGATTCTAAAATTATTTTCGTGCAAAATGAATGCAATGAAATTGATTTTTATGCTAAAAAGTTTCATACACCAAGTTTTAGAAAATTATGCTATGAAAATAATTTCATGCTCATGAGAAATTTTCTTTAAAAGATTTCCGTCTAAATCGGTTAAAATACTTTCCAAGAACAACCGCTCTGATAACACTTCTCAATATCGATCGGGGTGGGTGGCCAGTCCACATCGAGATCAACCAACTTAAGCTTCAATAGCTCGTATTCTTGAAATGATGCACCAAGAGATTATATCGAGTTCGGTTAAAAAACCGAGCGGAAGACACTCGAAATAACCTGCTCTATAACCGATTAACCATTTGAAAGACATTTTAAAGATATGCAATTAAAGTAAATAAATAAGTATTTGTTTATGGAAGTTCGAAGGTGGTGTAATCCTTCTACGTCTCCCATTCTTCCACCGCATGGAAGGATTCCACTAGAAGATTTTGAATTATACAATCCCGTTGTACAAACCCGATCCAGTTGGGAATGCCAATCCAACTAGAACCCCTAGCAACTCAACTATGTATGTTTTTTAATGTCTCACATACAAAGACCTCTCAATCGATTGTGATGAATCATCAACTGTTACAATGATATTCACTCATTAAGCTCTCAAATACAATGAATAGAGTGAATATATATGGCACAAATGATCTCTAACTAGATCTGATATAGCAAGGTAAGTGGTGCCTAAAATCTGGGCTTGCTCTCTTTCAAGCTGTTTTCTTCTTGTAAGTTGCCCATTTTGAATCCCAAGTGGGTTTGATTTGATCTTTCTTGGATTGATCTTCAATCACCTTATTTGAGCTTCAAAGACTTGTATATATAGTCCCAAACAATGATATATACGTTAGACACAAGAATATGCTCGTTCGAAAAGGTTCTGCACCATTCCCGAGCTTGCAACGGTTATATTCTGGTTTCTGGCCTCTTTATATTTCGGACCATACTGGCCGGATCAGTCTTGTACAGATCAGTCTGGCTGAATCAGCTTGGGCAGATCAGTCTGGCCGGATCAGTCTGGACAATCAGCTTGATACAAAACAGATTGATAAACTTTCTTTTTCGATCTGTTGCTTGTAGCTCTTGATTCTTTGATTTCTGGGAAAAGTGATCTACATGAAAGTTGTAGCCCTTTCTCTTAGCTTTCCATGAAATCAAGAATCACTCTATTTTGAGTTTGTATGAGAGAGTTATGCTCGAAATACAATGCAATGGTCCTGCTGTATGTTTGCTGGATGCAGCAGCACATGGCGTGACTTGCAGAAACTTTTTGGCCATCTTAATGTCCGATTCAGTCTTTGACTTTCAAAGATGACTTGTAGATCTTTGTCTTAGCCCATACTGAATCGTCTCGTTCCGATAAGCGAGCTAAGAGTAATGCCCAACAGACTGGCAGTTGATTGCTATAACAGCTTGTTGTTTCTTCGCTGTACAACTCGATCTTGCAGGCGTCTTTTCTCCTTGATAACATTCAAACTAGCCGATCTATTGTAAAATATGACTTTTAGTATTTTGAGTTGGCTGTTCAACCTCTTTGGAAGCACGCCATTTCGATATCCGAGCTATGAGATATGATCAAAACAATCCGCTCTGCCAGGATTTCAATCTTGGTCCAGCTTGATATTTTTAAGCTACTTCTTTGTAATTCATCAAGCTCTTAATTATGATCTATGAACTGCACACTTGATGATATATGTTAACAACACAATAACAAGTTTTGTTAACATCAAAACCAAGATTATTCAGGTTTCCAAAACCCAACAAGGTGCTTGTAGAAGTTACCCTTAGGTTGACCGTTTAGATTTTCTCATTGGCTTGAGAAAATTAGTAGTTCGGGTTATAACCATGTCACGTTTATTTTATGTTGATGTATGTGAGGCATGTTTATCATTTGATTTTAATATTGATGGATGATATATATATATATATATATATATATATATATATGTATATGTACATGACATATTTTCATTATCAATATTAATACAATCGTGAGATCTTTCAATCCCTCTAATAATATTAAGTCAAGTTAGATGCCTTCCAATTAAAATATTCGGCAAGACATCGATTGAACATGTGTAGGTTTGCCAAAGCAAAGTACCGTGACAATATTAGAAAGGCACGGTAGGATAAAAGTGATATCAACGTGACTTTAAATTGGGTTCAACTTAACTAGCGTTATCTCAATATGATTGGGAACCTAGAGGCATGGGATTGGGTAGTAATTCATTAGATGAATTAGAACAAAGTGTTTTTTCACCCAACCATCCAAGAGTTACATGTGATGTGATTGACAAAGTGTTGTCTACCTAAATAACCGAGTCTTGGGTGAATAGCCAAAGCTAACTCAAGATTAGGTGAAATATGGATCTTGGCCCACTAATAGTTTTGAGGGTTGATGTTTTTTAACTAAATAGTGGGAGACCTTATTAAATGATTAAAATCATAAAATATTTTTTGCATATTTATATTGTAGATATTCATGGCATCAAACAACATTACTAGTACACTATCAGTGCGATCGGTCCTTGAGAAGGACAAATTGAATGGTACAAATTTCCTAGACTGGTATAGGAATCTGAGGATTGTCCTCAAACAAGATAAAAAGCAATATGTCCTATAGAAACACTTACCTGTTGAGGAACCTCCTGCTACGACCGTAAGGGCTGATAGGGATGCTTACAAGAAGCATCAATGACACTCTTGATGTTGGGTGCCTAATGCTTGCAACCATGAACTCCGAGCTTCAAAAGCAACATGAGGAAATGGATGCGTTCAATATTATTGAACATCTGAAGCAACTTTACCAACAACAAGCTAGACAAGAGAGGTATGACGTCTCTAAAGCGTTATTTCAGTGCAGAATAGTAGAAGGAAGCCTTGTTGGATGTGATGCCCGGGGATTAATGATGTTAATCCCGGTGTGGTAATAATCCTTAATGGATTTTAATTGTGGCAATTATGAATTAATTGCGGCTTTGGGACTCCCGGGGATTTTAAATCTGGTATTTGGAGTCATTGGATCCAAGGGATGAGATTGTATTCTCGTCGTGGTGGTAACCTTGAAATTTGGTCTTTGGTGGGATTTGGGGTCCGGAGTACTTTGTACTGGGGCTGGTAATGGAATTTGAGATTGGGAGATAATTATTGAAAACAGATGATTTTTAATGAGTCATAATGTATTTGTGGAAGGATTGGTATTTTCGAGTTTTGGTGCTACATATACCAAGTAGACTCGGTATTCCGTCATTTGGAGGAAAATCGTTGGTAACTTGGCTAGGGAGCCGTATTTCTCGAAGATAATCAGGTACTAATCTTCCCCTCATCATTGTATTCGGTTTGGTAGTGGTATTGTAGAGTTTGGTTGAGATTTTGGTTGGTTTTGGATTTAGGGATTTTTGGTTAAAAATCCCAAGTTGAGTTTTTAGAGTTTTTATTGATCTTTATTGGTGTATTTGAGGTGATAATGGTGTATGTGGTGTTGGTTTTGAGTTGGGTGTGAAAAACACCATGGAAGCTCGAGTTTTTCGGAAAATCGCAGGCGGCGATCGATCGCCGAGGGGCGCTGATCGATCGCGACAAGATGCTGGAAATTTGGTGAAGATGAGTAGTGCTGGCGATCGATCGCGAGGTCTCGTCGATCGATCGCGAGCGCTGGCGATCGGTCACGATGGAACACTGGTTTGGCCACTGGTCAGTGGCGATCGATCACGATAAAATCGGCGATTGATCGCCGCCCGAAGGATTTTGTTTTTCTTTTTGAATTTTTTTGAAAATGTCAGGATTTTGGAATCGAGGTTTGAGTGGCCCATTTCCGGGACTATGTCCACATTCCTATGGGAATGCTATACTTTTAAATGGATTGGTTGGAGCCAAAGTTTAATAAAACGGGATTCTCGGTTGAGTCTTTGTCTATCTTTTAAACTTATAAAATGGAATATTTTGGGTATTATGCATGCTTTGTCGGGAGGCTTATTTTGGTAATCGTCATGGATTGACGATAGGTTTGGAAGTTGTGAACGTGCTTGGGCACGTGATTGCATGCCTATGTTTAATTGAGAGATATTTGCATGTTAGCACTTAACTCATCGGGTCGTGGGACTCATGTGATAAGTGTGATTTTTACACTTAATTTGATATAAGATTAGGGGCGTTTTTGTAGTGATTCTTGGAAAATATTACTCTTTTGGTTTATATTTGTATATTTGAGGAATCCATGGCCAAATGCATAAAAGTGGAGGAAATAGGCTTAAAATGATGAAAATTGACCAAACTGAGCAAACCTGGAAAAGGAGGGGCAACATGGTAATTTGCTGAAAATAGAGGAGGCGACCGATCACCTCAAATGAGGCGACCGATCGCCTCGAGGCAGAATGTTATGGCGATCGATCGCCAATTACTGCCGATCGATCGCCAATTACTGCCGATCGATCGCCAATTACTGCCGATCGATCGCCAGGACTCGAAAAATTCGGGATTTTGTTTTCATCTTGGTTATTTGGTGTCCAAACTTGGTGAAACTCTCCCTACCATAAATATGGATTATCATGGACGTTTTTGGGACTTTTTGGCTCACTTTTGACCTACAATACGCAGCCTCCATCACTCATCATCCTCTCCAACCATCCATACACCATAACCATTGAAGAAGAGACGCATCGGAAGAGACGGGACGACGGAGCAACGCAAGGAGTCAATGCCTCTCGTTATTTCCGTATTTCTAACTTTAGTTCTATATTTTTATTAGATTTTAATGTTTAGAATGTTGTAAAACATGTTTAGCATTGTTATTTGATGGAGATTGTTGGCTAGGTTTGTTATCAAGACTGAGGGGATCCTTTGTATGAACCCATGATTTTAATTGAATGTTTTTGATTGATTCTTATTATCTAAGTGCATATATCATTGTTCTTCATGATTTTAAGGGTTTGGCCATTCTTGAATGATAGTAAATTACAACGAGGGCTGATTTTATATAGCGAGGGCTCATACCGCTGATTTTATAGCTCGGGATTGTGCCACCTTCGAGTGATAGATGCTGATTACGTATCGCTGCTGGGCGAGGAATACGGGTATGCCGCTATCTTGTTAGCGATGAGGTATGTATATTGCTGTTTTGTTAAGCATTATTATGAATGCCATGTGTTGTCATGTGTCGTCACGTGGTTGACGATGAGATCACTGATGTCATGTATTGACATATACCGTCACGGGTTGACGAGGAAATTGTGAGTGTCACGTTATCGACACGTACCGTCACGAGTTGACGATGTTATTTGGATGTCATGTGTTGACATGTACCGTCAGGGGATGACGATGACATAGTGGATGTTCTAGGTAGACGTGTGCCGTCATTACAACGAATAATATGTTTGAGTCTACATATTTAGTTGTATGATTTGAGTGTCGATGTTGAGCACGAGGTGGTGTCTACATCACCAGTTGGCAAGACCGTTATGCCGAGTAGATTTGCTCAATGGATAAATAGATGTGTTGTACAGGTGTAAGACCCCAATGTTCCAACACGTCAATAATGCAATTATGACATCATTTGTGTATGTAAAAAAAATTTCTTTTCTTTTAAAGAATCATTACATGCTTCACATAAGCCCCATGACTTTTATAAAAATTTGGGCAGAGCCTCCCCATAATTAAGCTATCCGAAAATATAGCACATCACTAAAATAACTCCCAGCTAGGGAAAAACACAATACTAAACAAAATCATCACCATAAATAAGTTTCTCAGCCAGGGAAAAACAATAATAAGAAAATATAAGAAGTGGACTCCCGACACCATTATTATAGTCCATACACATGACTCCAAGTGCTCACATGCGAGCAACAAATAATGGATAACCATCTAGTATCATAAATAATGTATACCATTTACCCAATCTCATTCTACGCTTTAGGAAGCAATATTATCCAACCAAGCTCGAGCTTGCTAAGCCAAAATAACCTTGTAGCTGTAATACCTGTTTCAACAGAAACAGCCCCCACACAGGGTGAGCATACCAACATCACACTACCCATATCATAACAATGCATAAAGATCATGATACGATCATAACATCATAATTTACAATTATTGAAAATCTATAAAAATGTACTCCCTGTACAGTTCTGAATCTGTATAGCTTCCACGCACTGTTCCTGTTTCAAACTCACACGCTTTCATAACATCAAGTTCAATATCGTTATTTAAACATGATACTCCTCAACACGATAAATTCAATACAATCAAAATCTATTATTTATGCTTAATCATAAACAATTTCATATCGTATATGATCCTGCCTATCAATCTATCTCATTCTCGACATTTTCTCATATTGATCATGCCTCAGGCATCAATACTCAGCTCGTATACTCGGATCACGTATAACTACGCATGCCTCATACCACACATACATATATACATATTTATATTTTCGGATCACGTACAAATACGTATCCACCATGCCACATATGTCATACTCAACACACATATACATTTCTTACGTTCCATCATGACATTTAATAATTCATGAATATATGAATGTGTAAGTACTTCATAATAAGTATACCTGCTCGTACGTCACTACGTACCTTATAATCTGTGTTTACTGTCAAGTCACCCTCCTTGTTGTCCGAGAGCCCAAGAAGACTCTATACGAACTCAAAAGTTTAAGGGTCAATTCTTAACCAATACCTGATGGACATAATCTCACATTCAAACACAAAGCCATGCCCATAACATTACATAATTCAACTTCCCAACACAAACCTCCATTTAACACCCAACATGCTTAAAACACCCAAAACAACACCGAAATGATTCAAGCAACAAGCCTTGCAAGGAAGAATCCATGTACACAAGAGGTTCTACCATAAATAACCGATTTTTCTATAATCCAAACATAAAGTCTTTATTCCATGTTATAACACATACCATACATGCCTCTAAAGGTAATATATTCCTTACCATAGCCCAACACCCACAAAAGTATTACAATGGCTACAAGACATAGAAATTAATTCTTTTCACCACCTATTAGCAACTAACAAGGCTTAGACCTTCACTAGAATCACATTTAAGCATATTAACAAACACCTTCCATGCATGGTTTTTAAATCTTCATATTTTAACCAACAATGATACTAGTCAATGCACAAATCAACAATTTCCTTTTAACAATTGATAGCATTTCCTCATACTCTCCAATTCCCAATTACAACACTTCAATACATGTAGGAATACATAATTACTTGCATGAACACCATCTACACACACAATCACATGCCCAATCAATTTCCAATATGAATAATCATCTTTTATACATGGCAAACTCATATCTTCCCATATTAACACATCCAAACCCATGCACACAACATCAACACACCATTTTCCAACACATACTAAACACAATTCTGCACATACTTGCACACAATTTCCGCACACACACTAACACACACTTTCCAGCACACACTAAACACACATTCTCCACACACTTGAAATGCAAACCCTTTCCTTTCAATTATCAACTCAAAACACATCAAAATCCATACCAATAAAGGCCAAGCCTAGCTCTCCAATAGCCCCAAAATTTCGAAACAAATGTCACCCACAACCCTAAAGTTTCGAACTCAAAATGGCTAAAACCAATACACCATTTCGAAAATAAAGAGGGCAAGGTGCCTTGGGACAAGAAGGAGTATCATACCTTACAATTGATTGCAAGATGAGAGGGTTTGGAGATGAAAATCGATGTCCTCTTTGGCAAAGGAGGGGGGGCGACGGGTTGAGGAGAAGGGGGAGAAAGGTGGGCGATTTTTATGAGTTGGGAGGAAAATGAGTAATAAAAAAATTAATCTCCAACAATTAAAACAATACCCAACAAATATTAAACCCATTTCAAGTTTAATCTCCCCAACAATTAAAACATCTCAAGTTTTGCATTTAAAGTCTCCAGCTCAAATAGTAAAATTAATATGAGTCCCCCAAACATTTAAATTATGCTAAAGTTCCATCTATGCCCAAATAATTCGGCCCCACCCAATACACGAGGCCCAAAATTTAAATCACGTAAATTATCCCATAATTTACCATTAGACTATTAATCATAAACAAAATAAACTGGGCATCACAACAGGTGAGTGTACCGCATCATGCAATAGAGGTAAATATTTGTCGAGTAGTGATACCTTTGAGTATACTCGCTGGAATGGCTAAGGCCAAGTGACTGGTGGTAAGAGTAGTCATTGAGGAAACTACTCGCTAGTCGTTGTGATGTGTGGTAAACATGGTCATACCCACCCCTGAGGGTGTGGAATAAATCCTATGGAATTAGGATTGCTTTGTGGTTGAGTAAGGACACCGGGATGTCCATAGATAGAGAAATATTGGGTGATGACCCACTACTCTAAATGGATGTTACGGTATGGTATACCGAGTGGAATACATTGGTAGGCTTGATATAAGCCTATGGAGGCAGTGATTTGCTAGCCAGATATCGTGGCAGTGATATAGTGTGCTTGTTGGAGCCATTACACAGCACGTTGGGACCGAGTTTCGTGAATCGTACGGTGATACAATGAGGGTTTATGGTAGACTCTTGTAGTCTCTATGTGACATGATGATTGAGGCATGGAGTACCTCACGGGGACGTTTATACGTCAAATGTTTTGAGGGACTTGTACTGGGACAACTCAGTTTTGTTGGGAGTACCAACATGAGTGTCGACAAGTCATTGTTGGTTCTGGTTCAGAATCCTTGCATATGGAATGCAATGGGGGACACAATTGGAATTGTGGGATATAGTTAGTGGGGGTAACACTACTATATTGATTGTATCTCTTGGAGAGATTTGGATTGTACTGTCATGGAGACAGCCGGTATCGATCGTGGGTTGATTGTAAAATCAGCCATGGTAAGCATTACTGGTGTTGGACCGAGTAATGGATTACTTACCATTTGGTGAGACGTTCGAGGAGACGTATCCGGGAGAATGCTCGAGATTGTGTAGTACTATGGTATTAGTACAGAGCATTGTTAGAATGAGTATACGTTGTGTATACGGATTTTATTTTGGTAATAGTGGCACTGATGCACTATACTGGACCAGTTGAATAATTTATTGGTTCCGGGATATGTTTTGGCATAAATATATCCACGTTTTCCGAACAGCGGTTCAAGGTTGGAGGGTCATGAGTTCATGACATTTTCCTTGTGAGGAAGGCGGTATTGATATACCTACCGATTGGGAATCTTTGGGAGAATCAATGAGTCAGTTTGTGTGGTGTTGATGTTGGAATCACACCATTAGTCGTTGGTCTGTCAATCATTATCCTCCGCGAGGTGAGAATAACTGGAGTTTGACAGTTGTTTTGGGGCTTTGGGTATGATTGGTGATACCCGAGTCGATCGCATTGAGTATACATGTTGTATTGGTACTTAGGCATGTGTACAGTGTGTGTGTACGAATGCCAGCTTTTATTTAGTCCTTGTTGAGCATCGGATTAGTATGCTTGGTTGGATGAATCTTCGGTGAGAGATTGTGACATCTTGAGATTGGTAATCTTGATGGAACAAATTCTGAAGAATGATCGTGAGGGTTGGTTGACTTCCCTTGAAGAGGGATTGTCGTATTTTAAGCCATGGTAATTCATTTCTGGGTAATTTGATCACGTCCCTGTGTTAGGATCATTTAATCCTAGGGTAAACAAGGGATGGCCATGTTTTTGATTTGTTAGCTGTCGCGGTCGACACGTGTGGCGGGAATGCAATTGAATGCAATTGATTGTTCTTGCATGTCCTTTCGGAAATTTGAGACCTTGTAGAGTCTCGATGATGTGTTGGACCAAGATGTGATTTCTTGGAACTTCGGATGTATACATCTTTAGAGGTGTGTTTTGTGTTGATCGGTAACGTTGAGTTGCCCAATCCGTGTTGCAAGTAGTGCAACTGCTCCTTTGATTGAGATGGAATTGTAGAACGGGAACCGGATTTAGTATAAGTACACTGTAGGGTACTGGTGGTTTCCTTGGTGACGATGTATGATTAACATCGTAGGCTAAATCGAGGCGATATCTATTTTTTGGAATCACGAGTGATTCATTTGATTTGCAGTTATGTTTGACTGACTGCTTTTGAGATGGTTAGCATCGGGGAATGCTGATGCCTTTCGTGGTTTTGTGTCGGTTTGGGAGGTTAAACCATTCCAGGTTTTGGTGCGAGATCGGTATCCTCGCGGTTGGTATGTCGTTCATGATATGTTCATGATTCGACAATGTGGTTCCGTTTGGATTGCGTTATCTCGGCGTTACGTTGAGTACGCCGTGTAAATTTCGAGGATGAAATTTTATTAGTGGGGGATAATTGTGATGCCCGAGGATTAATGGTGTTAATCCCGGTGTGGTAATACTCCTTAATGGATTTTAATTGTGGCAATTACTTTTCATTGACTAACATGATTTGATCTATGAAAATTGCATGAAACTTTAAAGTGACAATAGCACACACGCACGTTCTGATTTGGCGACATGTTGCTTGATCTAGGAGAAACAGTGGTCCGGTTCCAAGTCATAAATGACAAATCCAGAAATAAAAGGAGCCAACTAGTAATTTAATGTGGTAATATACATATTAGAAATCGACGTTAGGTCAAAAGCTGTATTTTATGTATTTTGGAGGGTGAAAGGGGCTTAAAGTATGAACAAAGTGACCCTATTCTTGGAGGTCTTAGACAACAAAAAGTCCTTTAAGTATTAAGAGGGAGTTTCAGTAAAGTAAAGTTATAATAGAATTCATATTGGTTTATAAAAATACGTCAGTAAAGACTGGTGCAGAATCTTTATTATAAGGCTACCATTTTACCAGAATTTGCCAAAATCAGAGGAAATATAAGAGGGTAATAGAGGCAGTTAGTATGTGTTGTAATGGGAAACACCAAGAAGTACAGGTAAATTAATAGGATGGAGTTTCCTTAAATCAAAGTGGTATTATACTTATTATTAAAAGACGTCAGGTAATACTGGTGCCGATGGGGGCCCCATAAAATAGACAAATAAGAGGGGCCCCATACAATATACGTAATCAACTAATATAATAGACGTAATAACCAAATCCTCAATCGGGTTCAGTCAGGGTAACAAAAATCGCCGACGTGATGTCGGAGATTTTCTTTTACCTACAAGGAAAGGTCGTAGCCCTTCCGCTTCCTGAACCCTCTTTCGGATTTGGTTATTACGTCTATTATATTAGTTGATTACGTATATTGTATGGGGCCCCTCTTATTTGTCTATTTTATGGGGCCCCCATCGGCACCAGTATTACCTGACGTCTTTTAATAATAAGTATAATACCACTTTGATTTAAGGAAACTCCATCCTATTAATTTACCTGTACTTCTTGGTGTTTCCCATTACAACACATACTAACTGCCTCTATTACCCTCTTATATTTCCTCTGATTTTGGCAAATTCTGGTAAAATGGTAGCCTTATAATAAAGATTCTGCACCAGTCTTTACTGACGTATTTTTATAAACCAATATGAATTCTATTATAACTTTACTTTACTGAAACTCCCTCTTAATACTTAAAGGACTTTTTGTTGTCTAAGACCTCCAAGAATAGGGTCACTTTGTTCATACTTTAAGCCCCTTTTCACCCTCCAAAATACATAAAATACAGCTTTTGACCTAACGTCGATTTCTAATATGTATATTACCACATTAAATTACTAGTTGGCTCCTTTTATTTCTGGATTTGTCATTTATGACTTGGAACCGGACCACTTTCACTGTGGTACCTTTTTTTAACGCAAATGCACTTCTGTGGGCCCGAAACCGATTACCAGAATATTGGTGTATTTTTTTCTTGTTAAACTTTCTGATTTATTCTTGTTAGTCTGTAAGTGATATCTATGAGATACATGATTGACTGTGAATTGGTTTATTTGAATCTTCAATATTGAACTCAACTTTTTGATTTTATTTCTTGCTCGAGACGATCAAGTTTAAGTTTGAGGGAGTTGATAAGTGTGATTTTTACACTTAATTTGATATAAGAATAGGGGCATTTTTGTGAACGTGCTTGGGCACGTGATTGCATGCCTATGTTTAATTGAGAGTTATTTGCATGTTAGCACTTAACTCATCGGGTCGTGGGACTCAGGCAAGGTTGGACTCGAACTACGGAATTCTAAGGTACATATGACGTACGAGCATATCTTTAACATATTATTGCAATTGTGGTGCATGATATAATATAATTGTGTCGAATTGATGGATAACAAAAATGGAATACAGTTACATAAAATTGGTCGATAATATGAATTGTATGGTGACGCTATGGAGCGAGTGATATTTTGGATGTCGTCGCCATGGAGCGAACATCGTATATGAATGTCGTTGTTATTGAGCGAGCGAGGAAATGGGACCATTAGTTAGATATCTGGAATATCTATGATTACTGGAAAATGAACTAATGTGATTGATATTGAAACTTGGAAAGGATTGGTTAATCAATGTAATGATTAACTGGCTATTGGGATTTGATGATTTTGGTTATTTTGAGAACAGGGACAGTACAGGGGATCCCGGATGAGGATGATGCCATCCAGGGAGTATCTTTTGTATTTCATAGCATTTACATTTTTGTAAATTATGAATTATGTTATTGTGATTATTGGTTTGGTGGTATTTGTATGCTCACCCGTGTGGGGCTGTCTCTGTTGGGACCGGTTGTAGGGCCTTCCCACCCTAACAATGCTATAACCACATACTTTGGACTAAACATGCATGTAATGACATCTTTGGGCTCCGGTTATTTCGAGAGCTAATAGGATTACAGGATAAAATAAAACTTCAAAGCTTATTAGTTACATTCCCATAAATGATTGCTAACATTTTAGATTTATACTACTCCTAGAGTAGATACTAATCTTATCCTGAATCCTTATTCATCCTCGTGCTCCCTTTTAGCTCACTGCTTCAACCCGACCCTTAGTCCTTTAGTCCAAAAGCGTACCTACAGAGACAACCCCCAACACATGAGCACATCATAGTTCATATTCAACATAATATGAAGGTAAAGCGTAAATGCATAAATCACGAATATAGAATACTTCCTGCATTCCAATGCATTCCATACGCCCATTTTGGCTGTCCCTGTACCATAACTCATAATCAAATCAATATATGAAAGTATGGCTTCTTTAAATAAATGTCATGACATAACTTCACTTATTAATCTTAAATCTTTCTTAGTCAGTTTATCATCAGTGTATTTTAATGCTTCTTACTTCTTAACTTCATAATGAGCGGTACCATCTTCCCCGCTTCATTATTTCATAACAAGCGGTACATTCTTCCCCGCTAGCGGTACCTTCTTCCCCGCTCTTCATACTAGCGGTACCTTCTTCCCCGCTTAGTATGGTATACCCCGCCTCCATGTGCAAGCTTTACTCCACATTTTTAGCGGTATAAGCGTAAGCATTAAAATCATCACTGGGATAACCCTGACTCGTGGAATACACACTCTTATTTCCACAACATAAACATGCAACAACAATGCATGACAACATGTATCATACTCTTAATGCACAACTTTGCATCTATCATGTGTCAAATAGACAAACATAAAATACATGTTACCGTTGGGGTGCCCGTACGTCGCTTACGTACCTTTTCAAAAGGTGGAGGAGTCAATAGACTTTATCTCCTTGATTGTGCTGGTACCTGGGATGGTTCTACATAACCACAGTATACCATATTAGATACCATAACATGAATCATTGCCAAAAATTTTTCAAAATAAATCAATTAAAATCATTTGCCATGATTCTGCCCCTCTCGATCGATCGGCACCCATGCCTCGATCGATCGAGAAAACATGCTAAAACAGTGCCCAACTTTCTGCCTCGATCGATCGATTGAAAAGTTTTAGCGATCGATCGAGGAACCTTACCGATCGATCGGAACTTCCTTCGATCGATCGGCCCCTGAATTTCAAAACTCATAACCATCGTTCTGCCTCGCTCGATCGATCGGGACTAAAATCTCGATCGATCGAGCACTCTGAAAAATCGGGACTTCCCAAGATTTTCGAGCACCTCATTTCATAGCATTAAATCTACTTCATAACACATCATACTTGCTCAAACACACATGCTAGGAACTTCATAAAACTTCCATGTAGGCACTTAAATCAAAGGTTTTACAAAACCTAAGCTAGCATGCATCATAACATCCTCATAAACTTAGATCGCATCCAATCTTTACAGAAAAACAGAGCTGCACCTCTTGCCCAGATTTTCGAGCACATACATTTATAACTAGAAATCTAACACATAAAACATGCAACATGCTCGAATAAACATGCTAGTAGCTACAAAATACTTCCATGTAAGTACTCATACCAAGATTTCATCCAAACCTATACTAGCATGCCTGACAAAACGCCCAGCCAAACCCAAACCCAACCAAAAACAGAGTACCAAATCTTACCCCCTATTCCTCCTCTTTTGGTAAGCTTTTGCACATAACAATCACAAGCCCATTTCTTCTCCTTTCTGCAGCTTTCAGGGACGATTTTGGGAGAGAAAGAGAGAGAGGAGGTGGAGGAAAATTGATTGCAAGCCAATGAGTGGAAGCATGGGTTGAGAGGGGATGGGTTGCCAAGTGGGGGGAGTGGGTGGCCGGCAGATTGGGGGGTGGGGTGGTGTGGTTGGGGTGCCATGTGGTGTTTAATTGTGCCCCGGTATTTAGCACGATGTATTAAAATATCCTCACTCGATATTTTATATCTTTATTTATTTAATACATCCCCTAAAACACCCAACATGCCCCGAAAACCAAATCATCAAAATAATACCACACCCCTATCATTAACATGAACATAATCATAATCCCCAATATAAATGCACCACACCCTTAAAGCATAACATAACATGTATGTTAATACATAAACATATAAACATCATTAATGCCCAAATTGCATATAATTAAGTTCGGGGCATCATAATACTCCCCTACTTATAAGATTCCGTCCTCGAAATCGCATGCACTTACCCATAATGAAACTAAACATAAATAACATACCAGAAATAGTTCCGGGTAATGCTGCACCATATGCCGTTCCGTCTCCCACGTAGCCTCCTCGACATCCCGACGGTCCTACTGAACTTTGACCATCGGTATAATCTTGCTTCGTAGTCTGCGATCCTCTCGATCCAGAATTCTGATTGGTCGTTCTACGTAGGATACATCTGAACCCAACTGCACTTCAGTAGACTGTAAGACTTGAGACGGGTCTGGCTCATACTTCCGTAACATAGAGACATGAAAAGCATCATGTATGCCAGATAAAGATGGCGGTAGAGCCAAACGGTAGGCCAATGTACCGATACGCTGCAAAACTTCATACGACCCAACATACCTCGGAGATAACTTTCCCCGCATACCAAACCGAACCACACCCCTGAAGGATGAGGTTTTCAAGAAGTCCTTGTCTCCTAATTGGAATCCCAGCGGTCGTCGCCGCTTATTGGCATAGGCTGCTTGCCTATCCTGGGTCGCTTTCATCTTCTTGGCGTATCAACTTAATCTTTCTTTTCATATCCCTTATCATATCCGGTCCTCCGACCACTTTACTAGCCAAGTCCTCCCAATACAGTGGTGACCTACATCGTCGTCCATAAAGAGCTTCAAAAGGAGCCATTTGAATGCTCGCCTGATAGCTGTCATTATAGGAGAACTCTACCAGTGGCACTGAATCCTGCCACGAAGTATCAAACTCCAAAACACATGCCCACAACATGTCTTCGAGCGTCTGAATGTTACGCTCTGTCTGCCGTCTGTCTGAGGGTGATAAGTTGTACTCAGTCTCACTTCTGTGCCCAAAGCTGTCTAGAGACCCTCCCAGAAATGTGAAGTAAACCTTGGGCCTCTTTCAGACACAATCGAGACTTCGTCAGCCTATCCACGATCTCCCAGATCGCATCAAATCCTGAGGCTGTCCTTGGCAAGTGGGTCACGAAGTCCATAGATATGTGCGCCCACTTCCACTTAGGCACCTCTAAGCTCTTCAGCTCGCCACCAGGCCTCTGCCTTTCTGCTTTTACCTGCACTTAGGTCCTTATACATTTTTCTTCCTCCGGGTTGGATACTGAACCGGCTACTGTGAGCTTGCTCCAAGATTCCTTTATGCAACTCCGACGTATCTGGGACTACCCAACGGTTGCCCAGTCTTAAGGAATCATCCTCAGCCACTCTGAACTTTGATGGCTGACCCTGAAGTACTAACGATGACCACCTCTGAACCTCATCATCCGACCTCTGGGCTTTCCTGATAGCCTCAAATATGTATGGCTCAGCCAATAAGGTCGACACTCGCACCGGCGATGTGTCCACATCGAATCATAGCCCAGATGGCAATAAGAAGTCATCATAGCTGATAAACTCATGGCATCTTCAGCAGTACTCTTCCCCTTACGACTTAAGGCGTCTGCTATCAAGTTCGCTTTACCAGGATGGTACTCAATCTCACAGTCATAATCTTTGAGTAAATCCATCCACCTCCTTTGCCGCATATTCAACTCATCCCGTGTGAATATAAACTTCAGGCTCTTATGGTCCGTAAAGATGGTAAACGACGTACCATACAAGTAATGCCTCCAAATCTTCAAGGCAAATATAATGGCTGCCAGCTCCAAATCATGGACTGGGTGCTTAGCCTCATGTGGCATCAACTGCCTCGATGCATACGCCACCACCTGCTTATCTTGCATCAGCACACGGCCCAAACCCTGCAGTGACGCATCCGTGTACAAGGCAAACCTCTCATTCTCAGAAGGAAATCACCAATACTGGTGCCATGACAAACGACGCTCTAGTTCTTGGAAGCTTTCCTCACAAGCTTTAGACCAATTGAATGGTACTCCTTTCTGAATCAGCTGTGACAGGGGTCTGGCAATCTTTGAGAAACCCTCGACGAAACGTCGGTAATATCCTGCCAAACCGAGAAAGCTCCGTATCTCAGGTACAGACGTGGGTGGAGCCCACTCCATCACAGCTTCAATCTTCCTGGGATCCACAGATATCCCGCTGCTAGATATAACATGCCTAAGAACACCACTTTGTTCAACCAAAACTCGCACTTGCTAAACTTTGCATAAAACTGATGATCCCTAAGGGTCTGGAATACTACCCGCAAGTGCCTTACATGTTCTTCTTCAGTCCGAGAGTAAATGAGTATGAACAGGCTCATAAAACAGCTGGGGCATTCGTCACCCCACAAAGCATGACTAGGAATTCATAGTGCCCATATCTAGTCCTGAAAGTTGTCTTCTGGACATCATCTTCTCTTACTCGAATCTGATGATACCCCGACTTCAGGTCGATCTTACTGTAGAGCCTCGTACCCTGCAGCTGGTCAAACAAATCATCAATACTTGGAAGCAGATACTTGTTCTTTACTGTGGCTTTGTTCAGTTGCCTGTAATCGATGCACAAACGCATCGAACCATCCTTCTTTTTGACAAATAAAACTGGTGCACCCCAGGGCGATACGCTAGGGCGTAAATAGCTCTTGTCAAGGAGCTCTTGTAACTGAATCTTTAACTCCCTTAGCTCTGCTGGTGCCATCCTATATGGGGCACGAGAAATGACAGACGTCCCTGGTAGTAACTCAATCACAAACTCGACCTCTCTCGTCGGTGGGGAAATCCGGGAATCTCCTCCGGAAAAACATCAGTAAATTTCACCACTACGGGCACATCTTCGACCTTTAAGTTTTCTTTCTTTTCCATGACATCAATAGCATAGATGAGATATCCCGTATGGCCTCGTTCCAATAACTGTGCCATCTTGACAGCAGATATCAACGGGATCTTTGAATGGGAACCATCCCCATAGAATGTCCATTGGACTCCCAAATCAGATCTGAACCGGACAGTCCTCTGTCTGCAGTCCACAAATGCCTGATACTGGTTCAGCACATCGATGCCCACAATGCAATCGAAGTCCGACATTCCCATAACAATCAAGTCTGATCTTAGCTCATTGCCCTCAAAATGGATGAGGCCTTCATATACAATCTGATCAGCAATCAAACTTCTTCCAGCGGTGTCGAGACCGCTATTACCTCCTCCGGAGTCGCTGTAGCCTGCTCCCTGGTCAGTGCATAAAACTGACCCTGAGGTTGCCCCATAGGCTAACCTCCATACCGCCTTGGTATAAACAGTGGCCTTTGCTATACTGCTCTGTCTGCAGGACTCCCCGCAGAATTTCGTTGTCCCTCCCTATTGGGACATTCTTGAGCAAAGTGGCCCCTTATTGCCACATACACAATAACCCAAGTAGTCTTTCGTCAAATGTGATTGTCCACAAAGAGAGCACTGGACCTTCCCAATTCTGTCTCCCTGAGACTGCCCTCTTCTTGACGGGGCGTCATTCCTACGACTTCTTTTCCACGATTCTCGGGCCTCTTACCACTGAATCTCAACGCTGATGTGTTCCCCCTTGGCTTAAACTGATCACCACTAGGCTTCAAATTATCAGAAGTGGATTTCTGAGGGGGGTGCTGGAGGTGGCACGGCGTCGGGACACGCACCAACTCCCAGTTCGGCTAGCTCCGCCCGTGAAAGGGCGTCATCAAAGCAAGCAGGGACATAAGTGATCACCCTGTCATACAGCTCCAGCCTCAAACCTTTCATGAAATTCCTCATCTTTGCTTGAGGTTAGTAAACTCATCCTCCTTAGCCTGTCGTGCAGCAGCTGAAAATAGCGGGTCAGAAACCGAGTTCTAAACAGCTTCCAATTAATTTCTTGTCCCAGAGCCTCTTGCTCTACTACTGTGGTCTTCCACCACATCAATGCCTTCTTGGCCAGTTGAAATTCTGCTAACCTTATTCATGCTGACTTCGCACATGGAGCTGCCACAATTATTTGTTGCATCCTCTCTAACCACTCCTCGGCTAGTTCCCCTATCTCAGTTCCTTCGAACATCGGGGGTCGGTATGCCAGAAACTGAGCCAACTTAGCTCCCTAGATAGTAAATGTTGCTGGCGGTGGTAAGGGGTTTGTACGCCCAGCACTTGCATTAACACTAATCACATCACTTACTTCAACATTTGCTGCCATGCTGCAACACAAGGGTTAACAAAAAAATCCAAAAGTAGTTCATATAATACATCGTTAGAGAAACAAAACATGTTAGTATAACATCATATACTTCCTATGCAACATATGCATGAAACATGTTTAAAAGTAAGCACCTAGCCAACTTATTGCTAAGGCTACCCTTCACTCATTCCCGGGTTCTCAAACCTGGCTCTGATACCACTGATGTAGGGCCTTCCTACCCTAACAGTGCTATAACCACATACTTTGGACTAAACATGCATGTAATGACATCTTTGGGCTCCGGTTATTTCGAGAGCTAATAGGATTACAGACCAAAATAAAACTTCAAAGCTTATTAGTTACATTCCCATAAATGATTGCTAACATTTTAGATTTATACTACTCCTAGAGTAGATACTAATCTTATCCTGAATCCTTATTCATCCTCGTGCTCCCTTTTAGCTCACTGCCTCAACCCGACCCTTAGCCCTTTAGTCCAAAAGCGTACCTACAGAGACAACCCCCAACACATAAGCACATCATAGTTCATATTCAACATAATATGAAGGTAAAGCGTAAATGCATAAATCATAAATATAGAATACTTCCTGCATTCCAATGCATTTCATACGCCCATTTTGGCTGTCCCTGTACCATAACTCATAATCAAATCAATATATGAAAGTATGGCTTCTTTAAATAAATGTCATGACATAACTTCACTTCTTAATCTTAAATCTTTCTTAGTCAGTTTATCATTAGTGTATTTTAATGCTTCTTACTTCTTAACTTCATAATGAGCGGTACCATCTTCCCCGCTTCATTATTTCATAACAAGCGGTACATTCTTCCCCGCTAGCGGTACCTTCTTCCCCGCTCTTCATACTAGCGGTACCTTCTTCCCCGCTTAGTATGGTATACCCCGCCTCCATGTGCAAGCTTTACTCCACATTTTTAGCGGTATAAGCGTAAGCATTAAAATCATCACTGGGATAACCCTGACTCGTGGAATACACACACTTATTTCCACAACATAAACATGCCACAACAATGCATGACAACATGTATCATACTCTTAATGCACAACTTTGCATCTATCATGTGTCAAATAGACAAACATAAAATACATGTTACCGTTGGGTGCCCGTACGTCGCTTACGTACCTTTTCAAAAGGTGGAGGAGTCAATAGACTTTATCTCCTTGATTGTGCTGGTACCTGGGATGGTTCTACATAACCACAATATACCATATTAGATACCATAACATGAATCATGCCAAAAACTCTTCAAAATAAATCAATTAAAATCATTTGCCATGATTCTGCCCCTCTCGCTCGATCGGCACCCATGTCTCGATAGATCGAGAAAACATGCTAAAACAGTGCCCAACTTTCTGCCTCGATCAATCGATCGAAAAGTTTTACCGATCGATCGAGGAACCTTACCGATCGATCGGAACTTCCTTCGATCGATCGGCCCCTGAATTTCAAAACTCATAACCATCGTTCTGCCTCGCTCGATCGATCGGAACTGAAAATCTCGATTGATCGAGCACTCTGAAAAATCGGAACTTCCCCAGATTTTCGAGTACCTCATTTCATAGCATCAAATCTACTTCATAACACATCATACTTGCTCAAACACACATGCTAGGAACTTCATAAAACTTCCATGTAGGCACTTAAATCAAAGGTTTTACAAAACCTAAGCTAGCATGCATCATAACATCCTCATAAACTTAGATCTCATCCAATCTTTACAGAAAAACAGAGCATGCACCTCTTGCCCAGATTTTCGAGCACATACATTCATAACTAGAAATCTAACACATAAAACATGCAACATGCTCGAATAAACATGCTAGTAGCTACAAAATACTTCCATGTAAGTACTCATACCAAGGTTTCATCCAAACCTATAATAGCATGCCTGACAAAACGCTCAACCAAACCCAAACCCAACCAAAAACAGAGTACCAAGTCTTACCCCCTTTTCCTCCTCTTTTGGTAAGCTTTTGCACATACCAATCACAAGCCCATTTCTTCTCCTTTCTGCAGCTTTCAGGGACGATTTTGGGAGAGAAAGAGAGAGAGGAGGTGGAGGAAAATTGATTGCAAGCCAATGAGTGGAAGCATGTGTTGAGAGGGGATGGGTTGCCAAGTGGGGGGAGTGGGTGGCCGGCAGATTGGGGGGTGGGGTGGTGTGGTGGGGGTGCCATGTGGTGTTTAATTGTGCCCCGGTATTTAGCACGATGTATTAAAATATCCTCACTCTATATTTTATATCTTTGAAATCACCAAAATTGGCGGTGACTTGCTGATATCAATAGAGAGGGGGTTCACCTCTCCTTTTTTCTCCAACGCTCAATAACAGCAGGGATGTCGGTAAAGATCTTTTGCAATGACCTGAAATACAAAATAACAGTGAGAAGGGTGCCAGAAGTTTTTCCGGCGGATCCCCTCCGACGCTCAAGTCAGGTGATTGAATATAAGGAGATATATGCGGTAGGTAAAGACAATTATTCATTAGAGAGATTAATCGATACCCCAAACCTGGTATTTATAGGCGGAGACCTAAGAGCTGTATTGCAGCAAGGACTCTTTCCATGTTTATCCAAATCTTACCCAGATATGTCAAGATCCTATGGATACAATCAAATCCCTGATATTGCTCCGCAGATCTAGGACTAGGTATCTTGGGGGGACTAGTTTCCTTGCTGAGAGCCGGCAGCAACAAGGAAAATGAGAAGAGCTCGGCATGTCAGCTTGGGCTCCCAAAAGAGGTCGCTCACCGAGATACCGGAGGGGCAACAGGTGAGGCGAAACAGGTCGGTCAAACAGGTCGGACTCCACAAAGAGTTCGGAATGGTAGGCTAGGTCTTGCGAAGAAAGGCGAGAAATATACCATGGAGCCAGGTCGGCTCGTCAGGTGGTATCTTTTAGGAGGTATCACAGTCCCCCCTCCCTGTCGAGCTGCCGTTTTAGACCAGAAGCTCGTATTTGCTGAGTTATCCTGACGAGCCAATTCTTCCAAATAACAAAACTTGATTTAGGCGGGAAATAACGGCTACATAATTTGAATTTTGAACTAAAATTACGACCGTTGGGCTCCCCGCCCGATTCCCGAGGCTAATCTAGACCGTACAACGCATTAGGGATCAACGGCCGGGATTCTTTGAGGTCTCCCTATATATATACCGCTCTGGGTCCCTCATTGTCCACTTTTGCAATTTTCGAAACAGATCGGATCCGACCTCTTTAGCATTCCATTTTTATTTCTGAAAACTCCTAGGTACGTTTTTTCTCAGCTGTTTTTGTTAAAATGTCTTCACCTGATCAATTGTTTCCTTCCCCTCTAAATGACGAGGAGCTTAAAGAAGTAGATCAGTACGGTTCATTTTATCCCGAAGGGATTGCCCTCCCTAAGGGAGTTGAGCCCATTGAAGAAGCGGTGCGCACTGAGGCTCCCCAGGAAGCTGGGACCTCAGCTGAACCCGACCTTCAAATGACTGAGGCCAGCCCTCGTCTTAGATCAGAGTCGCCTCCGAGCAATTGTCCCTGGTATGAACTCTATGTTCCTGTCTTGGATGAGTCAGATGAGGCCAAAATACGTCAGCTCAGCCAAGCTCCTTCTGATTATGAGTTCATATTCCCTTCATCTTCTCAACGATCCAACCAACCTCCTGAGGGTTTTTTTACCTTTTACCGCGGCCAACTAGAAGGGGGTTTACGTTTTCCTCTTCCTGAGTTCTTTCAGGAGTTCAGTAGTTTTTACCAGCTAAACCTTAGCCAATTCTCTCCCAACTCCTTCCGAATTTTGTGTAGTCTAGTAGTTATTTTTAAGGCGTTAGGCTTACCTTATGACCACCCCTCTCTCTCTTATTTTTTTCATATCAAGAGATCGGATGAGGGCCCCTGGTATGTCAACAGCCGACCTGGCTGTGCATTTGTTGGGGGTTATCCTAGCAAAATCAAAGACTGGAAAAATGAGTTCTTTTTTGTAAAGTCTTCTCAGCCCTGGGTCTGCTGCTCTGATTGGCTTGAACATCTCCTGGCTCTCCCTCTCCTCCCAAAAATTTCAAAAAGAGCACCTCCTTCTTAGATGTAATGAATGCCATAGGAGGTCACTGCTTTAATTCATCTAAGCCGTTGGTGGAGGATCTACTTTGTTTTGCTGGGCTGAGTCCGGCTGATCTGACCTTGAGGGGGAGAGCCGGTACTTGTTCTAGCACGTTTTAACAATTATTTTACTCACAAGTGTTTTTTGTTTGGTGTGACTGAGCTATTCATTTGTTTATACAGAAGACAGAGTTATGAGCTCCTTAGTGTTTCAAGCTATTCAGAAAAGGAAACAAAAACAAGGCCAACCCCAAGCAGCCAAGGGAGTAACCATTGTGAATATAAGAGGTGAGAGCCCCCCCCCGAGGATGTAGCTCAGCTCTCCCGGAAAAGACAAGATGCTCCAGGGGGCTCGTCCAGGTCCACTGCTGTAGAAGCTCAGCCTCTGAGACAAGTTCGGGCACGTGCCGATCCGTCCGACCTCCCTTCGACGGGTGAGAAAGGGGGTGCACCAGCTCGTGTGGAGAGGTGTCGTGAGTGGGTGATGGAGGCCTACCGAGGTGGTGTCAGACTAGTTGGGGAAGGACCGAGCACAGTTGCCTTAGATGTGGCTCGTGACCTGCCTAATACGGAGGATGCCCTTTATATGAGCCAGCTGAGCTGGTGGGACCAGATGACCCAAACTGGGAGCAGTCTGACCGAGGCTATGCTCTTGATGGGGGAGTTTACGTCAAGGGCGTCTTTCATCCAAAGACAATCTTTGAAAGATGCTAAGGTCTTTGATAATATGCAAGACACCCTTGCTGAGGCCAAATCTCTTCATGAGAAAGAAGTCTCTGAGCTGAAAGCTCAGATTGATAAGAAGCCAGTCGCTGAGGCCGAGGCTCGCTCTTTGATTGAGGCCCAGAAACGTCAACATGAGGCTGAGCTCCGGGAGCTGCGTAATGAGTTAGCTTTAGCTAAAGGGCTAGCTAACTCTGCTGAGCAGGAACTTGCTAAATCTCTAAAGGAGGCAGCCGAGGAGAAGCAAAAGTCTGAGGAGTTGGTAGGGGAGAAACTCCTTACTTTTATTGAGGCTGGTGTCCAGGGATGTCTTAGCCAGATTAAAGAACATGGTTGTCTTGTGCCTGACGTCTCTTTAGATTTTCTAGATGTAGAGAAAGTAGCTGCCTCTCTCCCCCCTGATCTTTAGATGTAATTTTGTAATTCCTCAGAATTGTTCTTTTCTTTAATGTTAGTTCTGTTTTACCGTTCTTGTCATTTTTGTGTGGCTGAGCTTAATTAGACAAGACTGAGAGTGTCGTAGCTCGGTCTAGCTCAATAATTTACCCTGTAATGGCTAACATTAAACAGGTAGGACCGAGCATGACGTAGCTCGGATTAGTTTAATAATTCACCACGTAAGGGCAAACATTAAACAGGTAGGACCAAGCATGACGTAGCTCGGATTACTTTAATAACTTACCACGTAATGGCAAGCAGTAAGCAGGTAGGACCAAGCATGTCGTAGCTCGACCTAGGTTAATAATTCACCACATAATGACAAACATTAAACAGGTAGGACAAAGCATGACGTAGCTCGGTCTAGGTTAATAATGCACCACGTAATGGCAAACATTAAACAGGTAGGATCAAGCATGTAGCTCGGCATAGGTTAATAATTCACCATGTAACGACAAACATTAAACATGTAAGAACAAGCATGACGTAGCTTGGCCTAGGTTAATAATTCACCACGTAATGGCAAACATTAAACAGGTAGGACAAAGCATGACGTAGCTCGGCCTAGGTTAATAATTCACCACGTAATGGCAAACATTAAACAGGTAGGATCAAGCATGTAGCTCGGCCTAGGTTAATAATTCACCACGTAATGACAAACATTAAACAGGTAAGAGCAAGCATGACGTAGCTCGGCCTAGGTTAATAATTCACCACGTAATGGCAAACATTAAACAGGTAGGACAAAGCATGACGTAGCTCAGCCTAGGTTAATAATTCACCACGTAATGGCAAACATTAAACAGGTAGGACCAAGCATGACGTAGCTCGGCCTAGGTTAATAATTCACCACTTTAATGGCAAACATTAAACAGGTAGGACCAAGCATGATGTAGCTCGGCCTAGGTTAATAATTCACCACGTAATGGCAAACAGTTGCTCCTGGCGTAACCAGGGCTGAGCTCGTCGTAAACGTGCTCCCGAGGTCGGTTGCACACCCTTGCTCCTAGCGTAACCAGAGCTGAGCTCGTGCTCCTCAGGTAGGGTGAAAACCCTTGCTCCTGGCGTAACCAGGGCTGAGCTCGTCGTAAACATTTTCCTGAGGTAGGTTGCACACCCTTGCTCCTGGCGTAACCACGGCTGAGCTCGTGCTCCTGCGGTAGGTTGCACACCCTTGCTCCTAGCGTAACTAGGGCTGAGCTCGTGCTCCTTAGGTAGGGTGCTTGTTCCTGGCGTAACCAGGGCTGAGCTCGTCGTAAACGTGCTCCTGAGGTAGGTTGCACACCCTTGAGCCTGGCGTAACCAGGGCTGAGCTCGTGCTCCTGAGGTAGGTTGCACACCCTTGCTCCTGGCGTAACCAGGGCTGAGCTCGTGCTCCTCAGGTAGGGTGAAAACCCTTGCTCCTGGCGTAACCAGGGCTGAGCTCGTCGTAAACGTGCTCCTGAGGTAGGTTGCACACCCTTGCTCCTGGCGTAACCAGGGCTGAGCTCGTGCTCCTCAGGTAGGGTGAAAACCCTTGCTCCTGCTTGTACAATATCATGCAAAAATTATAAAACTTTGCATTGAAATAATAAAAGAGTATATCATCCAAAAACAAAAACAATCTTTGCTAAAATTTAAAGAGTTGAACTAAGAATAATATTTTAGGAGATGATAAGCGTTCCAGGGTCTTTTCAACATCTTCCCGTCAGGACCTTCTAGGTAGTAAGCTCCTGAGCTAGCTTTTCAACAATCTTGAAGGGACCCTCCCACTTAGGGTCTAGCTTGCCCACTTGAACCTCTTACACCTTTCTTAGTACGAGATCGCCGACCTGGAAAGTTTTCTGAATGACTCGTCTGTTGTACATCCGCACAACACGATTACGATAGGCTTCCATTCTGATGGCCGTAGCCTCCCTTACTTCTTCAATTAGATCCAGGTCAGCAGCTCTTCTATCACCATTTTGTTCATCATAGAAATGCACTCTTGATGATTCCGCTCCAATTTCAGCTGGGAGTACCGCTTCATTTCCGTAGACCATACTGAACGGGGTTTCACCTGTTCCCGTTCTTGGTGTAGTTCGATAGGACCATAGAACATTAGGTAGTTCTTCCACCCAATTTCCTTTGGCTTTTCCCAACCTAGCTTTAATGCCTTGTACTAGAGACCTATTGGTGACTTCTACCTGACCATTACTTTGAGGATATGCAACAGAAGTGAAAGCCTGATGGATTTTTAACGCTTCACACCATGCCTGAGCAGAGCTCCTTGAAATTGCCTTCCATTGTCCGAGATGATCTTCCGCGGGACACCAAATCGGCAAACAATATTTTTCCAGATGAAGTTAAAGACCTCTTTCTCAGTGATTATGGCTAATGGCTCTGCTTCTACCCATTTAGAGAAGTAGTGAATGGCCACGATCAGAAATTTCTTCTGAGCTTTACCCGTTGGAAAAGGTCCTACTATATCAATGCCCCACTGATCAAACGGGCATGCCGCCACAATGGCTTTCATCATCATAGCTGGATGATGCTGGAGCCTGGAATGTCTTTGACAACTGTCACATGATATAACCATAGCAGCAGAGTCCTTCTGAATCGTAGGCCAGAAATATCCGGCAAGGAGCACCTTCTTTGCCAAGAAATATGATCCTAGGTGATTTCCGCAGCACCCCTCATGAATTTCCCTTAATACGTAGTCTGATTCTTTCGGGCCCAAACAACGCAGAAGTGGTTGGGCAAAAGACCTCTTGTACAAGATTCCTTCGATGAGTATGAATCTCTGACTCCTCTTTTTGAGTCTATAAGCTTTTTGGTATCAGACGGAAGCTTAGCATTGATAAGATAGTTTAAGAGCTCTTGTCTCCAATCATTTTCTTCCACGGATTCAGACAGAACATCTTGACTAGGAGTTAACTCAATTTGAAACACCACATCTCTATTTTGCCAAGCGCGGAGAGCACTAGCCATTCTTGCCAAACTGTCGGCATTTCTATTCTCTTCTCTTGGGATCTGCTTGAATGTTACCTCTAGAAATCCCTCCTTGATTTTTTCTATGGTACTTGCATACTGGATTAGCTTCTCGTTTCTAACCTCATAGGCGCCATTCATTTGTTGGGCTACAAGCTGTGAGTCAGAGAAGACATGTATACGCTTAGCTCCAACATTTCGAGCAGCCCTTAATCCAGTCAATACTGCCTCATACTCTGCTTCATTGTTGGAAGCTCGGAAATCCAATCGAACTGCCAAACATACCTCTTCTCCAGTTGGAGAGATCAGCACAACCCCAATCCCACTTCCCTCATTACAAGAAGAACTATCTACAAATGCTTTCCATAATTCTTCTTTCTCTGGATGCACAGTTTCCGCAATAAAATCTGCTAAGGCCTGAGCTTTGATAGCTGTGCGTGGCTCATACTGTATATCATACTCTCCTAGTTAAGTTGTCCATTTAACAAGCCGTCCAGAGACATCTGCCCGGCTGAGTATTTTTCCCAGGGAGCTGTTTGTTAGCACCGTTATAGGATGGGATAGGAAATAAGGCCTGAGTCTCCTAGCTGTGATGATCAACATTAGAGCCAACTTCTCGATCTCCGAACACCTCAGCTCAGCATCTTTCAAGGCATGGGATAAGTAATATATCGGATGTTGTTCTGATTCCCTCTCTTTGACAAGAACCGAGCTGATTGCTTCCTCAGTCGCTGATAGGTAGACGTATAACCTCTCTGCCTGCAAAGGCTTGGCTAAAATGGGAAGTTCAGCTAAGTATTTTTTCAATGCTTCAAATGCTTCCCCACATTTTTCGTTCCATTCAAATTTGTCAGCCTTCCGGAGTATCTTAAAAAAGTGGAGACTTCTATGAGCTGATCTAGAAATAAATCGTGATAAAGAAACTATTTTTCCTGCCAAGCGTTGCACCTCTTGAAGGTTCTTTGGAGGAGACATATCACAGATAGTGTAATACCCCCGAAATGTTATATGATTATGTGCTATGATGATGATTTATGATATGTTTAAGGGTTGTGGTGTATTTAAATTGGGGGATTATAGTATGATTTAGGGGGCATGTTGGGTGTCTTAAAGGGATGTATTAATTAAATGAAGTTATAAAATATCGAGTGAGGATATTTTAATACATCGTACTAAATACCGGGACACAATTAAACACCACATGACCACCCCAACCCACACCACCCCCCTACTCGGCCATCCCCACTCCCCCCACTTGTTTAACCCATACCCCCACTTGATCAAGCCCATACTCCCTTCTCCTTTCTTCACTCCACCTCCAATCAACTCTCCTCCACCTCCTCTCTCTCTTTCTCTCCCAGAATCATGCCTGTAAGCTGCAGAGGAAGGGAAGAAAAGCTTGGTTTGTAGAGTGTTAAAAACCTTGCAAAAAGAGGAGCAAAAGTAGAGGGGTAAGTCTTACTCTGTTTTTTCGGAGTTTTGGTTAAGTTTGGGTTTGGTGGGATGATTTTAATGCATGCTAAGTATAGGTTTGGGTGAAACCTTGGTATGGGTGCTTACATGGAAGTATTATGTAACTACTAGCATGTTTGCTCGAGCATATTACATGTTTTATGTGGTAGATTTCTAGTTATGAAACTACGTGCTCGAAAATCTGGGCAAAGATGAACATACTCTGTTTTCTGTATAAATTGGTTGAGGTTGAAGATTTTGATGATGTTATGATGCATGTTAGCTTAGGTTTTGTTAAACCTTTGATTTAAGTACCTACATGGAAGTTTTATGAAGTTCTTAACATGTTTGTTTGAGCAAGTATGATGTGTTATGAAGTAGAAATGAAGGTAGGAAAGGAGGTACTCAAAAAAATCTGGGGAAGTCCCGATTTTTCAGAGTGCTCGATCGATCGAGAATTTGGTCCCGATCGATCGAGCGAGGCAGAAAGTTTAAGGCATGTTTTGAATTTCAGGTGCCGATCGATCGAAGGATTTCTCGATCGATCGGTGAAGCTCCTCGATCGATCGGTAAAATGTTGCGATCGATCGATCGAGGCAGAGTGTTGAGCACTGTTTATGTGATGACCAGGGATTATAGATGTTAATCTCGGAGTGTTAATAACCCCTAAAGTTGTTTTACGTGGCGATTTGGAGTTTAATCGTGGTGTTGGGCCTTCTGGGCTCGTTTATTTGGGTAGTTGGGATCGTTGGATCCCGAGGTTGAGATTGTATTCTCATTTAGGTGAAAAGCCTATGAGTTGGGTTTTTAGTGTGACTCGGGATCTGGGGTGCTTGTGTGGGCACCGGTAGGGGGTTTTGGAGTTAGAGAGAGAATTTTTGAAAAAACAGATGATTTTTAATGAATCATGATGTGTTTGTGGGGCTATTAGTATTTCGGGGTATTTTTGCTATAAATACCAGTTGAACCCGAGATTTTAATTTTAAAATTCATTTCAGCTCCTTCAGCCCGTCACTCTCTCTCCCCGCTGCCTTCCCGTCGCCCCCATCCCCCGCGCACAAAAGCGCTGCGCCCGCCGCCGTCCGGCCGCCGTTCGGCGCGTCCGACCCGCCGTTGGATTCGTCTCTCCGAGGCGCAACTTTCCACACCGGCAATTGAGAGTTTCGTCGCTATCGCGCATGGGTTTTTCCAGAATGCGTCGAGGCCCAGATTTTTAGGGTTCTTCGATTTTTGTCCGTTTTCCTTCCGATCTTCGTATGGGTAACCTTCCTTACCCTTTTTTCGTCATTCTCATGTAATTCCCTGCCTTTTTGGGTTGATTGGTTCGAAAATAAATCCCTAATTTCGTAGGGTTTGGGTTCGAATTTGGGGGTTTTGGCAGGGGGGTGGTGATTCTTGTTATGGATCGTTTATTACATGTTTTAGATGTATTATGGTGCTTAGTTTGGGTTCGAATTGTGAGGTTAAGGGTTCGAATTTGAAGGGTGTTCTTGAACAATTTTCGATAATGTCTCATCGTTTCCCTCCCTGCATGTGCCCTGCCCCGGGTCTTTTAAATGGTTAATTGTCGTGTGTTGGCAATATTTTGAGGGTTATGGATGTGCTTGAGCATGGGTTACATGTTCGTAAATAATTGTGAATTATTTATCGTGTTAGCACATCGTTCCTCGGGGCATGGAACTCGAGCAAGGTTTGGCTCGGACTTCGGAGATTTAAGGTACGTGCGACGTACGAGCATTTCTTTATATGAGAGCATTTGTGAAATGCATAATGTATTTTGGTTGCATTGAATAATTGTGCGTATGGTTATATATATAAGTTGATATAGCCAAAGAACGACCAAATCTTGATATCGCCGCCACAAGCGTGCGTGACACTAGAGTAGGATAACTCTTACAAGGTATAAGGGGTACTGGATGTATATGACCAATGTAGGGTATTGAGATGCCTGAGAATGATCATAGAATCATGTATTCATTATAAGACATTTGAGATGTCTAAGGATAATGGAGAATTGGTAAAATAAATTCTAGGCATTTGAGCTATCTGTGATTGATAGCGAGGTTGTGAAATCAGTATTAGATATTGAGATATCTATATTTGCATGTTTAATGAATTTGGAATCACTATCTATTGATACTCGAGAATTAGGCATGCGATGAGTTAAATCAATGTGTTGATTTACTGATTTTTGAGATTTGATGAGTTTGATGATTGTGAGAACAGGGACAGTACACGGAATCCCGGATGAGGACGTTGCCATCCAGGGAGTATCATTTAAAATTCATTAGTATTTACTTTTGTTGTAAATTATGAATTTCATTATTGTGATTATGGGATTTTGTGTATTGGTATGCTCACCCCGTTGGGGGCTGTCTCTGTTGGGGCAGGTGAACAGGTACATCGATGGCTGTGGAGCTGAGCTCGAGCTGTTGATTGGATGTACTCCCAGGATCGTGGTACCAGGGCTTGATGGAGCACGGTACCGTATAGAGTACTTATATACACCTGAGGGTTATATACACATTCATGATGCTCGCATGTGAGCACGGTTATACTTGTATATGGGTTGTATATAAAGGCATGAGCCTTTCTCTCTTTCATTCTATGTTGCATGCAATTAAGGGTAGAATTGCTAATGATATGAGAGTCATTGGTGTATTATGTGGGTGTTGAAACCCACTTTTGTCGTCATATGTGTGGTGTCTTCCCTGGCTGGGAATTTACTTGGTATTGCTGTATTCTGATGAGTATTATGTTTTCCCTGGCCGGGAATTATATTATGTGTTGTGCTTTTATTTCGGGATAGCTCTATTTATGGGGAGACTCTGCCCAAATTTTTATAAAAGTCCACAATGTAAAAAGTTGTGTAATGGGGATGGAAATGGGCGAACTTTTTATGAGTCTATTTGTTGTTAGGATGATGATCTTATAACATTGAGTATTAAAGAAAATTTTGTAATTGCCATTCAATGGTAAAGTATCATCTGAGCTTCCCGTTTGATTTTTATTGAAAGCATGTACCACACATAGTGGTTAATACACTAATCAAGGCATAAGGGCTAGGGGTCCTTACAGTTTATGCATGTTTTCTCGATCGATCGAGACCTCGGGGCCGATTGATCGAGAGAGGCAGAATGTTGAAAAATAAAATGATGATTTATTTTGTTAAGTTTATGGTATGAGATGGTATTGAGGCATCTAATATGTTATTATGTGGTCTTGTAGAACCATCCCAGGTACCAGCACAGTCAAGGAGATAAAGTCTGTTGACTCCTCCCGCTTTTGAAAAGGTACGTAAGAAACGTACGGGCATCGGACGGTAAATCATACTCCTACATATGATGTTTAAGTAAGTTTATGATGATGATGTTTATGATGATGGTTATGATAAGTAAGTTATGATGATGATGTTTATGGTGATGATTGTGATAAGTAAGTTTATGACGATGTTTTATACGATGTTTATGATATGGTAAGATGCCATACGATAGGGTAAGATGCCCATATGGTAAGATGCCATACGATAAGGGTAAGCTGCCCACAGGGTAAGATGCCCATATGGCAAGATGCCATACGATGTTCACGATATGGTAAGATACCATACGATGGGGTAAGATACCCATATGCATGAATATGAGTCAGGGTCAACAAAAGAAGTTAACGAAAAATCAGCAAGTTTACTTAACCAAGATTTCATGCATTTACTGTTATGTCTCCTTTTATGATGTTAAGTAAATATGTATATGCTCATGATGTGTTGTCCCTGTAGGTACGCTTTTGGACTAAAGGACTAAGGGTCGGGTTGAGGCAGTGAGCTACGAGGAACACAAGAATGTATAGGATTCAAGTTATGACTAGTATCTACTCTAGGAGTAGTGTAAATCTAAATTTTGTCATTCTTTTGGGAATGTAATGAATTATTTTGTATTTTGGCCTGTAATCCTGTTAGCTCATGTAACAACCGGAACCTTAAGATGGTATCTAATGCATGATTAGTCCTTCTTATGTCACTGTAACACTGTTAAGGTGGGAAGACCCCACATTAGTGGTATCAGAGCAGTGGTTAGATAACCCGGGAATGAGTGAAGGGTAGCCTTAGCGATAAGTTGGCTAGGTGCTTACTTTTGAACATGTTTTATATGTATGTTGCATATGAAGTATATGATGTTACACTAACATGTTTTGTTTCTCTAACGATGTATTATATGAACTGCTTTTGGGTATTGTTGGTAACCCTTGTCTTGCAGTATGGCAGCAAATGTAGAAGTAGGCGATGCTGTGAGTGTTAATGCAAGTGCTGGACGTACGAATCCCCTACCTCCGCCATCTTTTGGCGAAGAACCGTCTGAACAACAGTTGTTGCCTAGGGAACTGAGCTTGACTCAATTTCTTGCATACCGACCTTCGACATTTGAAGGAACTGAGACAGGGGAACAAGCAGAGGAGTGGTTGGAAAGAATAGAGCAAATATTCGTGGCAGCTCCTTGTGCTAAGACAGCCTGGATCAGACTAGCGGAGTTCCAGTTGGCCAAGAAGGCGCTGATGTGGTGGAAGACCACAGTAGTAGAGCAAGAGGCTCAAGGTCATGAAATCAATTGGAAGCTATTCAGAACTCGGTTTCTGACCCGCTATTTCTCAGCTGCTGCACGACAGGCCAAGGAAGATGAATTCACTAACCTTGTAAGGACCCCAAGCCCTTAACCCTTGATTAGTGTATTAACCACTATGTGTGGCACATGCTTTCAATAAAAATCAATCGGGAAACTCAGATGATACTTTAGCATTGAATGGCAATTACAAAATTTCTTTAATGTTCAACGTTATAAGATCATCTCTACCCACAACTAGACTCATAGATTTTGCCCATTTACACCACTTTTTACATTGAGGACTTTTATAAAAATTTGGGCAGAGTCTCCCCATAAATTGAGCTATCCCGAAACAAAAGCACATCACATAACATAGTTCCCGGCCAAGGAAAACACAATATTCAACAGAATACAGCAACACGAAGTAAATTCCCAGCCAGGGAAGACACCACACAATAAGACAACTAAAGTGGGTTTCAACACCCATATAATACACCAATGACTCTCATATCATTAGCAATTCTACCCTTAATTGCATGCATATAGAATGAAAGAGAGGAAGGCTCATGCCTTTATATACAACCCATATACAAGTATAACCGTGCTCACATGCGAGCATCATAAATGTGTATATAACCCTCGGGTGTATATAAGTACCCTATACGATACCGTGCTCCATCAAGCCCTGGTACCACGATCCTGGGAGTAAATCCAATCAACAGCTCGAGCTCAACTCCAAAGCCATCGATGTACCTGTTCACCTGCCCCAACAGAGACAGCCCCCAACGGGGTGAGCATACCAACACACAAAATCCCATAATCACAATAATGAAATTCATAATTTACAACAAAAGTAAATACTAATGAATTTTAAATGATACTCCCTGGATGTCAACGTCCTCATCCGGGATTCCGTGTACTGTCCCTGTTCTCAAAATCATCACTCATCAAATCTCAAAAATCAGTAAATCAACACATTGATTTAACTCATCGTATGCCTAATTCTCGAATGTCAATATATAGTGATTCCAAATTCATTATGCAGGCAAATATGGATATCTCAATAACAAATACTGATTTCTCAACCTCGCTATCAATCACAGATGGCTCAAATGCCTAGCCTTTATTTTACCAATTCTCCATTATACTGAGACATCTCGCATGTCTTATAATGAATACATGATTCCACGATCATTCTCAGGCATCTCAATGCCCTACAATAGTCATATACATCCAGTACGCCATATACCTTGTAAGAGTCATCCTACTCTAGTGTCACGCACGCTTGTGGCGGCGATATCAAGATTTGGTCGTTCCTTGGCTATATCAACATAAATATATAACCATACGCACAATTATTCAATGCAATCAAAATACATCATGCATTTCACAAATGTTCCCATATAAAGAAATGCTCGTACGTCGCACGTACCTTAAATCTCTGAAGTCCGAGCCAAACCTTGCTCGAGTTCCATGCCCCGAGGAATGATGTGCTAACACGATAAATAATTCACAATTATTTACGAACATGCAACCCATGCTCAAGCACACCCATAACCCTCAAAATATTGTCAACACACGACAATTAACCATTTAAAAGACCCGGGGCAGGGCACATGCAGGGAGGGAAAACGAAGGAGACAAAATCGAAAATTGCTCAAGAACTCCCCATAAATTTTCGAACCTTCACATCACACATCGAACCCAATTATGCACCATAATTCATCTAAAACATGAATTAATCTATCAATAACAAGAAACACCACCCCCCTGCCAAAAACCCAAATTCGAACCCTAACCCCACGCAAGCAGCGTTAAATTCGAACCATAATGCATCTCCAAAGAGACTCAAAAGCTGAGCCATGTGAAGCATAAGAATTTATCCCAAAAATCAGCAAGATTTTTCGAAAAAAAGAACACCACAAATTTGAATCAATTAGCCACAAATTTTTGAACCATTAAAGTATGAAATATTCGACCCAATTAACAGCACAAAACGCCCCAAAAACACCTGAAGAAAAGCCCCAAAATCGTACCAAAAATCGAGACCCAAATCAGACAGATTTCAATTTTCGAACCCTTGCGCTTTTTTGGCAAATCCGAACGCGATTCTCGACGAAACTTCAAATTACCGGTGTGGAAAGCTGCGCCTGGACGAGACGAAGCCGTTGGTGGGTCGGACGCACCGAACGGCGGCGGGCGCGGTGCTTTTACGCGCGGGGGTTGGGGCAGACGGGAAATGGGCGCGGGGAGAGAGAGAGTGAGGCGGGCAAGGTGGAAGGAAAAATGGCTCCAATAATTAAAATCTCGGGTTCAACTGGTATTTATAGCAAAAATACCCCGAAATACTAATAGCCCCACAAATACATCATGATTCATTAAAAATCATATGTTTTCAAAAATTCTCTCTCTAACTTTAAAACCCCCTACCGGTGCCCACACAAAGCACCCCAGATCCCGAGTTACACTAAAAACCCAACTCTTAGATTTTACACCGTAATGAGAATACAATCTCAACCTCGGGATCCAACGATCCCAACTACCCAAATAAACGAGCCCATAAGGCCCAACACCGCGATTAAACTCCAAATCGCCACGTAAAACAACTTTAGGGGTTATTAACACTCCGGGATTACCATCTATAATCCCTGGTCATCACAATATCCCCCACTAAAAGAATTTCGTTCCCGAAATTTGCACCGGTGTAATACGTAACACCCAGGCTATACAACAACATGAAGCCATAACCTCGATTCTTGACCATATCAGAATCGTCTTAATAAACGCGATGATACTTACCTCACATCAAACTCTGAAACAGAGTGACATACCAAAACCAACATATCACCCAAGAGGCAAAACGTACCTCGATGCGGGTCATCCGAAAAGTCAGTCTCTCATGACTGCAAAACAACCAATACTTACGACTGTAGATCGGACAGTCTTCCTTAGTTCTAATACAACTAGTAAGAACGCATCCTGAATGACACCTCAACCGTGAGAACGTTGACCTCGTGTCAAACTATGGAGTGTAATAGACTTCCAAATCCATCATAACGTCAAAAAGCGTCAGTACAACTCAACGCTAATAATCCAAAAGCAGTTAGTCAACTGAAACTGCAGGGATTCGAATCGCTCCCGATTCCATCGTAGATATCATTCAATGACATCTCTATCATGACTCACGATGTCTAACATACATCGTTACGAGGGAAACATTAGTATACCACGGTGTACACATACCAAACCTGGTTTCCACTTTCAAACCTCCTCTATCGAAGGAGCAGTCGCATCATTGCAACTCAAATTGGGCAACTCACGGCCACAGATTCACACAAAAGACATCTCACAAGATGCCCACCTCCGGATGTTCGAAGAATCACATCCTGATCATAGGTAAACAATCTAGACTCCACAGAGTTTAAAAATTCTGAACGGACATGCAATAAACCCATTGCATCCTCAACGTTTGTGTCGTCAGCGACACCCAACAAATCCGAATTCCTGCCATCCCTTGATAATCCTAGGATTTAACAATCCAAACTTGGGAAGGCTATCGCATAACTCGGAAGAAAACACCAACAAGGAAATACCTTAACCCACACAAGATAATCCCTCCTCACAGGGAGTCAACTAACTTCACGATTATTCCTCATAATTATCGTGCCATGGAGATTCTCAATCTCAAGGTGTTCCATATCTCTTATCAGAGATTTAACCATCCAAAAAATAGCATAACTTTATGCTTGACAAAAAGGAAATCAACTGGCATCCGTATACTCTCCGGTATACCTGCCTAAGCACTGATCACATGCATACTCAATGCACTTGGCTCGGGTATCCATAACATACCCCTAAGCCCCAAACACAATCGTCAATCCTGAATTATTTCCTACCTAGTGGAGAATGATAATCGACGATTAACAACACACGGTGTGATTCCCAAAATCAACACCACATGCATCAACTTACCGAATCTTTCAAAGATTCCCAAATAGGTATAATACTACCTCCTTCCTCACAAGGGAAGTGCCATCGAACTCGAGATCCACTAGTCTCGAACCACTGTTTGGAAAAACTGGATGCAATAACACCCATTGCATCCCAAATACACGGATTCCCCAGATCGAGTCAACAACGACCTGCTGACTCTCTTGTTGGTACTTCAACATCATGAGCTGTCCCAGACAAGTCTCACCAAGATTAAACATAAACGTATACACGTTTCAGTGAGGCATGCACAACCATAACCTCAATGACGTGGTGACTACTAGAGTCCACCACAATCCACATCGTATCACCTTAAGATTTGCCAAACTTGGTTCCAACGAGCAGTATAACGGCTCTAGCAAGCCCCTCATGGTGCTGCACACACGCGGCAGACAAACTAGTCTCTGTCTCTTTAGGTTTACCTCAAACCTACCAACAAGACGGACGTTCCCACATGGCATACCATACCATGGGAAGAAAATAAATAGAGTAGTGGGTCTTTACCCAACATTCCTCTAATGCCGATACAACTTGGACACTCCAATGTCCCTATGTACTTAACATAACCTGATCCTACTCCCTTAGGACCCATTCTACACCCTCAAGGGTGGTGTGACCATGTCTACCACATGTCACATCGACAGAAAGCGAGTAATTTCCTCCAAGATTACTCCTGTCTTCAAATTACATGGCCAAAAAGCCATTCCAACGAGCATATCTCAAGGGTATCACCCCTCGTAATATGATCATCACAAACATATGCTGCGGTACAATCGCATGTACAGCGCGTCCATCCTTTCCTCGAGTAACCCCCTCAATATAAGGGTCACGTCAATCGGTGACGTAAACATCACCTTGTGCTCGGCGCTGGCACCCCAGAGCATACAACTGAATACGTATGCTCAACGCATTGTTCATCGTAACGATGATGTATGTCTAATAAGACATCTCCTACACCATCGTCATCATCATCCCGTGACGATACATGCCCACTCATGGCATCTAAGACATCGTCGACTTGTGACGATACATGTCAACAATGACATCTAAATGACCTAGTCAACTCGTGACGGTCCCTGTACCTCAACGTATGCCATCCACTATTATGCTAATAAAATAGTCATAATAAAACATGCATATCAACGCATGCCAGCTACGATAATGCTAATAAAGTAGCAATATCCCATACTTCATCGCTAACAAGATAGCGGCATACTTGTCTCCGTCGCTCAATAATAGTGCGTAATCAGCACCCATCGCTCGAAGGCGGCAATATCCTGTGCTGAGTACATAGCAGCACAATCCATCGCTATAGAATCGACGGCATGATACTTCGTCATATAATAAGTGGCATGAAACCTTGCTCTACACCTGAGCATGAATCATCGTCCAATTAATAGCGGAACAAGGCATCACTATCAACATGTCCGGCGGCACGAATCATCGCCAATCCTCATAGAAGAATGTGTCATCGTAAATCATCATATATACATATGCCCATCGGCATGAATCATTGTCAACTGACACAGCGGAATGCCTCATCGCTATACATGTGTCTGGCGGTATGAATCATCGCCCATCATCATAGAAGAATGAATCATCATTACTGACATAGCGGAATAAACCGTCGCTATCCTCCGTGTCATCATAAAGGAATGAATCATCACCATCGACACAGCGGAATACATCACCGCTATCATCCGTGTCCGGCGGTATAAACCATCGCCAATCATCATAAAGAGATGAATCATCATCATAACAAGCGGTACCATAACTCGCCGTTTCATTACTACACAATCTCATAATGAGCGGTACAATCCTCCCCGCTTCATTACTACAGAACCTCATAATGAGCGGTACAATCTTCCCCGCTTCATTACTACAAAACCCCATAATGAGCGGTACAATCTTCCCCGCTTCATTACTACAGAACCTCATAATGAGCGGTACAATCTTCCCCGCTTCATTACTACAGAACCTCATAATGAGCGGTACAATCTTCCCCGCTTCATTACTACAGAACCTCATAATGAGCGGTACAATCTTCCCCGCTTCATTACTACAGAACCTCATAATGAGCGGTACAATCTTCCCCGCTTCATTACTACAGAACCTCATAATGAGCGGTACAATCTTCACCGCTTCATTACTACAGAACCTCATAATGAGCGGTACAATCTTCCCCGCTTCATTACTACAGAACCTCATAATGAGCGGTACAATCTTCCCCGCTTCATTACTACAGAACCTCATAATGAGCGGTACAATCTTCCCCGCTTCATTACTACAGAACCAGTTTAAGCATAAAATTTTTTTCCACTGTGATAAACAAGACTCCTGGAATGTATAATCATCATTCCTTTTCATACTCCGTATTTCATGTAACCTGCAACCATCATGGTTAGCAACAATAGCCATATACGCTATGCGTCAAACATGCAATACATATATGCAACCACTTGCACGTCAATATGTATACCAAGACATGTTACCTCGGAATTATCCCTTTACCTGATTTTCTTAAAAAAACCAAATTCCTTGGCCCATGACATACGGAGTGCCAGACATTACCATTAATGCCATCCTATCATGTTCCACACGATTCCTGCAACAACAATGGTTAGCAATACCACTTTTCATATCATAAAAGCACATAACAATTAGTTATGTCGTACAACATTAATGCCATCATGCATAAATATGTGCTATCAATAACTTCCTAGGCCCTTAACAGCCCCAATGAGCAACCACTGCTCTGATACCACTAATGTAAGGACCCCAAGCCCTTAACCCTTGATTAGTGTATTAACCACTTTGTGTGGCACATGCTTTCAATAAAAATCAATCGGGAAGCTCAGATGATACTTTAGCATTGAATGGCAATTACAAAATTTCTTTAATGTTCAACGTTATAAGATCATCTCTACCCACAACTAGACTCATAGATTTCGCCCATTTCCATCCCCATTACACCACTTTTTACATTGAGGACTTTTATAAAAATTTTGGCAGAGTCTCCCCATAAATTGAGCTATCCCGAAACAAAAGCACATCACATAACATAGTTCCCGGCCAGGGAAAACACAATATTCAACAGAATACAGCAACACGAAGTAAATTCCCAGCCAGGGAAGACACCACACAATAAGACAACTAAAGTGGGTTTCAACACCCACATAATACACCAATGACTCTCATATCATTAGCAATTCTACCCTTAATTGCATGCATATAGAATGAAAGAGAGGAAGGCTCATGCCTTTATATACAACCCATATACAAGTATAACCGTGCTCACATGCGAGCATCATAAATGTGTATATAACCATCGGGTGTATATAAGTACCCTATACGATACCGTGCTCCATCAAGCCCTGGTACCACGATCCTGGGAGTAAATCCAATCAACAGCTCGAGCTCAACTCCAAAGTCATCGATGTACCTGTTCACCTGCCCCAACAGAGACAGCCCCCAACGGGGTGAGCATACCAACACACAAAATCCCATAATCACAATAATGAAATTCATAATTTACAACAAAAGTAAATACTAATGAATTTTAAATGATACTCCCTGGATGGCAACGTCCTCATTCGGGATTCCGTGTACTGTCCCTGTTCTCACAATCATCAAACTCATCAAATCTCAAAAATCAGTAAATCAACACATTGATTTAACTCATCGTATGCCTAATTCTCGAATGTCAATATATAGTGATTCCAAATTCATTATGCAGGCAAATATGGATATCTCAATAACAAATACTGATTTCTCAACCTCGCTATCAATCACAGATGGCTCAAATGCCTAGCATTTATTTTACCAATTCTCCATTATACTGAGACATCTCGCATGTCTTATAATGAATACATGATTCCACGATCATTCTCAGGCATCTCAATGCCCTACAATAGTCATATACATCCAATACCCCATATACCTTGTAAGAGTCATCCTACTCTAGTGTCACGCACGCTTGTGGCGGCGATATCAAGATTTGGTCGTTCCTTGGCTATATCAACATAAATATATAACCAGACGCACAATTATTCAATGCAATCAAAATACATCATGCATTTCACAAATGTTCCCATATAAAGAAATGCTCGTACGTCGCGCGTACCTTAAATCTCCGAATTCCGAGCCAAACCTAGCTCGAGTTCCATGCCCCGAGGAATGATGTGCTAACACGATAAATAATTCACAATTATTTACGAACATGCAACCCATGCTCAAGCACACCCATAACCCTCAAAATATTGTCAACACACGACAATTAACCATTTAAAAGACCCGGGGCGGGGCACATGCAGGGAGGGAAAACGAAGGAGACAAAATCGAAAATTGCTCAAGAACTCCCCATAAATTCTCGAACCTTCACATCACACATCGAACCCAATTATGCACCATAATTCATCTAAAACATGAATTTATCTATCAATAACAAGAAACACCACCCCCTGCCAAAACCCCCAAATTCGAACCCTAACCCCACGCAAGCAGCGTTAAATTCGAACCATAATGCATCACCAAAGAGACTCAAAAGCTGAGCCATGTGAAGCATAAGAATTTATCCCAAAATCAGCAAGATTTTTCGAAAAAAAGAACACCACAAATTCGAATCAATTAGCCACAAATTTTTGAACCATTAAAGTATGAAATATTCGACCCAATTAACAGCACAAAACGCCCCAAAAATACATGAAGAAAAGCCCCAAAATCGTACCAAAAATCGGGCCCCAAATCGGACAGATTACAATTTTCGAACCCTTGCGCTTTTCTGGCAAATCCGAACGCGATTCTCGACGAAACTTCAAATTACCGGTGTGGAAAGCTGCGCCTGGACGAGACGAAGCCGTTGGTGGGTCGGACGCGCCGAACGGCGGCGGGCGCGGCGCTTTTACGCCCGGGGGTTGGGGCAGACGGGAAATGGGCGCGGGGGAGAGAGAGAGTGAGGCGGGCAAGGTGGAAGGAAAAATGGCTCCAATAATTAAAATCTCGGGTTCAACTGGTATTTATAGCAAAAATACCCCGAAATACTAATAGCCCCACAAATACATCATGATTCATTAAAAATCATATGTTTTCAAAAATTCTCTCTCTAACTTTAAAACCCCCTACCGGTGCCCACACAAAGCACCCCAGATCCCGAGTTACACTAAAAACCCAACTCTTAGATTTTACACCGTAATGAGAATACAATCTCAACCTCGGGATCCAACGATCCCAACTACCCAAATAAACGAGCCCAGAAGGCCCAACACCGCGATTAAACTCCAAATCGCCACGTAAAACAATTTTAGGGGTTATTAACACTCCGGGATTACCATCTATAATCCCTGGTCATCACAAACCTCAAGCAAGGTAATATGCCTGTATCAGATTATGCTCTCCAATACTGTTCCTTGCTTAGATATGTACCTCACATTGCTGCAAACACTCAAGCAAAGATGAGGAACTTTATGAAGGGCTTGAGGCCTGAGCTGTATGACAGGGTGATCACTTATGGCCCTGCCTGTTTTGATGATGCACTTTCACGGGCTGAGCTAGCCAAACTGGGAGTTGGTGCATACCCTGATATCGTACCACCTCCAGCACCCCCTCAGAAATCCACTCCTGATAATTTGAGGTCGAGGGGTGATCAGTTCAAGCCAAGAGGAAACACATCGACGTCAAGGTTTAGTGGTAAGAGGCCCGACAATCGTTGGAAAGGAAACCGTAGGGATGATGCCCCGTCACGAAGAGGACAGCCTCAGGGAGGCAGACTTGGGAAGATCCTGTGCTCTATTTGTGGGCAACCACATCTGACCAAAGATTGCGTGGGATGCTATGTTTGTGGCAACAATGGCCATTTTGCTCGGCAATGTCCCAATCGAGAGGGACAACCGAACTCTGCGGGGAGGCCTGCAGACAGAGCAGTACAACACATACCACCTTTTGCATCGAGGCAGTATGGAGGTCAGCCCATGGGGCCACCTCAAGGGCAAGTCTATGCATTGACAAGGGATCAGGCTACAACAGCTCTGGAGGAGGTTATAGCGGGTACGTGTCTTTTATTTACGCACCCTGCTTTTATATTGATAGACACAGGTGCGTCACACTCTTTCGTGTCGACAAGTTTTGTGGAAAGGCACCACATATGCACTTCTCCGTCACCCACGCCTCTTATAGTCTCGACCCCCGCTGGAAGAAGTATGATTACTGATCAGATTGTCTATGATGGCTCATTTATTTTGAGGATAACGAGTTAAGGTCAGTTTTGATTGTTCTGGGGATGTCAGACTTTGACTACATTGTAGGCATTGACGTTCTGAACAGGTATCAGGCAGTTGTGAACTGCAGGCAAAGGACTGTCCGATTCAGGTCTGATATGGGAGTCCAGTGGACATTCTTTGGGGATGGTTCTCGTCCAAAGATTCCGTTGATATCTGCTGTCAAGATGGCACAGTTGTTGGAGCGAGGCCATACAGGATATCTCATCTATGCTGTTGATGTTACTGAGAAGGGGGAAGAATTAAAAGTTGAGGATGTACCCGTAGTGGTGGAGTATCCTGATATCTTTCCGGAAGAGATTCCCAGATTCCCACCGACGAGAGAGGTCGAGTTTGGGATTGAGTTACTACCGGGGACGTCTGCCATTTCTCGTGCCCCATATAGGATGGCACCAATGGAGCTAAGGGAGTTAAAGATTCAGTTGCAAGAGCTCCTTGTTAAGGGCTATATACGCCCTAGCGTATCGCCCTGGGGTGCGCCAGTTTTGTTTGTTAAGAAGAAAGATGGTTCGATGCGGCTGTGCATCGATAACAGACAACTGAACAAAGCCACAGTGAAGAATAAGTATCCACTTCCGAGGATCGATGATTTGTTTGATCAGTTACAAGGTACGAGGCTCTACAGTAAGATCGATATGAGGTCGGGGTACCATCAGATTCGAGTAAGAGAAGATGATGTTCAGAAGACAGCCTTCAGGACTAGATATGAGCACTATGATTCCTAGTCATGCCTTTTGGAGTGACGAATGCCCCAGCTGTTTTTATGAGCCTGATGAACAAAGTATTCCAACCGTATTTGGATCAGTTCGTCATTGTTTTCATTGACGATATACTCATTTACTCCCGGACTGAAGAAGATCATGTAAAGCACTTGAGGACAGTACTTCAGATCCTTAGGGATCATCAGTTGTATGCAAAGCTCAGCAAGTGCGAGTTCTGGTTGAGCAGTGTGGTATTCTTAGGTCATGTTATATCTAGCAGCGGGCTATCTGTAGACCCCAGGAAGGTTGAAGCTGTGATGGAGTGGGCTGCACCCACTTCTGTACCTGAGATACGGAGCTTTCTCGGTTTGGCAGGATATTACCGACGTTTCGTCGAGGGTTTTTCAAAAATTGCCAGACCCTTGACACAGCTGACTCAGAAAGGAGTTCCCTTCTATTGGTCTGAGGCTTGTGAGGAAAGCTTCCAAGAGCTGGAGCGTCGTTTGACTACAGCTGTAAGGACCCCAAGCCCTTAAAACCTTGATTAGTGTATTAACCACTATGTGTGGTACATGCTTTCTATAAAATGTCAATCGGGAAGCTCTGATGATACTTAATCATTGCCTGTCAATAAAAGACTCATATGTTTGCCCTTTACCAACCCCTTGGTGCCACTTTTCACATTGTAAACTTTTACAAAAATTTGGGCAGAGTCTCCCCATAAATAGAGCTATCCCAAAACAGAGTACAACACATAACAAAATTCCCGGCCAGGGAACACATAATACTCAACAGAAAGCAGTAATACAAGTAGATTCCCAGCCAGGGAAGACACCACACATATGTCAACAAAAGTGGGTTCCAACACCCACATAATACACCAATGACTCTCATATCATTCTAGCAATTCAACCTAATTGCATGCAACCTTAAATGAAAGAGAGAAAGGCTCATGCCTTTATATACAATCCATATACAAGTATAATCGTGCTCACATGCGAGCATCATGAATATGAATTTGTATAAATCCTCAGGTGTATATATAGGTACTCTATACGATACCGTGCTCCATCAAGCCCTGGTACCACGATCCTGGGAGTACCTCAAATCAACAGCTCGAGCTCAGCTCCATAGCCATCGATGTACCTGTCCACCTGTCCCAACAGAGACAGCCCCCAACGGGGTGAGCATACCAATACACAAAATCCCATAATCATAATAATGAAATTCATAATTTACAACAAAGGTAAATGCTAATGAATTTAAATGATACTCCCTGGATGGCAACATCCTCATCCGGGATTCCGTGTACTGTCCCTGTTCTCACAACATCAAACTCATCAAATCTCATAAATCAGTAAATCAACACATTGATTTACACATCGCATGCCTGATCCTCGAATATCAACATATAGTGATTACAAATTCATTAAACATGCAATTACAGATATCACAATATCTAATACTGATTTCACAACCTTGCTATCAATCACAGATAGCTCAAATGCCTTAGCATTTATTTTACCAATCCTTCATTATACTTAGACATCTCAAGTGTCTTATAATGAATACATGAGTCTACAAACCTAGACATCTCAAATGTCTTATAATGAATACACGATTCTACGAACTTAGACATCTCAAATGTCTTACGAAGAATACATGATTTTACGATCATTCCCAGGCATCTCAAATGCCCTAATATAATCAAATAAACCCAGTACCCCATATATCATGCAAGAGTCATCCTACTCTAGTGTCACGCACGCTACAAGCGGCGATATCAAGATTTGGGTCATTCCTTGGCTATATCAACATGTATGTATAACCATACGCAAAACATTCAATGCAATCAAAAACACCTTATGCATTTCACATATATATAGTAATGCTCGTACGTCGCACGTACCTTAAATCTTCGAAGTCCGAGCCAAGCCTTGCTCGAGTTCCATGCCCCGAGGAATGATGTGCTAACACGATAAATAATTCACAATTATTTACGAACATGCAACCTATGCTCAAGCACACCCATATCCCTCAAAAATATTGCCAACACACGACAATTAATCATTATCGAAAATCGCTCAAGAATCCCCCACAATTTCTCGAACCTTCACAACACAAATCAAACCCAAATAATTACCATAATTCATCTAAAATATGAATTAATCAATTAATAGCAAGAATCATCACCCTTGCCAAAAACCCCCAAATTTTCGAAATCCAAACCCTAATTTCGAATCCAATTCTTCAATTCCGAACACAATCAAGCATCATAATGCGTCAACAACATGAATTAATCACCCTTGTCACAAATCGAACCCAAATAATTACCATAATTCATCTAAAATATGAATTAATCAATTAATAGCAAGAATCATCACAACCCTTCCAAAACCCCCAAAATTCGAACCCACTTCATGCATACAACCAAAATTTCGAACCAATCCCACCAACAACAATAATCCGAACAAATCGAACACAAAAATGGCAGGGAATTGCACGAAAATAACGAAAAAGGGGTTAGGAAGATTACCCAAACGAAATCGGAAGAAATCGGACGAAAAATCGAAGAACCCTAGAAATTGGGGATCGCCGCTCTTTCTCAAAATTCGACCTCAAATCGCGATGAAACTTTCAATTGGCAGAGGGGAAAGGAGCGCCTCGTCGAGACGAAGCCGTGGGTAGGTCGCACGCGCCGATCGGCGGCCGGACGGCGGCTGGCGGAGCGCCTGAAGCGGCGGGGGCTGGGGAAAAGCGGGAGGCAGCGCGCGCGGGTGAGGAGAGAAGAAAAGGGGCTGAAATGATATTTTCTTAAAATTCTCGGGTTCAACTTGTATTTATAGCAAAATACCCCGAAAAACTAATAGCCCCACAAATACATCATGATTCCTTAAAAATCATCTGTTTTCAAAAACTCTCTCTCTAACTCCAAAATCCCCTACCGGTGCTCACACAGCACCCGAGATTCCGAGACACATCAAAAACCCAACTCTTAGGTTTTACACCGTAATGTGAATACAATCTCAACCTCTGGATCCAACGATCCCAACTACCCAAATAAACGAGCCCAGAAGGCCCAATACCTCAATTAAACTCCAAATCGCCACGTAAAACCACTTTAGGGATTATTAATACTCCGGGATTAACACCTATAATCCCTGGTCATCACAATATCCCCCACTAAAAGAATTTCGTCCTCGAAATTAGCACTGGTGTATCACGTAACACCCAGGCTACACAACAACATGAAGCCATAACCTCGATTCCTGACCATATCAGAATCGTATTAATAAACGCGAGGATACTTACCTCTCATCTAACTCTGAAACAGAGCGACTTACCAAAACCAACATATCACCCAAGAGGTAAAACGTACCTCGATGCGGGTCATCCCAAAAGTCAGCCTCATGACTGCGAAACAACTGATACTTACGACCGTAGATCGGTCAGTCCTCCTTCGATCTAATATAACAGTACGAACACGTCCTGAATGACACCTCAACCGTAAGAACGTTGACCTCGTGTCAAACTCTGGAGTGGAGTAGACTTCCAAATCCATCATAACGTCAAAGAGCGTCAGCACAGCTCAACGCTAATAATCCAAAAGCAGTTAGTCAACTGAAACTGTAAGGATTCGAATCGCTCCTGATTCTATCGTAGATATCATTCCATGACATCTCTATCAAGACTCACGATGTCTAACATACATCGTTACGAGGGAAACACTAGTACAACCACGGTGTACACATATCAAACCTGGTTTCCACTTTCAAACTTCCTCCATCGAAGGAGTAGTCGCCTCATTGCAACTTAATTTGGGCAACTCACGGCCACAAATTAAAACAAAAGACATCTCACAAGATGTCCACCTACGGATGTTCCAAGAATCACGTCCTGATCATAAATAACAACCGAGACTCCGCAGAGTTTAAAATTCTTAAGGGGCATGCAATAAACCCATTGCATCCTCAACGCTTGTGTCGTCAGCGACACTCAACCAATCCGAAATCCTGCCATCCCTTGAAAATCCTCGGATTTAACAATCCAAACTTGGGAAGGCTGTCGCATAACTCGAAGGAAAACACCAACAAGGGAAATACCTTAACCCTCACAAGAAAATCCCTCTTCAAGGGAGTCAACTAACTTTACGATTGTTCCTCATAAACATCGTGCCATGGAGATTCCCAATCTCAAGGTGTTCCATATCTCTCATCAGAGATTTAACCATCCAAAAAAAATAGCATACTCTATGCTTAACTAGGGAGGAAATCAATAACTGGCATCCGTATACTCACCGGTATACCTGCCTAAGCACTGATATCGCATGCATACTCAATGCACTCGGCTCGGGTATCTACCACATATCCCTAAGCCCCAAACACAACCGTCAATTCTGAGTCATTCCTTACTCAGTGGAGGATGAAAATCGACGATTAACAATACACGGTGTGATTCCCAAAATCAACACCACTTGCACCAACTTACCGAATCTTTCAAGATTCCCAAATAGGTATAATACTACCTCCTTCCTCGCAAGGGAAATGCCATCGAACTCGAGATCCACAAGTCTCGAACCATCGTTCGGAAAAACTGGATACAATAACACCCAATGTATCCCAATACACGGGTTCCTTTAGATTGAGTCAATAACAACCTGATGACTCTCTTGTTGGTACTCTAACATCCTGAGCTGTCCCAGACAAGTCTCCAAGATTAAACATAAACGTATACACGTTTCAGTGAGGCATGAACAACCTTAATCTCAACCTCAATGACATGGTGACTACTAGAGTCCACCACAATCCACATCGCATCACCTTACGATTTGTCAAACTTGGTTCCAACGAGCAGTATAACGGCTCAAGCAAGCCCCTCATGGTGCTGCACACACACGGCAGACAAACCAGTCGCTGCCTCTCTAGGTTCACCTCAAACCTACCAACAAGACGGACGTTTCCACATGGTATAACATACTATGGGAAGAAAACTCAATAGAGTAGTGGGTCTTTATCCAACATTCCTCAATGCCGATACACCCTGGACACTCCAATGTCCCTATGTACTTAACATAACCTGATCCTACTCCCTTAGGACCCATCCTACACCCTCAAGGGTGGTGTGATCATGTCTACCACATGTCACATCGACAGAAAGCGAGTAATTTCCTCCACGATTACTCCTATCGTCAAAAACATGGCCAAAAGCCATTCCAACGAGCATACCTCTAGGGTATCACCACTCGTAATATGATCGCCCCAATCGTAAGCTGCGGTACAATCCCATGTACAGCGCATCCATCCATTCCTCGAGCAACCCGCTCGGTATAAGGGTCACGTCAATCGGTGTCGCACACACCACCTTGTGCTCGGTACTGGCACCCAAGGCATACCACAGAATACGTATACTCAACGCATCGATCATCGTAACGATGATGCATGTCTAATAAGACATCTCCTACACCATCGTCATCGTCATCCCGTGACGACACATGCCAACTCATGGCATCTAAAACATTGCCCACTAGTGACGATACATGTACATCAGCGTATGTCATCCACTATCATGCTAGTAAAATAGGCATAATAAAACATGTATATCAATGCATGCCAGCTACAATAAAGCTAATAAAATAGCAATATCTCATACCTCATCGCTAGTGATATAGCGTCATACCTGTCTCCGTCGCTCAATAATAGTGCGTAATCAGCACCCATCGCTCGAAGGCGGCAAAAATCCTGTGCTGAGTACATAGCGGCACAATCCCTCGCTATAGAATCGACGGTATGACACCTCGTCAGATAATAAGTGGCATGAAACCTCGCTATACTCCTGAGCATGAATCATCGTCCACATAGTAGCGGAAAGAGGCATCGCTATCAATACACCTGGCGGAATGAACCATCGCCAATAGATATAGCGGAATGAACCGTCGCTATAAATACACCTGGCGGAATGAACCATCGCCAATAGATATAGCGGAATGAACCGTCGCTATAAATACACCTGGCGGAATGAACCATCGCCAATAGATATAGCGGAATGAACCATCGCTATCAATACACCTGGCGGAATGAACCATCGCCAATAGATATAGCGGAATGAACCGTCGCTATAAATACACCTGGCGGAATGAACCATCGCCAATAGATATAGCGGAATAAACCATCGCTATAAACCGTGTCCTCATAGAGAAATGAATATAAATCGACACAGCGGGACACATCACCGCTATCATCCGTGTCATCACAAAGGAATGAATCATCATCCTAACAAGCGGCATCTCATCCTCGCTTCTTCATACAAGCGGTATCTCATCCTCGCTTCGTATGGCATACCCCGCCTCCATGTGCAAGCGAGCATCCCCGCCCGCTCCACATTTTTAGCGGTACAAGCATAAGCTTCTTCATACAAGCGGTATATCATCCTCGCTTCGTATGGAATACCCCGCCTCCATGTGCAAGCGAGCATCCCCGCCCGCTCCACATTTTTAGCGGTCAAGCGTAAGTATAAAAATTCTCACTGTCATAAGCAGGACTCCTGGAATGTATAATCATCATTCCTTTTTATACTCCATATTTCCTGTAACCTGCAACCATCAGGGTTAACAACAATAGCCATATACGCTATGCATCCACATTCAATTCATAACAAAAACACATTATGAGAATGTATGGTTTCACAAATAAATGTCATGATAGCCTTCTTTAAATCCTTATTTCATCCTGAGCCCTTATCATTAGTACATTTTAATGCTTCTTGCTACTCCAGGAAAGCGGAATTCTTCTTCGCTTCCACTGGACTTTAGCATAAGCCATTAAAATCCTTACTAAGATAACTTTGACTCAAGAAATACACCTCTTATATTTCATAACATGCATATGCAAAAACAATGCACAATAACATATATCATAACCTCAATGCACCACTTTGCATTCATCATGTGTCAACAAGACATCGTAAAATACATGTTACCTCGGAAATATTCCTTTATCTGATTTTCTTAAAACCAGCTTCCTTGGCACATAACACACGGAGTGCCAGACATCCCCATAAATGTCATCCTATCGTGTTCCACACGATTCCTGCAACCACAATGGTTAGCAATACCACTTTTCATATCATAAGAGCACATAAACAATTTGCTATGTCATACAACATTAATGCCATCATGCATAAATATGTGCTATCAATAACTTCCTAGGCCCTTAACAGCCCCAATGAGCAACCACTGCTCTGATACCACTAATGTAAGGACCCCAAGCCCTTAAAACCTTGATTAGTGTATTAACCACTATGTGTGGTACATGCTTTCTATAAAATGTCAATCGGGAAGCTCTGATGATACTTAATCATTGCCTGTCAATAAAAGACTCATATGTTTGCCCTTTACCAACCCCTTGGTGCCACTTTTCACATTGTAAACTTTTACAAAAATTTGGGCAGAGTCTCCCCATAAATAGAGCTATCCCAAAACAGAGTACAACACATAACAAAATTCCCGGCCAGGGAACACATAATACTCAACAGAAAGCAGTAATACAAGTAGATTCCCAGCCAGGGAAGACACCACACATATGTCAACAAAAGTGGGTTCCAACACCCACATAATACACCAATGACTCTCATATCATTCTAGCAATTCAACCTAATTGCATGCAACCTTAAATGAAAGAGAGAAAGGCTCATGCCTTTATATACAATCCATATACAAGTATAATCGTGCTCACATGCGAGCATCATGAATATGAATTTGTATAAATCCTCAGGTGTATATATAGGTACTCTATACGATACCGTGCTCCATCAAGCCCTGGTACCACGATCCTGGGAGTACCTCAAATCAACAGCTCGAGCTCAGCTCCATAGCCATCGATGTACCTGTCCACCTGTCCCAACAGAGACAGCCCCCAACGGGGTGAGCATACCAATACACAAAATCCCATAATCATAATAATGAAATTCATAATTTACAACAAAGGTAAATGCTAATGAATTTAAATGATACTCCCTGGATGGCAACATCCTCATCCGGGATTCCGTGTACTGTCCCTGTTCTCACAACATCAAACTCATCAAATCTCATAAATCAGTAAATCAACACATTGATTTACACATCGCATGCCTGATCCTCGAATATCAACATATAGTGATTACAAATTCATTAAACATGCAATTACAGATATCACAATATCTAATACTGATTTCACAACCTTGCTATCAATCACAGATAGCTCAAATGCCTTAGCATTTATTTTACCAATCCTTCATTATACTTAGACATCTCAAGTGTCTTATAATGAATACATGAGTCTACAAACCTAGACATCTCAAATGTCTTATAATGAATACACGATTCTACGAACTTAGACATCTCAAATGTCTTACGAAGAATACATGATTTTACGATCATTCCCAGGCATCTCAAATGCCCTAATATAATCAAATAAACCCAGTACCCCATATATCATGCAAGAGTCATCCTACTCTAGTGTCACGCACGCTACAAGCGGCGATATCAAGATTTGGGTCATTCCTTGGCTATATCAACATGTATGTATAACCATACGCAAAACATTCAATGCAATCAAAAACACCTTATGCATTTCACATATATATAGTAATGCTCGTACGTCGCACGTACCTTAAATCTCCGAAGTCCGAGCCAAGCCTTGCTCGAGTTCCATGCCCCGAGGAATGATGTGCTAACACGATAAATAATTCACAATTATTTACGAACATGCAACCTATGCTCAAGCACACCCATATCCCTCAAAAATATTGCCAACACACGACAATTAATCATTATCGAAAATCGCTCAAGAATCCCCCACAATTTCTCGAACCTTCACAACACAAATCGAACCCAAATAATTACCATAATTCATCTAAAATATGAATTAATCAATTAATAGCAAGAATCATCACCCTTGCCAAAAACCCCCAAATTTTCGAAATCCAAACCCTAATTTCGAATCCAATTCTTCAATTCCGAACACAATCAAGCATCATAATGCGTCAACAACATGAATTAATCACCCTTGCCACAAATCGAACCCAAATAATTACCATAATTCATCTAAAATATGAATTAATCAATTAATAGCAAGAATCATCACAACCCTTCCAAAACCCCCAAAATTCGAACCCACTTCATGCATACAACCAAAATTTCGAACCAATCCCACCAACAACAATAATCCGAACAAATCGAACACAAAAATGGCAGGGAATTGCACGAAAATAACGAAAAAGGGGTTAGGAAGATTACCCAAACGAAATCGGAAGAAATCGGACGAAAAATCGAAGAACCCTAGAAATTGGGGATCGCCGCTCTTTCTCAAAATTCGACCTCAAATCGCGATGAAACTTTCAATTGGCAGAGGGGAAAGGAGCGCCTCGTCGAGACGAAGCCGTGGGTAGGTCGCACGCGCCGATCGGCGGCCGGACGGCGGCTGGCGGAGCGCCTGAAGCGGCGGGGGCTGGGGAAAAGCGGGAGGCAGCGCGCGCGGGTGAGGAGAGAAGAAAAGGGGCTGAAATGATATTTTCTTAAAATTCTCGGGTTCAACTTGTATTTATAGCAAAATACCCCGAAAAACTAATAGCCCCACAAATACATCATGATTCCTTAAAAATCATCTGTTTTCAAAAACTCTCTCTCTAACTCCAAAATCCCCTACCGGTGCTCACATAGCACCCGAGATTCCGAGACACATCAAAAACCCAACTCTTAGGTTTTACACCGTAATGTGAATACAATCTCAACCTCTGGATCCAACGATCCCAACTACCCAAATAAACGAGCCCAGAAGGCCCAATACCTCAATTAAACTCCAAATCGCCACGTAAAACCACTTTAGGGATTATTAATACTCCGGGATTAACACCTATAATCCCTGGTCATCACAACAGCGCCTGTGTTGGTAATTCCGTCTGAGAATAAGAGGTTCGCCTTGTATACGGATGCGTCACTACAGGGTTTGGGCTGTGTGTTGATGCAAGATAAGCATGTAGTGGCTTACGCATCGAGGCAGCTGAAGCCACACGAGGCTAGGTATCCAGTGCATGATTTGGAACTAGCGGCCATCATTTTTGCCTTGAAGATTTGGAGGCATTACTTGTATGGTACGTCTTTCACTATATATACGGACCATAAGAGCCTGAAGTTCTTATTCACTCAAGCAGAGTTGAACATGCGGCAAAGAAGGTGGATGGATTTACTCAAGGACTATGACTGTGAGATTGAGTACCATCCTGGTAAAGCAAACTTGATAGCAGACGCCTTAAGTCGTAAGGTGAAGAGTACTGCTGAGGATGCCATGAGTCTATCAGCTATGATGATTTCTTATTGCCATCTGGGCTATGAGTTTGATGTAGACACGTCGCCTGTGCGAGTGTCGACCTTATTGGCGGAGCCAGATATATTTGAGGCAATCATGAAGGCCCAGAGGTCGGATGATGAGGTTCAGAGATGGACGTCATTGGTACTTAAAGGTCAGCCATCCAAGTTCAGAGTGGCTGAGGATGATTCCTTGAGACTGGGCAACCGATGGGTAGTCCCAGATGCACGAGAGTTACGTAGAGGAATATTGGAGCGAGCTCACAGTAGTCGGTTCAGTATCCACCTAGGGGGAAGGAAGATGTACAAGGACCTATGCGGTCAATTCTGGTGGAGACGCATGAAGCGCGATGTGATTACTTTTGTTAAAAGATGTTTGATCTGCCAGCAGGTAAAGGCAGAGAGGCAGAGGCCTGGTGGCGAGCTGAAGAGCTTAGAGGTACCCCAATGGAAGTGGGAACACATATCTATGGACTTCGTGACGCACTTGCCAAGGACGGCCTCTGGATTTGATTCGATCTGGGTGATCGTGGATAGGCTAACGAAGGTAGCTCACTTCATCCCCTACTGTATGACTTTCACATAGGGATGGCAATGGGGCGGGTCCAAACCCGGACCCGTATTGAACCCGACCCACCGGGGCGGGTCCAAACCGCTTCAACCGGGTTTGGAAGCGGGGCGGGGCGGGTCCTGGGATTGGCCGAACCCGCCCCGCACCCGCCCCGCTATGCATTTTTAATTTTTTTAAAAAAAAAATTAATATTGAATATACATTTCACTTCTTTGATTGTACAATAATGTGTTATTGTTTAATTTCATATCAAAATTCATGTGTTTATGGTAAAGAAGTTGAACATTTTGAATGGAATAAAAACTAAATAATAAATATTTGATAGTTTAAAGATAGTTTTACGATGCTTATTATAAATATTTACTAGAGGAAAATATTAAATTCAATCTCAAAACTCAATTTTTGTGTTTCAAAATTAATTTCTACCAAATTTTTTTTTTTATAAAAAAAAAAATATGTTTGCGGGGCAGGGCGGGTAAACCCGCGAACCCGGCAGGTCTAAGCGGGGCGGGGCGGGTATGGGTTTTATGTGTAGCGGGGCGGGTCCTGGGATTGGCCAAACCCGTCCCAAACCCGCCCCGTTGCCATCCCTACTTTCACATACCTAAAGATGGCCCAATTATATGTACGGGATGTAGTGAGGTTACATGGTTCCAGTCTCGATTGTGTCTGACAGAGACCAATGTTTACTTTACATTTCTGGGAGGGTCTCCAGGTAGCTTTGGGCACAGAAGTGAGACTGAGTACAGCTTATCACCCTCAGACAGATGGCCAGACAGAGCGTACCATTCAGACGCTCGAAGACATGTTGAGGGCATGTGTTTTGGAGTTTAATACTCCATGGCAGGATGCAGTGCCATTGGTGGAGTTCTCCTATAATAACAGCTATCAGGCGAGCATTCAAATGGCCCCTTTTGAAGCTCTTTACGGTCGACGATGTAGGTCACCGCTGTATTGGGAGGACTTGACTAGCAAAGCGGTCGGAGGACAGGATATGATCAAGGACATGGAAGAAAAGATTAAGATGATACGCCAAAAGATGAAGGTGGCCCAGGATAGGCAAGCAGCCTATGCCAATAAGCGGCGACGACCGCTGGAATTCCAGTTAGGAGACAAGGTCTTCTTAAAGATCTCGCCCTTCAGGGGTGTGGTTCGGTTTGGTATGCGGGGAAAGTTATCTCCGAGGTATGTTGGTCCATATGAAGTATTGCAGCGTATCGGTACTTTGGCCTACCGTTTGGCTCTACCGCCGTCTCTATCTGGTATTCATGATGTCTTTCACGTCTCTATGTTACGGAAGTATGAGCCAGATCCGTCTCATGTATTACAGCCTACTGAAGTGCAGTTAGGCTCAGATGTGTCCTACGTGGAACGACCAATCAAGATTCTGGATCGAGAGGATCGCAGATTACGAAGCAAGGTTATACCGATGGTCAAAGTTCAGTGGGATCGTCGGGGTGTCGAGGAGGCTACGTGGGAGACGGAACGGCATATGGTGCAGCACTATCCGAAACTATTCTCTGGTATGTTTTTATGTTTAAGTTTCGATATGGTGGTGCATGTGGATTTCGAGGACGAAATCTTATAAGTAGGGGAGTAATGTAATACCCCCGAAATGTTATATGATTATGTGCTATGATAATGATTTATGATATGTTTAAGGGTTGTGGTGTATTTAAATTGGGGGATTATAGTATGATTTAGGGGGCATGTTGGGTGTTTTAAAGGGATGTATTAATTAAATGAAGTTATAAAATATTGAGTGAGGATATTTTAATAAATCGTACTAAATACCGGGACACAATTAAATACTACATGACCACCCCAAAACCCCCCCTACTCGACCACCCCACTCCCCCCACTTGTTTAACCCATACCCCCACTTGATCAAGCCCATACTCCCTTCTCCTTTCTTCACTCCACCTCCAATCAACTCTCCTCCACCTCCTCTCTCTCTTTCTCTCCCAGAATCGTGCCTGTAAGCTGCAGAGGAAGGGAAGAAAAGCTTGGTTTGTAGAGTGTTAAAAACCTTGCAAAAAGAGGAGCAAAAGTAGAGGGGTAAGTCTTACTCTGTTTTTTCGGAGTTTTGGTTAAGTTTGGGTTTGGTGGGATGATTTTAATGCATGCTAAGTATAGGTTTGGGTGAAACCTTGGTATGGGTGCTTACATGGAAGTATTATGTACCTACTAGCATGTTTGCTCGAGCATATTACATGTTTTATGTGGTAGATTTCTAGTTATGAAACTACGTGCTCGAAAATCTGGGCAAAGATGAACATACTCTGTTTTCTGTATAAGTTGGTTGAGGTTGAAGATTTTGATGATGTTATGATGCATGTTAGCTTAGGTTTTGTTAAACCTTTGATTTAAGTACCTACATGGAAGTTTTATGAAGTTCTTAACATGTTTGTTTGAGCAAGTATGATGTGTTATGAAGTAGAAATGAAGGTAGGAAAGGAGGTACTCAAAAAAATCTGGGGAAGTCCCGATTTTTCAGAGTGCTCGATCGATCGAGAATTTGGTCCCGATCGATCGAGCGAGGCAGAAAGTTTAAGGCATGTTTTGAATTTCAGGTGCCGATCGATCGAAGGATTTCTCGATCGATCGGTGAAGCTCCTCGATCGATCGGTAAAATGTTTCGATCGATCGATCGGGCAGAGTGTTGAACACTGTTTATGCATGTTTTCTCGATCGATCGAGACCTCGGGCCGATCGATCGAGAGAGGCAGAATGTTGAAAAATAAAATGATGATTTATTTTGTTAAGTTTATGGTATGAGATGGTATTGAGGCATCTAATATATTATTATGTGGTCTTGTAGAACCATCCCAGGTACCAGCACAGTCAAGGAGATAAAGTTTGTTGACTCCTCCCGCTTTTGAAAAGGTACGTAAGAAACGTACTGGCATCGGACGGTAAACCATACTCCTACATATGATGTTTAAGTAAGTTTATGATGATGATGGTTATGATAAGTAAGTTATGATGATGATGTTTATGGTGATGATTGTGATAAGTAAGTTTATGACGATGTTTTATACGATGTTTATGATATGGTAAGATGCCATATGATAGGGTAAGATGCCCATATGGTAAGATGCCATACGATAAGGGTAAGCTGCCCACAGGGTAAGATGCCCATATGGCAAGATGCCATACGATGTTCACGATATGGTAAGATACCATACGATGGGGTAAGATACCCATATGCATGAATATGAGTCAGGGTCAACAAAAGAAGTTAACGAAAAATCAGCAAGTTTACTTAACCAAGATTTCATGCATTTACTGTTATGTCTCCTTTTATGATGTTAAGTAAATATGTATATGCTCACGATGTGTTGTCCCTGTAGGTACGCTTTTGGACTAAAGGACTAAGGGTCGGGTTGAGGCAGTGAGCTACGAGGAACACAGGAATGTATAGGATTCAAGTTATGACTAGTATCTACTCTAGGAGTAGTGTAAATCAAAATTTTGTCATTCTTTTGGGAATGTAATGAATTATTTTTGAAGTTTTGTATTTTGGCCTGTAATCCTGTTAGCTCATGTAACAACCGGAACCTTAAGATGTTATCTAATGCATGATTAGTCCTTCTTATGTCACTCACTGTTAAGGTGGGAAGACCCCACAGATAGCTCTCACCTTTTCTGGATTAGCTTCAATCCCCCTTTCTGTCACTATATAGCCTAGAAATTTCTCGCTTTTTACCCCAAACACACATTTCTGGGGGTTTAGCTTTAACCCGTAATACCTAAGGGTGGAGAAAGTCTCAGTCAGATCGGCAATTAGATCGGTGCCACTTTTTGATTTTACCAGAATGTCGTCTACATATACTTCCACATTTCGGCCTAGCTGTTTTGAAAACACCTTGTCCATCAAACGTTGGTAAGTAGCTCCTGCATTCTTGAGCCCGAAGGGCATAACAAAGTAGCAAAAAGTCCCATCTGAGTTGACAAAACTAACTTTATCTTGATCTTCTTTAGCCAAAGGGATCTGATGATATCCCTGGTAGGCATCCATTAAGCACAAGTACTGATGTCCTGCTGTTGAATCAACCATCTGATCAATCCTTGGTAATGGGTAACAATCCTTCGGACATGCTTTATTAAGATCTCTGAAGTCTATACACATCCTCCACTTTCCAGAGCTCTTTGGTACCAAAACCACATTTGAGAGCCATGTTGGAAATTGTATTTCTCGAATTTGACCTTCCCGAAGGAGCTCCTCCACCTGCTCTCTTATGACCTTATCCTTTTCAGGTCCAAAATTTCTTTTCTTCTGTTTTACAGGTTGGACTCCCGAGAGCACATTCAAATGATGTTCTAGCACGTCTGGTCTAATTCCTCTTAGATCCCGAGCACTCCAGGCAAAGATATCCTCATATTAATCAAACATGAGATGAGATCGGCTTTAATATTTATTTCCAAGTCCTTGGCTATTTTTACTTTTTGATTAGTAGAGACGAGCTCAATTATTTCAGGTTCTTCATCCAAGCTGTTGGGAATGCCTTTGTCATTCGGAACACTATACCCAGCTCTTTCAATACAACCAACCTCCCGACGAGCTCGCTTGACGTCTTCTTTTACTTCGTCCACGTAACATCTGCGGGCTGTCTTCTTGTCACCACAAAGTGTTGGGATATGCCCTAAGACACATCATTAGATGATTGTTTATGACATACAATGTAATATGATTTTATGAATGGCAATTCATTATTATATATTATTCTTTTAACTGTGCAATGTGAATTAATATATATGTTAATGTCCTTAGAATAATATTGTATTATTCTTAAAGATGTCCCTAGTCAAGTATTATCATGAATAGGGATAATGATAATACGTTGAGACTAGTATGTGTTGATCGATGAATTGTTCATTGATATGAGATATCAAATCAACATATAGGTACATGTTAGAGAACGATGTACTGGACAGACCCACCATGAGAATGCAACATGGATAGTTATATGATCGTCATATGCAATTCTCATAGTGATAATAATGTATGTAATCCTTACGACTTGTGATCATCAGAGATCCCAACATAAGGAGTTATGTATCTTGATATCGTCAAACGTTACCCGTAACAGGGTATACTATAAAGGCGACTATTGGATACACTACGAATTATGTTGAGGGATGTTGACTGATCGAGATAGGATTTGTCCCTCCTATATAACAGGAGATGTGTTAGGCCCTTGATCAAGTGAGAACTAAAATGCATGGCCATGCTCGAATGAGTCGATATGAGATATCGAGCTTATTCGTTTATTCTAGTTCTACTTGGGGATCAAGAAATAAAGATTGGATATACGAGTATGACTATTCCATGACTCGTGTTGCTAGATACCGCTCAATGCTTGCGACATAAAATGAGATTTTATGTCACTGCCAACATTACAAGATCCTATCGGGTCGCACAAAAGATTAAATCGAGAAGGGAAATTAAATTCATTGGATGAATTAATTAATTAAGAAGAGTCTTAATTAAGTGATTAAACGGTTTTAATTAAATCATGGGTTTGGGCCCATAAGACTTTAAGAAAGTCTTGAACCTTAATTAAAAGCCTTTTAATATAAATACAAGGTTATGATTTAATTGTAAGACACAACTTCATATCATTCAACCTACACCATAGAAGCACACGGCCGCCTCTCAACTTTTGCTCTCGGCCTCTTGATAGTCGAAGGGCATCCTTGAGTGATTCCGGCCATCTTTTCGATTGTGAATCGAGTGTGCTTCGTGTATTGGTTTAAGAACTTGTCTAGCAACTTGTTCTTAAACTTTCCCTTCACCCGATTTGATCGTGTGGATACCGTTGAGGCAAAACTCATTGAGTTTTGCTAGTGACTGGGAGAAGGCGTAGGACGTGGTGCTGCTCCGTGGATTCTGCTTCAAACACGCTACAAGGGTAAGACACTTGTTATTCCTTTATCCGATATGAATCCCTATGTATAGATCTGCTGGTTAGTAATCAATAAAATTTTATTCCGCTGCGTTGTATGCTCTTGGATTACTTACAGTGGTATCAGAGCCGTGTACAAGGCTCATATCGGATTTATGTGGTTAAATAGTTTAATCATATTAGAATTAATATTGCATGCTATTTAAAACTGTATGAACATATATGATATGTCAATATTTTGTTTTGTGAAAATCATCGTAAAATTGTATGTGATATAATTGGCGATTAATCAACTTTATTGGGCAAGTTTTCGGCCATCACCATCACAAATGACACCACGGCTAGCCACATGAGGGCTAGGGTTTTCGAACCCTTGGCTCGAGATGGCTTAGTCGTTGTGGCTAATAATTGTGCATGGAAGTGTCGAAAATTAATTTGGGTTTAGAACCCATTGGACGTGACGGCTAGCTCATGACAGCTAGGGTTTCGAACCCTAGTAGCCGTACATGGCTCGGCCATCATCACCTATTTTTCTTAAGTTTTGAGACGTGGATGAGTTTTGAACTCTTTGACTCGATAATGGTTCACGCATGCATGGATTAGTAACTTTACCACATGAGAGCAAGGTTTTTCGAACCCTTAGCTCGAGATGGTTGAGCTAACCCCGTGCATGGCCTGACCGTGACTCGTGGCTAACAAATTCCGGCGTTTCAAACAAGATGGCTCGATAAAATTCCATAAGGGTGCGAGGCGGCTAGGGTTTGGAACCCTAGCGCCGCCGCCGCTCGAGACATGGCTCGGCCATGGGCTAGGGTTTCGAACCCTAGGCCCACTATTGGTCCAGCCGTGTGCTTCATGGTTCGAACCATGGTGGTTCGTGTCTTAGTCGCTTTAGTTCGTGGCATGTGATGTCCCGAACGTACGATAATTTTTCAAAAATTATTTTACAGTTTTAATTAGGATTAAATTTAAAATGTTTAGAATTTAATTAATTAAATGTTAATGCATGCTTTATGTGTTGTTTGAGCATGGTGCGTGGTTATAGCCCTTTGACCTATTAGATAGGATTTGTGGATGTTTGTAATATATATAATCTGCGTGTCGTGCCTTCTCTATTTCATTCTAAATGTTATCCCTCCCCTATGTTCCCCTCGAATGTGAATCGAGGAATTCTATATCTTGTAAATAGTGTAGTTTATTTTATTGATGATGATCAATGAAGATGGAGCATCGTGCCGGGATGAGGAGGCCATTCACAAATTGGAGCCAAAGGAAGGTGCTTGTGAAGTTACCTTAGGTTGACTCATAGGATTTTCTCATTGGCTTGAGAAAATCATTAGTATGGGCTATAACCATGTCACGTTTAATTATGTATGTTGATGCATGATTTATCTTATGTTTTAGTTTGATAATAGTATTACACATATATGTAGATATGTATACAACTATATGTAGTGGACATATTTTAAATTATCAAATTAATCATGAGATCAATAAATCCCTCTAAAATATTAAGTTTTAGATGCCTTCCAAAATAAAAGTACTCGTCAATAACTTCGATTGTACATGTGTGGGTTTGCCAAAGCAAAGCACCGTGGCAATCTTAGTAAGGCGCGAAAGGATAAAAGTGATATCCGTTATACTTTAATTGGGTACGACTTAACTAGGTTATCTCAATAGGATTGGGAACCTAGAGGCATGGGTTGGATTATAATTCATTTGATGAATTGAACAAAGTGTTGTTCGTCCAACTATCCAAGAATTATATGTGATGTAATTGACAAAGTGTTGTCTACCTAAATAACCGAGTATTGGGCGATTAGCCAAAGCTAACTCAAGATTAAGTGAAATATGGATCTTGGCCCACTAAAGGTTTTGAGGGTTGATATATTTTAAACAAAATAGTGGGAGTATCATTTAATATAAGACCATGTTAAATGATTTAAATCATAAACTTATTTTGCATATTTATATTGTAGATATCCATGGCAACTAACAACGTTACTAGCACTTTATCACTGCGATCGGTCCTTGAGAAGGACAAATTAAATGGGATGAATTTCCTAGACTGGCATAGGAACTTGAGGATAGTCCTCAAACAAGAAAAGAAACAATATGTCCTAGAGGAACCCTTGCCCGCTGAGGAACCTCACCTAACAGCTACAAGAGCTGAAAAAGATGCTTACAAGAAGCATCAGAGTGACGCACTTGATGTTGGGTGCCTCATGCTTGCCACCATGAACTCTGAGCTTCAGAAGCAACATGAGGAAATGGAGGCGTTCGATATGATCAAACACTTAAAGCAGTTTTACCAACAGCAAGCAAGACAAGAGAGGTATGACGTCTCTAAGGCGTTATTTCAGTGCAGGATGGTAGAAGGAAGCCTAGTTGGAACTCATGTGCTCAAGATGATTGGGTACATTGAGAATCTGGACAAGCTGGGTTTTCCATTGGACCAAGAGTTGGCCACCGATGTGATCTTGCAATCGTTGTCTGAGAGCTTCAGTCAATTTGTAGTAAATTACAATATGACTGACATGTAAAAGACTCTACCACAATTGCTTGGTATGTTGAGAACATATGAAGCAAATACTAAGAAGACTAAGGCCACAAATGTCCTTATTGTGAATAAGGGCAAAGGAAGGGCCAAAGCTAAAGGCAACAAGAAAGCAAAGAAAGTCTTTGCTAAATCTAAGCCAAAGTCTTATGCACTGAAGCCAAAGGGAGGGATAGCAAAGGAAGGGAACTGTTTCCATTGCGGTGAGACCGGCCATTGGAAAAGGAACTGCAAAGTATATCTGGAGGATCTAAAGAAAGGAAGTGTGACTTCCGCTTCAGGTATTTTTGTTATAGAAGTCAATTTATCTAATTCTTCATCATGGGTATTAGATACTGGATGTGGATCTCACATTTGTGTAAATGTGCAGGATCTAAAAAGGAGTAGGACGTTGGCGAAAGGTGAAGTTGATCTCCGAGTTGGAAATGGAGCAAGAGTTGCTGCATTAGCTATAGGAGATTATCATTTAGCTTTACCTTCTGGTTTATCATTGATTTTGAAAGATTGTTATTTTGTGCCTTCAATTACTAAAAACATTATTTCTATTTCTTGTTTGGACAAGTATGGATTTTCATTTATAATAAAGGACAAATGTTGTTCTATTTATTTAAATGATATGTTTTATGCTAGTGCACAAATGGTGAATGGTCTTTATGTATTAAATCTTGATATGCCTATCTATAACATAAATACTAAAAGGATTAAAAATAATGATTGTAATCCGACTTATCTCTGGCACTGTCGCTTGGGCCACATAAACGAGAACCGCATATCTAAACTTCATAAGGATGGAGTATTAGATTCATTTGATTTTGAATCATATGAAACATGCGAATCTTGTTTAATGGGCAAGATGACTAAAGCCCCTTTCAAAGGACATGTTGAAAGGGCAAATGTTTTATTGGGACTAATACATAGTGATGTATGTGGACCAATAAGTACACAAGCTAGAGGTGGTTTTCAATACTTCGTTACATTTACTGATGACCTCAGTAGATATGGGTATGTGTACCTAATGAAACATAAGCATGAAACCTTTAAAAAGTTCAAAGATTTCAAGAATGAAGTACAAAACCAACTTGGCAAAAGTATCAAAATCCTTCGATCAGATCGAGGAGGAGAATACTTAAGCCAAGAGTTTCATGACTATCTAAAGGAGTGTGGGATAGTCCCACAACTCACTCCTCCGTATACTCCACAATGGAATGGTGTATCCGAGAGGAGAAATCGAACCTTGTTAGACATGGTTAGATCAATGATGAGTCATGCAGATCTTCCGATATCGTTTTGGGGACACGCTCTAGAAACAACGATTTTCTTACTGAACCGTGTTCCATCTAAATCAGTGGAAAAGACACCATATGAGATATGGACTGGGAAGCGTCCTAGTATGTCTTTTATGAAGATTTGGGGTTGTGAGGCTTTAGTTAGACGTCACGCCACTAACAAACTTGGACCCAAATCTGATAAGTGTTTATTTGTGGGGTATCCTAAGGAAACGAAAGGATACTATTTCTACTATCCCACCGAGAACAAAGTAGTTGTTGCTCGGACTGGTGTATTTCTTGAAAGAGAATTTATTTCTAGAAAACCAGTGGGAGAAAAATAGAACTTAGTGAAGTTCAACCACAAGAAAACACTGAACCTGAGATTGAGATGGAAACAGAGCAGGCACCGCAAGCTGTTATGGAAGAAGCACCTGCTCAAGAGACACAAGCCCAGCGTAGGTCTGTAAGAGAACACCGGGAGCCACAGAGATATGGATTTCTTGTGACTCAACAAGGTGACTTACTACTTATTGATGAAGATGAGCCGTCATCTTATCAACAAGCTATAATGGGCAATGATTCTAAGAAATGGCAAGAGGCCATGAAATCTGAGATGGAATCCATGTATGCAAACCAAGTATGGACTTTGGTTGATCCACCTGAAGGGGTACGACCCATAGGGTGCAAATGGATTTTCAAGAAAAAGACCGATATGGATGGTAACGTACAAACCTATAAAGGTCGGCTGGTTGCAAAATGATTCAAACAAATTCATGGTATTGACTATGATGAAACCTTTTCACCAGTGGCCATGGTTAAATCCATAAGGATCTTACTTGCAATAGCTGCATTTCATGATTATGAAATCTGGCAGATGGATGTCAAAACAGCTTTCCTTAATGGAAATCTGCTCGAGGATGTGTACATGACACAGCCCGAGGGTTTTGTCGATCCAAAGGATGCTGGAAAGATATGCAAGCTACAACGATCCATTTATGGATTGAAGCAAGCTTCTCGGAGTTGGAATCTTCGTTTTGATGATGCAATCAAAGAGTTTGGTTTTATCAAAAACGAAGATGAACCTTGTGTCTACAAGAAGGTCAGTGGGAGCGTAATCATTTTCCTAGTGTTGTATGTAGATGACATACTTCTTATTGGAAATGATATCCCTGCCTTGCAATCTGTAAAGATTTGGCTAGGGAATTGCTTTTCGATGAAAGACTTGGGAGAAGCCACCTATGTGTTAGGAATCAAGATCTATAGAGGTAGATCGAGAAGGCTTCTTGGTCTAAGTCAAAGTACATACATAGACAAGGTGCTTAAAAGGTTTAGCATGCAAGAATCAAAGAAAGGATTCGTGCCTATGACGCATGGCATTTATCTCTCGAAGGAACAGTGTCCTTCAACACCATATGAGAGACAACGCATGAGTAAGATTCCATACGCGTCAGCTATTGGATCTATCATGTATGCCATGATATGTACTCGTCCCGATGTATCGTATGCTTTAAGCATGAGGAGCAGATATCAAGTTGATCCAGGTGAAGGTCACTGGATTGCTGTCAAGAACATCCTGAAGTACTTGAGAAGGACTAAGGATACATTCTTGATTTATGGAGGTGAGGAAGAGCTCAATGTAATGGGTTACACTGATGCAAGCTTCCAAACCGACAAAGATGATTTTCGATCGCAATCTGGATATGTGTATTGCCTAAATGGAGGTGTTGTGAGCTGGAAGAGTTCAAAGCAAGAAACAGTAGCCGATTCTACAACGGAAGCTGAGTATATTGCTGCCTCGGATGCAGCAAAGGAAGCTGTTTGGATGAGGAAGTTCATTTCTGAACTTGGAGTGGTGCCTAGCATTAAAGATCCGATAGAACTCTATTGTGACAACAATGGAGCGATCGCATTAGCTAAGGAACCAAGATCTCACCAAAGATCCAAACACATACTTAGGCGGTTCCATTTCATTCGAGAAATCGTTGAAAGGGGAGATGTTAAAATATGCAAAGTACCAACAGATGATAATGTATCTGACCCATTGACGAAGCCACTGTCACAGCAGAAGCATGATCGTCATACTAGATCTCTAGGCATTAGGTATATGTCTGAGTGGTATTAGTGCAAGTGGGAGATTTGTTGGGATATGCCCTAAGACACATCATTAGATGATTGTTTATGACATACAATGTAATATGATTTTATGAATGACAATTCATTATTATATATTATTCTTTTAACTGTGCAATGTGAATTAATATATATGTTAATGTCCTTAGAATAATATTGTATTATTCTTAAAGATGTCCCTAGTCAAGTATTATCATGAATAGGGATAATGATAATACGTTGAGACTAGTATGTGTTGATCGATGAATTGTTCATTGATATGAGATATCAAATCAACATATAGGTACATGTTAGAGAACGATGTACTGGACAGACCCACCATGAGAATGCAACATGGATAGTTATATGATCGTCATATGCAATTCTCATAGTGATAATAATGTATGTAATCCTTACGACTTGTGATCATCAGAGATCCCAACATAAGGAGTTATGTATCTTGATATCGTCAAACGTTACCCGTAACAGGGTATACTATAAAGGCGACTATTGGATACACTACGAATTATGTTGAGGGATGTTGACTGATCGAGATAGGATTTGTCCCTCCTATATAACAGGAGATGTGTTAGGCCCTTGATCAAGTGAGAACTAAAATGCATGGCCATGCTCGAATGAGTCGATATGAGATATCGAGCTTATTCGTTTATTCTAGTTCTACTTGGGGATCAAGAAATAAAGATTGGATATACGAGTATGACTATTCCATGACTCGTGTTCAATCTAAACACAAAGGACAAAGAAATTAAGTTTCATGGTTAATATTATCACAAGTTCTAAAGGTTATGTCGAGTCATTGACATTCTTGTAATTTGGGTAGCATTGATGTGTTGCTAGATACCGCTCAATGCTTGCGACATAAAATGAGATTTTATGTCACTGCCAACATTACAAGATCCTATCGGGTCGCACAAAAGATTAAATCGAGAAGGGAAATTAAATTCATTGGATGAATTAATTAATTAAGAAGAGTCTTAATTAAGTGATTAAAAGGTTTTAATTAAATCATGGGTTTGGGCCCATAAGACTTTAAGAAAGTCTTGAACCTTAATTAAAAGTCTTTTAATATAAATACAAGGTTATGATTTAATTGTAAGACACAACTTCATATCATTCAACCTACACCATAGAAGCACACGGCCGCCTCTCAACTTTTGCTCTCGGCCTCTTGATAGTCGAAGGGCATCCTTGAGTGATTCCGGCCATCTTTTCGATTGTGAATCGAGTGTGCTTCGTGTATTGGTTTAAGAACTTGTCTAGCAACTTGTTCTTAAACTTTCCCTTCACCCGATTTGATCGTGTGGATACCGTTGAGGCAAAACTCATTGAGTTTTGCTAGTGACTGGGAGAAGGCGTAGGACGTGGTGCTGCTCCGTGGATTCTGCTTCAAACACGCTACAAGGGTAAGACACTTGTTATTCCTTTATCCGATATGAATCCCTATGTATAGATCTGCTGGTTAGTAATCAATAAAATTTTATTCCGCTGCGTTGTATGCTCTTGGATTACTTACACAAAGAACCCCAACTTCTCTACCCACTGGGAATTTTAATTTCTGATGATAGGTAGAAGCTACCGCTTTGAAGTCCTTCATTGCAGGTAAGGCCTAAGATTGTATTATATGATGAAGGTGCTTCTACCACCGTGAAATTAACCATCTTTGTTATGCGGGACATCCCATGACCCAGAGATAAGGGCAGGTTGATCTGTCCAAGTGGTTGAATTGCGTGGCCGGTGAACCCGTGCAGAGGAGTTGCAATATGTTCATATTTTGACCCCTCTATCTGCATCTTTTCTAAGGTATCTTTGAACAAGACATTGACTGAGCTCCCAGTATCGATGAAGATCCTTGCTACGTCATAGTTAGCTATGGTTACAGTGACCACTAGGGCATCATTGTGTGGTGTTGCAACTCCTTTCAGATCATCAGGCCCGAAGCTTATGACAGGCTCATCCCTTGCAATTAACTCTTCCGATACTTCGAAATTTCCATTCTTCTACCATGACTTTTCCGAGCTCTGCCCGAATCTCCATCAGTGGGTCCCCCTGAGATCATATTAATAGTTCCTCGGGTGGGATTATTATGCACCTGATCAACCCTTCTCCTTTGATTATCTGTTTCTTTAGGAGCAATACCCCTTTCACGGGACCTGGTTCGGCCCCTATATGGTTTCTTTTCATTTCTTTTACCTCGGTACCGGCTTCTACCCCGACCTTTTTGAGAAGGTTTTTGCTTCCTTGTTAGCAGAGTTTTTATTTCAGAGTCTCTTTTGATGATTCTTTCTACCTCATCTTCAAGCTTCTGGCACTCATTCGTTATATGATCGTACTCCCTATGGAATTCACAATACTTATCAGAGATAGGCGTACGGGGCCCGTTATCCGACTTCCTTGGTCTTTCCAGTTTCTTTCTATCATCACATATTTCCATAGCTCTTTCCAAGCTCATGGATAGAGGTATGCGTGATGCAAATTGACTTCTAGTTCGACCACTTTCATCGGCCCTATCAGCAGTTCTTTTCTTGCTTAACTCTAACTTATCCTTCTTTTCTGATGGCCGCAGATCAACCCTTCTCTGTCTCTGAGCATCTTCTAGATTGATGTACTTTTCAGCTCTTCCTAGAAGTTCGTCATAACTTCGAGGAGGTTTCTTTACCAAGGATTTAAAGAACTCTCCTGCCTTAAGCCCTTGTGTAAAGGTGTTAATAAGGACATCCACCGTTGCAGTGGGGACCTCTAAGGCTGCCTCATTAAAGCGTTGTATGAACTCCCTCAAGGACTCCTGTTCATTCTGCTTGGTAGTGAACAGACTCAAAGAAGTTCTTTGATACCTCTTACTGCTGGCAAACTGGTTTAGAAAAGCCCAACTAAACTCCTCAAAGCAGCGTACAGTGTTTGGTTTAAGTAAATTAAACCACTGTTGTGCCGATCTAACCAGGGTGGTAAGGAAAACACGACATTTGATCCCATCAGAATACCTATGCAACAGAGCAGCATTCTCAAATCTTCCAAGATGCTCTTCCGGGTCTGTGCTTCCATCATATTCTCCCAATGCAGGTTGTCTGAAATTTGGCGGGAGTTCCTCTCCTAGAATAATTAGGGAGAATGGACTTTCTCTCCTAGCCACTGGAGTTCGGCCACCAAGATGCTGACCCAATCGCCTTATCTCTCCCCATACAGCTTCCATAGGATCTATTAGCGGAGGCTCTACTTGTGTATTTACCACAGCACTTGCTACCCTATTGTTTTCAGGGACCTGCTCTGGTTGAACAGGCGGAGGCTCCTGATTTGTTTGTGGAGGGGGTGGAGGTTGGTTAGACTCCGTTGGTGGCGGAACCTGGTGCTGGAAAAACATATTTTGCATGGTCTGACTGATGAATTGTGCCAGTTGCTCCATAGTCAGATCTCCCACATTCATAACAGATGGAGGTGTTTGATCTTCCTGCTGTGGAGGAACATCTTGATTTTCCATACTGGGATTTTCTCTTTCTTCCTGATTCTTCCTGACTCCACGCCCACGTCCACGTCGTCCAGCCATATCAACGTCTTCAATTCAGTATTTGCTTCCCACAGATGGCGCCAATTGAAATCACCAAAATTTATCAATAGAGAGGGGGTTCACCTCTCCTTTTTTCTCCAACGCTCAATATAACAGTAGGGATGTCGGTAAAGATCTTCTGCAATGACCTGAATATACGAAATAACAGTGAGAAGGGTGCCGGAAGTTTTTCCAGCGGATCCCCTCCGACGCTCAAGTCAGGTGATTGAATATAAGGAGATATATGCGGTAGGTAAAGACAATTATTCATTAGAGAGATTAATTGATACCCCAAACCTGGTATTTATAGGCGGAGACCTAAGAGTTGTATTGCAGCAAGGACTCTTTCCATGTTTATCCAAATCTTACCCAGATATGTCAAGATCCTGTGGATACAATCAAATCCCTGATATTGCTCCGCAGATCTAGGACTAGGTATCTTGGGGGACTAGTTTCCTTGCTGAGAGCCGGCAGCAACAAGGAAAATGAGAAGAGCTCGGCATGTCAGCTCGGGCTCCCAAAAGTGGTCGCTCACCGAAATACCGGAGGGGCAACAGGTGAGGCAAAACAGGTCGGCCAAACAGGTCGGACTCCACAAAGAGTTCGGAATGGTAGGCGAGGTCTTGCGAAGAAAGGCGAGAAATATACCATGGAGCCAGGTCGGCTCGTCAGGTGGTATCTTTTAGGAGGTATCAATCTTTATTTATTTAATACATCCCCTAAAACACCCAACATGCCCCGAAAACCAAATCATCAAAATAATACCACACCCCTATCATAAACATGAACATAATCATAATCCCCAATATAAATGCACCACACCCTTAAAGCATAACATAACATGTATGTTAATACATAAACATATAAACATCATTAATGCCCAAATTGCATATAATTAATTTCGGGGCATCACACCGGTGAACAAGTTCATGGTTGGCTTTGGAGTTGAACTCGAGCTGTGGATTTGAGGTACTTCCAGGATCGAGGTACCAGAGCTGGGAGTATGGTATTTTATATATTATGTACACATACGTTTATTTGGTGATCGATCGCGACGTTATACTGGAAATTGGAGGAGATATACAGTATCGTCGATAGATCGCTAATCGCTAGGGCTTTGGCGATCGATCGCGGAGACTCGCAATGGAGCGCGTAAGTGTTCTGTCGGGCAGTAGGTGCGCGCGATCGATCGCAACAAAAGCGGCAATCGATCGCGGCTCGAATATATGAGTTTTTTTCAAAAACTTCTTAAAAGTTGGGATTTTGGTAACAGGGTTTAATTAGCCAATTTTCGGGGCAATGTCTATATTCCAATGGGAATGCTATATTTTTGAATTGGAATGGTTGGAGCCAAATTTTAATAATTAAAATGGGTTACTCATTTTAGTAAAGTGGTTAACCTTTGTACTTATAAAATGGAATATTTTGGGTATCATGCATGCTTAGCCCAGAGTCTTTTATAATGGTTAATCGTCATAGATTGACGATAGATTGGAGGTTGTGAACGTGCTTGGGCACGTGGTTGCATGCTTGTGATTAATTGTGAATTATTTATGTGTTAGCACATGATTCATTGGGTCGCGGGACTCAGTCAAGGTTTGGTTCGGACTACGGAATCATAAGGTACGTGTAACGTAGGAGCATTCATAGATATATATTATTGTCTTGTGCATGAATAATATATGGTTGTTGCAATCACTTGATATGCATTGGGGATTTTATGGTGCCGTTTTTTTGAGCGAGCAATGATTGGAATGATGTCATTGTTGAGCGAACATCGGTTATGACGTCATCGCTGTTGAGCATGCGTGAGATTAAAATGCCGCTATTGTGGAGCGAGCGATGAAGTAGAACTATGGAACCACTAGTGAGATATATGGAATATCTGTAATCATTGTTTAATGAATTTATTGATTATGATATCGGTACATGGCAAACGGATTAGTTAATCAATGTAATGATTAACTGGCATTTGGGAATTTGATGGTTTCGGTTAGGATACCATCCAGGGAGTATCATTTAAAATTCATGGCATTTACATTCTGTAAATTATGAATTGTAATATTATGATTATTGGATTGTTGGTATTGGTATGCTCACACCGTGTGGGGCTGTCTCTGTTGGGACAGGTGAACAAGTACATCGATGGCTTTGGAGTTGAGCTCAAGCTGTTGATTGGAGGTACTTCCAGGATCGAAGTACCAGAGCTGGTATTGAGTATGGTATTTATGCATTAGATACACACATTATTATTCGATGCTCGCATGTGAGCACTAACATGTGTGTATGGTTTGCATAAAAGGCAATGGCCTTTCTCTTTTCATTTATGTGTTGCATGCAATTAATTAGGAATTGCAAATGAATTGAGAACGTGTTAGTGTATTACAAGGGTGCATGATATGTTAAATGGATTTGGTTGGGAAAAGCTGGATATTAATGAAAGGATGCAAGAACTTTTATAGATGGTATTTTATGCCATGGTTGCATGTAGTCTTTTCCCCCTGATAACATAATTGTATGCACTAATTGCATGGGTTAATGCACTAATAATGGGTTAAGGGCACGAGGGTCCTTACAATAGTGGTATCAAAGCAGTGGTTTGCTCTTTGGGGTTGTTGGGGGCCTAGGAACATGTTAATGGGATAATTATATGGCATGACATTTATAGAACCGTAATATAATCCGTTGATTATGATTATGAGTTGTGGTACAGGGACAACCAAAGGGAGCATCTTTAAATGCATTGGAATAGAGGAAGTACTTTGTGATGCCCGGGGATTTATGGTGTTAATCCCGGTGTGGTAATAATCCTTAAAGGATTTTAATTGTGGCAATTATGAATTAATTGTGGTTTCGGGACTCTTGTGGATTTTTAAATCCGATTTTTAGAGTCGTTGGATCCAAGGGATGAGATTGTATTCTCAACGTGGTGATAACCTTGGAATTTGGTTTTTGGTGGGATCTGGGGTCCGGAGTACTTTGTACTGGGGCTGGTAATGGAATTTGAGTTGGAGAGATAATTATTGAAAACAGATGATGTTTAATGAATCATGATGTAGTTCTGGAGGTATTGGTATTTTGGAGCTTTAGAGCTATATATACCAAATGGACTCGGTATTCCGTCATTACACGGAATCTCCTCCCTCTCTCCCCTCTCCTACGCCTCCATGCCCACCCATGTTTCCCCTCTTTTCTCCCTTGATGAAACTCGATGGTTGCTCGACTTGGGAGCCGAATTTCTTGAAGATAATATGGTATTATTCATCCCCTCGCATTTATCTTCGATTTGATAGTGGTATTGAGGAGGTGTTTGGGAAGGATTTGTGTTGGGTTTAAAGAAATGGGTTTTTAAAGATTTTTGGGTGTTGTATTTTTGGGGTTGATTTATAGCCCCTTGTTAGGGGTTTGTGTTTGTATGGGGTGTGAGGATTGTTGTTGGGGAAGTTTTGCAAGAAAAATGCCATTTTTGGCTGTTACAGGTCGAGGCGATCGATCCCTAGGGTGGGGCGATCGATCACCGCGACATTGTTGGAAATTTAAGGAAGATGAACAGTGAGGCAATCGACCGCCTCAAAGGAGGCGATCGATCGCCATGAGGCAGTAGCCAAAATATTGAGAGGCGACCGATCGCCTGGGAATGAGGCGATCGATCGCCCATGCCATTCTGCGAGGCGATCGATCGCCTGGGGCGAAGCGATCGATCGCCAATGCTTATTTTTGGGGTTTAATTTTTTGTTGAGTTTTCGATACATGCTTCGCCCGGGGTCTTTTAAAATGGTTAATCGTCACGGATGACTATATAATTGTGTTTTGTGAACGTGCTTGGACACGTGGTTGCATGCTTGAGATTAATAGTGGATTATTAATCGTGTTTAGCACATAATTCATCGGTCACGGGACCAAGGCAAGATTGGATTCGGACTACGGGAATATAAGGTACGTATAACATACGAGCAATGTTGCAACTGTGGAATGCATGGTATATATAATTGCAATAAATGGGTATTTGAAATGCATGGTTTATGGTATTTACAATAAATGGATATTGAAGTGCATGGTATATGGTAACTGCAATAAATGAGTATTTGAAATGCATGGTTTGTGGTATTTACAATAAATGGGTATTGAAGTGCATGGTATATGGTATTGGTAATATATGTGTAGGGTCTTCCTACTTTAACATCATCTTAACAACATATTAGGGACTAAACATTCATTTATAACTTCTTAGGGCGCCGGTTGTAGTTTTGAGCTAATAAGATTACAGGACAAGTTAGAATTCCAAAAGCTAATTAATTACATTCTCAATAATGAATGTTAAAGCTATAGATTTACACTACTCCTAGAGTAGAGACTCTCAAAATCCTGTATCCTATGTCCATCTTGTTCCTCTTAGCTCACTGCCTCAACCCGACCCTAGGCCTTTCAGTCCAAAAGTGTACCTACAGGGACAACACATCGTGAGCATATACTTCATTACTTAACATCATAAAGCAATGGCGTATAAATAAATGCATGAAAATAATCGTATTAACACACTTAGTATGAGGGTATCTTACCATACCATAGCATCGTGTGGCATCTTACCACGAGGGCATCTTACCCTATCGTATGGCATCTTACCATACCATAACATCGTCATAAACATCATATCATAAACTTACGTATCATAATCATCGTCATAAACATCATCATCATAAACGTCTTCATCATAAACATCATTATCATAACATCATCATCATAAACATCATCATCATAAACATCGTCATCATAAACACCATTATCATAAACATCATCATCATAAATATCATCATCATAAACATCGTCATCATAAACATCATCATCATAAACATCATCATCATAAACGTCTTCATCGTAAGCATCATCATCATAAACATCATCATCATAAATACTATTATATCATAAACATCATATGTAGTAGTGTGGTTTACCGTCCGATGCCCGTACGTTTCTTACGTACCTTAATTCCAAAAGATGGAGAAGTTGTAGGACTTTATCTCCGTGAAGTTGTGGGTACCTGGGATGGTTCTACATAACCATACAAATTGCTATTAGAAGCTAATTATAGTTCCATATCCAAAAATCCCACAAAAACATCAAAAACACATAATTATGTGTCTCGCGATCGATCACTGGGTTGCCCCGATCGATCGCGAGATCACACTGTCCGTTGCTGAAATTTTAAGTCTTCGGCGATCGATCGCCACTTTTGGCACGATCGATCGCCAGCTCGCCGATTGATTGCCCAAAAGTGGCGATCGATCGCCAAATGCTACTGGCGCGCACTAGAGGCTCGCGGTCGATCGCCAAAAACGGGTGATCGATCGCCGAGTGCTGAACCCCGAAAAATCGCCATTAATGAGCATTTTTCAAGCTCCTCTTCATGCCTTACAAATCCAAACTTCCCTACAACACCAATAACATCATAACCCACTAAAACCCACATAAAACACTTCAAAAATCATACCCCAACCATAAACAACATATACCCAAAACAAACCCACATAAATCATCAAAAACTAACCCATTTCAACACCAAACATCATAAAAACTTTAGGAAGGGTTCCATACCTCTTGTAGGCTCCAAATCTTAACAAAGATCACACAAACAAAGTTTTTGTGAAGCTTTCCTTCTCCTTCCTTGGTGGATTTCAAAAATGGGAAGGGTTTTTGCGTTGGGTAGTGATTTTGGGGATTTTAAAAAGTGATTGGTAAAGTGGGGTTAAAGTGATGGGTAGTGGGTTAAAAGGGATTGTGGATTGATTTAAAATTGCACCCCAAACTTAACATGATTCATAAAATACTCCAACATGGTATTTTACCGGCATTTAATAAAAATGCAACAACTTCTTTGCTCATAATTAACAACCAATACAATAAATCATGTTAACAACTCATTACCCAACACATAAATCAATTACCAACATAATTTGTCATATAACTATCATTAAAGCCAAAATTGCATATAATCAATTTCGGGGCATCACATTACTCCCCTACTTATAAGATTTCGTCCTCGAAATCGCATGCACTTACCCATAAAGAAACTAAACATAAATCATACCAGAAAATAGTTCCGGGTAATGCTGCATCATATGTCGTTCCGTCTCCCACGTAGCCTCCTCGACACCCCGACGATCCCACTGAACTTTGACCATTGGTATAACTTTACTTCGTAATCTGCGATCCTCACGATCCAGAATTCTGATCGGTCGTTCAACGTAGGATACATCTGAATCCAACTGCACTTCAGTAGGCTGTAAAACATGAGAAGGTCTGGCTCATACCTCCGTAGCATAGAAACGTGGAAAACATCATGAATCCCAGATAAAGACGGCGGTAGAGCCAAACGGTAAGCCAATGTACCAATACGCTGCAACACCTCATACGATCCGACATATCTCGGAGATAACTTTCCCCGCATACCAAAACGGACCACACCCCTGAAGGGTGAGATTTTCAAGGAAACCTTGTCTCCTACTTGGAATTCTAGCGGCCGTCGCCGCTTATTGGCATAGGCTGATTGCCTATCTTGGGCCGCTTTCATCTTTAAACGTATTATCTTAATCTTTTCTTCCATGTCCTTAATCATATCCGGTCCTCCGACCGCTTTACTCTTCAAGTCCTCCCAATACAGCGGTGACCTACAACGTCGACCATAAAGAGCTTCAAAAGGGGCCATTTGAATGCTCGTCTGATAGCTGTTATTATAGGAGAACTCTACCAGTGGTATAGAATCTTGCCACGGAGTATCAAACTCCAAAACACATGCCCTCAGCATATCTTCGAGCGTCTGTATGGTACGCTCTGTCTGGCCATCTGTCTGAGGGTGATAAGCTGTACTCAGTCTCACCTCAGTGCCCAAAGCTGTCTGGAGACCCTCCCAGAAGTGTGAAGTAAACCTTGGGTCTCTGTCAGACACAATCGAGACTGGAATCCCATGCAACCTCACTACATCCCGTACATATAATTGGGCCATCTTTAAGTATGTGAAAGTCATGTTGTAAGGAATGAAATGAGCTACCTTCGTCAGCCTATCAATGATCACCCAGATCGCATCAAATCCAGAGGTCGTTCTTGGCAAGTGGGTCACAAAGTCCATAGATATATGTTCCCACTTCCACTTAGGTACTTTCAAGCTCTTCAGCTCGCCCCCAGGCCTCTGCCTTTCTGCCTTTACCTGCTGGCAGATCAAACATCTTTTAACAAAAGTGATCACATCACGCTTCATGCGTCTCCACCAGAATTGACCGCATAGGTCCTTGTACATCTTCCTTCCTCCTGGGTGGATACTGAACCGACTACTGTGGGCTCGCTCCAATATTCCTCTACGCAACTCTGGTGTATCTGGGACTACCCATCGGTTGCCCAATCTCAAGGAATCATCTTCTGCCACTCTGAACTTTGATGGCCGTCCTTGAAGTACTAAAGATGACCATCTTTGAACCTCATCATCCGACCTCTGGGCTTTCCTGATAGCCTCAAATATGTCTGGCTCAGCCAACAAGGTCGACACTCGCACCGGCGACATGTCCACATTAAAGTCATAGCCCAGATGGCAATAAGAAGTCATCATAGCTGATAAACACATAGCGTCCTCAGCAGTACTCTTCACCTTCCGACTTAAGGCGTCTGCTATCAAATTTGCTTTACCAGGATGGTACTCAATCTCACAGTCATAATCCTTGAGCAAATCCATCCATCTTCTTTGACGCATATTCAGCTCGGCCTGAGTGAATAGGAACTCCAGGCTCTTATGGTCCGTATAGATGGTAAACATCGTACCATAAAGATAATGACGCCAAATCTTCAAGGCGAAGATGATAGCCGCCAGCTCCAAGTCATGAACTGGGTATCTGGTCTCATGAGGCTTCAACTGCCTCGAAGCATAAGCCACCACGTGCTTCTCTTGCATCAACACACAGCCAAACCTTGTAGTGATGCATCCGTGTATAAAGCAAATTTCTTGTTCTCAGAAGGAATCACCAATACTGGCGCTGTCGTCAAACGACGCTTCAACTCTTGGAAGCTTTCCTCACAAGCTTCGGACCAATAGAACGGGACTCCTTTCTGAGTCAGCTGTGTCAATGGCTTATCGATCTTAGAGAATCCCTCGACGAAATGTCGGTAATAACCCGCTAAACCAAGGAAGCTCTGTATCTCGGGCACAGAAGTGGGTGCAGCCCACTCCATAACAGCTTCAATCTTCCTGGGATCCACAGATATCCCACTGCTAGATATAACATGGCCCAAGAATACCACACTATTCAACCTGAACTCACACTTGCTGAGTTTTGCATATAACTGATGATCCCTAAGGATCTGGAGTACTGTCCTCAAGTGCTTCATGTTTTCCTCTTCAGTCCGGGAGTAGATGAGTATATCGTCAATGAACACTATGACGAATCGATCCAAATATGGCTGGAACACCCTGTTCATCAAACTCATGAAAACAGCTGGGGCATTCGTCACCCCAAAAGGCATGACTAGGAATTCATAGTGCCCATACCTAGTCCTGAAGGCTGTCTTCAGGACAGCATCTTCCCTTACTCGAATCTGATGGTACCCCGACCTCAGCTCGATCTTACTGTAGAGCCTCGTACCCTGCAACTGGTCAAACAAATCATCGATCCTCGGGAGTGGATACTTGTTCTTCACTGTAGCTTTGTTCAGTTGTCTGTAATCGATGCACAGACGCATCGAACCATCTTTCTTCTTAACAAATAAAACCGGTGCACCCCAGGGCGATACGCTAGGGCGTATATAGCCCATATCAAGGAGCTCTTGCAACTGAATCTTCAATTCCCTTAGCTCCGCTGGTGCCATCCTATAAGGGGCACGAGAAATGGCAGACGTCCCCGGTAATAACTCAATCCCAAACTCGACCTCTCTCGTCGGTGGGAATCCGGGAATCTCCTCCGGAAAGACATCAGGGAACTCCGCCACTACGGGCACATCCTCAACTTTTACTTCTTCTTTCCTTTCCGTAACATCAACGGCATATATGAGATATCCTGTATGGCCTCGTTCCAACAACTGCGCCATCTTGACAGCAGATATCAACGGGATCTTAGAACGAGAACCATACCCAAAGAATGTCCACTGGACTCCCATATCAGATCTGAATCGGACAGTCCTCTAACCTGCAGTTCACAACTGCCTGATACCTGTTCAGAACATCAATGCCTACAATGCAGTCAAAGTCTGACATCCCCAGAACAATCAAATCTGACCTTAGCTCATTATCCTCAAAATAAATGAGGCCGTCATACACAATCTGATCATTAATCATACTTCTTCCAGTGGGGGTCGAGACTATAAGAGGCGTGGGCGACGGAGAAGTGCATATGTGGTGCCTTTCCACAAAATTTGTCGGCACAAAAGAGTGTGATGCACCTGTGTTGATCAATATAAAAGCAGGGTGCGTAAATAAAAGATACGTACCCGCTATAACCTCCTTCGGAGCTGCTGTAGCTTGCTCCCTCGTCAAAGCATAAACCTGCCCCTGAGGTGGCCCCATGGGCTGTCCTCCAAACTGCCTCGGTACAAACGGCGGCCTGTGCTGTACTGCCCTGTCTGTAGACCTCCCCGCAGAGTTCGGTTGTCCTTCTCGGTTGGGACATTGCCGAGCAAAGTGGCCCTTGTTGCCACAAACATAGCATCCTACGCAGTCTTTTGTCAAATGTGGTTGCCCACAAGTAGAACACATGACCTTCCCAAATCTGCCTCCCTGAGGCTGTCCTCTTCCTGACTGGGCGTCATCCCTACGGTTTCCTTTCCAACGATTGTCGGGCCTCTTACCACTAAACCTTGACGCCGATGTGTTTCCTCTTTGCTTGAACTGATCACCCCTCGGCCTCAAATTATCAGGAGTGGATTTCTGAGGGGGTGCTGGAGGTGGTACGGTATTAGGGTATGCACCAACTCCTAGTTCGGCTAGCTCAGCCCGTGAGCTAATAAGATTACAGGTCAAGTTAGAATTTCCAAAAGCTAATTAATTACATTCTCAATAATGAATGTTAAAGCTATAGATTTACACTACTCCTAGAGTAGAGACTATCAAAATCCTGTATCCTATGTCCATCTTGTTCCTCTTAGCTCACTGCCTCAACCCGACCCTAGGCCCTTCAGTCCAAAAGTGTACCTACAGGGACAACACATCGTGAGCATATACTTCATTACTTAACATCATAAAGCAATGGCGTATAAATAAATGCATGAAAATAATCGTATTAACACACTTAGTTGTCCCTGTTTCATAGTCATGCATATGGGCATCTTACCCTAACGTATGGCATCTTGCCATATCATAACATCGGGTGGCATCTTACCATGATGGCATCTTACCCTATCGTATGGCATCTTACCATACCATAGCATCGTGTGGCATCTTACCACGAGGGCATCTTACCCTATCGTATGGCATCTTACCATACCATAACATCGTCATAAACATCATATCATAAACTTACGTATCATAATCATTGTCATAAACATCATCATCATAAACGTCTTCATCATAAACATCATTATCATAACATCATCATCATAAACATCATCATCATAAACACCATTATCATAAACATCATCATCATAAACATCATCATCATAAACATCATCATCATAATTACTATTATATCATAGACATCATATGTAGGAGTGTGGTTTACCGTCCGATGCCCGTACGTTTCTTACGTACCTTAATTCCAAAAGACGGAGAAGTTGTAGGACTTTATCTCCGTGAAGTTGTGGGTACCTGGGATGGTTCTACATAACCATACAAATTGATATTAGAAGCTAATTATAGTTCCATATCCAAAAATCCCACAAAAACATCAAAAACACATAATTATGTGTCTCGCGATCGATCGCTGGGTTGCCCCGATCGATCGCGAGATCACACTGTCTGTTGCTGAAATTTTAAGTCTTCGGCGATCGATCGCCACTTTTGGCGCGATCGATCGCCAGCTCGCCGATCGATCGCCCAAAAGTGGCGATCGATCGCCAAATGCTACTGGCGCGCACTGGAGGCTCGCGATCGATCGCCAAAAACGGGCGATCGATCGCCGAGTGCTGAACCCCGAAAAATCGCCATTAATGAGCATTTTTCAAGCTCCTCTTCATGCCTTACAAATCCAAACTTCCCTACAACACCAATAACATCATAACCCACTAAAACCCACATAAAACACTTCAAAAATCATACCCCAACCATAAACAACATATACCCAAAACAAACCCACATAAATCATCAAAAACTAACCCATTTCAACACCAAACATCATAAAAACTTTAGGAAGGGTTCCATACCTCTTGTAGGCTCCAAATCTTAACAAAGATCACACAAACAAAGTTTTTGTGAAGCTTTCCTTCTCCTTCCTTGGTGGATTTCGAAAATGGGAAGGGTTTTTGAGTTGGGAAGTGATTTTGGGGATTTTAAAAAGTGATTGGTAAAGTGGGGTTAAAGTGATGGGTAGAGGGTTAAAAGGGATTGTGGATTGATTTAAAATTGCACCCCAAACTTAACATGATTCATAAAATACTCCAACATGGTATTTTACCGGCATTTAATAAAAATGCAACAACTTCTTTCCTCATAATTAACAACCAATACAATAAATCATGTTAAAAACTCATTACCCAACACATAAATCAATTACCAACATAATTCGTCATATAACTATCATTAAAGCCAAAATTGCATATAATCAATTTCGGGGCATCACAATATGGGTATTGAAATGCAAGGTATATGGTACTTGCAATAATGGGATCGTGAAATACATGGTATAGGGTAGCTGTGATAAGTGGACATACATTGGGAATCATATGGTGCCGCTTTCGAGCGAGAAATGATTGGATGTTGTCGTCGTTGAGCGACCATTGGTTATAACGCCGCTGTTGTTGAGCGTGCGTGGGATTAAAATGCTGCTATTGTGGAGCGAGCTATGAAATGGAAATATGGAATCGTTGACTAGATACATGTGATATCTGTGATACTCTATTTGATGATTTAATCATATTTGATTATGGAACTGGTATAACAGGAATGGTTTTAGTTGATCAATGAGATGGTCAACTGGCTTTTGAGAATTTAATGGTTTGGTTATTTTGTGAACAGGGACAATACAGGGGATCCCGGATGAGGATGATACCATCCATGGAGTATCATTTAGATTCATAGAATTTACATTCTGTAAATTATGAACTGCAATATTATGATTATTGAATTGATGGTATTGGTATGCACACCCAGTGTGGGGGCTTTCTCTGTTGGGGAAGGTAACACAGGTGCAGCGGTAGCTTTGGAGTCGAGCTAGGGCTGTTGATTTGAGGTACTTCCAGGATCGAAGTATCAGAGTTGGTTGAATAAGTACATAGATCCAGAGTTGAGATCGAGTTGTGCTTGGGAGGTGCTTCCGGGATTGAAGTACCAGTTACGGTATCTGGTAGAGTATAGAGTATTTTATACATTAGATACACACTTATTCATTGGGTACTCTCATGTGAGTACGTTTTTATGTGTATATGAAATGTATAAATGGGCATGGTTTTCTCTCTCTTCATTTATGGTTTGCATGCAATTAAATACGAAATTGCTAAATGAACTGAGGGTAAGTTAGTGTGATATCCCCGAAATGATTTTGTACAATTGAACATTTATTATGTTATGTGAGGATTATGTTGTTAAATTATTGAGTTGAATTAATAATATTGGGAAATGCTTAGTCATGTGGTGGTCATGACCTGGTAATGCATTTCACGGTGCAGGTGGTGTATGTTGGGATTTTGAGTTATGGCATGATTAATGGGGGTGTGTGTTGTTTGTTTTGGTAAAGCATGTTCAATTGGAATTTGATGTATTTTATTGAATAAATACTATAAAATATCATGTGAGGATATTTTAATACATCATGCTAAATACCGGGACCAAGAAAACTTAACCCACTCATTAATCAAACCCCCCAACCCATACCCATTCTGCAGCCCCATACCTCTCTTACCCCTCCTCTCACTCAACCTCCCACCACTCCATTCTCCATCTTTCCTTCCCCATCTTTTCGTCCATCATTCAGCAGCCAAGGAGGAGGAGGAGGCCTGGTATTTCATTGCTAAATTCTTGCTAAGAAAGTGGAGCAAATAGGGTATGGAATCATGTTATGTTTATGGTTTAAGTTTAGGGTGAGTTTATGTTTATTTTGAGTGAAAAATGGCATGTATGTGAATATTCTTGATAGAAATGGTTATTGTGTAGTTTCATGGTCGTATAATGGAGTATTTGGTGTGTTGAGTTGTTGGAATATGATGGTTTATCGTGTATTTTATAGTAGCTTTTGAAATGTGTTCGAAAATGGCGATTTCTCGCGATTGCAGACTTCGGCGATCGATCGGCTCGTTCTTCCCGATCGATCACGAGCACCAGGGTGCGAGGCAGAAGTTCAGCGATCGATCGCGAGTTTGGCGCGATCGATCGGCGATGCCGCGATCGATCTGTACAACTTCAGCGATCGATCGCTGAAGACAAATTTTTGGGCATTGAGGCAGTAGCATCTCGCGATAGATCGGGGCTTATTGGCGATCGATCGCGAGAAGCCAAATGTTGTGTTTTGATTAATTATTGTAGGATTTTTGGTATTGGGCTATTATTGGCATCTAATATTGTGTTGTACACTTGTGTAGAGCCTTCACAGATAGCCACACAACGCAGGGGATAGAGTCCTGCAACATACCATATTTTGGAAAGGTACGTAGAAGACGTACGGGCACCCAACGGTAACATGAAATTTATATACGCATTGGGATATGCATTGTAGATGCAAGTGTGTATTGACTTGTGCATGGTAGATGCAAATACATGTTGATCCATACATTATGATTGCATATGTATATGTTGATTGATTGATGCGCATCCCATGAGTCTTGGTTATCACCTTGATGATTTTAATGCTTGCCGCTATTTATTTTTGTGCCGCTAAATGTGAAGTGAGGGGTGGGAGTACCACATGTCACATTGAAGCGAGGTTATCATATGAAGCGAGGAAAGAATATTTGCCGCTAAAATGTGAAGCGAGGGGTGGGAGTACCGCATGTCCATTGAAGCGAGTTTATTCTATGCCGCTTATATGTGAAGCGAGGGGCATTAAAATACATTGTGATAAACGGACTAGGGATTGGTTTGATGATTTGAGGAATTGAAATATGTAATGACATTTGTTTAAAACCATAATATCATTCATTGATTCGATTATGAGTTATGGTACAGGGACAACCAAAAGGGGGCGTTTTAAATGCATTGGAATACAGGAAGTATTTTGTATTTATGGTTTACGCATTTACGCTTTTATTCATATTGTGTTGAATATGAATTATTATGTGCTCATGTGTTGGGGGTTGTCCTTGTAGGTGCATTTGGCATGGAGAACCAGGGTCGGGGTTGATGCGTGAGCTGTAAGGAGTGTTTTAGGGATAGCAGAACAGAATCTCCCTTTTTGTATAGTTTCTACATAGAGTAGAGTAAAACTATAGTTTCACACTCTTTTGTTAGGAATGTAACTAATTCCTTTTTGAAATTTTTGGTACTGTAACTCTTAAGCTCAGGGCATCAACACGGTCTATTACACTGATTTATGCATGATTAGTTCTCTTAATTGCACCTTATAACGTTGTTAGATAACGGGGTCTCACATTTAGTGGTATCTGAGCAGTGGTTAGAGAACCAGTGAATGAGTGAAGGGTAGCCTTTAGAAACAAGTTGGTTAGGTATTCATTGGTGGGCATGTTTATGCATGTAGTGCATACTTTGCGTATAATTTGTTATACTAACATGCTTATGAATATTATTACTCTTGTTATCTAACGGCTTATATTATGAACTGCTTTTGGTATTGTTGTTAACCCCTGTGTTACAGCATGGCGGCTATTAATCTGGAGAACCTCAATGAAGAGGTGGGAGATGTAGGCAGTATCAATGCCAGTATTGCTCAGACGAATTCTCTGCCGCCACCTGCTGTAGGCGTAGAGCCTAGTGCACAGATACTGCTACCAGGGGAGCTTAGTTTGACCCAGTTCTTGAGGTACCATCAGCCGCTCTTTGAGGGAACTGAGACAGGGGAAGAAGCAGAGGAGTGGCTAGAACAACTTGAGCAGATATTTGTATCAGCGCCCTGTGCAAGGACTGCCTGGCTGAGGTTGGCAGAGTTTCAGTTAGCAAAGAAGTCTTCCATGTGGTGGAAGACAACAGTTATGGAAATGAGGGCTCAGGGCATGTTGGTGGACTGGACTGTGTTTAGAACCCGATTCCTTAATCGATACTTCTCTGCAGCTGCCAGACAATCGAAGGAGGATGAGTTCACTAACCTGAAATAGGGTAGCATGACTGTATCAGATTATGCCATGCAGTATTCTTCACTGCTGAGGTATGTGCCTCATATCGCTATAAATGGTCACGCCAAAATGAGGCATTTCCTAAAGGGTCTGAGACCGGAGCTTTTTGACCGGGTTGTTTCCAACAACCCCAGCTCGTTTGATGATGCTCTGACTAGAGCGGAGCTGGCAGATATTGGAGTGAGTGTGTACAAGGAACCTATATGACCGCTTTATTTTTAAACAGAATATTTCAAAGTGTAGTGTGAAGCGATACTACCGCAAGTGCACGGTTGTCAAGTTTTAGTATAGTGAAATGAAAGTAAGGGTTGTCGAATCCACATGGACTAATGTATAAGTACCAAATAAAATTAGTAAAATTATATTTAGCCTACGATTAAAATGGGGGTAGACTAACTAATGCGGAAATTAGAACTAAAACACAAGAATAAATAAAATGAATCGGGTTCCGGATATGCAAAGGTAATTCGCTCGAGAAATTTATCTCGCTTTTCGTTCAACTATGTTCTCTTCAAAGATTCGTTTGAATAGGCATGTACCAAACAATTGATTCTTAAGGTGAAAGTTTTTCAATAATATTCAATACACTCTCTCGAGCTGTAAAGACTACTAATATCAAATTAGAACAAGTCACTCTCGTGCACCTATTTACTAATCCAATATTGCATAAATCTTCAAAACCTCGTTACTCTAAATCTCTCGATTCAAAGTGCTCACGTATGTGATTTCATCTCTCGATCTCGATCTTAACATACATCATGAATTAATGTAGTGTATTATAACGTTATCTCTCGATCTCGGTTATAACTCACAAAATTCAATCAAAGTTAGCTAGGCTTTGATCTTAATAAGCATTTAATTCATGAACAATAAGTAATCAATCCACTCAAACACAATCGAATCAATAAATGAAACACAATTTTACTCAAACTCAATAAAATAAACTCACTTAATTCAAAACAAATCAATAAGATGTTAAATTGTTTCTCAACCTCAAAAACATCAAATGAAAATGTAAATCAAATAAATCCGAGTTTAGAATTACGATAAATGCTGGAACGAATCTGTGCGTTGCACCGTAGTTTCTTCTCTTGCTCCTTCCTTGCACTCCGGAAATGGTACGCTCAAGCTTGGATGAAGAACGGAAGAGGATGGCTCTCCTAGGCTTCTCCTTGGCGGCGGCTAGGGTTCTTCTTGTGTGAAAAACGGCTCTGATATCCTCTTTCTGATCTGGAAGAGATTCCCCCTTTAAACCACCGAAAAATCACGTTAATTATGGAAAATAAGATTTTCAGAATATCGCGTCTCGATCGATCGAAAATAATTTTTGATCGATTGGTGCACTGTTCACTTTAGGCTTTTCAACTCACTGCCTCGATCGATCGATCGAGATTTTCTTCCGATCGATCGATATTTCGCTAAATTCGTTGCTGAAGTCTCTGCCCGGATCGATCGATCAAGAGTTATCGATCGATCGAGAATAAATCTCGATCGATCAAAAATCTAAAAAATCATATTCTTCATTTTTTTACTCTTTTTTGCCTCGATTTCACCCGTTTTCTTCATTTTAGCTCATTTCTTCCATTTCCGACCTATTTTCCTGAAATAAGCAAATAAATACCAAAAAACGTAATTTCATCCAGGAAAAATTACAAAAAACGGAAAGAAATTACAGCTAAAAAACACTTAAAATCTAAGCCTATCAACTCCCCCAAACTTAGACTTGATCGTCCTCGAGCAAGCAAAAAGCTCAAAAAGTAGAGTCAAACTTAATACTTGAAAGAATCTTCTTTACAACTCAATGTAAAAACTCAGCAATCCCACTTATACATCAATAAGAATCATTCAAAGTTCAACAGGAAACATTTTCTCCTAAGCTAAACAATACATCGCAACATCGGAACGTGCGTGTGTGCTATTGTCAAACATGAGTTATATACATATCTTTTAAGATCAAAATGTGCCATAAAAACTCAAAGTCAAGATTACTTCTGATTACTCTACAAATTTACTATCCAGCACTTCTCCACTAATGTAATTAGTTCCTAGACTTGGATCAGAAGGTCTTTAAAAGCTTATAGCGTTAGGCCTTTTGGTGTCGGCTCCAAAGAAAAGGTAGGATGAATGCAAAGAAGAGAGTATAATAGAATCAGTTCAAAATTTTTGCACAATACTGAGCTTCTCTTCAACTTTTTATAGCCTTGGCAACTTTGGGTCTTATTTGAATGTTTTCATTTTTTCAAGGCTTTTCTCTACATCTTTTCTTATTGCTCATTCTTTTGTTCATTTTGTTTTTCACAATGAACTCATCTACATATACTAATCAGTGCAGAGATTCATTATACTCCCTTAGGGACGGATAAAATTTTTCTTTTAGGCTCAATCCAAGGTAGGTATAATGTAAGGACCCTAGTTCCTTACGTGCGGATTAAGGCGTAAATAAAAATTTCCATGCATAAACAGAGTATAAAGGTTGTGTTGATGCCCTGAGCTATTAAATTACAGTGCAAAAATAAAGTTCCAAAAGGGATTAGTTACATTCCCAACCAATGGATGCTAATCCTATAGCTTTACACTACTCCTAGAGTAGATACTATGCAAAAGAATAAGCCTGCTACCAAGAGCACTCCTTACTAGCTCATCGCATCAACCCGCCTTAGTCCCTTCCGCCCAAAAGTACCTAAAGGAACAACCCTAAAACCATGAACATGTATATAAATCATATCCACAATAATATGATCATAATTCAATGCATAAACCGTAAATGCAATTCACTTCCTTGTATTTAACACATTTAAAAGCTCCCTTGGTTGTCCCTGTATCACAATAATAATCAAAGGATTATAATGCAAATATGCATGTCATGACATGTATCCATTCCATGTATGCCAATGGCCAATTTCCAGTCTTATTATCAGTGGCATAATACCTCTCGCGTTAACATGACATCGGAAATACCCCTCGCTTAGACAATACCAGCGGCACTAATATCCCTCGCTATAAATATGACAGCGGTCGTGTTCTTCGCTTCATATTAGCGGCAAATATTCTCTCATCGCTACGGTATGACAGCGGCAAGTATTCACATCGCTACGCCACTGGCGGCAAGTATTCTCCATCACTGGAATATAAATCCCGACTCATAATCATATACAACAATGCATCCAATATACACATGCAACCAAAATGCATGACCAAACCATGTATGCAATCCATGATGCATAAACAAGACCCCATATGCAACCACAATGCATAATCAATTCCATGTGTGCAACCGTAATGCATAACCAATTCAAAGCGTAATAAATACGTTTTACCGTCCGATGCCCGTACGTCTCACTACGTACCTTAGTTCCAAAAGTGGAGATATCATGGAACTTTATCTCCTTTGATGTGTGGCTACCTGGGATGGTTCTACACAATCACATGAATCCATATTAGAAGCCAATAAATGAACCATTACCAAAAACATCATCATTTAGAACAAAATCCCAAAACCCACATTTTATGCCTTGCGATCGATCGGTCCCTAAGCCCCGATCGATCGCTAAGTGAAGAAAAATAGGCATTCAAGTACTTCCTCCACCGATCGATCGAAACTTTTTATCGATCGATCGAGACATCACACCGATCGATCGGAACAAATTGTCGATCGATCAGTAAGCTCATTTCATGCCTTGCTCAGGCTCTGTCCTGCTCGATCGATCGAGGCATATTTTCGATCGATCGAGCGGCCCTGTTCCTTCGAGAAACTCAATGTAAGAGCTTCAACCAACACCTAAACTCATATATATCAAAGATCAACCACCCAACACATTATTAAACCCCAAAACATCATGTAAGACCACCTTACCACCCAACAATAACCATAACCAATAAAATACAACAAGACAACATACAAACCCAACCCATTTTCTCAAATCATAACTCAAAACCTTACTAACTTCAAAGAAAGTTTAACAAGGGTGGATCCTTACCCTTTTGGCTTCAAAGTTTGACAAGAAATCACCACAACAAGCTTTAGCCAAGGTTTTCTTGCTTCACCTTATCTTAAAAACGAAAATGGAAGGAAGAGAGGTTGGGAGAGATGATAGAAAGGTGATGGGAAGTGATGTGAAATGAAAAAGAGAGGGTGGTGGCTATTGTTTAATTTAACATATACCTCAAACAATAAGCATGATGTATAAAATGTCCCAACATGACATTTTAAAAGCATTTTCTAAGAATGCACTCAAAACTTCAATTAAATTCATGCTTTCCAATTAATTGCCAACCATAACAAAATAATCATGCTAATACCAAATAAATACAACCCATTTCATTTAAGCCATTAAAACACCCAACATGCATAACATGAACCCTGAAATGCTCTACCTTGTCACGCCTACCATGTGACAAGCATTTCACCAAGATAATTAGTCCCAACACATAATCTAATTATCACCATAAGATCACATAAACATAATTAATGCCCAAATTGCAATTAATTATTTCGGGGATATCACAATACTCCCCTACTTATAAGATTTCGCCCTCGAAATCGCATGCACTTACCCAAAACGAAACTAAACATAAATCACATACCAGAGTATAGTTCCGGGTAGTGCAGCACCATATGCTGCTCCGTCTCCCACGTGGCCTCCTCGACACCCCTGTGATCCCACTGTACCTTTACCATTGGTATCACTTTGTTCCGAAGCCTGCGATCAGCCCTATCCAGAATCCTGACTGGCCGTTCCTCATAGGATATATCAGAATCTAACTGAACCTCAGAAGGCTGTAATACATGCGACGGATCCGGCTCATACTTCCGCAGCATAGATACATGGAACACGTCGTGAATACCCGACAACGACGGTGTCAGTGCCAAACGGTAAGCCAAGGTACCGATGCACTGTAAAATCTCATACGGTCCCACATACCTTGGGGATAATTTACCACGCATACCAAACCGAACCACACCCCTGAAGGGTGAGATCTTCAAAAAGACCCTATCTCCTAACTGAAACTCCAACGGTCTCCGCCGTTTATTCGCATAGGTTGCCTGCCAGTCCTGGGCTGCCTTCATTTTCTGACGGATAATCTTTACCTTATCCTCCATTTCCTGAATCAGTTCGGGTCCTCCTACCGCTTTACTGGTCAAGTCATCCCAGTACAAAGGCGACCTACAACGCTTACCATACAAAGCCTCAAACGGTGCCATCTGAATACTCGCCTGATAGCTGTTGTTGTATGAAAATTCTACCAAGGGCAAGGAATCTTGCCATGAGGCATCAAACTCCAACACACAAGCTCGCAGCATGTCCTCGAGCGTCTGTATAGTACGCTCAGTCTGTCCGTCCGTCTGGGGATGATATGCCGTACTCAAACTCACCTCAGTACCCAATGCTGACTGAAGGCCTCCCCAAAAATGAGATGTGAACCGCGGGTCTCTGTCCGACACAATAGATACTGGAATCCCATGTAGTCTCACTATGTCCCGGACATACAATTGAGCCATCCTCAAGTATGTGTACATCATACAGTATGGGATGAAGTGAGCTACCTTTTGTCAGCCTGTCAATGATCACCCAAATGGCATCACAACCCGAAGTAGTCCTCGGCAAGTGGGTCACAAATTCCATAGATATATGCTCCCACTTCCACTCCGGTATCTCTAAGCTCCTTAGCTCGCCACCAGGTCTCTGCCTCTCTGCCTTAACCTGCTGGCAGATCAAACACCTCTTGACAAATGAGATCACATCTCGCTTCATCCGCTTCCACCAGAACTGATCACATAAGTCCTTATACATCTTCCTCCCTCCTGCGTGGATACTGAATCGGCTACTGTGAGCCCGTTCCAAGATCCCTTTATGCAACTCCGGCGTACATGGAACTACCCATCGGTTACCAAGTCTCAAAGAACCATCCTCAGCCACTCTAAACTTTGATGGCTGACCCTGAAGTGCCAAAGATGACCATCTCTGAATCTCATCATCTGTCCTCTGAGCTCTCCTGATATGCTCATAGATATCTGGCTCAGCCAATAAGGTCGATACATATACAGGCGATGTATCTACGTCAAAGTCATAACCCAGATGGCAATATGAAGTCATCATAGCCGACAAATGCATGACCTCCTCAGCAGTACTCTTCACCTTCCAACTCAAGGCGTCTGCTGTCAAGTTCGCCTTCCCAGATGGTACTCAATCTCACAGTCATAGTCCTTGAGCAAATCCATCCATCTCCTCTGACGCATATTCAATTCCGCCTGAGTGAACAGGAATTTCAGGCTCTTATGATCCGTATATATGGTAAAAGATGTACCATACAGATAGTGCCTCCAAATCTTCAGGGCAAAGATAATAGCTGCCAACTCCAAATCATGAACTGGGTATCTAGCCTCATGCGGCTTCAACTGCCTCGATGCATAAGCTACCACGTGCTTATTTTGCATCAGTACACATCCCAAGCCCTGAAGTGATGCGTCAATATATAGAACAAACCTCTTGTTCTCCGTAGGAATCATCAATACCGGCTTCGTTGTCAATCGGTACTTCAACTCTTGGAAGCTCTCCTCGCAAGCCTCTGACCAAAAGAAGGGTACTCCCTTTTGGGTCAACTGCGTCAGTGGCTTAGCAATCTTAGAAAATCCCTCGACGAAGCGTCGGTAATAGCCAGCCAAACCAAGAAAACTTCATATCTCGGGCACAGAAGTGGGTGCAGCCCACTCCATCACAGCCTCAATCTTCCTGGGGTCCACTGAAATCCCACTGTTAGATATGACATGCCCTAGAAACACTACACTGCTCAACCAAAATTCACACTTGCTGAGCTTGGCATATAATTGGTGATCTCTGAGGATCTGGAGCACCGTCCTCAAGTGTTTCACATGCTCTTCCTCTCTCCGGGAGTAGATGAGAATGTCGTCAATAAATACAATGACGAACTGATCCAAATAGGGTTGGAACACCCGATTCATCAAGCTCATAAAGACAGCCGGGGCGTTCGTCACACCGAACGGCATTACCAAGAACTTGTAGTGCCCATACCGAGTCCTAAATGCTGTCTTTTTTACATCCTCCTCCCTGACCCGTATCTGGTGGTACCCGGATCTCAAATCAATCTTGCTATACAGCTTCGTACCTTGCAACTGGTCAAATAAATCATCAATCCTCGGGAGAGGATACTTGTTCTTTACCGTGGCCTTATTCAATTGCCTGTAGTCGATGCACAAACGCATCGAACCATCCTTCTTCTTCACAAAAAGAACCGGTGCGCCCCAAGGCGATACGCTAGGGCGTATATATCCTTTATCAAGGAGTTCCTGTAACTGTTCCTTCAATTCCCTCAACTCCGCCGGTGCCATCCGGTAAGGTGCACGAGAGATAGCGGATGTCCCCGGTAATAACTCAATCCCAAACTCGACTTCCCTAGCCGGTGGGAATCCTGGAATCTCCTCCGGGAACACATCAGCAAATTCTGCTACCACAGGCACGTCCTCAATTTTTAACTCTTTACCCTTACCCGACGTGTCCACGGCATAGATGATATAACCCGTGTGTCCACGTCCCAATAATTGGGACATTTTAATTGCCGAAATCAACGGAATCTTCGCAAAAGAACAGTTGCCATAGAAAATCCACTGAACTCCCAAATGAGATCTGAACCGTACTGTCCTTTGTCGACAATCTACCACCGCCTGATATCTGTTCAGAAGGTCGATGCCCACAATGCAGTCGAAATCTGTCATACTCAAAACAATCATATCTGCCTTTATCTCATTGCCCTCAAAATAAATGCGGCAGTCCATCAGAAACTGATCCGCAACAACTTTCCTTCCGGTGGGTGTCGAGACCAATAGAGACGTGGGTAACGGAGACGTGCACATATGATGTCTCACCACAAAATCCACAGACACAAAGGAGTGCGAAGCACCTGTGTCTATCAAAAATAAAGGCGGAATATGTAAATAGAAGGCACGTACCAGCTATCACCTCCTCTGGAGCTGCATCGGCCTGCTCCCTGGTCAACGCATAGACCTGTCCCTGAGGTGGCCCCATCGTCTGTCCTCCGATCTGTCGAGGCACTATCGGCGGCCTCTGTTGTACTGTCCTGGTAGAAAACCTCCCTCTGCCTCCTCTAAGATCCACCTGACCATCACCATTCTGACAGAACCGAGATATGTGGCCCATCTTGCCACATTTATAACAAGCCGTACAATCTCGCATGTGATGTGGTCCTCCACAAAAGTGACACTTCACCACTCCACTCCTACTCTCTTGAGCTTGCCCTCTGTTGCTAGGCGCACCACCCCTCCGGTTATCCATTCGTCTCCCACCAAACCGAGAAGATGAGGAAGAAGCCCCACGAGGTTTAAATGATTCTCCTTGTGGCCTCAGATTATTAGACACTGGCCTCGGTGGTGGCGCTTGTGGGGGTGCAACGTCCGGGTAAGCACTAACTCCGATCTCTGCTAGCTCCGCTCTAGTGAGAGCATCATCAAAAGAAGTGGGGTTGTTGGAGATAACCCGATCAAAAAGTTCCGGTCGTAGTCCCTTTAGAAAGTGCCTCATCTTGGCATGCCCATTTGTTGCAATGTGGGGAACATACCTCAACAAGGACGAGTAATGCATGGCATAGTCCGAGACTGACATGCTCCCCTGTTTCAGGCTCGTGAATTCATCCTCCTTTGTTTGCCTAGCCGCCGCAGAAAAGTATCGGTTTAGAAATTGAGTCCGAAATAAAGTCCAGTCAATCACCATACCCTGAGCTCTCAGTTCCATCACCGTCGTCTTCCACCACAAAGAAGACTTCTTCGCCAGTTGGAACTCCGCCAACCTCAGCCACGCTGTCCTAGCACAAGGAGCGGACACAAATATTTGCTCTAATCTCTCGAGCCACTCCTCAGCTTCTTCTCCTGTCTCCGTCCCCTCAAACATGGGCGGGTGGAAAGTTAGGAACTGACTCAGACTAAGCTCCCCTGGTAAAAGCAACTGAGCTACCGGCTCTACGCCCACAGCAGGTGGAGGTAAAGGATCTGCCTGACCAATACTAGCATTCACGCTCCCAACATCACCAACCTCTTCATTAAGGTTCCCCGCATTCATAGCAGCCATGCTGTAAAACAAGGATTAACAACAATTCCAAACAATATACATGTTATGCCGTTAGATAACATGAACGATCATAAGCATGTTAGTATAACAATGTATACACCAACATATACTACATGCATAAACATGCCCAAATGTAAACACTTAGCTAACAATGCTAAGGCTACCCTTCACTCATTCCCGGGTTCTCTAACCACTGCTCTGATACCACTAATGTAAGGACCCTAGTTCCTTACGTGCGGATTAAGGCGTAAATAAAAATTTCCATGCATAAACAGAGTATAAAGGTTGTGTTGATGCCCTGAGCTATTAAATTACAGTGCCAAAATAAAGTTCCAAAAGGGATTAGTTACATTCCCATTACATATGGGCATCTTACCCAATCATAAACATCATATTATTATATAAACATCATATAAACATCATTATTTCATCGTAAATACTCATGCGATAAATGCATAGTCATGGTATAGAGGTGTGTTTTACCGTCCGATGCCCGTACGTCTCTTACGTACCTTTTCAAAAGGAGGAGGAGTCAACAGACTTTATCTCCTTGACTGTGCTGGTACCTGGGATGGTTCTACATAACCACATAATACAATATTAGATACCATTTCATGAGTCATTGTCAAAATTCTTCAAAATAATTCAAAAAAAAATTGTCAAGGTTCTGCCTCTCTCGATCGATCGGCACCCAAGTCTCGATCGATCGAGAAAGCATGATAAACAGTGCCCAACTTTCAGCCTCGATCGACGATCGAAATGTTTCTACCGATCGATCGAGGAGCTTCACCGATCGATCGGAAATTTCCTTCGATCGATCGGCCCCTGAATTTCAAATCATGCTTTAAATCTTCTGCCTCGCTCGATCGATCGGGACCAAAATCTCGATCGATCGAGCACTCTGAAAAATCGGGACTTACCCAGATTTTTTGAGCACCTCATTTCATAGCATCAAATCTACTTCATAACACATCATACTTGCTCAAACAAACATGCTAGGAACTTCGTAAAACTTCCATGTAGGCACTTAAATCAAAGGTTTTACAAAACCTAAGCTAGCATGCATCATAACACCCTCATAAACTTAGTTCTCATCCAATCTTTACAGAAAAACAGAGCATGCACCTCTTGCCCAAATTTTCGAGCACATACTTTCATAACTAGAAATCTAACACATAAAACATGTAACATGCTCGAGTAAACATGCTAGTAGCTACAAAATACTTCCATGTAAGTACTCATACCAAGGTTTCATCTAAACCTATACTAGCATGCATGAAGAATCACCCAACCAAACTTAAACCCAACCAAAAACCCTGAAAACAGAGTACCCATCCTTACCCCTCTTCTTGTTCCTCCTTTTGCAAGGCCTTTTGAACACTTTTACCAAACTTTTCATTGCATTAATGCAGCTTATTCTGGGACGAAAATGGGGTTGAGGAGAGAAGGAGGAGAAGGGAGGTGGAAGAGAGTTGATTGCAAGACCAAGTGGAAGCATGGGTTGGACAAGTGGGAAGAGGTATGGGTTGCCAAGTGGGAGGAGAGGTGGCCGAGTGTTTGGGGGTGGGGTTGTGTGGTTGGGGTGCCATGTGGTGTTTAATTGTGCCCCGGTATTTAGCACGATGTATTAAAATATCCTCACTCGATATTTTATAACTTACTTAATTAATACATCCCTTAAAACACCCAACACGCCCCCTAAATCATATCATCATAACATAATCAAAACCCCCAATTTATGCACCACAATCCTCAACCATAACATAATCAAAACCCCCAATTTCAACACCCCAATTTAAGGCGGTTATGTGACTCACTTTATTGAATGATTAATTGTTAGAAGGAAATTGTTGATTTGTGCATTGGCTAGTATTATTGTTGGTTAAAATAAATGAAGATTAAAATCATGCATGGAATGTGTTTGTTAATAGGCTTAAATGAGATTCAAGTGTGGGTCTAAGTCTTGTTAGTGGGGGGAAAGAGCTAACTTCTATGGCTTGTAGCCATTGTGATAATTGGTGGGTGTTGGGCTATGGTGTGAGGTGTGTTACAATTGGAAGCATGTGTAGTGTGTAAATAAATGGGTTAGATGCATACTAGTATGTGTTATAACATGGAATAGAGTTATGGTGATATTTATGCTCAAATGGATAGCATAGCATGTATTATTGATTTATGTCACTTTATTAAGTTACTAATTTTAATAGTGAGTTCTAAATCAAGAATTTTGGAATCCAATGCATCTTTAATTTGTTAAAGTTGAATTTAATCAAGTAAATGACTTTATGTTGAGATTAAGGGAATTTGGATTTAAATGGTCGAATATCTTATCTACATGGATCCTTTATTTCATGTCTTGGTTTGAATAACTTCGGTGTTTGTTTGGGATGTTGGAACATGTTAATTGGCTAAATTTAGTTTTGTTTTTTTTGGTGGTTGGATTATATGATATTATGGGCATAACTTCATGAATAAATTAATATGAGATTTTGTGCATCAAATATTGGTTATGAGATAACCCTTATATCCTTAAGTTCATGTAGAGCCTTCTTGAGCTCTCGAACAACAAGGAGGGTGACTTGATGGTAAAAACAGATTATAAGTTACGTGGTGACGTACGAGCAGGTATACCCAGTAATTATATATTCATGCATACATGTATTTTAATGTGATGTTTAAGGTTCAGTGATTGAGTTTGATAATTGAGTTTAATACACGTGTAATGGTGGATACGTCGATGTACGTGATCCGGGTATACGAGTTGATTATTGATGCCTTTGGCATGATCGATATGCGAAGTGGTTGAGAATGAGATTAATTGATAGGTAGAGCTGCCCTCAAGATGAGATTCGTCATGATTGAGTATAAACGGTAAATTTTGGTTATGTCGTATTTATTGCATTTATGAGGATCATGCTTTGAATAATGATATTGAACATGATGTTTATACAAGTATATAAGATTGAAACAGGAACAGTTCGTGATAGCTATGCCAGTTCGGAATTTGTAACATGGAGTATACTTTATGAGTTTTGAATAATCTAAATTGTTGTATTACAATTTCGTATATTGATTTGTGAATGAATATTGAGTTGGAGTATGCTCACCCTGTGTGGGGGCTGCTTCTTTTGAAACAGGTACAACAGGTACTAAGCTACCTTGGGATATTGGTTCGAGCTTGTTGGATCATGCCGCTTCCAGAAGCGTATATGAGTGTGGGTAAATAGGATACGCTATTTATTCAATTAGATTGGTATTTATTCATTTGTTGCTCGTATGTGAGCAACTGGAAGCATGTATATGGACTGTATAAGGGTGTTGAAGCTCACTTTTGATGTCTTATTAGTGTGGTGTTTTCCCTGGCTGGGAATTTACTTAGTGTTAGTATTATGTTTTAGTATTCTGTTTGTCCCCAGTTGGGAGTTATTACTAGTGATGTGTTTCTATTCCCGGATAGCTCAGTTTATGGGGAGACTCTGCCCAAATTTCTATAAAAACCCACAGTATAAAAGTGGTGTGATGGGGATAGTAATGGGCGAAATCTTTGAGTCTATTTGTTGGTAGAGATGATCATATAATGTTGAACATTATTTATGTCATGGGAGTATGAGAAACATGTAATGATTCCTTTTAAAGAATGAAAAGAAAATGAAAAATTTATACACACACGACGTCATAAATGAACTAATGACGAGTTTAAGTGTTGGGGTCTTACAATATGATTTCTTGGAACACACAGGTGTTGATATCTATGGAGATGTGTTTTATGTTGATCGGTGGCCGTGAGTTGCCCGATCCAAGTTGCAAAGTGGTGCAACTACTCCGTTGATGGAGATGGATTTGGAGAGCGGAAACCGGGTTTAGTTTAAGTACACTGTGGTGTACTGGTGGTTTCTTTGGTAACGATGTATGTTTAACATCGTAGGCTAAGTCGTAGAGATATCATTGGGGCGATATCTATGTTGGAAGCACGAATGATTCGTTTGGTTAGCGGTTAGAGTTGACTGACTGCTTTTGGGTGGTTAGCATCGAGGCATGCTAACGTCCTTGGCCCAATCTTTTACTTGTATATACATATATATCATATTTAAATATATCTCTATATATCTAAATATGGCCCATTAAAGTATATGATTAAGACTTTTCTTAATCAACTTAAGTCATCCAATGAATTTTAACTTCCCTTTATCTATTTAATATTTTGTGTGACGCGTTAGGATCTTGCAACGTTGGCAGTGATATAAATCTAATTTTATGTTACAAGCAATGAGCGGTATCTATCAACACATCAAGGCTACCCAAGTTACAAGAATGTCATTGACTCGACATAACCTATGGCTTGTGATAAAATTAACCATGTAACTTAATCCCTTTTCCCTATGTGTTTAGATTAAACACGAGTCATGGAATAGTCATACTCATATAGTTCAATCTTTTATTTCTTGATCCCCAATTAAACTAGAATAAACGAATAAGCTCGGTATCACATATCGACTCATTCGAGCATGGCCATGCATTTTAGTCTTACTTGATCAAGGGCCCAAACACTTCTCCTGTTATATAGGAGGGACAAATCCTATCTTGATCACTCAACATCCCTCTACATAATTCGTGGTGTATCCAATGATTGTCTTTATAGTTTACCCTGTTACAAGTAACGTTTGACAATATCAAGATACATGACTCCTTATGTTGGGATCTCTGGTGATCTCAAGTCGCAAGGATTGCATACATTATTATCACTATGAGAATTGCTTATGACATTCATATAACTATCCATGTAGCATTCTCATGGTGGGTCTGTTCAGTACATAGTTCTCTAACATGCACCCATGTGTTGATTTGATATCTCATATCCATGAACATTTCATCAATCAATACATACTAGTTTCAATGCATTATCATTATCCTTATTCATGATAATACTTGACTAGGGACAATATTTAAGAATAATACAATATTATTCTAAGGACATTAACACATATATATATATTCATTTTACACAGACATTTGAATAATATATAATAATGAATTGCCTTTAATAATATCATATTACATTGTATGCCAAAATCAATCATTTAATGAATCGTCTTAGGACATATTTCAACAGATTGTTCGGTCTTATAATTCTCGAAGGATTCATTCAACATCTGATACTCATTGATCATGTCATGCAGTGCGTTGGTGAGTTCATTATGTGTAAATTCAGAGAGATTAGAATCAGTTACCTCACAGTCATCGTTGGCCATTAAACAGTGAACTTCTTCATCTTCACTCTCACTGGATGAGCTGGTAGATTTTCTGATTCTGATTCTGAATCAGCCCACTTGCTCTTGTTTTCTTCATCCACAAGTACTTTCTGATCTCTGTCCCTTCTGGATGATCTTCTTTTTTCATTTGACTTTCTATAGTCTTTGGATCCCCTCTTTTGATCATCTTTCTTTGGCTTAGGACAGTCCGCAATAAAATGTCCTGGCTTATGACAGTTGAAGCAGACACGGCCATTCTCATCTGATCTATTTTTGAAGTTCTGTTTCCTTGGATAAGATTGATAGATCTTTTGATTCTTCTTCATAAATTTTCCAAATTTTTTGACGAACAGCACCATTGCATCATTGCACATTTGTTCGGGAGTCATCTCTGTTGTGGTAGATAGAGACTCTGATGAGTCAATGGTTAACTGGTGCTGGGTTCATCTTCAATCAGAATTCCTAGTTCAAACTCATATGCTTTTAAGTCAGCAAATAAATCATGTAGATCTATCTTGTTTAAGTCTTTGGATTCTCTCATGGCAATCGTTTTTACATCTCATTCTCTTGGGAGACCTCTCATGACCTTTATGGCGACTTCCCTGTTGGATAGATCCTTACCAAGGCTATTGAGTTCATTTATGATTCCAGTTACTCTTTCATCATATTCACTGAGAGTTTCTCCGGATATCATTTTGATGTTTTCGAACTTCTGTAGGGCGACAGTGAGCTTGTTTTTCTTGGTTTGATAATTTCCTTCGCATAGCTGAGAAATCTTTTCCCAGATTTATTTAGCAGTGGGACACATCTTGATCTTATTGAACATGTTTTTGTCCAATGTTTTGAACAATATGTCTTTGGCCACATTATCCAGATTTGCTTTTTTCTTTCTTCATTTGTCCAGGAAGCTCTGTCGTTCTCGACCATCTGAGGTTCACCACCAGTAATGGCAGCTGCTGTATTGATCTTTATGATCTTCATTGGTCCATCAGTGATGACAAACCACATGTCATCGTCTTGGGCACTCAGATGTGCTTGCATACTAATTCTCCAGTCATTGTATTCATCCTTCTTGAACATGGGAATCTTGCTGGATGAGGCCATCAGTTTTTAGTAATTCTCAAAATTGAGAAAACCTAAGCTCTGATACCACTTGTTAGGATCGGGATAGTGTTTAGAAGGGGGGGTTGAATAAACACTAGATTCAATTTCTATTTTACTTGGTTTACTGCAGACTATTAGGTACTGCAGTAGCTTCTCAATATATTGCAAGTCAGCAGAAACTGAATATAGTGTGGAAGACGTCTGCTGGACTTCTGAGTAGTAATAACTAAATGGTAAATTGCAGTAAGTAAATGACACAAATATCGTTTCTGGAAGTGTGAAGCACAATGCTTCTATGTCTCCCATTCTTCCTTTGCAGGAAGGTTACACTAGAAGACTTTGGTTTACACTTTACATTATACAACCTACTTAGGCACTCACACAACTTGGCCTAAACTCCTAGCAATCACAACTTTCTAAGTTGTTTATAATGTATTCTGTAACACTCACACTAGCTATGAAACTGTTTTGCTTCGAATGTTCTTTGAGCAGCAGACTCAGTTATAATTGATCTCTCAGGATTTCAGTAGTAGTTCTCTTCTGCTCTTGCTGAAACTTTAGAGTATATCAATGAAATGATTTGCTTTGACGTTGATGTTTTTCTTGTGTTTGATCAGATAGTTCAGCTCACTTCTTCATTCTTTACTTGGATGTATTTATAGACTCAGTGGTCTAACGACATTTTTTCTATATTTAGAAGAGATCAATTTCCTGTCTTCATTTCAAATTCTGATTGTCTTCTTTCCTATTTGTTATTCAACGGCTCTTTTATTCTGACGCTAATGGTGGCGGAGATATAGCAAGGTGCGTCGCTCTGTTGTACCTTTGTCAGAATAGGTTGTACTTGTTTTGTCTTGTTGTTTTGTGTACTTACTGGATAGTTAGACGTTTGCTAGTTTTCTTCTGAATGATCGTTCATTCTTCTGTACTCAGTAGATGTCTTTGTTCAGTAGATGTCCATCCGGTAGATGTCCTGTAAGGACCCCAAGCCCTTAGCCCTTGATTAGTGTATTAACCACTATGTGTGGTACATGCTTCTATACAAATCAATCGGGAAACTCAGATGATGCTTACAAAATTACCTTAACATTCAACGTTATAAGATCATCTCTACTAACATATAGACTCATAGAGTTGCCCATTACCATGCCCTTTTCGCCACTTTTTACATTGTGGACTTTTATAAAAATTTGGGCAGAGTCTCCCCATAAATAGAGCTATCCCGAAATAAAAGCACAACACAATATATAGTTCCCGGCCAGGGAAAACACATACTCAACAGAACACAGCAACGCTAAGTAAATTCCCAGCCAGGGAAGACACCACACATAAGACAACATAGATGGGTTTCCACACCCACACAATACACCCATGACTCTCATATCATTAGCAATTCTACTCTTAATTGCATGCAACATAGAATGAAAGAGAGAAAGGCTCATGCCTTTATATACAATCCATATACAAGTATAATCGTGCTCACAGGCGAGCATCATGAATATGTATATAATCATCAGGTGTATATATGTACTCTATACGATACCGTGCTCCACCAAGCCCTGGTACCACGATCCTGTGAGTGCATCCAATCAACAGCTCGAGCCCAGCTCCATAGCCATCGATGCACCTGTACACCTGCCCCAACAGAGACAGCCCCCCAACGGGGTGAGCATACCAATACACAAAATCCCATAATCACAATAATGAAATTCATAATTTACAACAAAAGTAAATACTAATGAATTTAAATGATACTCCCTGGATGGCAACATCCTCATCCGGAATTCCGTGTACTGTCCCTGTTCTCACAATCATCAAACTCATCAAATCTCATAAATCAGTAAATCAACACATTGATTTAACTCATAGCATGCCTGGTTCTCAAGTATCAATAATCAATGATTTCCAAGTTCATTATACATACAAATATAGATATCTCAATATCTAGTACTGATTTCTCAATTTCGCTATCAATCACGGATAGCTCAAATGCCTAGACATCTCACATGTCTTATAATGAGTACATGATCCCACGATCATTCTCAGGCATCTCAAATGCCGTACGATAGTCATATAGACTCAGTACCCCATATATATCAACATATATATGCATATAGCCATACCCACAACCATCTAATGCAATTACAACACATTATGCATTTCACAATTTCTATCACATAAAGTAATGCTCGTACGTCGCACGTACCTTAATCTCCGAAGTCCGAGCCAAACCTTGCTCGAGTTCCATGCTCCGAGGAACGATGTGCTAACACGATAAATTAATTCACAATTAATTACGAACATGCAACCCATGCTCAAGCACACCCATAACCCTCAAAAATATTATCAACACAAGAAAATAAACCAATATCGAAAATTGCTCATGAATTCCCCACAATTTTCGAACCTTCACAACACGAATCGAACCCAATTAAACACCATAATTCATCTAAAATATGAATTAAGCTATCCAAGCAAGAATCAACACCCCTTGCCAAAAACCCCCAATTTTCGAACTCAATACCCTAAAATTCGAACCCAAACAAGCCCTTAAATTCGAACCCTTATAATTCTTCAAATTCGAACACAATCAAGCATCATAATGCATCTACAACATGAATTAATCAATTGCTAACAAGAATCATCACTCCTTATCAAAAAATCCCCAAAGTCGAACATAAACCCCACAAAAATGGAACTGAAATTCGAATCAAATGCAACCAATATTTCGAACCACAAAAATCTGAAATCATCGACTCAATAACAGGTCACAAACGCCCCAAAAACACAGGAAGAAAAGCCCCAAAAATCGTACCAAAATCGGGCCACAAAATCGGACAGAAACCAGTGACGAACCCTAGCGCTTTCTGCAGAAATCCGAGCTCGATTCTCGACGAAACTTCGAATTGTTGGTATGGATAGGAGCGCCTGAAAGAGACGATTCCAACGGCGGGTGGCACGCGCCGAACGGCGGCCGGACGGCGGCGGGCGAACGCCTGGAAGCTGCGTGGGTCAAGCAGATCGGGAAAAGGGGCGCGCGGGTCGGGGAGAGAGAAAACGGGAGAGGTGGGGAAAAATGGTTCCGATAATTAAAATCTCGGGTTCAACGGGTATTTATAGCAAAAATACCCCAAAATACTAATAGCCCCACAAATACATCATGATTCATTAAAAATCATCTGTTTCCAAAAATTCTCTCTCTAACTCAAAAACCCCCTACCGGTGCCCACACCAAGCACCCGAGATTCCGAGTCACACTAAAAACCCAACTCACAGGTTTTCACCGAAATGAGAATACGATCTCAACCTCGGGATCCAACGATCCCAACTACTCAAATAGACGAGCCCAGAAGGCCCAACACTGCGATTAAACTCCAATTGCCACGTAAAACAACTTTACGGGTTATTAACGCTCCGGGATTAACATCCCTAATCTCTGGTCATCACAATATCCCCCACTAAAAGAATTTCGTCCTCGAAATTAGCACTGGTGTATCACATAACACCCAGGCTACACAACAACAAGAAGTCATAACCTCGATTCCTGACCATATCAGAATCGTCTTAAAAACCTCGAGAATACTTATCTCACATCAAACTCTGAAACAGAGCGACATACCAAAACCAACACCAACTCATCACCCAAGAGGCAAAACGTACCTCGATGCGGTTCATTCCAAAAGTCAGTCCATCGTGACTGCAAAACAACCAATACTTACGACCGTAGATCGGACAGTCATCCTTCGTTCTAATACCACTAGTAAGAACGCATCATGAATGACACCTCAACCGTGAGAACGTTGACTTCGTGTCAAACTCTGTAGTGGAATAGACTTCCAAATCCAACATAACGTCAAAGAGCGTCAGCACAACTCAACGCTAATAATCCAAAAGCAGTTAGTCAACTAAAACTGCAAGGATTCGAATCGCTCCCGATTCTATCGTAGATATCATTCAAAGACATCTCTATCATGACTCATGATGTCTAACACACATCATCACGAGGAAAACACTAGTATACCACGATGTACACATACCAAACCTGGTCTCCACTTTCAAACCTCCTCCATCAAATGAGCAGTCGCATCATAGCAACTCAATTTGGCAACTCACGGCCACAGATTCACACAAAAGACATCTCACAAGATGTCCACCTCCGGATATTCCAAGGATCACATCCTGATCATAAATGAACCATCGAGACTCCACAGAGTTCACATCCCGGAAGGACATGCAATAAACACATTGCATCCTCAACGCTTGTGTCGACAGCGACACCCAACAAATCCGAATTCCTGCCATTCCTTGGCAATCCTAGGATTTAACAATCCAAACTTGGGAAGGCTATCGTGTAACTCGGAGGAAACACCAACAAGGAAACACCTCAACCCACACAAGATAATCCCTCCTCAAAGGGAGTCAACTAACTTCACGATTGTTTCTCATTATTATCGTGCCATGGAGATTCCCAATCTCAGGGTGTTCCATATCTCTCATCAGAGGTTTAACCATCCAAAAGTAGCATAACTCTATGCTTGACAAAAAGGAAGTCAAAAACTAGCATCCGTATACTCACCGGTATACCTGCCTAAGCACTGACATCACATGCACACTTAATGCACTTGGCTCGGGTATCTACAACATACCCCTAAGCCCCCAAACACAACTGTCAATACTGAGTCATTCCATTGCAGTGGAGAAGGATAATCGACGATCAACAACACGGCGTGATTCCCAAAATCAACACCACACGCACCAACTTACCGAATCCTTCAAAGATTCCCAAATAGGTCTAATACTACCTCCTTCCCCACAAGGGAAGTGCCATCGAACTCGAGATCCACAAGTCTCGAACCACCGTTCGGAAAAAACTGGATACAATAACACCCATTGCATCCCAATTGCACAGATTCCCCAGATCGAGTCAACAACGACTTGATGACTCTCTTGTTGGTACTCCAACATCATGAGCTGTTCCAGACAAGTCACCAAGATTAAACATAAACGCATACACGTTTCAGTGAGGCATGCACAACCTCAACCTCAAATGACGTGGTGACTACTAAAGTCCACCACCATCCACATCGTATCACCCTTACGATTTGCCAAACTTGGTTCCAACGAGCGGTATCACGGCCCCAACAAGCACACTATATCATCACTACGATATCTGGCTAGCAAAGTGCTGTCTCCATAGGTTCATATCAAGTCCACCAACAAACCATATGTTCCATCTCGGTATGCCACACCGTACAAACCGTTAGAGTAATGGGTCATCGCCCAACATATCTCTAAAATACCAAGCACTATGGACAACCCGGTGTCCTTGCTCACTTATGATACAATCATAATCCGTTAAGACTTATCTCACACCCTCAGGGTCAACCATGTCTACCCTACGTCACAACACAAGCGAGTAGTTTCCTCAATGACTACTCTTACCACCAAACACTTGGCCCTAGCCAAACCAACGAGCATACCCAAGGGTATCATTGCTCGACAAAAGGTCTCGTCAACTAGTGACCCAGACTCTACCATGTGCTCACCATCGGCACTCAAACCATACGACTAAACACATAACATAAATGTATTAATCATCATCGACATAGAACATCGACTATGTTATCGTCATCCCGTGACGGCATATGTCAACACATGACAACTAATTAACATCGTCAAACATATGACGTTACCTGTCAATACACGACATCTATAATCTCATCATCAAACACATGGCATATATATAGCAACACATAGTATCCACAATAATACTAACACAAGTAATATGCCATACCTCATCGCTATCAAGATAGCGGAATACCTGTATCCGTCGCTCGATAATAGTACGTAGTCAGCACCCATCGCTCGAAGGCGGCAAAATCCTGTGCTGAGTACATAGCGGCACAATCCATCGCTATAGAATCGACGGCATGATACCTCGTCATATAATAAGTGGTGTGAAACCTCGCTATACACCTGAGCATGAAAATCGTCCACATAATAGCGGAAAGAGGCATCGCTATCAATACACATGGCGGCAAGAACCATCGCCAGTCAATATAGCGGCATGAACCATCGCTATCAATATACATGGCGGCAAGAATCATCGCCAGTCAATATAGCGGCATGAACCATCGCTATTAATATCCATGGCGGCAAGAATCATCGCCAGTCAATATAGCGGCATGAACCATCGCTATCAATATCCATGGCGGCAAGAATCATCGCCAGTCAATATAGCGGCATGAACCATCGCTATCAATATCCATGGCGGCAAGAATCATCGCCAGTCAATATAGCGGCATGAACCATCGCTATCAATATCCATGGCGGCAAGAATCATCGCCAGTCAATATAGCGGCATGAACCATCGCTATCAATATCCATGGCGGCAAGAATCATCGCCAGTCAATATAGCGGCATGAACCATCGCTATCAATATCCATGGCGGCAAGAATCATCGCCAGTCAATATAGCTGATCCCTAGTCATTGTCACGGTAGTGTATTTAATGCCCCTCGCTCAAGTAAAAACATGCGGTACTCCCACCCCTCGCTTCACATATAGGCGGCATAGAATAACCTCGCTTAAATGGACATGCGGTACTCCCACCCCTCGCCTCACATTTTAGCGGCAAAAATTCTTTCCTCGCCTCATATGCTAACCACGCTTCAATGTGACATGCGGCGCTCCCACCCCTCGCTTCACATTTTAGCGGCACAAAAATAATAAATAGCGGCAAGCATTTAAAATCATCACTCATCCATAACAATGACTCATGGGATATTCACCAAGTATTCCATTTACACCTGCAATCACAAAGCATATGCCATATCCAATATACATCAACATGAGTGTATTTTAATGCACATCGCACAAATGTGACATGCGGCGCTCCCACCCCTCGCTTCAACAAATGGCGGCAAAGCATTAAAATCATCACTACATGTACACATGCAACAACAATGCATAAATCCATGATGTATATAAAATGCAGGTTACCGTTCCGTGTCTTTCAACCATGGCCTTAGCCTTTCGCATCATAGTGTTCCTACAGGAACAATCACAACCCATGAGCATACAATAATCCATATTCCCACAATATGATTATAATGAGTAAATGCATAATCATGAGTACAAAGTACTTCCCATATTCCGATGCATTTCAAAATGCTCCATTTGGTTGCCCCTGTGTCACAACTCACAATCATAATCAACAGGTTATATTATGATTCCATAGATGTCATGACATATAATCGTTTCACTATGACCGCATATCACAAATGCACATAAGCAAAACAGTTGTGTCACACAACACTAGCTACTATCATGCATAAATATGTGCTACTCATTCCTATCAGCATGTTCCAGGCCCTCAACAGCCCCAAAGAGCTAACCACTGCTCTGATACCACTAATGTAAGGACCCCAAGCCCTTAACCCTTGATTAGTGTATTAACCACTATGTGTGGTACATGCTTCTATACAAATCAATCGGGAAACTCAGATGATGCTTACAAAATTCCCTTAACATTCAACGTTATAAGATCATCTCTACTAACATATAGACTCATAGAGTTGCCCATTACCATGCCCTTTTCGCCACTTTTTACATTGTGGACTTTTATAAAAATTTGGGCAGAGTCTCCCCATAAATAGAGCTATCCCGAAATAAAAGCACAACACAATATATAGTTCCCGGCCAGGGAAAACACATACTCAACAGAACACAGCAACGCTAAGTAAATTCCCAGCCAGGGAAGACACCACACATAAGACAACATAGATGGGTTTCCACACCCACACAATACACCCATGACTCTCATATCATTAGCAATTCTACTCTTAATTGCATGCAACATAGAATGAAAGAGAGAAAGGCTCATGCCTTTATATACAATCCATATACAAGTATAATCGTGCTCACAGGCGAGCATCATGAATATGTATATAATCATCAGGTGTATATATGTACTCTATACGATACCGTGCTCCACCAAGCCCTGGTACCACGATCCTGTGAGTGCATCCAATCAACAGCTCGAGCCCAGCTCCATAGCCATCGATGCACCTGTACACCTGCCCCAACAGAGACAGCCCCCCAACGGGGTGAGCATACCAATACACAAAATCCCATAATCACAATAATGAAATTCATAATTTACAACAAAAGTAAATACTAATGAATTTAAATGATACTCCCTGGATGGCAACATCCTCATCCGGAATTCCGTGTACTGTCCCTGTTCTCACAATCATCAAACTCATCAAATCTCATAAATCAGTAAATCAACACATTGATTTAACTCATAGCATGCCTGGTTCTCAAGTATCAATAATCAATGATTTCCAAGTTCATTATACATACAAATATAGATATCTCAATATCTAGTACTGATTTCTCAATTTCGCTATCAATCACGGATAGCTCAAATGCCTAGACATCTCACATGTCTTATAATGAGTACATGATCCCACGATCATTCTCAGGCATCTCAAATGCCGTACGATAGTCATATAGACTCAGTACCCCATATATATCAACATATATATGCATATAGCCATACCCACAACCATCTAATGCAATTACAACACATTATGCATTTCACAATTTCTATCACATAAAGTAATGCTCGTACGTCGCACGTACCTTAATCTCCGAAGTCCGAGCCAAACCTTGCTCGAGTTCCATGCTCCGAGGAACGATGTGCTAACATGATAAATTAATTCACAATTAATTACGAACATGCAACCCATGCTCAAGCACACCCATAACCCTCAAAAATATTATCAACACAAGAAAATAAACCAATATCGAAAATTGCTCATGAATTCCCCACAATTTTCGAACCTTCACAACACGAATCGAACCCAATTAAACACCATAATTCATCTAAAATATGAATTAAGCTATCCAAGCAAGAATCAACACCCCTTGCCAAAAACCCCCAATTTTCGAACTCAATACCCTAAAATTCGAACCCAAACAAGCCCTTAAATTCGAACCCTTATAATTCTTCAAATTCGAACACAATCAAGCATCATAATGCATCTACAACATGAATTAATCAATTGCTAACAAGAATCATCACTCCTTATCAAAAAATCCCCAAATTCGAACATAAACCCCACAAAAATCGAACTGAAATTCGAATCAAATGCAACCAATATTTCGAACCACAAAAATCTGAAATCATCGACTCAATAACAGGTCACAAACGCCCCAAAAACACAGGAAGAAAAGCCCCAAAAATCGTACCAAAATCGGGCACAAAATCGGACAGAAACCAGTGACGAACCCTAGCGCTTTCTGCAGAAATCCGAGCTCGATTCTCGACGAAACTTCGAATTGTTGGTATGGATAGGAGCGCCTGAAAGAGACGATTCCAACGGCGGGTGGCACGCGCCGAACGGCGGCCGGACGGCGGCGGCGAACGCCTGGAAGCTGCGTGGGTCAAGCAGATCGGGAAAAGGGGCGCGCGGGTCGGGGAGAGAGAAAACGGGAGAGGTGGGGAAAAATGGTTCCGATAATTAAAATCTCGGGTTCAACGGGTATTTATAGCAAAAATACCCCAAAATACTAATAGCCCCACAAATACATCATGATTCATTAAAAATCATCTGTTTCCAAAAATTCTCTCTCTAACTCAAAAGCCCCCTACCGGTGCCAACACCAAGCACCCGAGATTCCGAGTCACACTAAAAACCCAACTCACAGGTTTTCACCGAAATGAGAATACGATCTCAACCTCGGGATCCAACGATCCCAACTACTCAAATAGACGAGCCCAGAAGGCCCAACACTGCGATTAAACTCCAATTGCCACGTAAAACAACTTTACGGGTTATTAACGCTTCGGGATTAACATCCCTAATCTCTGGTCATCACATGTCCATCCAGTATATGTCCAACCAATAGATGTCCTTCTAGTAGATGTCCGTCCAGTAGATTTCCATCCAGTAGATGTCCATCTGGTAGATGTTTGTCCAGTAGATGTCCATCCGGTAGATGTCTTGTAATCACCAAAACTTAGAAATGTTTTCCCAACAAAATGTGTACAAGGTTGATTTGGATAATCTTTCTTCGCAAAAAGTAAAATGCCTTGTAACATTGAATGATAACAATAGTGTATTTTGGCATAAACGACTTGGTTATGTTGGATTGAGCACCATTGGTAAAATTCAAAAACTTGATCTTGTTGTTGGGTTGCCTAACCTTAATTTACAAGTTGATTCTATTTGTGATGATTGTCAATTAGGAAAGCATACTAGAGAATCTTTCAAAAATAAAAATGTTTTCTCCACTTCTATGCCACTTGAATTGCTTCATTTAGACTTGTGTGGTCTTTCAAGAACAACTAGTCTAGGTGGAAAATCTTATGCATTTGTCATTGTGGATGATTTCTCTAGATTCACTTGGACATTTTTCTTAGCCCATAAAAGTGATGCCTTTGAGAATTTCAAAATATTTGCAAAAAGAGTTGAGAATGAGAAAATTATTTCGATAAAAAGTATCCGTAGTGACCACGGAACCGAATTTGAGAATGAAAATTTTATAAACGTTTGTGATGACAAAGGCATTGGTCACAACTTTTCTTGTCCTAGGACACCTCAACAAAATGGTGTTGTCGAAAGGAAGAATAGGACGTTAGTGGAAATTGCTCGTACTATGCTATGTGAATATTCACTTCCAAAATATTTTTGGGCTAAGGCAATGAGCACCGCATGTTATATCATTAATCGTTCATCAATAAGGCCAATTCTCAAGAAAACTCCATATGAATTATGGAGGGGGAGAAAGCCTAACATTTCTTACATCAAGGCATTTGGTTCAAAGTGCTTCATTCACAACAATGGTAAGGATAATCTTGGTAAGGTTGATGCAAAATCGGATGAAGGTATATTTCTTGGTTATTCCAATACTAGTAAGGCATATAGAGTGTTTAACAAACATGGCCTTATTGTTGAAGAATCTATTCATGTTATATTTGATGAGACTAACCCTCGAGTATCGAGAATTTCTCTTGATTGTGATGATGTAGAATTACTTGAGCAAAGGATAGAGTCCACCACCCTTGAGGACTTTAGTGGTGACAAAGAAGAACAACGAATGGAGTCATGTAATTCAAAAGTGGATGGGGAACTTCCAAAGGATTGGAAGACCAACAAGGATCATCCCATGGATCTCATTATCGGTAGTCCATCAAAAGGGGTAACATCTCGATCCTCATATAACAATATTTGCAATCATCTGGCTTTCATTTCTCACATAGAGCTTAAGGACATTGATGATGCATTGCTTGATGATTCTTGGATCTTGGCTATGCAAGAGGAACTAAATCAATTCAAAAGAAATAAAGTTTGGGATCTTGTAGCTAGGCCTTAGAACTACCCCATTGTTGGAACAAAATGGGTATTTAGAACTAAAATGGACGAATATGGGATGATTATTCGAAACAATGCTAAGTTGGTAGCTAAAGGATATTACCAAGAAGAGGGCGTAGATTTTGATGAAACATATGCACCCTTTGCTCGCTTAGAATCCATTCGCATGTTACTTGCTTTTGCTTGCTTTAGAGATTTTAACCTCTTTCAAATGGATGTCAAGAGTGCCTTCTTGAATGGTGATTTGAAAGAAGAGGTGTATGCTGATCAACCACCCGGCTTTGAGGATCCACATTTTCCCCATCATGTTTTTAAACTTGATAAAGCTTTGTATGGTTTGAAACAAGCTCCTAGAGCCTGGTATGAAAAACTATCTTCATTCTTAACCAAGAATGGTTTTACAAGAGGAAAAGCGGATATTACTTTGTTTACCTTAATTAAGGGAAATGATTTGCTTATTGTTCAAATATATGTTGATGATATCATATTTGGTGCTACTAATGAATCTTTGTGCATGAAGTTTTCTAAATTGATGCAGGATAATTTTGAAACGAGCATGATGAGAGAACTCAACTACTTTCTTGGATTGCAAATCAAACAATACAAAGATTGAATCTTCATAAGTCAAGGAAAGTATATCAAAGATATGCTAAAGAAATTTGGAATGGATAATATGAAGAGTGCATCAACACCAATAAGCTCATCAACCACGCTGGACAAGGATGAACAAAGTAAACCAATTTGTCAAAAGCTTTATAGAAGTGTGATTGGCTCTTTACTTTATTTAACTGCTAGTAGGACGGATATCATGTTTAGTATATGTTTATGTGCTAGATTTCATGTAAGGACCCCCGTGCCCTTAACCTGTTATTAGTGTATTAACCCATACAATTAGTGCATACAATCATATTATCATGGTGGAAAAGCCATATGCAAGTATAACATCATATACTGTCCATAAAATTTCTTGCATTTGATCCACATAATATTCAAATTCCCCAACCAAGATCACTTACATAGCATGCACCCTTATAATATACTAACATGCTCTCAGTTCATTTAGCAATTCCGTATCTAATCGCATGCAAACAATAAATGAAGAGAGAAAGTCATTGCCCATTTATACATTCCATATACATGTAAAAACGTACTCACATGAGAGCACCCAATGAATAAATGTGTATCTAATGTATAAGATACTCTACCGAAGGCGGTTATTGGTACTTCGATCCGGGAAGTACCGCCCATGCACCGCTCGATCTCAACTCTGGGTCTACGTACTTATTCAACCAGCCCTGGTACCTCAATCCTGGAAGTACCTCAAATCAACAGCCCGGGCTCAAATCCAAAGCCACTGCTGCACATGTATCACCTATCCCAACAGACAGCCCCCACACGGGGTGAGCATACAAATACAACCAATCCAATAATCATAATATTGCAGTTCATAATTTACAGAATGTAAATGCTATGAATTCAAATGCTACACCCTGGATGGTATCATCCTCATCCGGGATCTCCTGTATTGTCCATGTTCTCAAAATAATCAAACCATTAAATTATCAAAAGCCAGTTGATCATCTAGTTGATCAACTAAAACCAATCCTAGTATACCAGTTTCACAATCAAATATGGATAAATCGTCAAATAGAGTACCATAGATATCACATATATCTAGCCATTGATTCCATAGTTCCATTTCATAGCTCGCTCTACAATAGCGGCATTTTAACTCCACGCACGCTCAACAATAGCGGCGTTATAACCGATGGTCGCTCAATGGCGACAACATCCCCATCATTGCTCGCTCAAAAGCAGCGCCATATGATTCCCAATGTATGTCCATTTATCGCAATTACCATATACCATGCATTTCACTATCCATTTATAGCAAGTATCATATACCATGCATTTCACTATTCATCGATTGCAAGTAACACATACCATGCATTCCACAATTGCAATATTATAATATGCTATGCTCGTACGTTATACGTACCTTATAATTTCGTAGTCTAAATCAAACCTTGCCTTAGTCCCGTGACCCGATTAATTATGTGCTGATTATCTTCGAGAAACCCGGCTCCGAGATCGAGCCTTGCTCAATTCTTCCATGGGAGGAGAAAATGAGGGTTTGTGGAAATGGGGAAGAGGCGTGGAAGAGGAGAAAGAGGGAGGAGGGGAAAAATGATTACACACCAAGCCCTCTTGGCATATATATAGTACCAAGTCACAAAAAATCCAAGTCCTCCACAAATACATCATGACTCATTAAAAATCATCTGTTTTCAATAATTACCTCTCAATCTCTATTTCCATTACCAGCCCCGGCACAAAGTACTCCGGACCCCAGATCCCACCAAAAACCCAATTCCATGGTTTTTCACCACGGTGAGAATACAATCTCAACCTTTGGATCCAACGACTCCAAAAACAGGATTTAAAATCCACGGGACTCCCAAAATCACAATTAATTCATAATTGCCACAATTAAAACCATTAAGGATTATTACTACACCGAGATTACCACCATTAATCCCCGAGCATCACAATTATCCCCACTACTAAAATTTCATCCTCGAAATTTGCACGGCGTACTCCACGTAACGCCGAGACCACGCAATCCAAACGGATCCACAATGTCGAATCATGAACATAACATGAACGACACACCAACCGCGAGGATACCTACCTGGCACCAAAAACTGGAATGGAGTAACCTCCCAAACTGACACAAATCCACGAAAGACATCGGCATTCCCCGATGCTAACCATCCCAAGAGCAGTCAGCCAAACTTAACTGCAAATCAAACGAATCATTCGTGATTCCAAATAGATATCGCCTCGATGATATCTCCATGACATAGACAACGATGTTAAACATACATCGTTACCAAAGTGACCACCAACAGTGTACCTAAACTACATCCGGTTCCTATTTCCAAATCCATCTCCATCAAAGGAGTAGTCGCACCACATTGCAACACGGATCGGGCAACTCATCGCTACCGATCAACTCAAAACACATCTCTAAAGATGTCTACATCCATAAGTTTCAAGAAACTCACATGTTGGTCCAACACATCATCGAGACTCTACAAGGTCTCAAATTCCCGAAAGGACATGCAAAACAATCAATCGCATTCCCGCCTCACGTGCCAACCACGACACCCAACACATCCGAAACATGGTCATCCCTCGTTTACCCTAGGATTCATCCTAACACAGGGATGTTATCAAATTACTCAGAAATGAATTACCATGACCTAAGATACGACAATCCCTCCTCAGGGGAAGTCAACCAACCCTCACGATCATTCTTCAGAATGCACTGTGCCATCGAGATTTACCAATCTCAAGATGCCACAATCTCTCACTGGAGATTCATCAAACAAGCATACTAATCCGATGCTCAACAAGGACTAAATAAAAGCTGGCATTCGTAGACACACACTGGTACATATGCCTAAGTACCAATACAACATGCATACTCAATGCGATCGACTCGGGTATCACCAATCATACCCAAAGTCCCATAACCAACTGTCAATCCCCAGCTATTCTCACCTCGCGGAGAATAAATGATTGACAGACCAACAACCAATGGTGTGATTCCAACATCAACACCACACAACCCGACTCATTGAATCTCCCATAGATTCCCAATCGGTAGGTATATCAATACCGCATTCCTCACAAGGAAAATGTCATGAACTCATGACCCTCCAACCTCGAACTGCTGTTCAGAAACCTGGATATATTTATACCAAAACATATCCCAGAACCAATAAATTACACAACTGGTCCAGTATAGTGCATCCATGCCACTATTATCAAAACGAAATCCGCATACACAACGTATACTCATTCTAACAATGCTCTGTACTAATACCATTGTACTACACAATCTCAAGCATTTCCCCGGAGACGTCTCCTCGTACGTCTCTCAGAAATAAAAGCCATTACTTAGCCGAACACCAGTAATGCGTACCATGGCTGATTCACAATCAGCCCACGATCGATACCAGCTGTCTCCATGACAGTACAATCGAAATCTCTCAAAGAGCTAAAATTAATATAGTAGTGTTACCCCCACTAACTATATCCCACGATTCCAATTGTGACTCCCGTTGCATTCTACATGCAAAGATGTTCAACCAGAGCTAACAACGACTTGTCGATACCCACGTTGGTACTCCAACAGAATTGAGTTATCCCATAACAAGTCCCTTAACATTTGACGTATAAACGTCCCTGTGAGGTATTCCCTACCTCAATCATCACGCCACATAGAGACAACAAGAGTCTACCATAAACCCTCATCGTATCACCGTACGATTCACCAAACTCGGTCCCAACGTGCAGTATAATGGCTCCAACAAGCACACTATATCACTGCCACGATATCTGGCTAGCAAAGCGCTGCCTCCAAAGGCTTATATCAAGCCTACCAACATGCCATACGTTCCACCCCGGTATGTCATACCTGACAAACCATTAGAGTAGTGGGTCATCACCCAATATTTCTCTAAAACACCAAAGCATAATGGACATCCCGGTTGCTCAACCACGATGCAATCCTAATCCTTTAGGACTTATTCCACACCCTCAGGGTGGGTGTGACAATGTCTACCACACATCACAACGACAAGCGAGTAGTTTCCTCAGTGACTACTCTTACCACCAATCACTTGGCCTTAGCCATTCCAACGAGTATACCCAAAGGTATCACCACTCGAAAATATTTACCTCTATTACATGATGCGGTACACTCATCGGTACAATGCATCCAATAATCCATCGAGCAAACCAGCTCGTCGTAATAGTCTCGTCAACCAGTGACGTAGACATCACCTTGGGCTCACCATCGGCACTCAAACCATACGACTAAACACACACACCCAGACGTATTATTCATCAAAATGACGCTACACGTCTACAAAGAACATCTGCTATGTCATCGTCATCCTGTGACGGTATATACCAACATATGACATCCAAAATAACATCGTCAACTCGTGACGGTACATGTCAACACCTGACATTCACGATCTCACCGTCAAACACGTGACGGTATGTGTCGATACACGACATCCATAATCTCATCGTCAAACACGTGACGGTATATGTATAACAACGCATGACATCCACAATAATGCTAATAAAACAGTAATACACCATACCTCATCGCTAACAAGATAGCGGCATACCTGTATCCATCGTCCACCAGTGGTACGCAAGCAGCACCCATCGCTCGTAGGTGGCGTAATCCAGTGCTACGTACATAGCGGTATAACCCATCGCTATAGAATCAGCGGCATGATCCCTCGCCATAGAGTCAGTGACATAAAACGTCGCTATAGATATCCGGCAGTATGAACCATCGCCATAGATGTAGCGGAATGACCCATCGCTATATAATACCCGGCGGCATGAACCATCGCCAATAGATGTAGCAAAATGTACCATCGCTATAAATACCCGGTGGCATAAATCATTGCCAATAGAATAGCAGAATGACCCGTCGCTATATAATAACCGGCGACATGAACCATCGCCAATAGATGTAGCGGAATGTACCATCGCTATGAATACCCAGCGGTATAAACCATCACCAATAGAATAGCGGAATGAACCATCGCTATGAATACCCGGCGGCATAAACCATCACCAATAGAATAACGGAATGAACCATTGCTATGAATACCCGGCGGCATAAACCATTGCCAATAGAATAGCGGAATGAACCATCGCTGTGAATACTCGGCGGCATAAACCATCGCCAATAGAATAGCGGAATGAACCATCGCTATGAATACCCGGTGGCATAAACCATCGCCAATAGAATAGTTGAATGAACCATCGCTATGAATACCCGGAGGCATAAACCATCGCCAATAGAATAGTGGAATGAACCATCGCTATGAATACCCGGCGGCGTAAACCATCGCCGATAGAATAGCGTCATGATATCCCTCGTTATACAGCGGCAAATATCCCTCTTCGCTACTTCTCAAATTTTTCTCTCAATTCTTGCTGAAATGCCTAGAACAACCGAGAAGAAGGAGAATCAAGCCGAAGGAGACGTTCTCATCGATCTACTCGAACTTATACGGGTTCTCTTCTAGATGGTAAGCCCATTCCTGAAGATTATCATTCTCGCAAACTTTATCCTGGTTATGTGTTTGATTTTGAATTCCTTATCTCTTCCCAACTCCCAATTCTTGATTGGATTCAATTTCAGCAATGGGAAAACTTTTTCAAACCTCCTAGGAAGAATGATTTTTTGTATCCACCCATGATTCACTCTTTTTATGCTAATCTTGAATTGATTGAGGATGATGGTGAATTGAGTATCAAAATCATTGTTTCTAATCGCCTCATTGAGTTCACTAGTACCGAATTGGGGAATATTCTTCGAATTCCTTTGGAGGGACTAGCTACATTTGCCCTAGCTGGGTATGCGATGCAGCCCAAGTATCGTATCTCATTTTTGGCAGCTCTCCTCAATGTCCAAACCAATCTTTTCTTGTGAACTCAATTCCAACGACCTACCAATTTTTGCACAAGATAGTCACCTCGATGATCCCTCAGGATGGTGATCATCTTAGATTGAAATTTTATGATGTATACTTGATGTATTACATCCTCACCAAGAGTCCTTTCAATCTACCCAAATTCCTTGTATAAATTTTTAGGAACACGACCCATAATCCCAAGAAAGAAATTCTTCCTTTGGGCCGTGTCTTAACCAAAATTTTTCTCGACTTCAATCTTCCTTTCAATGATAATGAAAAGATCCTATCAAGCCTAAGGACACCTTCAATCAAGATTTCCTGGAATCCTTTCACTTCTTGTTGGGTTAATGATCCGGGGAATTGGCTATCTGCTTTCAATCCTAAAGACCACCCATCATTACCCATTGACATGATGAATAGTAATCAGAGACTCCACTTCCAATCTTGATCGAACCAAACCAAGAGGATCAAACTATTCCAACTCAATCTCCCTCAAATTTTGATGAGATAATGAACATTGAGGCGGATATTACGGCTCCTGACAGTCATCAAACCCATTCTACCTTTGAGTTCAATCAAGATGTTTTTGCCTTCTTCACCTCTCAATTTCAAACCCTTCGAGATGTATGCATTCTCAATTTCAATCCTTGAAAGTAGATGTCAATACTCAATTCCAATCCATTCGAGATGACGTTGCGTCCCTTCGGGCTTATCAAGACTCATCTAGAGAAGATTTTTTGTATTTATGACATGAGGTGGATGCTCTTCGATCTCAGTTTCCCGGTGCCCGCATGGACGAGGATCCTAACCACGGGAATGACGATGATGATGGCATGAATTAAGTTTTCTAGGATTATTTAGTGTTTTTAGATTTTATCATTTTGGAATTGTTTGTAAGAATTGCATTGTATAAATGATGTTGGACTAATCTGTTGTTATGTGTTGAATTTATATTGAATTGTTTGATATTGTGATGCTTGTTGATGGTTTTTGGATTATTTAATTCACAAAGGAAACTCTGCCAAAATTTTTTTTCAAAAACCTTTACCTTTTTTTATTCTCACAAAAAAGGGGAGAATGAAAGCGTAAACCTGATTGTTGAATTGATATTTGTAACCTTGATAGTTGTTTAATTTACAACTTGTGACGCATTTTTAAAAGGTGATAAAAATGCACATTGAAACATTGTTTATCATTGCATACATGAAGGGTGAGTTTAAACTCTCTATGCATTGTATTGTTTAAGTTTATTTTTTATTTTTTTATAAAGTTTACCAGGTTTTGTGATCATCAAAAAGGGGGAGATTGTTGCGCCTTGAAACGTTACAATTCTCGTTTCTCAAAATTAAATAAAATTGTCAAAATATCAATTTTTTTTTTGATGATTACAAAACCTGTGATTTTTGAACTAATGATTTTTGTACTAATGATTTGTGTTGAGTATGCAGCATTATTTTTGATCAAATCAAGGATATTGAAGATTGACAAAGTGTTGAAATGTAGAAAAGAACAAAAAATTCCAGGCAGATAGCCCCAGGTGATGGGTGTCATGCGAGTGCATCGCCGCGTACATCGACCCATGCGATGGCGAGGCGTGCGCACAAGTGCGGATCACGCGAGGCGTTGTAAAGAACGCCTGAGGCGTTCGCCTGAGCGATGCGCCTTTTGCCCGAGGCGATGAATATTTACTGTTCATCTTAGAGCACGGCCCTGAATTTATGGTGCGATCGCCTGAGGTGATCCTGGATCGCCTAAGGCGATCTATGTGATTTTTCAAATATTTTGACCGTTAAGCTGAGGCGATCCAAGATAGTTTCAAGCGATGCAGGAGCGATTTTGGCATTAAATGTTGCTAACGGCTAGTATGACAATTGGGAGCCTCCTACACTATAAATATGGACAATTGTGCTCAAGTTGAAGTCAAGAAACAACAAGATACAATACAAGCAAGCTATATTGTGATGCCCTTATTATTTCATTTAATTAATTGATTTAATTGAGGTAAATTACTAGTTAATTGGGAGTTTAAACAGGGAGAGTTTAAAGGATCGAGTGTGGATCCACTGTGTATAGTAAGTGTTATTACATCTTATTATTTTAAGAATGTATTTTTATTCATTGTGATTGTGGATATTATATGGATGCCGTAGTGGCGATGGGATTATGCATGTCAGTGTTGGCAATGAGTATTGATATATTGCTATTGTGTTAGCAATGAATATTAGGGTGTCGTCATTGGGCGATGAATATTGTTGTGATGCTATTATGTTAGCATGAGTATTAGTGTATTGTTATTGTGCTAACGATGTATATTGATGATGTGTTCATTTCAGATAGCTGTGGACATTGTGTTAATGTTGTTCCTTGGGTACATGAGATGTAGGCCCAAGAGGATATTGAAATGTTCCAGAGGAACAGTGAGTTGAGGTAAACTATTACGTTTGGTTTGACAGGTGAATATGTTAATATATCTTGATTAGATGCTGATTGCATTATCTCAGTTGAATCATATTAATTTTGAGAATCAATTGTACAGATGAAATAACAGAAAATGATAATCGCTTGAGATTGTATTTATTACTGTGAAAAGCATGCTAGATTGGTATATTGTAGGATTAGTAGGTGAGCTGATCATGTTGACATGAGATTAATGGGTACGTCACAGGATGACGTGGGATCACTATGAATGTCGTGTGTGGACATGTGATCATTGTGAACATTCATGATTAATGAATTATTATGTTTCGAGGATGAGTTAAAGAATGAAATGAATTGCGTCATTGATGTATGCAATTGATTCTTATGTTGAATTTCAATCACACAGATATGTGATAGTATGTTGTAGCATGATGTGTATAGAATTGCGTGAAACTTTTGAGGCAGGGAATTGATGTTTGATGATGGAAACATTATGAACATCAAAATGCATTAATGACAAGGTACGTGGTTATGTTATGAATATTTGAGAAATACTGATGAGTTTATTTTGTACTTGTCGCATGGCAGATGATAGTTGGGTGATGTAATGTGGAAAGGTTGATACTTAAGAGCATGTGAGTACTGTGATGAGCATGATACTATGACGCTATTGTGTATTGTATATGATTCCATCTACAAAGGTATGACACGAATTATTCGATATTGATGTTGATGCCTTGTTTTAGATGGAGTATAGTCGTGACATAGGAATATTGATGTTAAGACATTGATCATGATTTGATATTGATGATCTGTGGCTGTTGGTGGGTATAATGTGGATATATGTATGTGAGAATTACTAATGGGTTTTCTAGTAATTACTTTGCACCAGATAATAGCCAGGAGATAATATATGAGATGTTGATGCGTAAAGGCTCAAGAGTACCGCTACTTCATACGGATGATGGTGGTGATGTTGGTATAAGTTGCATACATTTGCAACAACACATGTAAGAAGTTATTTATAAGATGAAAGTGTTGATGTATCATTATACATTCTGATATACACATGATGTGCATAGAATGCATAATTTGGTAATTATATGATGTGTACTATAATAAAAGTAAACTATGACGGATTAAGATTTTGTGCAAGGAAAATGTACTGATGCGAGTACACAGGTAGTGAAGTATGACAAAGAAGCTTGATGAGTAAACACAGTAAGTGCTGACTTTTACGAATTAATGGCAATTCTCTTGATAAGTTATTTATATGAAGAAGCTTCTAAAATGTAAATAAAGTCGAACAGTGCTTGTATGATGTTATTGTGATATTGAATGTCATATTATTGAATGAATGTAAACGATCATTGAGATTGGTTAATAGAATACATGTAACACGGTGGATTGAAAGGAATGACTTGAACTAAAAATCTATATGCTACGAAAAAATTTAAGTAATGAGATAGGAAAGTGAACGTGAAAAAGGGGATTGATTATTCTAGTTCATGAGATCTATTGTTGCTTAGATGTTATAGAGGAACATAATCAAACATTTTCAATACTTTATGAACAGCTGGTAGCGAGAGAGAATGTATGAAATATTCAATCCATGGTAAGTATGTAAATATGATGATTGGTCATTCAGGAGTGTAGATTGCTGAATAACTTAAATATGATGATGATTGATCTTGTATAATCTACATGACAGTGATATTAATATATGTTAGCTCATTGAATGCTAATGTTGGAATATGGTAAAGTGATGCGAATTGCAGTCTTGATACCGTTGGTGTGGTACGCCATGTTTACGAGCCATGATGATATGAATGATGTCGTCGTCCTACAGATTTGCTACCGCACGATCTTGGTAGCAAGATCTTGAGCTGTATAACGGTACGTAAATTTTACTGTTGATTTTATGGTAAGCATACATTTAAATTTCGAGGTCGCAAATCTATTAGTTGGGGAGAATTGTGATGCCCTTATTAGTTCATTTAATTAATTGATTTAATTGAGGTAAATTACTAGTTAATTGGGAGTTTAATGCTTGTGGATCATATTTTGGTCCGGGTTAGAATAAATAATTCTGGGTCGAGCTTGTAGTGTAAATTAAATTTAAAGGAGTTCTTGTAATAATAAATTAGTGATAACTAGATTAAATATTTTTTTAATTGGGATGAGATGATAAATGATTGGTGTGGGTTTAAACTAGGGTTGGATTTTAAAAAGAAAAACTCACATATTTCTCCAATTTACACACAAAATGTGAGACCCCGTTAACTAACAACGTTATAAGGTGCAGTTAAGAGAACTAATCATGCATAAATCAGAGTAATTGACCATGTTGATGCCCTGAGCTTAAGAGTTACAGTACCAAAAATTTCAAAAAGGAATTAGTTACATTCCTAACAAAAGAGTGTGAAACTATAGTTTTACTCTACTCTATGTAGAAACTATACAAAAAAGAAGATTCTGCTCTGCTATCCCTGAAGCACTCCTTACAGCTCACGCGTCAATACCGACCCTGGTTCTCCATGCCAAATGCACTAACAAGGACAACCCCAACACATGAGCACATAATAATTCATATTCAACACAATATGAATAAAAGCGTAAATGCGTAAGCCATAAATACAAAATACTTCCTGTATTCCAATGCATTTAAAACGCCCCCTTTTGGTTGTCCCTGTACCATAACTCATAATCGAATCAATGAATGATATTATGGTTTTAAACAAATGTCGACATATTTCAATTCCTCAAATCTTCAAATCAATCCCTAGTCCATTTATCACAATGCATTTTAATGCCCCTCGCTTCACATATAAGCGGCATAGAATAACCTCGCTTCAATGGACATGCGATACTCCCACCCCTCGCTTCACATTTTAGCGGCAAATATTCTTTCATCGCTTCATATGATAACCTGGCTTCAATGTGACATGCGGTAATCCCACCCCTCGCTTCACATATAAGCGGCACAAAATAAATAGCGGCAAGCATTAAAATCATCAAGGTGATAACCATGACTCATGGGATGCGCATCAATCAATCAACATATACATATGCAATCATAATGTATGGATCAACATGTAGTTGCATCTACCGTGCACAAATCAATACACACTTGCATCTACAATGCATATCCCAATGCGTATATAAATTACATGTTACCGTTGGGTGCCCGTACGTCTTCTACGTACCTTTCCAAAATATGGTATGTTGCAAAACTCTATCCCCTGCGTTGTGTGGCTATCTGTGAAGGCTCTACACAAGTGTACAACACAATATTAGATGCCAATAATAGCCCAGTACCAAAAATCCTAGAATAATTAATCAAAACACAACATTTGGCTTCTCGCGATCAATCGCCAATAAGCCCCGATCGATCGCGAGATGCTACTGCCTCAACATTCAAAATTCTATCTTCCGCGATCGATCGATCGCGGCATCGCCGATCGATCGATCGCGCCAAACTCATGATCGCTCGCTGAAGTCTTCTGTCTCGCACCCTGGTGCTCGCGATCGATCGGGAAAAAGCGCCGATCGATCGCAGAAGTCTGCAAATCACGAACAAATGCCATTTTCGAACACCCTTCCAAGCCTACTCAAAAACATACCACAAACTATCATACCCCAACAACTCAACACACCAAATACACCAATATACTACCATGTAGCTACCCAAAACAATATTCTCAACAAAAGCTACTACACATGCCATTTCTACTCAACACATTATCAAAACTCAACCAAAAATTCTACCAAAACAAAATATGGTTCCTCACCCTCTTTTGCTCCAACTTTTGTAAGATTTCGAGCAATGAAATTTGCAAAACTCTTCCTCCTCTTGCTTAGCTGTTGCTGGACGATTTTGGGGGAAAAGATTGGGGGGAGAAGGAGTGATAGAGGTTGAGTGAAAGGAAGGCAAGTGGGGGGTATGGGGGCATCTGCAGATGGTATGGGCTGGTAGGGGGTGGTTGGATGGTGGGTTATGTTTTTGTCCCGGTATTTAGCATTATGTATTAAAATATCCTCAAATGATATTTTAAAGTATTTATTCAATAAAATACTTCAAATTCTTATTAAACATGCTTTACCAAAATGAACAACACCCACCCCAAAATAATCATGCCATTACCCAAATTCCTAACATATATCACATGTACCCTGAAATGCATTACTAGGTCATGATCACCGCATGACTAAGCATTTCCCATTATAATAAATCAACCCAATAATTTAACACCATAATCCCCACATAACACAATAAATGTTCAATTACACATAATCATTTCGGGGATATCACAATACTCCCCTACTTATAAGATTTTGTCCCCGAAATCAGCATGCACTTACCCAAAACAAAACAAAACATAAATCACATACCAGCAAATAGTTCCGGATAGTGCTGCACCATGTGTCGCTCCGTCTCCCACGTGGCGTCTTCGACACCTCTACGGTCCCACTGAACTTTGACCATAGGTATCACTTTGTTCCGAAGTCTGCGGTCTGCACGATCCAGGATTCTAACAGGCCGCTCCACATAAGATACATCGGACTCTATCTGAACCTCAGAAGGTTGCAACACATGAGAAGGATTTGGCTCGTACTTTTGCAACATAGATACGTGGAACACATCGTGTATACCAGACAGAGAGGGTGGTAAAGCTAGTCGGTATGCCAAGTCCCAATACGCTGTAAAATCTCGTACGGTCCAACATACCTCGGAGACAATTTCCCCCGCATTCCAAATCGCACCACTCCTCTGAAAGGTGAGATCTTCAAAAAGACCCTGTCGCCCAACTGAAACTCTAACGGTCGACGCCGTTGATTAGCATACGCTGCCTGCCTGTCCTGGGCTGCTTTCATTTTTTGCCTTATCACCTTTATCTTTTCTTCCATTTCCCGGATCAAATCTGGTCCTCCGACTGATTTGCGATCCACGTCGTCCCAACATAACGGTGACCTACAACGTCTATCGTAGAGAGCCTCAAAAGGAGCCATCTGTATGCTTGCCTGGTAGCTATTGTTATAAGAAAATTCTAAGAAGGCTACTGAATCCTGCCAAGAAGCATCAAATTCCAACACACATGCCCTCAACATGTCTTCGAGCGTTTGGATAGTACGTTCGGTCTGGCCATCCATTTGAGGATGGTATGCTGTGCTCAACCTCAATTCTGTACCCAGAGCTGACTGGAGACCTTCACAGAAGTGAGATGTAAACCGCGGATCTCGATCAGACACAATCGAAACAGGGATTCCGTGCAGTCTCACCACATCTCGAACATATAATTGTGCCATCCTCAAATAGGTGAAGGTCATACTGTATGGAATGAAGTGAGCCACTTTAGTCAATCTGTCTACAATCACCCAGATAGCATCAAAACCCGAAACGGTCCTCGGCAAGTGGGTCACAAAGTCCATGGATACGTGTTCCCACTTCCATTCAGGTATCTCTAAGCTCTTAAGCTCACCACCAGGCCTCTGCCTCTCAGCCTTCAGCTGCTCACAAATCAAGCATCTCTTAACGAATGTAGTAACATCTCGTTTCATTCGTTTCCACCAAAACTGGCCACATAAATCCTTGTACATATTTCTCCCACATGGGTGAATACTCATCCTGCTGCTATGAGCACGCTGTAAGATCCCCTTACGCAACTCCGGCATATTCGGAACCACCCATCGGTCACCAAGCCTCAAAGAACCGTCCTCAGCCATCCTGAACCTTGATGACTGACCCAGACAAACCACCGATAACCATCTCTGGACCTCTTCGTCTGCTCCCTGAGCCTTCCGGATGTGATCATAAATGTCCGGCTCAGCTAATAAAGTTGATACACGTATCGGTGAAGCAGACACGTCATAATCAAAACCCAACTGACAGTAGGAAGCCATCATAGCTGACAAACACATGACATCCTCTGCTGTGTTCTTCACTTTCCGACTCAAAGTGTCGGCTGTCAAATTTGCTCTACCCGGATGGTACTCGATTTCACAATCATAGTCTTTCAGTAGGTCCATCCATCTTCTTTGTCTCATATTCAGCTCAGCCTGCTTAAACAAGAACTTCAGGCTCTTGTGATCGGTGTAGATGGTAAATGATGTACCATATAAGTAGTGTCGCCATATCTTCAAAGCAAACACTATAGCCGCTAACTCCAAGTCATGGACTGGATACCTCGTCTCATGCGGTTTCAACTGCCTTGACGCGTAATCCACTACATGCTTATCCTGCATCAGCACGCATCCTAAACCCTGAAGGGATGCATCGGTATAGAGAACGAACCGATTGTTCTCCATAGGAATCATCAATACTGGTGCCGAAGTCAATATGTGCTTCAACTCCTGGAAGCTCTGCTCACAAGCTTCCGACCAAAAGAATGGGACTTCCTTTTGAATTAGCTGCGTCAGTGGTTTGGCAATCTTAGAAAACCCTTCGACGAAGCGTCGATAATACCCGGCCAAACCAAGAACTCCGAATCTCGGGTACTGAAGTAGGCGTAGACCAATCCATTACTGCCTCTACTTTCCAGGGGTCTACTGATATCCCATCTCTAGAGATAATATGACCCAGAAATGCTACGTTGTTCAGCCAGAACTCACACTTGCTGAGTTTGGCGTACAACTGATGATCTCTGAGGATCTGAAGCACCGTCCTCAAATGATTGGCATGCTCCTCCTTACTTCTCGAATAGACAAGAATGTTGTCATTAAATACGATCACGAACTGATCAAGATACTTCTGAAACACTCTGTTCATCAGGCTCATAAAGACAGCCGGGGCATTCGTCACACCGAACGGCATAACTAAGAACTCGTAGTGCCATACCGAGTCCGATACGCTGTCTTTTGAATGTCATCAGCTCTAACCCGTATCTGATGGTATCCTGACCTAAAGTCAATCTTGGAATACAGTTCTGTGCCCTGAAGCTGATCAAATAGGTCATCAATCCATGGAAGAGGGTACTTATTCTTAATCGTCACCTTATTCAACTGACGGTAATCGATGCACAAGCGCATCGAACCATCTTTTCTTTACAAACAGGACTGGCGCACCCCAAGGCGATACACTAGGATGTATGTATCCCTTGTCGAGAAGTTCTTGTAATTGTACTTTCAGCTCCCTCAGTTCCGCCGGTGCCATCCTATAAGGAGCACGAGAAATAGCAGATGTTCCTGGTAGTAACTCAATCCCAAACTCAACATCTCTGATCGGAGGGAATCCTGGAATTTCATCCGGAAACACATCGGTAAATTCCGCAACTACCGGTATATCCTCAATCCTCAATCCTCAACTCTTCCTTTTTCTCCGATACGTCCACAGCATAAATAAGATAGCCGGTGTGACCCCGTTCCAACAACCGTGTCATCTTAACTGCTGAAATCAACGGAATCTTCGGACGGGAACCATCCCCATGGAAGATCCACTGCAATCCCTGGTCGGATTGGAAACGTACCATCCTCCGACGGCAATCAACCACGGCCTGATATCTATTCAGCACATCAATGCCCACAATACAATCAAAGTCTGCCATATCTAGCAAAATTAGATCAGCCCTCAAATCATTGCCCTCAAAATAAATGAGGCAGTCAGATAGCAGTCGATCCACAATCACATGCCTTCCGGTGGGTGTCGAGACCATGAGAGGCGTGGGCAACGGAGACGGGCACATATGGTGTCTCTCAACAAAGGCAGAAGATATGAAAGAGTGGGAAGCACCTGTATCTATCAAAATAAAAGCAGGGTACGTAAATAAATGGCACGTACTAGCAATCACCTCCTCTGGGGCTGCCACTGCCTGATCTCGAGTCAATGGTATACTTGACCCTGCGGTGGTCCCACTGCCGGACCTCCCGGTGGTCGGGGCACAATCTACTGTCTCTGAGTTACTGTCCCGGCATCAAATCTCGGCCTACTCGGTCCAAAGTCCGTCTGTCTTCCCTGACCGGGGCAATACCGAGCGATGTGGCCCATCTTGCCACAACTGTAACAGGCTGGACAATCACGTGGCAAGTGTGGTCCTCCACAGTTGTTACACTTGCTTTCTCCTGTCCTATTTCCATGTGCTGATCCTCGATTACTTGGCACATTATTCCTCCTATTTCCTTGCTTCTGATTCTGAAACCTCTTCCCACTAAATCGAGAAGATGAAGAAGCCCCATGAGGCTTAAACTGGTCCCGTCGTGGCTTCAGACTGTCTGCATCTGGTCTTTGTAGTGGTATGGTTCCTTGTACACACTCACTCCAATCTCTGCCAGCTCCGCTCTAGTCAGAGCATCATCAAACGAGCTGGGGTTGTTGGAAACAACCCGGTCAAAAAGCTCCGGTCTCAGACCCTTCAGGAAATGCCTCATCTTGGCGTGACCATTTATAGCGATGTGAGGCACATACCTCAGCAGTGAAGAATACTGCATGGCATAATCTGATACAGTCATGCTACCCTGTTTCAAATTAGTGAACTCGTCCTCCTTCAATTGTCTAGCAGCTGCAGAGAAGTACCGATTAAGGAATCGGGTTCTAAACACAGTCCAGTCCACCAACATGCCCTGAGCCCTCATTTCCATAACTGTTGTCTTCCACCACATGGAAGACTTCTTTGCTAACTGAAACTCTGCCAACCTCAGTCAGGCAGTCCTTACACAGGGCGCTGATACAAAAATCTGCTCAAGTCATTCTAGCCACTCCTCTGCTTCTTCCCCTGTCTCAGTTCCCTCAAAGAGCGGCGGATGGTAGCTCAAGAACTGGGTCAAACTAAGCTCCCCTGGTAGCAGTATCTATGCACTAGGCTCTACGCCTACAGCAGGTGGCGGCAGAGGATTCGCCTGAGCAATACTGGCATTGATACTGCCTACATCTCCCACCTCTTCATTGAGGTTCTCCAGATTATTAGCCGCCATGCTGTAACACAGGGGTTAACAACAATACCAAAAGCAGTTCATAATATAAGCCGTTAGATAACAAGAGTAATAATATTCATAAGCATGTTAGTATAACAAATTATACGCAAAGTATGTACTGCATGCATAAACATGCCCACCAATGAATACCTAACCAACTTGTTTCTAAAGGCTGCCCTTCTCTCGTTCCCTGGTTCTCTAACCACTGCTCTGATACAACTAAATGTGGGACCCCGTTAACTAACAACGTTATAAGGTGCAATTAAGAGAACTAATCATGCATAAATCAGAGTAATTGACCGTGTTGATGCCATGAGCTTAAGAATTACAGTACCAAAAATTTCAAAAAGGAATTAGTTACATTCCTAACAAAAGAGTGTGAAACTATAGTTTTACTCTACTCTATGTAGAAACTATACAAAAAGGGAGATTCTGTTCTGCTATCCTTGAAGCACTCCTTATAGCTCACGCATCAACCCCGACCCTGGTTCTCCATGCCAAATGCACCTACAAGGACAACCCCCAACACATGAGCACATAATAATTCATATTCAACACAATATGAATAAAAGCGTAAATGCGTAAGCCATAAATACAAAATACTTCCTGTATTCCAATGCATTTAAAACGCCCCCTTTTGGTTGTCCCTGTACCATAACTCATAATCGAATCAATGAATGATATTATGGTTTTAAACAAATGTCATGACATATTTCAATTCCTCAAATCTTCAAACCAATCCCTAGTCCGTTTATCACAATGTATTTTAATGCCCCTCGCTTCACATATAATTGGCATAGAATAACCTCGCTTCAATGAACATGCGGTACTCCCACCCCTCGCTTCACATTTTAGCGGCAAATGTTCTTTCCTCGCTTCATATGATAACATGGATTCAATGTGACATGCGGTACTCCAACCCCTCGCTTCACATATAAGCGGCACAAAATAAATAGCGGCAAGCATTAAAATCATCAAGGTGATAACCATGACTCATGGGATGCGAATCAATCAATCAACATATACATATGCAATCATAATGTATGGATCAACATGTATTTGCATCTACCATGCACAAATCAATACACACTTGCATCTACAATGCATATCCCAATGCGTATATAAATTACATGTTACTGTTGGGTGCCCGTACGTCTTCTACGTACCTTTCCAAAATATGGTATGTTGCAGGACTCTATCCCCTGCGTTGTGTGGCTATCTGTGAAGGCTCTACACAAGTGTACAACACAATATTAGATGCCAATAATACCAAAAATCCTAGAATAATTAATCAAAACACAACATTTGGCTTCTTGCGATCGATCGCTAATAAGCCCCGATCGATCGCGAGATGCTACTGCCTCAACATTCAAAATTTCTATCTTCCGCGATCGATCGCTGAAGTTGTGCCAATCGATCGCGGCATCGCTGATCGATCGCGCCAAACTCGCGATCGATCGCTGAAGTCTGCCTCGCACCCTGGTGCTCGCGATCGATCGGGAAAAAGCGCCGATCGATCGCCGAAGTCTGCAAATCACGAACAAACGCCATTTTCGAACACCCTTCCAAGCCTACTCAAAAACATACCACAAACTATCATACCCCAACAACTCAACACACCAAATACACCAATATACTACCATGTAGCTACCCAAAACAATATTCTCAACAAAAGCTACTACACATGCCATTTCTACTCAACACATTATCAAAACTCAAAAATTCTACCAAAACAAAATATGGTTCCTCACCCTCTTTTGCTCCAACTTTTGTAAGATTTCCAGCAATGAAATTTGCAAAACTCTTCCTCCTACTTGCTTAGCTGTTGCTGGACGATTTTGGGGGAAAAGATTGGGGGGAGAATGAGTGATAGAGATTGAGTGAAAGGAAGGCAAGTGGGGGGGTATGGGGGCATCTGCAGATGGTATGGGCTGGTAGGGGGTGGTTGGATGGTGGGTTATGTTTTTGTCCCGGTATTTAGCATGATGTATTAAAATATCCTCACATTATATTTTATAGTATTTATTCAATAAAAATACTTCAAATTCTTATTAAATATGCTTTACCAAAATGAACAACACCCACCCCAAAATAATCATGCCATTACCCAAATTCCTAACATATATCACATGTACCCTGAAATGCATTACTAGGTCATGACCACCGCATGACTAAGCATTTCCCATTATAATAAATCAACCCAATAATTTAACACCATAATCGCCACATAACACAATAAATGTTCAATTACACATAATCATTTCGGGGATATCACACAAAAACTCTCACTCCCATCGCTTATCCCACTCTTGTCGCCGCCTCTCCTTCTTCTCAGCTGCCAGGGGATGATTGTCTCCCCTCTTTCAAGCTCGACTTTCTCCCAGATTGGTTGTGGTTGAGACTACTCGACCCTTAGTTATTAATCCTCCTTTATTTTGATTTCTGCTCGATCATTTTGGGACGATTTGAATCAGCTTTTGGTATGAAAATATGCATCATTTGGGTTCGATTTCTAACTGAATCTTAGTTCGATTTTATGTTGTTCTAAGATCGAAAATCTGCAGCATTTGGGTTCGAAAATATGGAGCATTTTGGTTAGAAAAACCTGTTGTTTTTATGCTCAAAATTATGCTGATTTGTGGTTCGAAACCTTATTGTTTTGTGCTCGATTTTCTGCACTATTTGGTTGACTTTTGTTGCTGCGTATGACTCGATTTCCCTGATGTATATTGTTAGAAAATCATGCTAGTTTTGGGTTTGTGAAATATGTTGTTGTTTGGGTTGAATTGGATTGCTGAAATGGATCGAATTGGAGCTGAAACGGTTTAACAAAATGTTACTGTTTTGATTTAAGTCTTGCTGCTGTTTGGATCAATTTATGTTACTGTCATGTTCGAAATTCGCTACTCTTTTGATGAAAGGATTAATGCTAATTGTTAGGTTTTGGTTCAGAAATCTATTCCTAGTTTAGTTACTTATCATGTTGATTGAATGCCACACTATGAACGTAAGTGTGTACAGGAGTGTAAGGCTTTGTGCGTATGAACATTGATATTGAATTAATATTGAATTATTGAATTCATGTAGAGCCTTCTTGAGCGTCCAGACAAAGAGAAAGGTAGCTTGACAATGATTACTAAAAATAATATACTCCACTAGTCTCCGGACATCAATGGCTGCTTTTTCATGTTGACGATTTTAAGGTACGTGGTGACGTACGAGCAGGTATAATATGAATTATTTCATATTCCAGTATATATTGTTGAATTGTGATGAATGAATATAAGGGAACGGATATGTGAATTGAGTTTATTATATGTGGTACGGTGGACACGTAAATGTACGTGGTCCGGACATGGAATTGGGCATGGATGTCTTTGGCATGACCAGTATGAGAAAGTGTTGAGTGATAGATTGATAGATAGAACTGCATTGATATGGAATTATTTATGATTGAGCATAAATAATAGATTCTTGTTGTATTGAATTCATCGTGTGGTTGAGTATCATATTTTCAGCGACGATACTAAACCCGATGTTATGAAAGCGTGTAAGATTGAAACAGGAACCTTGCGTGGAAGCTATACAGATTCAGGACTCATAGGGAGTACATCTTATAGAATTTCGATACTCTTAAATTATGATATCATGATCTTTATACATTGTTATGATATGGTAGTGTGATGTTGGTATGCTCACCCTGTGTGGGGACTGTTTCTGTTGAACAGGTAGAACAGGTACGACATGTACTACGGCGTTTTGGGATGGTAAGCTCGAACTCGTTGAACGATGATGCTTCCCGGAGTGTAGTTTGAGTATGGGTTGAAGGCATATATTATTTATGCATTTAATTGGTATTCATTTATTTATTGCTCGTATGTGAGCATCTGGATGCATGTATATGGATTGTATAAGAGTGTTGAAGCCCACTTTTGATGTCTTCTTAGTATGATGTTTTCCCTGGCTGGGAACTTACTTAGGGTTTTGGTTTCTTTTAAGTATTGTGTTTTTCCCTGGCTGGGAGTTATTTTGTGATGTGTTTTATTTTCGGATAGCTCAATTTATGGGGAGACTCTGCCCAAATTTTATAAAAACCCACAATGTAAAAGTGGTGCAATTGTGATGATAATGGGTGAACCTTGAGTCTTATTGCTGGTAGAAGTGATCATTCCATGCTGAGTATTATTTATGTCATGGAAAATATGTGAAGCATGTTATGATTCTTTTAAAGAATGAAAATTCTTTTATACTCATACGACGTCATAAATGCACTAATGACGAGTTAAGGGGTTGGGGCCTTACATATATACTCAATCCAACTCAAGCTATCATAGCAAAACTTCGTATATTCTATAGTGTCTTGTATTGAGAGTTTATTTCTTATTCTTGTGTGAGAGCTTTGTTCCTCATTTTGATTACACGGTGAAGATGTCATTTGTTGTAGCACACAAGTTGAGAATCATTGAAGGTCCTCCAACACCGAAGCAAGTTGGAAAATTGTATAAGTCGCCGACAAGTGAAGTTGGTGCAAGATGGAGGCTTTCCTTGGAGCCCTCAAGGCCAAGAAGAAGTTGTGTGTGGCTATCCTTGGAACCCTTAAGGTCAAGAAGAAGTTGTTCTAGTGGAACCTCGGTTAAACGATTTCTAACCGGGAAGAGGAGACGTAGACGATTCATCGCCGAACTTTTATAACAAATACTTGTGTTCTTTATTGCTTTATTTACATTACGCATTTACTTTATTATTTCTTATTGTTCATTGTTTGATTGACATCAAGTCTTCCGCAGCGCAAACTCGACTTTTGTAAAATCACTTTAAATCGCTAAAGTAGCCAAGGAACCTCATTCACCCCCCCTTCAGTTCCAACACATATCAATAATTAAGTCTTATATATTGATGTTAAAATTCTATATCGAAGAAATAAACAATGTCACTTTCAAACAACACTAACAATATTTATATGGACACAACCATATTAATGTTAATCTTCTAATCGAACAAATAAAAAATATTAATTTCAAATAACACCAATTTCAAACTTTACTAACAATATTTATTTGTTCGATATAGAAGATTAACATTAATATAGTTGATTATATAGAAGATTGGTATTGTTTCTTTGTTCGATATAGAACATTAACTTTACTTACCATCTTCGTTACATCATTTGGGAAATTATCGTTGCAAGTACACATAGTACTATATGACATGCTCTATAATTATATATATATCATGTCATATATAATAAAACCATGTATTCTCTTAAGGTCTTTTAATACCAACATAAGGTCCTCTAATACCAACTTTACATAATTTAATACCAATTTCAAATGATTGAATACAAACTTTGCTATTAGTTAATACCAAAAGTATAATAAGTTAAAGTGTGCAAAGTTATTACCGATTTTAAAGGAATTTAATACCAACTTTGTACATAGTTAATACTGAAAAATAGCAATTTCATGTATTCAGAGTAAAATGGTTGGAATTTGCACAAGTACATGCTTTTATGTATTTTTGTGTTTTTAGTACCAAAACTATACTAAGTTAACACTGAATTTAAATGGATGAAATACCATCATTGCATATAGTTAATACTGGAAATTGATTAAAAGTACCAAAAGTGTGCTAAGTTAATATCGATTTTAAATGTATTTAATACCAACTTTGTACATAGTTAATACTGACAAAGTGATGAAAAATACCGATTTCAAATCTTCAAAATAAAAGAGTTGAAACTGCACTAGTACACATGTTTTATGTATTATTATGTTTTAATACCAAAAGTATATTTACCAATTTTATATGTAATTAGTACCAAAATCGTATATGTTTAATACCAAGTTCAAATGTAAATAATATCAACATTGTATGCGTTTGATACCAAGTTCAAGTGTAAATAATACAATCATGTACCGTTTGAAGTGAGTGATAAAGGTAATGATAAGATAAGGATAATGATTAAAATTATGAGATGGCTTAAAATAATATAGTATTGTAAGTTATATGATGTTTGGTTGGAGGATAAGATTGTTGATTAATTTTATAGTTTGGTATAATGACTAAAATATCATTAGTTCAATATATATAAATATAATAATAAATATAATAATAAAACAATTTTAATAAAATATAAATATAATAATAATAATATCAACAGCAACAACAATAATAATAATAAAATAACAATAAAATTAATAATATATATATATAATAATAATAATAATAATACAACAATTAATAAATATAATATATATAATTATAAAATGTAAAATAATAATAGCATATATATATATTATTAAGAATATATAATATTAATAATCATAAATCAATTTAATAATAATAATTATTATAATAATAATAATAATAATAATAATAATAATAATAAAATTATAGGATAAGTTGAATTTTTTGGAATTTCAAATTTTGTAATAGTAAAAATGGCGAGAAAGGATATATAAGTCATTTTGTTTGAAAGTGGGATTAAAGAGGGATAAATATGATGGGATAATTTTTGCTTAAAATCCAATTGAACATGGGATAAAAATTAACCTAAGGATGAGATAAAATTAAAAACGAGACAAACGGTGCCTCATTGTATGTGTTTAATACCAAGTTCATGTAAATAATAACAACATAGCATATACAGGTACAAAAGAAACTACAAAAGGAACAGATTTGGACCACTTGATATTGATGCCAATTGTGTGATAACCACAACAAAAACATGATTATAACTTCAGTTGCACCAAACAACGTGTACATATATTTTCTTCTTACATAACGAATACTCAGTTTGCGTCTCTTGATGAATCTTCAATCTGAATCAGGAACCACTGCAGAGTCGACGACAGTAATGAAAGGCCTTTATCCTTCTCTGTTGCCTTTCCCCAATTGTCCGCATAATTGTATATCGTGCTTTTGAAATACGTAGGCGATCATCGAGACATCATATCGTGACTAGTCATTTCTACATCAAGAACCAAAAGATACCATTAATAAAAACACTTAAAACAATCAACGAAGGTCCTATTTGATTGCATGGATAAAAGCTTGCAAGTCGGGCAGAGTTTACCCAATTGCATTTCTCCTTTGCATGAAAAAAGGAACCCACCCTAGACAGAAAATATTCATACTAGTAATTGCATGTGAATTTCAATAAACTCAAAATAATTGTCAATCCATCATCAAATTACTCAGCATGGTAACATTCCACAAAACTGATCTTAGCATTTTAGCAGGGAAGGGCTTCCAGAAATTCAATTTCAGCAGTGCAAGACACTTTTGACTTCGTTCTTTCAAGCAATAAAAGTGTGGGCTGAAGCGTACTAACATGCAGACATCCAACCTCACACCCAATAGCCCAAAATTAGAATTTCCAGCCAAAACGGTGACTTTTCCACAGATCCTGTCTGACCATATGATTTGTGACTCTCTTGTGCATGAGTTCAGTTTCATTTATCATAAAAGAGTTTCCCACTCCTATAATGTCATTTACTGCATGCTCCCTTGGATGAACTTCCAAATAAACAGGTAATATAGCATCATCACCTTCTTTCTTGTCAAATATTTTTATTGAGAGAATATCACAAAGCTAGAGGACCACTGTGTTCAACATTTTTACTTAATTCTTTCTTCCCAGAATCTGGATCCTTCTCGATGACCAATTTCTCACTAATAAATTGTGTCTATTTTCAAAATATGCAATCAAAGTTTATAAGTAAACAATTGGAAGACAAGAAAATTGTGTCTATTTTCAAATAGGAAATCATCCCTCGACTGGAATTGGCATAACCAGAGATCAAAATTTTAAATTCAGCTATTTCCAAAACAGAGATCAAAATTTTAAATCATTCCCAAAGAATTTAACTTTCAACATCATGTAGCAACATATCCTATGTGTCTGCATAACTATTAATCATAGACCACATTGATGAGCTTACAGTAAAATCAAAATGCAAAGTTACCAATTAATTCCAGACATAAAAAATTACGAATACCAATCTCTAAAGAAACTTCACTGGCTGACCAAATAGAATACTTAAGCAATAAATAAGAACAATAGAGGCAGAAGAGAATGAAATTTACCTATGTAACAATTCGAATATACTACCACTTTGGCTAAAATGTTCAAATCCCACTCACGAACACTAATAATTGACCTCTAAAATAATGAACTGTGATACAAGCACCAAACACTAAAACTTAGGCATCAAATCGACATAATCGACCACGCACGAAAATAACCCCCAAATATTTTCATCAGTGGTAGAAGTAAAATTTATGAAACCCTCACACAAAATTTATGAAATTCTAGCACAGATTTCAAAGATTATTGCTCAAATATCACCGGAATAGGAAATGTATGGAACTTTGTACTAACCTTTTTCCGGTGGTGAAGCTGGATGCGAGCAAGCGTCCGAGATTACTGTACGGTGAGTTGACGATGAAGAAGCAATTTCTTTCCTCTGAACATTGTAGCTTGTTAAATGGAAAGAAACGTAAATGAGGGAAACCATAAATGAGGGAAAGAAAACTTGGAGAGAGAAGCAATTCTATATTGTTATTTTAATTTAAGGTTGGGAGTTGAAACAAAATTGAAATTGGCGTATTTTTTCTGATATAAGGACTGAAAACTAACGTTAGGGTTGCAAATTTTAATTAAAATATAGAAATGCTTGAAAATTAGGGTTGCAAATATTATTTCTCTCGTACTGGAAAAAAAATGGATAATAACTCGAGGGTCCAAATATAGAACCCATTCTAAAACCCTGTCATGCAACTCCTTCGCCGCTTCTTCTCCGCCTCGCTCCGCCGAGACTCCACCTCCCCCCATCGCACTCCCATCCGCGCTCTAAACGATTGCGCCACCTCTATAAGATTCCCCCGAGACCGCGGCCTCGACTACGCCGTGGCTCGTGAGAGACACCTCAAACCTCTCATCCACCTCAAAGATCTCATCATTTCCGAGCCCTCAAAATCTGCTCCATTATCCCTAATAACACAATCGAAAGAGACCCTCCAAATCCCTTTTCGACCGATAGAGTTCATTCGAAAATATCCCTCGGTTTTCCAAGAATTCTATCCGGGCTCTCTCAGCATCAACCCCCATGTCAAGCTCACCCCTGAAATCGTTTCTTTAAGCTCGGAGGAAAGATTGCTTTATCAAAGTGTTAACTACAAGCAAGATATCGCTTGCCGGCTTTTGAAGCTGTTGATGATAGCTAAGGTGAGCAAAGTTCCAATTTTTTTGTTGGAAAGGTTGAAATGGGAGTTGGGTTTGCCTCAGGATTATGATAAAAGTATAATTCCAGAATTTCCTGATTATTTTAGGGTGATTAATGGGGATCATTTGGGTGAAAATGGGAAAATGCTCGAGTTGGTTTGCTGGAACGAGGAGTTCTCTGCATCTGAGATAGAAAGGAAGGGGGATAAGGATGGAAAGTTTGATTTTCCTCTGCAGTGCTCAAAATATTTTGAGATGGATAAGAAGTATAAGAAGTGGGTAGATGAGTGGCAAAAGCTGCCTTATGTATCACCTTACGAGAATGCAATGCATTTGGCTGCAAAGACAGATGAATCGGATAAGTGGGCGCTGGCCGTGTTGCATGAGATTCTTAGCCTTTTTGTAGGGAAAAAGGCAGAGAGGGAGAACCTGCTTTCTCTAGGGGAGTTTTTCGGGCTGAGGTCGAGGTTTAAGCGTGCTTTTATGCAGCATCCCGGCATTTTCTATGTCTCTAGTAAGATTGGGATGCATACGGTTGTTTTGAGGGAGGCCTATAAGAGGGGGATATTGATTGAGAGGCATCCTTTAATGGATATGAGGTTTAAGTGTGTCCAGTTGATGAATGTAGTGAAAGATGAGAACAAATCCGAAATCACGCAGCAAAAGTCTGTTGTTGATAAAAGGAAAGGTGAAGAGGAATTGGAGGATAATGGAAATGGGGAGAAAGATGATTCTCAAATGCATGATTCCTCAGATGATGATGATGATGATGATGATGAGGAGGAGGAGGAGGAGGAGGAGGAGGTTGGAAATAAATCTAAAAGAGGAAGGTTCAAAGAGAAGGGTGCAAAATTTGAAGACATTAATCATAGAAGAAGTGTAGCTAGGAAATCAAATGGACTACAAAGAAAGGATAATAATAATTATGATGAACGTGAAAGTTTGAAAAGATTTTCCAAGAGAAAAAATGTTTGTGGTGATCAGAATATTGGTAGAAGGGTGTTGCAAAAACTGGACGAGGGTGAAGATGGGACTACGAGAGAAAGCTTCAAAAGACGACCTGCAAATTTCGAAGATAAGAATTCCAAAAGAAGAAATGTGTCAACACGTCTAAAAGGTCAGAGCAGAAATGAGAATGGTCATGATAATATAACGAGGTTTTCTAAGCAAACAAATATTCGTCGCGATGATATTGTTTCTAGAAGAGCCCACAAAAAATCGGATGTGGGTGAAAATGCAACTAACAGAGAAAGGTTCAAACGGCAGCGTGCAACTTTTGAAGATAAGAATTTTAAAAGAAGTTTTGCAAGGAGTGCAAATGGTGGAAGAACAAATGATGGTACTTACGAAAGTTCAACAAGATTTTCTTGTAGAACAAATATTCGTGGTGAGCGTAGAACTACATCAAGTTAGATGTCTCAATAAGCAGAGCAAATGTAAGGCAGAGAAGACTCCCTCTGTGTAAACACAGCTTCTCAAACTAGCAATCCATGTATTCTGTTAGTTCGATTTTGTCAAAATTTATTAAAGAATGATTATGTTTTTTACAGCTTTATGGGCAATCAGTTTTGTCCATTTGCGATCTTTTAGCTTTGTTTTGGCTGATAACAATGATTTTTACGAGTTAACTTGGCCCGGCATATCCCATTGTTGGATTTTGTGTTTTATCAACAGATATGGATGTTGTGGACAGATCATGCTTATCGTCTACCATTCAGGTTAACTGTTGGAACAGATGCACAATAAGTTAATAACCAAATTTATCATCAAGATCAAGTTGTTCTTAGTATCTCAATCTTTAGATCACCAGTATTTGATTCACCTTTTAAGGCCTTGTATCGCATGTTGGAGGTGAAATAAACTCTAAATCATTATGTCATTGCTGCAGCATTCTTGGAGAAGCTTGTGAAATTGTGTGACGACGATAAGAGTTCAGACCCCTTAGAAAAAGGCTGCAGACTTACCCTTATTGTTAGAAGTGGACAGGTAAAGAAGCTTGTTTTTGTTGTTAGTGCCATCAGAAATTCATCAATTGTTGCATGTTTTTCAAGATCATATGCATGCTTAATTTTTGAAATTTGATTAAGAAGATTAAAAGAGGATGAAAAAAGTAACATCTCGCTTCTCTGGTTGTGTTTGGGAATTGCTTGAGGTTTGTGTACTGGTTCAAAGAGGCCTCTACTCTGTTGCTTCCGCATTCCGGCTTCATTGATTAACAGGCAGGCATCTACCATTGTTCTTTTAAAGCTTGTTGTTTGGATTAGTGTTTTCAGCTTCGCCAAATGATTTGAACCGTTGGAGCTCAAGGGAAGGTTGTTTTGTTTCGCTTTAGGCGATTTGTTTCTTCTTGTTTCTTTTTGTTTCTTTCTGTTCTTTTTTTTCTTCTGCTTTTTATGTGTTGGTTTGTTGTTGTCTGTGTTTATCTCTGGTTTTTCGTTTGTTGTTTTGAGTTTTTTAGTAGTTTAGTTTTTAGTTGTTATGGGTTTGAGTACCTTCCCCATTAATAATTTTTTTATAAAAAAAAATAGTTTTAATGCGCACAGGATGTATTTAATTTTGCTTTTCCTATCTCAACTTTGTTCCTGTTTAATTCTGACTTTCAAATATTCATAACATTTAAATGCAGATTTGTATTTTCGAAAATTGAATAATAATTATGGATAATCACATCTACACCTCATCGATTTTGATGTAATTTCAGTAACATCCTCAATTGTGTGAAAAATTATAGAAACCCCCCTCAAGTTAGGTTAATCATTACAGACGAATCCTACCGTTAGTAAAATAAACAGTCGTTACAGAAACCTCCTCAAATTTTTAATGAAACCCCAAATTGCCATTGATTAACTTTTATCTCTATTTTGACCTAAATTTTTAGATGTAGTGTCTTTGTAATTATAGTATTTTTTAGGGGGTGTAATTGTAATTGAACCATTATTTTATATTTCGAAATTTTTTATTTCAAATATAATTATTACTTACTCAATCATTTTTTATTTTCTTAATAATTTTAGTTATTATCATTTTTATTCAATCTTGTAAAATATCAATACATACCATAAAAAATTCAAAATTTATATATATATATATATCATTTAATTTTTTTGTTAGAAATAACGATATTTTATGATATTTTGAATTAAATCAAATTGAAAGTCCAATAAAAAAGTAATATGTTTGATTGTCATTTTGGGAATTGATGTCAATTAGTATTGGTTCACCAAATATTACCATAAAAACTAGATAATATATAATCATCGTACTTTCAATAAATGATTTAAAATATAAATAATATATGATTAATAATTATAAAAATCTAAACTTTGAAAACAAATTATCCAAATACAAGTTCAACTAGAGGTGAGCATTCGGTTAAAATAAGATCGAATTTGTAAAAATTGAACCGGCCGAATTTATTTCTCAACCAACGAACTGACTAATTTTTACATTAAATCGAACAAATCGATTCGATAAAATATCGATTGTCATTAAAGATCATGGCCTAAAACGTATCATTTAAATTTAATATCTAAACATATAATTTTCTAAAAGATATTTGGCTAAACTTATTTTAAACAGCTCATAAGTTGTGAAGTCTTATTTTAACAATAAGATTTTAAAATATTTGTATAAACTTATTTTCAATATGTTAAAGATGTTGATGTGTTTGATATTACAAGATCTTTTTATATCATAATTACCAATAAAAGTTATGATACTATGAGAATATACAATTAATTAATTTTGAACGTATTTTTATATATAAGTAGTTTTAAAATAATATTAGCATTAATATGAAAACTATTTTATAGTTTAAAAATATTTAATAAATAATTCTTTGAAATAACTAAAAATTAAACAACACAATATGGGGTGTAACTGTAATGTATAGTATATTATATGAAGGATGTAATGTTTTGATAAATTTATATTACATATAGTATAGAGTGTGTAGCTGTAATGTTTTGATAATTTTATATCAGATATACAAGAGGGCAAAACGTCATTTTGTGCGTTCTGTTAATTTTTTTGACGGCGTTACACTAGAGGTGATGTCTCTATAATTTTCCAAAGTCGAGATAAAGTTTATGTAATTAGACCAACGTCGAGGGGGTGTAGATGTAATTATCCCTAATAATTATTAAAGCAACTCAGAAGTTGGGGAGATTACTTTTGAGTAATCCAAAAATTAAACTAATTATTTAAAAGTAACATGTTGATTTATGAAATCAAAGGGGGATCAAAGATAATAATCGCAAACGATAATCATGTGTTCTAAAATTCTAAAGAAATTTTACTCTTGATCCAGACATACATGTGCACATATATAGGGAACATATATAGGGGGTTACGAACCATTCCTGTGGTTTTTCAAATAGATAGATTTCATCAATGTAATTTGAAAATATATAGTTTATCCCAAATCTCGGTTTCAGTATAATATTTTTGTAAAAGTATTTAAAATTTTTGAGGTGTTATAATGAGGAAGAAAGACTCTAATTTCGAGATAAGTTAATTTATTAGATCCAAAGAAGCACATATATTTTAAAACAAAATGTGAGCAAAGAGACTTTTGGTTTTTTTTAATTGACTTTTCATTGGTGATTTAGTTGTAAACTTAAAAATATATGTAGGTTCTAGATTTTTTTTTTAAAATGGCATAAATTTGTTTTATCTCATTTAATTTTCACAAGAAAATCTTAGCCCATTTAAAACAATATAGGATGCTCCCGAATAATAGAAAGCTTCAACTTTAAGACCAATTCACCTCCTTATGATATACTATGAAGGCTTCCATCCCAAACAATCATAAGCTGCAAATGTGTATGCAAGCAATGACACAATCTACTTTCGAGTTGAGAGTACCTATGCAAATTCATCGAACATGAAGATGTGTTTCAACTTCAACAACACTGTTTTCACAGTAAGCAGGGGATGAAGTTTGATCCCAGAGCATTCATTAGCTTCCCCGAGGATTACCAAATAAAGGTGAAAGGTTCGGTAGATGGTTTGCTTTGCTTGAAATACACCAGCAACATAGATGATGTGATTTATGTATGTAATCCGATCACGCGAGAGTATATCTCTTCCCAGACTTACAAGTATTGTGGAGTATGCTAACTTTACACATTATGGATTCAGGGTAAGCTCGATAACCGGCCAACCCAAGGTTATTTATATGTTCCAAAAGAGTGTGCGCAAAGTATCGCAGTGTGTTAAGTATGAAAACTATTAAGTGTGAACTCTTTGATTACCTGGTCTGCACGTTTGGGTCAGGTTCTTGGAGAAGCATTCCTAGAAACTCCCCATTCGAGCACACTCACCTTTCCTTCGGCGTGTTTCTGAAAGGAATTTTACAGCTGGGTTTTATCATCGGGGTCATATACAAAACCCACTGGAAATATAAAACATAAACAGATCAAAACCCGGGGACGATCGATAGCTCCTGATTCATATATAACATGCAATTATCAAATATATTGCACGAATAGATATTACCGATATACAACGAAATCAATCAATATATTGTAATCCATCGAGTCCAAACAATCTGACCAGATCCACGATCCCAACGACAGTGCTAGTATGGTGTCAGTGTTTTTTTCAACGAGAAATATGTGTCTATTGATTGGTCTCAATAAGACAGTGATACAAGCGATACCTATGATCAAGGTTCAGTGGGATGCGAAATCTTATAAGTATGGGAGTATTGTGATATCCCCGAAATAATTAATTGCAATTTGGGCATTAATTGTGTTTATATGATTAATTATGGTGGTAATTAATTATGGGCTGGATTTATTTATCATGTTGAAATGCTTAGTCACATGATAGAGTGACCCGAGAGAGCATTTCAGGGTGCATGTTGTGCATGTTGGGAAAATTGTTATTAGCACGATTTATTTGCCATGGTTAGCAATTAATTGGAAATCATGAGTTTAATTGGTATTTTGGTGCATCTTGGATTAATGCCTTTAAAAATATCATGTTGGGGTGTTTTATACACCATGGGATTGTGGAATGCATTTTAATTAAACCCAACCCCTTTATACCCCAACCCCCACCATACCTTTACTTTACTTTCCCCAAATCACCACCCAAACCCTTTTCCCTCTTCATTTTCGAGTTGGAGCAAAAAGGTGGAGAGAAATCCTTCCAAAAGTTTGATTTGTGGAGTTTATTGGGAGATTTGAAGTCCCCAAGAGGTATAGATACCTCCCTATTGTTTTTGTTGTGTTTGGATTGGATTTGAAATGGTTTAAAATGGGTTTGTTTTGGGTTGTTGTGGTTTTGGTTGAATGTTGGATTTTTGAGGTGCTTAAAGTGTTTATGGAAGGTTATTATGTGTTTAATGTTATTGGTTTGTTGGTAGGGGAGTTGGTATGGATTGGAATGGAGTTTTGGAGCATTAATGGCGATTTTTCGCGACACAGGGCTCGGCGATCGATCGCCCGTTTTTGGCGATCGATCGCGAGGAGGCAGTATGCTCCAGAAGCTTATGGCGATCGATCGCCACATTTGGGCGATCGATCGGCGAGGGTGGCGATCGATCGCGCCAAGTGTGGCGATCGATCGCCGAAAGAGCAAAATTTCATGTTCGGGCAGAGTGATCTCGTGATCGACCGGCCCTTCGCAGCGATCGATCGCGAGACACAAAATATGATGTTTTTGATTATTTTTGTGGGATTTTTGGTATTGGACTATTATTGGGTTCTAATATTGAATTGTGTGAATATGTAGAACCATCCCAGGTGGCAACACAGCCAAGGAAGTGAAGTCCTACCACATCCTACATCTTGGAAAGGTACGTAGAGGACGTATGGGCACCCAACGGTACATGTATCTAATATACTCATTGTTTATGCATTGTGGATGCGAGTATATATGGGATTATGCATTGTGGATGCAAATACATGTTGAATTATGCATGATGATTGTATATGCATATGATGATTATTGGTGCACATCCCATGAGTCGTGGTCATCCCTTGATGATTTTAATGCTTGCCGCTATTTGGTTTGTTGCCGCTAAATGTGAAGCGAGGGGTGGGAGCGCCGCATGTCACATTTGAGCGTGGTTATCATATAGGGCGAGGAAAGAATATTTGCCGCTCAATGTGAAGCGAGGGGTGGGAGCGCCGCATGTCCATTGAAGCGAGGTTATTCTATGCCGCCTATATGTAAATAAGCGAGGGGCATTAAAATACATTGTGATGGACAGACTAGGGATTGGTGATTGGTATTTGGTGTTGATGAGATGGTATTATGTCATGACATGTATAGACCATTAAATAATTTATTGATTATACTCATGAGTTATGGTACATGGACAACCAAACTGGAAGCGTTTGAAATGCATGGGAAAACAGGAAGTGTTTTATTGTGATTTATGCATTTACGCTTTATATTCGTATTGTGTTGAATATGAATGTTATCATTGCTCATGTTTGGGGGTTGTCCTTGTAGGTACTTTTGGCATGATAAGAAGGGGCTAAAGCGGGTTGAGGTGATGAGCTTGTGAAGAACACTTTGGTAGATGAAGGACAGGATTACTTTGGTATAGTGTCTACTCTAGGAGTAGTGTAAAGCTATAGTAAATACATTCATTCGATTGGGAATGTAACTAATCCATTTGATAGTCCTCATTTTTGGCATGTAATTCTTAAGGCTCATAGTCTCAACACGATTATTTTACTCTGATAATTTATGTTAGCTCTAATTATGCCTTTAATCCGCACTTAAGGAACTATGGTCCTTACATTAGTGGTATCAGATCAGTGGTTAGAGAACCTGGGAACGAGTGAAGGGTAGCCTTAGCATGATTGGCTAGGTGCTTACATTTGAAGCATGTTTATGCATGTGGTGCATATTGATGTATATCCTGTTATACTAACATGCTTATTATCATTCCTGTTATCTAACGGCATAACATATATATTTGTTTTGGAATGGTTGTTAACCTTTGTGTTACAGCATGGCTGCTATGAATGCGGGGAACCTTAATGAAGAGGTTGGTGATGTTGGGAGCGTGAACGCTAGCATTGGTCAGGCAAACCCTCTACCTCCACCAGCTGTAGGCATGGAACCAGTGGCCCAGTTATTACTACCTGGTGAGATCAGCTTGACTCAGTTTCTGTCTTACCACCCGCCCCGGTTTGAGGGAACAGAATCAGGAGAGGAGGCTGAGGAGTGGTTAGAAAGGCTTGAGCAGATATTTGTATCGGCTCCTTGTGCTGTTACAGCATGGCTGAGGCTGGCGGAGTTCCAGTTGGCAAAGAAACCTTTAATGTGGTGGAGGAGCACGGTGATGGAACTGAGAGCACAGGGTGCAGTGATTGATTGGACGCTCTTTAGAACCCGGTTTCTGAACCGGTACTTCTCTGCGGCGGCGAGACAGACGAAGGAAGATGAGTTTGCAAGCTTGAAACAAGGGAGCATGTCGGTGTCAGATTATGCCATGCATTATTCCTCGTTGCTGAGGTATGTTCCACACATTGCCACCAACTGACATGCGAAGATGAGAAACTTCATGAAGGGGTTGCGACAGGAGCTTTTTGACCGGGTTATCACCAATAACCCCACTTCTTTTGATGATGCTCTCACAAGAGCAGAGCTTGCGGAGATTGGAGTTGGAGCCTATCCTAGTGCCGCACCCCCACAAGCATCACAACAGAGGCAAGCTACTGATAGCTTGAGGCCCCGAGGAGAGCCATTTAAACCTCGTGGTGCCTCTTCATCTTCACGGTTCAGTGGGAAGAAATTCTTTGGGCAGAAGCAAGAGGGCAAGAAGAACAATTGGTCAGCCAACCGAGGGCCTACGCAAGGAAATAGGCCGGGAGAGCCAAGGTGCGACAATTGTGGAGGGCCACATTCTTCGAGTAAGTGCCCTGCCTGTTATAGCTGTGGCAAGATGGGCCACATCTCTCGGTATTGCCCCACCCGGGGAGGACAGTCAGAGTTTCAGGGCAACAGTTTGTGCCTCGACCATCGGGAGGTCAGACAATGGGACCGTCCCAGGGACAGGTGTATGCACTGACCAGAGAGCAGGCTCAGGCAGCCCCAGAGGAGGTGATCGCCGGTATGTGTCATTTATTTACGTACCCTGCTTTTATTTTGATAGATACAGGTGCCTCCCACTCTTTTGTATCTGTTGGCTTTGTGGAGAGACGCCATATGCGCACGTCTTCTTTACCCATGCCTCTCATGGTCTCGACACCCACTGGAAGAAATGTCGTTGCCGATCAGTTTATGGCAGATTGCCTCATTTATTTTGAGGGCAACGAGTTGAAGGCAGACTTGATTGTGTTGGGCATGTCGGACTTCGACTGCATCATGGGTATTGACATTCTGAACAGATATCAGGCAGTGGTAGATTGCCGGCAGAGAACAGTGAGGTTCAGATCTGATTTGGGAATTCATGGACTTTTTATGGCAACGGTTCTCGCGCAAAGATTCCGTTGATTTCAGCGATCAAGATGACTCAATTGTTGGAACGTGGCCACACGGGCTATCTCATCTATGCCGTGGACACGTCTGGGAAGAATAAAGAATTGAGAGTTGAGGATGTACCAATGGTAGCAGAATTTGCTGATATATTCCCAGAAGAGATCCCAGGATTTCCACCGGCTAGAGAAGTTGAGTTTGGGATCGAGTTGTTACCAGGGACATCCGCTATCTCTCGTGCACCTTACAGGATGGCACCGACGGAGTTGAGAGAGTTGAAGGAGCAGTTGCAGGACCTCCTTGACAAGGGATATATACACCCGAGCGTATCGCCATGGGGCGCACCGGTTCTCTTTGTGAAAAAGAAGGATGTCTCGATGCGTTTGTGCATCGATTACCGGCAACTGAATAAAGCCACAGTGAAGAACAAGTATCCTCTCTCAAGGATCAATGATCTGTTTGATCAGTTGCAAGGTACCAGACTTTATATCAAGATTGATTTGAGGTCCGGGTATCACCAAATTCGAGTCAGGGAGGAAGATGTACAGAAGACAGCATTTCGGACTCGGTATGGGCACTACGAGTTTTTAGTGATGCCGTTCGGTGTGACGAACGCCCCGGCTGTCTTTATGAGCTTGATGAATCGGGTGTTCCAACCCTATCTTGATCAGTTCGTCATTGTATTCATCGACGACATTCTCATCTACTCCCGGAGTGAGGAAGAGCACGTGAAACACTTGAGGACAGTGCTCCAGATTCTCAGAGATCACCAGTTGTATGCCAAGCTCAGCAAGTGTGAATTTTGGTTGAGCAGTGTAGTATTTCTGGGGCATGTCATATCTAGCAGCGGGATATCAGTGGATCCCAGGAAGATTGAGGCTGTGATGGAGAGGGCTGCACCCACTTCTGTGCCCGAGATTCGGAGTTTCCTTGGTTTGGCCGGTTATTATCGACGCTTTGTCGAGGGATTTTCGAAGATCGCCAAGCCGTTGACACAGTTGACCCAGAAGGGAGTACCATTCTTTTGGTCAGAAGCTTGTGAGGAGAGCTTCCAGGAGTTGAAACACCGTTTGACGACGGCGCCAGTGTTAGTGATTCCTACGGAAAACTCCAGATTTGTTTTGTATACCGATGCATCACTTCAGGGCCTTGGGTGTGTGCTGATGCAAGATAAGCATGTGGTGGCTTATGCGTCGAGGCAGTTGAAGCCGCATGAGACTAGATACCCAGTCCATGACTTGGAATTGGCGGCTATCATTTTCGCCCTGAAGATTTGGAGGCATTATTTGTATGGTACTTCGTTTACCATTTACACGGATCACAAGAGCCTCAAGTTTTTATTCACTCAGGCGGAGCTGAACATGAGGCAGAGAAGGTGGATGGACTTACTTAAGGACTATGATTGTGAAATTGAGTACCATCCCGGAAAGGCTAATTTGACAGCAGACGCTTTGAGCCGGAAAGTGAGGAGTTCTGCTGAGGATGTCATCCATTTGTCGGCTATGATGACCTCCTATTGCCATCTAGGCTATGATTTTGACATAGATGCATCACCAGTGCATGTATCGACCTTGTTAGCTGAGCCAGATATCTACGAGAACATCAGGAGAGCTCAGAAGTCAGATGATGAGGTTCAGAGATGGTTATCTTTAGTACATCTTGGTCAGCCATCGAAGTTCAGAGTGGCTGAGGATGGATCCTTGAGATTGGGTAGCCGTTGGGTGGTTCCGAGTACGCCGGAGTTGCATAAAGGGATCTTGGAGCGAGCTCATAGTAGCAGACTTAGCATCCACCCAGGCGGGAAGAAGATGTATAAAGATCTGCGTGATCAGTTCTGGTGGAAAAGAATGAAGAGTGATGTCGTCGCTTTTGTTAAGAGATGTTTGATCTGCCAGCAGGTTAAGGCAGAGAGACAGAGACCTGGTGGCGAGTTGAGAAGCTTAGAGATACCGAAGTGGAAGTGGGAACACATTTCCATGGACTTCGTGACTCACCTGCCGAGGAGTGCTTCAGGTTTTGATGCTATTTGGGTGATTGTGGATCGATTGACTAAGGTAGCTCATTTCATCCCTTATAGCATGACTTTCACCATTTTGAGGATGGCTCAATTGTATATTCGAGATGTGGTGAGATTGCATGGGATCCCCATTTCCATAGTGTCGGATCGAGATCCACGATTCACGTCTCATTTTTGGGAAGGCCTTCAGTCGGCCTTGGGAACTGAAGTTAGATTGAGCACTGCATATCATCCTCAGACGGATGGCCAGACCGAGCGTACTATCCAGACGCTCGAGGACATGTTGAGGGCTTGTGTATTGGAGTTCGATGTTTCTTGGCAGGATTCGGTAGCCTTGGTAGAGTTCTCTTATAATAACAGCTACCAGGCGAGCATTCAGATGGCTCCTTTTGAAGCTCTTTATGGCAGACGGTGTAGATCACCCTTGTGTTGGGATGATTTGGACCGCAAATCGGTCGGAGGACCGGAGTTGATTCGGGAAATAGAAGAGAAGATAAAGATGATAAGGCAGAAAATGAAAGCAGCCCAGGACAGACAGGCAGCTTATGCGAATAGACGGCGGAGACCGTTGGAATTTCAGTTGGGAGATAAGGTCTTTTTGAAGATCTCGCCTTTCAGGGGCGTTGTGCGATTTGGGATGCGCGGGAAACTGTCTCCGAGGTATGTTGGACCGTACGAGATTTTGCAGCGCATTGGCACCTTAGCTTACCGACTAGCTCTGCCACCTTCTTTATCGGGTATACATGATGTGTTTCATGTGTCGATGCTGCGGAAGTATGAGCCGGATCCATCTCATGTGTTGCAGCCTTCCGAGGTTCAGTTAGAATCCGATGTGTATTATGTGGAACGGCCTGTTAGAATTTTGGATCGAGCAGACCGCAGACTTCGGAACAAAGTGATACCTATGATCAAGGTTCAGTGGGATGCGAAATCTTATAAGTAGGGGAGTATTGTGATATCCCCGAAATAATTAATTGCAATTTGGTCATTAATTGTGTTTATATGATTAATTATGGTGGTAATTAATTATGGGCTGGATTTATTTATCATGTTGAAATGCTTAGTCACATGATAGAGTGACCCGAGAGAGCATTTCAGGGTGCATGTTGTGCATGTTGGGAAAATTGTTATTAGCACGATTTATTTGCCATGGTTAGCAATTAATTGGAAATCATGAGTTTAATTGGTATTTTGGTGCATCTTGGATTAATGCCTTTAAAAATATCATGTTGGGGTGTTTTATACACCATGGGATTGTGGAATGCATTTTAATTAAACCCAACCCCTTTATACCCCAACCCCCACCATACCTTTACTTTACTTTCCCCAAATCACCACCCAAACCCTTTTCCCTCTTCATTTTCGAGTTGGAGCAAAAAGGTGGAGAGAAATCCTTCCAAAAGTTTGATTTGTGGAGTTTATTGGGAGATTTGAAGTCCCCAAGAGGTATAGATACCTCCCTATTGTTTTTGTTGTGTTTGGATTGGATTTGAAATGGTTTAAAATGGGTTTGTTTTGGGTTGTTGTGGTTTTGGTTGAATGTTGGATTTTTGAGGTGCTTAAAGTGTTTATGGAAGGTTATTATGTGTTTAATGTTATTGGTTAGTTGGTAGGGGAGTTGGTATGGATTGGAATGGAGTTTTGGAGCATTAATGGCGATTTTTCGCGACACAGGGCTCGGCGATCGATCGCCCATTTTTGGCGATCGATCGCGAGGAGGCAGTACGCTCCAGAAGCTTATGGCGATCGATCGCCACATTTGGGCGATCGATCGGAGAGGGTGGCGATCGATCGCGCCAAGTGTGGCGATCGATCGCCGAAAGAGCAAAATTTCATGTTTGGGCAGAGTGATCTCGCGATCGATCGGCCCTTCACAGCGATCGATCGCGAGACACAAAATATGATGTTTTTGATTATTTTTGTGGGTTTTTTGGTATTGGCTATTATTGGGTTCTAATATTGAATTGTGTGAATATGTAGAACCATCCCAGGTGGCAACACAGCCAAGGAAGTGAAGTCCTACCACATCCTACATTTTGGAAAGGTCGTAGAGGACGTACGGGCACCCAACGGTACATATATCTAATATACTCATTGTTTATGCATTGTGGATGCAAGTATATATGGGATTATGCATTGTGGATGCAAATACATGTCGAATTATGCATGATGATTGTATATGCATATGATGATTATTGGTGCACATCCCATGAGTCATGGTCATCCCTTGATGATTTTAATGCTTGCCGCTATTTGGTTTGTTGCCGCTAAATGTGAAGCGAGGGGTGGGAGCGCCGCATGTCACATTTGAGCGTGGTTATCATATAGGGCGAGGAAAGAATATTTGCCGCTCAATGTGAAGCGAGGGGTGGGAGCGCCGCATGTCCATTGAAGCGAGGTTATTCTATGCCGCCTATATGTAAATAAGCGAGGGGCATTAAAATACATTGTGATGGACAGACTAGGGATTGGTGATTGGTATTTGGTGTTGATGAGATGGTATTATGTCATGACATGCATAGACCATTAAATAATCTATTGATTATACTCATGAGTTATGGTATAGGGACAACCAAACTGGAAGCGTTTGAAATGCATGGGAAAACAGGAAGTGTTTTATTGTGATTTATGCATTTACGCTTTATATTCATATTGTGTTGAATATGAATGTTATCATTGCTCATGTTTGGGGGTTGTCCTTGTAGGTACTTTTGGCATGATAAGAAGGGGCTAAAGCGGGTTGAGGTGATGAGCTTGTGAAGAACACTTTGGTAGATGAAGGACAGGATTACTTTTGTATAGTGTCTACTCTAGGAGTAGTGTAAAGCTATAGTAAATACATTCATTCGATTGGGAATGTAACTAATCCATTTGATAGTCCTCATTTTTGGCATGTAATTCTTAAGGCTCATAGTTTCAACACGATTATTTTACTCTGATAATTTATGTTAGCTCTAATTATGCCTTTAATCCGCACTTAAGGAACTAGGGTCCTTACATGAGGAGCTTTCGAAAATTAAATCAATCACATTTTGAGCACTTAACATTTCGGTCTCAAATATCATCGACAAATCAGTGGTCGGTTGATTGTGACCTAGTGTGTAAGGACCCTAGTTCCTTAAATACGGATTAAAGGCATAATTAGAGTTAACATACATAATCAGAGTAAATATGATCGAGTTGAGACTATGAGCCTTAAAATTTACATGCCAAATCAAGGACTTTCAAGTGGATTAATTACATCCCCAAATCAAATTAATGTTTTCACTATAGTTTTACACTACTCCTAGAGTAGACACTACACAAAATAATCTTGTCCTTCATCTATCAAAAGTGTTCTTCACAAGCTCACCGCCTCGACCCGCCTTAGCCCCCCTTATCATGCCAAAATGTACCTACAAAGACAACCCCCAAACATGAGCATAAAATTATTCATATCCAACACAATATGAATTTAAGGCGTAAATGCATAAATCATAATAAGACACTTCCTGTTGTTCCCATGCATTTTAAACGCTTCCTTTTGGGTTGTCCCTGTACCATAACTCATGAGCATAATCAATAGATTATTTAATGGTTTACACATGCCATGACATAACACCGTTACATATTCATCAATTACTTGTCCCTAGTCTGTTCATCACAATGTATTTTAATGCCCCTCGCTTCACATATAGGCGGCATAGAATAACCTCGCTTTAATGGACATGCGGCGCTCCCACCCCTCGCTTCACATTTTAGCGGCAAATATTCTTTCCTCGCCTCATATGAAAACTACGCTTCAATGTGACATGCGGCGCTCCCACCCCTCGCTTCACATTGAGCGGCACCAAACAAATATCGGCAAGCATTAAAATCATCAAAGGATGACCATGACTCATGGGATATGCACCAACAATCATCATATGCATATATAGTCATCATGCATAAATCCATCATGTATTTGCATTCACAATGCACATTTCCACATATACTCGCATCCACAATGCATAATCAATGAGTATAATAGATACATGTACCGTTGGGTGCCCGTACGTCCTCTGCGTACCTTTCCAAAAGTGGAATTTGATATGGCTTCACTTCCTTGGTTGCGTTGCAACCTTGGATGGTTCTACACAATCATGCAACCCCATATTAGAAGCCAAATAATAGCCAAATACCAAAAATTCATCAAAAAAAAAAACCATTTTCCAAAATTCTGCTGCTGGCGATCGATCGCTTCGTTGAGGGGATCGATCGCCTCAATTTTTGCCTCGCGGCGATCGATCGCTTCAATTATGGCGATCGATCGCCTGCCCTGTGATTTCGCTACTGCCCTTCGGCGATCGATCGCGCCATTTCAGGCGATCGTTAACCAGAATCGCGATTTCCACCATTTTTAAGCTACAAATTCTCCTACAACCTTACCAACACTTATACCAACAAATCCAAAACATAAAAACACCAAAAACCTTCAACAAACACCATCAAATAACCAAAAAAAATCTAACATCCAACAAAAAATCATACCAATCCCAACAAACCCATCTCAAAAACTCAAATATCAAACTCAAATCAAAATAAATCTTTGCAAAAACAACAAGGAAGGATATATACCCTTCCTAGACCTCAAATCTTACCAAGAATCACACCAAAGGAGTTTTTGCAAAGGTTTATCTTCCACCTTGGAGCCAATTTCGAAAATTAGAGTGGGTTAGGGTTGGAAAGAGTGAGTTGGGGGTTTTTGGGTAAAGTGATTGGTGAAAGTGGGTAGTGGGATTTAAGAGGGAATAACTTTAAAATTGTATCCCAATAATTAATATGATGTATAAAATACCCCAACATGGTATTTTAAAAGCATTTTTACCAACATGAACCCAAAATCTCAATTAAATCCATGCTTTCCAATTAATTGCCAACCATAATAAATAAATCATATTAACACCCAATTCTTCCAACATGCACAGTATACGACCCGAAATGCGTCCCCGGTCACGCCTACCATGTGACTAAGCATCTCAACATGATAATTAAATCCAGCACGTAATCAATTATCACCATAATTAATCATATAGACGTAATTAACGCCCAAATTGCAATTAATTATTTCGGGGATATCACAATACTCCCCTACTTATAAGATTTCGTCCTCGAAATCGCATGCACTTACCCCAAAATGAAACTAAACATAAATAACATACCAGAAAATAGTTCCGGGTAGTGCTGCACCATATGCCGCTCCGTCTCCCACGTAGCCTCCTCGACACCCCTGCGATCCCACTGAACCTTGATCATAGGTATCACTTTGTTCCGAAGTCTGCGGTCTGCTCGATCCAGAATTCTAACAGGCCGTTCCACATAAGATACATCAGATTCTAACTGAACCTCGGAAGGCTGCAACACATGAGATGGATCCGACTCATACTTCCGCAACATAGACACATGGAACACATCATGTATACCAGACAAAGAAGGTGGCAAGGCCAGTCGGTAAGCTAAGGTGCCAATGCGCTACAAAATCTCGTACGGTCCAACATACCTCGGAGACAGTTTTCCGCGCATCCCAAATCGCACAACACCTCTGAAAGGCGAGATCTTCAAGAAGACCTTATCTCCCAACTGAAACACCAACGGTCTCCACCGTTTATTCGCATAAGCTGCCTGTCTGTCCTGGGCTGCTTTCATTTTCTGCCTGATCACCTTTATCTTCTCTTCCATTTCTCGAACCAGTTCCGGTCCTCCGACCGATTTACTATCCAAGTCATCCCAACACAAGGGTGATCTACACTGTCTGCCATAAAGGGCCTCAAAAGGAGCCATATGAATACTTGCTTGGTAGCTATTATTATATGAGAACTCTACCAAGGCCACTGAATCCTGCCAAGAAGCATCAAACTCCAATACACAAGCCCTCAACATGTCCTCGAACGTTTGGATAGTACGCTCGGTCTGGCCATCTGTCTGAGGATGATATGCGGTGCTCAATCTAACTTCAGTTCCCAAAGCTGACTGCAGACCCTCCCAAAAATGAGATGTGAATCGAGGATCTCGATCCGACACTATGGAAATGGGGATCCCGTGCAATCTTACCACATCTCGAATATACAACTGCGCCATCCTCAAAAAGGTGAAGGTCATGCTATAAGGAATGAAGTGAGCCACCTTGGTCAATCTGTCAACAATCACCCAAATGGCATCAAAACCCGAGGCACTCCTCGGCAAGTGAGTCACGAAGTCCATGGAAATGTGTTCCCACTTCCACATTGGTATCTCCAAGCTTCTTAACTCGCCGCCAGGTCTCTGTCTCTCTGCCTTGACCTGCTGGCAGATCAAGCACCTCTTAACAAAGGCGACGATATCACACTTCATTCTTTTCCACCAAAACTGATCACGTAGGTCCTTGTACATCTTCTTCCCTCCTGTGTGGATACTAAGTCTGCTACTATGAGCTCGCTCCAAGATCCCTCTACGCAACTCCGGCGTACTCGGAACCACCCAACGGTTACCCAATCTCAAGGATCCGTCCTCGGCCACTCTGAACTTCGATGGCTGACCAAAATGCAATAAAGATAACCAACTCTGAATCTCATCATCTGACTTCAGAGCTCTCTTGATGTTCTCATAGATATCTGGCTCAACTAATAAGGTCGATACATACACAGGTGATGCATCTATGTCGAAATCATAGCCCAGATGGCAATAGAAGGTCATCATGGCTGACAAATGGACGACGTCCTCAGCTGTACTCCTCACTTTCCAGCTCAAAGCGTCTGCTGTCAAGTTAGCTTTTCCGGGATGGTACTCAATCTCACAATCATAGTCCTTGAGTAAGTCCATCCACCTTCTCTGCCTCATGTTCAGCTCCGCCTGAGTGAATAAAAACTTGAGGCTCTTGTGATCCGTGTAAATGGTAAACGAAGTACCATACAAATAATGTATCCAAATCTTCAGGGCGAAGATGATAGCCGCCAATTCCAAGTCATGGACTGGGTATCTAGTCTCATGCGGCTTCAACTGCCTCGACGCATAAGCCACCACATGCTTATCTTGCATCAATACACACCCAAGGCCCTGAAGTGATGCGTCAGTATAGAGGACAAACCTAGTGTTCTCCGAAGGGATTACCAACACAGGCGCCGTCGTAAACCGGTGCTTCAATTCCTGGAAGCTCTCCTCACAAGCTTCTGACCAAAAGAACGGTACTCCCTTCTGGGTCAACTGTGTCAACAGCTTGGCGATCTTTGAAAATCCCTCGACGAAACGTCGATAATAACCGGCCAAACCAAGGAAGCTCCGTATCTCGGGCACAAAAGTGGGTGCAGCCCACTCCGTCACAGCCTCAATCTTCTTGGGGTCCACTGATATCCCACTGCTAGATATGACATGTCCCAGAAATACTACACTGCTCAACCAAAACTCACACTTGCTGAGTTTGGCATATAACTGGTGATCTCGGAGGATCTGGAGCACTGTCCTCAAGTGTCTTACGTGCTCTTCCTCGCTCCGGGAGTAGATAAGTATGTCGTCAATAAATACAATGACGAACTGAACAAGATATGGCTGAAACACTCTGTTCATCAAACTCATAAAGACCGCTGGGGCATTCGTCACACCGAACGGCATCACTAGGAACTCATAGTGCCCATAGCGAGTCCGAAATGCTGTCTTATGCACATCTTCCTCCCTGACCCGAATCTGGTGGTACCCAGATCTCAAATCAATCTTGCTATATAATCTGGTACCTTGCAACTGATCAAACAAATCATCAATCCTCGGGAGAGGATACTTGTTCTTCACTGTGGCCTTATTCAGTTGCCGGTAATCGATGCACAACTGCATCGAACCATCCTTCTTCTTCACAAAAAGAACCGGTGCGCCCCCTGGCGATACGCTCGGGCGTATATATCCCTTGTCAAGGAGATCCTGCAACTGCTCCTTAAATTCTCTCAACTCTGCCGGTGCCATCCTGTAAGGTGCATGAGAGATAGCGGATGTTCCCGGTAATAACTCAATCCCAAACTCGACTTCTCTAGCCGGTGGGAATCCGGGAATCTTCTCCAGGAATACATCAGCAAACTCCGCTACCACTGGTACATCCTCAAACTCAACTCTTTATTCTTCCCCGACGTGTCCACGGCATAGATGAGATAGCCCGTGTGACCACGTTCCAACAACCGAGACATTTTGACTGCCAAAATCAACGGAATCTTCGCACGAGAAACGTTGCCATAAAAGTCCACTGTATCCCCAAATCAGATCTGAACCTCACTGTTCTCTGTCGACAATTTACCACTGCCTGGTATCTGTTCAGAATGTCAATACCCACAATGCAGTCGAAGTCTGACATGCCCAATATAATCAAATCTGCCTTCAACTCGTTGACCTCAAAATAAATGAGGCAATCTGCAAGAAACTGATCGGCAATGACACTCCTTCCAGTGGGTGTCGAGACCATGAGAGGCGTGGGTAACGAAGACGTGCGCATATGGTGTATCTCCACAAAGCCCACAGATACAAAAGAGTGGGAGGCACCTGTATCTATCAAAATAAAAGCAGGGTACGTAAGTAAATGGCACGTACTGGCGATCACCTCCTCTGGGGCTGCCTGGGCCTGCTCTCTGGTCAGTGCATACACCTGTCCCTAGGACGGCCCCACTGTCTGACCTACCGATGGTCGAGGCATAGTCTGCTGCCTCTGATGCACCGTCATGTCCTCAAATCTCGGCCTGTTCCCTTGAAAACCTGACTGTCCTCCCCGTGTGGGGCAGTACCGAGAGACGTGGCCCATCTTGCCACAACTATAACAAGCAGGGCAATTACTTGAATAGTGTGGCCCACCACAATTGTCGCACCTTATCTCCCCCGATCTATTTCCTTGCATATGTCCTCGGTTGGTCGACCAATTGCTCTTCCTTTTTTCTTGTTTCCGACCAAAAGATTTCTTTCCACTAAACCGTGAGGATGAAGAAGCACCATGAGGCTTAAATGATTCTCCTCGGGGCCTCAAGCTATCAATAGCTTGCCTCTGTTGTGGCACCTATGGAGGTACAGCACTAGGATAGGCCCCAACTCCAATCTCCGCAAGCTCTGCTCTCGTGAGAGCATCATCGAAAGAAGTGGGGTTGTTGGTGATAACCCGGTTAAAAAGCTCGGCCGTAACCTTCAGAAAGTGTCTCATCTTTGCATGTCCGCTTGTGGCAATATGCGGAACATAACGCAGTAATGAAGAGTAGTGCATCGCATAGTCTGACACTGACATACCTCCTTGCTTTAAGTTTGTGAACTCATCTTCCTTTATCTGTCTCGCAGCCGCAGAGAAATACCGGTTTAGAAACCGGGTTCTGAAAAGAGTCCAATCAATCAGTACACCCTGAGCCCTTAGTTCCATCACTGTAGTCTTCCACCACATGGAAGGTTTCTTCGCTAGCTAGAACTCCGTCAATCTCAGCCATGCCGCCCTTGCACAAGGAACGGACACAAAAATCTGTTCCAGTCTTTCAAGCCATTCCTCAGCCTCTTCCCCTGACTCTGTCCCCTCAAACATAGGCGGGTGGAAGGTCAGAAACTGAGTCAAACTGATCTCACCAGGTAGTAATAACTGAGCCCCTGGTTCCATGCCTACAGCTGGCGGAGGTTTCGTCTGACCGATACTCGCATTAACACTGCCCACGTCACCTACCTCTTCATTGAGGTTTCCCAAGTTCATAGCCGCCATGCTGTAACACAAGGGTTAACAACAATTCCAAAACAAATATATATGTTACACCGTTAGATAACAAGAATGATAATAAGCATGTTAGTATAACAATATATACATCAATATGCAACACATGCATAAACATGCTCCAAATGTAAGCACCTAGCCCATCATGCTAAGGCTACCCTTTACTCGTTCCCGGGTTCTCTAACCACTGCTCTGATACCACTAATGTAAGGACCCTAGTTCCTTAAATACGGATTAAAGGCATAATTAGAGTTAACATACATAATCAGAGTAAATATGATCGAGTTGAGACTATGAGCCTTAAAATTTACATGTCAAATCAAGGACTTTCAAGTGGATTAATTACATCCCCAAATCAAATGAATGTTTTCACTATAGTTTTACACTACTCATAGAGTAGACACTATACAAAATAATCCTGTCCTTCATCTATCAAAAGTGTTCTTCACAAGCTCACCGCCTCGACCCGCCTTAGCCCCCCTTATCATGCCAAAATGTACCTACAAAGACAACCCCCAAACATGAGCATAAAATTATTCATATCCAACACAATATGAATTTAAGGCGTAAATGCATAAATCATAATAAGTCACTTCCTGTTATTCCCATGCATTTTAAATGCTTCCTTTTGGGTTTTCCCTGTACCATAACTCATGAGCATAATCAATAGATAATTTAATGATTTACACATGCCATGACATAACACCGTTCCATATTCATCAATTACCAGTCCCTAGTCTGTTCATCACAATGTATTTTAATGCCCCTCGCTTCACATATAGGCGGCATAGAATAACCTCGCTTTAATGGACATGCGACGCTCCCCCCCCCTCGCTTCACATTTTAGCGGCAAATATTCTTTCCTCGCCTCATATGACAATACGCTTCAATGTGACATGGGGCGCTCCCACCCCTCGCTTCACATTGAGCGGCACCAAACAAATAGCGGCAAGCATTAAAATCATCAAAGGATGACCATGACTCATGGGATATGCACCAACAATCATCATATGCATATATAGTCATCATGCATAAATCCAACATTTATTTGCATTCATAATGCACATTTCCACATATACTCGCATCCACAATGCATAATCAATGAGTATAATAGATACATGTACCGTTGGGTGCCCGTACGTCCTCTACGTACTTTTCCAAAAGTGGAATTTGATATGGCTTCACTTCCTTGGTTGCGTTGCCACCTGGGATGGTTCTACACAATCACACAACCCCATATTAGAAGCCAAATAATAGCCAAATACCAAAAATTCGTCAAAAAAAAAAAAACCATTTTCCAAAATTCTGCTGCTGGCGATCGATCGCTTCGTTGAGGCGATCGATCGCCTCAATTTTTGCCTCGCGGCGATCGATCGCTTCAATTATGGCGATCGATCGCCTGCCCTGTGATTTCGCTAGTGCCCTTCGTCGATCGATCGCACCATTTCAGGCGATCGATCGCCACAACCAGAATCGCGATTTCCACCATTTTTAAGCTACAAATTCTCCTACAACCTTACCAACACTTATACCCACAAATCAAAAACATAAAAACACCAAAAACCTTCAACAAACACCATCAAATAACCAAAAAAATCTAACATCCAACCAAAAATCATACCAATCCCAACAAACCCATCTCAAAAACTCAAATATCAAACTCAAATCAAAATAAATCTTTGCAAAAACAACAAGGAAGGATATATAACCTTCCTAGACCTCAAATCTTACCAAGAATCACACCAAAGGAGATTTTGCAAAGGTTTCTCTTCCACCTTGGAGCCAATTTCGAAAATGAGAGTGGGTTAGGGTTGGAAAGAGTGAGTTGGGGGTTTTTGGGTAAAGTGATTGGTAAAAGTGGGGTAGTGGGATTTAAGAGGGAATAACTTAAAAATTGTATCCCAATAATAAATATGATGTATAAAATACCCCAACATGGTATTTTAAAAGCATTTTTACCAACATGAACCCAAAATCTCAATTAAATCCATGCTTTCCAATTAATTGCCAACCATAATAAATAAATCATATTAACACCCAATTCTCCCAACATGCACAGTATACGACCCGAAATGCGTCCCCGGTCACGCCTACCATGTGACCAAGCATCTCAACATGATAATTAAATCCAGCACGTAATCAATTATCACCATAATTAATCATATAAACGTAATTAACACCCAAATTGCAATTAATTATTTCAACTTGGAGGTATGGCTGAGTGGCTTAAGGCATTGGTTTGCTAAATCGACATACAAGAAGATTGTATATATCACATAGTGAGTGTCAAGTGTATTGTAGTAGTATGATCATAATCATTTGTGATTTTAGAAGTTAAACAATTTCTTTTGGGTTTACCCTGAATGCTCAATTGTCATTTAAACTCATTTAATAGACAATGTGAGAAATATAATTTCAGCAGCAACCTACCAATCGTGGGTAGCATATAGTACCTGCGCTTTACGAAGACCTAGATACAAATAATAGCAACGTAGGAGAACATGTCAGCCATAGTTAGCGTGAAGTACATTCACTTCTCTCATATGCCCTGATTGAATTTAGAGCATTGGTTGGTCGAGGCCTCTTATGATTTCAATAACTATGTATTTGTTTCACGTTATATGATTCCTTGTCTGCATATACGAAAAACCCATTTTTCACAAGCAATTACCCACTCCGGCCAGAGATTGCTAGAATCATATACAGATAAACACATAGGACATCCTGGTTCATCAAGATCAGTGGTGAATCCCCAACGACAATCATATGCATCTGACAGCATCACAGAATACCCAAAATAACAACTTTGTGACCCGCATGTGATCAGTCATTAAATCAAAGTATACAACTATACATCAAGATCTCAATGATTCCTCGAGTCTTGAGGAGTAATGGTGCATAACTATGACTATGAATTTTATACTTGATAAATGTTAACCACTTATAGAATTTCGAGTAGGATCGTTCAGTGAACTCATTCTGTGGGGCCTCGTTACCTTATTCCTTAATTACACATACAATAACTAACATTCTTTACTTAACCGGATTAAGATAAAATGTATACTGATCAAGATATTCACTACATCTCTCTATTACATGGTTCTCTTACATAACATAATTTACATCATTTACATGTCAAAATTGTCTTAAGTTTAAATCTTGATCAGTTTATGTCCTAGCAGCGGACGGTAGACTCACAATCCCGGCCTCCCTCGTCTATGAGTCCCTACAGAACAACCATACAACATGAGTATATAGATGATATTCTCAATCCGACATCAATAAAATGCATAAATACTGTATAAACAACTTCCTGCACTTCATGCATTGAAATACTCCTTCTTGGTTGTTCATGCACATACATCAAATCACAATACAACTAATATGTCATGACATGTCCGATGAATCTCATTCATCACCCTGTTATAACGGAGCATATATGATATTGACTTTCCGCTCAATATGTCAGTGAAATCTCCTCACATCTTCATATTAGCAACATATATCATATCTCTGGCTCACGCGTTATAACAACCTTATCTCATGCCTCAACAACATCATGCCTCACAACATCAATCACATGCCTCAACAGCATCATTCACAACAATCTCATATCTCAGCAATATGTATATATCCGTCATCACATATATACATCATAAATGTATCATCAAGACTCGTAAGTCAACACGTACATGTCGTCGTTTCCAAATAGAAAAGAAGAAGTTATTGGTTAACCTCCTCTTTGACATGTTCCCTGATATTGTGCTACATAAATTCAACAATTTCAATGTTGTAATCAACTTCATTATACAAATACCAAGAAATATAATATTTTCACAAAATAGACCTAGCGAACGATTGGTCCTCTCCATCGATCGATCGCTTCAATTTAATAACCCTAGCGATCGATCGATCTCAACCAGCGATCGATCCATTCATACTTCAAATTTCAACACGAAAAGTTCTGCCTTCAATGATCGATTTCTACTCCTTACACAATCGATCGCCAAACAAGTGATCGATCGGTCGCAATCTAGTGATCGATCGCTACAACCTTAAACCGCCTTAAAATTTTCTGGCCTCTCGCGATCGATTGCCACATGCCTCACGATTGATCGTTAGGCGACAAAAATCTGCCTCACGATTGATCGTTAGGCGACAAAAATCTCATAACAGAGCAAGAACAGGGCGAGTTTATAGCCTATCTTCAATTTACATTATTTATACTCGAAAGACAAGAGACAAGGGCTTTAGAGAGCAAGTTGTAGAGATTACTAGGTGTTTTAGGTGGATTGTGAGTTTGTAAATATGATTTTCCACTATATACTTACTTAGTCATAAAGTATATGTGATGTCCAGATTTATTAATTATCATTTATTGGATTAAATATGATTTGGATTTTATTGATAATTAATTTTAGAATAAATTAATTAGAAGTGGAATTGACCAACTGAAGGTCAACTGACAAGTTAATCGGATCATAAAATATTTTGAGATTGTAAAATATACTCAGATAATATTTTAGAGATAAGTTAATTAAAATGAAGAATTAATTTGCGTTTTAGGAGAGTATAAATCCCGATTGGTAATTGTACATGTAATTTATCAGTACACCGGCGACACTCCGATGTACATTTCTGGACTGGAAATGCATTATGTTAAAATAATTTTTGCTAATTTTAAAACACACAAAAAAGCCAAAGCTTTCTCTCCCATTTTCTCTTCCCGTCGCGCCTGACCCTCTCCGCTAAAAGCCCTGCGCCAGCGGCCGTCGGACCTCCTTCCGGCGCGTCCAAACCACCATCGTCTTTGTCTCTTCCAGGCTTAACTTTCCATACCAAGAACCTGAAGTTTCGTCGCGGATTGCGTTCGGATCTTGCAAGGAAGCGCAGTGGTTCGAATTTTCGAATTCGTCCGATTTTGGGGCGATTTCTTCCAATATTTTTGTAGTAATCCTCCCACATCCTTCAGTCGTTATTCCCTTGAAATCCGTTGAAATTTTGATGAAGTTTGTTCGAATTTTGTTCGTTGCATGTTGAATTACTACGTTCGGTTTTAAGATTTTGGGGAAATTGGCAGGGGCGATTGTCTTGCTTTTGTCATGGAAATATTTGATGCTTGTTTATTCGATTCTACCTTGTTGGTTATCCTAGCTGTTTCGAGACCATTAATTTGGTAGTGGGTAAAAAGGGAAGGGATTGAAGCATGGTGTGCGTGTAGGTGCTGTGGGCGTGTGTGCGTTTCTGTTGTGTATATGGGTTTGTGTAGCTCCTGCTGATGTTTTGGCTTGATGTCTTGGTTATGTCCGAAAAATCAGCTGATTTATGGTTCAAAAAATCTGTGATGGGTTCGAATTTCTACAGCCATTTGGAACTTGAATTTCTGTTGTAGTTGGTCGAACTTTTAGCTGTTGTTTTGCTTCACTTTTGGTTGATTTGGAACGTCTTTTCTGCTGCTAGTTGACCGAAAGCTATGCTGCTCATTTCTTCAAATCTTTGTTGTTACTTGGTTCGAATTTCCCTTCTGGTTGGGGGATTTAGGGCTCGATTTCTTTGTGGCTTGAGGTTAGGAGTCTTGATGGTTGTGTAATCAATTATTATATCGTTAATTCATGTAGTGGTTTGATTAAATCTTGAGTTAGATAGCTGTGGGTGCACCTGGCTTCCCCTTGGTGAGTGATCGATTTTAGTTACTGTTTTGGGGCTAGAATTATGTTGCTATGTCGAAGGTTTTGGTTTCCAATATTAATTATTTATGGCTTAATTGGATTGTATTAGTTAGACACTGGTTGGATGTTATTATGCATACACCCTTGCACTTCCTTTCCTCTGTTGAACTGGCGTGTCTAGTGAACTGCTATGTGAGTTGGGCTTGATCTTGCACGTATGGATGTGTGTGATGTAGCGGATGGTGGGAGATGATGGGGTTTTGCATTACCAATGATATATCATGATTAATGTGAGGATGTGTGCATCCAAAGTATTGTTTATGATTTGATTCATAATTTTGAGTTATTGATTTATGATATGGATATGAAAGTGAGAACTATATGATGGTTATGAATTGCTTTGATTTCGAGCTAATATTGAATTGATATTCGATATAGACACTACATGAGACTTCGGACGTTGATGATAGCTTGTTCATGTTGTCTACTATAAGGTACGTGGTGACGTACAAGCAGGTATACCTAGTATCTATACATTCATATAGACATGTATTTTGATTTTGATGTTTCAGGTTAAGTGTTTGACTTTAATAATTGAGTTTAATATACGGAGTATGGTGGACATGTAGTGGTACGTGATCCGATTATACTAGTTGAGTATTGATGCCTTGGGCATGAGCAATATGAGAAAGTGTCGAGAATGAGATATTGGGATAACCAGGTTTATATTGATGTTGAATTATTTATGTTGAGCTCAAACAATACATTGTTGTTGTATTGAATTCATAGTGTTGTTGGGTATCATATTTTCAATGATAATACTGAACTTGACATTATGAAAGTGCGTGAGTTTGAAACAGGAACAGTGCCTGGAAGCTATACAATTTCGGAATTGTACAGGGAGTATATTTTATGAGTTTTGAATAATCTAAACTGTTGCATTATGATTTTGTATATCGATTTGTGATTGAATTTTGAGTTGGAGTATGCTCACACTGTGTGGGGACTGTTTCTGTTGAAACAGGTACAACAGGTACGATGCTGCCTTGGAGTGCTAGGCTCGAACCTTGTTGGATGATGCTTCCAGAAGCGTAGTATGAGATTGAGCTGATATACGAGGTTGAGCTGTTGGTATATATATTAATTATGCATCCGGGTGAGTATCCGTTATTCGTTGCTCTTCTGTGAGCACTTGTATCTGTATGTGGACTGTATAAGGGTGTTGAAACCCACTTTTGTTTCTTATTAGTGTGGTGTCTTCCCTGGCTGAGAATTTACTTAGTGTTTCTGTATTCTGCTTAGTATTGTTTTGTCCCTGGTCGGGAGTTATGTTATGTGATGTGTTTTTATTTCCGGATAGCTCAGTTTATGGGGAGACTCTGTCCAAATTTTTATAAAATAACCCACAATGTAAAAAGTGGTGTAATGGGTATGGAACTGGGCGAAATCTTTGAGACTATTTGTTGGTAGAGATGAACATATAATGTTGAACATTATTTATGTCATGGGATTATGGGACACACGTAATGATTCTTTTTAAAGAATGAAAAGAAAATGAAAAATTTATACATATACGACGTCATAAATGAACTAATGACGAGTTCAGGTGATGGGGTCTTATAGTATACCATGTCAAGTTTACTCCATATGTTTTATCATCATCAAACCATGACTTCCATGTAGAGTTATTACTACCCCCATGTACAAATAATTTCATAATAAGTCATGTAATAAAACAATTCCATATAGTTGTTCCTAACTATATCTTATGCATTTAGATCATGTATATCTTCCATGTCTAAAATGAACATCATTCCCATTGCAATGTATAAAATGATACATATATTCTTTCATACGCGGCTCAACCCGAATCCGATTTCACATCACATTGTTATAATCGCATCATTACCAACATAATTCAATTAACATATATGGATTAGTTTTAGGCATTACAATTCTCCCCTACTCAATAAATTTCGTTCACGAAATTGAATCACATACTCATCAATATAGCAACGATAATCACATACTTACCAGCATTGCAACAATAGTATAAAGTAAACATACCAAAAAACAACTCAGGACATTGTTGTATCATATGTTGTCCCGTCTCCCATGTCGCCTCCTCGACACCCTCCTGTCCCACTGAACCTTTACCATATGTATTACGTTGCTTCTCAACTTATGATCTGCTCTATCCAAGATCCTGACCGGTCATTCCACATACGACATATCTGCCTCTAACTGTACTTATGAAGGTTGAAATACTTGACTCGATCTGGCTCATATTTCCTCAACATCGAAACATGAAAACATCATGAATATTTGTCAAAGATGGTGGCAATGCCAATCTGTATGTCAACATACCAACACGTTGAAACACTTCATATGCACCGACATATCTTGGTGATAACTTTCCTCGCATACCAAATCACACTACACCCTTGAAAGGTGATATTTTCAGAAATACTTTGTCGCCAACCTGAAATTCAAGAGGCCTACGCCGTTTATTTGCATAAGAGGCCTGTCTATCTTGAGCGGCCTTTACTTTCAATTTGATTAGTTTCACTTTCTCTTCCATTTCAAGTACCATATATGGTCCACTCACAGAAGACTGATCAACATCATCCCAATACATAGGTGATTTGCACCGTCGTCGATACAACGCCTAAAATGATGCCAGCTGTATACTCGCTTGATAACTTTTATTTTACAAAAATTCTACTAAAGATAATGAATCTTGCCAAGAATTATCAAACTCGAATATACACGCACGCAACATATCATCCAATGTCTATATTATCCGCTCTGTCTGCCTATCCGTATGAAGATGGTATGCCGTACTCAATCTAACCTCAGTCCCTATCGCTGACTGCAAACCTTCCCAAAAATGAGAAATGAACCTTGGGTCTCTATCAGATACAGTAGAAACAGGTACTCCATGTAGTCTTACTATATTTTGTATATATACAGTTGAGCCATCCTCAAATACGTGAACTTCATACTATAAGGTATAAAATGTGCTACCTTTGTCAATCTGTCAATTATAACCCAAATTGCATCAAAACTAGAAGAAGTTCTTGGCAAATGAGTAGCGATATCCATCGAAATATGTTCCCGCTTCCAAGTCGGGATTTCTAAACTCCTCAATTCACATCCTGGTCTCTGACTTTCTGCTTTAAGTCATTGACAGATCAAACATCTTTTCACAAAATCAAGTACATCTTTTTTCATCATTCTCCACCAGAATTGTGTACGTAAATCTTTGTACATTTTCTTCCCTCCAGAATGGATACTGTACTTACTACAATGAGTACGTTGTAGTAGTTCTTGGCGTAGTTCAGAGGTAGCAGGGACTACCCTGTAGCGTTTATCGCGTATGCCCAAATTAACCCTCTCAAGTTAATAACAGTAATGAATGTAGTAGCGTGAGTATGGATCGAACCCACGAGGAAGGTTATATCTTTTTGTTAACTAGTGCAAACGAAAATAAAAAGGGGGGTTTTGAAATCAATTGAATTACTACTATGATGCAAAATTAAACTAATATGCAAAATTAACTAGATGAATTAACTTATGAGAAAAGAGCGATTCTTGGTTTTCTTGTTGACTTTACAATTGGAGTTTACTATCTCGATCATCGATCTTCACATATGATTCAATTTTCATATGAATATTCTTCGTTGGACGTTTTAAGTAGCCCAAGTGTTCTAATTTAACACTTATCAAACAATCAACCAAAATACAAGCAATTAAGATTTAAATCGATGATAGGATAAGAACTAGTGAGATCGATGAAGCTAAACAACATAATCCAAGCGTTTTGTCTTTCCTAAGAATTTAAAAAACTCATAAGCAAAAATTCATTAATCTTAGTTGCTTCTTAAATTAGAGAGATCAAACGATTCCGTATTTGATATCTAATTTAGCATTAGATTGTATGAACAAAAGTTAGGTGATCAATCTAACAATCAAACAACACAATCATCATAATAAAATCAGAAAAACAATTGATACTCTATGAAAATCATCAAACAAAACTTAATCTCACGAGAATCGTACACTCAAATGTATTGTCTTCCTGAACCAAGAATCATAAGAATGTTTAGCCACTCATGACTAAATTAAAAACAATCAAAACTAATATAAAAAGCATGAACAGAAGTAGAAGAGAATGTTACTAAAGTATAACACGATTCCGAGCGTCAAATCCGTTTTCGTGCCTTTGAATCTTCAAGTTCTTCTTCCACAATTGAGAGATAATTGTTCTAACTCTAAAATATGACGAATTATCTTATTTGAGATCCCCAAAATCGTGTATATAGGGTAGGACTCTGATAGGGTAGGCAAAATCTATCCAAGGAAGGAAAAATTGAGTTTCCTTAATTTTCAGGATTCTGCTGCCGATCAATTGCGGATGGCTAGTGATCGATTGCCGGCCTTTATTTTTTAAACAGTGAGTTTCGACGATTGATCGCTGCCTTTTGCCGATCAATCGCCCTTCTTCGTTTTTTGTCCAGTGTGTCTCGGTGATCGATCGCGGCTATCTGCCGATCAATCGCTAAGTCTTCAAATTTGTTGACTCTTTTACTCTCTTCGGCGATCGATCGGGGCTTTTGTGGCGATCAATCGCGGTCATTTTTCCACTTTTACGCATTTTCCTTGGTCTCCTTTGATCCCTTGTCAATTCCAATGCATTTCTTGATCCTTATTCGCCATTGTTAGCTCGATTTCTTCGTTCCACCTACATTTACCCAAATATACGATTAGGTAGCATTTGCATCAATTTATCCATCAAATATACCAAATCGTAGGCAATTAAACGTAATATATGTGTCTATTCTAGTTACATTAAACTCCCCCATACTTAATCTTTACTCAACCTCGAGTAAATCAGACAAAACTATAATATTTTTGTTGGCTCATAGCATTATAATGAACTAACTTTTCCTCACTTCAATGCCTCAACGATTTTAAACATGTACAGTAATGAAAGACGGTTAAAAGTTAACAGTGGAACAAGTTCAATTCCTAGACATCTCATACTCAACAAAGCAACGAACATGCGTGTGTGGTCATAAATAAGTGTCAGGTACAAATTATAGATCCAATAAATGCAAACCCACAATAGTTCAAGTTATACAATAACACAAGTATAAGCTCACTTGCACAGTCTTCTCCACTATCGTCGCCATTTGCTAAACGCTGCTATTTTAAACAATATTTTTCCGTGTAGCGATTGCGTACCGCAAGTTCACGGTGTCTAGTTTTAGTATAATGATATGAAAAGTACGGATTGTCGATCCCAAGAGGACTAGGAAATAATTACCAAACTCCAATAGTTTAACCATATTTAGCCTACGATAACTAGTTATGATTAATTAACTAAAGTGACAAGTTAACTCAATAATTAATCCAAGCAAACAGTGATGAATAAGAATAAAAATCAAAAGAAACCATTATCAAGATTTTCGGTTCACCCATGCAATCCCCCACAATTTGCCTATAGTTAAGAATTAAATTCAAACGTTGTAAGGTGACGAGTTCTTCTAAAGTGCTTGTTATACCTTTGTCCGGTTACAACAAGTTTAATATTAAGGTGCAACAAGGTAATGATCATGCACTTATTTAACACTCAATATTGTATGTCGATTTATGAAAACTTCTATATTTCGATTACTAGATATCTATAGCTATCACACGTGTATTTGACTTCATCTCTCGATATCAGTCTGGAATCTACGGTTTAATTTACTATATCGTATCGCAACCTCCTATGGTCAATTCAATTGCAATAAATAATCAATCAAGGATATTAATCTATTGAAAGCATGAGCACAACAAATTAAACTCAAAGAAATTGTAAGATTCATTCAAAATTTAATTAAAATTATGGATTCAAAACATGGGATCCCCTAAGTCTTGACAACAAAACTTAGCCTATAAACATATTCAAAATCAAATGCAACATTGTATTTTTCAACGTTAAAAGCATAAAGATCAAATAGAAACAAACAAAGTTTAGAAATACTAAAATAACAAGAGGCGTTGACTCCTTGAGTTACTCCATAGTCACGTCTCTTCCGATGCGTTTTCTCTTCAATGGTTATGTTGTATCGATGGTTGGGGATGAAGGAGAGTGATGGTGGCTGAGTTTGTAGGGTGAATTATGAGCTAAGAGTCCCTCAAGTTCGTCTGAAATCTTCTATATATTGTGTTGGAGGAGTCTTCCATTCTTTGGACAAAAAATAGCTTGATAAGGAAAGAAATCTTGATTTTTTCGGGTTTGGCGCTCGATCACCGTCAGTTCCCGATCGATCGGTAAAACATTCTGGATGAAAGAACCAAAATTTTATATCCGCGATCGATCGTGGTTGTGATATCCCCAAAATGTTTATGTGATCTTTAAACATTAATTACGTTATGAAGATTATGGTATTAATTCATTGGGTTGAATTCATTATATAGGGGAACTGCATTTTAGGGTGCATGTGTTATATGCTGGGAATTTGGGTTATGGCATGATCATTTTGGCTGGGTGTTATTTGTTTTGGTGAAGCATGCTTAATTGGAAATTGAAGTATTTTATTGAGTAAATACTATAAAATATCATGTGAGGATATTTTAATACATCGTGCTAAATACCGGGACCAAAACATAACACATCACATCACCCAACATCCAACCACCCCCCTTGACCCATACCCATCCAGCTGCTCACCCATACCTCTTTCCCCACTCTCCCACTCCACTTCCCATGTCTGAAACCCTCCCCATTTTTGCCCAAAAACCGTCCATCTTCAGCTTAGCAGGTAGGAAGGAAGAAACTTCAAAATTCTTTGCAAGAAAGCTTGCAAAAATCGGAGCAAAGGAGGGTGAGAAACCATGTTCTGTTTTGGTTTAAGTTTGGTTAAGTTCATGTTTTTATTGGTGTGAAAATGGCATGCTAGCTTAGGTTTTATTAAACCTTTGATTCAAGTACATTCATGGTGTTTTTTATGAAGTTCCTAGCATGTTTACTTGAGCATGTTATATGTGTTATGTGGTAGATTTGTTGGTTTGAAAGTATGTGTTCGAAAATCTGGGAAAAGAATTATGGTACCCTGTTTCAGAAGAACTTGGGTGAGTACTGATGTAAATGGACGATTTTGATGCATGTGGGTTTAGGTTTGGGTATAACTTTGATATTAATACACTCATGGTAGTATGTTGTAACTCTTAGCATAATTGTTCAAGCATGTGGTATGTCTTATATGCTAGATTGGATGGTATGAAAATGAGTGTTCGGAAATCTGGAAAATATCGCGCACAGAGCATGTGGCGATCGATCACTACAAACGCAGCGATCGATCGCCGAAGGCCGGTAGCCAAAATCAAAGGAAGGCGATCGATCGCCAGATGCAGAACAATGGAAAATGATGTTTTTGTTTGAATTTTTGATTTTGGTCTATAAATTGGCATCTAATATTGTGTTGTACACTGGTGTAGAGCCTTCACAGATAGCTACACAACGCAGGGGATAGAGTCCTGCAACACACCATATTTTGGAAAGGTACGTAAGCGACGTACGGGCATCCCAACGGTAACATGTATTATATATTCATTATTTGACATATGATAGATACAAAGTTGTGCATTATGAGTATGATACATGTTGTTATGCATTGTTGTTGCATGTGTACTGTTGTGGAATAAATGGTGTGTATTCCACGAGTCAGGGTTATCACTGTGATGATTTTAAAGCTTACCGCTTATACCGCTAAAAATGTGGAGCGGGAGGGGGGAGGCTCGCTTGCACATGGAGGCGAGGTTTACCATACGAAGCGAGGATAGAAATACCGCTTGTATGAAGAAGCGAGGGAAGGAGTTCCGCTTGTTCTAAAGTTATGAAGCGAGGGGCATTTAAAATACACTGATGATAAACTGACTAAGGATTGAAGTAAAGATTTAAGAAGTAAAGATATGTCATGACATTTATTTAAAGAAGCCATAATATCATCTATTGATTTGATTATGAGTAATGGTACAGGGACAACCAAAATGGGCGTTTTAAATGCATTGGAAATTCAGGAAGTATCTTATGCCTATGATTTATGCATTTATGCTTTACATTCATATTATGATTAATATGAACTATGATATGCTCATGTGTTGGGGGTTGTCTTTGTAGGGGCTTTTGACGATGAGAACCAGGGTCGGGGTTGATACGCTGAGCTGTAAGGAGTGCTACAGGATTAGAAGAGTAGAAACTCCTTTTGTATAGTTTCTACAAAGTGTAGAGTAAATCTATATCATTTTTGAACTTTTGGTACTGTAATCTCTTTAGCTCAGGATTATCAACACGGCCTAATACTCTGATTTATAAATGATTAGTTCTCTTAATTGCACCTTAGTATCTTGTTAGATAACGGGGTCTCACATTTAGTGGTATCATAGCCAGGTTAGATAACCAGGGAACGAGTAAAGGGTAGCCTTTAGAAACAAGTTGGCTAGGTATTCATTGGTGGGCGTGTTTATGCATATGGTGCATATATTTGTATAAGTTGTTATACTAACATGCTTTTGAATATGATTACTCTTGTTATCTAACGGCTTATGTTATGAACTGCTTTTGGTATTGTTGTTAACCCCTGTATTACAGCATGGAGGCTATTAATCTGGAGAACCTCAATGAAGGGGTGGGAGATGTAGGCAGTATCAATGCCAGTATTGCTCAGTCAAATCCTCTACCGCCACCTGCTGTAGGCGTGGAGCCTAGTGCACAGATACTGCTACCAGGGGAGATAAGTTTGACCCAGTTCTTGAGCTATCACCCACCGCTATTTGAAGGGACTGAGACTGGGGAAGCAGCCGAGGAATGGCTAAAGAGATTAGAGAAGATATTTGTATCGGCACCCTGTGCACGGACTGCCTGGCTGAGATTGGCAGAGTTTCAGTTGGTGAAGAAGTCTTCCATGTGGTGGAAGACAACAGTTATGGAGCTGAGGGCACAAGGTATGACAGTGGATTGGACTGTGTTCAGGACCCGGTTCCTTAACCGGTATTTCTCCGCCGCTGCCAGACAAGTAAAAGAAGATGAGTTTACCAATCTAAAGCAGGGCAGCATGACTGTATCAGATTATGCCATGCAGTACTCTTCACTGTTGAGGTATGTGCCTCACATTGCTGTAAACGGTCATGCCAAGATGAGGCATTTTCTGAAAGGGCTGAGGCCAGAGTTATTTGATAGGGTTGTCTCCAACAACCCCAGCTCATTTGATGATGCCCTGACTAGGGCAGAGCTGGCAGAGATTGGGGTTAACGTGTATAAGGAAGCTGTACCCCCTTTCGTACCATCACAGAGGCCGGTTGTTGACAGTCTGAAGCCACGAGGAGACTATTTTAAGCCTCGTGGGGCTTCTTCATCTTCAAGATTTGGTGGGAAGAAATTTCAAAATCAGAAGCAGGGTAATCGAGGACCATCGCAGGGAAATAGAACAGGAGGGAACAAGTGTGACAACTGTGTAGGATTTCATCTGACACGTGACTGCCGAGGCTGTTATGTTTGTGGCAGGATGGGCCACCTGGCTCGGGCTTGCCCCAATCGGGTAGGCCAGGCAGACTCTGGGCCGAATAGGCCAAGATTTGACGCTAGGACGGCACCACCGAGACAGCAGTTTGCACCTCGACCACATGGAGGTCAGGCGGCAGGACCGCCGCAGGGTCAAGTATAAGCATTGACGCGTGAGCAGGCAGAGGCAGCCCCGGAGGAGGTGATTGCTGGTACGTGCCACTTACTTACGTACTCTGCATTTATTTTAGTAGATACAGGTGCTTCTCATTCATTTGTATCTTCTTCTTTTGTGGAGAGACACCACTTGTGTTCGTCTCCGTTGCCCACGCCTCTTATGGTCTCGACACCCACGGGAAAGCATGTGATTGCGGATCGACTGTTATCTGATTGCCTCATTTACTTTGAGGGCAATGATCTGAGGGCCGATCTGATTTTATTGGATATGGCAGATTTTGACTGCATTGTTGGTATTGATGTATTGAGCAGATACCAGGCCGTGGTTGATTGCCTACAGTAGATGGTTCGTTTTCTGTCTGATCAGGGGTTTCAGTGGACCTTCTATGGGGACGGCTCTCAACCCAAGATCGTTAATTTCGGCAGTTAAGATGTCGCGGTTGTTAGAACGCGGTCACTCATGCTATCTTATTTATGCCATGGATGTATCAGAGAAAAAGGAAGAGTTGAGGATCGAGGATATACCAGTAGTTGCAGAATTCACCGATGTGTTTCCAGATGAGATTCCAGGTTTTCCGCCGATCAGAGATGTGGAGTTTGAGATTGAGTTACTGCCAGGGACATCTGATGTTTCCCGTGCCCCTTATAGGATGGCACCGGCAGAGCTAAGGGAGCTGAAAGTGCAGTTACAGGAGCTCCTCGACAAAGGATACATTCGCCCTAGTGTATCACCTTGGGGTGCACCAATCTTGTTTGTAAAGAAAAAGGATGGTTCGAGCGTCTGTGCATCGATTACCGTCAATTGAATAAAGTGACGATTAAGAACAAGTACCCTCTTCCGAGGATTGATGACTTATTTGATCAGCTTCAGGGCACAGAGCTTTACTCGAAGATTGACTTGAGGTCAGGCTATCACCAGATATGAGTTAGAGCTGATGACATTCAAAAGACAGCCTTTCGAACTCGTTATGGGCACTACGAGTTCTTGGTGATGCCATTCGGGGTGACGAATGCCCCTGCAGTATTTATGAGCTTGATGAACAGAATATTTCAGAGGTATCTTGATCAGTTCGTCATCGTGTTTATTGACGACATTCTGGTTTATTCAAGAAGTAAGGAGGAGCATGCCAATCATTTGAGGACGGTGCTTCAGATCCTCCGAGATCATCAGTTGTACGCCAAGCTCAGCAAGTGTGAGTTCTGGCTGAGCAGTGTTGCGTTCTTGGGTCACATTATCTCGCGAGAGGGAATATCAGTAGATCCCAGAAAGATAGAGGCAGTTATGGATTGGTCTGCGGCTACTACAGTTCCTGAGATCCAAAGTTTCCTTGGTTTGGCTGGGTATTATCGACGCTTTGTCGAAGGATTTTCAAAGATTGCCAAGCCATTGACGCAACTATCTCAGAAGGGAGTCCCATTCTGTTGGTCAGAAGCTTGTGAGCAGAGCTTCCAAGAATTGAAGTACAGATTGACTTCAGCGCCAGTATTAGTGATTCCCAGGGAGAACAAGGGGTTCGCTCTCTATGCTGACGCATCGCTTCAGGGTCTAGGATGTGTGCTGATGCAGGATAAGCACGTTGTGGCTTATGCTTCAAGACAATTGAAGCCACACGAGACAAGGTATCCAGTCCATGATTTGGAGCTAGCAGCTATAGTGTTTGCCTTGAAGATATGGCGACACTACTTATACGGTACCTCATTCACCATCTTCACTGACCACAAGAGCCTGAAGTTCTTCTTTACGCAGGCTGAGCTGAATATGAGACAGAGGAGATGGATGGACCTGCTGAAGGATTATGACTGTGAAATCGAATACCATCCGGGAAGAGCAAATTTGACAGCCGACGCTTTGAGTCGGAAGGTGAAGAGCACGGAAAAGGATGCCATGTGTCTATCAGCTATGATGGGCTCCTACTGCCAGTTGGGTTTTGATTATGATGTGTCTGCTTCACCGGTACAGGTATTGACCTTATTAGCTGAGCCTGTTATTTATGATCACATCAGGAAGGCTCAAGAGACCGACGAGGAAGTTCAGAGATGGTTGTCAGTGGTTCGTCTGGGTCAGTCGTCGAAGTTCAGGACGGCTGAGGATAGTTCCTTGAGGTTAGGTGATCGATGGGTGGTTCCGAATACGCCTGAGTTGCGTCAGGGAATACTACAGCGATCTCATTACAGCAGGATGAGTATCCACCCGGGCGGAAAGAAAATGTATAAGGACTTATGCAGCCAGTTTTGGTGGAGACGAATGAAACAAGATGTCACCACATTCGTCAAGAGATGTCTGATTTGTCAGCAAGTGAAGGCTGAGAGGCAGAGGCCTGGTGGTGAGCTTAGAAGTTTGGAGATACCAAAATGGAAGTGGGAGCATGTGTCCATGGACTTCGTGACCCACTTACGAGGACTGTTTCGGGCTTTGATGCTATCTGGGTAGTCGTGGACAGACTGACTAAAGTGGCTCACTTCATTCCATACTGTATGACCTTCACGTACTTGAAGATGGCTCAGTTATATGTCAGAGATGTAGTGAGATTGCATGGGATCCCTGTTTCGATTGTGTCTGATCGAGATCCACGGTTTACATCTCACTTATGGGAAGGTCTTCAGTCAGCCCTGGGTACAGAATTACGGTTGAGCACAACCTATCATCTCCAAACGGACGGACAGACCGAGCGTACCATACAGACGCTCGATGATATGTTACGGGCTTGTGTGTTGGAGTTCGATACTTCTTGGCAGGACTCGGTAGCCTTAGTGGAGTTTTCGTATAACAATAGCTACCAGGCAAGCATACAGATGGCTCCTTTTGAGGCTCTTTACGGTAGACGTTGTAGGTCATCGTTATATTGGGACGATGTGGACCGTAAATCGGTCGGAGGACCAGAGTTGGTCCAATAAATGGAAGAAAAGGTAAAGGTGATCAGAAGAAATATGAAAGCAGCCCAGGAGAGGCAGGCGGCGTATGCTAATAAACGGCGTCGGCCGTTAGAGTTTCAGTTGGACGATAGAGTCTTTTTGAAGATCTCCCCTTTCAGAGGTATAGTACATTTTTGGATGCGGGGGAAGTTATCCCCGAGATATGTTGGGTCGTACGAGATCTTACAGCGTGTTGGTACTCTGGCATACCGATTGGCTTTACCGCCATCTCTGTCCGGCATTCATGATGTGCTTCATGTGTCTATGTTGCGGAAGAAGGAGCCAGATCCTTCTCATGTGTTGCAGCCTTCTGAGGTTCAGATAGAGTCCGATGTTTCCTATGTGGAGCGGCCTATCAGGATTCTGGATCGGGCAGATCGCAGACTACGAAACAAAGGTATTCCTATGGTCAAAGTTCAGTGGGATCGTAGGGGTGTCGAGGAGGCCACGTGGGAGATGGAGCGACACATGGTGCAGCACTATCCGGAACTGTTTTCTGGTATGTGATTTATGTTTTATTTTGTATTGGGTAAGTGCATGCTGATTTCGAGGACGAAATCTTATAAGTAGGGGAGTATTGTGATATCCCCGAAATGTTTATGTGATTTTTAAACATTAATTATGTTATGAAGATTATGGTATTAAATCATTGTGTTGAATTAATTATATAGGGGAAATGCATTTCAGGGTGCATGTGTTATATGCTGGGAATTTGGGTTATGGCATGATTATTTGGGGTGGGTGTTATTTGTTTTGGTGAAGCATGTTTAATTGGAAATTGAAGTATTTTATTGAGTAAATACTATAAAATATCATGTGAGGATATTTTAATACATCGTGCTAAATACCGGGACCAAAATATAACACATCACATCACCCAACACCCAACCACCCCCCTTGACCCATACCCATCCAGCTGCTCACCCATACCTCTTTCCCCACTCTCCCACTCCACTTCCCATGTCTGAAACCCTCCCCATTTTCGCCCAAAAACCGTCCATCTTCAGCTTAGCAGGTAGGAAGGAAGAAACTTCAAAATTCTTTGCAAGAAAGCTTGCAAAAATCGGAGCAAAGGAGGGTGAGAAACCATGTTCTGTTTTGGTTTAAGTTTGGTTAAGTTCATGTTTTTATTGGTGTGAAAATGGCATGCTAGTTTAGGTTTTATTAAACCTTTGATTCAAGTACATTCATGGTGTTTTTTATGAAGTTCCTAGCATGTTTACTTGAGCATGTTATATGTGTTATGTGGTAGATTTGTTGGTTTGAAAGTATGTGTTCGAAAATCTGGGAAAAGAATTATGGTACCCTGTTTCAGAAGAACTTGGGTGAGTACTGATGTAAATGGACGATTTTGATGCATGTGGGTTTAGGTTTGGGTATAAATTTGATACTAATACACTCATGGTAGTATGTTGTAACTCTTAGCATAATTGTTCAAGCATGTGGTATGTCTTATATGCTAGATTGGATGGTATGAAAATGAGTGTTCGGAAATCTGGAAAATATCGCGCACAGAGCATGTGGCGATCGATCGCTACAAACGCAACGATCGATCGCCGAAGGCCGGTAGCCAAAATCAAAGGCAGGCGATCGATCGCCTCGATGTAGCGATCGATCGCCAGATGCAGAACAATGGAAAATGATGTTTTTTTTTGAATTTTTGATTTTGGTCTATAAATTGGCATCTAATATTGTGTTGTACATTGGTGTAGAGCCTTCACAGATAGCTACACAATGCAGGGGATAGAGTCCTGCAACACACCATATTTTGGAAAGGTACGTAAGCGACGTACGGGCATCCCAATGGTAACATTGTATTATATATTCATTATTTGACATATGATAGATGCAAAGTTGTGCATTATGAGTATGATACATGTTGTTATGCATTGTTGTTGCATGTGTATGTTGTGGAATAAATGGTGTGTATTCCACGAGTCAGGGTTATCACTGTGATGATTTTAATGCTTACCTCTTATACCGCTAAAAATGTGGAGCGGGAGGGGGGAGGCTCGCTTGCACATGGAGGCGAGGTTTACCATACGAAGCGAGGATAGAAATACCGCTTGTATGAAGAAGCGAGGGAAGGAGTTCCGCTTGTTCTAAAGTTATGAAGCGAGGGGCTTTAAAATACACTGATGATAAACTGACTAAGGATTGAAGTAAAGATTTAAGAAGTAAAGATATGTCATGACATTTATTTAAAGAAGCCATAATATCATCTATTGATTTGATTATGAGTAATGGTACAGGGACAACCAAAATGGGCGTTTTAAATGCATTGGAAATTCAGGAAGTATCTTATGCCTATGATTTATGCATTTATGCTTTACATTCATATTATGATTAATATGAACTATGATATGCTCATGTGTTGGGGGTTGTCTTTGTAGGTGCTTTTGACGATGAGAACCAGGGTCGGGGTTGATACGCTGAGTTGTAAGGAGTGCTACAGGATTAGAAGAGTAGAAACTCCTTTTGTATAGTTTCTACAAAGTGTAGAGTAAATCTATAGTGTAGTACCCTTTTGTTAGGAATATGTATAATTCCTTTTTGAACTTTTGGTACTGTAATCTCTTTAGCTCAGGATTATCAACACGGCCTAATACTCTGATTTATAAATGATTAGTTCTCTTAATTGCACCTTAGTATCTTGTTAGATAACGGGGTCTCACAGTGGTGTTTTACCGATTGATCGCCGAACTTTTCTGAACCGTGGCGATCAATCACGAGATGTTACCGATTGATCGCGAAATTTTTCTGAATTGCACAATTTGCAATTTTGTCTCTCCTTTTTCCGTGTTTGCTCGGTTTGGTCCTTTTTCATCATTTATAGCCTATTTCCTCAACTTTTATGCATTTGTACATAGATTCCTGAAATATACAAATATATACCAAAACGCGTAATATTTCCCAGGAAGCACTACACAAACACCCCTAATCATATATCAAATTAAGTGTCAAAATCACACTTATCAACTCCCCCAAACTTATACTTGATCGTCTCGAGCAAGAAATAAAGTCAAAAGGTCGAGTTCAACATTGAAGATTCAATAAACCAATTCGCAGTCAATCATGTAGCTCAGATATCTCACTTGCAGACAAACAAAAGTCAATTATAAAGTTTAACAAGTTGTGTTTTCTCCTAGATCAAGCAACATGTCTCCAAATTAGAACGTGTGTGTGTGCTATTGTCACTTTCAAGTTCCATGCAAATTTTCATAGATCAAATCATGCTAGTCAATGAAAAATAAGATTATCGTTGAGCATTCCATAGACCTATTTTCAAACAACTTCTCCACTAATGTAGTCACTCCCTCAACTTGGATGAATAGGTCTTTTTAAGCTTGTAATGTTAGGCCTAGGTGTTGGCTTCAAAGAAAAGATAGGATAGTACAAAGAAGAGAGTATAAGCATGTAATGTTCATATTTTTAGCATAACTTGAGCTTCTCTTCTTTTTCTTTTATAGACTTGGCCACTTTGGGTCTTAATTAGATTTTTATTTTCAAGGCTCTTTCTTTTCTTTTCTTTTCTCATTCATCAACTTTTCAACAATAGCTCATCAAAATATAGCAATTCATGTGCATCTAATGAGATTCATTATACTCCCTTAGGGTGAGGATAATTTGTTATAATTTAGGCTCATATAGGTGGGTATAATGAGTTGCCAAAGAAATTTGTTGAATGGGGGCTAATAGTATGTTAAACATACTCCATTTTTTTTCAATTAGGCTAAAATGGGACACTAGAGATTGATATATATAATGGTAAGCTTGAAAGACTCAAATGGTCCCATGATCGCTTAAATCATTTCCAAGTCAAGTTCATAACTATAAAATTTCGCCTCAAAGTGTCATAATCAAATAGGTTCTAAGGTACTCTAAGATGCTCAATACAATTTATCAAGTTCACAAAGATTATTACTACTCCAAATGCAATTCACAAGATCATGACTCAAATGTGCTTAATAAATTCCTCATCCTAGACATGCTACTCAAAACAAGATATTCACAAACAAGTCTTACAATCATCAGAACTCAAGTTGACATGCATAGTGAGATTAATATCATCATGGAACAGAGACCACTACTACGATTCATTCTTATCTTACTACATGAACTCATTTTCAAGAAAAACATTTGTTGGTGCTCAAGAAACGATCCAATTCCACAAAAGAAGCATGACACAGTAATGCACTCCCCCAAACTTTCTTCATGCATTGTCCTCAATGTACTAGGCATGAAAAATGAGAAAGCATTTACCTTTGACAACGACCGTCAGTGATCGTTGTCCAATTCCTCGTCATCTCATGGGGTATAGTGTTGGACAGATCACAGCACACATGGAGTATCGCCAAAATCAAAAATAAAAGAAAAAAACAAACAAAAAACAAAGCTAAAGGATAAGAAAAATTTCTTGATTTATAGTCCAAAGCTGGACTTTTTACCATGTAAGCTCAAGTGCCGCGAGGGCCAGTGTGGGACGATTTTTTGTCCGCCATGTGGTAACGTCGTAACCACTTTTCTTTCACAGTGAGTACCTGTGGACATCTCTCAATATCAAATGGTAGAACATCGACAACTTTGAACAGTCCAGCCCATGGTGCGTCAGACGTCCATTGAAATAGTCGCATCTTTTTCCAATTCATTTGAACTAAGTCACCTTCACAGAATTTGGCTCCTCTTTGATGGGCCTTCGGTGTGAACTCCACCTTCTTCTCGCTCTTAACCTGCATCGCATCAACAAACAGTGTATCAGTTATATTGATACTAAAACATCGGTGCTCGGTGCGTGTAGTGTTCAAAGTTTTGAACATATCAAAGTAACTTGATCCCTCCTACTCGGAGGATCAACTTCCCTTCTTGGACATCAATCAATGCCCTTCAAGTAGCTAGGAACGGTCTTCCTAGAATCAGAGGCATGTCTGCATCTTCTGTTATGTCCAACACAATGAAATCCACCGGAATGGTGAATTTATCAACTTTGACCGGTACATCCTCCACTATCCCATGAGGGTACGTGATGGACTTGTCCGCCATCTGCATTGAAACATTGATTGCTTTGATCTCTCCTAAGCCCAGCTTCCTATACACAGACAAAGGCCTTAAATTGACACTTGACCCTAAATCACATAAAGATTTATTAGAAGATTCAAAATTGATTTTGCAAGGTATAGTGAAACTCCCTGAATCCTTTAACTTTCGAGGTGAATCATTCTGAATGACCACAGAAGACTCCTCAGTTAAATTTATCATCTCATGCTCGCACACTTTCCGCTTTTTTGATAGAATCTCCTTTAAAAACTTAGGCATAATTCAACATGTGCCGAATAACATCAATGAAAGGCATCTCAATATGAAGATTCATTATCAAACCTAAAAACTTAGCAAATTCAGCATCTAACTTAGCTCTCTTATATGCAGCGGGGAATGGGGGTGGGATATATACCTTAGCAGGTGTGATGGGTGAAGGGGTCTTAGTAGACTTACCTTTGTCGCGTGTTTGATCATCTTCTTTCTTGATGTCCGCCTCGCCTTTTAGTTCAATGTGTGCATCCTTCTTCTGAGCGACCTTGTTAGGATCGGGGTAGTGTTTAGAAGGGGGGGGGGGGGGTTGAATAAACACTAGATATAATTTAGATTTCTTTTCTGGTTAACTGTAAACTGTTAAGTGTTACAGTTGCTTCTCAATAACAGGCAAGTCAGTAGACACTTATTATAGTGCGGAAGACGTCTACAAAACTTGTGAGGAATAAAACTGAAGTAATAAAGCAATAAACGAATAACACGAGAGTTGTTTCTGGAAGTTCGAAGCACAACGCTTCTACGTCTCCCCTTCTTCCTTTGCAGGAAGGATTCACTAGAAGACTTGGTTTACACTTTACAGTATACAACCTCCTTAGGCACTAACACACTTGGCCTAAACTCCTAGCAATCACACTCTTCTTATCTTTAGGATACAAGTGATTTTACAACACTCTCTACAGAATAAAACTTTCTAGCTTTGAGAGTTTCTAAGCAGCAGACTTCAATTGAAAATAATCTGTCACAGATTCAGTTTTGCGGTTTGTCTGCTCTTTGCTGAACGTTTGAAATATCAGTCGTATAGCTTTCTTGCTTTGAAGTATTTCTCTTAGTTTGAAAGTTGCTCAGCACTTCTTCATTCTCTGTTTGGACGTATTTATAGGTTTTGTTGTCCAACGGTAGCCTTTTTGTATATGGAATGGATTAGCTTTCCAAATACCTGTTGTCTTCTTTCCTATTTTGGAAAACAACGGCTCTTTTCACTCTGACGGTAATGGTGGCGGAGATATAGCAGGGTGCGCCGCTCTGTTGTACCTTTGTCAGAGAATGTTGTACTTACTTTGTCTTGTTGCTTAGACTTCTGCTGGTTTCTTTGTTCAACTGGTCGTTCATCCTCTTAAGACCAGTTGATGTCCTTGTTCAGTGAGAGACTTTGCAGTTGATAGTTATCCAGTTTATATCTTCACCCGGTTGATGTCTTCATACCAGTTGATGACTTTATCCAGTTGATGTCTTCATCCGGTTGATGACTTCATACCAGTTGATGACTTCATCCGGTTAGTGTCTTTATCAGTTGATAGCTTGTCCGGTTGGTATCTATCCAGTTGATGTCTTCATCCGGTTGATGACTTTATCCAGTTGATGTCTTCATCCGGTTGATGACTTCATACCAGTTGATGACTTCATCCGGTTGATGCCTTTATCCGGTTGATGTCTTCTTCCAGTTGATGTCTTTATCCGGTTGATGTCTCTATCCGGTTGATGGCTTTACCCGGTGAGACTTTAATATCCGGTAGGTCTTTAGCATCCGGTTGATCTTTAATATCCAGTAGGTGTTTGTAATCACCAAAACTTAGAAATCGTTTTCCCAACAATTTCCCCCTTTTTGGTGATGACAAAACTAAGCAGTAATCGATTTCCTACTAGAGTAAATAAGATAAAAGTCCTGAAAATGCTTGAAGACATCATGAAAAAGAAATTTTCATTAAATATAAGCAGATTACAAGTTGTAATCAAACTGGACAATTGAGAGAAATTCATCTTTATATAAGATGAATTCTTACACTTTGAATAGAGTCTAAGACAAGTCTAGTTTTACATAAAATAGATGATACATGACAAATATCTCTTTAATTAAACAAAGTAGACCGGAGGGCTTCGATTCACTTAGTTGCGGAGAGGAAGAGCTCGATCCACCTTGTTTCAGAGAGAATGTCGGGAAGAGGAAGAGTCATATGAATATTCATCAGGCAGCTCCTTTAGTTTTTATGGAATCACCTAATAAAAATATTCTATCTCTGTTGAGAATACTCTATCTCTATCTTCCCCCTTTTTGTCATCAGCACCCAGGCATCTGCTGTTAGTAGTTCCCGACTGATGAGGAGCACCAGAACAGGATCAAAGCGCTGAAGCTTATCAGAGCTGGGTTAGATAAGTAATCAACCCATGAGGGGTTGATTTAGATAAGTAATAAACCCATGAAGCAGGAAAGGATCTAACAGAAAACTAGGGAATGAGAAATAACTTAAAAGTAAGCATGATGAGTGAATGTGTGTTATGTGATCAAACCAGAACCTCTATTTATAGGAAAAACAAGGTAGCAATAAATGTGAATGCATTTATGTTAAATAGTGAATACAGAGAGAGAGTCAATTTAACACAGTAAGTAAATAGGAGTAAGTAAGAGTGAGTCAGAAAGTGATACTATTTGCGCCCTAACCAATGTTTGGTATAGTCGCGTTTTTCGGTAGGCGGGTGGCGCGGACTTCGAGATCTTTGTTGAGCAGTGGGTCTGGACTGAGGGAGTGCTCCAGTTGCAGGGGATGAATGAGCAGCTGAACTTGACGCTCTCTGAGAAGAGGGAGCAGTTCGACTGGGTTCAGGCAGCCTGCGGATAATTTTAGGAGCAGCAGGCAGACTGTTGCAGATATCTTGAATTTGAGATGCAAACGCTGCTTGCATGGTGGCCAATTGATCAGTCAAAATCTTTTTGGCGTCGTCAATCTTTTCTCCAAGAGCCATTGAGGTGGCAGTATGAAGAGATTCATTGTTCTGATTGATCTGAAGACGCGCCTGGCCAATATGAGAAACTGCTTCTGCAACCGCATTCTCAGCAAAGGTTTGAAGTCTAGTGACAGTAGTAGTTAAACTACTTAGGTCAGCGTAAACTTGCTGAAATTTAGAGTCCGTTTGCTGCTGAAGAGTTCCTAAAACAAGTGTTGCAGCCCTCTCTTCCTGCTTAAGCTTATGAACATCATGGGTCAGTGCTGTAATAGCGGTGGAGAGATGAGCTAGCTGGGCAGCGATGTTTGGTGGCTCGTCCAGAGGGTTTGTGAAGACAAAGAAACCCTCGGATAGTTCATGATCCATGGACGGATCGCCGGCAAGCATCGGGATATCAGCAGCAGGGGCAAACGCATTGGGAGGAGCAATGACGACTGCAGTGGATGGCAAAGTAGTAGCGCCAATATGAGGGGCCGCAGTTGAAGCGGAGATAGCTATATCCATAGTTCCAGTTTCTTCCACATGCTGAGCATCCAGTTCAGCATTGTCTTGATCAATCCCAGCAGCAGACGCTTGAGTATGATCATTGGAATGAGAGGATTCACTTGGTTCATTATTTGCAGAGGAGATGGTGACCAGCTGAACCACATTCTGAATAACTGAATCGACATTGGTGTGATCAACAATCATTTGGTGGGGCTGTTGATCATGTGGAGAGCTGGGAGCAGAGGATGCTGCCTCCAAAGTTGTTGGTGTGGCGTCTGCTCCAGTAGGAGAGGTCTCCAAAGCAGTAGAAGTAAGCTCCACAGTAGGAGGGACAACCTCTAAATTTGCAATAGCCATTTGTAGATCTGGCTGATCAGGGCTTGCAATAATTTCAGAAGAGGAGCATGAATGAATCCCAGTGGATATGCGAAGATCATGAAGAGCAAGCTCAGCCATTTCCAGCTTGAGGCCTAGAGCGTTTAGAACTGCTCGATCATGATTCGCTGTTCTTGAATGACCATCAAACATTTGAACGCGGGATGTAACAAGAGCTTGGAGTCCGCCCACATAGTTCATAATCCTAAAGACATCACGCAGCTTCAAACTTTTCTCAGGTTCGGGGATTTGAAGATAGGTCAGGATTTTGTTTTCATCTTGCTTTGCCTGAGCCAGAATTGGGTCGATATCATCAAAGCGAACCTGTACTCGAGCCTTTACCCAACGATCAAAAATCTCCAGTTGGGGTTCCAGTTGGGCGTTAACTGCATCCATGACCATTTGAATCTCGAATGCAACAGGAGTGGACACTGGAGCAATAAGAGATTTTCCTTTGTCAGCTGGAGTGGCCTTGGGATGACAGTAAGGACACGTAGACTTGGGTGTCCTGAAGCTGATGGAGCCTGGGGCCTGCTGAGAGCTCACCTGAGCTGAAGGGGTGTCTATTAATGGAGCAGACACCATGGCTAATACAGCAGTGGGTTCCCCAGTTGAAGGGATGACAGGGCTGGGTTCTCTGTCAGAAATAACACCTGTAGGTCCGGCAGAGGAGATAGTGTCAGATGTGGCAGTGTCTCTCTGACGGGCAACTAGAGGAGCAATTTTTCTGGTCCTTGGCTTCTTAGGAGGAGGAGGAGGAGGAGGAGACTCAGCGGATTCAGAGACAGTCTGTTCCGAGTCACTAATGACTTGAGTCAAACGGCGCTTTGTGGCTCCACCTTCTCTGCCACTTCGTTGGCGATGAAGCTGAAGGTACTTGTGAGTGATGAGTCTCCCTGGATGAAGATGAGAGAGAGCTCCTGTCTTGATGTGTTTGCTCTCAAATAGACTGCTTAGAGGGAGAGCAAAACCGGATTGACCTTTGCCAGATACGACGAGACTAGTCAGTATTTGAAATAGTACAGCTGACCAGTTGATCTCCAACCCTTTGCATATGGCGCTCATGACGTCAAACTTCTCAGGGGTAATTATATCAAATGATCCTGCCTTACAGAGGATCCCCTTTGAGATGATGTCTGCCAGTTGTCGATAGTGGCTCTTCATTAATACCTTCCTGAAGGGAGGTCGTTGAATACGATGGTCAGAGTCCGACACTGTGAGCCGCATCTCTTCTCTCAGGTCTGCCGGAATAGTCGAAAAGTCAGAGAGTCCAGTGGAGGGTAGGCATAGATGAGTGGCAAACTCTGGTTGAGTGATGGTGACTGACTGCCCAGAGATGGATGCCACAACGGTGTCATCCACAACAGTTGCTGTGGCAAAGAATTCTTGTAGTTCATCCTGGTAAAATGAGGGAGCCTGGCTTAGGATCACTAATAGCCCTGAGGAATCCAGCTTTTGAATTAAATCCTTTGTTTCCTCATCAGATGAAGTGTATATGGAGTTAAAGTCGACGTGAACAGCATTTGTGATAAAACTCGGTTGAACAGTCTTCGTCATTTTGAATGATTTAGGTGAAGAAGCAGCAGCAATCTGTTAAAGGAAATTTTCTGAAAGAAACGATTGTAGCAGTAAGATGTTTGGAGAAGATGAAGAGAAGAGAAAAACTAAAGGCGGTGAAAAAGGAAGTATATGTAACGTCGTACTGTAGATGAGCGGACACATGTATACGTGGCAATCATCTAACGATTAGAAAGATTTTAACCAAAAATAAAAGGACAGGATTTAGGCGGGAGTGAAATAATTTATTTTACACAAAAGTAATTTTGAATTCCGACGTTCATTAGGTTAATTAGTATCGAGGGTTATTTTTGTCAAAGCATATTTGGTAACATCAACTGGTATGTGGGGTTCGACTGGTAGGAAAACATCTACTGGATGCAGAGTCCTACTGGTACGAATACCCCCACTGCAGTTGACCATTTGTATTACCAGCTTAGCTTAAATAACCATGATACAATTAAAACAGAAATTCCCCCTAAATGAATGCAACTAAACTAACAAATTCCCCCTGAATCCATTACCCAATCAAAATAATCAAGAAGTAATTTCAATTAAACCAAGAATATTTCGAAAGTAAGAAAACTTAGCGTCCGGTAGGGGTTTTGTGAAGATGTCTGCTGCCTGTTGTTCTGTGGAAATGTACTCCAGCCGTATTTCCTTCTTCATAACATGATCTCTGATGAAATGATGACGAATGTCAATATGTTTAGTACGAGTATGAAGAACTGGATTGTATGTAATGGCAATGGCAGACGTATTGTCACAGAAAATAGGAGCCTCTGTGGACTCAATTCCATAGTCTCTGAGTTGTTGCTGAATCCAGAGCAGTTGGGCACAGCAGCTTCCAGCAGCAAGGTACTCTGCCTCTGCAGTGGAGGTTGCGATGGATGTCTGTTTCTTGCATCCCCATGATATTAACCGATCACCAAGAAATTGACAATATCCACTGGTGCTTTTCCTGTCAATTTTACATCCAGCATAGTCAGCATCTGAGTATCCAATGAGATTAAAAGTTGAGTCTCTTGGATACCATAGACCAACGTTCTCGGTTCCTTTTAAGTATTTTAGGATCCTCTTGACAGCAGTGAAGTGCGACTGCTTGGGATTTGCTTGAAACCGGGCGCACATACATACTGCAAACATAATATCGGGTCTGCTGGCTGTCAAGTATGGTAAAGATCCGATCATGCCTCGATACATTGTAACTTCGACTGGTATTCCTGAATTATCCAAGTCGAGTTTGGCGGATGAGCTCATTGGTGTAGCAGCAGCTGAGCTGGTACTCATTCCATATTTCTTCAGTAGCTCTTTGGTGTACTTGGACTGATTTATCAGAATTCCTTCACTAGATTGCTTGACTTGCAATCCTAAGAAAAATGATAACTCTCCCATCATGCTCATCTCGAATTGTTCCTGCATGATTTTAGAAAATCTTTCGCACAGTTTTGGGTTAGTACTCCCGAAGATAATATCATCAACATATATTTGAACTAGCAACGTATGATCTCCCTTTGTAAATTTAAAAAGGGTCTTGTCCACCGTGCCAATAACAAAGTTGTGCTCTGTCAAATATTTTGATAAAGTTTCATACCAGGCACGGGGAGCTTGCTTTAGACCATACAGAGCTTTATTCAGTCGGAAAACATGAGATGGCTGCTGATGGTTTTCAAATCCAGGAGGTTGTTCAACATAAACTTCTTCCTGGAGTTTGCCGTTAAGAAATGCACTCTTAACATCCATCTGATAGACTTTAAAGTCTTTAAATGCAGCAAATGCAAGAAATATGCGAATTGCTTCTAATCGTGCTACAGGGGCAAAGGTTTCATCGAAATCAATGCCTTCTTCCTGTCTGTAGCCCTGTGCAACTAATCTTGCTTTATTTCTAATTACTGTTCCATTTTCGTCTAATTTATTTCTAAATACCCATTTGGTGCCAATTACAGTGTGATGCTGTGGTCGTGGTACTAGATACCATACTCTGTTTCGCTCAAACTAGTTTAGTTCTTCCTGCATTGCTTCTACCCAACTTGGGTCTAATATAGCTTCATCAATCTTCTTAGGTTCTATATGAGATATGAATGCAGCATGAAGAAATTCGTTAATCATTTGTCCTCTGGTGCGTAGAGGAGCAAGAGGGTTACCGATGACCTGCTCGGGTGGATGATCCTTCTTCCACCGGAGCGAAGGTCCTAGTGGGTTGAGTTCTTCAGTTGACTGGATGTGGGTAGGTAAATCAGAGATTCTGATTGACCCATCTTTCTCATTGGTTCCTTCAACTGCAGTAGAGGTGGATGCCACTGTTTCATTGATGGCTGGCTGCAGTGCTTGTTGGCCAGCAGACTCCTCTGCTTGAGCTTCAGGGATTTCTGGTTCTAAGGAGCAGTCAGCCCTGCTTCTGTAATCAATCTCATCATCAACATTTTCGTCAATATAAGTGCTTTCCAGTCGATTACTCAAGTTGTTTATTTGTATATCGGATAGTGTACAGTCAGTAGGTTCATCAAATTTTACATGCACTGATTCTTCTACATTAAGAGTTCTATTATTAAATACTCTGAATGCCTTACTAACTGTAGAATAGCCAAGAAATATTCCAGCATCAGATTTGGCATCAAAGGCGGTGAGATGAGTCTTTCCATTGTTGTGAATAAAACATTTGCAACCAAACACATGGAAATAGGAAATATTTGGCTTACTGCCATTCCAGATCTCATAAGGGGTTTTATTTGCTCGCTTATTAATCATCGATCTGTTCTGCGTATAACATGCTGTGTTGACAGCTTCTGCCCAAAATTTCTGCGATATTTCTGATTCCGCGAGCATAGTTCGCGCAGCTTCTTTCAAAGTGCGGTTCCTACGCTCAGCAACTCCATTTTGTTGAGGAGTTCTAGCTGCAGAGTATTCGTGTTTAATGCCAAGGTCATCTAGATATGATTCGAGTGATTGATTGGTGAACTCAGTACCTTTATCACTGCGAATTTTATCTATCCCACACGATTTCTCATTTTGGAGTCTTTTCAGTAATTTGATCAGCTTTGGAGTAGCCTGATCTTTACCACTTAGGAACAAGACCCACGTGAAACGAGTGTAATCGTCTATTAACACTAGGGTGTACTTCATTCCCCCTAGACTTGTTACTGGTATAGGACCAAACAGATCCATATGCAGCAACTCTAGGCACCGAGAAGAAGATTTACTCCCTTTGTTCTTAAAGGAGGATCTGATTTGCTTACCGAGTTGGCATGCTGCACAGATCTTGTCCTTTGAGAACTCAATTTGAGGCAGTCCAACAACTAGATCAAGTTTACGCAGACTAGCAATAGTTTTAAAATTTAAGTGACTCAACCGTTTGTGCCAAAGCCAATTTTTGGAAGAATTCTGGGCAGCTAAGCAAGTAAAGGAAGTAGGCTGATTAAGATTCCAATCAATTTTATATGTGTTATCATGCCTTCTTCCTATAAGTAATACATTGCCATCAGTAGATTTAATTATGCATGAATGCTGATTGAATTCTACGGAATGACCATTGTCACATAATTGACTTATGCTAATCAAATTATAGCATAGATTTTCAACTAAGAGAATATCTTTAATGATGAGGTTACCGTAGATAATCTTACCCTTACCTACGGTTCTACCTTTCGCGTTATCTCCAAACGTTATTCTGGGTCCAGTGGAGTCCACTAGTTCAGACAATAAGCTTGCATTCCCTGTCATATGTCTAGAGCACCCGCTGTCTAGGAACCATTCTGAGCTCCGAACTGGATGCATTCTAGTTTCCTGCAATTAACGCGATAGACTGATTGGTACCCAATCCTACTTGGGTCCTGGTAGGATTAGTCCTTTCGGAACCCACACTTGTATGACCCTGAATGACTTAGGTCGGTGTGTGTTCTGAAATGTGTGTGCATTTATACATGTAGGTGATGATTTTAGCTTTGGAGTGTGATAATATGTGTATGCATGCGCTTTTGGTTTGTAGTTCCTGTTATTTAGCATATACCTCTTCTGAACAGGTTTACAGTTGTAGTACCAGTTGGGTTTAACCTCTCTAGCTGCTCGACCAGTGGTTTTAAGTTCATTTCTGAACTTTTGCCTTGGTTTAGCTTCTTTGAGTGGTTCTACATAACCGATACCTCTGTGCTGTACCTGTTCTTTGATGAGTGTTGCTTTAACAGGTTCTTTGACCAGTTCATATGGGTCATATACTGTGCTAGATCTTACAAAGTTCATTGATTGAACCTTGCCTTTTGTTAGACACAGTTGAGGCTTATTACCAGATGATCTGCTGTCATTGCTATTAAAGCCTATGCCAGTTAAATCACCAGCAAGCCTTATAGACTCAAGCATTTCATCCTTTCTGGTAGTCGACGCATTCCAAGTGCTAACCAGTTTGCTGAGTTTCTGGTACGCACACTTGGCTTCATCTCTTTCTTTCACTAGGCGACTGGCTGCTTCCCTTAAGCAATTCAACTCCCTTGATTGTTCACAATCAAGTTTGTTTTCAAGCATTTTAGTTGGAATTGAGTGCTCAGTCTTATAGCTTTCAAAAGATTCGTATAGCGTCTGATACTCATTTATCATGTCCTGCAATGCATTGGTGAGTTCATGATGTGTAAATTCAGATAGGTTGGTTTCATGTACCTCATTTTCATCATTCGCCATTAAGCAGTGGACTTCTTCGTCTTCACTCTCGCTGGATGAGCTATTTGACTCCTCTGATTCTGATTCAGAATCAGCCCATTTGCTCTTACTATCTTCTGCCACTAAAACCTTTTGATCTCTGTCCCGTTTGGATGTTCTTCTGGTTTCCTTGGATTTTCTGTAATCCTTGGATCCTCTTTTGTGATCATCCTTTTTGGGTTTAGGACAGTCTGCGATGAAGTGCCCTGGTTTGAGACAGTTGAAGCATACTCGCTCTTCTTCTTCTGAATTTCCTTTGGAGCTTTGCCTTCGAGGATATGATTGATAAGGTCTCTGGTTCTTCTTCATGAATTTTCCAAATTTCTTTACGAACATTGCCATCGCATCGTTACACATCTTCTCTGGAGTCATTTCAGTAGGAGTAGGCAGAGACTCAGATGCAGTGAGAGCTTTTGTTGGTTGACTTGAACTTGGTTCATCTTCAACCCGAATGCCTAATTCGAATTCATAGGCTTTTAAATCAGCAAACAAATCATGTAGATCTATCTTGTTGATATCCTTCGATTCTCTCATAGCAATGGTCTTGACATCCCATTCTCTTGGTAGACCTCTCATCACTTTGAGAGTGACTTCTCTGTTGGGTAACTCCTTACCCAGACTGCTTAGTTCATTTACTATTCCAGTCACTCTTTCATCGTACTCATTGAGAGTTTCTCCATTTATCATTTTGATATGCTCAAACGTCTGCAAAGCCACAGTAAGCTTGTTCTCTTTGGTTTGATCATTTCCTTCACAGAGTTGAGCAATCTTCTCCCAGATTTCTTTGGCTGTTGGGCACATTTTGATTTTGTTAAACATATTTTTGTCCAAAGTTTTGAACAAAATATCTTTAGCAACATTGTCTAGATTTGCTTTTTTCTTGTCTTCATTTGACCATTGAGATCTTTCCTTTTCTACCATTTGTGGATCACCACTTGTGATAGAAGCAGCTGTATTGACTTTCATGATTTTCAACGGTCCTTCGGTGATCACATACCACATATCATCATCTTGAGCACTTAGATGTGCTTGCATGCGGATCCTCCAGTCATCATATTCGTCTTTCTTGAACATTGGAATTTTGCTGAATGAGGCCATCAGTTTTGGTGAATGGTAATTTCTCAAGATTGAGAAAACCTAAGCTCTGATACCACTTGTTAGGATCGGGGTAGTGTTTAGAAGGGGGGGGTTGAATAAACACTAGATATAATTTAGATTTCTTTTCTGGTTAACTGTAAACTGTTAAGTGTTACAGTTGCTTCTCAATAACAGGCAAGTCAGTAGACACTTATTATAGTGCGGAAGACGTCTACAAAACTTGTGAGGAATAAAACTGAAGTAATAAAGCAATAAACGAATAACACGAGAGTTGTTTCTGGAAGTTCGAAGCACAACGCTTCTACGTCTCCCCTTCTTCCTTTGCAGGAAGGATTCACTAGAAGACTTGGTTTACACTTTACAGTATACAACCTCCTTAGGCACTAACACACTTGGCCTAAACTCCTAGCAATCACACTCTTCTTATCTTTAGGATACAAGTGATTTTACAACACTCTCTACAGAATAAAACTTTCTAGCTTTGAGAGTTTCTAAGCAGCAGACTTCAATTGAAAATAATCTGTCACAGATTCAGTTTTGCGGTTTGTCTGCTCTTTGCTGAACGTTTGAAATATCAGTCGTATAGCTTTCTTGCTTTGAAGTATTTCTCTTAGTTTGAAAGTTGCTCAGCACTTCTTCATTCTCTGTTTGGACGTATTTATAGGTTTTGTTGTCCAACGGTAGCCTTTTTGTATATGGAATGGATTAGCTTTCCAAATACCTGTTGTCTTCTTTCCTATTTTGGAAAACAACGGCTCTTTTCACTCTGACGGTAATGGTGGCGGAGATATAGCAGGGTGCGCCGCTCTGTTGTACCTTTGTCAGAGAATGTTGTACTTACTTTGTCTTGTTGCTTAGACTTCTGCTGGTTTCTTTGTTCAACTGGTCGTTCATCCTCTTAAGACCAGTTGATGTCCTTGTTCAGTGAGAGACTTTGCAGTTGATAGTTATCCAGTTTATATCTTCACCCGGTTGATGTCTTCATACCAGTTGATGACTTTATCCAGTTGATGTCTTCATCCGGTTGATGACTTCATACCAGTTGATGACTTCATCCGGTTAGTGTCTTTATCAGTTGATAGCTTGTCCGGTTGGTATCTATCCAGTTGATGTCTTCATCCGGTTGATGACTTTATCCAGTTGATGTCTTCATCCGGTTGATGACTTCATACCAGTTGATGACTTCATCCGGTTGATGCCTTTATCCGGTTGATGTCTTCTTCCAGTTGATGTCTTTATCCGGTTGATGTCTCTATCCGGTTGATGGCTTTACCCGGTGAGACTTTAATATCCGGTAGGTCTTTAGCATCCGGTTGATCTTTAATATCCAGTAGGTGTTTGTAATCACCAAAACTTAGAAATCGTTTTCCCAACAGACCTCCTTTCCGCTTATCAACGTGATTGCATGGACTTGCTCCCTAGGATTTCTCTCAGTGTCACTAGGAAGTGCTCCTTGTGCTCGCCCGGCTATGATCTTTGCTAGCTGTCCCACTTGGACTTCCAAGTTCTTTATCGGCGCCTCGTGATTGTTCATCCTTGTTTCATATTGTGGTTAAGATCTACTCCATGCTTGGTGTAAGGACCCTAGTTCCTTAAGTGCGGATTACAGGCATAATTAGAGCTAACATGCATTATCAGAGTATAAAAGTTGATGTTATGACTTTGAGCCTTAAGAATTACATGCCAAGCTAAGGACTTTCAAATGGATTAATTACATTCTCTAACAAATGAATGTTATTCACTATAGCTTTACACTACTCCTAGAGTAGACACTATACAAAACAATCATGCCCTTCCTTATCCAAAAGCGTTCTTCACAAGCTCACCGCCTCAACCCACCTTAGCCCCTTTATCATGCCAAAATGTACTTACAAGGACAACCCCCAAAACATGAGCATATAATAATATATTCAACACAATATGAATATAAGGCGTAAATGCATAAACCGTAATAAAACACTTCCTGTTTTTCCCAAGCATTTTAAACGCTCCCTTTTTGGTTGTCCCTGTAACCATAACTCATGAGTATAATCATTAGATTATTTAATGGTTCTACACATGTCATGACATAACATCATTTCATTATCACCAATCATCAATCCCTAGTCTGTTATAATAGTGTATTTTAATGCACCTCGCTTGTCATGACAGCGATACTAATACCCCTCGCTTCGACATATTAGCGGCATTGAATAACCTCGCGCAAATGCGACATGCGACAATACCCTCGCTTCAACATTTGGCGGCAAATATTCTTTCCTCGCTACAATATGACAGCGGCAAGTATTCTATCATCGCTTCAAGTGACAGCGGCAAAGCATTAAAATCATCACTCTATATAACCATGACTCATGGGATGTGCACCAAACAATCATCATATACATATGCAATCATAATGCATAATTCAACATGTATTTGCATTCACAATGCACAATTCCATATATACTTGCATCCACAATGCATATTCAAATGAGTATATAAGATACATGTACCGTTGGGTGCCCGTACGTCTCTCTACGTACCTTTCCAAAAGTAGGATTTGGTATGACTTCACTTCCTTGGCTGTGTCGCCACCTGGGATGGTTCTACACAATCACACAATCCAATATTAGAAGCCAAATAATAGCCCGATACCAAAAATCCAACATAAAATCAATTCCCCAAAAATTGGCGGCTGGCGATCGATCGCTGTGTCGAGGCGATCGATCGCCAGACTTCACTGGCTTGAGGCGATCGATCGCGCCATATACGGCAATCGATCGCTTGCCCCCGAAATTGCCACTGGTTCTCGGCGATCGATCGCGCCATTTGTAGCGATCGATCGCCACTACCAGAACATGCGATTTCCACCATTTTTGCACCATATTTCTTCCCCAACTTCACCAACACATAAACCATCAAACCAAAAACATAAAAACACCATAAACCTTCAATATACACCTTTAAACAACCAAAAATCTAACACCCAACCAAAACCAACATCAACACATAACAACCCATTTCAAAATCCAAAATCAACTCAAAACAACACCAAACCTTACAAAAACAACAAGGAAGGATCTATACCCTTCCTAGACCTCAAATCTTACCAAGAATCACACAAATGGAGTTTTTGCAAAGATTTCTCCTACCTCCTTTTGCCAAAAACGAAAATGGGTTTGGGGATAGGGTTTGGGGGGTGAAATGGATTGGTAAAGAGTGATGGGGGTGAGTGGGGTAGTGGGGGTTTTAATTAAAAACATGAACCCCAATAATTAGCATGATGTATAAAATACCCCAACATGATATTTTAAAAGCATTTTACCAAATTGCACCAAACCTCAATTAAATCCATGCTTTCCAAATAATTAACAACCATCACAAATAAACCATGCTAACACCCAATTTCACAACATGCACATCATGGACCCTGAAATGCATTACCGAGTCACATCCACCATGTGACTAAGCATTTCACCAAGATAATTAATTCCAACATATAATTTAATTATCACCATAAATAATCACATAAACATAATTAATGCCCAAATTGCAATTAATTATTTCGGGGATATCACAATACTCCCCTACTTATAATATTTCGTCCTCGAAATCGCATGCACTTACCCCAATGAAACTACACATAAATCACATACCAGAAAATAGTTCCGGGTAGTGCTGCACCATATGCCGCTCCGTCTCCCACGTGGCCTCCTCGACACCCCTATGATCCCACTGAACTTTAATCATAGGTATCACTTTGTTCCAAAGTCTGCGGTCTGCTCGATCCAGAATTCTAACAGGCCGTTCCACATAAGATACATCAGATTCTAACTGAACCTCGGAAGGTTGCAACACATGTGACGGATCCGGCTCATACTTCCGCAACATAGACACATGGAACACATCATGTATACCAGACAAAGAAGGTGGCAAGGCCAGTCGGTAAGCTAAGGTGCCAATTGCGCTGCAAGATCTCGTACGGCCCAACATACCTCAGAGATAGTTTCCCGGGCATTCCAAATCGCACAACACCCCTGAAAGGTGAGATCTTCAAAAAGACCTTATCCCCCAACTGAAATTCTAACGGTCGCCGCCTTTTATTAGCATAAGCTGCCTGTCTGTTCTGGGCTGCTTTCATTTTCTGCCTTATCACCTTTACCTTCTCTACCATTTCCCGAACCAGTTCCGATCCTCCGACCGATTTACGGTCCAAGTCATCCCAACATAAGGGTGATCTACACCGTCTTCCATAAAGGCCTCAAAAGGAGCCATCTTGAATGCTTGCCTGGTAGCTATTATTATATGAGAACTCCACCAAGGCCACTGAATCCTGCCATGAAGTATCGAACTCCAATACACATGCCCTCAACATGTCCTTGAGCGTTTGGATAGTACGCTCGGTCTGGCCATCCGTTTTACGATGATATGCAGTGCTCAACCTTACCTTAGTTCCCAAGGCTGATTGAAGACCCTCCCAAAAATGAGATGTGAATCGCGGATCTTGATCCGACACTATAGAAATAGGGATCCCGTGCAATCTCACCACATCTCGAACATATAACTGAGCCATCCTCAAATAGGTGAAGGTCATACCATAGGGAATGAAATGAGCTACTTTGGTCAATATGTCCACAATCACCCAAATGGCATCAAAACCCGAAGCAGTCCTCGGCAAGTGGGTCACAAAGTCCATGGATATGTGTTCCCACTTCCATTTTGGTATCTCTAACTCTTCAACTCACCACCAGGTCTCTGTCTCTCTGCCTTAACCTGCTGGCAGATCAAGCAACTCTTAACGAAAGCGACGACATCACGCTTCATTCTCTTCCACCAAAACTGATCACATAGATCCTTATACATTTTGTTCCCGCATGGGTGGATACTAAGCCTGCTACTATGAGCTCGCTCTAAGATCCCTCTACGCAACTCCGGCGTACTCAGAACCACCCAACGCTACCCAATCTCAAGGATCTGTCCTCAGCCACTCTGAACTTTGATGGCTGTCCAAGATGCACTAGTGATGCCCATCTCTGAATCTCATCATCTGCCTTTTGAGCTCTCCGGACATTCTCATAAATATCTGGCTCCACTAATAAGGTCGATGCACGTACCGACGATGTATCCACATCAAAATCATAGCCCATATGACAATAAGAAGTCATCATAGCCGATAAACACATGGCTTCCTCAGCAGTACTCTTCACTTTCCGACTCAAGGCGTCTGCTGTCAAGTTTGCTTTTCCAGGATGGTACTCTATCTCACAGTCATAGTCCTTGAGTAAATCCATCCATCTCCTCTGCCGCATATTCAACTCCGCTTGAGTAAACAAGAACTTCAGGCTCTTGTGATCCGTATAAATGGTAAACGACGTACCATACAAGTAATGCCTCTAGATCTTCAGGGCAAAAATAATAGCCGCTAACTCCAAGTCATGGACTGGATATCTAGTCTCATGCGGCTTCAACTGCAGCTACCACATGCTTATCTTGCATCAATACACACCCAAGGCCCTGAAGCGATGCATCGGTATAAAGAACAAACCTAGTGTTCTCCGTAGGAATCACCAACACAGGTGCAGTAGTCAACCGGTGTTTCAACTCTTGGAAGCTCTCCTCACAACCCTCAGACCAAAAGAATGGTACTCCCTTTTGGGTCAACCTAGTCAAAGGCTTGGCGATCTTTGAAAATCCCTCGACGAAGCGTCGATAATAACCGGTCAACCAAGAAAGCTCTGTATCTCGGGTACAGAAGTGGGTGCAACCCACTCCATCACAACCTCAATCTTCCTGGGATCCACCGATATCCCACCGCTAGATATAACATGCCCCAAGAACACCACACTGCTTAACAAGAACTCACACTTGCTGAATAACTGATTATCCCTGAGGATTTGGACCACTGTTCTCAAGTGTTTCACGTGCTCTTCCTCACTCCGAGAGTAGATGAGTCCGTCGTCTATAAACACTATGAAGAACTGGTCAAGATATGGTTGGAACACTCTGTTCATCAAGCTCATAAAGACAGCTGGGGCGTTCATCACACCGAACGGCATAACTAGGAACTCGTAGTGCCCATAACCGAAATGCTGTCTTCTGCACATCCTCCTCCCTGACCCGTATCTGATGGTAACATAATCTCAAGTCAATCTTGCTGTATAACTTAGTGCCCTGCAACTGATCAAATAAATCGTCGATTCTTGGGAGAGGATACTTGTCCTTCACCGTGCCTTATTCAGTTGCCGGTAATCGATGCACAACCGCATCGAACCATCCTTCTTTTTCACAAAGAGAACCGGTGCACCCCATGGGGATACGCTAGGGAGTATATATCCTTTGTCAAGGAGTTCCTGTAACTGCTCCTTCAATTCCCTTAACTCTGCCGGTGCCATCCTGTAAGGGGCACGAGAGATAGCGTATGTTCCCAGTAATAACTCAATCCCAAACTCGACTTCTCTAGCCGGTGGGAATCCTGGGATCTCCTCCGGGAACAGGTCACCAAACTCTGCTACCACGGGTACATCATCCACTCTCAACTCTTTATTATTTCTCATCGTATCCACGTCATAGATAAGATAGCACGTGTGACCACGTTCCAACAACTGGGACATTTTGATCGCCGATATCAATGGAATCTTCGCCCGAGAACCGTTCCCATAGAAAGTCCACTGTATTCCCATATCAGATCTGAATCGAACCATTCTCTGCCGATAGTCCACGACTGCCTGATATCTGTTCAGAATGTCAATGCCCACAATGCAATCTGACATACCCAACACGATCAAATCTGCCTTCAACTCGTTGCCCTCAAAATAAATGAGGCAATCCACAAGAAACTGATCAGCAACAACATTTCTTCAGGTGGGTGTCGAGACCATAAGAGGCGTGGGTAACGAAGACGTGCACATATGGTGTCTCTCCACAAAGCCAACAGATACAAAAGATTGGGAGGCACCTGTATCTATCAAAATAAAAGCAGGGTGCGTAAATAAATGGCACGTACCAGCGATCACCTCCTCTGGGGCTGCCTGGGCCTGCTCTCTAGTCAGTGCATACACTTGTCCCTGGGACGGTCCCACTGTCTGACCTCCCGATTTTCGAGGCATAATCTGCTGCCTATGATGGACTGTCCTATCATCAAATCTCGGCCTATTCATATGGAAATCTGACTGTCCTCCCTGAGTGGGGCAATACCGAGAGATATGGCCCATCTTACCACAACTGTAACAAGCTGGGCAGTTGATCGATGAGTGTGGCCCTCCACAATTGTCACACCTTGTTTCCCCCGTTCTATTCACTTGCATGGGTCCCCGGTTGGCCAACAGATCGCTCTTCCTATTCTCCTGCTTCCGGTTAAAAGATTTCTTCCCACTGAACCGAGAGGATGAAGAAGCACCACGAGGCTTAAATGACTCCCCTCGTGGCCTCAATCTATCAGTAACTTGCCTCTACGGTGGCACATGTGGGGGTACAGCATTAGGATAGGCCCCAACTCCAATCTCTGCCAGTTCTGCTCTAGTAAGAGCATCATCGAAAGAAGTGGGGTTGTTGGTGATAACCAGGTCAAACAATTCCGGCCGTAACCCCTTCAAGAAGTGCCTCATCTTTGCATGTCCGTTTGTGGCAAAATGAGGGACATACCTCAATAGTGAAGATAGTGCATGGCATAGTCTGATACAGTCATGCCTCCTTGTTTCAAGTTTGTGAACTCATCCTTCTTCATCTGTCTCGCAGCAGCAGAAAAATACCGGTTCAGAAACCGGGTCCTGAAGAGAGTCCAATCAATTATCATACCCTGAGCCCTCAATTCCATCACCGTAGTCTTCCACCACATGGAAGGGTTCTTTGCTAGTTGGAACTCCGCCAACCTCAGCCATGCCGTCCTAGCACAAGAAGCGGACACAAATATCTGCTCCAGTATCTCAAGCCACTCCTCAGCCTCTTCCTCTGTCTCTGTCCCCTCAAATCGGAGCGGGTGGAAAGTCAGGAATTGAGTCAGACTTAACTCCCCAGGTAGTAACAACTGAGCAACCGGTTCCACACCCACAGCTGGTGGAGGTAAAGGATTTGTCTGACCAATACTTGCATTAACACTTCCAACATCACCTACCTCTTCATTGAGGTTTCCCAAGTTCATAGCCGCCATGCTGTAACACAAGGGTTAACAACAATTCCAAAACAATACATATGCTATACCGTTAGATAACATGAATGATAATAAGCATGTTAGTATAACAATTTTATACACCAATATGCACTACATGCATAAACATGCCCAAATGTAAACACCTAGCCAATCATGCTAAGGCTACCCTTCACTCATTCCCGGGTTCTCTAACCTGGCTCTGATACCACTAATGTAAGGACCTTAGTTCCTTAAGTGCGGATTAAAGGCATAATTAGAGCTAACATGCATTATCAGAGTATAAAAGTTGATGTTGAGGCTTTGAGCCTTAAGAATTACATGCCAAGCTAAGGAATTTCAAATGGATTAATTACATTCTCTAACAAATGAATGTTATTCACTATAGCTTTACACTACTCCTAGAGTAGACAATATACAAAACAATCCTGTCCTTCATTATCCAAAAGCGTTCTTCACAAGCTCACCGCCTCAACCCGCCTTAGCCCCTTTATCATGCCAAAATGTACCTACAAGGACAACCCCCAAAACATGAGCATATAATAATCCATATTCAAAACAATATGAATATAAGGCGTAAATGCATAAACCGTAATAAAACACTTCCTGTTTTTCCCATGCATTTTAAACGATCCCTTTTTGTTTGTCCCTGTACCATAACTCATGAGTATAATCAATAGATTATTTAATGGTTTGATAGGCTTAGATTTTAAGTGTTTTTAGCTGTTTCTTACCATTTTTAGTACTTTTTCCTGGATGAAATTACGCTTTTTGGTGTTTATTTGCTTGTTTCAGGAAAATAGGTTGGAAATGGAAGAAATAAGCTAAAATGAAGAAAACAGGTGAAATCGAGGCGAAAAAGAGAAAAAAATGAAGAATATGGTTTTTCAGAATTTCGATCGATCGAGATTTATTCTCGATCGATCGATCCGGGCAGAGAGTTCAGCACCAAACTTTTCGAAGTGTCGATCGATCGGAAGAAAATCTCGATCGATCGATCGAGGCAGAAACTTTAAAACGCTGAAGCAAACAGTGCACCGATCGATCAAAATTATTTTTCGATCGATCGAGACGCGAATTTCTGAAGATCTTATTTTCCAAAATTAACGTGATTTTCAATGGTTTAAAGGAGGGATCTCTTACAGATCATATCATATCATATCAGAGAGGGTTGAGAGTCGTTTTTCATCACCAATAAACCCTAGAGCCGCCGCTAACCAGGAGAGGAGAAGCCATCTTCTTTCTTCTTCATCCAAGCTTTAGCGAGCCATTTTCCGGAGTGCAAGGAAGGAGCAAGAGAAGAAACTACGGTGCAAAGCACAGATTCATTCCAGCATTTATTGTATTTCTAAACTCGGATTTATTTGATTTTCATTTTCATTGGATGTTTTTGAGGTTGAGAAACAATTAAATGTCTCTGTGATTTGATTTGATTAAGTTGAGTTTATTTTATCGAGTTTAAGTATAATTGTGTTTAATTTATTGATTCGAACTTCTTGGAGATCTGTGACACGTTTAAACATAATGGCGTCTCCGACGACGCCATCAGATTAAGGCTCTTCCCTTTTTCATTAAGAGACAAAGCTAAATCCTGGTTGAATTCATTACCTGCAGGATCAATTACAACGTGGGAAGGGATGACAAAAGCTTTCTTATCAAAGTACTTTCCTCCCTCTAAGACGGCAAAGATGCGGAACGATATCACGACGTTCGGGCAATTCGATCCCGAGAGTTTATACGAGGCGTGGGATCATTTCAAAGATTTATTGAGGAGATGCCCACATCACGGTCTACCCATCTGGGAGGTACAGACTTTCTACAATGGTTTGTTTTCTGCTAACCAATCTATGATAGATGCAGCATCTGGGGGATCGATAATGCGGAAGACACCGGAAGAAGCGTATGACTTATTGGAGGAAATGGCGTCCAATAGCTATCAGTGGCAATCAGAAAGGAACATGCCACAGAAACCAATGAGAGTCCATAAAGTGGATGAGATTACTGTTATTTCGGCTCAGTTGGAAGCTATGAACCGGAAGATAGAAAGCATGAGTGCAGCAGCGATGCAAGTTCAAGCTGTCTTCAGTGATTTATGTGGAGGCGGTCATCCGAGCATTGAGTGCCAGGAAGGTAACCAATTTAACCAATCTACTGAAGCTGTGAATTTCGTAGGGAACAGGCAGTAGAACAATCCATATTCGAATTATAACCAACCGTGGATGAATCACCCAAATCTGAGGTGGTCAAACCAAGAGAATGTGTTGAATCCACAACCATAGTCGGGGTTCACACAAAAACTGAGTATGGAGGATCTGATGGCGCAACTGATTTCGTCGACTGAGGTGAGGATGCAGAATCAAGATGCATCGATTAAGAACCTGGAAGTGCAGATAGGGCAGCTGGCCACGTTAATTTCTGGAAGGACGCAAGGTAGGCTCCCGAGTGATTCTGTGAAGAATCCAAAGGAGCAATCAAGTTAACAGACGAGGAGGTGACAGTCCAGCTTGGGATTATAAATTAAGAACTTTCTTTCTTTTCTTTCCTCGAGTTTTTGTTTTTAGTTCGTCATTTTAGTGTGTTTGTTTTTAATTTGTTTTTAGTTTTTCCGTGAATGAGTCCGTGCAATTTTGTTGCATGTGTAAAAGCAAGAAGTTTGACAGGCTGGTGCTGGCGATCGATCGAGACAAAATCTCGATCGATAGCCCGGAAATTTTAAAAAGGGGAATTTGGTCACTGCCTCGCTCGATCGATCGAAAGAAAATTTCGATCGATCGAGCGAGAGAAAATTTTTAAAAATAAAAGGGCACCGACGCAACAGTCTGCACAAAGCATTAAAAATTTTCCTCTCCTCTTCAGCAAAGAACCAAATCGCCTCATCCAATCTCTCATCCATATTTTCTCCATATTTCAAATTACTTCAAATCTTTGAAGTAAGAATTGTTTTTGATGAGATTTTCTTTGCAGATTTGAAGTTTTACAAGCCAAATTGGGTAGAAGTGCATCCAAAAGAGAATTCCACACCAAGTGCCAATTTCTTCAAAGATCAGAGTTTTAATTGGTAATTGGTTTCTAATTTCATATCTTTTCATCTTTTGGTGCAATTATGTTGTTGTAGTTGAATTGGGGTAAGAAGAATCAAATTTTGGGGGATTTGTTGTTGTATTGCGGGGTGTTGGTAGTGCTGTGTTTTGGGTGTGGTGTTTGTGTGCAGTTAAGCGAATTAATTGAGAACAACTTAGCAAGACAATGTGTGATATTCCCGAAATGATTATGTGATTTTAATCATTAATTATGTTATGAGGATTTTGGTATTAATTCATGAGGCGGAATTAATAATATTGGGGGAAATGCATTTCTGGGTGCATGTGATGTATGTTGGGATTTTGGGGTTGTGGCATGATTAGTTGGGGTGTGTGTTATTTGTTTTGGTGAGGCATGTTTAAATGAAAATTGAAGTATTTTATTGAGAACATACTATAAATATCATGTGAGGATATTTTTATACATCGTATGAAATACCGGGACCAAAACATAACACATCATACCACCCAACACCCAACCCCCCCCAAACCCATGCTGATGACACAGCATAAGCTGGCCATACCCCCCACTTGGCACAATGATTCATCCCTTCTCCTCCACTCCAAATCTCGCCATTTCTCTCCCAAATTATCTCCAGCACCTGCTAAGCAAGATTGAGAGGAGCCCTTCCATTTTCATTGCTTGGAAGCCTTTCAAAAATCGGAGCAAAGTAGGGTGAGAAACCATGCTCTGTTTTTTGATTTAAGCTTGATTAAGTTCATGTTTTTAAGTGGTGTGAAAATGGCATGTTAGCTTCGGTTTCTTAAAACCTTCGATTTAAATGCTTACATGGTGTTGTTATGAAGCTTTCAGTATTTTTCCTTGAGCATGTTACATGTTTTATGTGAAGGATTTAAGCATGTAAAATATAGTGTTCGAAAATCTGGGTAAGGTGAGTGCCCTGTTTTTCTGGAAAATATGGGATGGGAGTGAAGTTGTGAAGATTTTATCATGCATGTTAGCTAGGTTTTTGGTAAACCTTTGATTTGAGTACATGCATGGTAGTTTGTAAAGCCCTTGGCATTTTTGTTCGAGCATGTTTTATGTTATATGTTGTAGTTTTAATAGCATGAAATGAGGTGCTTGAGAAATCTGGAAAAGAAATATGTTACCCTGTTTCCAGAAAGTTTTGTTGAGTACTGATGTAAATGGGCAATTTTAATGCATGTGGGTTTGCGTTTGGGATATGAATTGGATATGAATACACTCAGGGTAGTGTATTGTAGCCCCTAGCATTTTTGTTCAAGCATGTGGTGTGTCTTATATGCTCGATTGAAGGGTATGAAAACAGTTGTTCGAGAATTCTGGTATTGTGTTTCTTGAACAGGGCATCTCGATCGATCGGGATTCCATCTCGATCGATTGAGCGAGGCAGAACATTGGCTTTGAAAGAAGGCGTCTTCTCGATCGATCGAAAGAGGGGCCGATCGATCGAGAGACCCATAATGTTGAAAAATATAAATTGTTATATTTTGTTTAATTTTTGATATTGGATTGTAATGAGGCATCTAATATTGTGTTGTACACTGGTGTAGAACCATCACAGGTACCAGCACAGTCGAGGAGATAAAGTCGGTTGACTCCTCTATCTTTTTGAAAGGTACGTAAGCGACGTACGGGCATCCCAACTGTAACATGTATTAAATGTTCATTAATTGACATATGATAAGATGCAAAGTGGTGCATTATGTGTAAGATACATGTTATTATGCATTGTTGTTGCATATGTATGTTGTGGAATAAAGAGTGTGTATTACACGAGTCAGGGTTATCGTAGTGATGATTTTTAATGCTTACGCTTATACCGCTAAAAATGTGGAGCAAGGCTTGCACATGGAGACGGAGTATACCATACTAAGCGGGGAAGAAGGTACCGCTAGTATGAAGAGCGGGGAAGAAGGTACTGCTAGCGGGGAAGAATGTACCGCTTGTTATGAAATAATGAAGCGGGGAAGAAGGTACCGCTCATTATGAAGTTAAGAAGTAAGAAGCATTATAATACACTGATGATAAACTGACTAAGAAAGAAGTAAAGATTTAAGAAGTGAAGTAATGTCATGACATTTATATAAGCCATAACATCATACATTGAATTGATTTATGAGTTATGGTACAGGGACAAACAATGGGCATGGTAAATGCAATGGAAATACAGGAAGTGTTTGTATTTATGATTTATGCATTTACGTTTGCATTCATATTATGTTGAATATGAATTATGATGTGCTCATGTGTTGGGGTTGTTCTTGTAGGTGCTTTTGCTAAGGAGAGTCAGGGTCAGGTTGATAAGCTGAGCTGTAAGGAGTGCTACAAGATAGCAAGATAAAGACTTATTTTGTATAGTTCTACTAGGAATACAGTAGAAGTAGCCTTACCCAAATTGTTAAAAAGTGTAACAATTTCTTTTGGCATGTCATATATACTTGTAAACCCTTAAGCTCAATCGTCAACATGACTTAAAACTCTGATTAAGTATGTTTAATTCTCCTAATTGCACCTAATTGTATGATTGAGATAACGGGGTCTCACACAATGGCTCCAAGAAAGAAGGCAAAGCAGGCAGAGGCCGCATAGAAGCAAAAACAGACGGAGGCCACCACTTCTGAGCCAGAGTATGACAAACAAAAGTTTGAAAATGCCACAGCAGCTGAGTTGTACTCCAGTTGTCACAAGAAACCCCTCAGTCATGAAAGGGGCATGAGTTTAGACAAGATTGAATGTCCGGTCATAAGGGCAGTTAGGCGACGAGGTTGGTTTCAGTTTATTGAAACACCGATTGATGCTGTGGTTCCACTGGTAAGGGAATTCTACACGAATCTCCGAGTTATTCCACCAGGCCACAGAGCGAATGTTTTTGTCCGAGGGAAGGATGTACTTGTCGATCAGGCAGCAATCAATAATATCTACGTGATGCCATTCATACATAACTGTGCGTACCAATCCTTCCGAAAGAGTACGATCAATTATGATGAGGTACTTGCAGTTATTGGCATGCCGGGAAAAGATTGGCAGCGGAATGATAAGGGAGAGCCACAGGTGGTTCTCAAGAAGCATTTGACACCAGAGGCCCAAGCATGGTTCTCATTTGTCGCCTCACGGGTCATGCCTTCGACCCACACTTCTGAAGTGACAAAAGATAGAGCGGCCCTAGTATTTGCCATTCTCATAGGACAGGATGTGGATCTAGGTGAGATTATTAGTGATCACATCCATGAGATCGGTAGCAGCCCACCTACCTCCGCACTGTCGTTTCCATCCACCATCACTGCTTTATGCCAGAGATGCGGAGTGCAATGGGGGGAAGACGAGGAGTTACTGCAACCGAAGATCCCGATTGTTGTTGATGGTCCACCGCCCCCTACAGGCTGAAGAAGAGCTGAGCTCCGACCCTCGGACATCGGACATGCTGGAGCATCATCATCCTCTGCTGCAGAGCGTACACGCATCACTTTGGACTCCCTTCACAGGGATCTCCAAGACATTCGCCTGGAGCAGCAGAGCATCCATAGCATGCAGCGGGACATACACGACATGCAGAGAGAATTGCAGTTGGACCATGAGCAGGTAGCTCAGCGTCAGATGGAGTTCATGCAGTACCAGAGTGCATGGAACACTGCCATGGCCCAGGGCTTCTCAGGATTCCAGTTCCCGCCAGAACCATACTTCCCACCTTACCAGCCACATGCACCCCCACCTACTGATTACCCATCATTTCCACCATACCAGGGTGAGCAGCATCACTAACCAGTCCCCCCTCCGGAGCATGACGAGGACGACGATCAGTGACGATCGTCGTCATGGTATGTGTTTTGCCTTTAAGCTTATTTGTCTTGTACATTGAGGGCAATGCACATATTAAGTTTGGGGGGGGGGGGGGGGTTTGTGTTTTTGTTTATATTTGTAGTTTTTGCACTTTTTGCTACTTGTCTTGTTTATTTCCTTGCATGACTGCACTCTTTTGAGACTAATTCGTCCTTGAGCATTATCAACAAATTTTTTTTCTTAAAATGAGTTAGTCTTGAGAAATGATGAGTTAGATTTGCAATGGTAATACATTATGAAATTAATCCCCATCTAGATAGGAGTCATGAAAATGTTTAATTTGCTTGTATTTATCCTTTGTTGAACTTATGTCAAAATTGAGGAATAGTTTGAGCACATTTTGAGTCATGATTGAGTGAAGTATGTATTGAATAAAGTGAAGACTCGTGTTAACTATGATTAGTCTTGAGCATCTTAGAAAACTCTACAATTTATTTGAAAGCACTTTGAGGCAAAATTTTATAATTAGGAACTTGACTTGGAGATGATTTAGGCGATCTTTGGACCGTTTGTGCCTTTCAAGCTTACCTTGTCTATATCATTCCTTAGTGTCCCCTCTTGAGCCTTATTGAAAAAGAATGGTATATGCATTGCATATAATTAGACACCCATTCGACATTGTTGGCTAACTCATTATACCTATATTGGATTGAGCCTAAATGAAAATTTTTATCCGTCCCTAAGAGAGTATAATGAATCTCATTCATTGCACTGAATTGTTATATGTAGATGAGTTCATTGTGAAAAACAAAAATGAACAAAAGAATGAGCAATAAGAAAGATGTAGAGAAAAGCCTTGAAAAATAAAAATATTCAAATAAGACCCAAAGTGTCCAAGGCTAGAAAAAGTTGAAGAGAAACTCAATATCGTACGAACAAATTTTTGAACTGATTCTATTATACTCTCTTCTTTGCATTTATCCTACATTTTCTTTGGAGCCGATACCAAAAGGCCTAACGCTATAAGCTATTAAAGACCTTCTGATCCAAGTCTAGGGAATAATTACATTAGTGGAGAAGTGCTGGATAGTAGATTTGTAGAGTAGTTTACAGTAATCTTGACTTTGAGTTTTTATGGCACAGTTTGTTCTTAAAAGATATGTATATAACTCATGTTTGACAATAGCACACACGCACGTTCCGATGTTGCGATGTATTGTTTAGCTTAGGAGAAAACGCTTCCTGTTGAACTTTGAATGACTCTTATTGATGAGTAAGTAGGATTGCTGAGCTTTTACCTTGAGTTGTAGTGATGATTCATTCAAAGTATTAAGTTTAACTCTACTTTTGAGCTTATTGCTTAGTTAAATGAAAGTAAGGGTTGTCGAATCCACAGGGACTAATGTATAAGTACCAAATAAAACTAGTAAAATTATATTTAGCCTACGATTAAAGAGGGGAGATTAACTAATCCAAATTAAAACTCAAGAACAAAAATGAAATAAGAATGAAATAAAATAATGGGTTCCGGATATCAAAGGTAATTCGCTCGAGAAATTTATCTCGCTCTTCGTTCAACTGTGTTATCTTTAATGATTTGTTTGAATAAGCAATTACCAACCAATTGATTCTTAAGGTGAAAGGTTTTCGTTATTATTCAATACACTCTCTCGAGTTGTAAATAAACTAATATCAAATTAGAACACGTCACTCTCGTGCACTTATTTACTAATCTAATATTGCATAAATCTTCAAAACCTCGTTACTCTAAATCTCTCGATTCAAAGTGCTCACGTATGTGATTTCATCTCTCGATCTCAATCTTAACATACATCATGAATTAATGTAGCGTATTATAACGTTATCTCTCGATCTCAGTTATAACTCACAAAATTCAATCAAAGTTAGCTAGGCTTTGATCTTAATAAGCATTTAATTCATGAACAATAAGAATTCAATCCACTCAAACACATTCGAATCAATAAATTAAACACAATTTTACTTAAACTCGATAAAATAAACTCAACTTAATTCAAATCAAATCACAAAGACATTTAATTGTTTCTCAACCTCAAAAACATCCAATGAAAATGAAAATCAAATAAATCCGAGTTTAGAAATACGATAAATGCTGGAATGAATCCATGCTTTGCACCGTAGTTTCTTCTCTTGCTCCTTCCTTGCACTCCGGAAAATGGCTCGCTAAAGCTTGGATGAAGAAGAAAGAAGATGGCTTCTCCTCTCCTGGTTAGCGGCGGCTCTAGGGTTTATTGGTGATGAAAAACGACTCTCAACCCTCTCTGATATGATATGATATGATCTGTAAGAGATCCCTCCTTTAAACCATTGAAAATCACGTTAATTTTGGAAAATAAGATCTTCAGAAATTCGCGTCTCGATCGATCGAAAAATAATTTCGATCGATCGGTGCACTGTTTGCTTCAGCGTTTAAAAGTTTCTGCCTCGATCGATCGATCGAGATTTTCTTACGATCGAACGACACTTCAAAAATTTTGGTGCTGAACTCTCTGCCCGGATCGATCGATCGAGAATAAATCTCGATCGATCGAAATTCTGAAAAACCATATTCTTCATTTTTTTCTCTTTTTCGCCTCGATTTTACCCGTTTTCTTCATTTTAGCTTATTCTTCCATTTCCAACCTATTTTCCCGAAACAAGCAAATAAACACCAAAACGCGTAATTTCATCCAGGAAAAAGTACAAAAAATGGTAAGAAATTACAGCTAAAAACACTTAAAATCTAAGCCTATCATGGTTCTACACATGTCATGACATAACACGATTTCATTATCATCAATCATCAATCCCTAGTCTGTTATAATAGTGTATTTTAATGCACCTCGCTTGTCTTGATAGCGACACTAATACCCCTCGCTTCGACATATTAGCGGCATTGAATAACCTCGCGCAAATGCGACATGCGACAATACCCTCGCTTCAACATTTGGCGGCAAATATTCTTTCCTCGCTACAATATGACAGCGGCAAGTATTCTATCATCGCTTCAAGTGACAGCGGCAAAGCATTAAAATCATCACTCTATATAACCATGACTCATGGGATGTGCACCAAACAATCATCATATACATATGCAATCATAATGCATAATTCAACATGTATTTGCATCCACAATGCACAATTCCATATATACTTGCATCCACAATGCATATTCAAATTAGTATATAAGATACATGTACCGTTGGGTGCCCGTACGTCTCTCTACGTACCTTTCCAAAAGTAGGATTTGGTATGACTTCACTTCCTTGGCTGTGTCGCCACCTGGGATGGTTCTACACAATCACACAATCCAATATTAGAAGCCAAATAATAGTCCGATACCAAAAATCCAACATAAAATTAATTCCCCAAAAATTGGCGGCTGGCGATCGATCGCTGTGTCGAGGTGATCGATGGCCAGACTTCACTGGCTCGAGGCGATCGATCGCGCCATATACGGCAATCTATCGCCTGCCCCCGAAATTTCCAATGCTTCTCGGCGATCGATCGCGCCATTTGTAGCGATCGATCGCCACTACCAGAACATGTGATTTCCACCATTTTTGCACCATATTTCTTCCCCAACTTCACCAACACATAAACCATCAAACCAAAAACATAAAAACACCATAAACCTTCAATATACACCTTTAAACAACCAAAAATCTAACACCCAAACAAAACCAACATCAACCCATAACAACCCATTTCAAAATCCAAAATATCAACTCAAAACAACACCAAACCCTACAAAAACAACAAGGAAGGATCTATACCCTTCCTAGACCTCAAATCTTACCAAGAATCACACAAATGGAGTTTTTGCAAAGATTTCTCCTACCTCCTTTTGCCAAAAACGAAAATGGGTTTGGGGATAGGGTTTGGGGGGTGAAATGGATTGGTAAAGAGTGATGGGGGTGAGTGGGGTAGTGGGGGTTTTTAATTAAAAACATGAACCCCAATAATTAGCATGATGTATAAAATATCCCAACATGATATTTTAAAGCATTTTACCAAATTGCACCAAACCTCAATTAAATCCATGCTTTCCAAATAATTAACAACCATCACAAATAAACCATGCTAACACTCAATTTCCCAACATGCACATCATGTACCCTGAAATGCATTACCGGGTCACATCCACCATGTGACTAAGCATTTCACCAAGATAATTAATTCCAACACATAATTTAATTATCACCATAAATAATCACATAAACATAATTAATGCCCAAATTGCAATTAATTATTTCGGGGATATCACACTTGGCTTTGGTGCATACCCTGTGGTGGTTAGGGATAGTTCCTCGGCCCCGTATTGTACGTATTTCAGTAAGGGTAGCTCGATGGTGGTCGGTTCCCTACAAAATTAACAGCTTCATTAGTAACGAAAGGGTTACCTACTTGGCATTCAGTGCTCGAATATCCTCCTTGGCAAAGCTCGTATGTAACAGTTTGAACTTGCATTTTATGCATGCTCAAACTATCGATCTTCTTGTTCAGTGCTTCCAACTGGGCAGCTAGGGCAGTGACTTCACTCACTTGATGCACTCCGGCTTGCTTCTTTGGCAAGTTCCTGTCGGACTACCATTGACAGCTATTAGCAGCCATCTCCTCCAACAGCGTATAAGCCTCCTCAGGCATCTTCGTCATCACAGTTCCTCCTGACGCTACATCAATCATAGAACGATTATCAGAAACTAAACCATTATAAAATGTTTGTACCTGCAGCCAAATAGGGAGGCCATGATGTGGGCATCTCCACAGTAGATCTTTGAAGCGCTCCCAAGCCTCATACAGTGTCTCTGGATCATATTGGGCAAAAGTAGTGATGTCATTGCGCATCTTGGCCGTCTTGGATGGTGGAAAGAATTTTGACAAGAACAACTGCGCCATCACATCCCACGTAGTAATAGAACCCACAGGCAATGATTGTAACCAAGATTTAGCTTTATCTCGTAAACAAAAGGGAAACAAACGTAACCTGATGGCGTCGTCAGTAACACCATTATGCTTGAATGTATCAAAAATCTCCAAGAAGTTGGAGATGTGGCCATTTGGATCGTCAGTAGCTGCTCCTCCAAATTGGACTGTATGTTGGATCTGTATGATAGCAGGCTTGATCTCAAAATTGTTAGCCTGGATGGTTGGTCTCGCGATACTTGATATTGATCCATGAATGCAGGGTGGGCGTAGTCCATGAGTGATCTTGCAACTGGTTGTAGCGGAATCTCCTCGGTATTAGCCATGTGTGCTCTTGCTTGCCTTGGCCTCCTTTGACAGGTGCACTCGAATCGGGATCAAAAGGCTCAAGTATATGCTTGCTACACCTTAGCATGCACCAAGAGATAACAACCTGTAACAATCAACCAAAAAGAACACAAACAGCAGAAGAGTAGAGAAAATGGGAAAAAATCGAAAACTAAGAAAAATGAATGACTAAACTACAGTCAACTAATCTCGTTTGATATTATTAAAACTAGTCCCCGGCAACGGCGCCAAAAACTTGATCACTATTATTTTAAACAGTATTTGTCGGTTTAGCGATTGCGTACCGCAAGTGCACGGTGTCAAGTTTTAGTATAATGATATGAAAAGTACAGATTTTCGATCCCACGAGGACTAGGAAATAATTACCAAACTCCAATAGTTTAACTATATTTAGCCTACGATAACTAGTTATGATTAATTAACTAAGTGACAAGTTAACTCAATAATTATCCCCAGCAAACATTGATGAATAAGAATAAGAATCAAAAGAAACAATTATCAAGACTTTCGGTTCACCCATGCAATCCCCCACAATTCGCCTATAGTTAAGAATTAAATTCAAACGTTCTAAGGTGACGAGTTCTCCTAAAGCACTTGTTATACCTTGGTCCGGTTACAACAAGTTGAATATTAAGATGAAACAAGGCAATGATCATGCACTTATTTAACACTCAATATTGTATGTCGATTTATGAAAATTTCTAGCTTTCGATTACTAGATATCTATAGCTATCACACGTGTATTTGACTTCATCTCTCGATATCAGTCTGAAATCCACTGTTTAATTTACTATATCATATCGCAACCTCCTATGGTCAATTCAGTTGCAATAAATAATCAATCAAGGATATTAATCCATTGAAAGCATGAGCACAACAAATTAAACTCAAAGAATTTGTAAGAATCATTCAAAACTTAATTAAAGTTATGGGTTCAAAACATCAGATCCCCTAAGTCTTGACAACAAGACTTAGCCTAGAAACATATTCAAATCAAATGCAACATTGTGTTTTTCAACATCAAAAGCATAAGGATCAAATAAAAACAAACAAAGTTTAGAAATACGGAAATAACAAGAGGCGTTGACTCCTTGCGTTGCTCCGTCGCCACATCTCTTCCGATGCGTCTTGTCTTCAATGGTTATGGTGTATCAATGGTTGGGGATGAAGGAGAGTGATAGTGGCTGAGTTTGTAGGGTGAATTATGAGCTAAGAGTCCTCAAGTTCGTCTGAACTATATATTGTGTTGGAGGAGTCTTCCATTCTTTGGACACAAAATAGCTTGATAAGGAAAGAAACCTTGATTTTTTCGAGTTTGGCGATCGAATGCCGTTAGTTGCCGATCGATCGGCAAAACATTCTGGACGAAAGAACCAAAAATTTTATATCCGCGATCAATCGCGGTGTTTTACCGATCGATCGCCGAACTTTTCTGAACCATGACGATCAATCGCGAGATGTTACCGATTGATCGTGGAACTTTTCTGAATTTCACAATTTGCGATTTTGTCCCTCCTTTTCCGTGTTTGCTCGGTTTGGTCCTTTTTCATCATATATAGCTTATTTCCTCAACTTTTATGCATTTGTACCTAGATTCCTGAAATATACAAATATATACCAAAACGCGTAATATTTCCCAGGAATCACTTCAAAAACACCCCTAATTATATCAAATTAAGTGTAAAAATCACACTTATCACTTGCAGACACAAATCAAGTAGGTCCTTATTATCTTGTAACTACGTATTGACTTATGAAAGAAAGGTAAAGATGTATCAAACAAGAGAGTATGGTAATATGCACAATAAAAGTATATCTTCTTGCATGATATTTCAAACCTTGTTTATTTTTGCAAGGTTTATTCCAATTCTTTTCTTCTTCTTTTTTGTGCCTTGGCTCCCTTGTAGTCATATTTTTCTATTTTTTTTTCATGGCATCCCTTTTCTTTCATGTATTTCATTCTTTTGACAATGAAGCTCACAAACATTTGGATCAATGAATACGTAAGTTCATGTGAATGAAACATAGCATACTCCCTTCAATGGTATGGATTTAAATCATATTTAGACTTATTAGGGAAGGATGATAAGCTAGTCAAAAAATATTGAATGGTGGTTGTTTGTATGCTTATCATACAACCATTCTTTTGGATTAAAGCTCAAAAAGGGTACTGATTATTTTGTTTACATGGTAGGTTTGAAAGGCTCAAATTCATCAAAGATCGCCTATATCACTTTCATGTTCGCAAGTAGTCTACACATACACCTCAAAGAGCATGTAGTTAAGTTCTAGCATGTATCAAAGATTTCCTAAGACTATCACAAAGTACACAATCTTCACTATGCTATGCACACTTCACTTCACAAGTCATGACAATATCGTGCTCAAAATATTCAGCTACTATGTCAAAGCACAATTTGCAGTAGAGTTCAAAGTGTTCAAAGGTTAACAATACACCTATGTTCAAAAGCATGCATGACATCAATTAGGTTTCATCATGGGCTAGTGATTCAAAAGTATGTGTTCATCATTCACCATGAGCTCTAAATTTTTCAAAATTTTCAATTTTTTTGTATTTTTATAATAAGAAAGCAATCTCACACTACTAATTACATTGTCCCCGATGTAAGCCAAAATTGTAAGGAAAGAGAAACTAAAGTAATAAAAAATAAAAAAATAAAGGGAAAACTAACTCCCCTTGGGTTTCCTCCCATGCAGCGCCTCTATTTAACGTCGGTGGCCCGACGCCAGTCCATGGATCACATGATGCTTGGTCGATCTTCAAGATCCACCTCTCCCTCTTTAGTGGCATGTAAACCTTCATTGTAAGGTTTCAGTCTATGTCCGTTCACCTTGAACGTCTTTGATTTTACTAGGCTTTGAATCTCAACTGCACCATGAGGAAAAACAACAGTTACTATAAAAGGTCCAACCCATCAAGAACGTAGCTTACCTGGGAATAAGCGAAGGCGGGAAAGGTAGAGGAGGAGTTTTTGACCAACTTCAAACTCCTTCCTCGAGATCATCTTGTCATGAAAGATCTTCGTTTTCTCTTTGTAGATCTTTGAACTCTCATATGCCTCATTGCGATCTCTTCCAACCCTTGTAATTGTAGCTTTCTATGCTCTCCGCTTTCATCCATAACCATGTTAAAGTGCTTGATGGCCCAATATGCTCGATGTTGCAACTCTACATGAAGATGGCAATGTTTACCAAAGATTAGTCTATAAGGAGACATACTTATTGGAATTTTTTATGCAGTCCGATAAGCCCACAACGCATCATCTAGTCTAAAGCTACAATCCTTCCTAGTATGGTTTACAGTCTTCTCCATGATGGATTTGATTTCTCTATTTGATACTCCAGCTTGCCCATTTGTTTGAGGGTGGTAGGCGGTGGACACCTTGCGTGTGACATGGTACTTCATTAATAAACTCACCACCATCCTATTGCAAAAATGGGTGCCTCGATCACTTATGATTGCCCTTGGAGTCCCAAACCTAGAAAATATGTTATGTTTTATAAAACCTGCAACCACTTTAGAGTCATCAGTACGGGTAGCTAAAGCTTCCACCCATTTCGACACATAATCCACATCAAGTAAAAGATAAATGTGGCCTAAAGAATTGGAAACGGTCACATGAAGTCGATGCCCCATACATCAAAGATTTCACAATAAAGTATGGGTTATTCGGGGCATCTCCTTTCGTTGAGATATGTTACCCACTTTTGGCACTCACGGCATGATTTGAAAAATTATATGAATCACGAAATAATGTTGGCCAAAAGAACTCACACTCAAATACCTTATTTGCTGTTTGCTTGGCTCCAAAGTGACCACCATCCTCATGTGAATGACAAAAATTTAGGATAGAGGATACCATGGTAAAATGTTGTGCATGGTAAACATAGTACTTGGCGTCGCTTCTAGCCTTCGCCTTTTGAGTCCTATTAAAACCATTAGGGAAAGTATTAGTGGCCAAAAAATTAGTAATGTCTGCGTACCATGTAAAATGTTGTGCACGGCAAAGAGTCGCTCATCCGGAAATTCTTCATTTAAGAACGATGTATCCTCAACATGAGTTAGGCGACTTAGGTGACCCGCCACTTTGTTCTCCATTCCTCGCTTGTCTTTAATTTCAATGTCGAATTCGCCCAATAGCAAGATCCATCTTATTAGCCTTGGCTTTGCCTCCTTCTTCGTCATCAAGTAGTGAAGAGCTGCATGGTCAGAATAAACAATAACTTTAGCACCAAGCAAATAAGAACAAATTTTTTCTAAAGCAAAAACAACAGCTAATAGCTCATTTTCAGTAGTAGAATAATTTTGCTGGGCATCATTCAAGGTCATTGGATGCATAGTAGATGACATGAGAAATATTTCCAATCCTCTGGCCCAAAACGTCGCCTACTTCAAAGTCGCTTGCATCACACGTGATCTCAAATGGCTTACTCCAGTCAGGTGGCTGGATGATTGATATGGATGTCAAAGATTCTTTCAATATGTCAAATGCAGTCTTGCACAAATCATCAAACTAGAACACTACCTCCTTTTGCAACAATTTGCACAATGGTGATGCGATATTGGCGAAGTCCTTGATGTATCTTCTATAGAAACCTGCATGGCCAAGAAAGGAACGCACATCCAACACACAAATAGGGTAGGGTAGAGATCGATTAATGTCAATTTTAGCTTTATCTACCTCCATACCTTTGGATGAGACCACATGACCCAAAACAATAAATTATTCCACCATAAAGTGGCATTTTTCAGAATTTAGCACAAGGTTGATTTCTCTGCAACGCTTAAGGACAAGTGAAAGGTTAGTTAGACAATCATTGAATGAGTCACCATAAACAGTAAAATCATCCATGAATATCTCTAATATATGCTCATGTACTCAGAAAATATACTAACCATACACCATTGAAAAGTGGTTGTTGCGTTGCAAAGTCCAAAGGCATGCGTCTATAAGCGAAAATTCCAAAGGGGCATGTGAACGTCGTCTTTTCTTGATCTTCTGGAGCGATAGCAATCTGCCAGAATATCCATCAAGAAAACAGTAATAAGAGTGACATGCTAACCTTTCAAGCATTTGATCAATGAAGGGCAAAGGAAAATGGTCCTTGCAGGTCATGGTATTCAGCTTGCGATAATCAATGCAAACTCCCCATCCATTTTGAACGTGGGTGGTGACTAATTCATCATATTTGTTCTTCACAACTGTGATGCAGTCTTCTTTGGAACCACATGGACATGACTAACCCACTGACTATCAGAGATGTGGTATATTACTCCAATTGCAAGAAGTTTTAGGATCTCCTCTTTCACCACTTCCATCATTGGTGGGTTGAGTTTTATTTGCGGTTGACGTGTAGGTTTGACTCCTGCTTCAAGTAGGATCCTATGCGTGCATGTAGAGGGGATTATTTCTTAAATGTTAGAAATGGTCCATCCTATGGTTGTTTTGTGCTCCTCGAGCACGTGAATAAGCTCCTTCTCTTGTTCATCTCCCAACTTACTAGATATGATCACCGGTAGTGCGTCTCCTTCTCCAAGGAACACATACTTTAGGTGGCTTGATAATGGCTTCAATTCAATAGTAGGTGCCTGCGATACGGAGGGGAGCGGCCTAGTGTTAGAAATGGGTAATGAAATAAATGAAACTTTACCTTGTATCTCGGGCATGGTATCAAAGGTGGTGATGGTTTGCTCCATGATGTTACTAGAAATAGACACATCTATTGCGTTTAATTGCCTACGATTTGGTATATTTTGATGGATAATTTGATGCATATGCTACCTAATCGTATATCTGTGTATATGTATGTGGAATCGAAGAAATCGAGCTAAAAAGGGTGAATAAGGATCAAGAAATGCATTGGAATTGACCAAGACATGCGATCCATCGCCTAGGAAGCAGAGATCCATCGCCTCGAGATAGAAACTTTAAGCATCAAAATTTATAAATCAGCGATCGATCGCCGAAACAATCTGGCTGAAAAATAAAGGCTGGCGATCGATCGCCAGCCATCAGCGATCGATCGCCAGAGAAGTCCGGGAAAAATAAGGAAACTTGATTTTTACCATATTTTGAAGATTCTAACCTATCCTACAAGCTTTCCCATCCCTATAACTCAAAAATTAGCCTCTATAATTCAGAATTCAGACTTTTTTTTATCATAGTTTTAGTTTTAGATTAGTTTTTAGAGATTTTCTCTCAACCTTTGAAGAATGAAGACGGAATTGACGAGCCGGAATCATGCTTCTTTCTAGTAACTCTTTCGTTTTCTTTTAGTTTAATGCTTTCTAGATTAGTTTGCATTGTTTTGATTTAGTCATGATTGGCTAAACACCTTTGTGATTCTTAGTTAAGGAAGACAATATGTTGGAGTTTACGCTTCTCGTGAGATTAAGTTTTGATTGTTGATTTTCATTGAGTATCAATTGTTTTTCTGATTTTATTGATATGATTGTGTTGTTTAATTGTTGGATTGATCACCTAGCTTTTGTTCATACAATCTAATGCTAAATTAGATATCAAATACGGAATCCTTTGATCTTTCTAATTTACAAAGCAACTAAGATTAATAAAATTCCGCTTGTGAGTTTTTTAAATTCTTAGGAAAACCTGTGATATCCAGAATTTATTGTGTTAATCCTGGAGTGATTATGAGACTCGGGTTTTTGGAGCCTTGGTACTAAATATACCAAGTGGACTCAGTGTTCAACCAATCTCCACATCACTTCTCTCTCTCTATTCCCTCGCCGCCTCCTTTCTCCTCCCCCCTTTCCCTCTTTTCTTCCATGGAGAAAAATCGGTCAAGGCTCAATTTCGGAGTGAGATTTCTAAAAGATTGTTAGGTAAACTCCTTCACCTCTCGATTATCTACATTTTGATAGGGGTTTTATAGAATTTGGTGAAGTATGGAAATGAGTTTGTGTTTTGCGGTTTTTGTATATTTTTGCTAAAATGATGTATTGAGTTTATTTATGAGTTTTAATGCAGTATTTGAAGTAGTGAAGATGTTGGGGTGTTGGATTTGAGTTTGTGTGTGAAAAAAGATAGTGAAGCAAATTTTTTTCGGGAGATCGCAGGTCACGATTGATTGAGGCGATAGCACCGATCGATCGCTACATGACGCTAAATTTGGTGATGATGTACAGTGATCCCCGATCAAACGTGGAGATCGGGTGATTGATCGCAGGGTCTAGCAATCAATCTCGAGACCATGGCGATCAATCACCATATGCCACTGCCCAGTTTTTTGAGCAGGCAATCTATCGCCAGCCGAACCGTGATTGATCGTCAGGCCATGATTTTTGAAATTTTTATGTTGTTAAATTTCATCGTACGCTTTGCCCGAGCCTTCTGGGTATTATATCGTCGTGTTATGATGATATTTTGGAGGTTGAGTACGTGCTTGAGTATGTGATTATGTGCACGTAATTGATTGTAAATTATGGAATCTGTGTAGTGTATAATTCACCAGGTCTCGGGGCAAAGGCAAGGATTAGCTCTTGCTATTGGATTATAAGGTACGTGTAACGTATGCGCATAGTTAGATATATTATTGTCATGTTTATGAATAATATATTGTTGCTAAAATCAATTGATATGAATTGAGAATCATGGTGATGCCGCTATTGAGCGAGCAATGAGTATAATACTGTCGCTGTTGAGCGAGCATTGGTTATGATGACGCCGCTGTTGAGCGTGCGAGAGGTTAAAATGCGGCCGCTGTTGAGCGAGCGATGTGATACATTGTGATGAGATGGTGAAATCATTAATTGAAATATATTAGATTTCTGTAAAGCATTATTATAATAATTTAACTTTAATTGACTATGGAATGGACGGTTGGAGCATGTATATAGTTAATCAATGTAATGATTAACTGATTTTAGTTATATTCTGTAAATTATGAATTGTGAGATTGATGTTGGGGACTGTTTCTGTTGGAACAGGTAGAACATGTACATCATTGGCTCTGAAGTTGAGTCCAAGCTATTGATTGGAAATTTTTTCGGGACTGAGGTACCAACATTGGTAATGGGTAATATGCTTATACAATAGATACACATTTACTTATTCAATGCTCGCATGTGAGCATTCTTATGTCTATATGGATTGTATAAGGGCTTTGAGATTTCTCTTTTAATTTCTGATTTGCACGCAATTAATTATGGAGAATTGCATGATGAATTGAGAACATGTTAGTGCGTTATGAGGCATATATTTATGCTAGTTGAGATGTATTGAGAATTGAGCATTAAGAGGATTGATGTTGAATTTTTTTATAAATGGCATGTTAATGTTATTGAAGTATGCATAAGAATTCCCTAATGGCATGAATGCATGCAGTAATATACGTGATAATGCACTAATAGTGGTTAAGGTAGTGATGTCTTATATTAGTGGTAGCAGATCAATGGTTTGCTCTTTTGGGCTGTTGAGGGCCTAGAGATGTGTTGATGGAAATGAGCAGCACTTAGTTTATGCATGATTGTAGTTAATGTTGTGTGACACAACTATTTTGCTTATGTTCATAGTATGATATGAGATCATAAATGAAATGTATTATTGCTAACCATCGTGATTGCATGATCGTATGGAATATGATGAAAATGATATTGATTTATGTAATAAGTGCTAAGAAATCTGATTTTGTAGGAAAATCAGAGAATGAGAAACGCTATGTGCTGTCTAAGGACATGGAAGGTAGACAATGATGTGCCGTCAATAGGTGACGGCAGATGATGTGATGACCAGGTATGGTTGCCTTATGATTATGAGGATGCATGTATATGCATGCATTGAAATTGATTTATTATCGTGATGCATGAATACTTGATATTGTTATTGAGCATACGAATGTATTGCAATTGTGTAACTGTTGGGAAAACATTTCTAAGTTTTGGTGATCACAGATATCTACTGCTTGAAGTGTCCACTGCATTGAAGCCTACTGACAGAGGAAATAACAATTTACTCTACAAAGGTCCACCGGATATTAAAAGACAAAGCTATTTGCCGGGTGAAGAGATAAAAGCTATCTACTGGGTGAAAAGATAAAAAGAGATCTACCGGATCCAAAGACCAAGAGTTATCATCTACCGGATGCAGAGAGTAAACTACCACTGGAACAAGAGTGCCAGCAGACATCTAACAAATAATTGGTTAACTTCAGTCCATCAGACTAAATAACTAGTAACTATTCAGTAGATGATGAATAGGACATCAGACAACAGATATACAGTGAAGGATAAGTCAGCAGACGTATAAAGAAACAAGACAAAACAAGTACAAACTCACTCTGACAAAGGTACAACAGAGCGCCACACTACTATACCAGCGCCACCAATAGCGTCAGTGTGGTATTCGGAATTAATTGTATTAATCCTGGAGTGAATGATCCTTAATTGATTTTAATTGTGGTAGTTATGAGATAATTACGGTGTTGAGACTCCCGAGGATTTTATTCTGGTATCGAGGTTGTTGGATCCAAGGATTGATATTTTATTCTCATCGAGCGTTAAACCTCGGAATTGTGTGGGTAGTGGGATTTGGAGTTTGGGAGCTTTGGGTTGAAGTTTGTGATGTGATTGAGTGAGTGGGAGATAATTATTGAACAAGCAAGATTTTTCATGAGTTTTGGTTCGAGTATTTGAAACTCGGGTTTTTGGAGCCTTAATACTATATATACCAAGTGGACTCGATGTGTGATGATTCACTCACCTTCTCTCTCTCTCTCTCCACGCCTCTCATCTTCCCTTCTCCTTCCCCCTTTCTTCCTCTTGTCGAGAAATCGATGGAGCTCGATTTTGAGCAGGATTCTTGAGGAAATAACTAGGTTCTATCTTCATCTCTTGATTGTGAAGGCTTTGATTGTATTTTTGTTATGTTTGGTTAAGATTTGAGATGAGTTTGAGTTTTGAGTGATAGAGATTTTTGGTTATGTTGTTATGTTGTGTATTGTTGTGTTTATGCTGAGGATTTGGGGAGTATTGAGTGTTGGGTTTGCTTGATTTGGAAGTTTTTGCTCGAAAAACACCATTTTGAGGCTGAAACAGGATGGAGTGATCGATCGCTAGGGATGAGGCGATCGATCACCGATAAAGTTTGGAAGATGATGAATAGTACGAGAGATCGATAGCTTGAAACTCAGCGATTGATCACCAAGAGGCAGTAGCCAAATCTGCTGAGAGGCGATCGATCGGCCTGGAAAGAAGCGATCGATTGCCGATGACCATCTTTGAAAAATTATTTGTTTTGAGATTTTGATGCACGCCTAGCCCGAGTCTTTTATATGATTAATTATCATGATTTGATGATACGTGGGAGTTGAACACGTGCTTAGGTATGTGATTGTGTGCACGTGATTGATTGTGAATTATGGAATTGTGTAGCGCATAATTCACCAGGTCTCGGGGCAAAGGCAAGGCTTGGATCTTACTATTGGATTACGAGGTACGTATGACGTACGAGCATAGTTAGATATTATTGTCATGATTAATTAATAATATATTATTGTTGTGTTAAAGGATATGCGTTATGAATTGTGGAAATGTCGCTGTTAATCGAGCAATGAGTAAGACGCTGTCGCTGTTGAGCGATCATTAGTTATGATGCCGCCGCTGTTGAGCGTGTGAGAGGTTAGAGTGCCGCCGCTGTTGAGCGATCGATGTGATACGATAGGATGAGATTGTGAACTCAGTAATTGTGATACATTTGATTTCTGTAAATCATGATTGTAATGATTCAACTATAACTGATAATGGAATGTGTGGTTTGCGCATGAATATAGTTAATCAATGTAATGATTAACTGATTTTGGAATTTGATGATTTTGGTTATTGTGAGAACAAGAACAACATGTGAAATTCCATATGGTAACATATATACATGAAGTATTTTATGAATACACAACTTTATATTCTGTAAATTATGAATGGTGAAATTGATGATATTGAGATTGTGCTATTGGTATGCTAACCCTGTGTGGGGCTGTTTCTGTTGAAACAGGTAGAACAAGTACAACATTGGCTCGGGGGATGAGTTCGAGCTATTGAATTAGGATGCTCATAAGAAGCTGGGTATCGGCGTTGGTATGAACAATATTTCTTATACAGTTGAAACACATTTGTTGGTTCAATGCTCGTCTGTGAGCATTCAGATATGTGTATACGGTTTGTATAAGATGTTATGAGATGTCTATTTTCATATATGATTTGCATGCAATTTAATTAAGGGAATTGCATAATGAATTGAGAATATGAGATTGGTGCATTGTACAGTGTATACTAATGCTAGATGAATTGTGTTGGGCATTAGATGATAAGAGGATTAATGTCAAAAATTATCAACAAGAATTCCCTAATGACATGAAAATATGCACTATTATATGTGATAATGCACTAATAGTGTAAGGACCCCCGTACCTTAACCCATTATTAGTGTATTAATCCATGCGATTAGTGCATAAAGTCATATTATCATGGGAAGAAAACCACATGCGAGCATAGCATCATATACCATCTATAAAATTTCTTGCATTAGAACCCCATAATGTTCAACTTCCCCAACCAAAACCACTTTCATAGTATGCACCCTAATAATACACTAACATACTCTCAGTTCATTTAGCAATTCCGTATTTAATTGCATGCAGACAATAAATGAAGAGAGAAAAGCCATCACCATTTATATATTCCATATACACGTAAAACGTGCTCACATAAGAGCACCCAATGAGTGAACGTGTATCTAATGTATAAGATACTCTACCAAATACCGTTACTGGTACTTCAATCCTGGAAGCACCTCCCGTGTACAACTCGATCTCAACTCTGGATCTACGTACTTATTCAACCAACTCTGGTACCTCAATCCTAGAAGTACCTCAAATCAACAGCCCGAACCCAACTCCAAAGCTACTGCTGCACCTGTATCACCTGCCCCAACAGAGACAACCCCCACATGGGGTGAGCATACCAATACCACCAATCCAATAATCATAATAATACAGTTCATAATTTACAGAATTTAAATGCCATGAATTTAAATGATACACCCTGGATGGTATTATCCTCATCCGGATCCCCTGTATTGTCCCTGTTCTCAAAATAGCCAAACCATTAAATTCTCAAAAGCCAGTTGATCATCACCATTCCTGCTATACAGTTCCATAATCAAATGTGATTAAATCATCAAAATAGAGTACTATAGATATCACATACATCTAGCCAACGATTTCATAGTTCCATTTCATAGCTAGCTCCACAATAGCGGCATTATAACCGATGGTCACTCAACGACGACAACATCCCAATCATTGCTAGCTCAAAAACGGCACCATATGATTCCCAAAGTATGCCCATTTATCACAATTTCCATACACCATGCATTTCCTATCCATTTATTGCAAGTACCGTATACCATGCATTTCAATATCCATTTATTGCAATTACCATATACCATGTATTTCAATATCCATTTATTACAAATACCACATACTATGCATTTCGATATTCATTTATTGCAATTATCACATACCATGCATCTCACAGTTGCAACATTTTAACATGCTATGCTCGTACGTCATACGTACCTCATTATTCCGTAGTTCAAGTCCAACCTTGCCTGAGTCCCACGACCCGATGAGTTAAGTGCTAACATGCAAATAACTCTCAATTAAACATAAGCATGCAACACGTGCCCAAACACGTTCACAACTTCCAAACCTATCGTCCATCCATGACGATTACCAAAATAAAAGCCCCCCGGATAAGCATGCATAATACCCAAAATATTCCATTTTATAAGTTTAAATGATAGTCAAAAACTCAACCGAGAATACCATTTTATAAAACTTTGGCTCCAACCAATCCATTTAAAAGTATAGCATTCCCCTTGGAATATAGGCATTGCCCCGGAAATGAGCCACTTAAACCTCGATTACAAAATCCTGATATTTTTCTAAAATTCCAAAAAAAAAACCAACCAAACAGTGCCGCGATCAATCGCCCTTCAGGCGCGATCGATCGCGCGAGTCCACTGCCCGCAACACTGCCATCCGCGATCGATCGCCAAACCTCGCGATCGATCGGCAAGACCCTCACGATCGATCGCCAATTCTTCACGATCGATCGCCGAGACTGTTCATCACCTTCCAAAATCAGTAACATGTCGCGATCGATCGACGCCATGCCGCGATCGATCGCGACCTGCGGGTTTCCGAAAAATTCGAGCTTCAATGGTGTTTTTCACACCCAAACTCAAAACCAACACCCCATACATCCTCAACATCTCAAATACACCATTTAAAACCAATAAAAACTCTAAAAACTTAACTTTGGATTTTTAACAAAAAAATCCCTAAATCCAAAACCAATCAAAATCTCAACCAAACTCTACAATACCACTACCAAATCGAAGACAATGATGAGGGGAAGATTAATACCTGATTATCTTCGAGAAATCCGGCTCCAGAGCCAAGCTACCAACGATTTTTCCTCCAAAGGAGAAAGAGGGGAAATGGGGGAAGGGTTAGGCGTAGAGAGAGGGAGAGAGGGAAGGGATCCGTGCCAAATGATGGAATACCGAGTCTACTTGGTATATATAGTACCAAAACTCAAAAATACCAATCCTTCCACAAATACACCATGACTCATTAAAAATCATCTGTTTTCAAAAATTACCTCCCAATCTCTATTTCCATTACCAGCCACAGTACAAAGTACTACGGACCCCAAATCCCACCAAAGACCAAATTCCAAGGTTATCACCACGACGAGAATACAATCTCATCCCCTGGATCCAATGACTCCAAATACCAAATTTAAAATCCCCGGGAGTCCCAAAACTGTAGGGTCTTCCTACCTTAACATCATCATAATAACGTATTATGGACTAAACATGCATTAATAACATCTTAGGGTACCGGTTGTCACATGAGTTAACGGGATTATAGGCCAAAAATAAAATTTCAAAACTTAATAATTACATTCCCAAAACGAATGCTAACATTATAGGTTTATACTACTCCTAGAGTAGATACTATCATCCTGAATCCTATTCCTTTATGTGCTCCTTGTAGCTCACTGCCTCAACCCGACCCTTAGCCCTTCAGTCCAAAAGTGTACCTACAGGAACAACCCATCATGAGCATGCACACCATTACTTAGCATCATAGATAATGGAATATAAATAAATGCATGAAAATAATCGTTAACATATACTTCCTGGTTAATCGCATTAACCCGCTTTTGTTGTCCCTGTTTCATAGTCATGCATGTAATCATTAGTTCTTGACATAAATGATTAAAATCATACTTCACATATGCTCATAATCAACAATGTTAATTAGAAATGTGACTGTCCTGGTCCTGTTATGACAGCGGTACAATTGGCCCCCTCGCTCGACATATAGCGATACTGTGATACCCCTCGCTACACCTTGATAGCGGATGTATCTCCTCGCTAGCTATGTCAGCGGTAAGTACCTTCCTCGCTTGCCCATAACAACCACCAGACATTCTACCATTTCTAGTAACATAGTTTAACATACATCATAAACATCATAGCATATTTACTCATCATATACATCATCATATCTTTCCTTATCATAATCATCATCATAAACATCATATCATCTTTACTCATCATAGACATCATTATATCTTTACTTATCATAATCACCATCATAAACATCATAAATACTTATGCAATCATTGCGTAGTCATAGTATAGGAGTGTGTTTTACCGTCCGATGCCCGTACGTTTCTTACGTACCTTAATTCCAAAAGTGGAGAAATTGAAAAACTTTATCTCCTTGATGTTGTTGGTACCTGGGATGGTTCTACACAACCATACAAATCAATATTAGAAGCCAATTATAGTACCAATACCAAAAATTCAACAAAAAACATCATTTGCCATTTTTAAGCTGCTGGCGATCGATCGCTACATCAGGGCGATCGATCGCGAGCCTTACCGATCTATCGCTTCGATGTAGCGATCGATCGCCTGACCCTTCTACCTCGCGGCGATCGATCGCGCCATATATGACGATCGATCGCCTGTAGCATTTTTCGCTACCGGCCTTCGGCGATCGATCGCTGCATTTGTAGCGATCGATCGCCACCTTCTGTGTGCGCGATCCTTCACCATTTTTGAGCATTTTTCAAGCTCAACCTCATACCCTTCAAACCCAAACATTCCAACATAACAAATATCATCATAACTCAGTAAAACCCACATAAAACACTTCAAAAATCATACCCCAACCACATACAACATATACCCAAAAACAAATCTACAAAAATCCCAAAATGCTAACCCATTTCAAAACCAAACATCATTAAAACTTTAGGAAGGGTTTCATACCTCTTGAGGACTCCAAATCTTAACAAAAATCCCACAAACAAAAGTTTTGTGAAGATTTCTCCTTCCTTCCTTGCAAAATTTTGAAAATATGAGATGGGTTAGGGTTGGGGATGAATTTGGGGATTTAAAAGTGAGGGTTAAAAGTGAATAGAGTGGGGGTATAGTGGGGTATGGGTTTTAAAGGTTAATAAAAATTGTAACCCAACAATTAACATGATGTATAAAATACCCCAACATGGTATTTTAAAAGCATTTTTACAAAAATGCAACAAACTTCCACTAAATTCATATCTTCCACACAATTATCAATCGACATAATTAAATCATGCTAACACCCCATTTTCTAACATGCATAACATGCACCCTGAAATGCAACCCCCAGGTCACGCCTACCATGTGACTAAGCATTTCAACAAGATAATTAATTTCAACACATAAATCAATTATCACCATAATTAATCATATAAACATCATTAATGCCTAAATTGCATATAATTAATTTCGGGGCATCACAATACTCCCCTACTTATAAGATTTTATCCTCGAAATCGCATGCACTTACCCAAAATGAAACTAAACATAAATAACATACAAGAAAATAGTTTCGGGTAATGCTGCACCATATGCCGTTCCGTCTCCCACGTAGCCTCCTCGACACCCCGACGACCCCACTGAACTTTGACCAACGGTATAATCTTGCTTCGTAATCTGCGATCCACTCGATCCAGAATTCTGATTGGTCGTTCTACGTAGGATACATCTGAGTCCAACTGTACTTCAGTAGGCTGTAATACATGAGACAGGTCTGGCTCATACTTCCGTAACATAGAGACGTGAAAGACATCATGAATACCAGATAAAGACGACGGTAGAGCCAAACGGTAGGCCAAAGTACCGATACACTGCAATACTTCATATGGTCCAACATACCTCGGAGATAACTTCCCCCGCATACCAAAACGAACCACACCCCTGAAAGGTGAGATCTTTAAAAAGACCTTATCTCCTACTTGGAATTCTAGCGGTCGTCGTCGCTTATTGGCATAGGCTGCTTGCCTATCCTGGGCCGCTTTCATCTTCTGGCGTATCAACTTAATCTTTCCTTCCATATCCTTAATCATATCCGGTCCTCTGACCGCTTTACTAGTCAAGTCTCCCAATACAGCGGTGACCTACAACGTCGACCGTAAAGAGCTTCAAAGGGGGCCATTTGAATGCTCGCCTGATAGCTGTTATTATACGAGAACTCTACTATTGGTAATGAATCTTGCCACGGAGTATCAAACTCCAATACACATTCCCTCAGCATATCTTTGAGCATCTGTATAGTACGCTCCGTCTGGCCGTCTGTCTGAGGGTGATAAGCTGTACTCAGTCTCACCTCTGTGCCCAAAGCTGTCTGGAGATCCTCCCAGAAATGTGAAGCAAACCTTGGATCTCTGTCAGACACAATCGAGACTGGAACCCCATGCAACCTCACCACATCCCGTACATATAATTGGGCCATCTTTATTTTGGGATATGCCCTAAGACATGTCATTGGATGATTGTTTTGACATACAATGTTTATGATTTTATGAATGGCAATTCATTATTATATATTATTCGTTTAACTGTGCAATGTGAATTAATATATATGTTAATGTCCTTAGAATAATATTGTATTATTCTTAAACATTGTCCCTAGTCAAGTATTATCATGAATCAGGATAATGATAATACATAGAGACTAGTATGTATTGATTGATGAATTGTTCATTGATATGAGATATCAAATCAACACATGGGTACATGTTAGAGAACGATGTACTGGACAGACCCACCATGAGAATGCAACATGGATAGTTATATGATTGTCATATGCAATTCTCATAGTGATAATAATGTATGTAATCTGTGATGTCTGGGGATTTATGGTGTTAATCCCGGTGTGGTACTAATCCTGGATGGATTTTATTGTGGCAATTAGGAATTAATTGCGGTTTTGCGTCTCCCGAGGTTGTTTAATCGAGCATTTGGGATCGTTGGATCCAAATATTGAGATTGTATTCTCATTTGGTGAAAACCTATGAGTTGGGTTTTTAGTGGGACTTGGAGTCCGGGGTACCTTATGTTAGGGCCAGTTTGGGGATTTGGTGTTGGAGAGAGAGTTTTTGAAAACAGATGATTTTTAATGAATCATGATGTATTTGTAGGAGTATTGGTATTTTGGGGCATTTTGCTATATATACAAGTTGGACTCGGGATTCCGTCATTCGGAATCCATTTCTCTCCTTCTCCCCCTCCTTGCACGCCAACCCCTCTCCCCTAACGCTCACCCTTTCTCTTTGGAGAAAAATCGACGGAGGCTCGATTTAGGGTCCGGATCTCTTGAAGAAAAGCTGGTAATCTCTTCCTCCTCTCTTGTAGCTTTGATTTGATAGTAGTTTTGTTGATTTTGGTTGAGTTTTGAGGTTGGTTTGGGTTGGGTGATTTTGATGAAAATCTTGAAAACTTTTGGGTTTGTTTTAATTCAAGTCTAACACCCTTGTTGGAGGTTCTTGGGTGTTGTTTTGTTGTGGTTTTGAGTTGGGAGGAGTTGGGGTGTGATTTGTGGAGGTTTCAAGCTTTTAAAAATGGTGGTTTTCGAGTTGCAGGGCATGGCGATCGATCGCCCGTAGCAGGCGACCGATCGCATGCAGGCAGTGGGCTTTTCAGCATTGTGGCGATCGATCGCCACTTTTGGAGCGATCGATCGCCTCGCGCCAGAGTGGTCTGGCGATCGATCGCCATATCGAGCGATCGATCGCCAAGGGGCTAGCGATCGATCGCCCGGTATAGCGATCGATCGCCAGCAGGTAATTTTTAGAATTCTTGGCTTTTTCGTGGGATTTTGGATTTGCGACTTAAATGGTCGGCTTACGGGGCAATGTTCTCATTCCAATGGGAATGCTAGACTTTTAAAATGGTTTGGTTGGAGCCAAGTAAATTAAATGGAATTCTCGGATGAATTCTTGGCTATCTTTTTAAACATATAAAATTAGTTATTTTGGGTACTATGCATGCTTAGCCGGGGGGCTTTTATTTTGGTAATCGTCATGGATTGACGATATGATTGGGAGTCTTGAACGTGCTTGGACACGTGGTTGCATGCTTATACTTGATTGTGAGTTGTTTATGTGTTTTAGCACATATTTCTTAAGGTATGGAACTCAAGCAAAGTTTGGACTCGAGCTACGGAATTATAAGGTACGTATAACGTACGAGCATAACCCCTTATTTTAAATGCAATTGTTGAGTGCATGACACACTGTATTGCAATAAATGTGTATGGAAGTGCCTGATATATGGTTTTAGCAATAAACGGATATTAACGCATGTTGAAATACATGTTTAGTGGTGATTGCTACAAATGGATGTATATACATTGGGAATTGCATGGTGCCGCTTTTGAGCGAGCAATGATTGGATGTAGTCGCCTTTGAACGAACATCGGTTATGACGCCACTGCTGTTGAGCATGCGTGAGACTGAAATGCCGCTATTGTAGAGCAAGCAATTAATTAGAACTATGGAACCATAAAAGAGATATATTGGATATTTGTGATCATTGTTTAATGATTTGATGTTATTGTTATAATGTCAGTACATGGCAAGTGAATTCGTTAATCAATGTAATGATTAACTGGCATTTGAGAATTTGATGGTTTCAATTATTTTGAGAACAGGGACAGTACAGGGGATCCGGATGAGGATGATGCCATCCAGGGAGTATCTCTTATATTTCATAGCATTTACATATTGTAAATTATGAATTGCATTATTGTGATTATGGGATTTTGGATATTGGTATGCTCACCCCGTGTGGGGGCTGTCTCTGTTGGGACAGGTGGTACAGGTGTAGCAGCAGCTTCAGAGTTGAGCTCGGGCTGTTGATTAGAGGTACTTCCTGGATCGAGGTACCAGAGCTGGATCGATAGGCGCTCAGATCCAGAGTCGAGATCGAGTTGCGCTTGAGAAGTGCTTCCAGGATCGAAGCACCAGTAACGGTATCCAGTAGAGTGTTTTATACATTAGATACACGCTTATTCATTGGGTGCTCTTATGTGAGTACATATTACGTGTATATGGAATGTATAAATGGGCTACGGCTTTTCTCTATTCATTTACGGTTAGCATGCAATTAAATGTGGAATTGCTAAATGAATTGAGAGCATATCAGTGTATGTTGAAAGGTGCATGACATGTTTATGGAATATGTTGGGAAAGTATAGACATTATACGATTAATGTAAAGGAATTTTATAGATGGCATTAATGCTAGAGTTGCATGTAATTACTTTCCCCTTGTTAACATGATAGTATGCACTAGTACAGTGGTTAATACACTAATATCGGGTTAAGGGCATGGGGGTCCTTACATTAGTGGTATCAGAGCAGTGGTTAGCTCTTGGGGCTGTTGAAGGCCTGGAACACGCTGATAAGGATGGGTAGCACATATTTATGCATGATAGTAGTTAGTGTTGTGTGGCACAACTATTTTGCTTATGTGCATTTGTGATATGTGATCATAGTGAAACGATTATATGTCATGACATCTATGGAATCATAATATAATCTGTTGATTATGATTGTGAGTTGTGACACAGGGACAACCAAATGGAGCATTTTGAAATGTATTGGGATACAGGAAGTACTTTGTACTCATAGTTTATGCATTTACTCATTATAAACATATTGTGGGGAATATGGATTATCGTATGCTCATGGTTTGGGATTGTTCCTGTAGGGACACTATGACGCGAAAGGCTAAGGCCAGGGTTGAAAGGCACGAAACGCTAACCTGTGTTTCATATACATCATGGAATTATGCATTGTGGTTGCATGTGTACAATGGAGTGATGATTTTAATGCTCTGCCGCCAAATGTTGAAGCGAGGGGTGGGAGTGCCGCATGTCGCATTTGAGCGAGGTGCATTAAAATACACTCATGATGATGTATGTTGGAATATGGAATATTCTTTGTGTTGCAGGTATAGACGGGATACTTGGTGAATATCCCATGAGTCATTGTTATGGATGAGTGATGATTTTAAATGCTTGCCGCTATTTATTATTTTGTGCCGCTAAAATGTGAAGCGAGGGGTGGGAGCGCCGCATGTCACATTGAAGCGTGGTTATCATATGAGGCGAGGAAAGAATATTTGCCACTAAAACGTGAAACGAGGGGTGGGAGCGCCGCATGTCCATTTAAGCGAGGTTATTCTATGCCGCCTATATGTGAAGCGAGGGGTGTGTGTACCGCATGTTTTATTTAAGCGAGGGGCATTAAAATACACTACCGTAACAATGACCAGGGACCGGCTATTCTATTGGCCATGTTTTATGCCGCCAGGTGTTCATAGCGATGGTTCATTCCGCTATTCTATTGGCGATGGTTTATGCCGCCAGGTGTTCATAGCGATGGTTCATTCCGCTATTCTATTGGCGATGGTTTATGCCGCCAGGTGTTCATAGCGATGGTTCATTCCGCTATTCTATTGGCGATGGTTTATGCCGCCAGGTGTTCATAGCGATGGTTCATTCTGCTAATCTATTGGCGATGGTTTATGCCGCCGGGTATTCATAGCGATGGTTCATTCCGCTATTCTATTGGCGATGGTTCATGCCACCGGATATCTATAGCGATGTTTCATGCCGCTGACTCTATGACGAGGGATTATTCCGCTGATTCTATAGCGATGGGGTTATACCGCTATGTACGTAGCACTGGATTATGCCGCCTGTGAGCGATGGGTGCTGATTACGTACCACTGTCGGATGACGGAGACAGGTATGCCGCTATCTCATAGCGATGAGGTATGGTTTATTGCTGTATTATTAGCATTATTGTGGATGATATGCATTGATATACTTATACCGTCATGTGTTTGATGATGAGGCTATGGACGTCATGTATCGACATATACCGTCACGAGTCGACGATGTTATTTCAAAGTCATATGTTGACAGGTACCGTCACGGGATGACAATGGCATAGTGGATGTTCTATGTAGACGTGTAGCGTCGTTTTGATGATTAATACATTCATGTTTATGTATTTGGTTGTGTGGTTTGGGTGCCGATGGTGAGCACATGGTAGAGTCTGGGTCACTAGTTGACGAGACCTTTTCGCCGAGCAAGTTGCTCGATGGATTATTGGATGCATTGTACCGGTGAGAGTACCGCATCATGTAATAGAAGTAGATATTTTCGAGTAGTGATACATTTGGGTATACTCGTTGGGATGACTGATGCCAAGTGATTGGTGGTAAGAGTAGTCATTGAGGAAACTACTCGCTTGTCATTGTGATGTGTGGTAGTCATGGTTACACCCACCATAAGAGTGTGGGATAAGTCCTAATGGATTAGGATTGCTTCGTGGTTGAGCAAGGACACCGGGATGTCCATTATGCTTTGGTGTGTTAAGAGATACGTGGGTGATGACCCACAACTCCAATGGTTTGTACGGTATGGTATACCGGAATGGGACGTGTGTCACGTTGATAAGTTGGTATGAGCCTATGGGGCCAACGAACCGTTAGCCAGGTATTGTTGCAGTCCTTTGGTGTGCTTGTGTTAGCCATTATACTGCTCGTGTGATTCAAATTCAGTGAATCGTATGATGATACGATGAGGACTTTTAGTAGACTCTTGTAGTCTCTTTTTGGCATGATAATTGAGGCAGGGAATACCTCACGGAGACGTTTATACGTCAAATGTTTTAAGAGACTTGTTTTGGGACAACTCAATTTTGTTGGAAATACCAACGTGAGCGTCGACAAGTCGTTGTTAGCTCTGGTTGATCATCCTTGCATATGGTATGCAACGGAAGTCACAATTGGAATTGTGTGGTATAGTTAGTGGGGTGACACTACTATATTGACTTTATCTCTTGGAGAGATTTGGATTGTACTGTCATGGAGACAGCTAGTATTGGTTGAGGGTTGATCGTGAATCAACCAGGGTAAGCCCTACTAGTGTTGGACTAGGTGATGGCTTCGTACTTCCAGTGAGACGTTCGAGGAGACGTCTCCGGGGGATGCTCGAGTTGTGTAGTACTATGACAATAGTACATGGCATCGTTGGTTGAGTATACCTGGCGTATACGAGTTTTGATTTGATGATAGTGGCTTCGATGCACTATTCTGAACCAATTGCATATTTTGGTTCCGAGATATATGTTGGTATGTATATCCAGTTTTCCGGACGGTGGTTCGAGGTTGGAAGGTCATGGATTCATGACACTATCCTTGTGGGAAAGGCGGTATTGATATATCTGCCGGTTGAATCTTTTGGGAGATTCGTTGCTTTGGTTGTGTGGTGTTGATGTTGAAATCACACCCTTTGGCTTTAGTCTGTCGACCACTATTCTCCGTGGAGTGAGAATAATCGAGGTTTGACAGTAGATTTTGGGACTTTGGGTATGCTTAGAGATACCCGAGTCTATTGCTTTGAGTGTGCCTGTTGTGTTGGTGCTTAGACAGGTATACCCGTGTGTGTATACGAATGCCAACTCTATTTCGTTCCTTGTTGAACGTCGGGTGTGACATCCCCGAAATGGTTAATTGCTATTTGGCTTTAAATTATGTTTACATGATTAATTATGTGGTAATTGATTATGTGTTGGGATTTATTTACCTTATGTGGAAATGCATGGCCATGTGGGTAGGGTGACCCGGGATTGCATTTCAGGGTGCATGTGGTGCATGTTGGGTAAATATTATGGGAAGCATGATTTATTTGCCTTGGTTAGCAATTTATGAGAAATCATGTGTTAATTGATATTTTGGTGCATTTTGAGTAAGTGCTTTGAAAAATATCATGTTGGGGTGTTTTATACACCATGGAATTGTTTGGCATGCATTTTAATTTAAAACTCACCTTTATACCCAACCCCACCCCATCCACTCTTTTTACTTTACCAAATCAACTCCCACACAAACCCTTCTTCCAATTTTCGAGTTCCAACTTTGGGGTAAAGAGAAGTGCTTGCAAAATCTTGTTTTGAGAAGATTGTTGGGTGATTTGAGATCCCCAAGAGGTATGGGTACCTCATGTGTTAATTTTGTGAAGTTTTGTTTGAGTTTGGTTTGGTTTTGATTGGTTTTAAAATGGGTTTTGTTGGGTTGTTGTGGGTTTGGTTAATGGTTGGATTTATGGTTGTTTTAAGGTGTATTTTGGAAGTTTATGTTGTATATGGGTGTTTTTGGGTTATTGGGTTGGAGTATTATGGTTTATATGTGGTTTGGGAAGATTCTGTGCATATTAATGGCGATTTCTCGCCTTTTCAGCATTTCTCGATCGATCGAGAATAGCTCCCGATCGATCGAGCTCGGCAGTAAGGAAAGTGGGAAATTTTCGGGCTTCCCGATCGATCGAGAAAATTCCCGATCGATCGAGACGTTTTCCCGATCGATCGGCATGGGTGCCCGATCGATCGAGACGGGCAGTGAGGCGATGGCCTCGGGGTGCAGACTCGCGATCGATCGGGTGAAAGGGCCGATCGATCGCCAGCCCCAGAAATGTTTTGCCTTGGTTTTTTTGGCTATTTTGTGGATTTTTGGTAATTGGACTATTATTGGGTTCTAATATTGATCTGTGTGAATATGTAGAACCAACCCAGGTGGCAACACAGCCGAGGAATTGAAGTCCTACCATATTCCGCTTTTGGAAAGGTACGTAGTGGACGTACGGGCACCCAACGGTAACATGTATTTTATATGCTCATTGTTTATGCATTGTGGATGCGAGTATATATGTGGTATTGCATTGTGGATGCATATACATGTTGATTTATGCCATATGAGGTATTGCATTGTGGATGCATATACATGGTAATTTATGCATATTGATGTTAGATGCATATTATGATTATTGGATGCACATCCCATGAGTCGTGGTCATCCTTTGATGATTTTAATGCTTGCCGCTTTTTGTATTGGTTCCGCTAAATGTGAAGCGAGGGGTGGGAGCGCCGCATGTCACATTTGAGCGTGGTTGTCATATGGGGCGAGGAAAGGGTATTTGCCGCTCTCTGTGAAGCGAGGGGTGGGAGCGCCGCATGTCCATTGTAGCGAGGTTATCCTATGCCGCCCATATGAATATAAGCGAGGGGCATTAAAATACACTGTGATGGACAGACTAGGGAATGGTGACCAATATGTGGTACAGTTGAGATGGTATATGATGTCATGACATGTTTTGGCCATTAAAAATAATCTGTTGATTATACTCATGAGTTATGGTACAGGGACAACCAAACGGGAAGCGTTTGAAATGCATGGAAAAACAGGAAGTGTTTTATATTGATTATGCATTACGCTTTATCTTCATATTGTGTGGAATATGAATGATTATTATTGCTCATGTTTGGGGGTTGTCCTTGTAGGTACCTTTTTGGCACGATAGACGGGCTTGAACGGGTTGAGACAGTGAGCTTCACGAGCATCCTTGGTAGATGAAAGGACAGGATTCTTTTGTATAGTGCCTACTCTAGGAGTAGCGTAAAACTATAGTGGACACATTCATTTGTTGGAATGTAATTAATCCTTTTGGTAGTCCTTTATTTTGGCATGTAAATGCTTAAAGCTCATAGACTCAACTTGTTTACTCTACTCTGATCATTATTATTAGCTCTATTATGCCTTAATTCCGCACTTAAGGATTAGGGTCCTTACATTAGTGGTATCAGAGCAGTGGTTAGAGAACCCGGGAACGAGTGAAGGGTAGCCTTAGCATGGTTGGCTAGGTGCTTACATTTGAAGCATGTTTATGCATGTGGTGCATATTACTGTATATCCTGTTATACTAACATGCTTATATCACTCCTGTTATCTAACGACATGTTATATATTGCTTTGGATTGTTGTTAACATTTGTGTTACAGCATGGCTGCTAATGAGGAAGTCGGAGATGTTGGGAGTGTAAATGCGAGTATTGGACAGGCTAATCCTCTACCTCCACCGGCTGTAGGAATGGAACCAGTGGTCCAGTTATTGCTACCGGGTGAGATTAGCTTGACGCAGTTTCTGTCTTATCATCCGCCCCGGTTTGAGGGGACAGAGTCCGGAGAAGAAGCGGAAGAGTGGCTGGAGAGGCTTGAGCAGATCTTTGTATCGGCTCCTTGTGCTATTACTGCTTGGCTGAGGCTGGCGGAGTTCCAGTTGGCTAAGAAACCATTGATGTGGTGGAGGAGCACAGTGATGGAGATGAGAGCACTGGGTGCTGTGATTGACTGGACGCTCTTCAGGACCAGGTTCTTGAACCGATACTTCTCCGCGGCAGCAAGACAGACAAAAGAGGATGAATTTGCTAGTCTGAGGCAGGGGAACATGACAGTGGCAGACTATGCCACACAGTACTCATCACTACTTAGGTATGTCCCCCATATTGCCTCTGATGGACGTGCCAAGATGAGAAATTTCATGAAAGGACTGCGACCGGAGCTCTATGACCGGGTTATCATCAATAACCCAACTTCTTTTGATGATGCTCTCACAAGAGCGGAGCTTGCTGAGCTAGGAGTGGGAGCTTATGCCATGCCACCACCGGTACCGCAACAGAGGCAGACTAGTGACAGTTTGAGGCCTCGGGGTGAGCCATTTAAGCCCCGTGGTGCCTCTTCATCTTCGCGGTACGGTGGAAAGAAACACTTTGGACAGAAGCAGGATAACAAGAAGGGTAATTGGTCGGCCAATCGAGGATCTTCACAAGGGGAGAGGCCGGGAGAGCCTAGGTGCAACAATTGTGGAGGACCGCATTCTTCAAATAAGTGTCCTGCATGTTATGTCTGTGGCAAGATGGGCCACATTGCTCGGTATTGTCCCACCAGGGGAGGCCAGTCAGAGTATCAGGGCAACAGGCCAAGGTTTGAGGACAGGACAGTGCAGCAGAGGCAGCAATTTGGGCCTCGTCCATCGGGAGGTCAGACAGTGGGACCACCCCAGGGACAAGTATATGCACTGACCAGGGAGCAGGCTCAGGCAGCCCCGGAGGAGGTGATTGCCGGTACGTGCCATTTATTTACGTACCCTGCTTTTGTTTTGATAGATACAGGTGCCTCCCATTCCTTTGTGTCTGTGGGATTTGTGGAAAGACACCATATGCGCACGTCTTCTTTGCCCACGCCTCTATTGGTCTCGACACCCACTGGAAGAAATGTTGTTGCTGATCAGTTTATGGCAGACTGCCTCATTTATTTTGAGGGCAACGAGTTGAGATCAGACTTGATTGTGCTGGGTATGTGAGACTTTGACTGCATCTTGGGAATTGATGTTCTGAACAAATATCAGGCAGTGGTAGATTGCCGACAGAGAACAGTGAAGTTCAGACCTGAGTTGGGCAGTCAGTGGACTTTCTTTGGCAACGGGTCTCGTGCGAAGATTCCGTTGATTTCAGCGATCAAGATGTCTCAGCTGTTGGAACGTGGGCACACGGGCTATCTTATTTATGTCGTGGACACGTCTGAAAAGAGTAAAGAACTGAGGGTTGAGGATGTACCAATTGTGGCAGAATTTGCTGATGTATTTCCAGAAGAGATCCCAGGATTTCCACCGGCCAGGGAAGTTGAATTTGGGATCGAGTTGCTGCCAGGGACATCCGCTATCTCTCGTGCACCTTATAGGATGGCACCGGCAGAGTTGAGAGAGTTGAAAGAGCAGTTGCAGGATCTCCTTGACAAGGGTTATATACGCCCGAGCGTGTCGCCATGGGGCGCACCAGTCCTCTTTGTGAAGAAGAAGGACGGTTCGATGCGGCTGTGCATCGATTACCGGCAACTGAATAAGGCTACAGTGAAGAACAAGTATCCCCTCCCAAGGATTGACGACTTGTTTGATCAGTTGCAAGGTACCAGGGTGTATAGCAAGATTGACTTGAGGTCCGGGTATCATCAGATTCGGGTCAGAGAGGAAGATGTGCAGAAGACAGCGTTCCGGACTCGATACGGGCATTATGAGTTCTTGGTGATGCCGTTCGGTGTGACGAACGCCCCGGCCGTCTTTATGAGTCTGATGAACAGAGTGTTTCAGCCGTATCTTGATCAGTTCGTCATCGTGTTCATTGACGACATTCTTATCTACTCCCGGAGTGAGGAAGATCATGTGAAACACTTGAGGACAGTGCTTCAGATTCTCAGAGAGCATCAGTTGTATGCTAAGCTCAGTAAATGCGAGTTTTGGCTGAGCAGTGTAGTGTTTCTGGGGCATGTCATTTCAAGCAGCGGGATATCAGTGGACCCGAAGAAGATTGAGGCTGTGATGGAGTGGGCTGCCCCCACTTCTGTGCCTGAGATCCGGAGTTTTCTCGGTTTGGCCGGGTATTATCGGCGCTTTGTTGAGGGCTTTTCGAAGATTGCCAAGCCGCTGACTCAGTTGACTCAGAAAGGAGTGCCTTTCTTTTGGTCAGAAGCTTGTGAGGAGAGCTTCCAGGAGTTGAAGCACCGGTTGACGACGGCGCCAGTGTTAGTGATTCCGACGGAGAACTCCAGATTTGTTCTGTATACGGATGCATCACTGCAGGGCCTTGGATGTGTTCTGATGCAAGATAAGCATGTGGTAGCTTATGCATCGAGGCAGTTGAAGCCGCATGAGACCAGATATCCAGTTCATGACTTGGAATTGGCGGCTATCATCTTCGCCCTGAAGATCTGGAGGCATTATTTGTATGGTACGTCGTTTACCATCTATACGGACCACAAGAGCCTCAAGTTTTTATTCACTCAGGCAGAGCTGAACATGAGGCAGAGGAGATGGATGGACCTACTCAAGGACTATGATTGCGAGATAGAGTACCATCCGGGGAAAGCCAATTTGACAGCAGACGCTTTGAGCCGGAAAGTGAGGAGTTCTGCTGAGGACGTCATTCATTTGTCGGCTATGATGACCTCCTATTGCCATCTGGGCTATGATTTTGACATAGATGCATCACCAGTGTATGTCTCTACCTTATTAGCTGAGCCAGATATTTATGAGAACATCAGGAGAGCTCAGAGATCAGATGCTGAGGTTCAGAGATGGTTGTCTATAGTGCATCTTGGTCAGCCGACGAAGTTCAGAGTGGCAGACGACGGATCTTTGAGATTGGGTAACCGCTGGGTAGTTCCGAGTACGCCGGAGTTGCGTAAGGGAATCTTGGAGCGAGCTCACAGTAGCAGACTTAGCATCCACCCAGGCGGGAAGAAGATGTACAGAGATCTGCGTTGTCAGTTTTGGTGGAAGAGAATGAAGTATGATGTCGTCGCTTTTGTGAAGAGGTGTCTGATCTGCCAGCAGGTTAAGGCAGAGAGGCAGAGACCTGGCGGCGAATTGAGAAGCTTGGAGATACCGAAGTGGAAGTGGGAGCACATTTCCATGGACTTCGTGACTCATTTGCCGAGGAGTGCTTCAAGCTTCGATGCTATTTGGGTGATTGTGGACAGATTGACTAAGGTAGCCCACTTTATCCCCTATAGCATGACATTTACATTTTTGAGGATGGCACAGTTGTATATTAGAGATGTGGTGAGATTGCATGGGATCCCCGTTTCCATTGTGTCAGATCGAGATCCGCGATTCACATCTCATTTTTGGGAAGGCCTTCAGTCAGCCTTGGGAACTGAGGTCAGATTGAGTACTGCTTATCATCCTCAGACGGATGGCCAGACCGAGCGCACGATTCAGACGCTCGAGGACATGTTAAGAGCTTGTGTTTTGGAGTTCGATGCCTCTTGGCAAGATTCAGTGCCTCTGGTAGAGTTTTCTTATAACAATAGCTACCAGGCAAGTATTCAGATGGCTCCGTTTGAAGCTCTTTATGGCAGACGATGTAGATCACCCTTGTGTTGGGATGATTTGGACAGTAGATCAGTCGGAGGGCCTGAGTTGATCCGGGAAATGGAAGAGAAGATAAAGATTATAAGGCAGAAAATGAAAGCGGCCCAAGACAGACAGGCAGCTTATGCGAATAAACGGCGGAGACCGTTAGAGTTTCAGTTGGGAGATAAGGTCTTTTTGAAGATCTCGCCTTTCAGAGGCGTTGTGCGGTTTGGGATGCGCGGGAAACTGTCTCCGAGGTTTGTGGGACCGTACGAGATTTTGCAGCGCATTGGCACATTGGCTTACCGATTGGCTTTGCCGCCTTCTTTATCTGGGATACATGATGTGTTTCATGTATCAATGTTGCGAAAGTATGAGCCGGATCCGTCTCACGTGTTACAACCTTCCGAAGTTCAGTTAGAGTCAGATATATCTTATGTGGAACGGCCTGTTAGAATTCTGGACAGAGCAGACCGTAGACTTCGGAACAAAGTGATACCGATGATCAAAGTTCAGTGGGATCGCAGGGGTGTCGAGGAGGCTACGTGGGAGACGGAGCAGCATATGGTGCAGCACTACCCGGAACTATTCTCTGGTATGAGTTTATGTTTAGTTTCTGTTGGGGTAAGTGCATGTGATTTCGAGGACGAAATCTTATAAGTAGGGGAGTATTGTGACATCCCCGAAATGGTTAATTGCTATTTGGCTTTAAATTATGTTTACATGATTAATTATGTGGTAATTGATTATGTGTTGGGATTTATTTACCTTATGTGGAAATGCATGGCCATGTGGGTAGGGTGACCCGGGATTGCATTTCAGGGTGCATGTGGTGCATGTTGGGTAAATATTATGGGAAGCATGATTTATTTGCCTTGGTTAGCAATTTATGAGAAATCATGTGTTAATTGATATTTTGGTGCATTTTGAGTAAGTGCTTTGAAAAATATCATGTTGGGGTGTTTTATACACCATGGAATTGTTTGGCATGCATTTTAATTTAAAACTCACCTTTATACCCAACCCCACCCCATCCACTCTTTTTACTTTACCAAATCAACTCCCACACAAACCCTTCTTCCAATTTTCGAGTTCCAACTTTGGGGTAAAGAGAAGTGCTTGCAAAATCTTGTTTTGAGAAGATTGTTGGGTGATTTGAGATCCCCAAGAGGTATGGGTACCTCATGTGTTAATTTTGTGAAGTTTTGTTTGAGTTTGGTTTGGTTTTGATTGGTTTTAAAATGGGTTTTGTTGGGTTGTTGTGGGTTTGGTTAATGGTTGGATTTATGGTTGTTTTAAGGTGTATTTTGGAAGTTTATGTTGTATATGGGTGTTTTTGGGTTATTGGGTTGGAGTATTATGGTTTATATGTGGTTTGGGAAGATTCTGTGCATATTAATGGCGATTTCTCGCCTTTTCAGCATTTCTCGATCGATCGAGAATAGCTCCCGATCGATCGAGCTCGGCAGTAAGGAAAGTGGGAAATTTTCGGGCTTCCCGATCGATCGAGAAAATTCCCGATCGATCGAGACGTTTTCCCGATCGATCGGCATGGGTGCCCGATCGATCGAGACGGGCAGTGAGGCGATGGCCTCGGGGTGCAGACTCGCGATCGATCAGGTGAAAGGGCCGATCGATCGCCAGCCCCAGAAATGTTTTGCCTTGGTTTTTTTGGCTATTTTGTGGATTTTTGGTAATTGGACTATTATTGGGTTCTAATATTGATCTGTGTGAATATGTAGAACCAACCCAGGTGGCAACACAGCCGAGGAATTGAAGTCCTACCATATTCCGCTTTTGGAAAGGTACGTAGTGGACGTACGGGCACCCAACGGTAACATGTATTTTATATGCTCATTGTTTATGCATTGTGGATGCGAGTATATATGTGGTATTGCATTGTGGATGCATATACATGTTGATTTATGCCATATGAGGTATTGCATTGTGGATGCATATACATGGTAATTTATGCATATTGATGTTAGATGCATATTATGATTATTGGATGCACATCCCATGAGTCGTGGTCATCCTTTGATGATTTTAATGCTTGCCGCTTTTTGTATTGGTTCCGCTAAATGTGAAGCGAGGGGTGGGAGCGCCGCATGTCACATTTGAGCGTGGTTGTCATATGGGGCGAGGAAAGGGTATTTGCCGCTCTCTGTGAAGCGAGGGGTGGGAGCGCCGCATGTCCATTGTAGCGAGGTTATCCTATGCCGCCCATATGAATATAAGCGAGGGGCATTAAAATACACTGTGATGGACAGACTAGGGAATGGTGACCAATATGTGGTACAGTTGAGATGGTATATGATGTCATGACATGTTTTGGCCATTAAAAATAATCTGTTGATTATACTCATGAGTTATGGTACAGGGACAACCAAACGGGAAGCGTTTGAAATGCATGGAAAAACAGGAAGTGTTTTATATTGATTATGCATTACGCTTTATCTTCATATTGTGTGGAATATGAATGATTATTATTGCTCATGTTTGGGGGTTGTCCTTGTAGGTACCTTTTTGGCACGATAGACGGGCTTGAACGGGTTGAGACAGTGAGCTTCACGAGCATCCTTGGTAGATGAAAGGACAGGATTCTTTTGTATAGTGCCTACTCTAGGAGTAGCGTAAAACTATAGTGGACACATTCATTTGTTGGAATGTAATTAATCCTTTTGGTAGTCCTTTATTTTGGCATGTAAATGCTTAAAGCTCATAGACTCAACTTGTTTACTCTACTCTGATCATTATTATTAGCTCTATTATGCCTTAATTCCGCACTTAAGGATTAGGGTCCTTACATCGGGTTAGTGTGCTTAGTTTGATGAATCTACGGTGGGAGATTGTAGCAATTTGACGTTGGTAATCTCGATGGCACGATGTATTCTAAGGAATAATCGTGAAGTCCGTTTGACTTCCCCTGGGGAGGAATTGTCGTGTTTTGGAACCATGGTAGTTCTTGTTGAATAATTCGATAGCCTTCCTGTTTTGGAATTGTTGAATTCCACGATTGAGGGATGGCCAGGATTCGGATTTGTTTAGTGTCACGATCGACACGTGTTTGGGAATGCAATTGTTTGTCTTGCATGTCCCCAGTGGAACTTGAGACCTTGTAGAGTGTCGATAGTGTGTTTTGGACCAAGATGAGACTTCTTGGAACACATGGTTGTAGTCACCGGTAGTGATGTGTTTTGTGTGGTTTAGTGACCGTGGATTACCCGACCCGGGTTGTAAGGGGTATAACTGTAAGTAATCCAAGAGCATACAACGCAGCGGAATAAAATTTTATATGGATTACTAACCAGCAGATCTATACATAGGGATTCATATCGGATAAAGGAATAACAAGTGTCTCACCCTTGTAGCGTGTTTGAAGCAGAATCCTCGATGTAGCACCACGAGTCACAAACGAAAGTTTGCACCTTCGTCTCTACGGTATCCACACGATCAAATCGAAAGGGATGTTCAAGAACAAGTTGCTAGACTTATTCTTGAAACCAATACACGAAGCACACTCGATTCACAATCGCAAACATGGCCGGAATCACTCAAGGATGCCCTTCGACTATCAAGAGGCCGAGAGCAAAAGTTGAGAGGCGGCCGTGTGCTTCTATGGTGTAGGTTGAATGATATAAAGTTGTCTCTTACAATTAAAACATAACCTTGTATTTATATTATAAGGCTTTTAATTCAGGTTCAAGACTTTCTTAAAGTCTTATGGGCCCAAACCCATGATTTAATTAAAACCATTTAATCACTTAATTAAGACTCTTCTTAATTAATTAATTCATCCAATGAATTTAATTTCCCTTCTCGATTTAATCTTTTGTGCGACCCGATAGGATCTTGTAATGTTGGCAGTGACATACACTCTCATTGTATGTCGCAAGCATTGAGCAGTATCTAGCAACACATCAATGCTACCCAAATTACAAGAATGTCAATGACTCGACATAACCTTTAGAACTTGTGATAATATTAACCATGTAGCTTAATCCCTTTGTCCTTTGTGTTTAGATTGAACACGAGTCATGGAATAGTCATACTCGTATATTCAATCTTTATTTCTTGATCCCCAAGTAGAACTAGAATAAACGAATAAGCTCGATATCTCATATCGACTCATTCGAGCATGGCCATGCATTTTAGTTCTCACTTGATCAAGGGCCAAACACATCTCCTGTTATATAGTAGGGACAAATCCTATCTCGATCAGTCAACATCCCTCTACATATTTTGTAGTGTATCCAATAGTCGCCTTTATAGTTTACCCTGTTACGGGTAACGTTTGACGATATCAAAATACATAACTCCTTATGTTGGGATCTCTGATGATCACAAGTCGTAAGGATTACATACATTATTATCACTATGAGAATTGCATATGACGATCATATAACTATCCATGTTGCATTCTCATGGTGGGTCTGTCCAGTACATCGTTCTCTAACATGTACCCATATGTTGATTTGATATCTCATATCAATGAACAATTCATCGATCAACACATACTAGTCTCTACGTATTATCATTATCCCTTTCATGATAATACTTGACTAGGGACATCTTTAAGAATAATACAATATTATTCTAAGGACATTAACATATATATTAATTCACATTGCACAGTTAAAAGAATAATATATAATAATGAATTGCCATTCATAAAATCATATTACATTGTATGTCATAAACAATCATCTAATGATATGTCTTAGGGCATATCCCAACAAATCTCCCACTTGCACTAAGACCACTCAGACATATACCTAATGCCTAGAGATCTAGTATGACGATCATGCTTCTGCTGTGACAGTGGCTTCGTCAATGGGTCAGATACATTATCATCTGTTGGTACTTTGCATATTTTAACATCTTCCCTTTCAACGATTTCTCGAATGAAATGGAAACGCCTAAGTATGTGCTTGGATCTTTGGTGAGATCTTGGTTCCTTAGCCAATGCGATCGCTCCATTGTTGTCACAATAGAGTTCTATTGGATCTTTAATGCTAGGCACCACTCCAAGTTCAGAAATGAACTTCCTCATCCAAACAGCTTCCTTTGCTGCATCCGAGGCAGCAATATACTCAGCTTCCGTTGTAGAATCGGCTACTGTTTCTTGCTTTGAACTCTTCCAGCTCACAGCACCTCCATTTAGGCAATACACATATCCAGATTGCGATCGAAAATCATCTTTGTCAGTTTGGAAGCTTGCATCAGTGTAACCCATTACATTGAGCTCTTCCTCACCTCCATAAATCAAGAATGTATCCTTAGTCCTTCTCAAGTACTTCAGGATGTTCTTGACAGCAATCCAGTGACCTTCACCCGGATCAACTTGATATCTGCTCGTCATGCTCAAAGCATACGATACATCGGGACGAGTACATATCATGGCATACATGATAGATCCAATAGCTGACGCGTATGGAATCTTACTCATGCGTTGTCTCTCATCTTCTGTTGAAGGACACTGTTTCTTCGAGAGATAAATGCCATGCGTCATAGGCACGAATCCTTTCTTGGATTCTTGCATGCTAAACCTTTTAAGCACCTTGTCTATGTATGTACTTTGACTTAGACCAAGAAGCCTTCTTGATCTATCTCTATAGATCTTGATTCCTAATACATAGGTGGCTTCTCCTAAGTCTTTCATCGAAAAGCAGTTCCCTAGCCAAATCTTTACAGATTGCAAGGCAGGGATATCATTTCAATAAGAAGTATGTAATCTACATACAACACTAGGAAAATGATTACGCTCCCACTGGCCTTCTTGTAGACACAAGGTTCATCTTCATTTTTGATAAAACCAAACTCTTTGATTGCATCATCAAAACGAAGATTCCAACTCCGAGAAGCTTGCTTCAATCCATAAATGGATCGTTGTAGCTTGCATATCTTTCCAGCATCCTTTGGATCGACAAAACCCTTGGGCTGTGTCATGTACACATCCTCGAGCAGATTTCCATTAAGGAAAGCTGTTTTGACATCCATCTGCCAGATTTCATAATCATGAAATGCAGCTATTGCAAGTAAGATCTTTATGGATTTAACCATGGCCACTGGTGAAAAGGTTTCATCATAGTCAATACCATGAATTTGTTTGAATCCTTTTGCAACCAGCCGACCTTTATAGGTTTGTACGTTACCATCCATATCGGTCTTTTTCTTGAAAATCCATTTGCACCCTATGGGTCGTACCCCTTCAGGTGGATCAACCAAAGTCCATACTTGGTTTGCATACATGGATTCCATCTCAGATTTCATGGTCTCTTGCCATTTCTCAGAATCATTGCCCATTATAGCTTGTTGATAAGATGACGGCTCATCCTCATCAATAAGTAGTAAGTCACCTTGTTGAGTCACAAGAAATCCATATCTTTGTGGCTCCCGGTGTTCTCTTACAGACCTACGCTGGGCTTGTGTCTCTTGAGCAGATGCTTCTTCCACAACAGCTTGCGGAGCCTGCTCTGTTTCCATCTCAATCTCAGGTTCAGTGTTTTCTTGTGGTTGAACTTCACTAAGTTCTATTTTTCTCCCACTGGTTTTTCTAGAAATAAATTCTCTTTCAAGAAATACACCAGTCCGAGCAACAACTACTTTGTTCTCTGTGGGATAATAGAAATAGTATCCTTTCGTTTCCTTAGGATACCCCACAAATAAACACTTATCAAATTTGGGTCCAAGTTTGTTAGTGGCGTGACGTCTAACGAAAGCCTCACAACCCCAAATCTTCATAAAAGACATACTAGGACGCTTCCCAGTCCATATCTCATATGGTGTCTTTTCCACTGATTTAGATGGAACACGGTTCAGTAAGAAAATCGTTGTTTCTAGAGCGTGTCCCCAAAACGATATCGGAAGATCTGCATGACTCATCATTGATCTAACCATGTCCAACAAGGTTCGATTTCTCCTCTCGGATACACCATTCCATTGTGGAGTATACGGAGGAGTGAGTTGTGGGACTATCCCACACTCCTTTAGATAGTCATGAAACTCTTGGCTTAGGCATTCACCTCCTCGATCTGATCGAAGGATTTTGATACTTTTGCCAAGTTGGTTTTGTACTTCATTTTTGAAATCTTTGAACTTTTCAAAGGTTTCATGCTTATGCTTCATTAGGTACACATACCCATATCTACTGAGGTCATCAGTAAATGTAACGAAGTATTGAAAACCACCTCTAGCTTGTGTACTTATTGGTCCACATACATCACTATGTATTAGTCCCAATAAAACACTTGCCCTTTCAACATGTCCCTTGAAAGGGGCTTTTGTCATCTTGCCCATTAAACAAGATTCGCATGTTTCATATGATTCAAAATCAAATGAATCTAATGCTCCATCCTTATGAAGTTTAGATATGCGGTTCTCGTTTATGTGGCCCAAGCGACAGTGCCAGAGATAAGTCGGATTACAATCATTATTTTTATTCCTTTTAGTATTTATGTTATAGATAGGCATATCAAGATTTAATACATAAAGACCATTCACCATTTGTGCACTAGCATAAAACATATCATTTAAATAAATAGAACAACAGTTGTCCTTTATTATAAATGAAAACCATACTTGTCTAAACAAGAAATAGAAATTATGTTTTTAGTAATAGATGGCACAAAATAACAGTCTTTTAAAATCAATGATAAACCAGAAGGTAAAGCTAAATGATAATCTCCTATAGCTAATGCAGCAACTCTTGCTCCATTTCCAACTCGGAGATCAACTTCGCCTTTCGCCAATAATCTACTCTTTTTGAGGTCCTGCACATTTACACAAATGTGAGATCCACATCCAGTATCTAATACCCATGATGATGAAGTAGATAAATTGACTTCTATAACAAAATACCTGAAGCGGAAGTCACACTTCCTTTCTTTAGATCCTCCAGATATACTTTGCAGTTTCTTTTCCAATGGCCGGTCTCACCACAATGGAAACAGTTCCCTTCCTTCGCTATCCCTCCCTTTGGTTTCAGTGCATAAGACTTTGGCTTAGATTTAACAAAGACCTTCTTTGCTTTCTTGTTGCCTTTAGCTTTGGCCCTTCCTTTGCCCTTATTCACAATAAGAACATTTGTGGCCTTAGTCTTCTTTGTATTTGCTTCATATGTTCTCAACATACCAAGCAATTGTGGTTGAGTCTTTTCCATGTCAGTCATATTGTAATTTACTACAAATTGACTGAAGCTCTCAGGCAACGATTGCAAGATCACATCGGTGGCCAACTCTTGGTCCAATGGAAAACCCAGCTTGTCCAGATTCTCATTGTACCCAATCATCTTGAGCACATGAGTTCCAACTAGGCTTCCCTCTACCATCTTGCACTGGAATAACGCCTTAGAGACGTCATACCTCTCTTGTCTTGCTTGCTGTTGGTACAATTGCTTTAAGTGTTCGATCATATCGAACGCCTCCATTTCCTCATGTTGCTTTTGAAGCTCAGAGTTCATGGTGGCAAGCATAAGGCACCCAACATCAAGTGCGTCACTTTGATGCTTCTTGTAAGCATCTTTTTCAGCTCTTGTAGCCGTTAGGGGAGGTTCCTCAGCGGGTAAGGGTTCCTCTAGGACATATTGTTTCTTTTCTTGTTTGAGGACTATCCCCAAGTTCCTATGCCAGTCTCGGAAATTCGTCCCATTTAATTTGTCATTCTCAAGGACCGATCGCAGTGATAAAGTGCTAATAACGTTGTTAGTTGCCATGGATATCTACAATATAAATATGCAAAATAAGTTTATGATTTAATCATTTAACATGGTCTTATATTAAATGATACTCCCACTATTTTGTTTTAAAAAAATATCAACCCTCAAAACCTTTAGTGGGCCAAGATCCATATTTCGCCTAATCTTGAGTTAGCTTTGGCTAATCAACACTTTGTCAATTACATCACATGTAATTCTTGGATAGTTGGACGAACAACACTTTGTTCAATTCATCAAATGAATTATAATCCAACCCATGCCTCTAAGTTCCCAATCCTATTGAGATAACATAGTTAAGTCGTACCCAATTTTAAGTATAACGGATATCACATTTATCCTTTCGCGCCTTACTAAGATTGCCACGGTGCTTTGCTTTGGAAAACCCACACATGTACAATCGAAGTTATTGACGAGTACTTTTAATTTTGGAAGGCATCTAAAACTTAATATTTTAGAGGGATTTATTGATCTCATGATTAGTTTGATAATTTAAAATATGTCCACTACATATAGGTGTATACATATCTACATATATGTGTAATACAATTATCAATCTAAAACATAAGATAAATCATGCATCAACATACATAATTAAACGTGACATGGTTATAGCCCCTACTAGCGATTTTCTCAGCCAATGAGAAAATCCTAAGAGTCAACCTAAGGTAACTTCACAAGCACCTTCCTTTGGCTCCAATTTGTGAATGGCCTCCTCATCCCGGCACGATGCTCCATCTTCATTGACCACCATCAACAAATAAACTACACTATTTACAAGATATAGAATTCCTCGATTCACATTCGAGTGGAACATAGGGGAGGGATAACATTTAGAATAAAACAAAGAAGGCACGACATGCAGGTCGTATTATAAATTACAAACATTCACAAATCCTATCTAATAGGTCAAAGGGCTATAACCATGCACCATGCTCAAACAACACATAAAACATGCTTTAACATTTAATTAATTAAATTCTAAACAATTTAAAATTTAATTCTAATTAAAACTGTAAAATAGAATTTTGAAAAATATCGTACGCTCGGGACATCACATGCCACGGACTAAAACGACTAAAACACGAACCACCATGGTTCGAACCACAAAGCACACGGCTTGACCATTAATGGGCCCAGGGTTCGAAACCCTAGCCCATGGCCGAGCCATGCTCGAGCGGCGGCGGCGAGCCCATGCACGGCTGCTAGGGTTCGAAACCCTAGCCGTCATGAGTTAGCCGTCACGAGCCAATGGGTTCAAAAACCCTAATTTTTGCGGCGGCTCGGCCCATGCTCGAGCCAGGGTCCGAACCCTAGCCCTTAAGCGGCGGCTGCTTGGCCATGATGACTAGGGTTCGAAATCCTAGCCCTTTAGGTGGCGTCGGCCGTGAGCCATGGTGACTAGGGTTCGAAACCCTAGCCCTTCGGTGGCTGCGGCCGTGACCCATGCATGAGCTAACACCTCGATTTTACGCTTTCGTGTATCGTATACTATTATTCGCCAATTATATCAAATATAATTATACGATGATTTTCACAAACTCAATTTAATCATATCATATATGATTATATACAATTTTAAATAGCATGCAATATTAATTCTAATATGATTAAACTATTTAACCACATAAATCCGATATGAGCCTTGTACACGGCTCTGATACCACTGTAAGTAATCCAAGAGCATACAACGCAGCGGAATAAAATTTTATATGGATTACTAACCAGCTGATCTATACATAGGGATTCATATCGGATAAAGGAATAACAAGTGTCTCACCCTTGTAGCGTGTTTGAAGCAGAATCCTCGTTGTAGAACCACGAGTCACAAACGAAAGTTTGCACCTTCGTCTCTACGGTATCCACACGATCAAATTGAAAGGGATGTTCAAGAACAAGTTGCTAGACTTATTCTTGAAACCAATACACGAAGCACACTCGATTCACAATCGAAAAGATGGCCGGAATCACTCAAGGATGCCCTTCGACTATCAAGAGGCCGAGAGCAAAAGTTGAGAGGCGGCCGTGTGCTTCTATGGTGTAGGTTGAATGATATAAAGTTGTGTCTTACAATTAAAACATAACCTTGTATTTATATTATAAGGCTTTTAATTAAGGTTCAAGACTTTCTTAAAGTTTTATGGGCCCAAACCCATGATTTAATTAAAACCTTTTAATCACTTAATTAAGACTCTTCTTAATTAATTAATTCATCCAATGAATTTAATTTCCCTTCTTGATTTAATCTTTTGTACGACCCGATAGGATCTTGTAATGTTGGCAGTGACATAAAATCTCATTTCATGTCGCAAGCATTGAGCGGTATCTAGCAACACATCAATGCTACCCAAATTACAAGAATGTCAATGACTCGACATAACCTTTAGAACTTGTGATAATATTAACCATGTAGCTTAATCCCTTTGTCCTTTGTGTTTAGATTGAACACGAGTCATGGAATAGTCATACTCGTATATTCAATCTTTATTTCTTGATCCCCAAGTAGAACTAGAATAAACGAATAAGCTCGATATCTCATATCGACTCATTCGAGCATGGCCATGCATTTTAGTTCTCACTTGATCAAGGGCCAAACACATCTCCTGTTATATAGGAGGGACAAATCCTATCTCGATCAGTCAACATCCCTCTACATAATTCGTAGTGTATCCAATAGTCGCCTTTATAGTTTACCCTGTTACGGGTAACGTTTGACGATATCAAAATACATAACTCCTTATGTTGGGATCTCTGATGATCACAAGTCGTAAGGATTACATACATTATTATCACTATGAGAATTGCATATGACGATCATATAACTATCCATGTTGCATTCTCATGGTGGGTCTGTCCAGTACATCGTTCTCTAACATGTACCCATATGTTGATTTGATATCTCATATCAATGAACAATTCATCGATCAACACATACTAGTCTCTACGTATTATCATTATCCCTTTCATGATAATACTTGACTAGGGACATCTTTAAGAATAATACAATATTATTCTAAGGACATTAACATATATATTAATTCACATTGCACAGTTAAAAGAATAATATATAGTAATGAATTGCCATTCATAAAATCATATTACATTGTATGTCATAAACAATCATCTAATGATATGTCTTAGGCATATCCCAACAACAACTACTCCTTTGGAGTAGATGAACGGGAAAGCGAAACAGGATTTTTCCGGGAGTATACTGATTGCATACTAGTGGTTCCCATCATAACGATGTGTGTTAAGCATCGTGGGCGAGTGGTGGATATCATGGAGAGATATCTATGTTAGAACCAATGGGGTTTTGATTGATTTGCAATCATGGTGGACTGACTTCCGGGACGATTCACATCGAGGTATGTTGTTATCTTTCGGGTTTATATTGGTTTTGGCGTTTGCTCTATTGTAGAGCTTGGTACGAGATTGGTGTTCTCGCAGTTGATGATTCGATTCTAATGTAGTCCAGAAACGGGGTTGTGGCTTTACTTTGTTTGTGTAGACCTGGTGTTACGAAGAGTATGCCGGTGCAAATTTCGAGGACGAAATTTTATTAGAGGGGGTAATTGTGATGTCCGGGGATTTATGGTATTAATCCCGGTGTGGTACTAATCCTTGATGGATTTTATTGTGGCAATTAGGAATTAATTGCGGTTTTGCGTCTCCGAGGTTGTTTAATCGGGCATTTGGGATCGTTGGATCCAAAGATTGAGATTGTATTCTCATTTTGGTGAAAACCTATAAGTTGGGTTTTTAGTGGGACTTGGAGTCAGGGGTACCTTATGTTGGGGCCAGTTTGAGGATTTGGTGTTGTGATGACCAGGGATTATAGATGTTAATCCCGGAGTGTTAATAACCCCTAAAGTTGTTTTACGTGTCGATTTGGAGTTTAATCGCGGTGTTGGGCCTTTCGGGCTCGTCTATTTGAGTAGTTGGGATCGTTGGATCCCGATGTTGAGATTGTATTCTCATTCCGGTGAAAAACCTATGAGTTGAGTTTTTAGTGTGACTCGGGATCTCGGGTACTTTGTGTGGGCACCGGTAGGGGGTTTTGGAGTTAGAGAGAAAGTTTTTGAAAACAGATGATTTTTAATGAATCATGATGTATTTGTGGGGCTATTAGTATTTCGGGGTATTTTTGCTATAAATACCAATTGAACCCGAGATTTTAATTATTGGAAACCATTTTCCTCACCAAGCCCGTCACTCTCTCTCCCGTCTGCCTCATTCCCGTTTCCCTCGACCCCCGCAGCTTCAGGACGTGCGCCCGCCGCCGTCCGGCCGCCATCCGACCCGCCGTTGGCTTCGTCTCGTCCAGGCGCAGCTTCCCACACCAGCAATTCGAAGTTTAGTCGCGATTTGCGTTCGGATTTTTGCAGAACGCGCAGATGCCCAATTTCTAGGGTTCTTCGATTTTCGAACGATTTCTTTCCAATTTTCGATTGGGTAACCTTCCTTACCCCTTTTTCATGCTTCTCATGTATTTCCCTACCATTTTGTGATTTATGGTTCGAATTAAATTCCCTAATTTCGTAGGGTTTGGGTTCGAATTTGGGGGTTTTGGCAGTGGGGTGGTGATTCTTGCTATTGATAGATTAATTCACATTTTAGATGAATTATGGTGCTTATTTGGGTTCGATTTGTGTTGTGAGGGTTCGAAAATTTGTGGGGAAATCTTGAGCAATTTTCGATAATGTCTCATTCGTTTTCCCTCCCTGCATGTGCCCTACCCCGGGTCTTTTAAATGATTAATTGTCGTGTGTTGACAATTTTTCTGAGGGTTATGGGTGCGCTTGAGCATGGGTTGCATGTTCGTAAATAATTGTGAATTATTTATCGTGTTAGCACATCGTTCCTCGGGGCATGGAACTCGAGCTAGGTTTGGCTCGGACTTCGGAGATTTAAGGTACGTGCGACGTACGAGCATTACTTTATATTATAGCATTTGTGAAATGCATAATGTATTTAGATTGCATTAAATGGTTGTGCGCATGGGTATATATGTGTTGAGATGGCTATGGGGCGACCAAATCTTGATATCGCTGCCACAAGCGTGCGTGATACTAGAATAGTATAACCTTACATGATATATGGGGTACTAGATTTATATGACCACTGTAGGGCATTGAGATGCCTGAGAATGACCGTAGAATCATGTAATCATTATAAGACATTTGAGATGTCTAAGTATAAAGGGGGAATTGGTAAAATAAATGCGAGGCATTTGAGCTATCTGTGATTGATAGCGAATGTTGAGAAATCAGTATTTGATATTGAGATATCCATATTGCATGTTATATATATTTTGAATCACCATCTATTGATATTCGAGAACTAGGCATGCAATGAGTTAAATCAATGTGTTGATTTACTGATTTTTGGGATTTGACGAGTTTGATGATTGTGAGAACAGGGACAGTACACGGAATCCCGGATGAGGACGTTGCCATCCAGGGAGTATCATTTAAAATTCATTAGTATTTACTCTTGTTGTAAATTATGAATTTCATTACTGTGATTATGGGATTTTGTGTATTGGTAAGCTCACCCCGTTGGGGGCTGTCTCTGTTGGGGCAGGTGAACAGGTACATCGATGGCTGTGGAGCTGAGCTCGAGCTGTTGATTGGATGTACTCCCAGGATCGTGGTACCAGGGCTTGATGGAGCACGGTACCGTATAGAGTACTTATATACACCTGAGGGTTATATACACATTCATGATGCTCGCATGTGAGCACGGTTATACTTGTATATGGGTAGTATATAAAGGCATGAGCCTTTCTCTCTTTCATTCTATGTTGCATGCAATTAAGGGTAGAATTGCTAATGATATGAGAGTCATTGGTGTATTATATGGGTGTTGAAACCCACTTATGTTGTCTTATGTGTGGTGTCTTCCCTGGCTGGGAATTTACTTAGTGTTGCTGTATTCTGTTGAATATTGTGTTTTCCCTGGGCGGGAACTATGTTACGTGATGTGCTTTTGTTTCGGGATAGCTCAATTTATGGGGAGACTCTGCCCAAATTTTTATAAAAGTCCTCAATGTAAAAAGTGGTGTAATGGGGATGGAAATGGGCAAAATCTATGAGTCTATTTGTGGGTAGAGATGATCTTATAACGTTGAATATTAAAGAAATTTTGTAATTGCCACTCAATGCTAAAGTATCATTTGAGTTTCCCGATTGATTTTTATTGAAAGCATGTGCCACACATAGTGGTTAATACACTAATCAAGGGTTAAGGGCTTGGGGTCCTTACATTAGTGGTATCAGAGCAGTGGTTGCTCATTGGGGCTGTTAAGGGCCTAGGAAGTTATTGATAGCGGTGATGTATTCCGCTGTGTCGATTTATATTCATTTCTTTATGAGGACACGGATGATAGCGGTGATGTATTCCGCTGTGTCGATTTATAATCATTTCTTTATGAGGACACGGATGATAGCGGTGATGTATTCCGCTGTGTCGATTTATATTCTTTTCTTTATGAGGACACGGATGATAGCGGTGATGTATTCCACTGTGTCGATTTATATTCATTTCTTTATGAGGACACGGATGGTAGCGACGATGTATTCCGCTGTGTCGATGATGATGATTCATTCTTCTATGATGATGGGCGATGATTCATACCGCCAAACGCATGTATAGCGATGAGACATTCCGCTGTGTCGGTTGATGATGGTTCACACCGTTGAGCATATGTATATGATGATTTACGATGACTCATTCTTCTATGAGGATTGGCGATGATTTGTGCCGTCGGATATGTTGATAGCGATGCCTCTTTCCGCTATTATGTGGACGATGATTCATGCTCAGGTGTATAGCAAGGTTTCATGCCACTTATTATATGACGAGGTATCATGCCGTCGATTCTATAGCGATGGATTGTGCCGCTATGTATTCAGCACAGGATTTTGCCTCCTTCGAGCGATGGGTGCTGATTACGCACTATTATTGAGCAACGGAGACAGGTATGCCGCTATATTGTTAGCGATGAGGTATGAGATATTGCTATTCTATTAGCATTATTGTAGCTGGCATGCGTTGATATACATGTTTTATTATGCCTATTTTACTAGCATGGTGGTGGATGACATACGCTGATGTACATGGACCGTCACGAATTGACTGGGTTGTTTAGATGTCATTGTTGACATGTATCGTCACTAGTTGACGATGCCTTAGATGCCATGAGTGGGCATGTGTCGTCACGGGATGACGATGACGATGGTGTAGGAGATGTCTTATTAGACATGCATCATCGTTACGATGAACAATGCGTTGAGTATACGTATTCAGTGGTATGCCTTGGGTGTCAGTACCGAGCACAAGGTGGTGTGTGCGTCACCGATTGACGTGACCCTTATACCGAGCGGGTTGCTCGAGGAATGGATGGACGCGCTGTACATGTGATTGTACCGCAGCATATGTTTGAGGTGATCATATTACGAGTGGTGATACCCTTGAGGTATGCTCGTTGGAATGGCTTTTTGGCCATGTAATTTGACGACATGAGTAATCATGGAGGAAATTACTCGCTTTGTGTCGATATGACATGTGGTAGACATGGTCACACCACCCTTGAGGGTGTAGAATAGGTCCTAAAGGATTAGGATCAGGTTACGTTAAGTACATAGGGACACTGGAGTGTCCAGGGTGTATCGGCATTAGAGGAACGTTGGGTACAGACCCACTACTCTATTGATTTTTTCTTCCCACGGTATGGTGTGCCGTGCGGAAATGTCCATCTTATTGGTAGGTTTGAGGTGAACCTAGAGAGGCAGCGACTAGTTTGTCTGCCGCGTGTGTGCAGCACCATGATGGGCTTTCTAGAGCCGTTATACTGCTCATTGGAACCAAGTTTGACAAATCGTAAGGTGATACGATGTGGATTGTGGTGGACTCTAGTAGTCACCACGTCATTTGAGGTTGAGGTTGTGCATGCCTCACTGAAACGTGTATATGTTTATGTTTAATCTTGATGAGACTTGTCTGGGACAGCTCATGATGTTGAAGTACCAACAAGAGAGTCATCAAGTCGTTGTTGACTCGATCTGGGGAATCCGTGTATTTGGGATGCAATGGGTGTTATTGCCCAGTTTTTCCGAACAGTGGTTCGAGACTAGTGGATCTCTAGTTCGATGGCACTTCCCTTGTGAGGAAGGAGGTAGTATTATACCTAATTGGGAATCTTTGAAAGATTCGGTAAGTTGATGCATGTGGTGTTGATTTTGGGAATCACACCGTGTAATGTTAATCGTCGATTATCATTCTCCACTGGGTAGGAAATAACTCAGGATTGACGATTGTGTTTGGGCCTTAGGGGTAGGTTGTAGATACCCGAGCCGAGTGCATTGAGTATGCATGTGATGTCAGTGCTTAGGCAGGTATACCGGTGAGTATACGGATGCCAGTTATTGACTTTCTTTTTTTGACAAGCATAGAGTTATGCTATTTTTGGATGATTAAATCTCTGATGAGAGATATGGAACACCTTGAGATTGGGAATCTCCATGGCACGATAATTATGAGGAATAATCGTGAAGTTAGTTGACTCCCTTTGAGGAGGGATTATCTTGTGTGGGTTAAGGTATTTCCTTATTGGTGTTTTCCTCCGAGTTATGCGATAGCCTTCCCAAGTTTGGATTGTTAAATCCTAGGATTATCAAGGGATGGCAGGAATTCGGATTGGTTGGGTGTCGCTGTCGACACAAGCGTTGAGGATGCAATGGGTTTATTGCATGTCCTTTCAGAATTTGAAACTCTGTGGAGTCTCGATTGCTTATTTATGATTAGGATGTGATTCTTGGAACATCCGGAGGTGGACATCTTGTGAGATGTCTTTTGTATGAATCTGTGGCCGTGAGTTGCCCAAATTGAGTTGCAATGATGCGACTGCTCCTTCGATGGAGGAGGTTTGAAAGTGGAAACCAGGTTTGGTATGTATACACCGTGGGAGACTAGTGTTTCCCTCGTAACGATGTATGTTAGACATCGTGAGTCATGGTAGAGATGTCATTGAATGATATCTACGATGGAATCGGGAGCGATTCGAATCCTTGCAGTTTCAGTTCACTAACTGCTTTTGGATTGTTAGCATTGAGTTGTGCTGACGCTCTTTGACGTTATGATGGATTTGGAAGTCTATTCCACTCCAGAGTTTGACACGAGGTCAACGTTCTCACGGTTGAAGTGTCATTCATGATGCGTTCATACTAGTTGTATTAGAACTAAGGATGACTGTCCGATCTACCGTCGTAAGTATTGGTTGTTTTGCAGTCATGAGAGACTGACTTTTGGGATGAACCGCATCGAGGTACGTTTTGCCTCTTGGGTATTATGTTGGTTTTGGTAAGTCGCTCTGTTTCAGAGTTTGATGTGAGGTAAGTATCCTCGCGTTTATTAAGACGATTCTAATATGGTCAAGGATCGAGGTTATGGCTTCATGTTGTTGTGTAGCCTGGGTGTTACGTGATACACCGGTGCTAATTTCGAGGACGAAATTCTTTTAGTGGGGGATATTGTGATGACCAGGGATTATAGATGTTAATCCCGGAGTGTTAATAACCCCTAAAGTTGTTTTACGTGGCGATTTGGAGTTTAATTGCGGTGTTGGGCCTTTCGGGCTCGTCTATTTGAGTAGTTGGGATCGTTGGATCCCGAGGTTGAGATTGTATTCTCATTCCGGTGAAAAACCTATGAGTTGAGTTTTTAGTGTGACTCGGGATCTCGGGTGCTTTGTGTGGGCACCGGTAGGGGGTTTTGGAGTTAGAGAGAGAGTTTTTGAAAACAGATGATTTTTAATGAATCATGATGTATTTGTGGGGCTATTAGTATTTCGGGGTATTTTTGCTATAAATACCCATTCAACCCGAGATTTTAATTATTGGAAACCATTTTCCTCACCAAGCCCGTCACTCTCTCTCCCGTCTGCCTCATTCCCGTTTCCCTCGACCCCCGCAGCTTCAGGCCGTGCGCTCGCCGCCGTCCGGCCGCCATCCGGCGCGTCCGACCCGCTGTTGGCTTCGTATCGTCCAGGCGCAGCTTGCCACACCAGCAATTTAAAGTTTAGTCGCGATTTGCGTTCGGATTTTTGCAGAAAGCGCAGATGCCCAATTTCTAGGGTTCTTCGATTTTCGAACGATTTCTTTCCAATATTCGATTGGGTAACCTTCCTTACCCCTTTTTCATGCTTCTCATAAATTTCCCTACCATTTTGTGATTTATGGTTCGAATTAAATTCCCTAATTTCGTAGGGTTTGGGTTCGAATTTGGGGGTTTTGGCAGGGGGGTGGTGATTCTTGCTATTGATAGATTAATTCACATTTTAGATGAATTATGGTGCTTATTTGGGTTCGATTTGTGTTGTGAGGGTTCGAAAATTTGTGGGGAATTCTTGAGCAATTTTCGATAATGTCTCATTCGTTTTCCCTCCCTGCATGTGCCCTGCCCCGGGTCTTTTAAATGATTAATTGTCGTGTGTTGACAATTTTTCTGAGGGTTATGGGTGCGCTTGAGCATGGGTTGCATGTTCGTAAATAATTGTGAATTATTTATCGTGTTAGCACATCGTTCCTCGGGGCATGGAACTCGAGCTAGGTTTGGCTCAGACTTCGGAGATTTAAGGTACGTGCGACGTACGAGCATTACTTTATATTAGAGCATTTGTGAAATGCAATGTATTTTGATTGCATTAAATGGTTGTGCGCATGGGTATATATATGTGTTGAGATGGCTATGGGGCGACCAAATCTTGATATCGCTGCCACAAGCGTGCATGATACTAGAATAGTATAACCTTACATGATATATGGGGTACTGGATTTATATGACCACTGTAGGGCATTGACATGCCTGAGAATGACCGTAGAATCATGTAATCATTATAAGACATTTGAGATGTCTAAGTATAAAGGGGGAATTGGTAAAATAAATGCGAGGCATTTGAGCTATCTGTGATTGATAGCGAAGTTGAGAAATCAGTATTTGATATTGAGATATCCATATTGCATGTATAATATATTTGGAATCACCATCTATTGATATTCGAGAACTAGGCATGCAATGAGTTAAATCAATGTGTTGATTTACTGATTTTTGAGATTTGATGAGTTTGTTGATTGTGAGAACAGGGACAGTACACGGAATCCCGGATGAGGACGTTGCCATCCAGGGAGTATCATTTAAAATTCATTAGTATTTACTCTTGTTGTAAATTATGAATTTCATTACTGTGATTATGGGATTTTGTGTATTGGTATGCTCACCCCGTTGGGGGCTCTCTCTGTTGGGGCAGGTGAACAGGTACATCGATGGCTGTGGAGCTGAGCTCGAGCGGTTGATTGGGTGTACTCCCAGGATCGTGGTACCAGGGCTTGATGGAGCACGGTACCGTATAGAGTACTTATATACACCTGAGGGTTATATACACATTCATGATGCTCGCATGTGAGCACGATTATACTTGTATATGGGTAGTATATAAAGGCATGAGCCTTTCTCTCTTTCATTCTATGTTGCATGCAATTAAGGGTAGAATTGCTAATGATATGAGAGTCATTGGTGTATTATGTGGGTGTTGAAACCCACTTATGTTGTCTTATGTGTGGTGTCTTCCCTGGCTGGGAATTTACTTAGTGTTGCTGTATTCTGTTGAATATTGTGTTTTCCCTGGCCGGGAACTATGTTACGTGATGTGCTTTTGTTTCGGGATAGCTCAATTTATGGGGAGACTCTGTCCAAATTCGTCCTCAATGTAAAAAGTGGTGTAATGGGGATGGAAATGGGCGAAATCTATGAGTCTATTTGTGGGTAGAGATGATCTTATAACGTTGAATATTAAAGAAATTTTGTAATTGCCATTCAATGCTAAAGTATCATCTGAGTTTCCCGATTGATTTTTATTGAAAGCATGTGCCACACATAGTGGTTAATACACTAATCAAGGGTTAAGGGCTTGGGGTCCTTACAGGTGTTGGAGAGAGAGTTTTTGAAAACAGATGATTTTTAATGAATCATGATGTATTTGTAGGAGTATTGGTATTTTGGGGCATTTTGCTATATATACCAGTTGGACTCGGGATTCTGTCATTCGGAATCCATTTCTCTCCTTCTCCCCCTCCTTGCACGCCAACCTCTCTCCCCTAACCCTCACCCTTTCTCTTTGGAGAAAAATCGACGGAGGCTCGATTTAGGGGCCAGATCTCTTGAAGAAAAGCTGGTAATCTCTTCCTCCTCTCTTGTAGCTTTGATTTGATAGTAGTTTTGTTGATTTTGGTTGAGTTTTGAGGTTGGTTTGGGTTGGGTGATTTTGATGAAAATCTTGAAAACTTTTGGGTTTGTTTTAATTCAAGTCTAACACCCTTGTTGGAGGTTCTTGGGTGTTGTTTTGTTGTGGTTTTGAGTTGGGAGGAGTTGGGGTGTGATTTGTGGAGGTTTCAAGCTTTTAAAAATGGTGGTTTTCGAGTTGCAGGGCATGGCGATCGATCGCCCGTAGCAGGCGACCGATCGCATGCAGGCAGTGGGCTTTTCAGCATTGTGGCGATCGATCGCCACTTTTGGAGCGATCGATCACCTCGCGCCAGAGTGGTCTGGCGATCGATCGCCATATCGAGCGATCGATCGCCAAGGGGCTAGCGATCGATCGCCAGCAGGTAATTTTTGGAATTCTTGGTTTTTTCGTGGGATTTTGGATTTGCGACTTAAATGGTCGGCTTCCGGTTCAATGTTCCCATTCCAATGGGAATGCTAGACTTTTAAAATGGTTTGGTTGGAGCCAAGTAAATTAAATGGAATTCTCGGATTAATTTTTGGCTATCTTTTTAAACATATAAAATGAGTTATTTTGGGTACTATGCATGCTTAATTGGCATTTGAGAATTTGATGGTTTCAATTATTTTGAGAACAGGGACAGTACAGGGGATCCCGGATGAGGATGATGCCATCCAGGGAGTATCTCTTATATTTCATAGCATTTACATATTGTAAATTATGAATTGCATTATTGTGATTATGGGATTTTGGATATTGGTATGCTCACCCCGTGTGGGGGCTGTCTCTGTTGGGACAGGTGGTACAGGTGTAGTAGCAGCTTCGGAGTTGAGCTCGGGCTGTTGATTAGAGGTACTTCCAGGATCGAGGTACCAGAGCTGGATGGATAGGCGCTCAGATCCAGAGTCGAGATCGAGTTGCGCTTGAGAAGTGCTTCTAGGATCGAAGCACTAGTAACGGTATCCAGTAGAGTGTTTTATACATTAGATACATGCTTATTCATTGGGTGCTCTTATGTGAGTACATATTACGTGTATATGGAATGTATAAATGGGCTACGGCTTTTCTCTATTCATTTACGGTTAGCATGCAATTAAATGTGGAATTGCTAAATGAATTGAGAGCATATTAGTGTATGTTGAAAGGTGCATGACATGTTTTATGGAATATGTTGGGAAAGTATAGACATTATACGATTAATGTAAAGGAATTTTATAGATGGCATTCATGCTAGAGTTGCATGTAATTACTTTCCCCTTGTTAACATGATAGTATGCACTAAGTACAGTGGTTAATACACTAATATCGGGTTAAGGGCACGGGGGTCCTTACATAATCCTTACGACTTGTGATCATCAGAGATCCCAACATAAGGAGTTATGTATCTTGATATTGTCAAACGTTACCCGTAACAGGGTAAACTATAAAGGCGACTATTGGATACACTACGAATTATGTAGAGGGATGTTGACTGATCGAGATACGATTTGTCCCTCCTATAACAGGAGAAGTGTTTGGCCCTTGATCAAGTGAGAACTAAAATGCATGGCCATGCTCGAATGAGTCGATATGTGATATCGAGCTTATTCGTTTATTCTAGTTCTACTTGGGGATCAAGAAATAAAGATTGAATATACGAGTATGACTATTCCATGACTCGTGTTCAATCTAAACACAAAGGACAAAGGGATTAAGTTATATGGTTAATATTATCACGGTTCCTAGGTTATGTCGAGTCATTGACATTCTTGTAATTTGGGTAGCATTGATGTGTTGCTAGATACCGCTCATTGCTTGCGACATAAAATGAGATTTTATGTCACTGCCAACATTACAAGATCCTATCGGGTCGCACAAAAGATTAAATCGAGAAGGGAAATTAAATTCATTGGATGAATTAATTAATTAAGAGGAGTCTTAATTGAATGATTAAAAGAACTTAATTAAATCATGGGTTTGGGCCCATAAGACTTTAAGAAAGTCTTGAACTTAATTAAGCCCTTTTAATAACTTGGTATAATTAATTGTTAGACAATTGGTTTAATATTCATTTCAACCTAAACTTGAAGCTCTTGGCCGCCTCTTACGATCTCCAAGGTGCTCTCGGCTTCATCATAGCCGACGGGAACTTTGAGTGATTTCCGGCGATTATTCGATTGTGAATCGAGTGTGCTTCTTGTTCCGATTTAAGAACGAGTCTAGCAACTTGTTTTTAGACTATCCCTTCTCCCGATTTGATCGTGTGGATACCGTTGAGGCAAAAACTTGATAAGTTTTGCTTGTGACTCGAAGAAGGCGTTGGACGTGGTGCTGCTTCGTGGAATCGGCTCAAACACGCTACAAGGGTGAGAATTTTGTTCCTTTATCCGATATGAACCCCTTTGTATAGATCTGGTGTCTTGTAATCCATAAATTTTTATATTCCGCTGCGTACGATGCATGATGGATTACTTACAGTGGTATCAGAGCCGTGTACAAGGCTCATATCGGATTCATGTGATTAAATTGTTTTAATCATATTAGAACTAATATTGCATGCTATTTCAAACTGTATGAACATATATGATATGTTAATATTAAGTTTGTGAAATTATCATGAAATTATATTTGGTATAATTGATGTTTGATGTATACGATACACGAAGCGAATAATCGAATTAATTACATAATGTTTCGGCCACCACCTAGTGCACTTGACCCACGGCTTAGCCACGTGAGGGCTAGGGTTTTCGAACCCTTGGATCTAGATGGCCTAGTCGTTGTGGCTCATGTTCGTGCATGGAGGTTTCGAGACGTGGATGAGTTTTGAACTCTTTGGCTCAGATAATGGTTCACGCATGCATGGATAAGTGGCTTCACCACGTGAGAGCTAGGGTTTTCGAACCTTTGGCTCGAGATGGTTGAGCCACCACCATGCATGGCCTGACCGTGACTCGTGGCTAACAAATTCCAATGTTTCGATCAAGTTGGCTCGAAGGAAACACAAACAAGGAGCAAGGCGGCTAGGGTTAGACCCTAGCGCCGCCGCCGCTCTCTCAATGGTTCGGCCATGGGCTAGGGTTTCGAACCCTAGGCCCATAAACTGTCCAGTCGTAGTGTTTGGTTGGTTCGAACCATGTTGGTTCGTGGCTTAGTCGCTTAAGTTCGTGGCATGTGATGTCCCAAGCGTACAATAATTTTTCAAAAATTATTTTACAGTTTTAATTAGAATTAAATTTTAAATTGTTTAGAATTTAATTATTTAAATGTTAAAGCATGTTTTATGTGTTGTTTGAGCATGGTGCATGGTTATAGCCCTTTGACCTATTAGATAGGATTTGTGAATGTTTGTAATTTATAATACGACCTGCATGTCGTGCCTTCTTTGTTTTATTCTAAATGTTATCCCTCCCCTATGTTCCCCTCGAATGTGAATCGAGGAATTCTATATCTTGTAAATAGTGTAGTTTATTTGTTGATGGTGCTCAATGAAGATGGAGCATCGTGCCGGGATGAGGAGGCCATTCACAAATTGGAGCCAAAGGAAGGTGCTTGTGAAGTTACCTTAGGTTGACTCTTAGGATTTTCTCATTGGCTTGAGAAAATCGCTAGTAGGGGCTATAACCATGTCACGTTTAATTATGTATGTTGATGCATGATTTATCTTATGTTTTAGATTGATAATTGTATTACACATATATGTAGATATGTATACACCTATATGTAGTGGACATATTTTAAATTATCAAACTAATCATGAGATCAATAAATCCCTCTAAAATATTAAGTTTTAGATTACTTCCAAAATTAAAAGTACTCGTCAAAACTTCGATTGTACATGTGTGGGTTTGCCAAAGCAAAGCACCGTGGCAATCTTAGTAAGGCGCGAAAGGATAAAAGTGATGTCCGTTATACTTTAAATTGGGTACGACTTAACTAGGTTATCTCAATAGGATTAGGAACCTAGAGGCATGGGTTGGATAATAATTCATTTGATGAATTGAACAAAGTATTGTTCGTCCAACTATCCAAGAATTACATGTGATGTAATTGAAAAAGTGTTGTCTACCTAAATAACCGAGTCTTGGGCGATTAGCCAAAGCTAACTCAAGATTAGGCGAAATATGGATCTTGGCCCACTAAAGGTTTCGAGGGTTGATATTTTAAACAAAATAGTGGGAGTATCATTTAATATAAGACCATGTTAAATGATTAAATCATAAACTTATTTTGCATATTTATATTGTAGATATCCATGGCAACTAACAATACAACAAGCACATTATCACTGCGATCGGTCCTTGAGAAGGACAAATTAAATGGGACAAGCTTCCTAGACTGGTATAGGAATCTGAGGATAGTCCTCAAGCAAGAAAATAAACAATATGTCCTAGAGGAACCCTAACCTGTTGAGGAACCTCCCCTGACGGCTACTAGAGCCGATAAAGATGCTTACAAGAAGCATCAGAATGACGCACTTGATGTTGGCTGCCTTATGCTTGCCACCATGAACTCTGAGCTTCAGAAGCAACATGAGGAAATGGAGGCGTTCGATATGATCGAACACTTAAAGCAATTGTACCAACAGCAAGCTAGACAAGAGAGGTATAACGCCTCTAAAGCGTTGTTCCAGTGCAGGATGGTAGAGGGAAGCCTAGTTGGAACTCATGTACTCAAGATGATTGGGTACATTGAGAATCTGGAGAAGCTGGGTTTTCCATTGGACCAAGAGTTGGCCACCGATGTGATCTTGCAATCGTTGCCTGAGAGCTTCAGTCAATTTGTAGTAAATTACAATATAACTGACATGGAAAAGACTCTACCACAATTAATTGGTATGTTGAGAACATATGAAACGAAAGGATACTATTTCTATTATCCCACCGAGAACAAAGTAGTTGTTGCTCGGACTGGTGTATTTCTTGAAAGAGAATTTATTTCTAGAAAAACCAGTGGGAGAAAAATAGAACTTAGTGAAGTTCAACCACAAGAAAACACTGAACCTGAGATTGAGATGGAAACAGAGCAGGCACCGCAAGCTGTTGTGGAAGAAGTACCTGCTCAAGAGACACAAGCCCAGCGTAGGTCTGTAAGAGAACACCGGGAGCCACAGAGATATGGATTTCTTGTGACTCAACAAGGTGACTTACTACTTATTGATGAGGATGAGCCGTCATCTTATCAACAAGCTATAATGGGCACTGATTCTGAGAAATGGCAAGAGGCCATGAAATCTGAGATGGAATCCATGTATGCAAACCAAGTATGGACTTTGGTTGATCCACCTGAAGGGGTACGACCCATGGGGTGCAAATGGATTTTCAAGAAAAAGACCGATATGGATGGTAATGTACAAACCTATAAAGGTCGGCTGGTTGCAAAAGGATTCAAACAAATTCATGGTATTGACTATGATGAAACCTTTTCACCAGTGGCCATGGTTAAATCCATAAGGATCTTACTTGCAATAGCTGCATTTCATGATTATGAAATCTGGCAGATGGATGTCAAAACAGCTTTCCTTAATGGAAATCTGCTCGAGGATGTGTACATGACACAGCCCGAGGGTTTTGTCGATCCAAAGGATGCTGGAAAGATATGCAAGCCACAACGATCCATTTATGGATTGAAGCAAGCTTCTCGGAGTTGGAATCTTCGTTTTGATGATGCAATCAAAGAGTTTGGTTTTATCAAAAACGTAGATGAACCTTGTGTCTACAAGAAGGTCAGTGGGAGCATAATCATTTTCCTAGTGTTGTATGTAGATGACATACTTCTCATTGGGAATGATATCCCTGCCTTACAATCTGTAAAGATTTGGCTAGGGAACTGCTTTTCGATGAAAGACTTGGGAGAAGCCACCTATGTATTAGGAATCAAGATCTATAGAGATAGATCGAGAAGGCTTCTCGGCCTAAGTCAAAGTACATACATAGACAAAGTGCTTAAAAGGTTTAGCATGCAAGAATCAAAGAAAGGATTCGTGCCTATGACACATGGTATATATCTCTCGAAGGAATAGTGTCCTTCAATACCAGATGAGAGACAACGCATGAGTAAGATTCCATATGCGTCAGCTATTGGATCTATCATGTATGCCATGATATGTACTCGTCCCGATGTATCGTATGCTTTGAGCATGACAAGCAGATATCAAGTTGATCTAGGTGAAGGTCACTGGATTGCTGTCAAGAATATCCTGAAGTACTTGAGAAGAACTAAGGATACATTCTTGATTTATGGAGGTGAGGAAGAGCTCAATGTAATGGGTTACACGGATGCAAGCTTCCAAACCGACAAAGATGATTTTGATCGCAATCTGGATATGTGTATTGCCTAAATGGAGGTGCTGTGAGCTGGAAGAGTTCAAAGCAAGAGACAGTAGCCGATTCTACAACGGAAGCTGAGTATATTGCTGCCTCGGATGCAGCAAAGGAAGCTGTTTGGATCAGGAAGTTCATTTCTGAACTTGGAGTGGTGCCTAGCATTAAAGATCCGATAGGACTCTATTGTGACAACAATGGAGCGATCGCATTGGCTAAGGAACCTAGATCTCACCAAAGATCCAAGCACATACTTCGGCGCTTTCATTTCATTCGAGAAATTGTTGAAAGGGGAGATGTTAAAATATGCAAAGTACCAAAGATGATAATGTATCTGACCCATTGAAGAAACCACTGTCACAGCAGAAGCATGATCGTCATACTAGATCTCTAGGCATTAGCTATATGTCTGAGTGGTCTTAGTGCAAGTGGGAGATTTGTTGGGATATGCCCTAAGACATGTCATTGGATGATTGTTTTGACATACAATATTTTTGATTTTATGAATGGCAATTCATTATTATATATTATTCGTTTAACTGTGCAATGTGAATTAATATATATGTTAATGTCCTTAGAATAATATTGTATTATTCTTAAACATTGTCCCTAGTCAAGTATTATCATGAATCAGGATAATGATAATACATAGAGACTAGTATGTATTGATTGATGAATTGTTCATTGCTATGAGATATAAAATCAACACATGGGTACATGTTAGAGAACGATGTACTGGACAGACCCACCATGAGAATGCAACATGTATAGTTATATGATTGTCATATGCAATTCTCATAGTGATAATAATGTATGTAATCCTTACGACTTGTGATCATCAGAGATCCCAACATAAGGAGTTATGTATCTTGATATTGTCAAACGTTACCCGTAACAGGGTAAACTATAAAGGCGACTATTGGATACACTACGAATTATGTAGAGGGATGTTGACTGATCGAGATACGATTTGTGCCTCCTATATAACAGGAGAAGTGTTTGGCCCTTGATCAAGTGAGAACTAAAATGCATGGCCATGCTCGAATGAGTCGATATGTGATATCGAGCTTATTCGTTTATTCTAGTTCTACTTGGGGATCAAGAAATAAAGATTGAATATACGAGTATGACTATTCCATGACTCGTGTTCAATCTAAACACAAAGGAAAAAGGGATTAAGTTATATGGTTAATATTATCACGGTTCCTAGGTTATGTCGAGTCATTGACATTCTTGTAATTTGGGTAGCATTGATGTGTTGCTAGATACCGCTCATTGCTTGCGACATAAAATGAGATTTTATGTCACTGCCAATATTACAAGATCCTATCGGGTCGCATAAAAGATTAAATCGAGAAGGAAAATTAAATTCATTGGATGAATTAATTAATTAAGAGGATTCTTAATTGAATGATTAAAAGAACTTAATTAAATCATGGGTTTGGGCCCATAAGACTTTAAGAAAGTCTTGAACTTAATTAAGCCCTTTTAATAACTTGGTATAATTAATTGTTAGACAATTGATTTAATAATCATTCCAACCTAAACTTGAAGCTCTTGGCTGCCTCTTACGATCTCCAAGGTGCTCTCGGCTTCATCATAGCCGACGGGAACTTTGAGTGATTTCCGGCGATTATTCGATTGTGAATCAAGTGTGCTTCTTGTTCCGGTTTAAGAACGAGTCTAGCAACTTGTTCTTAGACTATCCCTTCTCCCGATTTGATCGTGTGGAATGCCGTTGAGGCAAAAATTTGATAAGTTTTGCTTGTGACTCGAACAAGGCGTTGGACGTGGTGCTGCTTTGTGGAATCGGCTCAAACACGCTACAAGGGTGAGAATTTTGTTCCTTTATCCGATATGAACCCCTTTGTATAGATCCGGTGTCTTGTAATCCATAAATTTTTATATTCCGCTGCGTACGATGCATGGTGGATTACTTACACTTTAGATATGTGAAAGTCATACAGTAAGGATGAAATGAGCTACCTTCGTCAGCCTATCCACGATCACCCAGATCGCATCAAATCCCGAGGCCGTCCTCGGCAAGTGGGTCACGAAGTCCATAGATATGTGCTCCCACTTCCATTCAGGTACCTCTAAACTCTTCAGTTGGCCACCAGGCCTCTGCCTCTCCGCTTTTACTTGCTGACAAATCAAGCACTTCTTGACAAAGGTGATGACGTCTCTTTTCATCCGTCTCCACCAAAACTGGTCGCATAAGTCCTTGTACATCTTTCTTCCACCTGGATGTATGCTAAACCTGCTGCGATGAGCACGGTGCAAGATCCCTTGACGCAACTCTGGTGCCCTCGGCACTACCCAACGGTTATCAAGCCTTAAAGAATCATCTTCTACCACTCTGAACTTTGATGGCTGCCTCTGAAGTACTATCGAAGACCATCTATGAACCTCATCATCCGACCTCTGGGCTTTCCTGATAGCCTCAAATATGTCTGGCTCAGGCAATAAGGACGACACTCGCACCGGCGACGTGTCCACATCGAAATCATAGCCCAGATGGCAATAAGAAGTCATCATAGATGATAAACTCATGGCATCCTCAACAGTACTCTTCACCTTCCGACTTAAGGCGTCTGCTATCAAGTTTGCTTTACCAGGATGGTACTCAATTTCACAATCATAATCCTTGAGTAAATCCATCCATCTTATCTACCTCATATTGTAATACCCCCGAAATGTTTATAAGTTATGTGCTATCATTCACGGTTGTGATATGTTTAAAGGTTGTGGTACATTTAAATTGGGGGTTATATTTATGTTATGATAATATGATTTGGGGGGTATGTTAGGTGTTTTAAGGGATGTATTAATTAAGTAATGTTATGAAATATCGCGTGAGGATATTTTAATACATCGTACTAAATACCGGGACACAATTAAACACCACATGACACCCCAACTCACACCCCCCTAATCAGCCACCTCGCCCACATGGCAACCCATCCCCCAACTTGATCAAACCCATGCTTCCACTCATCACTTGCAATCAACTCATTCTCATTCCTTCCTCTCCCCTTTCCTCTCACCAAATACGTCCCTTGAGCTGCTAGAAGGAAGGATTGAAGTTGTGAAAATTAGTGAAGAATTCTTGCACAAAAAAAGGGGTAAAATGTCTTGCTCTGTTTTTTTTTTTAGATTTTGAATGGGTATGAACTTTGTGGAGATGATATGATGCATGCTAGCTTAGGTTTTGTTAAACCTTCGATTTAAGTACCTACATGGTGTTATTATGAAGCTACTAGCATGTTTACTTGAGCATGATGCATGTTTAATTGGGTGGATTTGTTGGTATGAAAAGAGGTGCTAGAAAATTCTGGGAAAAAATTATGATACCCTGTTTTTCAGAGAGCTTGGGTGAGTACTGTTAGAGTTGAGCGATTTTCATGCATGTGGGTTAAGTTTGGGTGGAACTTCGATTTGAATACATTCATGGTAGTATATTGTAGCCCTTAGCATGTTATATGTTTTATGTTGAAGTTTGGATGGTATGAAATGAGGTGCTTGGTAATTCTGGAAAAAAATCGCGCACACAGCAGGTGGCGATCGATCGCTACAAACGCAGCGATCGATCGCCGAAGACCAGTAGCAAAAATCAAAGGCAGGCAATCGATCACCATAAATGGCGCGATCGATCGCCTCGAGCCAGTGAAGTCTGGCGATCGATCGCCTCGATGCAGCGATCGATCGCCAACTGCTGAATAGTAAGAAATGATGTTTTTGTTGGATTTTTGGTATTTGGACTATATTTGACTTGTAATATTAATTTGTATGGTTGTGTAGACCATCCCAGGTACCAACAACTTCAAGGAGATAAAGTTCTTCAACTTCTCCACTTTTGAGATTAAGGTACGTAAGAGACATACGGGCATCGGACGGTAAAACACACTTCTATACTATGACTATGCAATGGTTGCATAAGTAATTATGTAATATGATGATGCTATGATGTTTATGATAAGTAAAGATGATATGATGATGATGATGATGATGATGTATGTTAAACTATGTTATTGGGAATGGTAGGGTGTACCGGTGGTTGTTATGGGCAAGCGAGGAAGGTACTTACCGTTGACATAGCTAGCGAGGAGATACATCCGCTATCAAGGTGTAGCGAGGGGTATCACAGTACCGCTATATGTCGAGCGAGGGGGCCAATTGTGCAGCTGACATAATAGGACCCGAACTTCACATTCCTAATTAAGATTGTTGATTATGGGCATATAAGTCATGATGTTAATCCTTTATGTTAAGATCTAATGATTATATGCATGAATATTTGAAACAGGGACAACAAAAGTGTATTAATGCGATTAACCAGGAAGTAAATGTTAACGGTTATTTCATGCATTTATTCATATGCCATTATCTTGTGATGTTAAGTAATGATGTGCATGCTCATGATGGGTTGTTCCTGTAAGTACACTTTGGACTGAAGGGCTAAGGGTCGGGTTGAGGCAGTGAGCTAAAAGAGCACAAGAATGCATAGGATTCAGGATTTAATTAGTATCTACTCTAGGAGTAGTATAAATCTATAGCTTTAAACATTCATTATCGAGAATGTAATTAATTAGCTCATGGAATTTTATTTAATTAGTATCTACTCTAGGAGTAGTATAAATCTAAAATGTTAGCATTCGTTTATGTGAATGTAACTGATAAGTTTTGAAGTTTTATTTTTGGCATGTAATCCTGTTAGCTCACGTAACAACCGGAACTCTAGATGGCATTAATACATGTTTAGTTCTTTTTATGTCATTCTAGCACTGTTAAGGTAGGAAGACCCTACACATATTCAGCTCCGCTTGGGTGAATAAGAACTTCAAGCTCTTATGGTCCGTATAAATGGTAAATGAAGTACCATATAGATAATGCCGCCAAATTTTCAAGGCGAAAATGATGGCCGCCAGTTCCAGATCATGAACTGGGTATCTGGTCTGATGAGGCTTCAGTTGCCTCGAAGCATAAGCCACCACGTGCTTATCCTGCATCAATACACAGCCCAAACCCTGCAGTGATGCATCCGTATACAAGGCAAACCTCTTATTCTCAGAAGGAATCACCGATATAGGTGCCGTAGTCAAACGACGCTTCAATTCTTGGAAGCTTTCTTCACAAGCTTCGGACCAATAGAACGGGACTCCTTTCTGAGTCAGCTGTGTCAACGGCTTAGCGATCTTAGAGAATCTCTCGACGAAACGTCGGCAATAACCCGCTAAATCAAGGAAGCTCCGTATCTCGGGTACAGAAGTGGGTGTAGCCCACTCCATCACAACTTCAACCTTCCTAGGATCTACAGATATCCCGCTGCTAGATATAACATGACCCAACCTGAGCTTTGCATATAACTGATGATCCCTAAGGATCTGGAGTACTGTCCTCAAGTGCTTCACGTGTTCCTCTTCGGTCCGAGAATAAATGAGTATATCATCAATGAAAACAATGACAAACTGATCCAAATATGGTTGAAATACTCTGTTCATCAGACTCATAAAGATAGCTGGGGCAAAAGGCATGACTAAGAATTCATAGTGCCCATACCGAGTCCTGAAAGTTGTCTTCTGAACGTCATCTTCCCTTACCCGAATCTGAGATACCCCGACCTCAGATCGATCTTACTGTAGAGTCTCGTACCCTGTAACTGGTCAAACAAATCATCGATCCTCGGAAGTGGATACTTATTCTTAATCGTGGCTTTGTTCAGTTGTCTGTAATCGATGCACAGCCGCATCGAACCATCTTTCTTCTTGACAAATAGGACTGGTGCACCCCAGGGCAATACACTAGGGCGTATGTAACCCTTATCAAGGAGCTCTTGCAACTGAACCTTCAACTCCCTTAACTCCGCTGGTGCCATCCTATACGGGGCACGAGAAATGGCAGACGTCCCCGGTAGTAACTTAATTCCAAACTCGACCTCTCTCTTCGGTGGAAATCCGGGAATCTCTTCTGGAAAGACATCAGGAAACTCCGCCACGACGAGCACATCCCCGACCTTTAATTCTTCCTTCTTTTCAGTAATATCAACAGCATAGATGAGATATCCTGTATGGCCCCGTTCGAACAACTGAGCCATCTTGACAGCAGATATTAATGGGATCTTTGAACGGGAACCATCCCCATAGAATGTCCACTGGACTCCCATACTAGACCTGAATTGGACAGTCCTCTGCCTGCAGTCCACAACTGCCTGATACCTGTTCAGAACATAATGCCCATAATGCAGTCAAAGTCTGACATTCCCAGAACAATCAAATCTGACCTTAGCTCGTTACCCTCAAAATAAATGAGGCCGTCATAGACAATCCGATCAGTAATCAAACTTCTTCCAGCGGATGTCGAGACTACAAGAGGCGTGGGCGACGGAGAAGTGCATATGTGGTGCCTTTCCACAAAACTTGCCGATACAAAAGAGTGTGACGCACCTGTGTCTATCAATATAAAAGCAGGGTGTGTAAATAAAAGACACGTACCCTCTATCACTTCCTACGGAGCCGCTGTAGCCTGCTTCCTTGTCAATGCATAAACTTGCCCCTGAGGTGGCCCCATAGGTTGACCTCCCTACTGCCTTGGTACAAACGGTGGCCTGTGCTGTACTACTCTGTCCGTAGGCCTCCCCACAGAGTTCTGTTGTCCCTCCCGATTGGGACATTGTTGAGCAAAGTGGCCCTTATTGCCACATACGTAACAACCTACACAGTCTTTCGTCGAATGTGGTTGCCCACAAAGAGAGCACTGGACCTTGACAAATCTGCCTCCCTGAGACTGTCCTCTTCCTGACGGGGTGTCATTCCTACGGTTTCCTTTCCAACGATTCTCGGGCCTCTTACCACTGAACCTCGAAGCTGATGTGTTCCCCCTTGGCTTGAACTGACCACCCCTTGGCTTCAAATTATCAGAAGTAGTGTGGGGTCTTCCCACCTTAACAGTGATTAATAGACATAAGAAGGACTAATCATGCATTAATAGCATCTTAAGGTTCTGGTTGTTACATGAGCTATCAGGATTACAGGCCAAAATAAAAGACTTCAAAAATAATTCATTACATTCCCAAAAGAATGTTCATGTTTAGATTTATACTACTCCTAGAGTAGATACTAATCGTGACTTGAATCCTATACATTCCTGTGTTCCTCGTAGCTCACTGCCTCAACCCGACCCCTTAGTCCTTTAGTCCAAAAGCGTACCTACAGGGACAACACATCATAAGCATATACAATCTTACTTAACATCATAAAACTTCATAGTAAATGCATGAAACATTGGTTAAGTAAATATGCTGGTTATTCATTAACTTCTTATCGTTGTCCCTGATTCATAATCATGCATATGGGCATCTTACCCTGTGGCATCTTACCACATTATAAACATCGCATGGCCTCTTACCATGTGGGGTGATAGGGTTTAATATTACGTGTTTTTATGCTATGATATGTATATGTTTTCGTGTTGATTCTTGGATTATTTTACGGTTTATGGTATATATTTCTATATTTCAGGAATCAATGTTGAAATGCATAAAAGTAGAGGAAATGAGCCAAAAATGATGAAAATGGATCAAACTGAGCAAATGCGTCGAAGCCAAGGAAGAAAAATAAAATAAAATAAAATAAATAAATAAAGCATACCGATCAATCGAGATGATATCTCGATCAATCGGCATGGGCAGATATGTGAAGGAAGGAAACAACAAAACCACACGCCTCCTTTCTTCACTCTAACCTCAGCCTCCTTCGCACGGCCAGCAGCCATTCACTCCACCATAACCTCCATCTTTCTTCCACTCTTCACCATCCATCATCACTCATCAACCCTTCATCCCTATGTTTTGGAACGAGCCAACAAGATAATCGAAGAGCACGATCGAGAAAGAAGCGAGGAAGGATCGAGAATCAACGAAAGAGTCGACTTGGGAGTTTTCTTTTACTTTTCTATTATTGTTTTACATGAATAATTGGATTGTTGTGTTTTTGATGATTGAGAGATATCAATAACATAGTTTTTCCTATTGATTTTGAGATTGAATTCATATATCTTCTAAGTGCATGTGTTATTGTTCTTAATGCTTTTGAAGGATTGATCACCTTTGAATAATATTTTATTATAATTGAGATCGAGAGATGAAATTATAATACGATATAATAATTCATGCCGTGTGTTAAAGATTGAGATCGAGAGATAAAATCACACACGAGTGATAGCTTTGGGTTGTTTAATCTAAAGTTAGTGGTTTCATAAAGCGCATTCAATATTAAATTGTTAATTACGTGAACGAGAGTTACTAGTTGCAATTTGATGTTAGACTTAATATAGCTCGAGAGAGTATATTGAATAAATTCGGAAAACCCGTCACCTTAGAGATGTATGGAGAAAAGAATTGTAAGAGTTGGGTTAGGTGAATAATTGTCTTGATACTTTCTTGTGGATTTTTCTCGTGATCATCGACTATTTTGGTTGGATTATAGTAGCTTAATTTAGTTTAGTTTAATTATTAATTAATTATCGTAGGTTAAATATAGTTAAATGACATCTTATTTGGTAATTACTTGTTAGTCCCTGTGGGTTCGACAATCTGTATCTTCCTATCTACACTGAAACTTGACACCGTGCACTTGCGGTCTAAAATCGCTAGATTGGAATTAATTGTTTAAAATAAAAGCGATCAAGTTTTTGGCGCCGTTGCCGGGGACTAACTTTAGTAATATCATACTAGGTTCTTTGACTGTAATTTAACCATTTTTTTTTTATTTATTTGGAAAAAAAAAAAAGAAAAGGATTTGTATATATATTTTTTGTTTTTGTTTTGTTTGTCTTGTGAGGTACTTGGAGATGCTACATCAACAAGCCTTCACAAGCTTTGCCCAACAACGTTCCGAGCCGTTCTACGCTGTTTGGGAGAGATTCAATGAATTGGCCAACACATTCCGGTATCACAACTTTTCGAACTATACTCTCCTGCAATATTTCTTCAAAGGGTTGGATGCACAGACACGAGAATGGGTATTGAGCGGAGCACTGGTGACTGGGAGTCCCCTGGTTGATAGAGATGAGGACAGTGTGGTACACCTGTTCAATGATATGGCGGACTTCGATCTTCACCTGGCATTGTGATCCTTCACTACAAGGTTGGAGTCACCAATACCCACCGGAGGCTCACTACCCTATTGATACGCCACAACCATTTGAACATCGCGAAGAGAGGAGAGATAGTTCTGCAGATGTCACAACTCAGTTAGAGGATACCTTAGTGAGATTCATGGCATCAACTGAGAAACAGTTTGGAGTGCAAACCAACTCTAGGAGTCACCTGGAGCAGCAAATGGCGGTCCTCATGGAAACAATTTCAACTAGCTGCCAAGAGGAAGAGATGAGGGCTACAAATCAAGAGGCGACGAATCGAGTTTGGTTATATGATGACGATCACTCACCAACCAAGTTTGGGGGAGTGATCCTCCTAGTGTGGAAGATTTAAAGGAACTTGAGCCTCTTCAAGATATTGAGCTTACGTCAGAGATGTTATCCGAGGAGTTCCTATATGAAGATGAGTCGAGTGTGATGTTGGAGAAGGAAGAGACTTTCGAAGATTCCGATCTGAGCCCATCGATGGAGACATGTTCTCTGCCATATGTGGATCCGTATTTTCCATCGATGCCAACTTCACCGCACTACATCCTCCAAGATTTGAAGCCAAGTCAAGAATCATTCTCCCATGCCTACCAATTCAAGAATCTTGTTGGAGCGACGAGCTTACACTGCTACAATCTTGCCAATCTTGAGGGCATATTGAATGAAGACCCATTAGTGGTATCATACGATACTTACTATGGGCGGCAGCCGCTCTTTGATGGTTGCTTCTGATGGTCAAGCCGAAGACCAAAAATCAGCGCTTCTTGTGTGGCAACCCAAGCGTATCCTTTTGTTATTTAGTTTTGTTTTATTTTTCAGTCATTTTAGTTTTGTTTATCTCTCAAGTCGAATATTTTACCATATGCATTCTTCTCTTGCTAGGTACTTGGTTGGAGCGATGAACCCCTACAACAGTGGAGCTTTCAAAAGCAAATCTTCCTCAACCCTCATGCAAGCGTCTTGATCAGGGGAGTTCACTGTTTCCCTTTTGATTCTTTTAAACATTGAGGGCAACGTTTGATTTAAGTTTGGGGGAGTAGTAGCTTGCATGTTTTACTTGTTTTAACCACATGTTGTGTGCTTAAATGACACTTGAATCGTCCGATTATTATGAGCTAAATTTTTTTTTATGAGTTCAAACTTGAGAAAAGAATGAATTATAGTAGTGACTATTCAATGAGGATTTTGATCTCACTATGCATATGAACTTGATTTGTGATTGGACTTGTACATGAATATCCTAATTTGAGTTAGCATGTCAAGAATGAGGAATACTTTGAGCACAATGAGTCGTGATCTTGTGGATTGCATGTTGAATAGTGATAATTATTGTGAACTTGATGATTTGTCTTGAGCATCTTAGAGTTATCCTAGAACTTATTTGATGATGACACTTTGAGGCGAAATTTTATAGTTACAAACTCGACTTGGAAATGATCTAGGCGATCTTTGAAATGTTTGAGCCTTTCAAGCTTACCATGATTCATATCAATCCCTAGTGTCCCATTTGAGCTTTATTGAAAAAAGAATGGTATATGCATTGCATATAATCAGACCCCATTCGACATTCTTGGCAAACTCATTATACTTACCTTTATTTGAGCCTAAATGAAAAAAAGTTATCCTTACCCTAAGAGAGTATAATGAATTCCATTCGATGCACGTAAATTGTTATATCCTGATGAGCTTATTGAAAAATATTGATGAATGAGAAAAGAAAAAGATAGACAAAAAGCCTTGAGAAAAAGATTGACTAAATAAGACCCAAAGTGGCCAAGGCTATAAAAGAAAAAGAAGAGAAGCTCGATGTGTGCGAAAAATTTGAATTGTAAATGATTATACTCTCTTCTTTGCGCTTATCCTATCTTTTTTTTGAAGCCAACACCAAAGGCCTTACATTACAAGCTTAAAAAGTCCTTTTGATCCAAGTCTAGGGAGTAACTATCATTAGTGGAGAAGTTGTTTGAAAATAGGCTTATGGGGTGCTTGATGATAATCTCGACTTTGAGTTGATTAGCATGATTTGATCTTGAATATGTGCATGAAACTTGAGAATGAAATTAGCACACACACACGTTCCGATTTTGAAATGTGTTGCTTGAATTAGGAGAAAACATGTCTTGTCAGCTTTTGTATATGTGCATGAGATTTCTGAGAATAAGCAAGTCATGAAATAATTGTTTCAAATATCAAGAATGAACTCTACCTTATGATTTTAATGCTTAATCGAGGACGATTAAGTGATAAGTTTGGGGGAGTTGATAGGGTTGAATATTACGTGTTTTTATGCTATGATATGTATATGTTTTCGTGTTGATTCTTGGATTATTTTACGGTTTATGGTATATATTTCTATATTTCAGGAATCAGTGTTGAAATGCATAAAAGTAGAGGAAATGAGCCAAAAATGATGAAAATGGATCAAACCGAGCAAATGCGTCGAAGCCAAGGAAGAAAAATAAAATAAAATAAAATAAATAAATAAAGCATACCGATCAATCGAGATGATATCTCGATCATCACGCCTCCTTTCTTCACTCTAACCTCAGCCTCCTTCACACGGCCAGCAGCCATTCACTCCACCATAACCTCCATCTTTCTTCCACTCTTCACCATCCATCATCACTCATCAACCCTTCATCCCTATGTTTTGGAACGAGCCAACAAGATAATCGAAGAGCACGATCGAGAAAGAAGCGAGGAAGGATCGAGAATCAACGAAAGAGTCGACTTGGGAGTTTTCTTTTACTTTTCTATTATTGTTTTACATGAATAATTGGATTGTTGTGTTTTTGATGATTGAGAGATATCAATAACATAGTTTTTCCTATTGATTTTGAGATTGAATTCATATATCTTCTAAGTGCATGTGTTATTGTTCTTAATGCTTTTGAAGGATTGATTACCTTTGAATGATATTTTATTATAATTGAGATCGAGAGATGAAATTATAATACGATATAATAATTCATGCCGTGTGTTAAAGATTGAGATCGAGAGATAAAATCACACACGAGTGATAGCTTTGGGTTGTTTAATCTAAAGTTAGTGGTTTTCATAAAGCGCATTCAATATTAAATTGTTAATTACGTGAACGAGAGTTACTAGTTGCAATTTGATGTTAGACTTAATATAGCTCGAGAGAGTAGATTGAATAAATTCGGAAAACCCGTCACCTTAGAGATGTATGGAGAAAAGAATTGTAAGAGTTGGGTTAGGTGAATAATTGTCTTGATACTTTCTTGTGGATTTTTCTCGTGATCGTCGACTATTTTGGTTGGATTATAGTAGCTTAATTTAGTTTAGTTTAATTATTAATTAATTATCGTAGGTTAAATATAGTTAAAAGACATCTTATTTGGTAATTACTTGTTAGTCCCTGTGGGTTCGACAATCTGTATCTTCCTATCTATACTAAAACTTGACACCGTGCACTTGCGATCTAAAATCGCTAGATTGGAATTAATTGTTTAAAATAAAAGCGATCATGGGTCATCTTACCCCGTGGCATCTTACCACATTATAAACATCGCATGACCTCTTACCATGTGGGGCATCTTACCCCGTGGCATCTTACCACATTATAAACATCGCATGGCCTCTTACCATGTGGGGCATCTTACCCCGTGGCATCTTACCACAAATAACATCATAGACATCTTATAAACACGTAAACATCTTATAAACATCATAAACATCTTATAAACATCATCATTTCATCATGTATACTCATGCAATAAAAGCATAGTCGTAGTGTAAAGATGTGTTTTACCGTCCGATGCCCGTACGTTTCTTACGTACCTTTTCAAAAGGAGGAGGAGTCAACAGACTTATCTCCTTGATTGTGCTGGTACCTGGGATGGCTCTACACAACCACATAATACAATATTAGGCACCGATACGAGAATCGAAATCAATTTTCAAAAAAAATGAACATAAAATTTTATAACATATGAACAGTAACTACCGATCGATCGGTCTCTCTTACCGATCGATCGCTAACTGTTCATCATTTCTTCTTTTAGCTACGGCATTTGCCGATCGATCGGTGTTCATCACCGATCGATCGGTCGTTCCCATTCATGCGAGATTTTCCAGAAATCTCGAACACCTCAATTCACACCCTTCAAACTACTTCATAACATACGTATGCCTAAACAAGCATATCAATAGCTTCATCATACTTCCATGCATGTATTAAAATTAAAGGTTCACTCATAACTTAAACCGACATGCATTAAAATTGCCCAACTTTATCAGTGCTCATCCACTCTTTCAGAAAAACAGGGCATCATAATTTCTATCCAGATTTTCGAGCACTACATTTCATAACAAGAATTCTCACACATAAACCATGCAACATGTTCAAACAAATATGCTAGGGGCTTCATAAAACTTCTATGTAAGCACTTAAATTCAAGGTTTCATAAAACCTAAGCTAGCATGCATCATAACATCCTCATAAACTTTGAGCTCATCCAAACTTACAGAAAAACAGGGCATCATAACATTACCCAGATTTTCGAACACCTAGTTTCAAGGCCAGGAATCTATCACATAAAACGTAAAAAGTGTTCGATCTAACATGCTAGTAGTTACATAACACTAACATGCAAGCACCCAAACCAAGGTTTCGACCAACCCTTATACTAGCATGCTGAAAACCACACAACCAAACCCTATCTTAACCAAGCTTCCAGAAAACAGAGTCATGGATTACCTCACCCTTTTTGCTCCCTTTTTGGCAAGGATTTTTCAACACAATCCACAAGCCAAATCTCCTCCTATCTGCAGCTATCTTGGGCGATTTTTGGGGAGAGGAAGGGGAGAGGAAGGAGTGCTTTGCAGGTAATGAGTGAGCATGGTTGAAGGATGTGATGGGGTATGGGCTGCCAAGTGGGGGGGGGGGGGTGGCCGAGTGACAGGGGTGGGTGGTGTGGGTTGGGTGGTTATGTGGTGTTTAATTGTGTCCCGGTATATAGTACGATGTATTAAAATATCCTCACTCGATATTTTCTAACTTCATTTAATTAATACATCCTTTGAAACACCTAACATGCCCCCTTAAAACATATCATAATGTCATAAATATAATCCCCAATTAAAGTACCACAAACCCTCTTAAACACATCGTAAATCATCATCGTAGTACATAATCATATAACATTTCGGGGGTATTACAAGTAGATTTCTGAGGGGGTGCTGGAGGTGGCACGGCATCAGGATACGCACCAACTCCCAGTTCGGCTAGCTCGGCCCGTGAAAGGGCATCACAAAGCAAGCAGGGCCATAAGTAATCACCCTGTCATACAGTTCCGGCCTCAAACCTTTCATGAAGTTCCTCATCTTTGCTTGAGTACTTGTGGCGATGTGAGGTACTTATCTAAGCAAAGAACAGTAATGAAGAGCATAATCTGACACAGGCATGTTACCTTGCTTGAGGTTAGTAAACTCATCTTCCTTAGCCTGTCGTGCAGCAGCTGAAAAGTAGCGGGTCAGAAACCGAGTTTTGAACAGTTTCCAATTTATTTCCTGTCCCTGAGCCTCTTGCTCTATTACTGTGGTCTTCCACCATATCAATGCCTTCTTGGCCAGTTGGAACTCCACTAGCCTTATCCATGCTGACTTCGCACAAGGAGCTGCCACAAATATCTGTTCTATCCTCTCTAACCATTCCTCGGCCAGTTCCCCTGTCTCAGTTCCTTCGAACATCGGGGTTCGGTATGTCAGAAACTGAGCCAAACTTAGCTCCCCAGGTAGTAACTATTGCTCAGAGGGTTCTTCGCCCAAGGCTGGCGGTGGTAGGGGATTTGTACGCCCATCACTTGCATTAACACTCATTGCATCTCCTATATAGATATTTGCTGCCATGCTGCAAGACAAGGGTTAACAACAATACCCAAAAGCAGTTCATATAATATATCGTTAGAAACCATAACATGTTAGCCAACTTATTGCTAAGGCTACCCTTCACTCATTCCCGGGTTCTCTAACCACTGCTCTGATACCACTAATGTAGGGTCTTCCTACCTTAACATCATCATAATAACGTATTATGGACTAAACATGGATTAATAACATCTTAGGGTACCGGTTGTCACATGAGCTAACGGGATTATAGGCCAAAAATAAAATTTCAAAACTTAATAATTACATTCCCAAAAACGAATGCTAACATTATAGGTTTATACTACTTCTAGTGTGATACCCGGGGATTAATGGTGTTAATCCCGGTGTGGTAATGATCATTAATGGATTTTAATTGTGTTTTAATTGTGGTTTTGGGACTCTCGGGGATTTTAATCCTATTATTGGAGTCGTTGGGTCCAAGGGATGAGATTGTATTCTCGTCGTAGTGTTAACCTTGGAATTTGGTCTTTGGTGGGATTTGGGGTCCGGAGTACTTTGTAATGGGGCAGACAATGGAAATAGAGATTGGGGAGGTGATTTTTGAAAACAGATGATTTTTAATGAGTCATGATGTATTTGTGAAGGGATTGGTATTTTCGAGTTTTGGTGTTATATATACCAAGTGGACTCGGTATTCCGTCATTTAGCACGGAACCTCTCTCTCTCTTCCCTCTCTCTTCGCTCAAACCCTCCCCCACCATTTCCCCTCTTTTTCTCTTGGAAGCAAAATCGATGGTAGCTTGGCTCGGAGGCCGATTTCTCAAAGATGATTAGGTATTTGTCTTCCCCTCGTCATTGTCTTCGATTTGGTAGTAGTAATGTTGTTTTTGGTTGAGGATTAATGTTAGATTTGGGTTTGTGGATTTTGGGTAAACATCTTAAAGTTTGTTATTGGATTTTTTATTGAGTTTTAAGGGTGTATTTGAGGTGTTGAAGATGTATGGAGTGTTGGTTTTGAGTTTGGGTGTGAAAAACACCATGGAAGCTCGAATTTTTCTGAAAATCGCATGTGGCGATCGATCGCTGAGAAGAGGCGATCGATCGCGACGAGCAGTTCAATTTTTGAAGGCGATGAACAGTGCAGGCGATCGCGTGGTCTAGGCGATCGATCATGAGCAGTTAGGCGATCGATCGCGAGTGGTAGCGATCGATCGCGAGTAAGCGATTTTTGGCCACTGGTTGGAGGCGATCGATCGTGATGTTTTAGGCGATCGATCGCCGCTTGCAGGATGTCTTTTTTTTGAAATTTTGGAAAAATGTCGGGATTTTGAAATCGAGGTTTAAGTGGCCCATTTCCGGGGCAATGTCTACATTCCAATGGGAATGCTATACTTTTAAATGGATTGGTTGGAGCCAAAGTTTTTAAAACGAAATTCTCGGTTGGATTTTTGGCTATCTTTTAAACTGGTAAAATGGATTATTTTGGGTATTTTGCATGCTTAGCCGGGGGGCTTTTATTTTGATAATCGTCATGGATTGACGATACATTTGGGGGTTATGAACGTGCTTGGGCACGTAATTGCATGCTTGTGTTTAATTGTGAACTATTTATGTGTTAGCACATAATTCATCTGGTCGTGGGACTCAGGCGAGGTTGGACTCGAACTACGGAAGTATAAGGTACGTATGACGTACGAGCATAGCCTATTATAATGTTGCAACTGTAAAATGCATGGTATGTGATAGTTGCATTAAACGGACATTGGAACACATGGTGTGTGATAATTGCATTATATGGATATTGAAATACATGGCATGCGGTAATTGCATCAAATAGGTATTGAAATGCATGGTACATGATACTTGCTATAGATGGATAAAGACATGCATGGTAAATGGTATTTGCGTCAAATTGTTATACATTGGGAACCATACGGTGCCGCTATTGAGCGAGCAATGATTTGGGATGCTGTCGCCGTTGAGCGACCATCGGTTATGACGCCGCTATTATTGAGCGTGCGCGGGGTTTAGAATGCCGCTATTGTGGAGCGAACATTGAAATAGGAACATGGAATCATTGGTTAGATATATGTGAAATCTACGGTCTTTTATAAATTGATTTTACCATATTGATTATGGAACTGGCGTAATAGAACGGTATTAGTTAATCTATGTGACGATTAACTGGCTTTGGGAATTTGATGAGTTTGGTTATTTTGAGAACAGGGACAATACAGGGGATCCCGGATGAGGGTGTTACCATCCAGGGAGTATCATTTAAATTATGGCATTTATGTTCTGTAAATTATGAATTGCAATGTTATGATTATTGGATTGGTGGTATTGGTATGCTCACCCCGTGTAGGGGCTGTCTCTGTTGGGGCAGGTGTTACAGGTGTAGCAGCCGCTTTGGAGTTGAGCTCGGGCTGTTGACTATAGGTGCTTCCCGGATCGAGGTACCCGAACTGATTTAACAAGTGCATAGATCCAGAGTTGAGATCGAGTTGTGCTTGGGAGGTGCTTCCACGATTGAAGTGCCAGTAACGGTATTCGGTAGTGTGTTTTTATACATTAGATACACGCTTATTCATTGGAGTGCTCTTATGTGAGTACATTTTACGTGTATATGGCATGTATAAATGGGCTACGGCCTTTCTCCGTTCATTCATGGTTTGCATGCAATTATTAGGGAATTGCTAAATGAACTGAGAGCATGTTAGTGTATTATGAAGGTGCATGTAATATATGTAATCTTGGTTGGGGAATTTGAATATTATGTAGACCAAATGCAAGAAATTTTCTGGATGGCTTATGGTGTTGTACTTGCACATAGCTTTTCCCCATGATAGTATGATTATATGCACTAATGGTATGAATTAATACACTAATAAAGAGTTAAAGGCATGAGGGTCCTTACACCTAGAGTAGATACTATCATCCTGAATCCTATTCCTTTATGTGCTCCTTGTAGCTCACTGCCTCAACCCGACCCTTAGCCCTTCAGTCCAAAAGTGTACCTACAGGAACAACCAATCATGAGCATGCACACCATTACTTAGCATCATAGATAATGGCATATAAATAAATGCATGAAAATAATCGTTAACATATACTTCCTGGTTAATCGCATTAACCCGCTTTTGTTGTCCCTGTTTCATAGTCATGCATGAAATCATTAGTTCTTGACATAAATGATTAAAATCATACTTCACATATGCTCATAATCAACAATGTTAATTAGAAATGTGACTGTCCTGGTCCTGTTATGATAGCGGCACAATTGGCCCCCTCGCTCGACATATAGCGGTACTGTGATACCCCTCGCTACACCTTGATAGCGGATGTATCTCCTCGCTAGCTATGTCAGCGGTAAGTACCTTCCTCGCTTGCCCATACCAACCACCGGACATTCTACCATTTCTAGTGAAATAGTTTAACATACATCATAAACATCATAGCATCTTTACTCATCATAGACATCATCATATCTTTCCTTATCATAATCATCATCATAAACATCATATCATCTTTACTCATCATAGACATCATCATATCTTTACTTATCATAATCATCATCATAAACATCATAAATACTTATGCAATCATTGCATAGTCATAGTATAGGAGTGTGTTTTACCGTCCGATGCCCGTACGTTTCTTACGTACCTTAATTCCAAAAGTGGAGAAATTGAAGAACTTTATCTCCTTGATGTTGTTGGTACCTGTGATGGTTCTACACAACCATACAAATCAATATTAGAAGCCAATTATAGTCCCAATGCCAAAAATTCAACAAAAAACATCATTTGCCATTTTTAAGCTGCTGGCGATCGATCGCTGCATCAAGGCGATCGATCGCGAGCCTTACCGATCGATCGCTTCGATGTAGTGATCGATCGCCTGACCCTTCTGCCTCGCGGCGATCGATCGCGCCATATATGGCGATCGATCGCCTGTAGCATTTTTCGCTACTGGCCTTCGGCGATCGATCGATCGCTGCATTTGTAGCGATCGATCGCCACCTTCTGTGTTCGCGATCCTTCACCATTTTTGAGCATTTTTCAAGCTCAACCTCATACCCTTCAAACCCATACATTCCAACATAACAAATATCGTCATAACTCACTAAAACCCACATAAAACACTTCAAAAATCATACCCCAACCACATACAACATATATCCAAAAACAAATCTACAAAAATCCCAAAATTCTAACCCATTTCAAAACCAAACATCATTAAAACTTTAGGAAGGGTTTCATACCTCTTGCGGACTCCAACTCTTAACAAAAAACCCACAAACAAAAGTTTTGTGAAGATTTCTCCTTCCTTCCTTGCCAAATTTCGAAAATATGAGATGGGTTAGGGTTGGGGATGAATTTGGGGATTTAAAAGTGAGGGTTAAAAGTGAATAGAGTGGGGGTATAGTGGGGTATGGGTTTTAAAGGTTAATAAAAATTGTAACCCAACAATTAACATGATGTATAAAATACCCCAACATGGTATTTTAAAAGAATTTTTACAAAAATGCAACAAACTTCCACTAAATTCATATCTTCCACATAATTATCAATCGACATAATTAAATCATGTTACACCCCATTTTCTAACATGCATAACATGCACCCTGAAATGCAACCCCCAGGTCACGCCTACCATGTGACTAAGCATTTCAACAAGATAATTAATTTCAACACATAAATCAATTATCACCATAATTAATCATATAAACATCATTAATGCCTAAATTGCATATAATTAATTTCGGGGCATCACAAAAACCGCAATTAATTCATAATTGCCACAATTAAAATCCATTAAGGATTATTACCACACCGGGATTAACACCATTAATCCCCTGGCATGACAAATAGCGGGTTAAGGGCGCGGGGTCTTTACATTAGTGGTATCAGAGCAGTGGTTGCTCTTTTGGACTATTGAGGGCCTAGGGGTTTGCTGATAGGAATGAATAAGAACTTAATTTACGCATGGCTGCGTTCCGTGTCAGTATGGCATGATATATATACTCTTATGTGCATAATATGATACGAGGTAATTGGAATTTGTATTATTGCTAACCAATGTGGTTACAGGATTGTATGAAATATGAGGAACGTGATGGTAAGATAAACTGTGGGGTTCTCGTTACTTAATCCATTATGTATCAGATCATTTATACATATGTGAGTTAGAATTAAGTAAAACATACACCTGATTAAGAGTTTAGTTATGTATGTTGTTATAAGTTGACAAAAACTATGTCAAAACTGCACATCATATATACATCACAACAACCTAAACTAAAAACTCGTAAGCAGTGTTCAGCTCGCAGCGGAATAGACTCACACTCCCGTCCTCCCACGTCTATGAGTCCCTACAGAAACAATCACACAACATGAGTATAGATACAAAACCATCCCAGTGCGATATCAATACAAAACATAAACGATAAAGCACTATAAACATCAAATGTGATTGTCCTGTATCATGCATCATCAAATGCAATTATGTCATGACATGTCTTATCTCATATCCTGTTATAACCAGACCAATATGATATGCCTATCTCTGTTCATTATGTCAGTAGAGCCTCCTCACATCTTCATATTAGCCGCTCATATCATAGTACCATCCTTACATGTCATAACAGCCAGAGCATATACCCAACCGGCGTATATCTCTCATGCCAAAGCATATGTAGTATATCTATCGTGGCAACAATCACAATCAAAGCATATACCCAATACTGGCATATCTATCGTGGCACCGATCTCAGCCAAAGCATATACTACACATCTATCGTGGCATCCATCTCAACAATGTAATATCATGAATGCACATGCATATGATACCACTAATCATATGATAACATGCTCACATCATCATCAAAACCATGTCATATACTCGTACGTCAAAACGTACCTGTTCTGCGACAAAAACGATATAAATTAGGCGTCACTGTCTAATCGCTTCGTTGTCCCGTCCCCTGTGATAATGCTACAACAATACCAACAATGTATCATGTTATCATAGGCATTAAAATCAAATTCTATAAAAATATAACATTTTTCAAAATTCTGCCTCTGGCGATCGATCGCTACATCTCACCGATCGATCGCCATACTGTTCTGTTCCCTCGCGATCGATCGCCACTACCTCACGATCGATCGCCAAAATGTTCTGTTTCTAGCGATCGATCGTCATGTTTTCACCGATCGATCGCCACATGCTTTAACCGCCTTATTTTTGCTCTGTTATCGGCGATCGATCGCCACAAAGATCGCGATCGATCGCCGATGTTCAGAAAATTCATAGCATGGCGATTTTGAGCTTATCTCCATGGTGTGTCTCCTACAACTCAACATTAAACAATTAAACATGTTTCATGCAATCTCTAGTACCATATAAACATGTTGCTCTCAGCATACAACTCAATTCTTTGCATGATAACAAGTATGAATTTCAACTAAGAACACTTGGTACTTAAATTCATATAGTTCGTAGCCAACTACATATCCAAGCTTGAAATCATGAACTCCGTACCAAGAAGATATGAAATCCTTTCACTCTACTTCCTAGCTTGATTATCAAGTGTAAACCAAGCAAAAGAATGCAAGAATTATCAAGGGTTTGGAGAGGTGCTTGTGTAGAGATTTGTAGGTGAGAATGGTGTTGTATGTGTTTGGACGTTGGAAATCTGAATTAACTTCCTCTTTACCTCTCCCACTTGCATACAAGTACAAATCTAACTCCTCTCAAATGCGTAGTAAATTTAACTCACATATACACCACATTCAAATTCACATGTAAATCTAATTTATTTCAAATTCATGTCAATGCATGACAAAGTACTATCCCACTATGTATAGTTCATACTCAACATGAATTTTCTTGTTATATATACATCACATATATAACACCATTTCAATCCAATTATGAAATATGGAAAGGTGTTTGTCATCTCATAATTTCACATGAATTAAAATCCTAGTTATCTCCCCTCGAGATCACAACATACCGTAATTATTTCATAGTTACGCCTTAACCATATCGCATCATATCAAGGCAAGACATAAACATAAGCACTCGATGTGGTATTGTTGTGGAGTGCAAGAGACTGGTAACATGAGTAATACTATATTCTTGATTTGAGTTGGTGATATCAATAAGGTATCGTATGATGAACGATAAATACTGATTTGATGTTGTCTACATGTGGATTGAAGTGTATACGTGTTATATCTGTATACAGTGCTGAGTAAAATCTGATTTTAGGAGAAATCAGGAAATGAGATAGGCTGACTGAGGGCAGGAAATGATGGACACTACTGTGTTTTGATATGTGGCAACAGACGAAGTGATGACCGAGTATGGTTACGTTGTGATAATAAGAATACATGTATATGTGAAATTATGCAAATGTGCGTTAAGATATGTGTATAGGTATTTTTAGATATTCCGTGTTGTTGTTATATTCGAGCGAGGAATAGGATATTTGTCGCTGTCATATTGAAAGCGATGGAAATATAGTACTTGCCGCTATCATGTCAAACCGATGATTATGCCACTGTCATATCGAAGCGAGGAGTATTATGAATGCCACAATATGTCGAAGCGAGAGGTATCAAAATACCTTTGTTATAACAAGACCGGAATCGTTGTATCGGAATGTGGATATCAATTTGTGATGACATGTAAAAGAATTGTAGAGTTGAACACTTACCTTATAATCTAATGATTATGTATATGAGTTGTGGAACAAGGGAATGATGTTATCAATCTTGTAAGCCACTGTTGAGTGGGCGTGGTGATATTATGAATTGATCATTAATGAGTAAATATTAAAAGGACAAAGTACTGCATACGATGTGAGTCACCTATTGAGTCCGAAAGGAACAAAGTGCTAAATGCGATGTGAGTGACCTCTTGAGTCCGAAAGTAACAAAGTGATACATGTGATGTGAGTGACCTCTTGAGTCCGAAAGGAACAAAGTACTACATACGATGTGAGTCACCTCTTGAGTCCATGTTTATGCCGATAATTCAAAGCAATGGATATTATTGAGCCACTGATATATAGAATACTTGCCGCTGTTACACGAGGTGAGGGGTATTGAATGTGTATTGCCGTAGTGCGATGAGTAATTGTGTACTGCTATTATGTTAGCAATGTATATTGATCAAGTGTTGATTGCAGATGACAATGAATTTCGTGAATATTTACATGGTTGTTCATTGGGTGCATGAGAGGTAGACCCAAGAGGATATTGACATGTTCCAGGGGAACAAAGTGTTGAGGTAACCCTTTTCATTTGGTTTAACATATCGAAGTAAACCATTATATTTGGTTTGGCGTGTGAATATATGTTGATAGATGCTGATTGCATTTTCTCAGTTGATTTATAATTATTTTGAGAATCGATTGCACAGGTGGAATAATGGAGAATGAAATTGAAATGAAACATATATTATTATGTTCATTTGTTTTTGCATTGCAGTAACGAGACATGGTGAGGTGTAACCGCAGTGGTAACACCACCATATCTATGGTATGAAATGAGTAATGATATTGGTTGGGTGATGATGTTTATTGCTGTGAAATCATGTTAGTTCTTGTATAATTGTGGATTAATAATTGATTAATCACTAGTTGTATTGAACTGAATTTAATCATGCAAGAATGAGATGAACGAGGATGTAATGATTGATATGGGATCACTGTGAATGTCATGTGTGGACATGTGATAATTGTAAGTGCCACGAGTTGGCGTAGAACTAACGTGAATGTAATGAATAAGTATGAGGTCATGTTGTTAATAAGTGTGTAATAACGGTAATGATAAATAATCATGTGATGATTAATAATGAACTAGACTTGACGTGACGAACAATATACGATGTTGTTGTGTGAATGCATATGTAATATAGAGATATTCACAAGTAATGATCTATTATGTTTGAGGTAGAATTAGTAACTGAGACGAGTATGAATGATGATTCATACATGTGATAATTGCTAATGAACTTTATAGTAATTATACGACATGAGAACCTGGTAAAGAATAATATGCGATGAACTGGTGTCTGAGAATTCTTGAAATGGCACAATAACATTGAATACTGTTGAATTAAGAATTGAAAGGAGTCACATTGTTGAAATGTGAAATTGATCTCGCAATAATGTAATCACATAGGCATGCAATGGTATATTGTAACATGAGATATGTAGGAATGCATGTAACTTTTGACGCAGGGATATTCACATTTAAAGAATGAGGTACAATGAATATCAATAGCGCGTAAATGACATGTGCGTGATGGTATGCATTATGATGAGTATGATTTTGTTCTAGTACTCATTTTGCCCCAGGCGATGACTGGGAGACAAGATTTGGAAACACTGATGCTTTGGAACATATAAGTATCATGATGAGCATGATACTAAGATACTGATGTACACGTTAAGTGATTGCAGTCACCCAGGTATGAGATAAATTTTGCCATTTTAATATTGCTACTGTGTTATAGAATTGATCATCGAGGAAGGAATTTTATTGTTGAAAATGAATGACTGTTTATGAAATGAAACTCGAATAATGTTATGATATCTGCGTGAAATAGATATCGTAGATTATGTTGACTAAGTACTTAGCATGAGGCGATGATTGAATACAAAATGAATTTGAAGAGTGAATAATATTGTGGATTATTAATGTGGTGAAATGGATAGCAGGACTGATGATTAGAACGACATTATCAATATACCAAAATAGTAATGGATAACTATGTATATGTGATAAATGAAGTGTTAAAATGGAAGAATAATTGAAATGATTGGCATGAATACTCATGGGCGAGTAAGAATTCAGATGTGATGCCTAATAATTGTATAGTGTGTTGACACTGATCCACAATAATGGATAATAACAAAATGTTGGTAAATGAATAACGTTATGGATTGCACGTAGAAGATAGCAAGGTGAATGAGACAAAACTCTGTTCAATATGAGGTCATTATGAATTTGTTAAACTAATGATGAATTGAGGGCATGTGATAATTGAAATGTATCATCATATGAGATGCAATGCATATTGCTACGTAATGGAAGGGTACACACATGTGTGTGAGAATTTAAATGATCTTATGAGAACCCTGTCTAATAATGAATAAGAGATGTTAAGAAAAAAGTTGAAAGAAATTGTGAAATAAAAGATTGGAGTGAACTGAAAGTGATTGGCATCGATGAAAATGCATGTATATGTTAGAACTTTGAAAGTTGAAGTTAAAAGTATTGAAACTATAGAAATGACAGTGCTTGAAGGTTGGTTTAACGCCCAATAATGTTACGAGTGTAGACGAATGTTAGATTTTAAATCTACCTAGCCGAATTCACATTAATTGTGGAGTTTTAGATTGATTTGATAAGACGCTTATACGTGTATACTAATGAATGGGTATTGATAATTGTTTAATGAAGGAGGTAGTGATGTATGGACATGTAAGTGTGATTGGAGAATTCAAGGATTCTTGCATGAACTATGTCTAACATAGAAATCCGATGATTATTAATGCAACAAAATGTTGTTAAGTTATAACTTAAGATTCATGATTTTTGTGATATCCCCGAAATAATTATGTACATTTGGGCATTAATTATGTTTATGTGATATTATGGTGTTAGTTAATTTAGTGTTGGGTTAATTAATATGGTGAAATGCTTAGTCACATGGTGGGCGTGACCTGGCAATGCATTTCAGGGTGAATGTTATGAATGTTGGGAAATTGAGTTATGGCATGGTTTATTGGAATGGGTGTTAATTATTTTGGGTAAAACATGTTTAATTGGAGTTTTGGGTGCATTCTTGGAAAATGCTTTTAAAATATCATGTTGGAGATATTTTATACATCATGCTAATTACTGGGGTACATGTTATTATTAATCCCCCAACACTTATACCCCATTACCCCTCATAACTCACCACACTTTACCAAATAACCCAACCCTTCCCCCAAAAACCCCAATCTCGATTTTGAGCAAGAAGGGGAGGAGAAAATCTTTCCAAAGCTTCATTTGTGGGATTATTGGTAGGATTTGAAGTCCCTAAGAGGTATGGATTCCTCCTTGTTCATTGTATAAGGTTTTATTTTGAAATGGTTTTGATTTAGGGATTTTAAAAATGGTTTATTTTGGGTTTGTGTTGTATTTGGTGGGGTATTAGATTTTTGGTGGTATTAAGGTTTATATTGAAGGTTTATGGTGTTTTTATGTTGTTGGTTTAATGGTATTTGAGTTGGTAGGATTTGGGGAAAGTTTGAGGTGCAAAAAAGGTGAAAATTCGAGATGCAGACAGCGGCGATCGATCGCCTAAAATGATCGATCGATCGCACGCAGACAGTAGCAAATTTTAGTGTTTGGCGATCGATCGCCAACTTGGGGCGGTCGATCGGTGAGGCGAGCAATCGATTGCTCCAAAAATTGTGATCGATCGCCTATCGGCAGAATTTGGCATTTTAAGCTGCTGGACCTCGCGATCGATCAGGACTCATAAGCGATCGATCGCGAGATGCCAAGAATGTGTCTTTTGGTTATTTTTGTGGGATTTTTGATATCGGACTATTATTGGCTTCTAATATTGGTTTGTGTGAATGCGTAAAACCATCCCAGATGGCCACAAAGCCTAGAAGATAAAGTCCCACGACACACCACATTTTAGTACAAAGGTACGTAGTGAGACGTACGGGTATCGGACGGTAAACCATATTTTTACGTATTGGATTATGCATTTTGGTTGCATATATTTATTGGGCTATGCATTATGGTTGCATACATACATTGTTTATGCATTGGGGTTGCATACATGAATTTGGTTATGCATTGTGGTTGCATACACTCATTGGATGCATTGGTGCATGTGATTGTAAGTCGAAATTATATTCCAGTGATGAAGAATACTTGCTGCTAGTGGCGTAGCGATGTGAATACTTGCCGCTGTCATACCGTAGCGAATTGCCGCTAATATGAAGCGAAGAACACGACCACTGTCATATTATAGCGATGGATATTATTGCCGCTGGTATTGTCTAAGCGAGGGCTATTTTCGATGTCATGTTAACGCGAAGGGTATTATGCCACTGATATAATAAGACGTGGAAATTGGATTTTGGTATTGATGGAAATTGGTGAATGTCATGACATACATTATTTGTTTTATAATCTATTGATTATGATTGTGGTACAGGGACAAGTAAAGGGAGCATTTAATGTATTAAATACAGGAAGTGATTCGTATTTATGGCTTATGCAATTCTTGTTGGGATATGCCCTAAGACATATCATTACATGATTGTTTATGACATACAATGTAATATGATTTTATGAATGGCAATTCATTATTATATATTATTCTTTTAACTGTGCAATGTGAATAAATATATATGTTAATGTCCTTAGAATAATATTGTATTATTCTTAAACATTGTCCCTAGTCAAGTATTATCATGAATCAGGATAATGATAATACATAGAGACTAGTATGTATTAATTGATGAATTGTTCATTGATATGAGATATCAAATCAATACATGGGTACATGTTAGAGAACGATGTACTGGACAGACCCACCATGAGAATGCAACATGGATAGTTATATGATCGTCATATGCAATTCTCATAGTGATAATAATGTATGTAATCCTTACGACTTGTGATCGTCAGAGATCCCAACATAAGGAGTTATGTATCTTGATATCGTCAAACGTTATCCGTAACAGGGTAATCTATAAAGGCGACTATTGGATAAACTACGAATTATGTAGAGGGATGTTGACTGATCGAGATAGGATTTGTCCCTCCTATATAACAGGAGATGTGTTTGGCCCTTGATCAAGTGAGAACTAAAATGCATGGCCATGCTCGAATGAGTCGATATGAGATATCGAGCTTATTCGTTTGTTCTAGTTCAACTTAGGGATCAAGAAATAGAGATTGAATATACGAGTATGACTATTCCATGAATCGTGTTCAATCTAAACACAAAGGACAAAGGGATTAAGTTACATGGTTAATATTATCACATGTTCTAAAAGTTATGTCGAGTCATTGACATTCTTGTAATTTGGGTAGCCTCGATGTGTTGCTAGACACCGCTCCTTGCTTGTAACGTAAAATAAGATTTTATGTCACTTCCAACATTACAAGATCCTATCGGGTCCCACAAAAGATTAAATCGAGAAGGAAAATTAAATTCATTGGATGAATTAATTAATTAAGAAGAGTCTTAATTAAAAGATTATGAAGATTTAATTAAATCATGGGTTTGGGCCCATGAGGCTTTAAGAAAGCCTTAAACATTAATTAAATCTTATAATATAAATACAAGGTTATGATTAATTGTAAGAGATACTTTATATCATTCCAACCTTCAAAGAAAAGGCAACACACGGCCGCCTCTCTCCAAGCTCTCTCGGCTTCTTCATAGCCGAAGTGGGTTGTGGTGATTTCCGGCGATTATTCGATTTAGAATCGAGTGTGTTTCTTGTTCCGGTTTAAGAACTTGTCTAGCAACTTGTTATTAAACTATCCCTTCACCCGATTTGATCGTGTGGATACCGTGGAGGCAAAACTTGACAAGTTTTGCTAGTGACTTGAAGGAGACGTTGGACGTGGTGCTGCTCCGTGGAATCGGCTCAAACACGCTACAAGGGTGATACTTTTGTTGGGATATGCCCTAAGACAAGTCATTAGATGATTGTTTAAGACATACAATGTTTATGGTTTTATGAATGGCAATTCATTATTATATATTATTCTTTAAACTGTGCATTGTGAATTAATATATATGTTAATGTCCTTAGAATAATATTGTATTATTCTTAAAGATGTCTCTAGTCAAGTATTATCATGAAAGGGATAATGATAATACGTAGAGACTAGTATGTGTTGATCGATGAATTGTTCATTGATATGAGATATCAAATCAACATATGGGTACATGTTAGAGAACGATGTACTGGACAGACCCACCATGAGAATGCAACATGGATAGTTATATGATCGTCATATGCAATTCTCATAGTGATAATAATGTATGTAATCCTTACGACTTGTGATCATCAGAGATCCCAACATAAGGAGTTATGTATCTTGATATCGTCAAACGTTACCCGTAACAGGGTAATCTATAAAGGCGACTATTGGATACACTACGAATTATGTAGAGGGATGTTGACTGATCGAGATAGGATTTGTCCCTCCTATATAACAGGAGATGTGTTTGGCCCTTGATCAAGTGAGAACTAAAATGCATGGCCATGCTCGAATGAGTCGATATGAGATATCGAGCTTATTCGTTTATTCTAGTTCTACTTGGGGATCAAGAAATAAAGATTGGATATACGAGTATGACTATTCCATGACTCGTGTTCAATCTAAACACAAAGGACAAAGGGATTAAGTTACATGATTAATATTATCACAAGTTCTAAAGGTTATGTCGAGTCATTGACATTCTCGTAATTTGGGTAGCATCGATGTGTTGCTAGATACCGCTCAATGCTTGCGACATAAAATGAGATTTTATGTCACTGCCAACATTACGAGATCCTATCGGGTCGTACAAAAGATTAAATCGATAAGGGAAATTAAATTCATTGGATGAATTAATTAATTAAGAAGAGTCTTAATTAAGTGATTAAAAGGTTTTAATTAAATCATGGGTTTGGGCCCATAAGACTTTAAGAAAGTCTTGAACCTTAATTAAAAGCCTTATAATATAAATAAGAGGTTTTGATTAATTGTTAATCATACTTTCATATCATGGTTTGATATCAAACCCTAGCCTCCACTTCAAGCTCCTCTCGGCCGCCTCTTCCTTCACTCCTCACGGCCGCCGACGGTTGTGCTAGTGTTTTGGTTGGCCGTCGTTAATCGGTTTTGAACCGAGAGCTCGATTTTGGTTTAAGAACTTGTCTACTAACTTGTTCTTAAATCCCCTTTCGATTTGATCGTGTGGATACCGTAGAGACGAAGGTGAAAACTTTCGTTTGTGACTCGGAGTTCGTTGGACGTGCTGCTCCGTGGAATCTGCTTCAAACACGCTACAAGGGTAAGACTCTTATGTATTCTCTAATCCGATATGAATCCCTATGTATAGATCCTGTGTTAGTAATCCTAAAATTTTTATTCCGCTGTGTTGTATGCTATAAGGATTACTTACAGTGGTATCAGAGCCGTGTACAATGCTCATATCGGATTTATGTGATTAAATTGTGTTAATCATATTAGAATTAATATTGCATGCTAATTGAAACTGTTTAAATTCATATATGATATGAAATTAATTTTAGTTTATGAAAATCATCGTAGTAATTGTATTTGATATAATTGGCGAATAAAATTATTTATTGAGCATCAAATTTTTGGCCACCACCATCACAAATGTCACCATGGCTAGCCACATGAGGGCTAGGGTTTTCGAACCCTTGGCTCGAGATGGGGCTTAGTCGTTGTGGCTAATAATTGTGCATGGAAGTGTCGAAAATTAATTAGGGTTTAGAACCCATTGGACGTGACGGCTAGCTCATGACGGCTAGGGTTTCGAACCCTAATAGCCGTGCATGGCTCGACCATCATCGCCTTATTTTCTAAAGTTTTGATGCTTGGATGAGTTTTGAACTCCTTGACTCGATAATGGTTCACGCATGCATGGATTAGTAACTTTACCACATGAGAGCAAGGTTTTTCGAACCCTTAGCTCGAGATGGTTGAGCGAACCCCGTGCATGGCATGACCGTGACTCGTGGCTAACAAATTCCGGCGTTTAAAACAAGATGGCTCGATAAAATATCAAAAGGGTGCGAGGCGGCTAGGGTTGGAACACTAGTGCCGCCGCCGCATGGGCCATGGCTCGGCCATGGGCTAGGGTTTCGAACCCTAGGCCCACTATTGGTCCAGCCGTGGGCTTTTTGGTTCGAACCATGGTGGTTCGTGTTTTAGTCGCTTTAGTTCGTGGCATGTGATGTCCCGAGCGTACGATAATTTTTCAAAAATTATTTTACAGTTTTAATTAGAATTAAATTTAAAATGTTTAGAATTTAATTAATTAAATGTAAATGCATGCTTTATGTGTTGTTTGAGCATGGTGCGTGGTTATAGCCCTTTGACCTATTAGATAGGATTTGTGGATGTTTGTAATTTATAATACGACCTGCGTGTCGTGCCTTTCTCTATTTCATTCTATATGTAATCCCTCCTCTATGTTCCCCTCGAATGTGAATCGAGGAATTCTATATCTTGTAAATAGTGTAGTTTATTTTATTGATGGTGATCAATGAAGATGGAGCATCGTGCCGGGATGAGGAGGCCATTCACAAATTGGAGCCAAGGAAGGTGCTTGTGAAGTTACCTTAGGTTGACTCATTGGATTTTCTCATTGGCTTGAGAAAATCATTAGTTGGGGCTATAACCATGTCACGTTTAATTATGTATGTTGATGCATGATTTATCTTATGTTTTAGTTTGATAATAGTATTACACATATATGTAGATATGTATACAACTATATGTAGTGGACATATTTTAAATTATCAAATTAATCATGAGATCAATAAATCCCTCTAAAATATTAAGTTTTAGATGCCTTCCAAAATAAAAGTACTCGTCAATAACTTCGATTGTACATGTGTGGGTTTGCCAAAGCAAAGCACCGTGGCAATCTTAGTAAGGCGCGAAAGGATAAAAGTGATATCCGTTATACTTTAATTGGGTACGACTTAACTAGGTTATCTCAATAGGATTGGGAACCTAGAGGCATGGGTTGGATTATAATTCATTTGATGAATTGAACAAAGTGTTGTTCGTCCAACTATCCAAGAATTATATGTGATGTAATTGACAAAGTGTTGTCTACCTAAATAACCGAGTCTTGGGCGATTAGCCAAAGCTAACTCAAGATTAAGTGAAATATGGATCTTGGCCCACTAAAGATTTCGAGGGTTGATATTTTTCAAACAAAATAGTGGGAGTATCATTTAATATAAGACCATGTTAAATGATTTAAATCATAAACTTATTTTGCATATTTATATTGTAGATATCCATGGCAACTGACAACGTTACTAGCACTTTATCACTGCGATCGGTCCTTGAGAAGGACAAATTAAATGGGACGAATTTCCTAGACTGGCATAGGAACTTGAGGATAGTCCTCAAACAAGAAAAGAAACAATATGTCCTAGAGGAACCCTTACCCGCTGAGGAACCTCCCCTAACGGCTACAAAACCGAAAAGGATGCTTACAAGAAGCATCAGAGTGACGCACTTGATGTTGGGTGCCTCATGCTTGCCACCATGAACTCTGAGCTTCAGAAGCAACATGAGGAAATGGAGGCGTTCGATATGATCGAACACTTAAAGCAGTTGTACCAACAGCAAGCTAGACAAGAGAGGTATGACGTCTCTAAAGCGTTATTCCAGTGCAGGATGGTAGAAGGAAGCTTAGTTGGAACTCATGTGCTCAAGATGATTGGGTACATTGAGAATCTGGACAAGCTAGGTTTTCCATTGGACCAAGAGTTGGCCACCGATGTGATCTTGCAATCGTTGCCTGAAAGCTTCAGTCAATTTAGTAAATTACAATATGACTGACATGGAAAAGACTCTACCACAGTTGCTTGGTATGTTGAGAACATATGAAGCAAATACTAAGAAGACTAAGGCCACAAATGTCCTTATTGTGAATAAGGGCAAACGAAGGGCCAAAGCTAAAGGCAACAAGAAAGCAAAGAAGGTCTTTGCTAAATCTAAGCCAAAGTCTTATGCACTGAAGCCAAAGGGAGGGATAGCAAAGGAAGGGAACTGTTTCCATTGCGGTGAGACCGGCCATTGGAAAAGAAACTGCAAAGTATATCTGGAGGATCTAAAGAAAGGAAGTGTGACTTCCGCTTCAGGTATTTTTGTTATGGAAGTCAATTTATCTACTTCTTCATCATGGGTATTAGATACTGGATGTGGATCTCACATTTGTGTAAATGTGCAGGATCTCAAAAGGAGTAGGACATTGGCGAAAGGTGAAGTTGATCTCCGAGTTGGAAATGGAGCAAGAGTTGCTGCATTAGCTATAAGAGATTATCATTTAGCTTTACCTTCTGGTTTATCACTGATTTTGAAAGATTGTTATTTTGTGCCTTCTATTACTAAAAACATAATATCTATTTCTTGTTTGGACAAGTATGGTTTTTCATTTATAATAAAGGACAATTGTTGTTCTATTTATTTAAATGATATGTTTTATGCTAGTGCACAAATGGTGAATGGTCTTTATGTATTAAATCTTGATATGCCTATCTATAACATAAATACTAAAAGGATTAAAAATAATGATTGTAATCCGACTTATCTCTGGCACTGTCGCTTGGGCCACATAAACGAGAACCGCATATCTAAACTTCATAAGGATGGAGTATTAGATTCATTTGATTTTGAATCATATGAAACATGCGAATCTTGTTTAATGGGCAAGATGACAAAAGCCCCTTTCAAGGGACATGTTGAAAGGGCAAATGTTTTATTGGGACTAATACATAGTGATGTATGTGGACCAATAAGTACACAAGCTAGAGGTGGTTTTCAATATTTCGTTACATTTACTGATGACCTCAGTAGATATGGGTATGTGTACCTAATGAAACATAAGCATGAAACCTTTGAAAAGTTCAAAGATTTCAAGAATGAAGTACAAAACCAACTTGGCAAGAGTATCAAAATCCTTCGATCAGATCGAGGAGGAGAATACTTAAGCCAAGAGTTTCATGACTATCTAAAGGAGTGTGGGATAGTCCCACAACTCACTCCTCCGTATACTCCGCAATGGAATGGTGTATCCGAGAGGAGAAATCGAACCTTGTTAGACATGGTTAGATCAATGATGAGTCATGCAGATCTTCCGATATCGTTTTGGGGACACGCTCTAGAAACATCGATTTTCTTACTGAACCGTGTTCCATCTAAATCAGTGGAAAAGACACCATATGAGATATGGACTGGGAAGCGTCCTAGTATGTCTTTTATGAAGATTTGGGGTTGTGAGGCTTTCGTTAGACGTCACGCCACTAACAAACTTGGACCCAAATCTGATAAGTGTTTATTTGTGGGGTATCCTAAGGATACGAAAGGGTACTATTTCTATTATCCCACCGAGAACAAAGTAGTTGTTGCTCGGACTGGTGTATTTCTTGAAAGAGAATTTATTTGTAGAAAAACCAGTGGGAGAAAAATAGAACTTAGTGAAGTTCAACCACAAGAAAACACTGAACCTGAGATTGAGATGGAAACAGAGCAGGCACCACAAGCTGTTGTGGAAGAAGCACCTGCTCAAGAGACACAAGCCCATCGTAGGTCTGTAAGAGTACACCGGGAGCCACAGAGATATGGATTTCTTGTGACTCAACAAGGTGACTTACTACTTATTGATGAGGATGAGCCGTCATCTTATCAACAAGCTATTATGGGCAATGATTCTGAGAAATGGCAAGAGGCCATGAAATCTGAGATAGAATCCATGTATGCAAACCAAGTATGGACTTTGGTTGATCCACCTGAAGGGGTACGACCCATAGGGTGCAAATGGATTTTCAAGAAAAAGACCGATATGGATGGTAACGTACAAACCTATAAAGGTCGGCTGGTTGCAAAAGGATTCAAACAAATTCATGGTATTGACTATGATGAAACCTTTTCACCAGTGGCCATGGTTAAATCCATAAGGATCTTACTTGCAATAGCTGCATTTCATGATTATGAAATCTGGCAGATGGATGTCAAAACAGCTTTCCTTAATGGAAATCTGCTCGAGGATGTGTACATGACACAGCCCGAGGGTTTTGTCGATCCAAAGGATGCTGGAAAGATATGCAAGCTACAACGATCCATTTATGGATTGAAGCAAGCTTCTCGGAGTTCGAATCTTTGTTTTGATTATGCAATCAAAGAGTTTGGTTTTATCAAAAATGAAGATGAACCTTGTGTCTACAAGAAGGTCAGTGGGAGCGTAATCATTTTCCTAGTGTTGTATGTAGATGACAGTACTTCTTATTGGAAATGATATCCCTGCCTTGCAATCTGTAAAGATTTGGCTAGGGAACTGCTTTTCGATGAAAGACTTAGGAGAAGCCACCTATGTATTAGGAATCAAGATCTATAGAGATAGATCAAGAAGGCTTCTTGGTCTAAGTCAAAGTACATACATAGACAAGGTGCTTAAAAGGTTTTGTGACATCCCCGAAATGGTTAATTGCTATTTGGCTTTAATTGTGTTTATATGATTAATTATGGTAGTAATTAATTATGTGTTGGAATTTATTTACCTTATGGAAATGCATGGTCATGTGGATAGGATGACCCGGGGTTGCATTTCAGGGTGCATGTGGTGCATGTCGGGTAAATATTATTGGAAGCATGATTTATTTGCCATTGGTAGCAATTGATTAGAAATCATGTATTTAATTGATATTTGGTGCATTATGAGTAAATGCTTTGAAAAATATCATATTGGGGTGTTTTATACACCATGGAATTATTTTGGTGTGCTTTTAATAAAATTAACCCAATCCCCTTTTATCCCCAACCCCACTTTACCAAATCACTTTCACTTTACCAAATCAAAACCCACAAACCCTTTCCCTTCTTCCATTTTCGAGCTCAAGCCTAGGGTTGAGGAGAAACCTTTCAAAAATCTTGATTTGTGGAGCATATTGGGTGATTTGAGATCCCCAAGAGGTATGGGTACCTCATGCTTTAATTTTGTAAGGTTTGTTTGAGTTTGGTTTGATTTTGAATGGTTTTTAAATGGGTTTTGTTGGGTTGTTGTGGGTTTGTTTAAAGGTTGGATTTATACTTGTTTTGAAGTATGTTTTGGTGGTTCATGTTGATATTTATGTTGTTGGTGGGTTGGTTTGAGTATTGGGATGGATTGGAAGGTTTTGGTATGCAAAAATGGTGAAAATTCGCGAGTCTGTGCGAGGCGATCGACCGCCTGAAATGGGGCGATCGATCGCCGCAAGGCAGTACCAAAATTACGGGTTAGGCGATCGATCGCCTGTTATGAGGCGACCGATCGCCGAGAGGCAGTAGGTTTTTCAAAGGGAATGGCGATCGATCGCCATGTTTGGGGCGACCGATCGCCGCTCTGTAAATTTTGAGGCGATCGATCGCCTATGGGAAGCGATCGATCGCCGCCAGTGGAATTTTGGAAAATGGTTTATTTTGTCAAATTTTTGGTATTTGGCTATTATTTGGCTTCTAATATGGGGTTGTGTGATTGTGTAGACCCATCCCAGGTAGCAACACAACCGAGGAATTGAAGCCGGACCAATTCCACTTTTGGAAAGGTACGTAGTGGACGTACGGGCACCCAACGGTAACATGTATTTTATATACTCATTGATTATGCATTGTGGATGCGGGTATATATGTGGTATTGCATTGTGGATGCATATACATGTTGATTTATGCCATATGTGGTATTGCATTGTGGATGCATATACATGGTAATTTATGCATATTGATGATAGATGCATATTATGGTTATTGGATGCACATCCCATGAGTCGTGGTCATCCTTTGATGATTTTAATGCTTGCCGCTTTTTGTTTTGGTTCCGGTAAATGTGAAGCGAGGGGTGGGAGCGCCGCATATCACATTTGAGCGTGGTTGTCATATGGGGCGAGGAAAGGGTATTTGCCGCTCTATGTGAAGCGAGGGGTGGGAGTACCGCATGTCCATTGAAGCGAGGTTATCCTATGCCGCCCATATGAAAATAAGCGAGGGGCATTAAAATACACTGTGATGGACAGACTAGGGAATGGTGACCAATATTTGGTACTGTTGAGATGGTATATGATGTCATGACATGTTTTGGCCATTAAAAATAATCTGTTGATTATACTCATGAGTTATGGTACAGGGACAACCAAACGGGAAGCGTTTGAAATGCATGGGAAAACAGGAAGTGTTTTATATTGATTATGCATTTACGCCTTATCTTCATATTGTGTTGAATATGAATGATTATTATTGCTCATGTTTGGGGGTTGTCCTTGTAGGTACCTTTTTGGCATGATAGCGAGCTTTGAACGGGTTGAGGTGGTGAGCTTGTGAAGCATTCTTTTGAGGATTAAAGGACAGGATTATTTTGTCTAGTGTCTACTCTAGGAGTAGTGTAAAACTAGTTGATAGCATTCATTAATGAGGAATGTAATTAATCCATTCTTTTTGGAAGTCCTTATTATTATGGCATGTAATGCTTAAGCTCATAGACTCAACATGTTCTTTTCTCACTCTGATCATTATATTAGCTCTATTATGCCTTATTTCCGCACTTAAGGATTAGGGTCCTTACATTAGTGGTATCAGAGCAGTGGTTAGAGAACCCGGGAACGAGTGAAGGGTAGCCTTAGCATGTTTGGCTAGGTGCTTACATTTGGAGCATGTTTATGCATGTGGTGCATATTGATGTATATCCTGTTATACTAACATGCTTATTCACTCCTGTTATCTAACGACATGATATATATTGCTTTGGATTGTTGTTAACATTTGTGTTACAGCATGGTTGCTAATGAGGAAGTCGGAGATGTTGGGAGTGTGAATGCGAGTATTGGACAGGCTAATCCTCTACCTCCACCGGCTGTAGGGATGGAACCAGTAGTTCAGTTATTGCTACCGGGTGAGATTAGCTTGACACAATTTCTGTCTTATCATCCGCCCCGGTTTGAGGGGACAGAGTCTGGGGAGGAGGCTGAAGAGTGGTTGGAAAGACTGGAGCAGATCTTTGTGTCGGCTCCTTGTGCTGTGACAGCTTGGCTGAGGCTGGCGGAGTTTCAATTAGCCAAGAAACCTCTGATGTGGTGGAGGAGCACAGTAATGGAGATGAGAGCACTGGGTGCTGTGATTGATTGGACACTCTTCAGGACGAGGTTTTTGAACCGGTACTTCTCCGCAGCAGCAAGACAGACGAAGGAGGACGAGTTCACAAGTCTGAGGCAGGGGAACATGACAGTGGCAGACTATGCCACACGGTACTCTTCATTGCTGAGGTACGTCCCCCACATTGCCACCAGTGGACACGCTAAGATGAGGAACTTTATGAAAGGGTTGCGACCAGAGCTCTATGACCGGGTTATCACTAATAACCCAACTTCTTTTGATGACGCTCTCACAAGAGCGGAGCTTGACGAGCTAGGAGTGGGAGCTTACGCTATGCCACCACCAGTACCGCAACAGAGGCAGACCAATGATAGTTTGAGGCCTCGGGGTGAGCCATTTAAACCCCGTGGTGCCTCTTCATCTTCACGGTATGGTGGAAAGAAACACTTTGGTCAGAAGCAGGATGGCAAGAAGGGCAATTGGACGGCCAATAGAGGATCTTCACAAGGGGATAGGCCGGGAGAGCCGAGGTGCAATAATTGTGGAGGGCCACATTCTTCAAACAAGTGTCCTGCATGTTATGTCTGTGGCAAGATGGGCCACATTGCTCGGTATTGCCCCACACGGGGAGGACAGTCAGAGTATCAGGGCAGCAGGCCAAGGTTTGAGGATAGGACAGTGCAGCAAAGGCAGCAGTTTAGGCCTCGACCATCGGGAGGTCAGACAGTGGGACCACCCCAGGGGCAGGTGTATGCACTGACCAGGGAGCAGGCCCAGGCAGCCCCAGAGGAGGTGATTGCCGGTACGTGTCATTTATTTACGTACCCTGCTTTTATTTTGATCGATACAGGTGCCTCCCATTCTTTTGTATCGGTGGGTTTTGTGGAAAGACACCATATGCACACGTCTTCTTTACCCACAGCCTCTCCTTGTCTCGACACCCACTGGAAGAAATGTTGTTGCTGATCAGTTTATGGAAGACTGCCTCATTTATTTTGAGGGCAACGAATTGAGATCAGACTTGATTGTGCTGGGTATGTCAGACTTCGACTGCATCTTGGGTATAGATGTTCTGAACAGATATCAGGCAGTGGTAGATTGCCGACAGAGGACAGTGAAGTTCAGACCTGAGTTGGGCAGTCAGTGGACTTTCTATGGCAACGGTTCTCGTGCGAAGATTCCGTTGATTTCAGCGATCAAGATGACTCAGTTATTGGAACGTGGCCACACGGGTTATCTCATTTATGCCGTGGACACGTCTGGGAAGAGTAAAGAACTCAGAGTTGAGGATGTACCAGTAGTGGCAGAGTTCGCTGATGTATTCCCAGAAGAGATCCCAGGATTCCCACCGGCTAGGGAAGTCGAGTTTGGGATCGAGCTGTTGCCAGGAACATCCGCTATCTCTCGTGCACCTTATAGGATGGCACCGCCAGAGTTGAGAGAGTTGAAAGAACAGTTACAGGATCTCTTGGACAAGGGATATATACGCCCGAGCGTGTCGCCATGGGGCGCACCAGTTCTCTTTGTGAAGAAGAAGGACGGTTCGATGCGGCTGTGCATCGATTACCGGCAGCTGAATAAGGCTACAGTGAAGAACAAGTATCCTCTCCCAAGGATTGACGACTTGTTTGATCAGTTGCAAGGTACCAGGGTGTATAGCAAGATTGATTTGAGGTCCGGGTATCATCAGATTCGGGTCAGAGAGGATGATGTGCAGAAGACAGCATTCCGGACACGATACGGGCATTATGAGTTCTTAGTGATGCCGTTCGGTGTGACGAATGCTCCAGCAGTCTTCATGAGTCTGATGAACAGAGTGTTTCAGCAGTATCTTGATCAGTTCGTCATCGTGTTTATTGACGACATTCTTATCTACTCCCGGAGCGAGGAAGATCATGTGAAACACTTGAGGACAGTGCTTCAGATTCTCAGAGAGCATCAGTTGTATGCTAAGCTCAGTAAGTGCGAGTTTTGGCTGAGCAGTGTAGTGTTTCTGGGGCATGTCATTTCGAGCAGCGGAATATCTGTAGATCCCAAGAAGATTGAGGCCGTGATGGAGTGGGCTGCCCCCACTTCTGTGCCTGAGATCCGGAGTTTTCTTGGTTTGGCCGGGTATTATCGACGCTTTGTTGAGGGCTTTTCGAAGATTGCCAAGCCGCTGACTCAGTTGACTCAGAAGGGTGTGCCTTTCTTTTGGTCAGAAGCTTGTGAGGAGAGCTTCCAGGAGTTGAAGCACCGGTTGACGACGGCGCCAGTATTAGTGATCCCGACGGAGAACTCCAGATTTGTTCTGTATACTGATGCATCACTGCAGGGCCTTGGATGTGTTCTGATGCAAGATAAGCATGTGGTAGCTTATGCATCGAGGCAGTTGAAGCCGCATGAGACCAGATATCCAGTTCATGACTTGGAATTGGCGGCTATCATCTTCGCCCTGAAGATCTGGAGACATTACTTATATGGCACTTCATTCACCATATACACGGATCACAAGAGCCTCAAGTTTCTATTCACTCAGGCGGAACTGAACATGAGACAGAGGAGGTGGATGGACCTACTCAAGGACTATGACTGTGAGATAGAGTACCATCCCGGGAAAGCCAATTTGACAGCGGACGCCTTGAGCCGGAAAGTGAGGAGTTCTGCTGAGGACGTCATCCATTTGTCGACTATGATGACCTCCTATTGCCATCTCGGCTATGATTTTGATATAGATGCATCACCAGTGTATGTATCGACCTTGTTAGCTGAGCCAGATATCTATGAGGACATCAGGAGAGCTCAGAGGTCAGATGACGAGGTTCAGAGGTGGTTATCTTTAGTGCATCTTGGTCAGCCAACGAAGTTCAGAGTGGCCGATGACGGGTCTTTGAGATTGGGTGACCGATGGGTGGTTCCAAGCACGCCGGAGTTGCGTAAGGGAATCTTGGAGCGAGCTCACAGTAGCAGACTTAGCATCCACCCAGGCGGGAAGAAGATGTACAGAGATCTGCGTGGTCAGTTTTGGTGGAAGAGAATGAAGTCTGATGTCGTCGCTTTTGTGAAGAGGTGTTTGATCTGCCAGCAGGTCAAGGCAGAGAGACAGAGACCTGGCGGCGAGTTGAGAAGCTTGGAGATACCGAAGTGGAAATGGGAACACATTTCCATGGACTTCGTGACTCATTTGCCGAGGAGTGCTTCAGGCTTTGACGCTATTTGGGTGATTGTGGACAGATTGACTAAGGTAGCCCACTTTATCCCCTATAGCATGACATTTACATTCTTGAGGATGGCGCAGTTATATATTAGAGATGTGGTGAGATTGCATGGGATCCCCGTTTCCATAGTGTCAGATCGAGATCCGCGATTCACATCTCATTTCTGGGAAGGCCTTCAGTCAGCTTTGGGAACTGAGGTCAGATTGAGCACTGCTTATCATCCTCAGACGGATGGCCAGACCGAGCGTACTATTCAGACGCTCGAGGACATGTTAAGAGCTTGTGTTTTGGAGTTCGATGCCTCTTGGCAAGATTCAGTGCCTTTGGTAGAATTTTCGTATAACAATAGCTACCAGGCGAGTATTCAGATGGCTCCGTTTGAAGCTCTTTATGGCAGACGGTGTAGATCACCCTTGTGTTGGGATGATTTGGACCGCAAATCGGTCGGAGGACCGGAGTTAATTCGGGAGATGGAAGAGAAGATAAAGACAATAAGGCAGAAAATGAAAGCGGCCCAGGACAGACAGGCAGCTTATGCAAATAAACGGCGGAGACCGTTGGAATTTCAGTTGGGAGATAAGGTCTTTTTGAAGATCTCGCCTTTCAGAGGCGTTGTGCGATTTGGGATGCGCGGGAAACTGTCTCCGAGGTATGTTGGACCGTACGAGATCTTGCAGCGCATCGGCACCTTAGCTTACCGACTGGCTTTGCCGCCTTCTTTATCTGGTATACATGATGTGTTTCATGTGTCTATGTTGCGGAAGTATGAGCCGGATCCGTCGCACGTGTTGCAGCCTTCCGAAGTTCAGTTAGAGTCCGATGTGTCTTATGTGGAACGGCCTGTCAGAATTCTGGATCGAGCAGACCGCAGACTTCGGAACAAAGTGATACCTATGATCAAGGTTCAGTGGGATCGCAAGGGTGTTGAGGAGGCTACGTGGGAGACGGAGCAGCATATGGTGCAGCACTACCCGGAACTATTCTCTGGTATGAGTTTATGTTTAATTTCTGTTGGGGTAAGTGCATGTGATTTCGAGGACGAAATCTTGTAAGTAGGGGAGTATTGTGACATTCCCGAAATGGTTAATTGCTATTTGGCTTTAATTGTGTTTATATGATTTACCTTATGGAAATGCATGGTCATGTGGATAGGATGACCCGGGGTTGCATTTCAGGGTGCATGTGGTGCATGTCGGGTAAATATTATTGGAAGCATGATTTATTTGCCATTGGTAGCAATTGATTAGAAATCATGTATTTAATTGATATTTGGTGCATTATGAGTAAATGCTTTGAAAAATATCATATTGGGGTGTTTTATACACCATGGAATTATTTTGGTGTGCTTTTAATTAAATTAACCCAATCCCCTTTTATCCCCAACCCCACTTTACCAAATCACTTTCACTTTACCAAATCAAAACCCACAAACCCTTTCCCTTCTTCCATTTTCGAGCTCAAGCCTAGGGTTGAGGAGAAACCTTTCAAAAATCTTGATTTGTGGAGCATATTGGGTGATTTGAGATCCCCAAGAGGTATGGGTACCTCATGCTTTAATTTTGTAAGGTTTTGTTTGAGTTTGGTTTGATTTTGAATGATTTTTAAATGGGTTTTGTTGGGTTGTTGTGGGTTTGTTTAAAGGTTGGATTTATACATGTTTTGAAGTATGTTTTGGTGGTTCATGTTGATATTTATGTTGTTGGTGGGTTGGTTTGAGTATTGGGATGGATTGGAAGGTTTTGGTATGCAAAAATGGTGAAAAATCGCGAGTCTGTGCGAGGCGATCGACCGCCTGAAATGGGGCGATCGATCGCCGCAAGGCAGTACCAAAATTACGGGTTAGGCGATCGATCGCCTGTTATGAGGCGACCGATCGCCGAGAGGCAGTAGGTTTTTCAAAGGAATGGCGATCGATCGCCATGTTTGGGGCGACCGATCGCCGCTGTGTAAATTTTGAGGCGATCGATCGCCTATGGGAAGCGATCGATCGCCGCTTGTGGAATTTTGGAAAATGGTTTATTTTGTCAAATTTTTGGTATTTGGCTATTATTTGGCTTCTAATATGGGGTTGTGTGATTGTGTAGACCCATCCCAGGTAGCAACACAACCGAGGAATTGAAGCCGGACCAATTCCACTTTTGGAAAGGTACGTAGTGGACGTACGGGCACCCAACGGTAACATGTATTTTATATACTCATTGATTATGCATTGTGGATGCGGGTATATATGTGGTATTGCATTGTGGATGCATATACATGTTGATTTATGCCATATGTGGTATTGCATTATGGATGCATATACATGGTAATTTATGCATATTGATGATAGATGCATATTATGGTTATTGGATGCACATCCCATGAGTCGTGGTCATCCTTTGATGATTTTAATGCTTGCCGCTTTTTGTTTTGGTTCCGGTAAATGTGAAGCGAGGGGTGGGAGCGCCGCATGTCACATTTGAGCGTGGTTGTCATATGGGGCGAGGAAAGGGTATTTGCCGCTCTATGTGAAGCGAGGGGTGGGAGTACCGCATGTCCATTGAAGCGAGGTTATCCTATGCCGCCCATATGAAAATAAGCGAGGGGCATTAAAATACACTGTGATGGACAGACTAGGGAATGGTGACCAATATTTGGTACTGTTGAGATGGTATATGATGTCATGACATGTTTTGGCCATTAAAAATAATCTGTTGATTATACTCATGAGTTATGGTACAGGGACAACCAAACGGGAAGCGTTTGAAATGCATGGGAAAACAGGAAGTGTTTTATATTGATTATGCATTTACGCCTTATCTTCATATTGTGTTGAATATGAATGATTATTATTGCTCATGTTTGGGGGTTGTCCTTGTAGGTACCTTTTTGGCATGATAGCGAGCTTTGAACGGGTTGAGGTGGTGAGCTTGTGAAGCATTCTTTTGAGGATTAAAGGACAGGATTATTTTGTCTAGTGTCTACTCTAGGAGTAGTGTAAAACTAGTTGATAGCATTCATTAATGAGGAATGTAATTAATCCATTCTTTTTGGAAGTCCTTATTATTATGGCATGTAATGCTTAAGTTCATAGACTCAACATGTTCTTTTCTCACTCTGATCATTATATTAGCTCTATTATGCCTTATTTCCGCACTTAAGGATTAGGGTCCTTACAGGTTTAGCATGCAAGAATCCAAGAAAGGATTCGTGCCTATGACACATGGTATTTATCTCTCGAAGGAACAGTGTCCTTCAACACCAGATGAGAGACAATGCATGAGTAAGATTCCATACGCGTCAGCTATTGGATCTATCATGTATGCCATGATATGTACTCGTCCCGATGTATCGTATGCTTTGAGCATGACGAGCAGATATCAAGTTGATCCAGGTGAAGGTCACTGGATTGCTGTCAAGAATATCCTTAAGTACTTGAGAAGGACTAAGGATACATTCTTGATTTATGGAGGTGAGGAAGAGCTCAATGTAATGGGTTACACTGATGCAAGCTTCCAAACCGACAAAGATGATTTTCGATCGCAATCTGGATATGTGTATTGCCTAAATGGAGATGCTGTGAGCTGGAAGAGTTCAAAGCAAGAAACAGTAGCCGATTCTACAACGGAAGCTGAGTATATTGCTGCCTCGGATGCAGCAAAGGAAGCTGTTTGGATGAGGAAGTTCATTTCTGAACTTGGAGTGGTGCCTAGCATTAAAGATCCGATAGAACTCTATTGTGACAACAATGGAGCGATCGCATTGGTTAAGGAACCAAGATCTCACCAAAGATCCAAGCACATACTAAGGCGTTTCCATTTCATTCGAGAAATCGTTGAAAGAGGAGATGTTAAAATATGCAAAGTACCAACAGATGATAATGTATCTGACCCATTGACGAAGCCGCTGTCACAGCAGAAGCATGATCGTCATACTAGATCTCTAGGCATTAGGTATATGTCTGAGTGGTCTTAGTGCAAGTGGGAGATTTGTTGGATATGCCCTAAGACAAGTCATTAGATGAGTGTTTAAGACATACAATGTTTATGGTTTTATGAATGGACAATTCATTATTATATATTATTCTTTTAACTGTGCATTGTGAATTAATATATATGTTAATGTCCTTAGAATAATATTGTATTATTCTTAAAGATGTCTCTAGTCAAGTATTATAATGAAAGGGATAATGATAATACGTAGAGACTAGTATGTGTTGATCGATGAATTGTTCATTGATATGAGATATCAAATCAACATATGGGTACATGTTAGAGAACGATGTACTGGACAGACCTACCATGAGAATGCAACATGGATAGTTATATGATCGTCATATGCAATTCTCATAGTGATAATAATGTATGTAATCCTTACGACTTGTGATCATCAGAGATCCCAACATAAGGAGTTATGTATCTTGATATCGTCAAACGTTACCCGTAACAGGGTAATCTATAAAGGCGACTATTGGATACACTACGAATTATGTAGAGGGATGTTGACTGATCGAGATAGGATTTGTCCCTCCTATATAACAGGAGATGTGTTTGGCCCTTGATCAAGTGAGAACTAAAATGCATGGCCATGCTCGAATGAGTCGATATGAGATATCGAGCTTATTCGTTTATTCTAGTTCTACTTGGGGATCAAGAAATAAAGATTGGATATACGAGTATGACTATTCCATGACTCGTGTTCAATCTAAACACAAAGGACAAAGGGATTAAGTTACATGATTAATATTATCACAAGTTCTAAAGGTTATGTCGAGTCATTGACATTCTCGTAATTTGGGTAGCATCGATGTGTTGCTAGATACCGCTCAATGCTTGCGACATAAAATGAGATTTTATGTCACTGCCAACATTACGAGATCCTATCGGGTCGCACAAAAGATTAAATCGATAAGGGAAATTAAATTCATTGGATGAATTAATTAATTAAAAGAGTCTTAATTAAGTGATTAAAAGGTTTTAATTAAATCATGGGTTTGGGCCCATAAGACTTTAAGAAAGTCTTGAATCTTAATTAAAAGCCTTATAATATAAATAAGAGGTTTTGATTAATTGTTAATCATACTTTCATATCATGGTTTGATATCAAGCCCTAGCCTCCACTTCAAGCTCCTCTCGGCCGCCTCTTCCTTCACTCCTCACGGCCGCCGACGGTTGTGCTAGAGTTTTGGTTGGCCGTCGTTAATCGGTTTTGAACCGAGAGCTCGATTTTGGTTTAAGAACTTGTCTACTAACTTGTTCTTAAATCCCCTTTCGATTTGATCGTGTGGATACCGTAGAGACAAAGGTGAAAACTTTCGTTTGTGACTCGGAGTTCGTTGGACGTGCTGCTCCGTGGAATCTGCTTCAAACACGCTACAAGGGTAAGACTCTTATGTATTCTCTAATCCGATATGAATCCCTATGTATAGATCCGGTGTTAGTATCCTAAAAATTTTATTCCGCTGCGTTGTATGCTATAAGGATTACTTACAACTTTTATATTCCTTTATCCGATATGAAACCTATGTATAGATCCGGTGTTTAGTAATCCATAAAAAATTTATTCCGCTGCGTTGTATGCTCATTGGATTACTTACAGTGGTATCAGATCCAGGTTCAAGGCTCATATCGGATTTATGTGGATAATAGTTTAATCATGTTATAATTTATATTGCATGCTATTTAAAACTGTATGAACATATATGATATGTTAATATTTAGTTTGTGAAATTATCATGATATTTTATTTGATATACTTGATGTTTGATGTATACGATACACAAAGCGAATAATCAAAATTTTAATCAAAGTTTCGGCCACCCCTAGCATATTGACCCACGGCTTAGCCACATGAGGGCTAGGGTTTTCGAACCCTTGGCTCGAAATGGCCTAGTCGTTGTGGCTCATGTTCATGCATGGAGGTTTTGAGACGTGGATGAGTTTTGAACTCTTTGGCTCGATAATGGTTCACGCATGCATGGATTAGTCGCTTTACCACATGAGAGCAAGGTTTTTCGAACCCTTGGCTCGAGATGGTTGAGCCAACCCCGTGCATGGCCTGACCGTGACTCGTGGCTAATAAATTCCATTGTTTCAATCAAGATGGCTCGATGAAAACTCAAGAAGGTGCGAGGCGGCTAGGGTTTGGAACCCTAGCACCGCCGCCGCTCGAGCTTGGTTCGGCCATGGGCTAGGGTTTCGAACCCTAGGCCCATAATTGGTCCAGCCGTGCGCTTTTGTGGTTCGAACCATGGTGGTTCGTGGCTTAGTCGCTTTGGTTCGTGGCATGTGATGTCCCGAGCGTACGATAATTTTTTCAAAAATTATTTTACAGTTTTAATTAGAATTAAATTTAAAATATTTAGAATTTAATTAATTAAAAGTTAATGCATGCTTTATGTGTTGTTTGAGCATGGTGCGTGGTTATAGCCCTTTGACCTATTAGATAGGTTTTGTGAATGTTTGTAATTTATAATACGACCTGCGTGTCGTGCCTTCTCTATTTTATTCTAAATGTTATCCCTCCCCTATGTTCCCCTCGAATGTGAATCGAGGAATTCTATATCTTGTAAATAGTATAGTTTAATTGTTGATGGTGATCAATGAAGATGGAGCATCGTGCCGGGATGAGGAGGCCATTCACAAATTGGAGCCAAAGGAAGGTGCTTGTGAAGTTACCTTAGGTTGACTCTTAGGATTTTCTCATTGGCTTGAGAAAATCGTTAGTAGGGGCTATAACCACGTCACATTTAATTATGTATGTTGATGCATGATTTATCTTATGCTTTAGATTGATAATTGTATTATACATATATGTAGATATGTATACAACTATATGTAGTGGACATATTTTAAATTATCAAACTAATCATGAGATCAATAAATCCCTCTAAAATATTAAGTTTTAGATGCTTTCCAAAATTAAAAGTACTCGTCAAAAACTTCGATTGTACATATGTGGGTTTGCCAAAGCAAAGCACCGTGGCAATCTTAGTAAGGCGCGAAAGGATAAAAGTGATATCCATTATACTTTAAATTGGGTACGACTTAACTAGGTTATCTCAATAGGATTGGGAACCTAGAGGCATAGGTTGGATAATAATTCATTTGATGAATTGAACAAAGCGTTGTTCGTCCAACTATCCAAGAATTATATGTGATGTAATTGACAAAGTGTTGTCTACCTAAATAACCGAGTCTTGGGCGATTAGCCAAAGCTAACTCTAGATTAGACGAAATATGGATCTTGGCCCACTAAAGGTTTTGAGGGTTGATATTTTTTAAACAAAATAGTGGGAGCATCATTTAATATAAGACCATGTTAAATGATTAAATCATAAACTTATTTTGCATATTTATATTGTAGATATCCATGGCAACTAACAACGTAACAAGCACTTTATCACTGCGATCGGTCCTTAAGAAGGACAAATTAAATGGGACAAATTTCCTAGACTGGCATAGGAACTTGAGGATAGTCCTCAAACAAGAAAAGAAACAATATGTCCTAGAGGAACCCTTACCTGCTGAGGAACCTCCCCTAACGGCTACAAGAGCTGAAAAAGATGCTTACAAGAAGCATCAAAGTGACGCACTTGATGTTGGGTGCCTTATGCTTGCCACCATGAACTCTGAGCTTCAGAAGCAACATGAGGAAATGGAGGCGTTTGATATGATCGAGCATCTTAAGCAACTGTACCAACAACAAGCAAGACAAGAGAGGTATGACGTCTCTAAGGCGTTATTCCAGTGTAGAATGGTAGAAGGAAGTCTGGTTGGTACTCATGTACTCAAGATGATTGGGTATATTGAGAATCTAGAGAAACTGGGTTTTCCTTTGGACCAAGAGTTGGCCACTGACGTGATCTTGCAATCGTTGCCTGAAAGCTTCAGTCAATTTGTCTTAAATTACAATATGATTGAAATTGAGAAGACACTACCACAGTTACTTGGCATGCTTAGAACTTTTGAAGCAAATAGCAAGAAGTCTAAACCAACAAATGTTCTTATTGTGAATAAGAGCAAAGGAAAGACTGAAGCTAAGAACTTCAAGAAAAACAAGAAGGTCTTTGTTAAATCTAAGCCAAAGTCATCTGCACTGAAACCAAAGGGAGGGATAGCGAAGGAAGGGAACTATTTCCATTGCGGTGAGACCGGCCATTGGAAAAGAAACTGCAAAGTATATCTGGAGGATCTAAAGAAAAGGAGTGTGACTTCCACTTCAGGTATTTTTGTTATAGAAGTCAATTTATCTACTTCTTCATCATGGGTATTAGATACTGGATGTCGATCTCACATTTGTGTAAATGTGCAGGACCTTAAAAAGAGTAGATTGTTGGCGAAAGGCGAAGTTGATCTCCGAGTTGGAAATGGAGCAAGAGTTGCTGCATTAGCTATAGGGGATTATCATTTATCTTTGCCTTCAGGTTTATCGTTGATTTTAAAAGATTGTTATTTTGTGCCTTCAATTACCAAAAACATTATTTCTATTTCTTGTTTGGACAAGTATGGATTCTCATTTATTATAAAGGACAACTGTTGTTCCATTTATTTAAATGATATGTTTTATGCTAGTGCACAAATGGTGAATGGTCTTTATTTATTAAATCTTGATATACCTGTCTATAACATAAATACTAAAAGGATTAAAAAATAATGATTGTAATCCGACTTATCTCTGGCATTGTCGCTTGGGCCACATAAACGAGAACCGCATATCTAAACTTCATAAGGATGGAGTATTAGATTCATTTGATTTTGAATCATATGAAACATGCGAATCTTGTTTAATGGGCAAGATGACAAAAGCCCCTTTCAAGGGACATGTTGAAAGGGCAAATGTTTTATTGGGACTAATAGATAGCGATGTATGTGGACCAATAAGTACACAAGCTAGAGGTGATTTTCAATACTTCGTTACATTTACTGATGACCTCAGTAGATATGGGTATGTGTACCTAATGAAGCATAAGCATGAAACCTTTGAAAAGTTCAAAGATTTCAAGAATGAAGTACAAAACCAACTTGGCAAAAGTATCAAAATCCTTCGATCAGATCGAGGAGGTGAATACTTAAGCCAAGAGTTTCATGACTATCTAAAGGAGTGTGGGATAGTCCCACAACTCACTCCTCCGTATACTCCACAATGGAATGGTGTATCCGAGAGGAGAAATCGAACCTTGTTAGACATGGTTAGATCAATGATGAGTCATGCAGATCTTCCGATATCGTTTTGGGGACACGCTCTAGAAACATCGATTTTCTTACTGAACTTTGTTTCATCTAAATCAGTGGAAAAGACACCATATGAGATATGGACTGGGAAGCGTCCTAATATGTCTTTTATGAAGATTTGGGGTTGTGAGGCTTTCGTTAGACGTCACGCCACTAACAAACTTGGACCCAAATCTGATAAGTGTTTATTTGTGGGGTATCCTAAGGAAACGAAAGGATACTATTTCTATTATCCCACCGAGAACAAAGTAGTTGTTGCTCGGACTGGTGTATTTCTTGAAAGAGAATTTATTTCTAGAAAAACCAGTGGGAGAAAAATTGAACTTAGTGAAGTTCAACCACAAGAAAACACTGAACCTGAGATTGAGATGGAAACAGAGCAGGCACCGCAAGCTGTTGTGGAAGAAATACCTGCTCAAGAGACACAAGCCCAGCGTAGGTCTGTAAGAGAACACCGGGAGCCACAGAGATATGGATTTCTTGTGACTCAACAAGGTGACTTACTACTTATTGATGAGGATGAGCCGCCATCTTATCAACAAGCTATAATGGGCACTGATTCTGAGAAATGGCAAGAGGCCATGAAATCTGAGATGAAATCCATGTACGCAAACCAAGTATGGACTTTGGTTGATCCACCTGAAGGGGTACGACCCATAGGGTGCAAATGGATTTTCAAGAAAAAGACCGATATGGATGGTAATGTACAAACCTATAAAGGTCGACTGGTTGCAAAAGGATTCAAACAAATTCATGGTATTGACTATGATGAAACCTTTTCACCAATGGCCATGGTTAAATCCATAAGGATCTTACTTGCAATAGCTGCATTTCATGATTATGAAATCTGGTAGATGGATGTCAAAACAGCTTTCCTTAATGGAAATCTGCTCGAGGATGTGTACATGACACAGCCCGAGGGTTTTGTCGATCCAAAGGATGCTGGAAAGATATGCAAGCTACAACGATCCATTTATGGATTGAAGCAAGCTTCTCGGAGTTGGAATCTTCGTTTTGATGACGCAATCAAAGAGTTTGGTTTTATCAAAAACGTAGATGAACCTTGTGTCTACAAGAAGGTAAGTGGGAGCGTAATCATTTCCCTAGTGTTGTATGTAGATGACATACTTCTCATTGGAAATGATATCCCTGCCTTACAATCTGTAAAGATTTGGCTAGGGAACTGCTTTTCGATGAAAGACTTGGGAGAAGCCACCTATGTATTAGGAATCAAGATCTATAGAGATAGATCGAGAAGGCTTCTTGGCCTAAGTCAAAGTAAATACATAGACAAAGTGCTTAAAAGGTTTAGCATGCAAGAATCAAAGAAAGGATTCGTGCCTATGACACATGGTATATATCTCTCGAAGGAACAGTGTCCTTCAACACCAGATGAGAGACAACGCATGAGTAAGATCCCATATGCATCAGCTATTGGATCTATCATGTATGCCATGATATGTACTCGTCCCGATGTATCGTATGCTTTGAGCATGACGAGCAGATATCAAGTTGATCCAGGTGAAGGTCACTGGATTGCTGTCAAGAATATCCTGAAGTACTTGAGAAGAACTAAGGATACATTCTTGATTTATGGAGGTGAGGAAGAGCTCAATGTAATTGGTTACACTGATGCAAGCTTCCAAACTGACAAAGATGATTTTTGATCGCAATCTGGATATGTGTATTGCCTAAATGGAGGTGCTGTGAGCTGGAAGAGTTCAAAGCAAGAAACAGTAGCCGATTCTACAACGGAAACTGAGTATATTGCTGCCTCGGATGCAGCAAAGGAAGCTGTTTGGATTAGGAAGTTCATTTCTGAACTTGGAGTGGTGCCTGGCATTAAAGATCCGATAGAACTCTATTGTGACAACAATGGAGCGATCGCATTAGCTAAGGAACCTAGATCTCACCAAAGATCCAAGCACATACTTCGACGTTTTCATTTCATTCGAGAAATCGTTGAAAGGGGGGATGTTAAAATATGCACAGTACCAACAGATGATAATGTATCTGACCCATTGACGAAGCCACTGTCACAGCAGAAGCATGATCGTCATACTAGATCTCTAGGCATTAGGTATATGTCTGAGTGGTCTTAGTGCAAGTGGGAGATTTGTTGGGATATGCCCTAAGACATATCATTAGATGATTGTTTATGACATACAATGTAATATGATTTTATGAATGGCAATTCATTATTATATATTATTCTTTTAACTGTGCAATGTGAATAAATATATATGTTAATGTCCTTAGAATAATATTGTATTATTCTTAAACATTGTCCCTAGTCAAGTATTATCATGAATCAGGATAATGATAATACATAGAGACTAGTATGTATTGATTGATGAATTGTTCATTGATATGAGATATCAAATCAATACATGGGTACATGTTAGAGAACGATGTACTGGACAGACCCACCATGAGAATGCAACATGGATAGTTATATGATCGTCATATGCAATTCTCATAGTGATAATAATGTATGTAATCCTTACGACTTGTGATCATCAGAGATCCCAACATAAGGAGTTATGTATCTTGATATCGTCAAACGTTACCCGTAACAGGGTAATCTATAAAGGCGACTATTGGATACACTACGAATTATGTAGAGGGATGTTGACTGATCGAGATAGGATTTGTCCCTCCTATATAACAGGAGATGTGTTTGGCCCTTGATCAAGTGAGAACTAAAATGCATGGCCATGCTCGAATGAGTCGATATGAGATATCGAGCTTATTCGTTTGTTATAGTTCTACTTGGGGATCAAGAAATAGAGATTGAATATACGAGTATGACTATTCCATGACCCGTGTTCAATCTAAACACAAAGGACAAAGGGATTAAGTTACATGGTTAATATTATCACAAGTTCTAAAGGTTATGTCGAGTCATTGACATTCTTGTAATTTGGGTAGCCTCGATGTGTTGCTAAACACCGCTCCTTGCTTGTAACGTAAAATAAGATTTTATGTCACTTCCAACATTACAAGATCCTATCGGGTCGCACAAAAGATTAAATCGAGAAGGGAAATTAAATTCATTGGATGAATTAATTAATTAAGAAGAGTCTTAATTAAAAGATTATGAAGATTTAATTAAATCATGGGTTTGGGCCCATGAGGCTTTAAGAAAGCCTTAAACCTTAATTAAATCTTATAATATAAATACAAGGTTATGATTAATTGTGAGAGATACTTTATATCATTCCAACCTACAAAGAAAAGGCAACACACGGCCGCCTCTCTCCAAGCTCTCTCGGCTTCTTCATAGCCGAAGTGGGTTGTGGTGATTTTCGGCGATTATTCGATTTAGAATCGAGTGTGTTTCTTGTTCCGGTTTAAGAACTTGTCTAGCAACTTGTTATTAAACTATCCCTTCACCCGATTTGATCGTGTGGATACCGTGGAGGCAAAACTTGACAAGTTTTGCTAGTGACTCGAAGGAGACGTTGGACGTGGTGCTGCTCCGTGGAATCGGCTCAAACACGCTACAAGGGTGAGACTTTTGTATTCCTTTATCCGATATGAAATCCTATGTATAGATCCGGTGTTTAGTAATCCATAAAAATTTTATTCCTCTGCGTTGTATGCTCATTGGATTACTTACATTTCTGTATTACAATCATATTATTGTGAATATGGTTTGTTACATGCTCATGGGTTTGGGGTTGTTCCTGTAGGTACATTTTGGCAGGAAGGGCTAAGGACAGGTTGATGCGTGAGCTAGTGCGTTTGGTATTGCAGGATATGATTCTTTTGTATAGTCTCTACTCTAGGAGTTGTGTAAAGCTATATGATTAACATTCATTTAAACTGGGAATGCAATTAATCCTTTTGGAAATTTTATTTTGGCCCTGTAATCTTAATAGCTTGGGGCATCAACACGAATTTCATACTCTTATTTATGCATGCTTAGCTCTTATTTCACTTTAATCTGCACTTAAGGAACTAGGGTCCTTATAATTAGTGGTATCAAAGCAGTGATTAGAGAATCCGGGAATGAGTGAAGGGTAGCCTTAGCAACAGGTTGGCTAGGTGGTTACTTATGAGCATGTTTATACATGTGGTGCATATTGGTGTATATAATTGTTGTACTAACATGCTTATTGTTATTCATGTTATCTAACGGTGTAACATATGTATTGTTCTGGAATTGTTCTTAACCCTTGTGGTTATTTGAGTTGGTGTGGATTGGGGAAGAAAAATGGTGTAAAAATGGTGATTTTCGGGTTACAGGTAGCGGCGATCGATCGGCAGAAGCACTTGGCGATCGATCGCCATGTTTGGACGATCGATCGGTGGGCCTCGCGGTCGATCACGTCAAATGTGGCGATAGATCACCGATAGCATGAAATTGTTGGCTCGGGCAGTGTTATCTCGCGATCGATCGGGGCTTTGTGGTGATCGATCGCGAGTCACCAAAAAGTGATGTTTTGGTTATTTTTGTGGGATTTTTGGTATGGACTATTATTGGATCCTAATATTGGTTTGTGTGAATGTGTAGAACCATCCCAGGTGGCAACACAACCAAGGAGATAAAGTCCTTCGACATCTCCATTTTGGAACTAAGGTATGTAGTGAGACGTACGGGCATCGGACGGTAAAACGTATTTTACCCATTGAATTTGATTATGCATTTTGGTTGCATACATGGATTTAATTATGCATTACGGTTGCATACATGGTCTTAGTTATGCATTATGGTTGAATACATGGGTTGGATATGCATTATGGTTGCATGTGTATATTGGATGCATTGGTGCATGTGATTGTGAGTCAAGATTATATTCCAGTGATGAAGAATACTTGCCGCCTTCATGTCGAAGCGATGATAGAACACTTACCGTTGTCATATTATAGCGATGAAGAATATTTGCCGCAAATATGTCGAAGTTAAGGATAATTCCGCTGTCATATTACTATTGCGAGGGATATTATGCCGCTAATATATCGAAGCGAGGGGTATTAATGCCGCTGTCATGTAAACGCGAGGGGTATTATACCACTGATATAATAAGACTGGAAATGGCCATTGGTATACTTGGAATGGATGCATGTCATGACATACATTATTGGTATTATAATCTATTGATTATGATTATGGTACAGGGACAACCAAAGGGAGCATTTAAATGTATTAAATACAGGAAGTGATTCGTATTTATGGTTTATGCATTTTTAATTTACAATCCTATTATTGGGAATATGGTTTGTTACATACTCATGGTTTTTGGGGTTGTTCCTGTAGGTACATTTTGGGGCGGAACGGCTAAGGCTGGTTGATGCGGTGGGCTAGTGAGGAGAGCATTTGGTATAACAGATGTGATTCTTTTGTATAGTCTCTACTGTAGGAGTAGTGTAAAGCTATAGGATTAACATTCGATTGGATGGGAATGTAATTAATCCTTTCGGAATTTTATTTTGGCTCTGTAATCTTAACAGCTCAAGGCATCAACACGAACTTTATACTCTTATAGATGTATGTTAGCTCTACTTACGCCTTAAATCCGCACTTAAGGAACTAGGGTCCTTACATTAGTGGTATCAGAGCCAGGTTAGAGAACTCGGGATTGAGTGAAGGGTATCCTTAGCAATTGGTTGGCTAGGTGTTTATATTTGGGCTTGTTTATGCATATGGTGCATATTGGTGTATAAAATTATTATACTAACATGCTTATTATCATTCATGTTATCTAACGGTGTAGCATATGTATTGTTTTGGAATTGTTGTTAACCCTTGTGTTACAACATGGCGGCCATAAACTTGGGGAACCTCAATGAGGAGGTAGGCGATGTAGGAAGTGTAAATGCAAGTATTGCCCAGACGAATCCATTACCACCATCGGCTGTGGGCGTGGAACCGATAGCATAGTTGTTATTGCCTGGGGAGCTAAGTCTGACGCAGTTTCTGACTTTCCATCCGCCCAGATTTGAGGGAACAGAGAAAGGGGTGGAAGCTGAGGAATTGCTAGAAAGAATTGAGCAGATATTTGTGTCTGCACCTTGCACTAGGACGGCATGGTTGAGGCTGGCATAGTTCCAACTAGCAAAGATGTCTTCCATGTGGTGGAAGACGACATTGATGGAGTTGAGGGCTCAGGGCATGTTGATAGACTGGACTCTATTCAGGACCCGGTTTCTGAACCGGTACTTTTCTGCTGCTGCTAGGCAGATGAAAGAGGATGAGTTCACTAATCTGAAGCAAGGAAGCATGACTGTATTGGACTATGCCATGAATTATTCTTCACTGTTGGGGTATGTCCCTCATATCGCTACAAATGGGCATGCAAAAATGAGGCATTTCTTGAAGGGATTTGCTGTCGGAGCTGTTTGACCGGGATATTTCCAACAACCCAACATCTTTTGATGATGCTCTTACTAGAATAGAACTGGCGAAGTTAGGAGTGGGTGCTTATACTGATGCCGTACCCCCACAAGTTCCATCTCGAAGATCTTCATCCGATAATCTGAAGCCTCAGGGAGGATCTTTTAAGTCACGTGGGACTTCTTTTTCTCTCCGATTTAGTGGGAAGCGGGCGGACAGCCGGAAGCAAGGAGACCGGAGGGGTGGTGCATCTACCTTTGGGGGACCAACTCAAACAAGCAGAGTTGGGGAAGTAAAGTGTCACTTCTGTTGGGATATGCCCTAAGACAACTCATTAGATGATTGTTTATGACATACAATGTATTATGGTTTTGTTAATGGCAATTCATTATTATATATTATTCGAGTATCTGTGTAACATGAATTAATATATAAGTTAATGTCCTTAGAATAATATCATTTTGTTCTTAAAGATTGTCCCTAGTCAAGTATTATCATGAATCGGGATAATGATAATGCATTGAGATTAGTATGTTTTGATTGATGAATTGTTCATAGATATGAGATATCAAATCAACACATGGGTGCATGTTAGAGAACGATGTAGTGGACAGACCCACCATGAGAATGCTACATGGATAGTTATATGAACGTCATAAGCAATTCTCATAGTGATAATAATGTATGTAATCCTTACGACTTGAGATCACCAGAGATCCCAACTTAAGGAGTCATGTATCTTGATATTGTCAAACGTTACCTGTAACAGGGTAAACTATAAAGACAATCATTGGATATACCACGAATTATGTAGAGGGATGTTGAGTGATCAAGAAAGGATTTATCCCTCCTATATAACAGGAGAAGTGTTTGGGCCCTTGATCAAGTAAGACTAAAATGCATGGCCATGCTCGAATGAGTCGATATGTGATATTGAACTTATTCGTTTATTCTAGTTCTACTTGGGGATCAAGAAATAAAAGATTGAATATACGAGTATGACTATTCCATAACTCGTGTTCAATCTAAACACATTGGACGAAGGGATTAAGTTACATGGTTCATATTATCATAGTTCGTAGGTTATGTCGAGTCAATGACATTCTTGTAATTTGGGTATCCTTGATGTGTTGCTAGATACCGCTCATTGCTTGTGACATAAAATTAGATTTTATGTCACTGCCAACATTGCAAGATCCTATCGGGTCGCACAAAAGATCAAATCAATAAAGGGAGATAAAATTCATTGGATGAATTAATTAATTAAGAAGAGTCTTAATTACAAATATTAGATATATGGATTTAATTAAGATATTGGGTTTGGGCCAATGAGGCTTTTTGAAAGCCTTTAATTAAATCTAATATAAGATCTAATATGCTAACAAGGTTTTAATTAACTGTTGATTATTGAAAAACCTAGTAGCCACCTCTAAACCTCTCGGCCGCCTCACCTCACTCTCAACCTCACGGCCGTCACCTCCGCCGCCGTGAATAGGGAGTTGAACGGTCGTCGTTGATCGGTTTTGAACCGTGAGTTCAATCGGTTTAAGAACGAGTCTAGCAACTTGTTCTTGAACACCCTTTTCGATTTGATCATGTGGATACCGTAGAGACAAATGTGCAAATCTTTGTTCGTGACTCGAGATATTGCAACGAGGAATCTGCTTCAAACACGCTACAATGATATGATTCTTATCAATCTCGATATGATTACTTTGTATAGGTCCGTGGTAGGAATCCAAATTTTATTTTCCATTGCGTATTGCTTGATCGGATTCCTAACAGTGGTATCAGAGTCGTGTACAAAGCTCATATCGGTTTTATGTGATTAATTGTTTAATCATGGTTTTGTATCTTTTGCATGCTTTAAAACTGTATGATTCATATATGATATGTGATAATCGATTTTGTGGAAATTATCGCAATATTATATGTGATATAATTGATGGATCGAAGTATACGATAATTCGTGCGCAAAACCGAGCATTGACTTGTGTATGGTTCGGACCATAGCCTAGCTACGGATTACAAGCCAATTTTGGCTCGTGCACCGCCTAGCTAGGGTTCACGGTTTCATGCAAGGTGGCGGTTGCACCGACTTGGCTAGGGTTTCGAACCCTTTGCTCCATTGGCTCTCGGCCGCCGCACGCAAATGGGCTAGGGTTTCGAACCCTTATCCCCATTCGCTCCAAGCCGCCGCCGCACATGGCTAGGGTTTTGAACCCTAGTCTCGTGCATGGTTGGGCTGTGTGTTAGGCTAGTGTTTTCGAACCCTTGGTCGAGACATGGATGCAACCGTGGGCTTGCTAGATTTAGCAAGTCCATGGCTTGAGACGCGCCAAGTATCCGTGGCATGTGATGTCCCGAGCGTACGATAATTTTCATAAAATTTTATTTTACAGTTTTAATTGGAATTAAATTTTAAAATCTTTAGAATTTAATTCATTAATTGTTATAGCATGTTTTATGTGTTGTTTGAAGCATGGTGCATGGTTATAGCCCTATGACCTATTAGATAGGATTTTGTGAATGTTTGTAATTTAATACGGCCTGCGTGTAGGGCCTTCCTACCTTAACATCATAAGCAAGAAATAATTAGGGCTAAACATGCATCACAGACAGCTTAGGGCTCCGGTTATTACATGAGTTATTAGGATTACAGGCCAAAATAAAACTTCAAGCAAATTAATTACATTCTCAAATGGATGGCGCTATAGAATTATACTACTCCTGGAGTAGAGACTATACCAAATCCTGAATCCTAATTCATAAGGCATCTCGAAGCTCACTTCTTCAACCCTGCCCATAGCCCTCCAAATCCAAATGTGTACCTACAGGAACAACCCATCGTGAGCATGTACATCATTACTCAACATCATAGGGTAACAGCATATAAATAAATGCATGAAGTAAATGGGTAACGTATACTTCCTGGTTAATCGCATTAACCCTCTTTGGTTGTCCCTGTTTCATAGTCATGCATATAATCGTTAGTTCTCGGCATAAATGATTAAAATCATACTTCACATATATGATCACATCAAACTATGTTAATTAGAAGTGGAACTGTCCCGGTTCTATTATGACAGCGGCACAATTGGCCCCCTCGCTCGACATAACACATCGTATGATACCCATCGCTACGCCTTGATAGCGGATGTATCTCTTGCGGATGATACCCATCGCTACGCCTTGATAGAGGATGTACCCCATCGCTCAGCGGATGATACCCCTCGCTACACCTTGATAGCGGATGTACCCCATCGCTCAGTTATGTGAGCGGCAAGACCTTCCTCGCTTGCCCATAATGACCACCGGACATTCAACCATTCTTAATAACATAGTTTCATATTCATCATAAACATCATAGCATCTCATATACATCATCATCTTGTAAACATCATTATCATATAAGCATTATCATCTTATAGACATCAACGTCTCATCATAATCGTTATAGTAACGTCATATCATCTTCTTTTATCATAACATCATCGTAAGTATCTTGTCATCTTTATTCATCATATACATCATCATCATTTATCATAACATCATCATAAGCGTCTCGTCATCTTTATTCATCATAGACATCATCATTTATCATAACATCATCTTAAACATCTTCTCATCTTTATTCATCATAAAAATCATCTTTATTCATCATAACATCATCGTAAGTATCTTGTCATCTTTATTCATCATAAAAATCATCTTTATTTATCATAACATCATCTTAAACATCTTATCATCTTTATTCATTATAAAATCATCTTCGTTTATCATAACATCATCTTAAACATCTTATCATCTTTATTCATCATAAAAATCCTCTTTATTCATCATAAAAATCATCTTAAACATCTTATCATCTTTATTCTTTATAAAATCATCTTCGTTTATCATAACATCATCTTAAACATCTTATCATCTTTATTCATTATAAAATCATCTTCGTTTATCATAACATCATCTTAAACATCTTATCATCTTTATTCATTATAAAATCATCTTCATCGTGAACTTACTTAAACATCATCTTAAACATCTTATCATCTTTATTCATTATACACATCATCATGGCATCGTAAATTCTTATGCAATCATAGTATGATCATAATATAGGAGTATGGTTTACCGTCCGATGCCCGTACGTTTCTTACGTACCTTAATTCCCAAAAGTGGAGAAGTTGGAGAACTTTATCTCCTCGATGTTGTGGGTGCCTGGGATGGTTCTACACAACCATGCAAATCAATATTAGAAGCTAAATAATAGCCTAACACCAAAAATTCCATCAATTAAGCCAAGAAAATCATCTTCAGCAAAATCGCTTTACCGATCGATCGGTCACCCTCACCGATCGATCGGTAACTGTTCATAATTTAAATTTAAGCTACGGCCTTTCACCGATCGATCGGTCCAAGCTACCGATCAATCGTTAGTCATTCACCGATCGATCGGTCACTTCCACCGATCGATCGGTAAACAAAGAGATTTCACCCCTCGCTTCGTACATGCACCGATCGATCGTTGCCCTGCTACCGATCGATCGTTGCCCTGCTACCGATCGATCGGTCGCTGCGACTTTTTCGGGTAAACTCCATTTTATGGCACAAAACTACCAAATAAACCAATACATCTTAAACCAAATACATCCCAACAACTTATCACCACAAAAACCTCATAAAACCATACCCCAAACCCATACAATACATACATCAAAACAACCCACATAAATCACTTCAAAAAATCACCCCATTTCAAATCCAAACATCATCAAAACTTTAGGAAGAGTTCCATACCTCTTGAAGACTCCAAATCTTGGTAAAAATCACACAAACTCAAGTTTTGTGGAGCTTCCTCCTTCCTCCTTTGAAGGATTTCGAAAATGGGGTGAGGTTAGGGCTTTGGGATGATATGGGGATTTTAGAGTGGTGGGGAAGAAGTGAAGGGAAATGGAATAAAAGGGGAAATATAGTGGGGTTATTAAAATTGTACCCCAAATTAACATGATGTATAAAACATCCCAACTTGGTATTTTAAAAGCATTTTTACAAAAATGCAACCAACTTCATTAAATCCATACTTTCCTCATAATTAAAATCAACACAATTAAATCATGCTAACACTTCATTTTCCACGCACAACTTAATCATCGTAATAATTCATCATATAAACATAATTAATGCTTTAATTGCAATTAATCATTCCGGGGACATCACACTACTCCCCTACTTATAAGATTTCGTCCTCGAAATCACATGCACTTACCCCAAAAGAAACTAAACATAAATCACATACCAGAGAATAGTTCAGGGTAGTGCTGTACCATATGCCGCTCCGTCTCCCACATAGCCTCCTAGACACCCCGACGATCCCACTGAACTTTAATCATCGGTATAACTTTACTTCGTAATCTGCGATCCTCACGATCCAGAATCTTGACCGGTCGTTCTACGTAGGATACATCTGAGTCCAACTGCACTTCAGTAGGCTGTAAAACATGAGATGGATCTGGCTCACATTCCTCGGGGATAACTTCCCCCGCATACCAAAACGAACTACACCCTTGAAGGGTGAGATTTTCAAGAAGACCTTGTCTTCTACTTGGAATTCTAGCGGTCGTCGTCACTTATTGGCATAGGCTGCTTGCCTATCCCGAGTCGCTTTCATCTTTTGACGTATCGTCTTAATCTTGTCTTCTATATCCTTAATCATATCCGGTCCTCCGACCGCCTTATTAGTCAGGTCCTCCCAATACAGCGGTGACTTACATCGTTGTCCATAAAGAGCTTCAAAAAGGGTCATTTGAATGCTCGCCTGATAGCTGTTATTAAAGGAGAACTCTACCAGTGGTATAGAATCTTGTCACGGAGTATCAAACTCCAATACACATGTCCTCAACATATCCTCGAGCGTCTGTATAGTACGCTCTGTCTGACCGTCTGTCTGCGGGTGATACGCTGTACTCAGTCTCACCTCTGTGCCCAAAGTTGTCTGGAGACCCTCCCAGAAATGTGAAGTAAACCTTGGGTCTCTGTCAGACACAATCGAGACTAGAACCCCATGCATCCTCACCACATCCCGCACATATGATTGGGCCATCTTTAGGTTCATGAAAGACACACGATAAGGGATGAAGTGAGCCACCTCCGTCAGCCTATCTACGATCACCAAAAACGCATCAAATCCTGAGGCCGTCCTTGGCAAGTGGGTCACGAAGTCCATAGATATGTGCTCCCACTCCCACTTAGGTACCTCCAAGCTCTTCAGCTCGCCACCAGGCCTCTACCTTTCTGCCTTAACCTGCTGGTAGATTAAACATCTTGACAAAGGTCATAACATGACGCTTCATGCGTCTCCCCCAGATCTGACCACTTAGGTCCTTATACATTTTTCTTCCTCCTGGGTGGATACTGAACCGGCTAATAAGAGTTCGTTTCTAGATTTCTTTACGCAACTCCGGTGTAACTGGGACTACCCAACGGTTGTCCAATCTCAAGGAATCATCCTCAGCCACTCTAACTTTGATGGCTGACCCCGAAGTACCAATAACGACCACCTTGGAATCTCATCATCTGACCTCTGGGCTTTCCTGATAGCCTCAAATATGCGTGGCTCTGCCAATAAGGTCGACACTCGCACCGGCGACGTGTCCACATCGAAATCATAGCCCAGATGGTAATAAGAAGTCATCGTAGCTGATAAACTCATGACATCCTCAGCAGTACTCTTCACTTCCGACTTAAGGCGTCTGCTATCAAATTTGCTTTACTTGGATGGTACTCAATTTCACAATTAAAATCTTTGAGTAAGTCCATCCATCTTCCTTATCGCCTATTCAACTCAGCCTGTGTGAACAAAACTTCAGGCTCTTATGGTCCGTGTAGATGGTAAACGACGTACCATGCAAGTAATGCCTCCAAATCTTCAAGGAAAATATAATGGCTGCCAGCTCCAAATCATGGACTGGGTACCTAGCCTCATGTGGTTCAACCGCCTCGATGCATAAGCCACCACATGCTTATCTTGCATCAACACACAGTCCGAACCCTGCAGTGATGCATTCGTGTACAAGGTAAACCTCTTATTCTCAGAAGGAATCACCAATATAGGTGTCGTAGTCAAACGACGCTTCAATTCTTGGAAGTTCTCCTCACAAGTTTCGGACCAAATAGAACGGCACTCCGTTCTGAGTCAGCTGTGTCAGGGGTCTGGCAATCCCTAAGGATCTGGAGTACTGTCCTCAAGTGCTTCACGTGTTCCTCTTCAGTTCGAGAGTAAATAAGCATATCGTCAATGAAAACTATGACGAACTGATCCAAATATGGTTGGAGCACCCTGTTCATCAGGCTCATAAAATAGCTAGGGCATTCGTCACCCCATAAGGCATGACTAAGAATCCGTAGTGCCCATATCTAGTCCCGGAAGCTGTCTTCTGTACATCATTCTCTCGAACTCGAATTTGATGATACCCCGATCTCAGATCGATCTTACTGTAGAGCCTCGTACTCTGCAGCTGATCAAACAAATCATCAATCCTCGGAAGCGGATACTTATTCTTTACAGTAGCTTTGTTCAGTTGTCTGTAATCGATGCGAAACCGCATCGAATCATCTTTCTTCTTAACAAACAAAACTGGCGCACCCCCAGGGCGATACGCTAGGGCGTATATAGCCCTTATCAAGGAGCTCTTGCAACTGAACCTTTAACTCCCTTAGCTCCGCTGGTGCCATCCTATACGGGGCACGAGAAATGGTAGATGTCCCTGGTAGTAACTTAATCCCAAACTCGACCTCTCTCGTCGGTGGGAATCCGGGAATCCCTTTCGGAAATACATCAGGAAACACCGCCACTATGGGCACATCCTCAACCTTTAACTCTTCCCTCTTTTCAGTAACATCAACAGCATAGATGAGATATCATTTATGGTCTCGTTCCAATAACTGTGCCATCTTGACAGCAGATATTAACGGAATCCTTGAACGGGGACCATCCTCATGGAATGTCCATTGGACTCCCATATCAGACCTGAATCGGACAGTTCCTTGTCTGCAGTCTACAACTGCCTTATACTTGTTCAGCACATCGATGCCCACAATGCATTCGAAGTCTGACATTCCCAGAACAATCAAGTCTGTCCTCAGCTCGTTACCCTCAAAATGAATGAGGCCGTCATAAACCATCTGATCAGTTATCAAACTTCTTCCAGCGGGTGTCGAGACTACTAGAGGCGACGGAGAAGTGCATATGAAATCGCATCTTTTACTTCAGCATTTGCTGCTATGCTGCAACACAAGGGTTAACAACAAGATCCAAAAGTAGTTCATATATACATCGTTAGAAAGCCATAACATGTTGTCATAATAGCCATATACCTCATATGTAACATAACATGTTAAAAGTAAGCACCTAGCCAACCTATTGCTAAGGTTACCCTTCACTCATACCCGGGTTCTCTAACTACTGCTCTGATACCACTAATGTAGGGCCTTCCTACCTTAACATCATAAGCAAGAAATAATTAGGGCTAAACATGCATCACAGACAGCTTAGGGCTCCGGTTATTACGTGAGTTATTAGGATTACAGGCCAAAATAAAACTTCAAGCAAATTAATTACATTCTCAAATGGATGGCACTATAGAATTATACTACTCCTGGAGTAGAGACTATACCAAATCCTGAATCCTAATTCATAAGGCATCTCGAAGCTCACTTCTTCAACCCTGCCCATAGCCCTCCAAATCCAAATGTGTACCTACAGGAACAACCCATCGTGAGCATGTACATCATTACTCAACATCATAGGGTAACGGCATATAAATAAATGCATGAAGTAAATGGGTAACGTATACTTCCTGGTTAATCGCATTAACCCTCTTTGGTTGTCCCAGTTTCATAGTCATGCATATAATCGTTAGTTCTCGGCATAAATGATTAAAATCATACTTCACATATATGATCACATCAAACTATGTTAATTAGAAGTGGAACTGTCCCGGTTCTATTATGACAGCGGCACAATTGGCCCCCTCGCTCGACATAACACATCGTATGATACCCATCGCTACGCCTTGATAGCGGATGTATCTCTTTCTTCAGCGGATGATACCCATCGCTACGCCTTGATAGCGGATGTACCCCATCGCTCAGCGGATGATACCCCTCGCTACACCTTGATAGCGGATGTACCCCATCGCTCAGTTATGTGAGCGGCAAGACCTTCCTCGCTTGCCCATAATGACCACCGGACATTCAACCATTCTTAATAACATAGTTTCATATTCATCATAAACATCATAGCATCTCATATACATCATCATCTTGTAAACATCATTATCATATAAGCATTATCATCTTATAGACATCGTCTCATCATAATCGTTATAGTAACGTCATATCATCTTCTTTAATCATAACATCATCGTAAGCATCTTGTCATCTTTATTCATCATATACATCATCATCATTTATCATAACATCATCATAAGCGTCTCGTCATCTTTATTCATCATAGACATCATCATCATTTATCATAACATCATCTTAAACATCTTCTCATCTTTATTCATCATAAAAATCATCTTTATTCATCATAACATCATCGTAAGTATCTTGTCATCTTTATTCATCATAAAAATCATCTTTATTTATCATAACATCATCTTAAACATCTTATCATCTTTATTCATTATAAAATCATCTTCGTTTATCATAACATCATCTTAAACATCTTATCATCTTTATTCATCATAAAAATCCTCTTTATTCATCATAAAAATCATCTTAAACATCTTATCATCTTTATTCATTATAAAATCATCTTCGTTTATCATAACATCATCTTAAACATCTTATCATCTTTATTCATTATAAAATCATCTTCGTTTATCATAACATCATCTTAAACATCTTATCATCTTTATTCATTATAAAATCATCTCCATCGTGAACTTACTTAAACATCATCTTAAACATCTTATCATCTTTATTCATTATACACATCATCATGGCATCGTAAATTCTTATGCAATCATAGTATGATCATAATATAGGAGTATGGTTTACCGTCCGATGCCCGTACGTTTCTTACGTACCTTAATTCCCAAAAGTGGAGAAGTTGGAGAACTTTATCTCCTTGATGTTGTGGGTGCCTGGGATGGTTCTACACAACCATGCAAATCAATATTAGAAGCTAAATAATAGCCTAACACCAAAAATTCCATCAATTAAGCCGAGAAAATCATCTTCAGCAAAATCGCTTTACCGATCGATCGGTCACCCTCACCGATCGATCGGTAACTGTTCATAATTTAAATTTAAGCTACGGCCTTTCACCGATCGATCGGTCCAAGCTACCGATCGATCGTTAGTCATTCACCGATCGATCGGTCACTTCCACCGATCGATCGGTAAACAAAGAGATTTCACCCCTCGCTTCGCACATGCACCGATCGATCGTTGCCCTGCTACCGATCGATCGGTCGCTGCGACTTTTTCGGGTAAACTCCATTTTATGGCACAAAACTACCAAATAAACCAATACATCTTAAACCAAATACATCCCAACAACTTATCACCACAAAAACCTCATAAAACCATACCCCAAACCCATACAATACATACATCAAAACAACCCACATAAATCACTTCAAAAAATCACCCCATTTCAAATCCAAACATCATCAAAACTTTAGGAAGAGTTCCATACCTCTTGAAGACTCCAAATCTTGGTAAAAATCACACAAACTCAAGTTTTGTGGAGCTTCCTCCTTCCTCCTTTGAAGGATTTCGAAAATGGGGTGAGGTTAGGGCTTTGGGATGATTTGGGGATTTTAGAGTGGTGGGGAAGAAGTGAAGGGAAATGGAATAAAAGGGGAAATATAGTGGGGTTATTAAAATTGTACCCCAAATTAACATGATGTATAAAACATCCCAACTTGGTATTTTAAAAGCATTTTTACAAAAATGCAACCAACTTCATTAAATCCATACTTTCCTCATAATTAAAATCAACACAATTAAATCATGCTAACACTTCATTTTCCACGCACAACTTAATCATCGTAATAATTCATCATATAAACATAATTAATGCTTTAATTGCAATTAATCATTCCGGGGACATCATGTAATTGTTATATAGTATAGTTTATTTTGTTGATGGAGATCAATGAAGATGGACCAAGGTGCCGGGATGAGGAGGCCATTCACAAAAGGGAGCCAAAGAGGTGCTTGGAGAAGTTACCTTAGGTTGACCTTTTAGGATTTTCTCATTGGCTTGAGAAAAATTTTTAGTAGGGGCTATAACCATGTCACGTTTTATTTAAGTTGATGTATGTGATGTATGTTTATCTTATAATGTTTATATTGATAATTGTTACACATATATGTAGATATGTATATGCGTATATGTACCAGACATATTTTTAATTATCAATAAAATCATGAGATCAATAAATCCCTCTAATAATTTTAAGTTTTAGATGCCTTCCAAAATCAAAAGTACTCGTCAAGACTTCGATTGAACATGTGTGGGTTAGCAAAGCACCGTGACAATCTTGGTAAGGCGTGAAATGATAAAATTGATATCCTTTTTACTTTAATTTGGGTCCGACTTAACTAGGTTATCTCAATAGGGTTGGGAACCTAGAGGCATGGGGTTGGATAATAATTCATTAGATTAATTTGAACAAGGTGTTGTTCGTCCAACCATCCAAGAATTACCTGTGATGTAATTGATAAAGTGTTGTCTACCTAAATAACCGAGTCTTGGGTGATTAGCCAAAGCTAACTCAGGATTAGGTGAAATATGGATCTTGGCCCACTAAGGTTTCGAGGGTTGATAATTTTAAACAAAATAGTGGGAGTATCATTTAATATAAGACCTTATTAAATGATTAAAATCATAAACTTATTTTGCATATTTATATTGTAGATATACATGGCATCAAACAACGTAACTAGCACACTATCATTGCGATCGGTCCTTGAGAAGGACAAACTGAATGGGACTAATTTCCTAGACTGGTATAGGAATTTGAGGATTGTCCTCAAACAAGTGAAAAATAATATGTCCTAGAGGAACCCTTACCTGCTGAGGAACCTCCCGTGACGGCCGCTAAAGCCGATAAGGATGCTTACAAGAAGCATCAAAATGACGCACTTGATGTTGGTTGCCTTATGCTTGCCACCATGAACTCTGAGCTTCAGAAGCAACATGACGAAATGGAGGCATTCGATATGATCGAACACTTAAAGAAACTCTACCAACAACAAGCTAGACAAGAGAGGTATGATGTCTCTAGAGCGTTAATCCAGTGCAGAATGGTAGAAGGAAGCCTTGTTGGAACTCATGTACTGAAAATGATTGGGTATATTGAGAATCTTGAGAAGATGGGTTTTCCATTGGACCAAGAGTTGGCTACTGACGTAATCTTGCAATCGTTATCTGATAGCTACAGTCAAATTGTCTTGAATTACAATATGATTGAAATCGAAAGACTCTACCGCAATTGCTTGGTGTGTTGAGAACATATGAAGCAAAGTCAAAGAAGTCTAAGCCCACTAGTGTTCTTATTGTGAATAAGAGCAAGGGAAAGGCTAAAGCAAAAGACTTTAAGAATATTAAGAAAGTCTTTGTTAAATCTAAGCCTCATGCTTCTGCACTCAAGCCAAAGGGAGGAGTGGCTAAGGAAGGGAACTGCTTCCATTGCGGTGAGACCGGACATTGGAAGAGGAACTGAAAATTATATCTGGAAGATCTTAAGAAGACAAAGGGAAGTGTGACTTCCACTTCAGGTATCTTTGTTATAGAAGTCAATTTATCTACTTCTTCATCATGGGTATTAGATACTGGGTGTGGTTCTCACTTTTGTGTTAATGTGCAGGATCTCAAAAGGAGTAGGATGTTGGCGAAAGGCGAGGTTGATCTCCGAGTGGGAAATGAGCAAGAGTTGCTGCATTAGCTATAGGAGATTACTCTTTAACTTTGCCTTCTGGTTTATTATTGGATTTAAAAGACTGTTATTTTGTGCCTTCTATCACTAGAAACATTATTTCACTTTCTTGTTTGGACAAGGTTGGGTTTTCATTTATTATAAAGGACAAGTGTTGCTCCATTTATTTGAATGATATGTTTTATGCTAGTGCACAATTGATTAATGGTCTTTATGTATTAAATCTTGATATGCCTGTGTATAACATAAATACTAAAAGGATTAAGAATAATGGTTCTAATCCAACTTATCTCTGGCATTGTCGCTTGGGCCATATAAACGAGAATCGCATATCAAAACTTCATAAGGATGGAGTATTAGATTCATTTGATTTTGAATCATATGAAACATGTGAATCTTGTTTAATGGGCAAGATGACTAAAGCCCCTTTCAAGGGACATGTTGAAAGGACGAATGATTTATTGAATATCATACATAGTGATGTATGTGGACCAATACTCACACAAGATAGAGGTGGTTTTCAATACTTCGTTACATTTACTGATGACTTCATGAAAATCTTTGTTCATGACTCGAGGTGTTGCAACGAGGAATCTGCTTCAAACACGCTACAAGGGTATGATTCTTATCAATCTCGATATGATTACTTTGTATAGGTCCATGGTAGGAATCCAAATTTTATTTTCCGCTGCGTATTGCTTGATCTGATTCCTAACAACCTCTGCGGTGGGCCGCATTTGATGCATGATTGTTCTGCATGCTATAGATGTGGCAAGCCTGGCCACATTGCTAGGCGTTGTCCCATTCGTGAAGGACAAATGGACCTTAGGGAAGGCAGAGGGAGGTTTTCTAGAGGGACAGTGCAGCAGAGGAAACCGATTGTGCCTCGACAGATGGGAGGACAGGCGATGGGGCCACCTCAAGGACAGGTCTATGCACTGACTAGGGAGCAGGCCGATGCATCTCTAGAGGAGGTGATAGCTGGTACGTGCCTTTTATTTACATATTCCGCCTTTATTTTGATAGACTCAGGTGCTTCGCACTCCTTTGTGTCTGCGGACTTTGTGGAGAGACATCATATGTGCACGTCTCCGTTACCCACGTCTCTTTTGGTCTCGACACCCAAGAAACGTTGTTGCTGATCAGTTTCTCACGGACTGCCTCATTTACGTTGAGGGCAATGAGTTGAAGATAGATTTGATTGTGTTGGGTATGTCAGACTTCGATTGCATTGTGGGCATCGACATTCTGAATAGATATCAGGCAGTAGTGGATTGTCGGCAAAGGACGGTTCGGTTCAGATCTGATATGGGAATTCAATGGACTTTCTATGGGAACAATTCTCGTGCAAAGATTCCGTTGATATCGGCGATCAAGATGTCCCAATTATTGGAACGTGAACACACGAGCTATCTTATCTATGCCGTGGACACGACGGGAAATAATAAAGAGTTGAGGGTGGAGGATGTACCCGTGGTAGCAGAATTTGCTGATGTGTTTTCGGAGGAAATCTCATGATTCCCACCGACTAGAGAAGTCGAGTTTGAGATTTAATTATAACCGGGTACGTCCGCTATTTCTCATGCCCTTTACAGGATGGCACCGGCGGAGTTAAGGGAATTGAAGGAGCAGTTGTAGGAACTCCTTGACAAAGGATATATATGCCCTAGCGTATCGCCTTGGGGCCCGCCAATTCTATTCGCTAAGAAGAAGGATGGTTCGATGCGTCTGTGCTATTCGCTAAGAAAAAGGATGGTTCGATGCGTCTGTGCATCGATTACCGGCAACTAAATAAGGCCACGGTGAAGAACAAATATCCTCTCCCATGGATTGACGATTTATTTGATCAGTTGCAGGGTACTAAGCTGTATAGCAAGATTGACTAGAGATCAGGTTACAATCAGATATGGGTCAGGGAAGAGGATGTTCAGAAGACAGCGTTCCGGACTCGGTATGGACACTACGAGTTCCTAGTTATGCCGTTCGGTGTGATGAATGCCCCGGCTGTCTTTATGAGTTTGATGAACAGGGTGTTACAGCCATATCTTGACCAGTTCATCATAGTGTTTATTGATGACATACTCATCTACTCTCGGAGTGAGGAGGAGCACGTGAGGCACTTGCGGACAGTACTCCAGATCCTCAGAGACAATAAGTTATTTGCCAAGCTCAGCTTTTGGTTGAGCAGCGTGGTGTTTCTGGGGCATGTTATTTCTAGCAGTGGGATATCAGTGGATCCCAGGAAGGTAGAGGCTGTGATGAAGTGTTCTGTGTTGGGATATGCCCTAAGACAAGTAATTAGATGATAGTTTAAGACTTACAATGTTTATGGTTTTATGAATGGCAATTCATTATTATATATTATTCTTTTAACTGTGCATTGTGAATTAATATATATGTTAATGTCCTTAGAATAATATTGTATTATTCTTAAAGATGTCCCTAGTCAAGTATTATCATGAATTGGGATAATGATAATACGTAGAGACTAGTATATGTTGATCGATGAATTGTTCATTGATATGAGGTATCAAATCAACATATGGGTACATGTTAGAGAACGATGTACTGGACAGATCCACCATGAGATTGCAACATGGATAGTTATATGATCGTCATATGCAATTCTCATAGTGATAATAATGTATGTAATCCTTACGACTTGTGATCATCAGAGATCCCAACATGAGGAGTTATGTATCTTGATATCGTCAAACGTTACCCGTAACAGGGTATACTATAAAGGCGACTATTGGATACACTACGAATTATGTAGAGGGATGTTGACTGATCGAGATAGGATTTGTCCCTCCTATATAACAGGAGATGTGTTTGGCCCTTGATCAAGTGAGAACTAAAATGCATGGCCATGCTCGAATGAGTCGATATGAGATATCGAGCTTATTCGTTTATTCTAGTTCTACTTGGGGATCAAGAAATAAGATTGGATATACGAGTATGACTATTCCATGACTCGTGTTCAATCTAAACACAAAGGACAAAGGGATTAAGTTGCATGGTTAATATTATCACAAGTTCTAAAGGTTATGTCGAGTCTTTGACATTCTTGTAATTTGGGTAGCATTGATGTGTTGCTAGATACCACTCAATGCTTGAGACGTAAAATGAGATTTTATGTCACTACCAACATTACAAGATCCTATCGGGTCGCACAAAAGATTAAATCGAGAAGGGAAATTAAATTCATGGGATGGATTAAATAATTAAGAGGAGTCTTAATTAATAATCATAATGATTAATTAAATCATGGGCTTAAGCCCATGAGGCTTTATGAAAGCCTTTAATAATCATATAAAATATGATTGCAAGGGGTTTTAATGGGATGAACACTTCAATACACAAAACCTAATACCAAGCAAGACACACACGGCCGCACCATCAAGAGCTCTCGGCCACTTCATAGCCGAGTGGTTCTTGGTTATCTTGTGCCAATTTTGATTGTGAATCAAGTGTGGTTTTTGGTTCCGGTTTAATAACTTGTCTAGCAACTTGTTATTAAACTATCCCTTCACCCGATTTGATCGTGTGGATACCGTTGAGGCAAAGCTCATCGAGTTTTGCTATTGACTCGGAGAAGGCGTTGGACGTTTGTGCTGCTCCGTGGATTCTGCTTCAAACACGCTACAAGGGTAAGACCTTCGTATTATCCGATATGATAACCTATGTATAGATCTGCTGGTTTGTAATCCTAAAAATTTTATTCCGCTGCGTTGTATGCTCATTGGATTACTTACAGTGGTATCAGAGCCAGGTTCAAGGCTCATATCGGATTTATGTGATTAAATTGTGTTAATCATATTAGAATTTATATTGCATGCTTATTAAAACTGTTTAAATTCATATATGATATGAAATTAATTCGAGTTTTTGAAATTCATCGTAAAATTGTATTTGATATAATTGGCGAATAATTGTATACGATACACGAAAGCATAAAATCGAGGTGTTGGCTCAAGGTGGTTCGACCACTTCATGACTTGACCCTCGGGCCGCCGCTAGTGAGCTAGGGTTCGGACCCTTGGCTCATGCATGGGGCCGCGCCGCTTCCAAAAGGCTAGGGTTTTGAACCCTAGTCACATAAGCCACTCGGCCGCCGCTTGGGCTAGGGTTTTTCGAACCCTTGGCTTGAGATGGTTAAGCCGTCACCGTCATGGACCGTCCATGGTTGGACCAGTGGCTTGTGGCTCATGGATTTCGGTGTTTCGAGCAAGTTGGCTCGATGAAAAACCAACATGGTGCAAGGCGGCTAGGGTTTGGAACCCTAGCGGCGCCGCACCCATGCCATCGGCTCGGACCATGTCGTGGGCTAGGGTTTTGAACCCTAGGCCCATAATTGGTCCAGCCGTGGTGTATGGTTGGTTCGAACCATGGTAGTTCGTAGCTAAGTCGCATTAAGTTCGTGGCATGTGATGTCCCGAGCGTACGATAATTTTTCAAAAATTATTTTACAGTTTTAATTGGAATTAAATTTAAAATGTTTAGAATTTAATTAATTAAATGTTAATGCATGCTTTATGTGTTGTTTGAGCATGGTGCGTGGTTATAGCCCTTTGACCTATTAGATAGGATTTGTGGATGTTTGTAATTTATAATACGACCTGCGTGTCGTGCCTTTCTCTATTTCATTCTAAATGTAATCCCTCCCCTATGTTCCCCTCGAATGTGAATCGAGGAATTCTATATCTTGTAAATAGTGTAGTTTATTTTATTGATGATGATCAATGAAGATGGAGCATCGTGCCGGGATGAGGAGGCCATTAAAAAAGTGGAGCCAAAGGAAGGTGGTTGTGAAGTTACCTTAGGTTGACTCATAGGATTTTCTCATTGGCTTGAGAAAATCATTAGTAGGGGCTATAACCATGTCACGTTTAATTATGTATGTTGATGCATGATTTATCTTATGTTTTAGTTTGATAATAGTATTACACATATATGTAGATATGTATACAACTATATGTAGTGGACATATTTTAAATTATCAAATTAATCATGAGATCATTAAATCCCTCTAAAATATTAAGTTTTAGATGCCTTCCAAAATAAAAGTACTCGTCAATAACTTCGATTGTACGTGTGTGGGTTTGCCAAAGCAAAGCACCGTGGCAATCTTAGTAAGGCGCGAAAGGATAAAAGTGATATCCGTTATACTTTAATTGGGTACGACTTAACTAGGTTATCTCAATAGGATTGGGAACCTAGAGGCATGGGTTGGATTATAATTCATTTGATGAATTGAACAAAGTGTTGTTCGTCCAACTATCCAAGAATTATATGTGATATAATTGACAAAGTGTTGTCTACCTAAATAACCGAGTCTTGGGCGATTAGCCAAAGCTAACTCAAGATTAAGTGAAATATGGATCTTGGCCCACTAAAGGTTTTGAGGGTTGATATTTTTTAAACAAAATAGTGGGAGTATCATTTAATATAAGACCATGTTAAATGATTTAAATCATAAACTTATTTTGCATATTTATATTGTAGATGTCCATGGCAACTAACAACGTTACTAGCACTTTATCACTGCGATCGGTCCTTGAGAAGGACAAATTAAATGGGACGAATTTCCTAGACTGGCATAGGAACTTGAGGATAGTCCTCAAACAAGAAAAGAAACAATATGTCCTAGAGGAACCCTTGCCCGCTGAGGAACCTCCCCTAACAGCTACAAGAGCTGAAAAAGATGCTTACAAGAAGCATCAGAGTGACGCACTTGATGTTGGGTGCCTCATGCTTGCCACCATGAACTCTGAGCTTCAGAAGCAACATGAGGAAATGGAGGCGTTCAATATGATCGAACACTTAAAGCAGTTGTACCAACAGCAAGCTAGACAAGAGAGGTATGACGTCTCTAAAGCGTTATTCCAGTGCAGGATGGTAGAAGGAAGCTTAGTTGGAACTCATGTGCTCAAGATGATTGGGTATATTGAGAATCTGGACAAGCTAGGTTTTCCATTGGACCAAGAGTTGGCCACCGATGTGATCTTGCAATCGTTGCCTGAGAGCTTCAGTCAATTTGTAGTAAATTACAATATGACTGACATGGAAAAGACTCTACCACAATTGATTGGTATGTTGAGAACATATGAAGCAAATACTAAGAAGACTAAGGCCACAAATGTCCTTATTGTGAATAAGGGCAAAGGAAGGGCCAAAACTAAAGGCAACAAGAAAGCAAAGAAAGTCTTTGCTAAATCTAAGCCAAAGTCTTATGCACTGAAGCCAAAGGGAGGGATAGCAAAGGAAGGGAACTGTTTCCATTGCGGTGAGACCAACATTGGAAAAGGAACTGCAAAGTATATCTGGAGGATCTAAAGAAAGGAAGTGCGACTTCCGCTTCAGGTATTTTTGTTATAGAAGTCAATTTATCTACTTCTTCATCATGGGTATTAGATACTGGATGTGGATCTCACATTTGTGTAAATGTGCAGGACCACAAAAAGAGTAGATTGTTGGCGAAAGGCGAAGTTGATCTCCGAGTTGGAAATGGAGCAAGAGTTGCTGCATTAGCTATAGGGGATTATCATTTATCTTTGCCTTCTGGTTTATCACTGATTTTGAAAGATTGTTATTTTGTGCCTTCTATTACTAAAAACATAATATCTATTTCTTGTTTGGACAAGTATGGTTTTTCATTTATAATAAAGGACAATTGTTGTTCTATTTATTTAAATGATATGTTTTATGCTAGTGCACAAATGGTGAATGGTCTTTATGTATTAAATCTTGATATGCCTATCTATAACATAAATACTAAAAGGATTAAAAATAATGATTGTAATCCGACTTATCTCTGGCACTGTCGCTTGGGCCACATAAACGAGAACCGCATATCTAAACTTCATAAGGATGGAGTATTAGATTCATTTGATTTTGAATCATATGAAACATGCGAATCTTGTGTAATGGGCAAGATGACTAAAGCCCCTTTCAAGGGACATGTTGAAAGGGCAAATGTTTTATTGGGACTAATACATAGTGATGTATGTGGACCAATAAGTACACAAGCTAGAGGTGGTTTTCAATACTTCGTTACATTTACTGATGACCTCAGTAGATATGGGTATGTGTACCTAATGAAACATAAGCATGAAATTTTTGAAAAGTTCAAAGATTTCAAGAATGAAGTACAAAACCAACTTGGCAAAAGTATCAAAATCCTTCGATCAGATCGAGGAGGTGAATACTTAAGCCAAGAATTTCATGACTATCTAAAGGAGTGTGGGATAGTCCCACAACTCACTCCTCCGTATACTCCACAATGTAATGGTGTATCCGAGAGGAGAAATCGAACCTTGTTGGACATGGTTAGATCAATGATGAGTCATGCAGATCTTCCGATATCATTTTGGGGACACGCTCTAGAAACAGCGATTTTCTTACTGAACCGTGTTCCATCTAAATCAGTGGAAAAGACACCATATGAGATATGGACTGGGAAGCGTCCTAGTATGTCTTTCATGAAGATTTGGGGTTGTGAGGCTTTCGTTAGACGTCACGCCACTAACAAACTTGGACCCAAATCTGATAAGTGTTTATTTGTGGGGTATCCTAAGGAAACGAAAGGATACTATTTCTATTATCCCACCGAGAACAAAGTAGTTGTTGCTCGGACTGGTGTATTTCTTGAAAGAGAATTTATTTCTAGAAAAACCAGTGGGAGAAAAATAGAACTTAGTGAAGTTCAACCACAAGAAAACACTGAACCTGAGATTGAGATGGAAACAAAGCAGGCACCGCAAGCTGTTGTGGAAGAAACACCTGCTCAAGAGACACAAGCCCAGCGTAGGTCTGTAAGAGAACACCGGGAGCCACAGAGATATGGATTTCTTGTGACTCAACAAGGTGACTTACTACTTATTGATGAGGATGAGCCGTCATCTTATCAACAAGCTATAATGGGCAATGATTCTGAGAAATGGCAAGAGGCCATGAAATCTGAGATGGAATCCATGTATGCAAACCATGTATGGACTTTGGTTGATCCACCTGAAGGGGTACGACCCATAGGGTGCAAATGGATTTTCAAGAAAAAGACCGATATGGATGGTAACGTACAAACCTATAAAGGTCGGCTGGTTGCAAAAGGATTCAAACAAATTCATGGTATTGACTATGATGAAACCTTTTCACCAGTGGCCATGGTTAAATCCATAAGGATCTTACTTGCAATAGCTGCATTTCATGATTATGAAATCTGGCAGATGGATGTCAAAACAGCTTTCCTTAATGGAAATCTGCTTGAGGATGTGTACATGACACATCCCGAGGGTTTTGTCGATCCAAAGGATGCTGGAAAGATATGCAAGCTACAACGATCCATTTATGGATTGAAGCAAGCTTCTCGGAGTTGGAATCTTCGTTTTGATGATGCAATCAAAGAGTTTGGTTTTATCAAAAATGAAGATGAACCTTGTGTCTACAAGAAGGTCAGTGGGAGCGTAATCATTTTCCTAGTGTTGTATGTAGATAACATACTTCTTATTGGAAATGATATCCCTGCCTTGCAATCTGTAAAGATTTGGCTAGGGAATTACTTTTCGATGAAAGACTTAGGAGAAGCCACCTATGTATTAGGAATCAAGATCTATAGAGATAGATCGAGAAGGCTTCTTGGTCTAAGTCAAAGTACATACATAGACAAGGTGCTTAAAAGGTTTAGCATGCAAGAATCCAAGAAAGGATTCGTGCCTATGACACATGGTATTTATCTCTCGAAGGAACAGTGTCCTTCAACACCAGATGAAAGACAACGCATGAGTAAGATTCCATACGCGTCAGCTATTGGATCTATCATGTATGCCATGATATGTACTCGTCCCGATGTATCGTATGCTTTGAGCATGACGAGCAGATATCAAGTTGATCCAGGTGAAGGTCACTGGATTGCTGTCAAGAACATCCTGAAGTACTTGACATTCTTGATTTATGGAGGTGAGGAAGAGCTCAATGTAATGTGTTACACTGAGGCAAGCTTCCAAACCGACAAAGATGATTTTCGATCGCAATAAGGATATGTGTTTTGCCTAAGATATGCAAAGTACCAACAGATGATAATGTATCTGACCCATTGACGAAGCCACTGTCACAGTAGAAGCATGATCGTCATACTAGATCTCTAGGCATTAGGTATATGTCTAAGTGGTCTTAGTGCAAGTGGGAGATTTGTTGGGATATGCCCTAAGACAAGTCATTAGAAGATTGTTTAAGACTTACACTGTTTATGGTTTTATGAATGGCAATTCATATTATATATTATTCTTTTAACTGTGCATTGTGAATTAATATATATGTTAATGTCCTTAGAATAATATTGTATTATTCTTAAAGATGTCCCTAGTCAAGTATTATCATGAATTGGGATAATGATAATACGTAGAGACTAGTATATGTTGATCGATGAATTGTTCATTGATATGAGATATCAAATCAACATATGGGTACATGTTAGAGAACGATGTACTGGACAGACCCACCATGAGATTGCAACATGGATAGTTATATGATCGTCATATGCAATTCTCATAGTGATAATAATGTATGTAATCCTTACGACTTGTGATCATCAGAGATCCCAACATGAGGAGTTATGTATCTTGATATCGTCAAACGTTACCCGTAACAGGGTATACTATAAAGGCGACTACTGGATACACTACGAATTATGTAGAGGGATGTTGACTGATCGAGATAGGATTTGTCCCTCCTATATAACAGGAGATGTGTTTGGCCCTTGATCAAGTGAGAACTAAAATGCATGGCCATGCTCGAATGAGTCGATATGAGATATCGAGCTTATTCGTTTATTCTAGTTCTACTTGGGGATCAAGAAATAAAGATTGGATTTACGAGTATGACTATTCCATGACTCGTGTTCAATCTAAACACAAAGGACAAAGGGATTAAGTTACATGGTTAATATTATCACAAGTTCTAAAGGTTATGTCGAGTCTTTGACATTCTTGTAATTTGGGTAACATTGATGTGTTGCTAGATACCGTTCAATGCTTGAGACGTAAAATGAGATTTTATGTCACTGCCAACATTACAAGATCCTATCGGGTCGCACAAAAGATTAAATCGAGAAGGGAAATTAAATTCATGGGATGAATTAAATAATTAAGAGGAGTCTTAATTAATAATCATAATGATTAATTAAATCATGGGCTTAAGCCCATGAGGCTTTATGAAAGCCTTTAATTAATCATATAAAATATGATTGCAAGGGGTTTTAATGGGATGAACACTTCAATACACAAAACCTAATACCAAGCAAGACACACACGGCCGCACCATCAAGAGCTCTCGGCCACTTCATAGCCGAGTGGTTCTTGGTGATCTTGTGCCAATTTTGATTGTGAATCAAGTGTGGTTTTTGGTTCCGGTTTAATAACTTGTCTAGCAACTTGTTATTAAACTATCCCTTCACCCGATTTGATCGTGTGGATACCGTTGAGGCAAAGCTCATCGAGTTTTGCTATTGACTCGGAGAAGGCGTTGGACGTTTGTGCTGCTCCGTGGATTCTGCTTCAAACACGCTACAAGGGTAAGACCTTCGTATTCCTTTATCCGATATGATAACCTATGTATAGATCTGCTGGTTTGTAATCCTAAAAATTTTATTCCGCTGCGTTGTATGCTCATTGGATTACTTACAGTCTGCACCCACTTCTGTGACCGAAATACGGAGTTTTCTTGGTTTGGCCGGATATTATCGAAGCTTCGTCGAGGGATTTTCTAAAATTGCTAAGCCATTGACTCAGTTGACTCAAAAGGGAATACCGTTCTATTGGTCTGTGGCTTGTGAGCAAAGCTTCCAAGAGTTGAAGCATCGGTTGACGACGGCGCCTGTGTTGGCGATTCCCACGGAGAACAAGAGGTTTGTTCTGTACACTGATGCATCACTACAAGGCTTGGGTTGTGTGCTGGTGCAATATAAGCATGTGGTAGCTTATGCATCGAGGCAGTTGAAGCCGCATGGGGCTAGATATTCAATCCATGACTTGGAGTTGGCGGCTATTATTTTTTCCCTGAAGATTTGGAGGCATTACTTGTATGGTACATCGTTTACCATTTATACGGATCATAAGAGCCTGAAATTCTTGTTTACCCAGGCGGAGTTGAATATGCGACAGAGGTGATGGATGGATTTACTCAAGGACTATGACTGTGAGATAGAGTACCATCCTGGAAAGGCAAACTTGACAGCAGACGCCTTGAGTAGAAAGGTGAAGAGTACTGCGAGGACGGTATGTATTTATCTGCTATGATGACTTCTTACTGCCATCTGGGCTATGATTTTGATGTGGATACATCACCGGTGCGGGTATCTACTTTATTGGCAGAGCCGGACACTTATGAGAATATCAGGAGAGCCCAGAAGATGGATGATGAGGTTCAGAGATGGTCATCATTGGTACTTCAAGGACAGCATCAAAATTCAGAGTGGCTGAGGATGGTTCTTTGATGCTCGGTAACCGTTGGGTAGTCTCGGGTACGTCGGAGTTTCGTAGAGGGATTGTAATACCCCCGAAATGTGATGTAATTATGTGTTATCTTACATGATTATGATTGATATGAAGGGCTGTGGTACATTTTATTGGGGGTTATATTTATGTTATGATGATATGATTTAGGGGGCATGTTGGGTGTTTTAAGGGATGTATTAATTAAGTAAAGTTATAAAATATCGAGTGAGGATATTTTAATACATCGTACTAAATACCGGAACACAACTAAATACCACATGGCACCCCAACCACACCACCCCACCCCCAATGTCGGCCACCTCCCCTTCCCCACTTGGCCACCACCATACTCTCCACTTGGCAACCCATGCCTCATCATGAAACTCAGTCACTTTTCCTTCTCTTCTCCTCTTTTCCCTCTTCCTTTCCCCTCTTTTTTGTCCCTGTAAGCTGCTGAAAGGAGGAGAAAAAGCTTGTGATTTGTGTGTAAAATCCTTGCAAAAAAAAGGAGGCAAAGAGGGGTAAGGTTATGGTACTCTGTTTTTCTGGGTTTTGTTCAAGTTTGGGTTTTGTAGTGATGTTTTCATGCATGCTAAGTATAGGTTTGGTCGAAACCTTGGTGTGAGTACTTACATGGAAGTATTTTGTAGCCCATAGCATGTTTGTTCGAGCATGTTACATGTTTTATGTATTAGATTTCTTGTTAGGAAAAGATGTGCCAAAAAATCTGGGCAAGCTTTTAAATGCCCTGTTTTTCTGTAAATTAGGATGAGTATTGAAGTTTATGAAGATGTTATGATGCATGCTAGCTTAGATTTTATTAAATCTTCGATTTGAGTACATGCATGGAAGTTTTATGAAGCTATTGGCATGTTTGTGCAGACATTTTTTATGTGTTATGAAGTGGTTTGAATGGTATGAAATGAGGTGCTCGAAAATCTGGGAAATCCCGATTTTTCAGAGTGCTCGATCGATCGAGAATTTTGTCCCGATCGATCGAGCGAGGCAGAACGTTGGGTATATGTTTTGAAAGTCAGGGACCGATCGATCGAAGGATTTACTGATCGATCGGTGAGACTTGTCGATCGATCGATTTTTCCTTCCGATCGATCAATCGAGGCAGAGTGCTTGGCCACTGTTTTAGCATGTTTGCTCGATCGATCGAGATTTTGGTGCCGATCGATCGAGAGAGGCAGAACCTTGATTTTTTTTATTATTGAATTATTTTGAAGAATTGGTGATGATTCTTGTATTGGTGCCTAATATTGTATTATGTGGTTGTGTAGAACCATCCCAGGTACCAGCACAGTCAAGGAGATAAAGTATGTTGACTCCTCCTCCTTTTGAAAAGGTACGTAAGAGACGTACGGGCATCGGACGGTAAAACACACCTCTACACTATGACTATGCATTTATCGCATGAGTATTTACGATGAAATGATGATGTTTATATGATGTTTATATGATGTTTATATAATGATACGATGCTTATGATGTGGTAAGATGCCACAGGGTAAGATGCCCATATGGTAAGAGGCCATACGATGTTTATGATGTGGTAAGATGTCACAGTGTAAGATGCCCATATGGTAAGAGGCTATACGATGCTTATGATGTGGTAAGATGCCACAGGGTAAGATGTCCATATGGTAAGAGGCCATACGATGTTTATGATGTGGTAAGATGCCACAGGGTAATATGCCCATATGGTAAGATGCCATACGATTGGGTAAGATGCCACACAATGGGGTAAGCTGCCCTTATACATGAATGAGAATCAGGGACAACAAAAAGAAGTTAAAGAACGACCAACAAATTTTACTTAACTAAGATGTTATGCATTTACTGTTATGCCATTTTAATATGATGTTAAGTAAACACTTGTATGCTCACGATGCGTTGTCCCTGTAGGTACACTTTTGAACTGAAGGACTAAGGGTCGGGTTGAGGCAGTGAGCTAAAAGAACACAAGGATGTATAGGATTCAGCTTTTGTTTAGTATCTACTCTAGCAGTAGTATAACTCTAAAATGTTAGCATTCATTATGTGAATGTAATTAAAAACGTTTTTTAAGTTTTTATTTTGGCCTGTAATCCTATTAGCTCACGTAACAACCGCAACCCTAAAACGTGATAAAATGCATGATTAGTCCTTTTTATGTTATTAATCACTGTCATGGTAGGAAGACCCTACATTAGTGGTATCAGAGCAGTGGTTAGATAACCCGGGAATGAGTGAAGGGTAGCCTTAGCAATAAGTTAGCTAGGTGCTTACTTTTGAACATGTTTTATATGTATGTTGCATATGAAGTAGAAGATGTTATACTAACATGTTTAAATATCTAACGATGTACTTTATGAACTGCTTTTGGTATTGTTGTTAACCCTTGTGTTGCAGCATGGCAGCAAATGTGGAAGTAGGTGATGCTATTAGCGTCAATGCAAGTGCTGGACGTACGAATTCCCTACCACTGCCAGCCTTAGGCGAGGAACCCTCTGAGCAGCAGTTATTACCTGGGGAGTTGAGCTTGGCTCAGTTTTTGGCATACCGGCCCCCGATGTTCGAGGGCTGAAACAGGGGAATTGGCTGAAGAGTGGCTAGAAAGGATGGAGCAGATTTTTGTGGCAGCTCCGTGTGCGAAGTCCGCATGGATCAGGTTAGCAGAATTTCAGCTGGCCAAGAAGGGGCTGATGTGGTGGAAGACCACAGTGATAGAGCAAGAGGCTCAGGGACAGGAAATTAATTGGAAGCTGTTCAGAACTCGGTTTCTGACCCGCTACTTCTCAGCTGCTGCACGACAGGCCAAGGAAGATGAGTTCACTAACCTTAAGCAAGGTAACTTGCCTGTGTCAGATTATGCTCTTCAATACTGTTCCTTGCTCAGATATGTACCTCACATTGCCGCAAGTACTCAAGCAAAGATGAGGAACTTCATGAAGGGCTTGAGGCCTGAACTGTATGACAGGGTGATCACATATGGCCCTGCCTTTTTTGATGATGCACTTTCACGGGCCGAGCTAGCCGAACTGGGAGTTGGCGCATATCCTGATGCAGTACCACCTCCAGCACCCCCTCAGAAATCCACTTCTGACAATTTGAGGCCGAGGGGTGATCAGTTCAAGCCAAATGCCGCTATTGTAGAGCGAGCAATGAGATAGAACTATGGAACTATAAATGAGATAAATGGGATAATTGTGATCATTGTTTAATGATTTAATATTATGGTTGTGATACCGGTATATAGCATATGGATTCGTTAATCAATGTAATGATTAACTGGCATTTGGGAATTTGATGATTTCAGTTGTTTTGAGAACAGGGACAGTACAGAGAATCCCGGATGAGGAGGATACCATCCAGGGAGTATATTTTGTATTTCATAGCATTTACATTGTTGTAAATTATGAATTGTATTATTATGACTGTTGGATTTGGGATATTGGTATGCGCACCCCGTGTGGGGGCTGTCTCTGTTGGGGCAGGTTATTAGGCACATCGACGGCTGGGAGTTGAGCTCGAGCTGTGGATTTGAGGTGATTCCAGGATCGAGGTACCAGCGACGGTATTGAGCATGATACTTTATACACTAGATACACGCTTACTTATTCGATGCTCGCATGTGAGCAGCGTTATGTGTATATGGGTTGTATAAAGAAGGCAAGGGCCTCTCTCTTTTCATTTATGTGTTGCATGCAATTATTTATTGAATTGCTAAATGAACTGAGAACATGTTAGTGTATTATAATGGTGCATGATGTGTATGTTGACTCGGGTAGGGGAACTAGGCATTATATGGAATAATGTAAAGGAATTTTGTTATTGGCATGATTTGATATTGTGACAATTATATTTTCCCTACGTGTATGATTACATTTACTAAATGCTTGGATTAATACACTAATAACGGGTTAAGGGCACGGGGGTCCTTTGACTAATCCTGTCAAACAAGACAACAATAATATAATATAAAAAAAACGATGTCCCATATTTCATCATATCATCTCATCATCTATATATGGAATGCAACGCAATGCATTCACTATCATTAGACCAGATATATCATCCACTGGCCTACATCAAGGACTCATCAGTCCAGGACTCGTCTGCCCATATCATCCGTATGTATGATATCAGGACCAGAAATTTCATCCACTGGTCCATTTTCCTGGACTCATCAGTCCACATCAACCACATATATCCAATCATTCATCATATACCATAATATCATTATTATATCTCAACTCATCAATTCATCACATATTTTCAAATCTTCTCATTTAATAATATTCGATTAGTACGTTTACTCAAGAATAATTTACTGCTTGTATTAAGACAGAACGTACCTGAATGGGGGAATGAAATGAGTACAATGTTCGACTTCCCACCAAACTTTTGCTGCTATCTTCTGATCATATCATTAACAAATACAATATTTCCAAAAATCAATACTAAACTCGTTAACCCACAATTGATGTTTGCTAACTTTAATACCAACTACTTCCTATTATTCAACATTTTATTTTGTTTGGATCCAATTTTTTTCCATGTTCAACTCAATTTCAATGTTTCTACACTTTTCAGCAACTATCATAGTATAATAAATTCAGCAAATTAAGTTTGATAATCATATCATATTTTTATTCATTTATTTACATAGTCTCAAACTTTGATCGCAATACAGAATTGTTAGTCGACATGAGAATCCTTCATTGTATTATTTTCACTATCCATTTCAGTTATCGGTTAATTACTCTAGAAAATGCAACTCATTTATATAATGGAACCAAATAAAAACGTCAAGGGGAATTGACTAGTTTAAGGTATAGTGTACACAAAACAGTACACTATATTTAATCCATGTTTACTAGTTTAACTAAAGCTATTTGGATGTTTGTCGATCATCCAAGTAACCATTATTTATTTACTAAAATTACATCACCCAGAATATCAACAAGACACCCCAGAGTCTACATCAACTTTGGCACAATTCAAAATTAAATAAATTCTCACGCCACTTCAGGATTTGACTTTATTTCATATTAAACTTAGCATATACTATCACTCTAAAAGTTCATAGTTCATCAGATATAATTTTCAAACTCCAGACATTCTTTCATCTAAGGTTTTATTAAGGTTTAAAAAACAATAAGAAGCTAACTTTGTTTCAGACATTAGCACCTAGAATCAATATCAGTCCTTCAAACAAATGGTAGATCACTACAAAATAACACAGAATTAAGTGAGTTAATCGTGTGGACCATGAGAACCCATTTCAAGTGCTAATTTCTGTTAAATGCTAGAGTCAAGCCCCATAACTACAAGCTTCTTAAATAACCAATGGAAAACTCACCTTGTTAAACAGTACAAAAGCTTCAATTTCTCAGCTGATTAAATTTTTTTTGCATTATTCTGGAGTCTAAGTCTAAGGTTTTAAAATAAAGTGGACAAATGGTGGGTCTCCCTTCTTCTCGTTTTGTTCTTTCTAATCCCCAATTCCTATGTAATGACTCATCTTTGTTTTGTTTTCTTATTTGTGAGGCACGTGTATACCCATGCCAATTTAGCACCAATCTTTTTCTCTATCCAATTTACTTGATTTAATTACTAAAAGAAATTTATTGAAAATGCTCCTGATTCTATTTCTATATAAAGAATAAAATTGACAGACATATTTTATTATTTTCTTAATATATATCTTTGTTTATAATTACGTTTCTTAATTTTTTGTTTAAAAATCTTTCTAAATCTTCCAGGGTGTTACAATTCTCCACCCTTATTGAATTTCGTTCCCGACATTCAAGTTTACTCTAACTCACACGAGCATGTATATATATATATATTATATAAACATACAGTTCAAATATCTCAAGGTATAACTGATGCATTCGCTTTTCTGTTTCCCATGTAGCCCCCTCAACCCCTCGTCTGTGCCATTGTACCTTAACCATCAGAATAATTTTACTTCTCATCTTTATGTCTGCCCTATCAAGAATACCGATAGGCCGTTCCACGTATGTCATATCCGGATCAAGTTCAATTTCTTCAATTTTTAATACCTGTGACTCATCAGGTTCATATTTTCGTAGCATTGAGATGTGAAAAACATCATGCATTTTTTACAGTGTGGGTGGCATTGCTAATCTGTATGCTAAAGTACCAATCCGTTCCAGGATTTCATATGGTCCAATATATCTTGGTGATAGCTTTCCTCTCTTTCTTGTTCGTACCACACCTCTGAATGGCAATTTTTTTAAAAATACTCGATCTCCAACAGCAAATTCCAACGGTCTATGTCTCCGATTTGCATAACACATTTGTCTGTCTTGTGCCGTTTTTATTCTCTGTTGGATAATCTGTACCTTTTCTTCTACTTCTCTTAATATATCAGGCCCCACTATACTAGCATCAGAAATAGTATCCCAATATAGAGGTGATCGACACTTCCTTCCATATAGAGCCTCAAATGGAGCCATACCAATACTAGATTGATAACTGTTGTTATATGAAAATTCTGCTAGAGATTCATGACAATTAGGACTGCAATCCATCACACACGATCTCAACAAATCTTCTAAAATTTGAATAGTGTGTTCAGACTGCCCATCGGTCTGTGGACGGTATGCAGTACTCATCCTCAATCAAGTTCCCAGAGCATCTTGGAATTCCCGCCAAAAACCAGAAGCAAATCGAGGGTCACAATCTGAAACTATTGACTTTGGAACACCATGTAATCTTACTATCTCTCGAATATAAATTTCCGCCATCTTGTCCAATTTGAATATCCCGTTGTAGGGTATAAAATGTGCTGTCTTTGTCAATCTATCTACAATGACCCAAACTGCATCATGCCCCCTTGGGGTACGTGGTAAATGAGTAACGAAATCCATTGTTATGTGCTCCCATTTCCACTCTGGCACATCAAGACTTTGCATTAAGCCTCCTGGATTTAATTTTTCTACTTTAACATGTTGACATGTTAAACATCTTTTCACGAATTTAACAACATCAGTCTTCATTCTTTTCCACCAATAATGAGTACAATATTCGACTTCCCACCAAACTTTTGCTGCTATTATCTGATCATATCATTAACAAATACAATATTTCCAAAAATCAATACTAAACTCTTTAACCCACAATTGATGTTTGCTAACTTTAATAACCAACTACTTTCTATTATTCAACATTTTATTTTGTTCGGATCAAATTTTTTTTCCAAGTTCAATTCAATTTCAATGTTTCTACACTTTTCAGCAACTATCATATTATAATAAATTTAGCAAATTAAGTTTGATAATCATATCATATTTTTATTCATTTATTTACATAGTCTCAAACTTTGATCGCAATACAGAATTGTTAGTCGACATGAGAATCCTTCATTGTATTATTTTCACTATCCATTCAGTTATCGGTTAATTACTCTAGAAAATGCAACTCATTTATATAATGGAACCAAATAAAAACGTCAAGGGGAATTGACTAGTTTAAGGTATAGTGTACACAAAACAATACACTATATTTAATCCATGTTTACTAGTTTAACTAAAGCTATTTGGATGTTTGTCGATCATCCAAGTAACCATTATTTATTTACTAAAATTATATCACCCAGAATGTCAACAAGACACCCCAGAGTCTACATAACTTTGGCACAATTTCAAATTAAATAAATTCTCACGCCACTTCAGGATTTGACTTTATTTCATATTAAACTTAGCATAAGTTCATAGTTCATCAGATATAATTTTCAAACTCCAGGCATTCTTTCATCTAAGGTTTTATTAATGTTTAAAAAAAATAGGAAGCTTACTTTGTTTCAGACATTAGCACCTAGAATCAATATCAGTCCTTCAAACAAATGGTAGATCACTACAAAATAACACAGAATTAAGTGAGTTAATCGTGTGGACCGTGAGAACCCATTTCAAGTGCTAATTTCTGCTAAATGCTAGAGTCAAGCCCCCATAACTACAAGCTTCTTAAATAACCAATGGAAAACTCACCTTGTTAAACAGTACAAAAGCTTCAATTTCTCAGCTGATTAAAATTTTTTTGCATTATTCTCGAGTCTGAGTCTAAGGTTTTAAAATAAAGTGGAGAAACGGTTCTTCTCGTTTTGTTCTTTCTACTCCCCAATTCCTATGTAATGACTCATCCTTGTTTTGTTTTCTTATTTGTGAGGCACGTGTATACCCATGCCAATTTAGCACCAATCTTTTTCTCTATCCAATTTACTTGATTTACTTACTAATGACATTTATTGAAAATGCTTCTGATTCTATTTCTATACAAAGAATAAAGTTGACAGACATATTTTATTATTTTCTTAATATATATATTTGTTTTTAATTACGTTTCTTAATTTTTTGTTTGAAAATATTTCTAAATCTTCCAGGGTGTTACACTTGTGAGCAGAGCTTCCAAGAGTTGAAGCACCGGTTGACGACAACGCTTGTGTTAGTGATTCCCACGGAGAACAAGAAGTTTGTTCTATACACTGATGCATCACTACAGGGATTGGGTTGTGTACTGATGCAGCATAAGCATGTGGTAGCTTATGCATCGAGGCAGTTGAAGCCGCATGAGGCCAGTATCCAGTTCATGATTTGGAACTGGCGGCTATTATTTTGCCTTGAAGATTTGGCAGTATTACTTGTATGGTACGTCGTTTACCACTTATACGGACCATAAGAGTTTGCAGTTCCTATTTACTCAGGTGGAGCTGAATATGAGGCAGAAGAGATAGATGGATTTACTCAAGGACTATGATTGTGAAATAGAGTACATCCTGGGAAAGCAAACTTGACAGCAGACGCCTTGAGTCGGAAGGTGAAGAGTACTGCGGAGGACGCCATACATCTATCGGCTATGATGACTTCTTATTGCCATCTGGGCTATGATTTTGATGTGGATGCATCGCCGGTATGGGTATCAACTTTATTGGCAGAGCCGGACATTTATGAGAATATCAGGAGAGCCCAGAAGGCAGATGATGAGATTCAGAGATGGTCATCGTTGGTACTTCATGGACAGCCATCAAAATTCCGAGTGGCTGAAGACGGTTCCTTGAGATTGGGTAACCGTTGGGTAGTTCTGAGTATGCCGGAGTTGCATCATGGGATCTTACAGCGAGCTCATAGCAGCTTAGTATCCACCCAGGCGGGAGGAAGATGTATAAGGATCTATGTGATCAATTTTGGTGGAGACGGATGAAGCGTGATGTTATCGCTTTTGTCAAGAGGTGTTTAATCTGTCAGCAGGTTAATGCAGAGAGCCAGAGACCTGGTGGCGAGCTAAGGAGCTTAGAGATACCGGAATGGAAGTGGGAGCACATATCTATGGACTTTGTGACCGACTTACCGAGGACGGCTTCGGGATTTGATGCGATCCGGGTGATCGTGGATAGGCTGACGAAAGTAGCTCATTTTATACCGAACAATATGACATTCACATACTTGAGGATAACTCAGTTGTATGTCCGGGATATAGTAAGACTGCACGGGATTCCAGTGTCTATTGTGTCTGACCATGATCAGAGATTCACATCTCACTTTTTGGGAGGTCTTCAGTCAGCTTTGGGTACTGAAGTAAGATTGAGCACGACATATCATCCACATACGGACGTTCAGACCGAGCGTACTATACAGAAGCTCGAGGACATGTTGCGGGCATGTGATTGGAATTTGATACTTCTTGGCAAGATTCATTGGCCTTAGTATAGTTCTCATACAACAATAGCTATCATGCGAGTATTCAGATGGCTCCATTCGAGGTTCTATATGGTCGGCGTTGTAGATACTGGGATGATTTGACCACTAAATAAGTTGGAGGACCCGAGTTGATTCGGGAGATGGAGGATAAGATAAAGGTTATCCGACAGACAATGAAAGCAGCCGAGGATAGGCAGGCAGCCTATGCAAATAAACAACGACGATCATTGGAATTTCAATTGGGAGACAATGTCTTTTTGAAGATCTCACCTTTCAGAGGTGTGGTACGGTTTGGTATGAGCGGGAAATTATCTCCGAGGTATGTTGGGCCATTTGAGATCTTACAGCGCATTGGTACTTTGGCTTACCTTCTGGCCTTGCCACCGTCATTGTCTGGTATTCATGACGTGTTCCATGTATCTATGATGAGGAAATATGAGCCGGATCCGTCGCATGTGTTACAGCCTTCTGAGGTACAATTAGATTCTGATGTGTCTTATGTGGAACGGACAGTCAGGATTCCGGATAGAGCTGATCGCAGACTGCGGAACAGGGTGATACCGATGGTCAAAGTTCAGTGGGATCGTAGGGGTGTCGAGGAGGCCACATGGGAGATGGAGCGGCATATGATGCAGCACTACCCGGAACTATTTTCTGGTATGTGATTTATGTTTAGTTTCGAATTGGTAAGTGCATGCGATTTCGAGGGTGAATCTTATAAGTAGGGGAGTATTGTGATATCCCCGAAATAATTATGTATATTTGGGCATTAATTATGTTTATGTGTTCTTATGGTGTTAATTAATTTAGTGTTGGGTTAATTAATATGGTGAAATGCTTAGTCACATGGTGGGCGTGACTTGGTAATGCATTTCAGGGTGCATGTTATGAATGTTGGGAAATTGAGTTATGGCATGGTTTATTGGAATGGGTGTTAATTATTTTGGGTAAAGCATGTTTAATTGGAGTTTTGGGTGCATTCTTGGAAAATGCTTTTAAAATATCATGTTGGGGATATTTTATATATCATGCTAATTACTGGGGTACATGTTATTATTAACCCCCAACACTTATACCCCATTACCCCCTCATAACTCACCACACTTTACCAAATCACCCGACCCTTCCCCAAGAACCCCAATCTCTCTTTTGAGCAAGAAGGGGAGGAGAACATCTTTCCAAAGCTTCATTTGTGGGATTATTGGTAGGATTTGAAGTCCTAAGAGGTATGGATTCCTCCTTGTTGATTGTATAAGGTTTTATTTTGAAATGGATTTGATTTAGGGATTTTAAAAATGGTTTGATTTTGGGTTTGTGTTGTATTTGGTGGGTATTGGATTTTTGGTGGTATTAAGGTGTATATTGAAGGTTTATGGTGTTTTTATGTTGTTGGTTTAATAGTATTTGATTTTGTAGGATTTGGGGAAAGTTTGAGGTGCAAAAATGGTGAAAATTTGAGATGCAGACAGTGGCGATCGATCGCCTAAAATGAGCGATCGATCGCACATGGACAATAGCAAATTTCAGTGTTTGGCGATCAATCGCAAAGTTGGGGCGATCGTTCGGTGAGGCGAGGGATCGATCGCTCCAAAAATGGCGATCGATCGCCTATCGCCAGACTTTTGCATTTTAAGCTGCTGGACCTCGCGGTCGATCGGGACTCATAAGCGATCGATCGCGAGATGCAAAGAATGTGTATTTTGGTTATTTTGTGGGATTTTAGGTATCGGACTATTATTGGCTTCTAATATTGGTTTGTGTGAATGTGTAGAACCATCCCAGGTTGCCACACAGCCTAGAAGATAAAGTCCCACGACACACCACATTTTAGTACAAAGGTACGTAGTGAGATGTACGAGTATCGGACGGTAAAACGTATTTTTACGTTTTGGATTATGCATTTTGGTTGCATATATTTATTGGGCTATGCATTATGGTTGCATACACATTGGTTATGCATTGCGGTTGCATACATGAATTTGGTTATGCATTGTGGTTGCATACACTCATTGGATGCATTGGTGCATATGATTGTAAGTCGAGATTATATTCCAGTGATGAAGAATACTTGCCGCCAGTGGCGTAGCGATGTGAACACTTGCCGCTGTCATACCGTAGCGATGAGAGAATATTTGACGCTAATATAAAGCGAAGAACACGACCGCTGTCATATTATAGCGGGGGATATTATTGCCGCTGGTATTGTCTAAGCGAGGGGTATTTCCGCTGTCATGTTAACACGAGTGGTATTATGCCACTGATTTAATAAGACTTTGAAATTGGGTATTGGTATTGATGGAAATTGGTGCATGTCATGACATACATTATTGGTGTTATAATCTATTGATTATGATTGTGGTACATGGACAACTAAAGCGAGCATTAAATGTATTAAATATAGGAAGTGATTCGTATTTATGGCTTATGCATTTCTGTATTACAATCATATTATTATGAATATGGTTTGTTACATGCTCATGGGTTTGGTGTTGTTCCTGTAGGTACATTTTGGCAGGAAGGGCTAAGGACAGGTTGATGCATGACCTAGTGAGGAGTGCTTTTGGTATAGCAGGATATGATTCTTTTGTATAGTCTCTACTCTAGGAGTAGTGTAAAGCTATAGGATTAACATTCATTTAAACTGGGAATCTAATTAATCCTTTTGAAAAAAAATTTTGGCACTGTAGTCTTAATAGCTCGGGGCATCAACATGAATTTCATACTCTTATTTATGCATGCTTAGCTATTATTTCACTTTAATCCGCACTTAAGGAACTAGGGTCCTTACAATTTTGAATTCCGAACGATAATCTAAATGACTTGATTTAAGAAATTGCATGACTGGTGTGACATGTTTCCTTAAGTGGATTGATGTAATGAGACATCATCACTTGAATCAATAATAAATAAAAAGAAGGGAAATGTAAATCGAGAATGATAGCTGGGGTGTTTCCTTGTGATTGGTCATGTTTGAACTCTAAATTGTTAGACCACGTGTGGTCCAGTAAGATATTCGACGGTACGCCGACGATATTTTGTCCCTGTAATGTTTATGAGTTATTTTGTCATCTCTGGTAGATGTGTGTGTTGAAATTTCGAGGACAAAATTTTATTAGTAGGGGAGAAATGTGATATTTGAAAATTATAATCCCAGAGTTATGATCCTTATGATTTTAATTGTGGTAACTATGAGATAATTACGGTGTTGAGACTCCCGAGGATTTTAATCTGGTATCGAGGTTGTTGGATCCAATGATTGAGATTTTATTCTCATCGAGGTGTTAAACCTTAGAATTGTGTGGGTAGTGGGATTTGGAGTTTGGGGAGCTTTGGGTTGAGGTTTGTGATGTGATTGAGTGAGTGAGTGGGAGATAATTATTGAACACGCATGATTTTTAATGAGTTTTGGTGCAAGTATTTGAAACTCGGGTTTTTGGAGCCTTGGTACTATATATACCAAGTGGACTCGATGTGTGATGAGTCACTCATCTTTTCTCTCTCTCTCTCTCTCTCCACGCCTCTCACCTTCCCTTCGCCTTCCCCCTTTCTTCCCCTTGTTGAGAAATCGATGGAGCTCGATTTTGAGCAGGATTCTTGAGCAAATAACTAGGTAACTATCTTCATCTCTTGCTTGTGAAGGTTTTCATTGTATTTTTGTTATGTTTGGTTAAGCTTTGAGCTGGGTTTGAGTTTTGAGTTTTAGAAATTTTGGGTTATGGTGTTATGTTGTGTTTATGTTGAGGATTTGGGGAGTGCTGAGTGTTGGGTTTGTTGATTTAGAAGTTTTTGCTCGATAAACGCCATTTTTGGCTGAAACAGGATTGAGCGATCGGTCACTAGGGATGAGGTGATCGATCGCTTGAAACTCAGTGATCGATCGCCAAGAGGCAGTATCCAAATCTGCTGAGAGGCGATCGATCGCCTGGAAAGAAACGATCGATCACCGATGACCATTTTTTGAAAAAAAAAATTTGGTGTTGAGATTTTGATGCATGATTAGCCCGAATCTTTTATGATTAATTACCATTATTTGATGATATGTGGGAGTTAAACACGTACTTAGGTATGTGATTGTATGCACCTGATTGATTGTGAATTATGGAATTGTGTAGTTTATGTGACTATAAAATAGACACATCTATTGCGCTTAATTGTCTACGATTTGGTAAGTTTTGATGGATAATTGGATACATATGCTACCTAATCGTATATTTGTGTAAATGCAGGTGAAATCGAAGAAATCGAGCTAACAAGGGCGAATATAGATCAAGAAAAGATTTGGAGATGATAAGGACTCAAGGTAGATAAAGAAAAAGGCTTAAAATGTAATTTTGGAGAAGAGATCGATCGCATGGAAGAGGAGATCGATCGCCTAGGGACAGAAAGTTGAGCAACAAAATTTGCGAGCAAGCGATTGATCTCTACAAAAGGGGCGATCGATCGCCAAAGTATACTGGAGCCAAGCGATCGATTGCTACAAAAGAAGCGATCGATTGCCCGAAGAATCTGCGAAAAAAATAAAGCTAGCGATCGATCGCTAGAATATAGCGATCAATCGCCAGCAGAGTTTTGGAAACTTTGGATTCTTGATTTCTTTCCCTCTACATGGACTTTAACCTATTCCATCAGCCTCCCTATATATATATATGCATGAAAATCATACTATTATACACGATAATTCAGACTTTTAATCATAGTTTAGACTTAGAACAAAAATTTACTTTGAAGTTTTGAAGATCTCGACACAAAGGCGGGATTGCAACCTCGACGCGTGCCGATTATTCTAGTTTGTCTTAGTTTTTGTTGATGTTTTTCATACATTATTTTGTTATTTTTGCATTGATTATGAGTAGCTAAATTCACCATCTTGGTTGAGGAAGACAAAACCATTGGAGTTTAATTTATTCAAGAGATTGTTGTTTTGAATTGGTGATTTTTATTGAATATCATAAGTTTTTCTATTATTCTTGTCATGATTGTGTTGTTGGTTGTTAGATAGCTACCTAATGATTTTTCATACAATCTAATGCTAAGTTTGATATCAAATCCGTAATTGTTTTATTAATTGAATTTGCGAAGCAACTAGGATTGATAATTCTTTGTTGTTGAGGTTATTAAATTCCTAGGGAAACTTTTGACTTGATTAAACATAATTGAAGTTATTTATGTTGTTTATCTTCACCAATCTTAGTTGTTCATATGCTATCATTAGTCCAAATCTTAACTGCTGTTGTTAGGGTTGATTAATCTATAAAGGGTTAAATTTGAATGCTATTTTCGATTTAACTACACTTAAGATGAGATAGGAGTTAAATCTTCAATGATGAATATTCATGCATAAAAATTACATATGTGAGAAAATCAATGAATGAATAAACGAATTCCAATGGTAGAGTCGACCGAAACCAAGATCTCTCTTTAATTGATTTATTCCTAGTTTATTTTAGTCTTGCATCCTACATAATTTTAGATAGCTAATACTCTCAAATCCCCCTATTTCGATACTTGTTAGCACAAAGATACTCATTTCCCTGTGGCATCGATCCCTACTTACACTGCTACATTAATTTTGTTGTTAACTGATAAGCGTTAATTTGGGCGTACACGATAAGCGCGACCAAATTTTGGTAACGTTGCCAGGGAAGGCATTGTTATTTTACTACTGGATATTGCAATTTGTCTTCCTATAATACTCTTGTTTATTTATGCTCCCTGGATCTCATTCGGAGGGAGACGAATATCAATACGATTCTGAAATTGAAAGAACCCTACATCGACGTAGGAGAGAAACTCGTAGGAGACAAGAAGAAGAAGAAAGGATTCATATGGCGGAGAACCAGAGTCTGAGATAGCTACCGAATCCTACCTTGGATCAGCAGCCCCTCTGCATTACTTTTCCTACTCTTGCTACTAATATCAATTTTGAATTAAAATATGATTAATACATCTCCTACAGTCGTTTCATGGTCTTGCAGGTGAAGATCCTCATAAACACTTAATGGAATTTCATGTGGTTTTGTAAGGACCCACGTGCCCTTATTCCGTTATTAGTGTATTAACCCAAGCATTTAGTGCATGTAATTATATATGTAGGGAAAACCCACTTGACATCATAGCAAACCATGCCAATAATAATATTCCTTTACATTATTCAATATAATGTCTAATTTCTCCCAACCAAGCCCACATACATATCATGCACCATAATAACACACTAACGTGTTCTCAGTTTATTTGGCAATTCAATAAATAATTGCATGCAACACATAATGAAAAGAGAAAGGCCCTTGCCTTCTTTATAAAACCCATATACACATCATAGTGCTCACATTCGAGCATCAAATAAGTATGTGTGTATCAAATGTATAAAACACGGTGCTCAATACTGTCACTGGTACTTCGATCCCTGGAAGCACCTCCATTCCATAGCTCGAGCTCAACTCCAAAGCCATCGATGTACCTAATCACCTGCTCCAACAGAGACAGCCCCCACACGGGGTGAGCATACCAATATCCCATATCCAAAATCACAATAATACAATTCATAATTTACAAAAATGTAAATGCTATGAAATATAAAAGATGCTCCCTGGATGGTGTCGTCCTCATCCGGGATTCCCTATACTGTCCCTGTTCTCAAAATAACTGAAACCATTAAATTCCCAAATGCCAATTAATCATTACATTGATTAACAAATCCATTTGCCACGTACCGATATCATAATCAATAATATCAAATCATTAGACAATGATTACAGATATTCCATATATCTCACTTATGGTTCCATAGTTCTATTTAATTGCTCGCTCTACAATAGCGGCATTTCATTCTCACGCATGCTCAACAGCAGTGGCGTCAGATGTTCGCTCAAAGGCGACAACATCCCAATCATTGCTCGCTCAAAAGCGGCACCATATAATTCCCAATGCATATGTATCCATTTGTAGCAATTACCATAAACCATGTATTTCAATATCCGTTTATTTTTAATACCATATACCATGCATTTCCATATACATTTATTGCAATACAGAGTACCGTGCACTCTACAATTGTAATTGTAATAAAGGGCTATGCTCGTACGTCATACGTACCTTATAATTTCGTAGTTCGAATCAACCCTGCTTGAGTCCCGTGACGCGAAGAATCATGTGCTAAACACATAAATAACTCGCAATTAAAAAGCATGCTACCACGTGCCCAAGCACGTCTACAATCCCCAAAATATCATCAATCAATGACGATTAACCATTTAAAAAGACCCTTGGCGAAACATGCATCGATTCCATAACATCAACCCAAAACATGCCATGTAATCAGGCCTCTCGATCGATCGGACATCAGCTCTCGATGGATCGAGAGCCACAACAAGATTTGGCACAAAATCCCCTCGCGCTCGATCGATCGACGAGACGGGCCGATCGATCACCACGCGCCCTCGATCGATCGGTAGTCTCGCTCGATCGATCATGAATCACTGTTCACCATCTTCCATTTCTGAAATACGCGCGATCGATCGAGGCCTCAATGCCGATCGATCGGCGAGCACTGCAAAGGTATAAAAATGGCGTTTTTGAGCTTAAAACTCCCAGAAATCAAACCCAACCTTCAATAAACCATTAATCATCAACAAGGGGCTATAAACCAACCCCAAAACACAACAACCCAAAAATCTTAAAAACCCATTTTCTCAATCCCAACTCAAAACCTTCCCAAACACCACAATAAAACTATCAGATCGAAGATAAAGCGAGGAGATGGATATTACCTTATTAACTTCGAGAAATTCGGCTCCCGAGCTAAGCTTCCAACGATTTATGCACCAAGGCAAAAATGGGGGAAAAGGGAGGGGTTTTGAGCGATAGAGAGAGAGAGAAAGGAGAGAATTGTGTCCAGAACACCGAGTCAACTTGGTATATATAGTACAAAAACTCCAAAATCCTGAGTCCTCCACAAATACATCATGACTCATTAAAAATCATCTGTTTTCAATAATTATCTCTCCAACCTCAATTTCCATACCAGCCCCAACACAAAGCACCCCGGACCCCAAATTCCACCAAAAACCAAATTCCACGGTTTAACACCACGATGAGAATACGGTCTCAACTCTTGGATCCAACAACTCCAATTATCGGATTTTAAAGTCCCCGGGAGTCCAATACCACAATTAATTCATAATTGCCATAATTAAATTCCATTAAGGATCATTACCACTCCGGGATTAACACCATTAATTCCCGGGCATCACAGGTTTGCACCACCATGAAACCAACTGGGATCACTGAGGAGCAAATCAAGCTGAGAGCCTTTCCTTTCTCATTAAAGGATGCTGCGAAGGATTGGCTATTCTATCTACCATCCGGCTCGATCATTACATGGAATGATTTGAAGAGGATATTTCTTGAAAAGTACTTTCCAGCATCAAGAGCCGCCAACATAAGGAAATAGATCTACATCATTAGGCAATTCACTGGAGAAACACTTCAGGAGTACTGGGAAAGCTTTAAAAAGTTGTGTGCAAGTTGCCTACAACATCAGATAAGTGAACATCTCTTTATTCAATACTATTATGAAGGTTTGTTGATAGGAATTAGTAGATGCTGCGAGCGGCGGAGCTTTTGTAGATAAAACACCGGAAGAGGCGAGGAATTTGATAGCAAACATGGCAGCCAATTCACAGCAATTTGGCATTTTTAGAGTCGAACCACCTCAAAGAAAATAAACTGAGGTAAACGTATGAACAATAACTAATTAGTTTAACCTCTCTTGTTTGACATATGTCAGGTGGGAATGGGCAAAATCTTAAGCCATGTGGAATTTTCTTAGAGATGAGTCATACAACCGACGCATGTCCCTCACTTCAAGAACCACCCAGTGAGCAAGTGAATGCCATGGGCGGATTTCCGGGACAACCACAACACAGATATGACCCTTTCTCTAGCACCTACAACCCATGATGGCGGGATCATCCAAACTTGAGATATGGGAATCAAACGGAACCAAAGATGCAATCTAATCCGCCATCCTACTGACCACCATTCCAGAGGCCACCACAAAATTCTCAATTCCCTACTACTACTGATAGACTTGAGAATATTGTTTATCTTGCTCACAATGTTACTAAATTTCAACAGGAAACGTGGGCGAGCATTCAAAGTTTAAACATTCAAGTGGGACAACTTGCAACTAACCTTAATCGTTTGGAAGCTCGAGGATCCCATAAATTCCCTCACAACCAGTGATGAATCCAAGAGAGAATGCAAGCGCCATTAAGCTAAGGAATGGAAGGGAATTGGAAGAACCGGAGAATATGGAAAGGAAACCACACAAGAGGAGGAACATCGAGGTAAGTCTCCTCCACCTTTTGAATATAAAAATGAACCCCCTTTCCCTCTTGCTTTCAAAGATAATAGGAAAGATGAGAGCATCAAGGAACTCTATAACACCTTTCGAATATGCGAAGTGAATATCCCACTGTTGGACGCTATCAAGCAAGTACCCCGCTACGCCAAATTCTTGAAGGAGTTATGCTCTGCAAAGCGGAAGTAGAAGTTGAAGGGGTGCCAAAAGGTTGAGTTAGGGGAGAACATCTCTGCTGTTATTCAAAGGAAGATCCACACCAAGTGCAAGGACCCAGGTATGTTCACTATCCCATGCACAATTGATGACAAACGCCTAGAAAAAACCATGCTAGATTTAGGAGCATCGATAAATGTCATGCAATATTCTCTTTATGCTTCATTAAATCTAGGACCTTTAAGTGAGACTAGGATGGTTGTACAATTAACGGATAGATATAATGCATACCCTAAAGGAATTCTAGAGGATGTATTGGTGCAAGTAAATGATTTGATCTTCCCCGCCGATTTTTATGTACTTGATATGGCAAATGGTGACAAGAGTAGTCCAATATTGTTGGGAAGACCCTTTTTGAAGATTTCTAAGACTAAGATAGACGTTCATAGTGGCACACTCACTATGAATTTGATGGCGATGTCTTAAATTTTATATACATGACACCATGAAATATCCTTGTGACGATGATGATATTGTTTATTCTATCGATATTATTGATTACTTGTCCCAATGTATTTTTGAGCTCGCATGTAAAGAGGAATCGGAGATAGCCCTAACCACACCACTCATCCATCTTGAGGAAGAATTGCCACTTGGAAACGAAGTATAGCAAACCGTCATCACTTGGATACCATGCCTGAGATACAAGGTAACGTTTCATTTGCTTCATTACCCATTTCTAACACTAGGCCACTACCTTCTGTATCACAGGCACCCAGCGTTGAGTTGAAACAATTACCAAGCCACCTAAAATATGTATTCCTTGGAGAAGGAGTTACACTACCGGTGATTATCTCTAGCAAGTTGGCAAGAGGAGGAACTCATTCAAGTGCTCAAGGATCACAAACCACGATTGGATGGACCATTGTGGATATTAAAGGCATAAGCCCATCTACATGCATGCATATGATCCTACTTGAAGATGGAAGTAAGCCAACAAGACAACAACAAAGAAAACTTAACCCACCGATGATGGAAGTTGTGAAGGAAGAGATCCTCAAACTCCTAGCCGTTATACCCAATTTCTGACAGTCAATGGGTTAGCCCGATCAAAGTAGTATCAAAGAAGACTGGCATCATAGTGGTGAAAAACAAGGAGAATGAATTGGTCACCACCCACATTCAAAATGGATGGAGAGTTTGCATTGCCTATTGGAAGCTGAATGTCGTGACCCGCAAGGATCACTTCCCCTTACCCTTCATTGATCAAATGCTTGAAAGGTTAGCACGTCACTCTTACTATTGCTTTCTTGATGGATATTCTGGTTATTTTCTGTAAGGAACCCCGTACCCTTAACCCGTTATTAGTGTATTAACACATGTATTTAGTGCATACAATCATGTAATCAGGGGGAAAGCCACATGCAACCATAGCATAATATACCATCAACAAAATTTCTTACATTATTCCATATAATGTTCAAATCCCCATACCATTCAACCCTTAAGTATGCATCTTATAATACACTAACATGTTCTCAGTTCATTTAGCAATTCCTTAACTAATTGCACGCAACCCAAAATGAAAAAGAGAAAGGCCTATGCCCTTTATACAACCCACATACACGTATAGCAGTGCTCACATGCGAGCACCAAATGAGTGAATGTGTATTTGATGTATAAAGTACCCTACTCATTGCCGGCACTGGTACTTCGGTCCTAGAAGCACCTCCGACCCATAGCTCAATCTCAATTCCGGAGCTGCCGCTAAACCTGTTCCACCTGCCCCAACATAGACAACCCCCACACGCGGTGAGCATACCAATATTACCGATCCAAAAATCACAATATTACATTACATAATTTACAGAATGTAAAGCGGTGAATTTAAAAGACACCCTGAATAGTGTCATCATCATACGGGATCCCCTGTGATGATCCTGTTCTCAAAATAACCGAAACCATCAAATTCTCAAAAGCCAGTTAATCATTTCATTGACTAACTAAATCAGTTCCACGATAACAATATCATAATCAATAAACCAAATCATTAAACGAAGATTACATATATTCTATATATCTAAGCTCTGATTCCACAGTTTTGTTACCGCGCACACCCAATAGTCGCGACATCACAACCGATGTTCCCTCCATAGCCACAACATCCAACCATTGCTCGCTCCGTAGCGGCACCATATAATTTGCCCATTAGTCATCCCGTGACGTACGTGAGATATCACTTATGCATTGAGAATTGATTCATTGATTTGTTGCCCGTATGTGAGCACCTGGATGCGTGTATATGGACTGTATAATAGTGTTGAAGTCCTCTTTTTTATATAGTTGATTGATGTGCATGTTATTTTGAGGAGCATGTGCTTTACGAGTTGAGTTTTGAGGGGAATTTATTATATTATTGTCTGAGAGGTTGTATATGGTGCATATGTGATCTGTATTTTTCTTGGTAGTCCTAATTACGGGGAGAATTTGCCCAAATTTTTTTAAAGGTCATAGGGTATATGAGAAACATGTAGTGAGAATTTTTACAGAATGAATTTTTACATATACAAATGACGTCATAATTTCATTATTGACGTGACGGGATGCATTATTGACGTGACGGGATGTCGGGGGCTTACAACATCGACCTCGCACCAAATCCTGGAGTAAACCTCCCAAAAGTTGTCAGTCAACCGTAACTGCTAGCTACTCGAATCACCCCTGATTCCAACGTAGATATCACTTCCATGATATCTCCACCGCTTAGACTACGATGTCCAACATACATCGCTACGAAGGAACCCACTAGTATACAACCGTATACATACTGAACCAGGTTTCCGCTCCCCAAATCTATCTCCGTCGAGGGAGTAGTTTCACCATTTGCAACTCGGATCGGGCAACTCACAGCCACACAAACACATCTCCAAAGATGCCTACATCCATGTGTTCCAAGAAGTCATATCTTGGTCCAAACACACCATCGAGACTCCACAAGGTCTCAAATTCCATAGAGGACATGCAAGAAAAAATCGATTGCATTCCCACCACACGTGTCAACAACGACACCTAACGAATCCGAATCTTGGCCATTCCTCATTTACCCTAGGAATCAACGATCCTAAGACAATGCTATCTAATTACCCAGCAAGGAACTTCCTTGACCCAATCATACGACAATCCCTCCTAAAAGGAAGTCAAACTGACCTCACGATCATTCCCAGAATAAATCGTTCCATCGAGATTACCAATCTCAAGGTGCCACAATCTCTCACCAGGGATTCATCCATCCAAGCATACTAACCCGATGTTCGACAAGTACCAAAATGCTGGCATTCGTATACACACACCAGTATACATGCCTAAGCACCAACACCACATGCATACTCAATGCACTCTGCTCGGGTATCTCCAATATACACACAAGCCCCAAATACGACTGTCAATCCTCACTTATTCTAACACAATGGAGAATGATGATTGATGAACCAACGACCAATGGTGTGATTACAGCATCAACACCACACAAACCGACACAACGAATCTCCCAAAGATTCCCACTAGGTAGGTATATCAACACCGCCTTCCTCACAAGGAAAGTTTCATGAACCCATGACCCTCCAACCTCAAACCACCGTTCGGAAAGCCTGGATATATTTATACCAAAATATATCCCAGAACCAATAAATACACAACTGGTTCAAAAAAGTGCATCCTTGCTACTATTACCAATCCGTAATACGTATACACGATGTATACCCATTGTAACGATGCTCTGTACTAATACCATAGTACTCCACATTCTCGAGCATCTCCCCAGAGTGTCTCCTCGTACGTCTCACCAAAAATATAAAGCCATTACCCAGTCCAATACCATTAATGCTTACCCTGGCTGATTCACAATCAACCATCGACCAATACCAGCAGTGTGTTGCCCGGTCTGGTAATAATCCTTAATGGATTTTATTGTGGCAATTATGAATTAATTGCGGCTTTGGGACTCTCGGGGATATTAAATCCGATTTTTGGAGTCGTTGGATCCAAGGGACGAGATTGTATTCTCATCGTGGTGATAACCTTGGAATTTGGTCTTTGGTGGGATTTAGGGTCCGGAGTACTTTGTACTGGGGCTGGCAATTGAATTAGAGTTGGAGAGATAATTATTGAAAACAGATGATTTCTAATGAGTCATGATGTATTTGTGAAGGTATTGGTATTTTGGAGTTTTGGTAATATATATACCAAGTGGACTCGGTATTCCGTCATTTGGCACGGAACCCCTCTCTCTCTCCCTCTCTCCTCGCTCAACCCTTTTCCCCCCATTTCCCTTTTCTTCCCTTGGTGGAAGAATCGTTGGTAGCTTGGCTCGGGAGCCGGATTTCTCGAAGATAATCAGGTATTAATCTTCCCCTCACCATTGTCTTCGATTTGATAGTAGTATGGTGGGTTTTGGTTGAGTATTTTGTTAGGTTTGGTAATTGGGGATTTTTGATAAAAATTCAAAGTTGTGTTTTTGGAGCTTTGATAGGTTATAAATGATGTTTTTGGGGTGTTGAAGGTGTTTGGGGTGTTGGTTTTGAGTTTGGGTGTGAAAAACACCATTAAAGCTCGAGTTTTTCGGAAAATCGCAGGTCGCGATTGATCGCCGAGGAGCACCGATCGATCGCAACGAGCAGCTGGAAATTTGTGGAAGACAAACAGTGCGCCGATCAATCACGACATCTTGGCGATCGATCGTGAGGCGTTTGGTGATCGATCGCCAAGACATGGCGATCTATCGCGGCTTGATGAATAGTGATTTTTTCACTATTTATTTTTAAAATTTGGAATTTTGGAACCGAGGTTTAAAGGGGCCGTTTTTGGGCCAATGTCTACATTCCAATGGGAATGCTACACTTTTAAAATGGATTGGTTGGAGCCAAAGTTTAATAAAACGGGATTCTCTGTTGAGTTTTTGGCTATCTTTTAAACTTGTAAAATGGTATATTTTGGGTATTATGCATGCTTAGTCGGGGGGCTTTTACTTTGGTAATCGTCATGGATAGGCGATAGGTTTGGAATTGTGAACGTGCTTGGGCATGTGATTGCATTTCTATGTTTAATTGGGAGTTATTTGTGTGTTAGCACATAACTCGTCAGACGTGGAACTCAGGCAAGGTTGGACTCAAACTACGGAACCATAAGGTACGTATGACGTACGAGCATAGCCTATTATAATGTTGCAACTGTAAAATGCATGGTATGTGGTAATTGCATTAAATGGACATTGAAATACATGGTATATAGTATTTGCAATAAATGGATGTTGAAATGCATGGTACATGGTACTTGCTATAAATGGATAGCGGTGCCGCTATTAAGCGAGCAATGATTTGGGATGTTGTCCCCGTTGAGTGACCATCGGTTATGACACCACTTTTGTTGAGCGTGCGCGGGGTTTGAAATGCCGCTATTGTGGAGCGAGCAATGAAATAGGAACATGGAATCATTGGTTAGATATATGTGATATCTACGGTCTTTTATATATTGATTTTACCCTATTGACTATGGAACTGGCATAATAGAAATGGTATTTGTGATGTCCCCGAAATGATTAATTGCAATTAAGGCATTAATTATGTTTATATGATTAATTATGTGGATAATTGATTTACGTGTTGAAATTAATTATCACGATGAAATGCTTAGTCACATGATAAGTATGACCCGGGGGGGTTACGTTTCAAGGTGCATGTTATGCATGATAGGAAATGGGGTGTTAACATGATTTAATTGTGTTGATTGTTAATTATGAGGAAAGTATGGATTTAATAAAGTTGGTTGCATTTTTGTACAATGCTTTTAAAATACCATGTTAGGGTATTTTATACATCATGTTAATTTTTGGGTACAATTTAATTAACCCATATACCCCACTATACCCTCTTTCCCCTCACTTTACCCTTTTCAATTCTAAAATCCCCAAATTCATCCCAACCCTATCATTTCATCCCATTTTCGTCCAAGCCAAGGAGGAGGTGGAGAAATTCTTGCACACTCTCCATTTGTTGAAATCTTAGTAAGATTTTGGATCCTCAAGAGGTATGGAACCAATCCTAAAGTTTTTATGAAGTTTGGATTTGAAATGGGATGATTTTGAAGGGATTTATATGGGTTTATTTTGTGTATGTGTTGTATGTTGTTGGGGTATGATTTTGAAGTGTTTATGTGGGTTTTAGTGAGTTATGATGATGTTGGTGTTGTTGGAAAGTTTGGGTTTGTATGGTATGAGTTTGAGCTTTGAAAATGCACAAAAATGGCGAGAAATCGCGCACCAGCAGGTGGCGATCGATCGCCTGAAATGAGGCGATCGATCGCCGATGGCCAGTAGCCATTTCACGTAGCAGGTGATCGATCGCCTAAAATTAAGCGATCGATCGCCGCAAGCCAAAAGAGCGAGGCGATCGATCGCCTCAAGTAGCGATCGATCGCCACTGTGTAAAACATGGAAAATGATGATTTTTGTTGAACTTTTGGTATTTGGCTATTGTTTAGCTTCTAATATCGATTTTTATGGTTGTGTGGAACCATCCCAGGTGCCAACAACATCGAGAAGATAGAGTTCTTCAATTTCTCCACTTTTGGAATTAAGGTACGTAAGAAGCGTACGGGCATCGGACGGTAACACACTCCTAACTATGACTATGCATTGATTGCATAAGTATTTATGATGACTATGATGATGATTGTGATAAGTAAGTTTATGATAATGATGTTTATGAGGATGATTGTGATAAGTAAGTTTATGATGATGATGTTTATGATGATGATTGTGATAAGTAAGTTTATGATGATGATGTTTATGATGATGATTGTGATAAACAAGTTTAAGATGATGATGTTTATGAAGATGATATGATAAGTAAGTTTATAATAATGTTATACGATGTTTATAAAAGGGTAAGATGCTCATATGGTAAGATGCCATACAATGTTATTATGTGGTAAGATGCCCATATGGTAAGAGGCCATACAATGTTATTATGTGGTAAGATGCCACGGGGTAAGATGCCCATATGGTAAGAGGCCATACAATGTTATTATGTGGTAAGATGCCACGAGGTAAGATGCTCATATGGTAAGAGGCCATACGATGTTATTATGTGGTAAGATGCCACGGGGTAAGATGCCCATATGGTAAGAGGCCATACAATGTTATTATGTGGTAAGGTGCCACGGGGTAAGATGCCCATATGGTAAGAGGCCATACGATGTTATTGTGTGGTAAGATGCCACGGGGTAGATGCCCATATGCATGAAGGTAAATCAAGGTCAACAAAAAGAAGTTAACGAATAACCAGCAAGTTACTTAACCAAGACTTCGTACTTTTACTGTTATATTTTGTTATGATGCTTATATGATGATGATGTTATGAGATGATGATATTATAAGATGATGATGCTATAAGATGATGATGCTATAAGATGATGATGTTATAGGATGATGATATTTATAAGATGATAATGCTTATATGATGATGATGTTGTAAGATGATGATATTTATAAGACGACGATTTTAATCATTCATGTCAAGAATAAATGATTATATGCATGACTATGAAACAGGGACAACCAAAGAGGGTTAATGCAATTAACCAGGAAGTATATGTTACCAATTATTTTTCATGCATTTATTTATATGCCATTGCCTTATGATGTTAAGTAATGATGTACATGCTCATGATGGGTTGTTCCTGTAGGTACACTTTTGGACCGAAGGGCTAAGGGTCGGGTTGAGGCAGTGAGCTAAAAGGAGCATGAAAGAAGATACGATGCAGGACTTTTGGATAGTCTCTACTCTAGGAGTAGTATAAGTCTATCGCTTTAACATTCATTATTGATAATGTAATTAGTTAAGTTTTGAAATTTCATTGTTGGCCTGGAATCTTATTATTTCAAAGCTACAACCGGAACCCTAAGACGTTATTAATGCATGTTTAGTCCATAATTTGTGTAATAAGATTATGTTAAGGTAGGAAGACCCTACATTAGTGGTATCAGAGCAGTGGTTAGAGAACCTGAGAATGAGTGAAGGGTAGCCTTATCAATAAGTTGGCTAGGTTCTTACTTTTAAACATGTTTTATGCATATGTTGCATATGAAGTATATGAAGTTGTACTAACATGTTTTGTTTCTCTAACGATGTATTATATGAACTGCTTTTGGGTATTGTTGTTAACCCTTGTGTTGCAGCATAGGAGCAGATGCTGAAGTAAGTGATGCGATTTCATATGCACTTCTCCGTCGCCCATGCCTCTTGTAGTCTCGACACCTACTGGAAGAAGTTTGATAACTGATCAGATTGTTTATGACGGCCTCATCTATTTTGAGGGTAACGAGCTGAGGACAGACTTGATTGTTCTGGGAATGTCAGACTTCGAATGCATTGTGGGCATCGATGTGCTGAACAAGTATCAGGCAGTTGTGGACTGCAGACAAGGACTGTCCGATTCAGGTCTGATATGGGAGTCCAATGGACATTCTATGGGGATGGTTCCCGTTCAAGGATTCCGTTCATATCTGCTGTCAAGATGGCACAGTTATTGGAACAAGACCATAAAGGATATCTCATCTATGCTGGTGATATTACTGAAAAGAGGGAAGAGTTAAAGGTTGAGGATGTGCCCGTAGTGGCGGTGTTTCCTGATGTATTTCCGGAAGAGATTCCCGGATTCCCACCGACGAGAGAGGTCGAGTTTGGGATTAAGTTACTACCAGGGACGTCTACCATTTCTCGTGCCCCGTATAGGATGGCACCAGAGGAGCTAAGGGAGTTAAATGTTCAGTTGCAGGAGCTCCTTGACAAGGACTATATACGCCCTAGCATATCGCCCTGGAGTGCACCAGTCCTATTTGTCAAAAAGAAAGATGGTTCGATGCGGTTGTGCATCGATTACAGACAACTGAACAAAGCCATAGTGAAGAATAAGTATCCGCTTCCGAGGATTGATGATTTGTTTGATCAGCTGCAGGGTACGAGGCTCTACAGTAAGATCGATCTGAGATCGGGGTATCATCAGATTCGAGTTCGAGAGGATGATGTACAGAAGACAGCTTTCAGGACTAGATATGGGCACTACGGATTTTTAGTCATGCCTTTTGGGGTGACGAATGCCCCAGCTGTTTTATGAGCCTGATGAACAGGGTGCTCCAACCATATTTGGATCAGTTCATCATAGTTTTGATTGATGATATGCTTATTTACTCTCGAGCTGAGGAGGAACACGTGAAGCACTTGAGAACAGTACTCCAGATCCTTAAGGATCATTAGCTATATGCAAAGCTTAGCAAGTGCGAGTTCTGGTTGAACAGTGTGGTATTCTTGGATCATGTTATATCTAGCAGTGGGATATCTGTGGATCCCATGAAGATTGAATTTGTGATGGGGTGGGCTGCACCCACTTTTGTACCTGAGTTGCGGAGCTTTATGGGTTGGCAGGATATTACCGACGTTTCGTCGAGGGTTTCTCAAGGATTGCCAGACCCCTGACACAGCTGACTCAGGAAGGAGTACCGTTCTATTGGTCCAAAGCTTGTGAGGAAAAGCTTCCAAGAATTGAAGCGTCGTTTGACTACGGCACCTATATTGGTGATTCCTTCTGAGAATAAGAGGTTTGCCTTGTACACGAATGCATCACTGCAGGGTTTGGACTGTGTGTTGATGCAAGATAAGCATGTGGTGGCTTATGCATCGAGGCGGTTGAAACCACATGAGGCTAGGTACCCAGTCAATGATTTGGAGCTGGCAGTCATTATTTTTGCCTTGAAGACTTGGAGGCATTATTTGCATGGTACGTCGTTTACCATCTACACGGACCATAAGAGCCTGAAGTTTTGTTCACACAGGCTGAGTTGAATATGCGACAAAGAAGATGGATGGACTTACTCAAAGATTTTGATTGTGAAATTGAGTACCATCCAGGTGAAGTGAATTTGTTAGCAGACGCCTTAAGTAGGAAGGTGAAGAGTACTGCTGAGGATGTCATGAATTTATCAGCTATGATGACTTCTTGTTGCCATCTAGGCCATGATTCGATGTGGACACGTCGCCGGTGCGAGTGTCGACCATATTGGCTGAGCCGGACATATTTGAGGCTATTAGGAAAGCCCAGAGGTCAGATGATGAGGTTGAGAGGTGGTCGTTTTTAGTACTTCGAGGTCAGCCATCAAAGTTTAGAGTGGCTGAGGATGATTCCTTAAGACTCGGCAACCGCTGGATGATCCCAAATACGCCGGAGTTGCGTAAAGGAATATCGGAACGGGCTCATAGTAGTCGGTTCTGTATCCACCCAGGAGGAAGGAAAATGTATAAGGACCTAAGTGGTCAGTTCTGGTGGAGACGCATGAAGCACGATGTGATTGCTTTCGTTAAAAGATGTTTGATCTGCCAACAGGTAAAGGCAGAAAGGCAGAGGCCTGGTGGCGAGCTGAAGAGCTTGAAGGTACCTAAGTGGAAGTGGAGGCATATCACTATGGACTTTGTGACCCACTTGCCAAGGACGGCCTCTAGATTTGATGCGATCTGGGTGATCGTGGATAGGCTAACGAAGGTAGCTCACTTCATCCCCTACTGTATGACTTTCACGTATCTAAAGATGACCCAATTATATGTGTGGGATGTGGTGAGGTTGCATGAGGTTCCAGTCTCGATTGTGTCTGACAGAGACCCAAGGGTTACTCCACATTTCTGGGAGGGTCTTCGGACAGCTTTGGGCACAGATGTGAGACTGAGTACAGCTTATCACCCTCAGTCAGATGGCCAGACAGTGCGTACCATTCAGACGCTCGAAGATATGTTGAGGGCATGTGTTTTGGAGTTTGATACTCCATGGCAGGATGCAGTGCCATTGGTGGTCAGGCGAGCATTTAAATGGCCCCTTTTGAAGCTCTTTACGGATGACGATGTAGGTCACCGCTGTATTGGGAGGACTTGACTAGTAAAGCGGTCGGAGGACCGGATATGATTAAGGAAATGGAAGAAAAGATTAAGTTGATACGCCAAAAGATGAAAACGGCCCAGGATAGGCAAGCAGCCTATGCCACAAGCGACGACGACCGCTAGAATTCCGAGTAGGAGACAAGGTCTTCTTGAAAATCTCACCCTTCAGGGGTGTAGTTCGTTTTGGTATGCGGGGAAAGTTATCCCCGAGGTATGTTGGGCCATATGAAGTATTGCAGCGTATCGGTATTTTGGCCTACCGTTTGGCTCTACCGCCGTCTTTATCTGGGATTCATGTGTTTTCCACGTTTCTATGCTACGGAGTATGAGCCAGACCCGTCTCATGTTTTACAGCCTACTGAAGTGCAGTTGGACTCAGATGTATCCTGCGTTAACCGACCGGTCAGAATTCTGGATCATGAGGATCGCAGATTACGAAGCAAGATTATACCGATGGTCAAAGTTCAGTGGGATCGTCGGGGTGTCGAGGAGGCTACGTGGGAGACGGAGCGGCATATGGTACAGCACTACCCGGAACTATTCTCTGGTATGTGATTTATGTTTAGTTTCTTTTGGGGTAAGTGCATGCGATTTCGAGGATGAAATCTTATAAGTAGGGGAGTAATGTGATGTCCCCGAAATGATTAATTGCAATTAAGGCATTAATTATGTTTATATGATTAATTATGTGGATAATTGATTTACGTGTTGAAATTAATTATCACGATGAAATGCTTAGTCACATGATAAGTATGACCCGTGGGGGGTTACGTTTCAAGGTGCATGTTATGCATGATAGGAAATGGGGTGTTAACATGATTTAATTGTGTTGATTGTTAATTATGAGGAAAGTATGGATTTATTAAAGTTGGTTGCATTTTGTACAATGCTTTTAAAATACCATGTTAGGGTATTTTATACATCATGTTAATTTTTGGGTACAATTTAATTAACCCATATACCCCACTATACCCTCTTTCCCCTCACTTTACCCTTTTCACTCTAAAATCCCCAAATTCATCCCAACCCTATCATTTCATCCCATTTTCGTCCAAGCCAAGGAGGAGGAGGAGAAATCCTTGCACACTCTCCATTTGTTGAAATCTTAGTAAGATTTTGGATCCTCAAGAGGTATGGAACCAATCCTAAAGTTTTTATGAAGTTTGGATTTGAAATGGGATGATTTTGAAGTGATTTATATGGGTTTATTTTTTGTATGTGTTGTATGTTGTTGGGGTATGATTTTGAAGTGTTTATGTGGGTTTTAGTGAGTTATGATGATGTTGGTGTTGTTGGAAAGTTTGGGTTTGTATGGTATGAGTTTGAGCTTTGAAAATGCACAAAAATGGCGAGAAATCGCGCACCAGCAGGTGGCGATCGATCGCCTGAAATGAGGCGATCGACGCCGATGGCCAGTAGCCATTTCACGTAGCAGGCGATCGATCGCCTAAAATTAAGCGATCGATCGCCGCAAGGTAAAAGTGCAAGGCGATCGATCGCCTCAAGTAGCGATCGATCGCCACTGTGTAAAACATGGAAAATGATGATTTTTGTTGAACTTTTGGTATTTGGCTATTGTTTAGCTTCTAATATCGATTTGTATGGTTGTGTGGAACCATCCTAGGTGCCAACAACATCGATAAGATAGAGTTCTTCAATTTCTACACTTTTGGAATTAAGGTACGTAAGAAGCGTACGGGCATCGGACGGTAACACACTCCTAACTATGACTATGCATTGATTGCATAAGTATTTATGATGACTATGATGATGATTGTGATAAGTAAGTTTATGATAATGATGTTTATGATGATGATTGTGATAAGTAAGTTGATGTTTATGATGATGATTGTGATAAGTAAGTTTATGATGATGATGTTTATGATGATGATTGTGATAAACAAGTTTAAGATGATGATGTTTATGAAGATGATATGATAAGTAAGTTTATAATAATGTTATACGATGTTTATAAAAGGGTAAGATGCCCATATGGTAATATGCCATACAATGTTATTATGTGGTAAGATGCCACGGGGTAAGATGCCCATATGGTAAGAGGCCATACAATGTTATTATGTGGTAAGATGCCATGGGGTAAGATGCCCATATGGTAAGAGGCTATACAATGTTATTATGTGGTAATATGCCACGGGGTAAGATGCCCATATGGTAAGAGGCCATACGATGTTATTATGTGGTAAGATGCCACGGGGTAAGATGCCCATATGGTAAGAGGCCATACAATGTTATTATGTGGTAAGATGCCACGGGGTAAGATGCCCATATGGTAAGAGGTCATACGATGTTATTGTGTTGTAAGATGCCACGGGGTAAGATGCCCATATGCATGATGGTAAATCAAGGTCAACAAAAAGAAGTTAACGAATAACCAGCAAGTTACTTAACCAAGACTTCGTACTTTTACTGTTATATTTTGTTATGATGCTTATATGATGATGATGTTATGAGATGATGATATTATAAGATGATGATGCTATAAGATGATGATGCTATAAGATGATGATGTTATAGGATGATGATATTTATAAGATGATAATGCTTATATGATGATGATGTTGTAAGATGATGATATTTATAAGACGACGATTTTAATCATTCATGTCAAGAATAAATGATTATATGCATGGCTATGAAACAGGGACAACCAAAGAGGGTTAATGCAATTAACCAGGAAGTATATGTTACCAATTATTTTTCATGCATTTATTTATATGCCATTGCCTTATGATGTTAAGTAATGATGTACATGCTCATGATGGGTTGTTCCTATAGGTACACTTTTGGACCGAAGGGCTAAGGGTCGGGTTGAGGCAGTGAGCTAAAAGGAGCATGAAAGAAGATAGGATGCAGGACTTTTGGATAGTCTCTACTCTAGGATTATTATAAGTCTATCACTTTAACATTCATTATTGAGAATGTAATTAGTTAAGTTTTGAAATTTCATTGTTGGCCTGGAATCTTATTAGTTCAAAGCTACAACCGGAACCCTAAGACGTTATTAATGCATGTGTTAGTCCATAGTTTGTGTAATAAGATGATGTTAAGGTAGGAAGACCCTACAGTATTAGTTAATATATGTGACGATTAACTGGCTTTGGGAATTTGATGAGTTTGGTTATTTTGAGAACAGGGACAACACAGGGGATCCCGGATGAGGATGATACCGTCCAGGGAGTATCATTTAAATTCACGGCATTTACATTCTGTAAATTATGAACTACAATATTATGATTATTGGATTGGTGGTATTGGTATGGTCACCCCGTGTGGGGGCTGTCTTTGTTGGGACAGGTAATACATGTGTAGCAGCAGCTTTGGAGCTGAGCTCGGGCTGTTGATTAGAGGTACTTCCAGGATCGAGGTACCAGAGCTGGTTGAACAAGTAGACAGATCCAGAGTTGAGATCGAGTTGTGCTTGGGAGGTGCTTCCAGGATTGACGTACCAGTAACGGTGTCTGGTAGAGTATTTTATACATTAGATACACGCTCATTCATTGGGTGCTCTCATGTGAGTACGTTGTTAGGTGTATATGGAATGTATAAATGGGCAATGACTTTTCTCTCTTCATTTATTGTTGCATGCACTTAGATATGGAAATTGCTAAATGAAATGAGAGTACGTTAGTGTATTATGAGGGTGCATACTATGTAAATGGTTTGGGTTGGGAAGTTGTATATTAGGGAGTATTAATGCAAGAAATTTTATAGTTGGTATATGATGCTATGCTTGCATGTGGTTCCTTCCCATGATATATGATTGTATGCACTAATGGCATGGATTAATACACTAATAACTGATTAAGGGCACGGGGGTCCTTACATTAGTGGTATCAGAGCCAGGTTTGCTCTTTGGGGCTGTTGAGGGCCTGGAATATGCTGATAGGAATGGGTAGCACATATTTATGCATGATGATAGTTAGTGTTGTGTGGCACAACTATATTGCTTATGTGAGTTTATGATATGTGTCCATAATTGGAATATGTTGTTGCTAACCATGGTGGTCGTAGGGTCATTTGAGACATGGACTATGCATTGCGGTTGCATAGATATACATCAGAGTGATGATTTTAATGCTTTGCCGCTAAATGTTGAAGCGATGGTAAAATTCTGCATGTCACATTTGAAGCGAGGTGCATTAAAATACACTCATGGCGATGTTTATTGGAATACGAGTTATGCATTACGGTTGCATGCATGGCGTAGCGATGTGAATACTTGTCGCTGTCATATGATAGGCTTGAAGAATATTTGCCACAAATATGTCAAAGCGAAGGATAATTCTGCTGTCATATTACTATTGCGAGGGATATTATGACGCTAATATGTCGAAGCAAGGGGTATTTCCGCTGTCATGATAAAACGAGGTGTAGTGGCCCCGCTTGACTACCACCGCGATGAAGAATATTTGCCGCTTAAGCGAGGGATATTATACCGCTAATATGGCGTAGCGATGAGCTTTCCGCTGTCATATGATAGCGACGGAGGATATTTGCCGCTTAAGCGAGGGATATTATGCCGCTGGTATGTCAAAGCGAAGTAGCGAAGAGGGATATTTACCGCTTCTTAGCGAGGGATATCCTGACGCTATTCTATTGGTGATGGTTTATGCCGCCGGGTATCTATGTAGTGATGGTTCATTCCGCTAGTGTATTGGCGATGGTTCATGCCTCCGGGTATTCTATTGGCGATGGTTCATACCGCCGGGTATTCATAGCGATGGCTTATTCCACTATTCTATTGGCGACGGTTCGTTACATAGCGACGGGTCATTCCGCTACATCTATGGCGATGGTTCATACCGCCGGATATCTATAGCGATGTTTTATGCCGCTGACTCTATGACGAGGGATCATGCCGCTGATTCTATAGCGATGGGTTATACCGCTATGTGCGTAGCACTGGATTATGCCGCCTACGAGCGATGGGTGCCGCTTTTGTACCGCTGGTGGACGATGGATACAGGTATTCCGCTATCTTGATAGCGATGGGGTATGGCATATTACTTTTGTTAGCATTATTGTGAATACAATGTGGTTATATACCGTCATGTGTTTGACGATGAGGTTATGGATTTCGTGTATCGACATGTACCGTCATACGTTTGACGGTGTTATTTGGATGTCATATGTTGACGTATACCGTCACGGGATGTCGATGACATAGTGGATGTTCTATGTAGACATGTAGCGTTGTTTTGACGAATAATACGTCTGAGTGTACGTATTTAGTCATATGGTTTGAGTGCTGATGGCGAGCACAAGATAGTGTCTGGGTCACTAGTTGACGATACCATTATGCCGAGCAGATTGTTCGATGGATTATTGGATGCATTGTACCGGTGAGTGTACCGCATCATGTAATATAGGTAAATATTTTCGAGTAATGAAACCTTCTAGGTAAACTCGCTGGATTGGCTAAGGCCAAGTGATTGGTGGTAAGAGTAGTCATTGAGGAAACTACTCGCTTGTCGTTGTGATGTGTGTTAGGCATGGGCACACCCACCCTGAGGGTGTGGAATAAATTCTACGGAATTAGGATTGCTTTGTGGTTGAGCAAGGACACTGGGATGCCCATTATGCTTTGGTGTTTTAGAGATATATTGGGTGATGACCCACAACTCTAATGGTTTGTACTGTATGGCATATCGGGACGAGACGAATGTCACGTTGATAGGTTGGTATGAACCTATGGGGCCAGTGAATTGCTAGCCAGGTATTGTTGCAGTGCTTTAGTGTGCTTGTGATAGCCATTATACTACTCGTTGGATTCGAGTTTGGTGAATCATATGGTGATACGATGAGGGTCATGGTAGACTTTTGTAGTCTCCTTTGTGGCATGATGATTGAGGCAGGGAGTACCTCACGGGGACGTTTATACGTCAAATGTTTTGAGGGACTTGTTTTGGGACAACTCAATTTTGTTGGGAATACCAACGTGAGTGTCAACAAGTCGTTGTTAGCTCTGGTTGAGCATTCTTGCATATGGCATGCAATGGGAGTCACAATGGTTTGTGAGATATAGTTAGTGAGGTGACACTACTATATTGACTTTATCTCTTGGAGAAATTTGGATTGTGCTCTCATGGAGACAGCTGGTATCGGTCGCAAGTTGATTGTAAATCAGCCATGGTTGACATTACTAGCGTTGGACCGGGTAATGGATTACTTACCTATCGGTGAGACGTTCGAGGAGACGTCTCCGAGGTAATGCTCAAGACTGTGTAGTACTATGGTATTAGTACAGAGCATCTTTAGGATGAGTATACATGACGTATACGGGCTTTGATTTTGTAATAGTGGCTTTGATGCACTATACTGGACCAGTTGGGTAATTTATTGGTCTTGGAACATGTTTCAGGTATAAATACATCCAGTATTGGGAGTCTTTGGGAGACTCAATGAGTCAGTTTGCGTGGTGTTGATGTTGGATCACACCATTGGTCGTTGGTCTGTCAATCATTGTTCTCCGCGAGGTGAGAACAGCTGGAGATGGATCTGGTGAGAGATTGTGGCACCTTCAGATTGGTAATCTCGATGGCACGATGTATCATGAGGAATAATCGTAAGGTCCGGTTGACTTTCCCTGAGGAAGGATTGTCGTGTTTTGGGGACCATGGTGATTTTTGCTGGTTAGTTTGATAGTCTCCCTATTTTAGGATTGTTGAATCCCAGGATAAACGAGGGATGGCCAGGATTCGGATTTGTTTAGTGTCGTGGTCAACACGGGTGGCGGGAGTGCAATTGATTGTTCTTGCATGTCCTTTCGAGAACTTGAGACCTTGTGGAGTCTTGAGGGTGTGTTTGGACCAAGATGTGATCTTCTTGGAACACCCGGATGTAAACATGTTTAGAGATTGTGTTGGTCGGTAGCCGTGTGGTTGCCCAATCCATCTGGCGATGTGGTGTAACTACTGCTTGTTGGAAGTGAGTTTGGAAACGGAAGCCGGTTATGGTTAGGTACACTATTGTGTACTGGTGGTTTCCTTGGCAACGATTTATGTTTAACATCGCGGGATGGATCGTAGAGATATCCTCGAGGTGATATCTATTTTGGAACGTATGATTCGTTTAATTTGCAGTTTTGGTTGGCTAACTGCTTTTGGGATGGTTAGCATCGGGAAATGGTGCCTTCTTTCTTTGAGTTTGCGATGGTTTGGGAGGTTTACTCCATTCCAGGTTTTTGGTGTGAGGTCGGTATCCTCGCGGTTGGTGTGTCGTTCATGTTATGTTCATGACTCGACATTGGGGATCCGTTTGGGATTGCATGGTCTCGGCGTTACGTGGAGTACGCCGTGCAAATTTTGGGGACGAAATTTTATTAGTGGGGGATAATTGTGATGCCCGGTGTGGTAATAATCCTTAATGGATTTTATTGTGGCAATTATGAATTAATTGCACCTTTGGGACTCCCGGGGATATTAAATCCGATTTTTGGAGTCATTGGATCCAAGGGATGAGATTGTATTCTCATCGTGGTGATAACCTTGGAATTTGGTCTTTGGTAGGATTTGGGGTCCGGAGTACTTTGTACTGGGGCTGGCAATTGAATTAGAGTTGGAGAGATAATTATTGAAAAAACAGATGATTTCTATTGAGTCATGATGTATTTGTGAAGGGATTGGTATTTTGGAGTTTTGGTACTATATATACCAAGTGGACTCGGTATTCCGTCATTTGGCACGGAACCCCTCTCTCTCTCCCCCTCTCTCCTCGCTCAACCCTTTTCCCCCCATTTCCCTTTTCTTCCCTTGGTGGAAGAATCGTTGGTAGCTTGGCTCGGGAGCTGGATTTCTCGAAGATAATCAGGTATTAATCTTCACCTCACCATTGTCTTCGATTTGATAGTAGTATGGTGGGTTTTGGTTGAGTATTTTGTTAGGTTTGGTAATTGGGGATTTTTGATAAAAATCCAAAGTTGTGTTTTTGGAGCATTGATAGGTTTTAAATGATGTTTTTGGGGTGTTGAAGGTGTTTGGGGTGTTGGTTTTGAGTTTGGGTGTGAAAAACACCATTAAAGATCGAGTTTTTCGGAAAATCGCAGGTCGCGATTGATCGCCGAGGAGCGCCGATCGATCGCAACGAGCAGCTGGAAATTTGTGGAAGACAAACAGTGCGCCGATCGATCGCGACATCTTGGCGATCGATCGTGAGGCGTTTGGCAATCGATCGCCAAGACATGGCGATCGATCGCGAGCCACTTCTGCCCGGCAGTGAGGAGCGGCGATCGATCGCGCGTAAATGGCGATCGATCGCGGCTTGATGAATAGTGATTTTTTCACTATTTATTTTTAAAATTTGGAATTTTGGAACCGAGGTTTAAAGGGGCCGTTTCCGGGGCAATGTCTACATTCCAATGGGAATGCTACACTTTTAAAATGGATTGGTTGGAGCCAAAGTTTAATAAAACGGGATTCTTGGTTGAGTTTTTGGCTATCTTTTAAACTTGTAAAATGATATATTTTGGGTATTATGCATGCTTAGCCAGGGGGCTTTTACTTTGGTAATCGTCATGGATAGACGATAGGTTTGGAATTGTGAACGTGCTTGGGCACGTGATTGCATGTCTATGTTTAATTGGGAGTTATTTGTGTGTTAGCACATAACTCATCGGACGTGGAACTCAGGCAAGGTTGGACTCAAACTACGGAACCATAAGGTACGACGTACGAGCATAGCCAGGTCCATAGTTGAGATCGAGTTGTGTTTGGGAGGTGCTTCCAGGATTGAAGTACCAGTAACGGTATCTGGTAGAGTATTTTATACATTAGATACACGCTCATTCATTGGGTGCTCTCATGTGAGTACGTTGTTACGTGGATATGGAATGTATAAATAGGCAATGGCTTTTCTCTTCATTTATTGTTGCATGCATTTAGATATGGAAATTGCTAAATGAAATGAGAGTAAGTTAGTGTATTACGAGGGTGCATACTATATAAATGGTTTGGGTTGGGAAGTTGAATATTAGGGAGTATTAATGCAAGAAATTTTATAGTTGGTATATGATGCTATGCTTGCATGTGGTTCCTTCCCATGAATAATGATTGTATGCACTAATGTCATGGATTAATACACTAATAACGGATTAAGGGCACGGGGGTCCTTACAAGCTGTCTCCATGACAGTACGCTCCAAATCTATCCAAGAGATACAATCAATATAGTAGTGTCACCCCACTAACTATATCCCACAATTCCGATTGCGTTACCCATTGCATTCCATATGCAAGGATTCCCAACCAGTGCTAACAACGACTTGTTGACACACACGTTGGTACTCCCAACAAAACTGAGCTGTCCCAGTACAAGTCCCTCAAAATATTTAACGTATAAACGTCCTCGTGATGTATTCCCTGCCTCAAACCTCAAGCAACATAGTGACTTCACCAGTCCACCATAAATCATCATCGTATCATCATACGATTCACCAAACACGGTTCCAACGAGCAGTATAATGGCTATATCAAGCTCACTATATCACTGCAACAATACCTAGCTAGCAGATCGCTGCCTCCTTAGGTTTATACCAAACCTACCAACATATCATAAGTTCCACCCCGGTATACCATACCGTACCATCAATTACAGTAATGGGTCATCACCCAATATTTCTCTAATACCAATGCACAACGGACATCCCTGTTTCCTTACTCAACCACAATGCAATCCTAATCCATTAGGATTTATTCCACACCTTCATGTGTTGATATGACCATGTCCACCATACGCCACATCGGAATATGTAAGTAGTTTCCTCAATAACTACTCCTACCACCAGTCACTTGGCCATAGCCATCCCAACGAGTATACCCAAAGGTACCACTACTCGTAAAATATTTACCTCAAATACGTGCTACGGTACACTTAGCTATAAGCCGCATCCATTAATTCATCGAGCAAACCTGCTCGGCATAATGGTCTCATCAACCGGTGACGCAGACACCACCATGTGCCCACCATTGGCACTCAAACCATACGACTAAACACATATACCTAAATGTATTTTTCATCGTAACGACGACACCCGTCTACATAGAACATCCACTATGTCATCGTCATCTAGTGACGGTACATGTCAACATATGACATCCACAATATCATCGTCAACCTGTGACGGTACATGTCAACACATGACATCCACAATATCATCGTCAACCCGTGACAGTACGTGTCAATACATGACATTCAAAATATCATCGTCAACCCGTGACAGTACGTGTCAATACATGACATTCACAATATCATCGTCAACCCGTGACGGTACATGTCAATATATGACATCTACAATATCATCGTCAACCCGTGACGGTATATGTCAATACATGACATCCACAATATCATCGTCAACCCGTGACGGTATATGTCAATACGTGACATCCACCATAGCATCGTTAACCCGTGATGGTGTATGTCAATACATGACATCCACAATATCATCGTCAACCCGTGATGGTATATGTCAATACATGACATCCATAATAATGCTAACAAAATAGCGGAATACATGTATTCATCGCCCAATAGCGGTACGCAATCAGCACCCATCGCTTGAAAGCGGCACAATCCCGTGCTACGTACATAGCGGCATAATCCCATCGCTATAAAATCAGGGGCATGAATCGTCGCTCTATAAAATCAGCGGAATGAACCCTTGCTATAGAATCAGTGGAGTAGATCAACGCTATAGAACCAGCGGCATGGATCATCGCCATAGAATCAGCGGCATATACCATCGCCATAGAATCAGCAGTATAAACCATCGCTATACAATCAGCGGCATGAACCCTCGCTGTAGAATCAGCGGTATAGACCATCACTATAGAATCAGCGGCATAAACCATCACTATATATATCCAGCGACATGAACCATCGCCATAGAACTAGCGAAATGAACCATCGCTATATATACCCGACGGCATGAGCCATCACCATAGAATTAGCGGAATGAACCATTGTTATATATACCCGGCGGCATGAACCACCGCCATAGAATTAGCGAAATGAACCATCGCTATATATACCCGGTGACATGAACCATCGTGTAATGGATGGTACGGTATGGTATACCAGGGTGGAACGTATGATACATTGGTAGGTTTGGTATAAACCTAAGGAGGCAGGGAATTTGCTAGCCAGGTGTTGTTGCAGTACTATGATGAGTTTGATGTAGCCATTATACTGCTCGTTGGAACCGAGTTTGGTGAATCGTATGATGACACGATGTGGACTTATGGTAGACTCGGTGGTCTCTTTGTGGAATGAAGTTTGAGACAGAGAATACCTCATGGGGACGTTTATAAGTCAAATGTTTTGAGAGACTTGTACCAGGATAACTAAATTTTGTTGGGAATACCAACGTGAGTGTCGACAAGTCGTTGTTAACTCTGGTTGAGCATCCTTGCATATGGAATGCAATGGGGGGACACAACTGGAATTGTGGGATATAGTTAGTGGGGTGACACTACTATATTGATTATATCTCTGGAGGGATTTGGATCGTACTGTCATGAAAACAACTGGTATTGGTCGAATGTTGATTTTGAATCAGCCACGGTAAGCATTACCAGTGTTGGACTAGGTAATGGCTTTATATTTTCGGTGAGACGTACGAGGAGACGTCTCTGGGGAGATGCTCGAGATTGTGGAGTACTATGGTATTAGTGCAGAGCATCGTTAGAATGGGTATACGTTGTGTATACAGATTTTGATTGGGTAATAGTAGCAGGGATGCACTATTCTGAACCGTTGTGTATTTATTGGTTCCGGATATATTTTGGTATAAATATATCTAGGTTTTCCGAACGGTGGTTCGAGGATGGAGGGTCATGGGTTCATGACACTTTCCTTATGAGGAAGACAGTATTCATATACCTATTGAGAATCTTTGGAAGATTCGATGAGTCGATTTGTGTGGTGTTGATGTTGGAATCACACCATTGGTCGTTGGTTCGTTAATCATCATTCTCCGCTGGGTGAGAATAATTGAGGATTGACAATTGTATATGAGGCTTGTGTGTATAATTGGAGACATCCGAGCTGAGTGAACTGATTATGCTTGTGGTACTGATGCTTAGGCATGTATACCGGTGTGTGTATACGAATGCCAGCATTTTGGTGCTCGTCGAGCATCAAATTAGTATGCTTGGATGGATGAATCTCTGGTGAGATATTATGGCACCTTGAGATTGGTAATCTCAACGACACGATACATTCTGAGGAATGATCGCGAGGTTTGATTGACTCCCTTGAGGAGGGATTGTCATGTATTGAGTTCATGGTAATTCATTACTGGGTAATTGATAGCATCCCTATGTTAGAAATGTTGAATCCTAGGGTAAACGAGGGATGGTCGGGGTTTAATCTGTTGGGTGTCGTTGTTGACACGTATGGTGGGAACGCAATCGATTTTCTTGCATGTTCTCTATGGAATTTGTGACCTTGTGGAGTCTCGATGGTGTATTTGGACCAAGATATGAATGTTTAGAACACACATATATGATATATGTGGAGATATGTTTTGTGTTGATCGGTGGCGTGAGTTGCCCGATCCGTGTTGCAAAGAGGTGCAATTACTCCTTTGATGGAGATGGAGATGGATTTGGAAAGCAGAAACCGGGTTTAGTGTGTGTATACTGTTGTATACTAGTAGTTTCCGTCGTAACGATGTGTTGGACATCGTAAACTGAGTGGTGAAGATATCATGGAATGATATGTATGTCAGAATCAGGGATGATTCGTTTGATTGGCGGTCGAGGCCGACTGACTACTGGGTTAGCTTACGTCGAGGTATGTTGACGTCGTTTAAGATTTGTGATGGTTAGGCAGATTTACTCCATTCCAGAATGGGTGCGAGGTCGGTGTCCTCGCAGTTGGTGTGTCGTTCATGATGTGTTCATGATTTGACGATGTGGATCTGATTAGATTGTGTGGTCCTGGCAGTACGTGGAGTACGCCTGTGCAAATTTTGAGGATGAAATTTTATTAGTGGGGGATAATTGTGATGCACGGGAATTATTGGCGTTAATCCGAGAGTGCTAATGATCCTCAATGGATTTTAAATTATGGCAAGTATGAATTAATTGCGGTGTTGGGACACCCGAGGATGTTAAATCGGGTATTTGGGATCGTTGGATCCAAGGGTTGAGATTGTATTCTCATTGTGGTGAAAAACCTTGGATTTGGGTTTTTGATGGTATCTGGGGTCCGGGATACTTTGTATTGGGGTCGGTATTAGAAATTGAGATTAGAGAGATAATTATTGAAAACAGATGATTTTTAATGAATCATGATGTATTTGTGGAGGAAATTGTATTTTTGAGCCTTGGTACTATATATACCAAGTGGACTCGATATTCCGTCATTGCACGGAATCTCTCCTCTCTCCTCTCTCCTCTCTCTCTCATCGCGCCCAAAATCCCATTTCCTTCCCCTTTTCTTCCCTTGGAGAAAAAAGGTTGGAAGCTCAGCTCGGGAGCCGGATTTCTCGAAGAAAAGTTGGTAATCTCCTTCCCCTCGTCTTTACCTTCATTTTGTTAGTAGTATTGTAGAATTTGGTTGAGTTTTGGGTTGGATTTGGAATTTGAGAATTTGTGGTAAAAATTCAAAGTTGGGTTTTTGGTGTTTTTATTGGTTTTAAATGGAGTAATGGAGGTGTTGAAGGAGTTAGGGGTGTTGGTTTTGAGTTTGGGTGTGAAAGACCCCATTAAATTTCAAATTTTTCGGAAACCCGCATGTCGCGATCGATCGCGGCTTGGCGCCGATCGATCACGACATTGTACTGATTTTGGGCAGACAATGAGCAGTAGCGGAGATAGATCACGAATGGGCAATCGATCGCGGGGGACTCGACGATCGATCGCGAGATTTGGCGATCGATCGCGGGGGACTCGACGATCGATCGCGAGATTTGGCGATCGATCGCAGCGTACATTATCTTAGGCAATAGACTTGCGCGATCGATCGCACCTGAACGACGATCGATCGCGGCTTTGTTATTTTTGGGGCAGTGGGCTTGCACAATCGATCGCGCCTAACGGCGATCGATTGCGGCCCTGTTTCCTTTGATTTTTTTCGAAAATTTGGAAAATGTCGGATTTTGGAATCGAGGTTTAATTAGCCAATTTTCGAGGCAATGTCTACATTCCAATGGGAATGCTATACTTTTAAAATGGAATGGTTGGAGCCAAATTTTAATAATAAGTGGAATACTCGATTTAGCGATTGGTTAACCTTTGTACATATAAAATGGAATATTTTAGGTATTATGCATTTTTAGCCCGCAGTCTTTTAAAATGGTTAGTCGTCATGGATTGACGATGGGTTGGAGGTTGTGAACGTGCTTGGGCACGTGGTTGCATGCTTGTGATTAATTGTGAGTTATTTACGTGTTAGCACATAATTCATCGGGTCGCGGGACTCAGTCAAGGTTTGGTTCGGACTACGGAATTATAAGGTAGTATAACGTACAAGCATAATTTTTTATATTATAGCAATTGTGAAATGCATGATATATTGTTAATGCGATAAAATGCTAAGTATTGCAAATTATATGGTGCTGCTATGGAGCGAGCAACAGTTGAGATGTTGTCGCTATGGAGCGAACATCGGTTATGATGCCGCCACTATTGGGCGTGCGAGGTAATGAGACCGTGGAATTAGTGGTTAGATATATGGAATATCTGTAAACATTGTTTAATGATTGGTTTATTGATTTTGGTATTGTTACTGGGGAACTGATGGGTTAATCAATGTAATGATTAACTGGCTTTTGGGGAATTGATGGTTTTTGTTATTTTGAGAACAGGAACAACACAGGGATCCCATGTGGTAACGATAATATACAGGGAGTATCTTTTACATTACTGTGATGTCCGGGGATTATGGTGTTAATCCCGGTGTGATATTAATCCTTGATGGATTTTTAATTGTGGCAATTAGGAATTAATTGCGGTTTGGCATCTCCCGAGGTCGTTAAATCGGGCATTTGGGATCGTTGGATCCAAATGATGAGATTGTATCTTCATTTTGGTGAAAAACCTATGAGTTGGGTTTTTAGTGGGACTTGGTGTCCGGGTGCCTTATGTTGGGGCCAGTCTGGGGATTTGATGTTGGAGAGAGAGTTTTTGAAAATAGATGATTTTTAATGAATCGTGATGTATTTGTGGAGGTATTGGTATTCTGGGGCATTTTTGCTATATATACCAGTTGGACTCGGGATTCCGTCATTTGGAATCCATTCCATTCCTCTCCTCTCCCTCTCACGCCTCTCTCACCCCAAACCCTTCCCCTTTCCCTTTTGATGGGCAAGATCGTTGGAGGCTCGTCCTAGGAGCCGGATTTCTCGAAGATAATAAGGTATTATTCACCCCCTCGCATTTATCTTCGTTTTGATAGTGGTTTTGTGGTGTTTGGGAAGGTTTTGTGTTGGATTTAAGGAAATGGGTTTTTAAAGAATTTTGGGTTGGCTGGTTTTGAGGAGTTTTTTTATGTTGTTTATTTTGAGGTTTAATGTTGTAAGGGGTGTGAGGTTTGTTGTTGGGCAAAATTTTGCAAGAAAATCGCCATTTTTGGCTTTTACAAGTCGAGGCGATCGATCCCTAGGGCAGGGCGATCGATCGCCGCGACGTTGTTGGAAATTTCAGGAAGATGAACAGTGAGGCGATCGACCGCCTCAAATGAAGCGATCGATCACCATGAGGCAGTGGCCATTTACGCTAAGAGGCGACCGATCGCCTGAAAAGGAGCGATCGATCGCCTGTTCCTGTGTTCGCGAGGCGATCGATCGCCTGAAATCATGCGATCGATCGCCAATGCCTTATTTTGGGGAATTATTTCGTGTTGAGTTTTCGATGCATGCTTCGCTCGGGGCCTTTTAAAATGGTTAATCGTCATGGATGACGATATAATTATGGTTTGTGAACATGCTTGGGCACATGATTGCATGCTTGAGATTAATTGTGGATTATTATCGTGTTTAGCATATAATTCATCGGTCACGGGACCAAGGCAAGGTTTGGACTTGAAATACGGAAAGTATAAGGTACGTATGACGTACGAGCATAGCCCTTTAATATAATTGCAATTGTTGAGTGCTTGGCACACTGTATTGCAATGAATGTGTGTGGAAATGCATGACACATGGTATTAGCAATAAACGAAGATTGAAATGCATGGTTTATTGTACTTGCTTCAAATGTCTATATATGCATTGAGAATTGCATGGTGCCGCTTTTGAGCGAGCAATGATTGGGATGTTGTCGCCTGTGAGCGAACATCGATTATGACGCCGCTGCCATCGAGCATGCGTGGAAATGGAATGTCGCTATTGTAGAGCGAGCAATGAAATAGAGCTATGAAACCATAAGTGAGAAACATGGATTGTCTATAATCATTGTTTAATGATTTGATGTTATTGATTATGACATTGGTATATGGCTCATAGAATTGTTAATCAATGTAATGATTAACTGGCATTTGGGAATTTGATGGTTTCAGTGTTTTGAGAACAGGGACAGTACAGGAAACCCCGGATGAGGATGATGCCATCCAGGGAGTATATTTTGTATTTCATAGCATTTACATTGTTGTGAATTATGAATTGTATTGTTGTAGTTATTGGATTGGGATATTGGTATGCTCACCCCGTGTGCGGGCTGTCTCTGTTGGGGCAGGTGCTACAGGTGTAGCAGCAGCTTTGGAGTTGAGCTCGGGCTATTGATTGAAGTACTTCCAGGATTGAGGTACCAGAGCTGGATGGACAGGCGCTCAGATCCAGAGTCGAGATCGAGTTGCGCTTGAGAGGTGCTTCCAGGATCGAAGCACCAGTAACGGTATCCAGCAGAGTTTTTTATACATTAGATACACGCTAATTCATTGGGTACTCTTATGTGAGTACATATTACGTGTATATGGAATGTATAAACGGGCTACGGCTCTTCTCTGTTCATTTATGGTCTGCACGAAATTAGATATAGAATTGCTAAATGAACTAAGAGTATGTTAGTGTATTATGAGGGTGCATGCTATGTGGATAATCATGGTTGGGGAATTTGAATATTATGTGGTTTAAATGCAAGAAATTTTCTGGATAGCATATGGTGTTGCACTTGCATATGGTTTTTCCCCTGATAGTATGATTATATGCACTAATGATATGGCTTAATACACTAATAACGGATTAAGGGCACGGGGGTCCTTACATTAGTGGTATCAGAGCAGTGGTTAGCTCTTTGGGGCTGTTGAAGGCCTGGAACATGCTGATAAGGATGGGTAGCACATATTTATGCATGATAGTAGTTAGTGTTGTGTGGCACAACTATTTTGCTTATGTGCATTTGTGATATGTGATCATAGTGAAACGATTATATGTCATGACATCTATAGAATCATAATATAACCTGTTGATTATGATTGTGAGTTGTGACACAGGGACAACCAAATGGAGCATTTTGAAATGCATTGGGATACGGGAAGTACTTTGTACTCATAGTTTATGCATTTACTCATTATAATCATATTGTGGGGAATATGGATTATCGTATGCTCATGGTTTGGGATTGTTCCTGTAGGGACACTATGACGTGAAAGGCTAAGGCCATGGTTGAAAGACACGAAACGGTAACCTGCATTTTATATACATCATGGAATTATGCATTGTGGTTGCATGTGTACATGTAGTGATGATTTTAATGCTTTGCCGCCAAATGTTGAAGCGAGGGGTGGGAGTGCCGCATGTCGCATTTGAGCGAGGTGCATTAAAATACACTCATGATGATGTATGTTGGAATATGGATTATGCTTTGTGTTGCAGGTATGGATGAAATACTTGGTGAATATCCCATGAGTCATAGTTATGGATGAGTGATGATTTTAAATGCTTGCCGCTATTTATTGTTTTGTGCCGCTAAAATGTGAAGCGGGGGTGGGAGCGCCGCATGTCACATTGAAGCGTGGTTATCATATGAGGCGAGGAAAGAATATTTGCCGCTAAAATGTGAAGCGAGGGGTGGGAGCGCCGCATGTCCATTTAAGCGAGGTTATTCTATGCCGCCTATATGTGAAGCGAGGGGTGGGAGTACCGCATGTTTTATTTGAGCGAGGGGCATTAAAATACACTACCGTGACAATGACTAGGGATCGGCTATTCTATTGGCGATGGTTCATGCCGCCAGGTATATTGATAGCGACGGTTCATTCCGCTATATTGATTGGCGATGGTTCATGCCGCCAGGTATATTGATTGCGACGGTTCATTCGCTATATTGATTGGCGATGGTTCATGCCGCCAGGTATATTGATAGCGACGGTTCATTCCGCTATATTGATTGGCGATGGTTCATGCCGCCAGGTATATTGATAGCGACGGTTCATTCCGCTATATTGATTGACGATGGTTCTTGCCGCCAGGTATATTGATAGCGACGGTTCATTCCGCTATATTGATTGGCGATGGTTCATGCCGCCAGGTATATTGATAGCGACGGTTCATTCCGCTATATTGATTGGCGATGGTTCTTGCCGCCAGGGATATTGATAGCGACGGTTCATTCCGCTATATTGATTGGTGATGGTTCTTGCCGCCAGATATATTGATAGCAATGTCTCATTCCGCTATTCTATTGGCGATGGTTCATGCCGCCGGGTATTCTATTGACGATGATTCGTGCCACCGGATATTACATAGCGACGGGTCATTCCGCTACACCTATGGCGATGGTTCATACCGCCGGATATCTATAGCGATGTCTTATGCCGCTGACTCTATGACGAGAGATCATGCCGCTGATTCTATAGCGATGGATTATACCGCTATGTGCGTAGCGCTGGATTATGTCGCCTAGGAGCGATGGATGCTACTTGTGTACCGCTGGTGGACGATGGATACAGGTTTTCCGCTATCTTGATAGCGATGAGGTATGGCGTATTACTTTTGTTAACATCATTGTGGATACTACATGTTGTATATACATCATGTGTTTGACGATGAGATTATGGATGTCGTGTATTGACATGTACCGTCATATGTTTGACGATGTTAATTGGATGTCATATGTTGACATATGCCGTCACGGGATGACGATGATATAGTTGATGTTCTATGTAGACGTGTAGCGTCGTTTTGATGATTAATACATTTATGTTATGTCTTGAGTTGTATGGTTTGAGTGCCTTTGGTGGGCACATGGTAGTGTCTGGGTCACTAGTTGACGAGACCATTATGCCGAGCAAGTTGCTCGAAGAATTATTGGGTGCACCGTACAGGGATTGTACCGCATCACATATTTGGAGTATATATTGTTCGAGTAATGATACCCTTGGGTATACTCGCTGGTTTGGCTTAGGCCAAGTAATTGGTGGTAAGAGTAGTCATTGAGGAAACTACTCGCTTGTTGTTGTGATCTGCGGTAGGCGTGGTCACACCCACCCTGAGGGTGTGGGATAAGTCCTACTGGATTAGGATTGTTTCGTGGTTGAGCAAGGACACCGGGATGTCCATTATGCTTTGGTTTTAGAGAAATTTTGGGTGATGACCCACTACTCTAAATGGATGTTACGGTATGGTATACCGGGTGGAACGTGTGAGTCGTTGGTAGGCTTGATATGAGCCTTTGGAGGCAGGGCTTATTAGCCAGATATCGTGGCAATGTTATAGCGTGCTTTTGATTGCCGTTATACTGCTCGTGGATTCGAGTTCAGCGAATCGTATGAGGATACGATGAGGACTTTTGGTAGACTTTTGTAGTCTCTTTGTGGCTTGATAATTGAGGCAGAGAATACCTCACGGAGACGTTTATACGTCAAATGTTTTAAGAGGCTTGTTTTGGGACATCTCAATTTTGTTAGAAATACCAACGTGAGCGTCGACAAGTCGTTGTTAGCTCTGGTTGAGCATCTTTGCATATGGTATGCGACGAAAGTCACAATTGACATTGTGTGGTATAGTTAATGGAGTGACACTACTATATTGACTTTATCTCTTGGAAAGATTTGGGTTGTACTGTCATGGAGGCAGCTAGTTTTGGTGGAGGGTTGATCGTGAATCAACCAGGGTAAGCCCTACTAGTGTTGGACTAGGTAATGGCTTCGTACTTCCAGTGAGACGTTCGAGGAGACGTCTCTGGGGTGATGCTCGAGTGTGGAGTACTATGGCAATGGTACAGGGCATCGTTGTTTGGGTATACATGGCGTATACGAGTTTCGATTTGATGATAGTGGCTTCGATGCACTATTCTGAACCAAGTGCATATTTTGGTTCCGAGATATATGTTGGTATGTATATCCAGTTTTTCCGGACGGTGGTTCGAGGTTGGAGGGTCATGGATACATGACACTATCCTTGTGAGAAAGGCAGTGTTGATATACCTGCCGGTTGAATCTTTTGGGAGATTCATTGCTTTGGTTGTGTGGTGTTGATGTTGAAATCACACCCTTTGGCTTTGGTCTGTTGACCACTATTCTCCGTGGAGTGAGAATAAGGCTTGACAGTAGGTTTTGGGACTTTGGGTATGCTTGGAGATACCCGAGTCTATTGCTTTGAGTGTGCCTGTTGTGTTGGTGCTTGGACATGTATACCCGTGTGTGTATACGAATGTCAACTCTATTTCGTTCCTTGTTGATCGTCGGATTAGTGTGCTGGGTTTGATGAATCTCCGGTGGGAGATTGTGCCAATTTGAGATTGGTAATCTCGATGGCACGATGTATTCTGAGGCATAATCGCGAGGTCCGTTTGACTTCCCCTGAGGAGGGATTGTCGTGTTTTGGACCCATGGTAGTTCTTGTTGGATAATTCGATAGCCTTCCTGTTTTAGGATTGTTGAATCCCAGGATAAATGAGGGATGGCCAGGATTCGGATTTGTTTAGTGTCACGGTCAACACGTGTTCGGGAATGCAATTGTTTGTCTTGCATGTCCCCTGTGGAACTTGAGACCTTGTAGAGTCTCGATAGTGTGTTTTGGACCAAGATGGGATTCTTGGAACACATGGTTATAGACATCTGTAGTGATGTGTTTTGTGTGGATTAGTGACCATGGTTTACCCGATCCGGATTGCAAGTGGTGCAACTACTCCTTTGGAGGAGATGGACCGGGAAGCGGAAACCGGATTTTCTGTGAGTATACTGTTGTATACTAATGGTCCACATCATAACGATGCGTGTCAGGCATTGTGGATGAGTAGTGGATATCATTGAAAGATATCTATGTTAGAACCGATTGGGTTTTTGATTGATTTGCAGTCTTGATGGACTGACTTCCGGGAGGATTCACATCGAGGTATGTTATTATCTTTCGGGTTTATATTGGTTTTGGCATTTGCTCTATTGTAGAGCTTGATGCGAGATTGGCGTTCTCCCAGTTAATGATTCGATTCTATTGTGGTCCAGAATCGGGGTTGTGGCTTTACCTTGTTTGTGTAGTCCTTGTACTACGTAGAGTATGCCGGTGCAAATTTCGAGGACAAAATTTTATTAGTGGGGGATAATTGTGATGTCCGGGGATTATGATGTTAATCCCGGTGTGGTATTAATCCTTGATGGATTTTTAATTGTGGCAATTAGGAATTAATTGCGGTTTGGCATCTCCCGAGGTTGTTAAATCGGGCATTTGGGATCGTTGGATCCAAAGGATGAGATTGTATCCTCATTTTGGTGAAAAACCTATGAGTTGGGTTTTTAGTGGGACTTGGTGTCCGGGGTGCCTTATGTTGGGGCCAGTCTGGGGATTTGATGTTGGAGAGAGAGTTTTTGAAAACAGATGATTTTTAATGAATCATGATGTATTTGTGGAGGTATTGGTATTCTGGGCATTTTTGCTATATATACCAGTTGGACTCGGGATTCCGTCATTTGGAATCCATTCCATTCCTCTCCTCTCCCTCTCACGCCTCTCTCACCCCAAACCCTTCCCCTTTCCCTTTTGATGGGCAAGATCGTTGGAGGCTCGTCCTAGGAGCCGGATTTCTCGAAGATAATAAGATATTATTCATCCCCTTGCATTTATCTTCGTTTTGATAGTGGTTTTCTGGTGTTTGGGAAGGTTTTGTGTTGGATTTAAAGAAATGGGTTTTTAAAGAATTTTGGGTTGGTTGGTTTGAGAAGTTTTTTATGGTGTTTATTTTGAGGTTTAATGTTGTAAGGGGTGTGAGGTTTATTGTTGGGCAAAATTTTGCAAGAAAATCGCCATTTTTGGCTTTTACAGGTCGAGGCGATCGATCCCTAGGGCAGGGCGATCGATCGCCGCGACGTTGTTGGAAATTTCAGGAAGATGAACAGTGAGGCGATCAACCGCCTCAAATGAAGCGATCGATCGCCATGAGGCAGTGGCCATTTACGCTAAGAGGCGACCGATCGCCTGAAAAGCAGCGATCGATCGCATGTTCCTGTTTTCGCGAGGCGATCGATCGCCTGAAATCATGCGATCGATCGCCAATGCCTTATTTTGGGGAATTATTTCGTGTTGAGTTTTCGATGCATGCTTCGCTCGGGGCCTTTTAAAATGGTTAATCGTCATGGATGACGATATAATTATGGTTTGTGAACATGCTTGGGCACATGATTGCATGCTTGAGATTAATTGTGGATTATTATCGTGTTTAGCATATAATTCATCGGTCACGGGACCAAGGCAAGGTTTGGACTTGAAATACGGAAAGTATAAGGTACGTATGACGTACGAGCATAGCTCTTTAATATAATTGCAATTGTTGAGTGCTTGGCACACTGTATTGCAATGAATGTGTGTGGAAATGCATGACACATGGTATTAGCAATAAACGAAGATTGAAATGCATGGTTTATTGTACTTGCTTCAAATGTCTATATATGCATTGAGAATTGCATGGTGCCGCTTTTGAGCGAGCAATGATTGGGATGTTGTCGCCTGTGAGCGAACATCGATTATGACGCCGCTGCCATCGAGCATGCGTGGAAATGGAATGTCGCTATTGTAGAGCGAGCAATGAAATAGAGCTATGAAACCATAAGTGAGAAACATGGATTGTCTATAATCATTGTTTAATGATTTGATGTTATTGATTATGACATTGGTATATGGCTCATAGAATTGTTAATCAATGTAATGATTAACTGGCATTTGGGAATTTGATGGTTTCAGTGTTTTGAGAACAGGGACAGTACAGGAAACCCCGGATGAGGATGATGCCATCCAGGGAGTATATTTTGTATTTCATAGCATTTACATTGTTGTGAATTATGAATTGTATTGTTGTGGTTATTGGATTGGGATATTGGTATGCTCACCCCGTGTGCGGGCTGTCTCTGTTGGGGCAGGTGGTACAGGTGTAGCAGCAGTTTTGGAGTTGAGCTCGGGCTGCTGATTGAAGTACTTCCAGGATTGAGGTACCAAAGCTGGATGGACAGGCACTCAGATCCAGAGTCGAGATCGAGTTGCGCTTGTGAGGTGCTTCCAGGATCAAAGCACCAGTAACGGTATCCAGCAGAGTGTTTATACATTAGATACACGCTCATTCATTCGGTACTCTTATGTGAGTACATATTACGTGTATATGGAATGTATAAACGGGCTACGGCACTTCTCTGTTCATTTATGGTCTGCACGCAATTAGATATAGAATTGCTAAATGAACTAAGAGTATGTTAGTGTATTATGAGGGTGCATGCTATATGGATAATCATGGTTGGGGAATTTGAATATTATGTGGTTTAAATGCAAGAAATTTTCTGCATAGCATATGGTGTTGCACTTGCATATGGTTTTTCCCCTGATAGTATGATTATATGCACCAATGATATGGCTTAATACACTAATAACGGATTAAGGGCACGGGGGGTCCTTACAATTACAGTTTTATATTCTATAAATTATGTATTGTGATTATTGGATCGGTGGTATTGGTATGCTCACCCAGTGTGGGGGCTGTCTCTGTGGGTATAGGTGGAACAGGTACAGAGGTAGCTCCTGAGTTGAGATCGAACTATGGATTAGAGGCACTTCCAAGATTGAAGTGCCAGTGCGGTATTGTATTGGGTACTTTATACATTAAATACACATTCATTCATTGGGTGCTCGCATGTTAGTATGTTACATGTGTATATGGGCTGTATAAAGGGCATGGACCTTTCTCTTTTCATTTATTGGTTGCATGCAATTAAATAAGGAATTGCTAAATGAATTGAGAACATGTTAGTGTATTATAAAATGCATACTTAAGGGTTGAGTGGTATGTGGGATATGGACATTATATGGAATTATGTAAGAAATTTTCATATTGGTATTTTATGCTATGGCAGCATGTGGTTCTCCCTCTGGTTACATGACTGTATGCACTAAGTATGATAAGGGTGAATATTACGTTTATTTTGCAATGATATGTATCTATTTTCATGTTGATTCCTGGATGATGTTATGCTTTTTGGTATTTATTTTTGTTGTTTCAGGAATCTAGGTGGGAAGTGGAAGAAGTAAGCTTGAAAGACGAAAACGGACCAAACCGAGGCTAGAAATGAAGATTTTGGAAACTGACATACTCGATCGATCGGCGTTGGAGCTCGATCGATCGACCAAGGCAGAGAATTTGGCCAACAAGAAAAAGTGATGCTCGATCGATCGGTAATTGAGCTCGATCGATCGAGCATGGCAGAGAAATCATAAGCAAGACTGAAGAGTGCTCGATCGATCGGCAATTGATGCTCGATCGATCGAGCGTGGCAGGAGAATTCTTGGATGAGAAATTAAAGTGCTCGATCGATCGAGACATTTCTCGATCGATCGAGCGATAGTGTTTTCTGAAAAAAATACTTGATTGAGTTTGGTCCATTGGAAACACTTCCATCCATCTCCTCTTCTATAAATATGAGACCTAGGGCACGAATTTGAAGAGTCCAACATCATATCATACACCACATAGCAGCTTCTATAATCCTCCAACATCCACACAATTTAAGAAATCCTTTGAAGCGCAAGGAAGGAAGCAAGAGAAGAAGCAACGTTGTAACGCACGGATTCGACTCCTTCGTTATCGTACTTCTAAACTTGATTTTCGAATTTCTTGATGTTTATGAGGTTGAGAAAACAATTATTCACATTGTTAGTTTGATTTGAATATGAAATAAGTTTATTTTATCAAGATTAGGGAAGCTTGTGTTTGAGTTAATGCTTTGAATGTTTATTGAGTGGATTAATTCTTTTGTGCATGATTTATACTTTTAATACTATCAAAGCCTTGCTAACTTTGATTCATTTGTGAATTATAATTGAGATCGAGAGATGAAATTATAATACGCTATAATAAATCATGTTTTATGTTAACGCTTTAGATCGAGAGATTAAATCACATATGTGATAACTTTGGATTGTAAGATTTAAAGTTAGCGGTTTTCATAGAGATTTATGCAATATTAAAGTTGTTTAAGTGAACGAAAGTTACTTGTTTCAATTTAATATTAGTTTCAATATAGCTTGAGAAAGTGTATTGATTATTTTACGGGAATCCGTCACCTTAAGACTTAATTGGTTAGTAATTGTTTTTACAAACAAATCATTGACGGTAACACAAGTGAACCGACATCTTGATAAATTTCTCGAGTGGAATTCCTTCTCATCTTCAAAGGAGTTGATTTAATTTTAAGTTTTTATTCAGATTATATAATTATTCATTTATTTCGTAGGCTCAATATAATTAGTCACATTTTATTTGGTACTTATACGTTAGTCCCTGTGGGTACGACATCCCTTCTTTTAAATCACTATACTAAGACTTGACACCGTGCACTTGCGGTATAAAATCGCTACATTGAAATTAATTGTTAAAAATAAAAGCGATCAAAGTACATGGGTTAATACACTAATAGATGATTAAGGGCACGGGGTCCTTACACACATGTTCATTCGTGCCTATTCAAGTGTACACAAGACTCAAGACTAGAGCATTCCCAGTTTATGCTCTGATACCAACTGTGAGGAGCCGTTCCTAATCACATGTTTAATTATCACACAATGATTATTTAATTGTAAACAATGGAAGATTTATATATATATATATATATATATATATATATATATATATATATTCTGCCAACAAGTGGCTCTAAAAAATTTGGCATGAACTCCCCGCACAAAGGACATACCAAGAAAAATGAAAACACAATATGACTATCCCCAATACACAAAAAGTAAATACATATATCAGCAGCAGCAAGTAAACACCGAATAAACACCATTATTCAGAACTGAACTGAATAAACTTAATTTACATAGTTATACTATCTAGGACACACCCTGATATACTTAACTATCATACTACTGGGAAAAGACAAAAGAAAACAACCTCAGGTAGGACTTCCATCGAGCATTCCCTCTTTGGGATCCTGGTTACCTGTAATACCTGCCATTGTCCACACACAGACAATAACAACCCCCTTGGGGGTGAGCCAAAGCCCAATATGAAATTATCAAGTAAATACAACATGCATCTATAAAATGTGATATATGATGTAATGCAGTGCAATGCATGTAATGTACAATGGATCGAATCTCAAGATACCAAATCGGAGTCCAAAGAAAGGTATCATCAATCAATATCAAGCTCGAGCGGAGGGTAGCAGCACACACACGCTAGGAGAATCATCATGTGCTATGCTCGTCATCCCTCGTGTCTAGGTCCGGTAGCAACGTGCGTGACTACAGTTACTACCTAAGCTGTATGTCATCACCGTGCCCGTCGTCCCCGACACTCAGAGTATGTCAACTCAGTCATAATCATGGATATCAAAGAAGTAGATAGATCAATATGATATGCCCATGTGTATGTCATATATCAATGTATATTTATCAAAATGATGTGTGTTAACAAAACATTTATTTCATACATTGATATGCCAATTATGAATGCTATGAAGGCTCATAATTCACGTAAGTTCAGAATCAGGTATCAAATAATACAGATACCTGTAGTATGTTACTTATCGCAACATACCTAATCTTTCTTTCTTTTCTAAAGGATGAATGTCGTCCTTGTAGCTCGTGGAGCTCCAGTGTCATATGTTTTATCAAATTCATACAATACCATTGCATTACTTATTTATCACTTAAACTACCTCAACATACACATAATCTATTCTTTAACTTGAGGCGACTAATCAGCTCTAAACTATGCAGGATAGAAGTATTCTGATTCTCATGCTCATTCTTACCATTTCTTCATACTAGAGTTATTAAGATGTGTAATCATCATTAAAATCCTAATAACACATTTTATTTCATTCATTGATTCACAATTCATGTAAGGCCTTGCTACCTTAAGTGCGGATTAAAAGCATAAGAAGATCTAAACATGCACAAGTCAGAGTATAAGGTTCATGTTGATGCCTCGAGCTTAAAGGATTACAGTGCCAAAAATAAGATTTAAAAAAGATTAATTACATTCCCAGCAAAATGAATGTTAAGGCTATAGCTTTACACTACTCCTAGAGTAGAGACTATATAAAAATAATCATGTCCTTCTATACCAATAGCACTCCTCACAAGCTCACCGCATCAACCCGGTCCTTAGCCCTCCGCTCCAAAAGCTCCTACAGGAACAACCCCAAAACCGTTAGCATATAATAAACCATTGTTGGGAAAACATTTCTAAGTTTTGGTGGTGACAAACATCAACCGGACAGACACCTACCTGGTAACAAAGACCTACCGAATGATGGACATCAACTGGTGACAAAGACCTACCGGATGATGGACATCAACTGGTAACAAAGACCTACCGGGTGAAAAAGACCTACCGGTGACAAAGACCTTCCGGATGATGGACATCAACTGGATGGACACCTACTGGATGGACACCAACCGGATGGACATCTACAGGACAAACATCAACCGGATGGACACCTACTGGATGGACACCAACCGGATCGACATCTACCGGACAAACACCTACTGATGGACACCTACTGGATGGACACCAACCGGACAAGCATCTACTCGATAGTCATATATTGAACAAAGACATCTACTGGTTACAGAAGAATGAACGACCAGTTGAATGAAGAAAGCCAACATAGGACTAACCATCCAACAAGAGCTCAAAGCAACAAGACAAAATAAGTACAACCTATTCTGACAAAGGTACAACAGAGCGGCGCACCCTGCTATATCTCCGCCACCATTAGCGTCATAATAAAAGAGCTGTTGCTAAACAAAATAGGAAAGAAGACAATCAGAATATGGAATGGTAACAGAAAGTGGATCTCTTCCAAATATGGACAAGTTGTCGTTAAAGATCAAGGAGTCTATAAATACGCCCAAGTGAAGAATGAAGAGGTTAGTTGAACTATCCAATCAAACAGAAAGAAACACCTCAACGTAAAAAGCTATTCTTCTTAGTGACATTCTCTGAAGGATCAGCAAGAGCAGACAAGCGCTACTCAGTAATCTTAACAGATTAACTTCAACAGAGTCTGCTGCTCGACGAACACTCTAAATCAAATAGTCTGTATTTGTGAGAGTGTCATTGAAACTATTGTAATCAAATTAAGAAGTTGTGATTGCTAGGAGTTTAGGCCAAGCTCTGTGAGTGCCTAAGAAGGTTGTATACTGTAAAGTGTAAACCAAGTCTTTTAGTGTATCCTTCCTGCAAAGGAAGAAGGGGAGACGTAGAAGCATTGTGCTTCGAACATCCAGAAACAATACTTGTGTCATTTACTTACTGCTTATTTACCATTCAGTTTTTATCCTTCACAAGTCCAGTAGACGTCTTCCGCACTATAATCAGTGTCTGCTGACTTGCTTTATATTGAGAAGCTACTGCATTACTTAACAGTCTGCAGCAAACTCGAAGCAAAATCGAAATTGTATCTATTGTGTATTCAACCCCCCCTTCTAAACACTACCCCGATCCTAACAAGTGGTATCAGAGCCTAGGTATTCTCAATCTTGAGAAATTACCAAAAACTGCTGGCCTCATTCAGCAAGATTCCCATGTTCAAAAAGGATGAATACGATGACTGGAGAATTCGTATGCAAGCACATCTAAGTGCCCAAGACGATGACATGTGGTTTGTCATCACTGATGGACCAATGAAGATCTTGAAAGTCAATACAACAACTGCCATTACTGGTGGTGAACCTCAGATGGTCGAGAAGGACAGATCCTTCTGGATAAATGAAGAAAAGAAAAAGGCAAATCTGGACAATGTGGCGAAGACATACTGTTCAAAACTCTGGGAAAAGATTGTGTCCCACTGCAAAGGACATCTGGGAAAGATTGCTCATCTATGCGAAGGAAATGATCAAACCAAGGAAAACAAGCTCACTGTTGCCCTACAGAAGTTTGAAAATGTGATGACCAGGGATTATAGGTGTTAATCCCGTAGTGTTAATAATCCCTAAAGTGGTTTTACGTGGCGATTTGGAATTTAATCGAGGTGTTGGGCCTTCTGGGCTCGTTTAGTTGGGCAGTTGGGATCGTTGGATCCAGAGGTTGAGATTGTATTCACATTACGGTGTAAAACCTAAGAGTTGGGTTTTTGATGTGTCTCGGAATCTCGGGTGCTATGTGAGCACCGGTAGGGGATTTTGGAGTTAGAGAGAGAGTTTTTGAAAACAGATGATTTTTAAGGAATCATGATGTAATTGTGGGGCTATTATTTTTTCGGGGTATTTTTGCTATAAATAGCAGTTGAACCCGAGATTTTAAAATAAAAATCATTTCAACCCCAAATCTTTTCTTCTCCTCCCCGCGCGCGATTTCCGACTGGCCCTGCACCCCCGCCGCTTAAAACGCCTCGCCCGCCGCCGTCCCGCCGCCGTTCGGCGCGTGCGACCTACCCACGGCTTCGTCTCGTCCAGGCGCTCCTTTCCCCTCCGGAAATTCGAAGTTTCATCGCGATTTGAAGTCGAATTTGGCTGGAATGCGTCGATCCCCAAAAGTTAGGGTTCATCGATTTCGAACGATTTTGCTTCCGATTTTCGTTGGGTAACATCCCTTACCCCTTGTTCGTCTTTTTCGTGTATTTCCATGCCTTTATTGTGTTCGATTTGAAGGATTTTAAGGGTTCGAATTTAAAGGCTTGTTTGGGTTCGAATTTAAGGATTATGAGTTCGAAAATTGGAGGTTTTTGTCAAGGGATGTTGATTCTTGCTTGGATAGCTTAATTGACATTTTAGATGAATTATGGTATTTAATTGGGTTCGAAATTGTGAGATTAGGGTTCGATTTTTGTAGGGCATTCTTGAACAAATTTCGATATTGTCTCATTTATTTCCTTCCCTGCATGTACCCTGCCCCGGGTCTTTTAAGAGGATAATTGTCGTGTGTTGACAATATTTTGAGGGATATGGGTGTGCTTGAGCATAGGTTACATGTTCGTAAATAATTGTGAATTATTTATCGTGTTAGCACATCATTCCTCGGGGCATGGAACTCGAGCAAGGTTTGGCTCGGACTTCGGAGATTTAAGGTACGTGCGACGTACGAGCATTACTATATATATGTGAAATGCATAAGGTGTTTTTGATTGCATTGAATGTTTTGCGTATGGTTATACATATATGTTGATATAGCCAAGGAATGACCCAAATCTTGATATCGCAGCTTGTAGCGTGCGTGACACTAGAGTAGGATGACTCTTAGGCATTGTTTGGTATGCAGGATAAAGGTGTGATAAGGTAATAATCATTCAATTATCCATTGTTTGGTTGGTTTTTAGCTAAACCTTTTGGCCCGTGAAAATTGGAAAAAGCCCACATTGTAGCTATAATTTGTATGACAAATTATACTTCCGAAAAAGGTGTGATAATTTTCCTTCACCTTGATTAAAGTATATATTTACTATAATACCCCTTAAAATAAAAATACAAAATAAATACAAATGGATTTTTCGTTTCATCTAGAGCAGAAATCCATTATCATGTTTAAGAAGATATATCTTTTGGGATATGTTTTGAAGGTTCATATAATTAGATCTAAAAATTATTTTTAAAAAATTGCTGAAGTAAAAGAAGATAATGGTTAGAAGCAGTGGAAATATTGAGTTTCTACTGTAAAATAGCGAAGAACATAAATTTGCAGATCTAATTTTTTCTATTTGGTGAATAGTATTATAATATTGAGAGACTTGGTTAGTTTACAACAAAATTCACAACAAAGTTTACAATAGGAGTGAGAATTGCAATGGAAGAGATGAAAAATATGTAGAAGATGAAGAGGAAAGATATATACTGAAAATGGAAAGCTGAAGGGGTGAAGGGGTGAAGAAGACGAGCTGTGCACAAGAACCAAGATAGAGATATGGAGAGTAGATTTTAACATGCGGTAAAAAAATATTGGGAAAAAAAGATATATAAGTTCAAAATATATATATATATATATATATATATATATATATATATATATATTTATTGCGGTAATAACAATGAATGTTCATAAAATTACAAGGAAAATAATAATTATTGATTTTATTTATTTTTTTGAACACCATTACTGATTTTATTTTTAAAATTAAAAATATGTTTGGAAAATGAATTAAATCAAAGCAAGACTATGTATTATTTTTTTATAATAATCAGAGGATAAAAATGTAATTTATCATTTGATCATAATCTCAATCTCAATGTTAATCATTCACATCAAACATATCATTATTTATCTGTCACTATCCTTATCCTACTTAATTACTTAAATAATCCTAATGTACTTTATCCATATGTTATCTTATCACTCGTACCAAACGGTGCCTTACATGATATAAGGGGTACTGGGTTTATATGACTATATTATGAGACATTTGAGATGTCTAGGTTTGTAGAATCATGTATTCTTCGTGAGACATTGAGATGTCTAGGTTCGTAGAATCATGTATTCATTATGAGACATTTGAGATGTCTAGGTATAATGGAAAGCGAGATTATGAAATCAATATTAGATATTGATATATCTATATTTGCATATATATGAACTTGGAATCATTCATTCTTGATATTTGAGAATCAGGCATGCGATGTGTAAATCAATGTGTTGATTTACTGATTTATGAGATTTGATGAGTTTGATGTTGTGAGAACAGGGACAGTACACGGAATCCCGGATGAGGATGTTGCCATCCAGGGAGTATCATTTAAATTCATTAGCATTTACCTTTGTTGTAAATTATGAATTTCATTATTATGATTATGGGATTTTGTGTATTGGTATGCTCACCCCGTTGGGGGCTGTCTCTGTTGGGACAGGTGGACAGGTACATCGATGGCTATGGAGCTGAGCTCGAGCTGTTGATTTGAGGTACTCCCAGGATCGTGGTACCAGGGCTTGATGGAGCACGGTATCGTATAGAGTACCTATATATACACCTGAGGATTTATACATATTCATGATGCTCGCATGTGAGCACGATTATACTTGTATATGGGTTGTATATAAAGGCATGAGCCTATCTCTCTTTCATTTAAGGTTGCATGCAATTAGAGGTTGAATTGCTAGAATGATATGAGAGTCATTGGTGTATTATGTGTGGTGTCTTCCCTGGCTGGGAATTTACTTGTATTGCTGCTTTCTGTTGAGTATTATGCTTTCCCTGGCCGGGAATTTTGTTATGTGTTGTACTCTTTTTTGGGATAGCTCTATTTATGGGGAGACTCTGCCCAAATTTTTATAAAAGTTTACAATGTGAAAAGTGGCACCAAGGGGATGGTAAAGGGCAAACATATGAGTCTTTCATTGACAGGCAATGATTAAGTATCATCAGAGCTTCCCGATTGACATTTTATAGAAAGCATGTACCACACATAGTGGTTAATACACTAATCAAGGTTTAAGGGCTTGGGGTCCTTACATTAGTGGTATCAGAGCAGTGGTTGCTCATTGGGGCTGTTAAGGGCCTATGAAGTTATTGATAGCACATATTTATGCATGATGGCATCAATGTTGTATGACATAACAAATTGTTTATGTGCTATTATGATATGAAAAGTGGTATTGCTAACCATTGTGGTTGCAGGAATCGTGTGGAACACGATAGGATGGCATTAATAGGGATATTTCCGAGGTAACATGTACTTTATGTTGTCTTGTTGACACATGATGAATGCAAAGTGGTGCATTAAGGTTATGATATATGTTATTGTGCATTGTTTTTGCATATGCATGTTGTGAAATATAAGAGGTGTATTTCTTGAGTCAAAGTTATCTTAGTAAGGATTTTAATGGCTTATGCTAAAGTCCATTGCATGGAGTAGCAACGCTAAAGTCCATTGGAAGCGATGAAGAATCCCGCTTACATGGAGTAGCAACGCTAAAGTCCATTGCATGGAGTAGCAACGCTAAAGTCCATATGAAGCGATGAAGAGTCCCGCTTATATGGAGTAGCAACGCTAAAGTCCATTGGAAGCGATGAAGAGTCCCGCTTACATGGAGTAGCAACGCTAAAGTCCATTGGAAGCGATGAAGAGTCCCGCTTACATGGAGTAGCAAGAAGCATTAAAATGTACTAATGATAAGGGCTCAAGATGAAATATGGATTTAAAGAGGAAGGATGTCATGACATTTATTTATGAAACCATACATTCTTATAATGCGTTTTTATTATGTATTGAATGTTGATGCATAGCGTATATGGCTATTGTTGTTAACCCTGATGGTTGCAGGTTACAGGAAATAAGGAATACGAAAAGGAATGATGATTATACATATGTACGGGCATCCCAAGGGCAACATGTATTATGTGGTTAGTCATTTAACACAAGGTAAATCAAGGTATGCATAAGATAGTGCATTATGATATGATACATGTTGATACGCATCGTTTTGCATATGTATATTGTGAAATATAAAGTGAGGATTTCAATGCTTACACTAAGGTCCATATGAAGCGAGGAAGGATTCCGCTTATATGGAGTAGTGAGAAGCATTGAAATGCACTGATATTTCACGAGTCCAGGTTATCCTAGTGAGGATTTCAATGCTTGCACTAAGGTCCATATGAAGCGAGGAAGGATTCCGCTTATATGGAGTAGTGAGAAGCATTGAAATACACTACTGATAAGTGACTCAATTCGAGGTGTATTTATAGCGATGGTTCATTCCGCTATATCTATTGGCGATGGTTCATTCCGCCAGGTGTATTTATAGCGATGGTTCATTCCGCTATATCTATTGGCGATGGTTCATTCCGCCAGGTGTATTTATAGCGATGGTTCATTCCGCTATATCTATTGGCGATGGTTCATTCCGCCAGGTGTATTTATAGCGACGGTTCATTCCGCTATATTGATTGGCGATGGTTCATTCCGCCAGGTGTATTGATAGCGATGCCTCTTTCCGCTACTATTTGGACGATGATTCATACTCAGGTGTATAGCGAGGTTTCATGCCACTTATTATATGACGAGGTGTCATGTCGTCGATTCTATAGCGAGGGATTTTGCCGCTATGTACTCAGCACAGGATTTTGCCGCCTTCGAGCGATGGGTGCTGATTACGCACTATTATTGAGCGACGGAGACAGGTATGACGCTATATTGCTAGCGATGAGGTATGAGATATTGCTATTTTATTAGCTTTATTTTAGCTGGCATGCATTGATATACATGTTTTATTATGCCTATTTTACTAGCATGATAGTGGATTGACATACGCTGATGTACATGTATCGTCACTAGTTGACAATGTTTTAGATGCCATGAGTTGGCATGTGTCGTCACAGGATGACGATGACGATGGTGTAGGAGATGTCGTATTAGACATGCATCATCGTTACGATGATCGATGCGTTGAGTATACGTATTCTGTGGTATGCCTTGGGTGCCAGTACCGAGCACAAGGTGGTGTGTGCGGCACCGATTGACGTGACCCTTATACCGAGCGGGTTGCTCGAGGAATGGATGGATGCGCTGTACATGTGATTGCACCGCAGCTTATGTTTTGGGGTAATCATATTACGAGTGGTGATACCCTTGAGGTATGCTCGTTGGAATGGCTTTTGGCCATGCGATTTGACGACAGGAGTAATCATGGAGGAAATTACTCGCTTTCTGTCGATGTGACATGTGGTAGACATGATCACACCACCCTTGAGGGTGTAGGATGGGTCCTAAGGGAGTAGGATCAGGTTATGTTAAGTACATAGGGACATTGGAGTGTCCAGGGTGTATCGGCATTGAGGAATGTTGGATAAAGACCCACTACTCTATTGAGTTTTCCTTTCCATAGTATGTTATACCATGTGGAAAACGTCCATCTTATTGGTAGGTTTGAGGTAAACCTAAAGAGGCAGAGACTAGGTGGTCTGCCGCGTGTGTGTAGCACCATGATGGGCTTGCTAGAGCCGTTATACTGCTCGTTGGAACCAAGTTTGACAAATCGTAAGGTGATGCGATGTGGATTGTGGTGGACTCTAGTAGTCACCATGTCATTGAGGTTAAGGTTGTTCATGCCTCACTGAAACGTGTATACGTTTATGTCTAATCTTGGAGACTTGTCTGGGACAGCTCAGGATGTTGGAGTACCAACAAGAGAGTCATCAGGTTGTTATTGACTCAATCTAAAGGAACCCGTGTATTGGGATACAATGGGTGTTATTGTATCCAGTTTTTTCGAACGATGGTTCGAGACTTGTGGATCTCGAGTTCGATGGCGCTTCCCTTGCGAGGAAGGAGGTAGTATTATACCTATTTGGGAATCTTTGAAAGATTCGGTAAGTTGGTGCAAGTGGTGTTGATTTTGGGAATCACACCGTGTATTGTTAATCGTCGATTATCATCCTCCACTGAGTAAGGAATGACTCAGAATTGACGGTTGTGTTTGGGGCTTAGGGATATGTGGTAGATACCCGAGCCGAGTGCATTGAGTATGCATGCGATATCAGTGCTTAGGCAGGTATACCGGTGAGTATACGGATGCCAGTTATTGATTTCCTCTCTGTTAAGCATAGAGTTATGCTGTTTTAGGATGGTTAAATCTCTGATGTGAGATATGGAACACCTTGAGATTGGGAATCTCAATGGCACGATGATTATGAGGAATGATCGTGAAGTTAGTTGACTCCCTTGAGGAGGGATTTTCTTGTGAGGGTTAAGGTATTTCCCTTGTTGGTGTTTTCCTTCGAGTTATGCGACAGCCTTCCCAAGTTTGGATTGTTAAATCCGAGGATTTTCAAGGGATGGCAGGATTTCGGATTGGTTGAGTGTCGCTGACGACACAAGCGTTGAGGATGCAATGGGTTTATTGCATGCCCCTTAAGAAATTTAAACTCTGCGGAGTCTCGGTTGTTATTTATGATCAGGACGTGATTCTTGGAACATCCGGAGGTGGACATCTTGTGAGATGTCTTTTGTTTGAATTTGTGGCCGTGAGTTGCCCAAATTAAGTTACAATGAGGCGACTACTCCTTCGATGGAGGAAGTTTGAAAGTGGAAACCAGGTTTGGTATGTGTACACCGTGGTTGTACTAGTGTTTCCCTCGTAACGATGTATGTTAGACATCGTGAGTCTTGGTAAAGATGTCATTGGATGATATCTACGATAGAATCAGGAGCGATTCGAATCCTTACAGTTTCAGTTGACTAACTGCTTTTGGATTATTAGCGTTGAGTTGTACTGACGCTCTTTGACGTGATGATGGATTTGGAAGTCTACTCCACTCCAGAGTTTGACACGAGGTCAACGTTCTTACGGTTGAGGTGTCATTCAGGACGTGTTCGTACTGTAGTATTAGATCGAAGGATGACTGTCCGATCTACAGTCGTAAGTATTGGTTGATTTGCAGTCATGAGAGGCTGACTTCTGGGATGACCCGCATCGAGGTACGTTTCGCCTCTTGGGTGATATGTTGGTTTTGGTATGTCGCTCTGTTTCAGAGTTTGATGAGAGGTAAGTATCCTCGCGTTTATTAATACGATTCTGATATGGTCAGGAATCGAGGTTATGGCTTCATGTTGTTGTGTAGCCTGGGTGTTACGTGATACACCAGTGTTAATTTCGAGGACGAAATTCTTTTAGTGGGGGATATTGTGATGACCAGGGATTATAGGTGTTAATCCCGTAGTGTTAATAATCCCTAAAGTGGTTTTACGTGGCGATTTGGAATTTAATCGAGGTGTTGGGCCTTCTGGGCTCGTTTAGTTGGGCAGTTGGGATCGTTGGATCCAGAGGTTGAGATTGTATTCACATTACGGTGTAAAACCTAAGAGTTGGGTTTTTGATGTGTCTCGGAATCTCGGGTGCTATGTGAGCACCGGTAGGGGATTTTGGAGTTAGAGAGAGAGTTTTTGAAAACAGATGATTTTTAAGGAATCATGATGTAATTGTGGGGCTATTATTTTTTCGGGGTATTTTTGCTATAAATAGCAGTTGAACCCGAGATTTTAAAATAAAAATCATTTCAACCCCAAATCTTTTCTTCTCCTCCCCGCGCGCGATTTCCGACTGGCCCTGCACCCCCGCCGCTTAAAACGCCTCGCCCGCCGCCGTCCCGCCGCCGTTCGGCGCGTGCGACCTACCCACGGCTTCGTCTCGTCCAGGCGCTCCTTTCCCCTCCGGCAATTCGAAGTTTCATCGCGATTTGAAGTCGAATTTGGCTGGAATGCGTCGATCCCCAAAAGTTAGGGTTCATCGATTTCGAACGATTTTGCTTCCGATTTTCGTTGGGTAACATCCCTTACCCCTTGTTCGTCTTTTTCGTGTATTTCCATGCCTTTATTGTGTTCGATTTGAAGGATTTTAAGGGTTCGAATTTAAAGGCTTGTTTGGGTTCGAATTTAAGGATTATGAGTTCGAAAATTGGAGGTTTTTGTCAAGGGATGTTGATTCTTGCTTGGATAGCTTAATTGACATTTTAGATGAATTATGGTATTTAATTGGGTTCGAAATTGTGAGATTAGGGTTCGATTTTTGTAGGGCATTCTTGAACAAATTTCGATATTGTCTCATTTATTTCCTTCCCTGCATGTACCCTGCCCCGGGTCTTTTAAGAGGATAATTGTCGTGTGTTGACAATATTTTGAGGGATATGGGTGTGCTTGAGCATAGGTTACATGTTCGTAAATAATTGTGAATTATTTATCGTGTTAGCACATCATTCCTCGGGGCATGGAACTCGAGCAAGGTTTGGCTCGGACTTCGGAGATTTAAGGTACGTGCGACGTACGAGCATTACTATATATATGTGAAATGCATAAGGTGTTTTTGATTGCATTGAATGTTTTGCGTATGGTTATACATATATGTTGATATAGCCAAGGAATGACCCAAATCTTGATATCGCAGCTTGTAGCGTGCGTGACACTAGAGTAGGATGACTCTTACATGATATAAGGGGTACTGGGTTTATATGACTATATTATGAGACATTTGAGATGTCTAGGTTTGTAGAATCATGTATTCTTCGTGAGACATTGAGATGTCTAGGTTCGTAGAATCATGTATTCATTATGAGACATTTGAGATGTCTAGGTATAATGGAAAGCGAGATTATGAAATCAATATTAGATATTGATATATCTATATTTGCATATATATGAACTTGGAATCATTCATTCTTGATATTTGAGAATCAGGCATGCGATGTGTAAATCAATGTGTTGATTTACTGATTTATGAGATTTGATGAGTTTGATGTTGTGAGAACAGGGACAGTACACGGAATCCCGGATGAGGATGTTGCCATCCAGGGAGTATCATTTAAATTCATTAGCATTTACCTTTGTTGTAAATTATGAATTTCATTATTATGATTATGGGATTTTGTGTATTGGTATGCTCACCCCGTTGGGGGCTGTCTCTGTTGGGACAGGTGGACAGGTACATCGATGGCTATGGAGCTGAGCTCGAGCTGTTGATTTGAGGTACTCCCAGGATCGTGGTACCAGGGCTTGATGGAGCACGGTATCGTATAGAGTACCTATATATACACCTGAGGATTTATACATATTCATGATGCTCGCATGTGAGCACGATTATACTTGTATATGGGTTGTATATAAAGGCATGAGCCTATCTCTCTTTCATTTAAGGTTGCATGCAATTAGAGGTTGAATTGCTAGAATGATATGAGAGTCATTGGTGTATTATGTGTGGTGTCTTCCCTGGCTGGGAATTTACTTGTATTGCTGCTTTCTGTTGAGTATTATGCTTTCCCTGGCCGGGAATTTTGTTATGTGTTGTACTCTTTTTTGGGATAGCTCTATTTATGGGGAGACTCTGCCCAAATTTTTATAAAAGTTTATAATGTGAAAAGTGGCACCAAGGGGATGGTAAAGGGCAAACATATGAGTCTTTCATTGACAGGCAATGATTAAGTATCATCAGAGCTTCCCGATTGACATTTTATAGAAAGCATGTACCACACATAGTGGTTAATACACTAATCAAGGTTTAAGGGCTTGGGGTCCTTACAGAAAAACATCAAAATGATGTCCGGAGAAACTCTCAGCGAATATGATGAGAGAGTAACTGGAATCATAAATGAACTCAATAGCCTTGGTAAAGATCTATCCAACAGGGAAATCACTCTAAAGGTTATGAGAGGTCTCCCAAGAGAATGGGATGTAAAAACGATTGCTATGAGAGAATCCAAAGATCTAAATAAGATAGACCTACATGACTTATTTGCTGACTTAAAAGCATATGAGTTTGAACTAGGGATTCAAATTGAAGATGAACCCAGCACCAGTCAACCAACCAAAGCTCTTACTGCATCTGAAGCTCTACCTATCACAACAGAGATGACTCCTGAAAAAATATGCAACGATGCAATGGTGCTGTTTGTCAAAAATTTGGAAATTTTATGAAAAAGAGCCAAAAGACCTATCAATCTTACCCAAGAAAATAGAACTTCAAAAATAGATCAGATGATCGTGTATGCTTCAACTGTCTTAAGCCAGGACATTTTATCGCTAACTGTCCTAAACCAAAGAAAGATGATCAAAAGAGAGGATCCAAGGATTATAGAGTCAAAGGAGAGTAGAAGATCATCCAGAAGGGACAGAGAACAGAAAGTACTGGTGGCGGAAGAAAACAAGAACAAATGGGCTGACTCAGAGTCAGAATCAGAAAAGTCTTCCAGCTCATCCAGTGACAGTGAAGATGAAGAAGTTCATTGTCTAATGGCCAACGATGACTGTGAGGTAAATGATCCTAATCTTTCTGAATGTACACATAATGAGCTCACGAATGCATTGCAGGACATGATAAATGAGTATCAGATGTTGTATGAATCCTTCGAGAACTACAGGACTGCACAATTAGTCCCAACAGAACAGCAGAACAACAAATGTGATTGTGAACAATCAATTGAGTTGGAAAGCTTAAGGGATAAAGTAAGTCGGCTCGAGAAAGAAAGGGATGAAGCAACATGTGCACACCAGAAACCCAGTAAGTTGGTTCGCACATGGAATGCATCTACTGCCAAAAAAGATGAAATGCTTGAGTCAATAAGGCTTGCTGGTGATCTTACCGGTATAGGCTACTCTAACAATGATAGTAATTCATCCGGCATCAAATCTCAACTGTGTCTAGAAAGAAACAAGATTCAAACAATGAATTTTGTTAAATCAAGCACAATATATGAACCATGTGAGTTGGTTAAGGAATCTGTTGAGCCAATACTCATCAAGGAACGGGCATCACACAAAGGTATTGGTTATGTGGAGCCAAAAGAAAAAGCTAGACAGGGGCAAAAGTTTAGAAATAAACATAAACCCACTGGTCAGGCCACTCGAGAGGTAAAACCCAACTGGTATCATAATTGTATGCCTGTCCAAAGAGATATATGCTTCCAAACAGAAACCAAAAACCTAAACAACATGCGTACACTCAGTATAGCACATATCACCCAGGAACATCCTTATCATATAATGCACACACATTTCAGGACACACACATACCCAAACAGTTTAGGGATATACAAGTGTGGGTCCCGAAAGGACTAATCCTGTCTGGACCCAAGTAGGATTGGGAACCAATCATATTATCGCTTAAATTGCAGAAAGCTAGAATTCATCAAGTTCGGAGCTCAGAGTGGTTTCTGGACAGCGGATGTTCTAGACATATGACAGGAAATGCGTGCTTATTGTCTGAATTGGTTGACACCACCGGACCTAGAATAACCTTTGGAGACAATGCGAAAGGTAGAACCGTAGGTAAGGGTAAGATTATCTACGGTAACATTATTATTAAAGATATTCTGTTGGTTGAAAATTTATGTTATAACTTGATTAGCATCAGTCAACTCTGTGACAATGGTCACTCTGTAGAATTCAACCAGCACTCATGCACAATCAAAACTACTGATGGCAGTGTATTACTTGTAGGAAGAATGCATGATAACACTTATAAAATTGATTGGAATCTTAATCAGCCTACCTCCTCTACTTGCTTTGCTGCCTTGAATACTTCCAAAAATTGGCTTTGGCACAAACGATTGAGTCACTTAAACTTTAAAACTATTGCCAGTCTGCGTAAACTTGATCTAGTCATTGGACTGCCTCAAATTGAGTTCTCAAAAGACAAGGTTTGTGCAGGATGCCAGCTTGGTAAGCAAATCAGATCCTCCTTTAAGAACAAAGGGAGTAAATCTTCTTCTCGGTGCCTAGAGTTGCTACATATGAATCTATTTGGTCCTATACCAGTAGCAAGTCTAGGGGGAATGAAGTATACCCTAGTGATTATAGACGATTACACTCATTTTACGTGGGTCCTGTTTCTAAGTGGCAAAGATCAGGCTACTCCAAAGCTGATCAAACTACTGAAAAGACTCCAAAATGAGAAATCGTGTGGGATAGATAGAATTCGTAGTGATAAAGGTACCGATTTTACCAATCAGTCACTCGAATCATATCTAGATGACCTTGGTATTAAGCACGAATAGTCTGCTGCAAGAACCCCTCAACAAAACGGAGTTGCTGAGCGTAGGAACCGCACTTTGAAAGAAGCTGCGCGAACTATGCTTGCAGAATCAGATATATCGCAGAGATTTTGGGCAGAAGCTATCAACACATCATGTTATACGCAGAACAGATCAATGATTAATAAGCGAGCAAATAAAACCTCTTATGAGATCTGGAATGGCAGTAAGCCAAATATTTCTTAGTTCCATGTGTTTGGTTGCAAATGATTTATTCACAACAATGGAAAGACTCATTCACCGCTTTTGATGCCAAATCTGATGCTGGAATATTTCTTGGATATTCTACAGTTAGTAAAGCCTTCAGAGTATTTAATAATAGAACTCTTACTGTAGAAGAATTTGTGCATGTAAAATTTGATGAACCTACTGACTGTACTGTATCTAATCTGCAAATGAACAATTTGAGCAATCGACTGGAAAGCACTTATATTGATGAAAATGTTGATGATGAGATAAATTACAGAAGCAGGACTGACTGCTCTTTAGAACCAGAAGTTCCTGAAGTTCAAGCAGAAGAGTCTGCTGGTCAACAAGCACTGCATCCAGCTAACAATGACACTGTTGATCATACTCCTGCTGCAGTAGAAGGAACTAACAAAAAAGATGTGTCAATCAGATCTTCTGAGCTAACCACTCATATTCGGTCAAATGAAGTGCTCAATCCTCTTGGACCTCCGCTCCGGTGGATGAAGGATCATCCTCCCGAGCAGGTCATAGGTAACCCTGTAGCTCCTCTACGCACCAGAGGACAAATGATTAATGAATTTCTATATGCTTCATTCATATCTCACATAGAACCTAAGAATATTGATGATGCTATGTTAGACCCAAGCTGGGTAGAAGCAATGCAGGAAGAACTAAATCAGTTTGAGCGAAACAAAGTATGGTATTTAGTACCACGACCACAACATCACACTATAAATGGTACCAAATGGGTATTTAGAAACAAATTAGATGAAAATGGTATAGTCATCAGAAATAAAGCAAGATTAGTTGCACAGGGCTACAGACAGGAAGAATGCATTGATTTTTATGAAACCTTTGCCCTTGTAGCTCGATTAGAAGCCATTCGCATATTTCTTGCATTTGCTGCTTTTAAAGACTTTAAAGTCTATCAGATGGATGTTAAGAGTGTGTTTCTTAACAGCAAACTCCAGGAAGAAGTTTACGTTGAGCAACCTCCTTGATTTGAAAGCCATCTTCATCTATCAAAATATTTGACTGAGCATAACTTTACCATTGGCACGGTGGACAAGACCTTTTTCAAATTCACAAAGGGTGATCATACTCTGCTTGTTCAAATCTATGTTGATGATATTATTTTCGACAGTACTAACTCAAAACTTTGCGAAAGATTTTCTAAAATTATGCAGGATCAATTTGAGATGAGCATGATGGGAGAATTATCATTTTTCTTAGGATTGTAAGTCAAGAAATCCAGTGAAGGAATTCTGATAACTCAGTCTAAATATACTAAAGAACTGCTGAAGAAGTATGGGATGAGTACAAGTTCAGCAGCCGCCACTCCAATGAGCTCATCTGCAAAACTAGACTTGGATAACTCAGGAATACCAGTCGAAGTAACAATGTATCGAGGAATTATCGGATCACTACTGTACTTGACAGCCAGCCGACCAGACATTATGTTTGCAGTTTGTATGTGTGCTCGGTTTCAAGCAAATCCCAAGCAGTCACACTACACGACTGTCAAAAGGATCCTCAAATATCTGAAAGGCACTGAGAATGTCGGTCTATGGTATTCAAGAGACTCAACTTTTAATCTGATCAGATACTCAGATGCAGACTATGCAGGATGCAAAATTGATAGAAAAAGTACCAGTGGATACTGTCAATTCCTTGGAGATAGACTAATCTCATGGGGTTGCAAGACGCAGACATCCATATCAACGTCTACTGCAGAGGCAGAATACCTTGCTGCTGGAAGCTGCTGTGCTCAACTGCTCTGGATTCAACAACAACTGAGAGACTATGGAATTGAATCCACTGAGGCACCCATCTTTTGTGATAACACGTCTGCCATAGCCATTACGTACAATCCAGTTCTTCATACACGCACCAAACATATTGATCCGTCATCATTTCATCAGAGATAATGTTATGAAGAAATAAATTCGGCTAGAATGCATATCTACCGAACAACAGGCAGCAGACATTTTCACAAAACCTCTACCGGACGCTAAGTTTTCCTACTTTCAAAATATTATTGGTTCAATTGAAATCATTCCATGATTGTTACTATTTAAGAATACTGAATTCAGGGGGGATTACTCAGTAGAAATCGCATGAATTTAGGGGGAATTTCTGTTAAAATTTTATCTTGGTTATTTAAGTTCAGCTGGTAAAACAACAGCCTGTTGCAGTAGGTGCTTCCGTACCAGTAGGACTCTACATACCAGTAGATGTTACCTTACCAGTCGGACCCTACATACTAGCAGACTTTACCAAATACGCTTTGACAAAAATAACCTTCTGTAACTATCAACCTCTTGGAACGTCGGAATTCAAATTAACTTTTACATAAAAATAAATTATTTCACTCCCGCCCAAATCCTGTCCTTTTATTTATTCTTTAAAATTTTTCAATCGTTAGATGATTGCCACGTACCCATGTCCGCTCATCTACAGTACGACGTTACATTTACTCTTTCCTTTAACCGCCATTACTTTTGTTTATTACTCTTATCTTTCCAAACAAAAAAATTTTACTGCGCTAACTTCCTTCCCAGAAATCTTACTCTACAGAATTCTTGTTGCTTTCCTGCGTCTTCACCAAAATGTCGAAGAATACACAGCCCAGTTTCATCACAAATGTTGTACATGTGGATTTTCATTCCATCTCCACAACCACTGATGCAGATACAAAGGAAGTATTTCACAAGTTGGATACATCGGGACTTCTAGTGATCCTTAGCCAGGCTCCAACATTCTACAAGGACGCTCTACACGAATTCTTCGCCACTGCTAAAGTTGTAGATGATTCCGTAATGGCCTCCATCTCTGGACAACTGGTCACAATCACTCAACAGGAATTCGCCACTCACCTTTGTCTTCCCTCCACTGGACTTACAGATTTCTCCACCGTTCTAGTGGATGTCAGGGAAGAGATGCAGATCATATTCTCTGACTCTAACGATCGTCTCCGACGTCCTCCATTCAAGAAGGTTTTAATGAAGAGCCATTTCCGTCAACTGGCTGATGTTATTTCTAAGGGGCTACTGTGCAAAGCTGGATCTTTTGATATCATCACCCCTGAGAAGTTTGATGTCATGGGCGCCATCTTCAAAGGACTAGAAGTCAACTGGTCAGTTGTTCTGTTTCAGGTCCTCACCGGACTAATCACTTCAAGAAAGGGACAATCTGGTTTTGCCCTACCTCTCAGCAGTATTTTTGATAGCAAGAACAGTCAGGCAGGGGCCTCCTTCAATCTTCATCCAGGCAGACTTATCACTGCCAAACATCTCCAGATTCATAGGAAACGGAGTGGTCGAGAAGTTGGTCTGACAAAGCGACGAACAACTCAAGTTGTAAGCGATTCTGAACAGACAATATCTGAATCCGCTGAGTCTTCTCCTCCTCCTAAGAAGCCCAGGACCAGAAAATGAGCTCCTCCTGCTCTCAGAAAGACTGTCACTGCTACCTCTGATACCATCTCCTCTGCAGTCCCAGTAGCAGTCATCCCTATAAGAGAGCCAAGTCCTGAAAATCCACCAGAGGAACCAACTACATCAGCTGCTTCATTGGCCATGATAAATACTACACCAGCGCCTCCACCTGAACAATCCTCTAAACTGATGAGCACTCAACAAGCACCTGGCTCAATCAGTTTCAGGCAACCAAAGTCCAACTGTCCTTACTGTCATCCCAAGGACACCACCACTGGAAAAGGAAAAGGACTTATGGCACCGGTGACCACCCCTGTAGCCTTTGAGATACCAATGGTAATGGATGAAGTATAAGCCAAGCTGAATCTGCAGCTTGAAATTTTTGATCGATGGGTGAAGGCGCGCATCAACATTCGCTTCGATGATTTCCCTCCGATTTTGATCAAGCCCGAGAAGATTAAAACCTCATCTTGGTTTATCTTCAGGTTCAGGACACTGAAAAGAGTTTAAAGCTTAGAGATCTCTTACGCATGATGAATTATGTGGGAGAACTTCAAGATCTTGTTCATTCCCATCTTCAACAATTTAATATTGATTCTGGAACAGCGAATCATGATCGAGTAATCCTGAATGCTTTAGGACCAAAGCTGGATATGGCTGAGCATGCTCTTCATGATCTCCGCATATCAACTGGTCTCCATTCCTGCTCTGTAGTTTCAAGAAATGCCAGTCCTGCTCCAACTGACTTGGCAACTGCCTCAACTGTTTTGGAAACTGCTCCAACTGACTTGGAGACTGCCTCACCTACTCTGGAGATAGTTCATACTGACATGGCAATCACCTCTACTGCTGACCCTCTTCTCTTCTCCGTTCCAAGCCCAGCAACTGATCAACCACTCCAACTGATGGTTGTTGATCATGAGAATGTTGACACAGTGATTCAGACTATGGTTCATCAAGTTACCATTTCTTCTGGTAATAATGAACCCAGCGAGTCCTCCTCACACTCTGCTGATCACACCCAGTCATCTGCAGCTGCGCTGGAACAAGCTGCTACTAGCATGGTTGTCATTGCTGCCGACGCACCTACTGCACAAATTGTTGAAGCCACTGCTTTACTGACCACTAATGCTATTGAGGGTCCTCCCGGAGTTCTCACTACTAATGCAGAGACTCAAACAGATGATCTGGATCAATCTCTGGCCCAAGATCCTCCTGAAGATTTCTTTGACTTTTCAATGCATCTTCCTCTGGACGGGCCACCTAACATTGCTGATCAACTGGTGCATCTGTCCAACGCCATCTCTGCATTCAAACAGGAAGAGCGCACTGCGACTCTTATTCTTGGGAGTCACCAGCAGCACACTGACTCTCAATTCCAGCACGTCTATCGGGACATCTCTAGTCTAACGACTACTGTAACCAGGCTTCAGACGTTTGTTGTGGATGCCTTTGCGGACTCACTCTCTCGTATTGGGCAGGCTCATCTTCAGATCACTCAACATAATGAATCACTTCATACTGCCACCTCACTGGCCCTTGAAGATAAGATAGAAGACACCAAGAAAGCCCTATCGGATCAGTTAGCAACTATGCAGGCAGCATTTGCTTCACAAATTCAAGACTTGAGCAACAGCCTGCCAGCTGCTCCTCAAACTGTTAGAAGATTGCCAGAGTCCAGCAGACCTGCTTCTCTGACCCAACGAGACCAGCCTTCAGATCATCGCTCATTCACTGCAGCTAGAGCATCCTGTCGGTCAAGGCCTCCCTCTCAGCAAAGGTCCCACAGCTCCCGACAAACTCAGGCTGACACTCCACCCTCCACCCGTGACTACTCCTCGCATTGGCTTGGGGGCAAACAGTAACCTTTATTGTCTCTTTGTATTTATCATTATCTGTTTTTCATAAATATTCAGTATTGTCAATTCGTCTTTATCTTTATCTGCATTTTTTTAAGCATGATATGACACTTCACACTCCAACTTGCTAGTTTTTTTGCTATAAATAGCATGCTAGTTCACTAACTAAAAATCATCAATCATGCACCTCTTCTCTAATATTCTTACTTGTCTTGCAACTGCTTCTACACAAATATATATTCATGGGTTTATTACTTATCTAAATCAACCCTACATGGGTTGATTACTTATCTAACCCATGTCTGTTAGCTTAAGCTTTCTGGACCAGCCCTGGTGTTCTCCACCAGCCTGGAATTTGGAACAGCAGATGCCTGGGTGCTGATGACAAAAAGGGGGAAGACAGAGATAGAGTATTTTCATTGAAGACAGAGATCTTGCCAAATGAATAGAGGACTAATATGAAGATAATGGACTCTTTCTAGGCCTTTCTCTGTTCTAAGCCTCTCTGTATACACTTTCTCTCCCCCTCTCTTTGTCAATAACCCTGAAACTAGCCGGCTCAGATCATTCCATACTGGCTATGTTTCTCTATTTGAATAGATTGTAAAAATAGGTCTGCTAAATGACTTGTAAGATGTTCTATGTAATTTGTAAGATGTCTGTTGTAAGTTGTAAGATGTACCATGTAACCAGAATTCATCTTATATAAAAATGATATTTCTTTTTGGCTCAGTTTGATTACTACTCGTAATCTGCTTATCTAATCTAAACAAATTGCAAAGTCTATATTTATATCTAAGTCTTAACAGGAATCACTGTTCATATGATCAAGCAAGAGTCTTCAGTACTAAGTTTTGTCATCACAAAAAAGGGGGAAATTGTTGGGAAAACATTTCTAAGTTTTGGTGGTGACAAACATCAACCGGACAGACACCTACCGGGTAACAAAGACCTACCGAATGATGGACATCAACTGGCGACAAAGATCTACCGGATGATGGACATCAACTGGTAACAAAGACCTACCGGGTGACAAAGACCTACCGGATGTTGGACATCAACTGGATGGACACCTACTGGATGGATACCAACCGGATGGACATCTACCGGACAAACATCAACCGGATGGACACCTACTGGATGGACACCAACCGGATGGACATCTACCGGACAAACACCTACCTGATGGACACCTACTGAATGGACACCAACTGGACAAGCATCTACTGGATAGTCATATATTGAACAAAGACATCTACTGGTTACAGAAGAATGAACGACCAGTTGAACGAAGAAGGCCAGCATAGGACTAACCATCCAGCAAGAGCTCAAAGCCACAAGTACAACCTATTCTGACAAAGGTGCAACAGAGCGGCGCACCCTGCTATATCCCCGCCACCATTAGCGTCAGAATAAAAGAGTCGTTGCTAAACAAAATAGGAAAGAAGACAATCAGAATATGGAATGGTAACAGAAAGTGGATCTCTTCCAAATATAGACAAGTTGCCGTTAAAGATCAAGGAGTCTATAAATACGCCCAAGTGAAGAATGTAGAGGTTAGCTGAACTATCCGATCAAACAGAAAGAAACACCTCAACGTAAAAAGCTATTCTTCTTAGTGACATTCTCTGAAGGATCAGCAAGAGCAGACAAGCGCTACTCCAGTAATCTTAACAGATTAACTTCAACAGAGTCTGCTGCTCGACGAACACTCTAAGTCAAAAAGTCTGTATTTGTGTGAGTCTGTATTTGTGTGAGTGTCATAGAAACTATTGTAATGAAATTAAGAAGTTGTGATTGCTAGGAGTTTAGGCCAAGCTGTGTATACTGTAAAGTGTAAACCAAGTCTTCTAGTGTATCCTTCCTGCAAATGAAGAAGGGGAGACGTAGAAGCGTTGTGCTTCGAACTTCCAGAAACAATACTTGTGTCATTTACTTACTACTTATTTACCATTCAGTTTTTATCCCTCACAAGTCCAGCAGACGTCTTCCGCACTATAATCAATGTCTGCTGACTTGCTTTATATTGAGAAGCTACTACATTACTTAACAGTCTGCAGCAAACTCGAACAAAATCGAAATTGAATCTAGTGTTTATTCAACCCTCCTTCTAAACGCTACCCCGATCCTAACAACCATATTCACATAAACAAGATTATGATGTAAAAATGCATAACCGTAAATACAATTCACTTCCTGTATTTTATGCACTTAAAAGCTTCCTTTGGTTGTTCCTTGGTAGCGTTTATCGCGTACGCCCAAATTAACCCTCTCAAGTTAATAACAGTAATGAATGTAGTAGCGTGAGTAGGGATCGATCCCACGAGGAAGGTTATATCTTTGTGTTAACTTATGCAAACGAAAATAAAAAGGAGTTTTTGAAATCAATTGAATAATACTACTACTATGATGCAAAATTTAACTAGATGAATTAACTTATGAGATAAAGAGTGATTCTCGGTTTTCGGTTAACTTTACAATTGGTGTTTACTATCTTGGTCATCGATCTTCACATACAATTCAATTCTCTTATGAATATTCATCGTGGACGTTTAATCCAATAATCAAAGTCCTATCTCACCTTAAGTTTAGTTAAGTAGCCCAAGCGTTCTAGTTTAACCCTTATCAAACAATCAATCAAAATACAAGCGATTAAGATTTAAATCGATGATAGCATATGAACTAGTGAGATCTATGAATCTAAACAACATAATCCAAGCGTCTATGTTTAATCTAGTCAATTGTTTTTCCTAAGAATTTAACAAACTCACAAGCGGAATTTAATTAATCTTAGTTGCTTCATAAATTAGAGGGATCAAACGATTCCGTATTTGATATCTAATTTAGCCTTAAATTGTATGAACAAAAGCTAGGTGATCAATCCAACAATCATGCATAACAATTTGAAAAATCAAATCAGAAAAACAATTGATACTCAAAGAAAATCAATAATCAAAACTTATCTCACAAGAATCGTAAACATCCAAAGTATCATATTCCTAAACCGAGAATCACAAAAGTATTTAGCTACTCATAACTAGATTAACAACAAATTAAAATTAATCTAGAAAGCATCAAACTAATAGGAGGAGAAAAAGTTACTAAAAGGAATCACGATTCCGGCTTGTCGATTCCGGTTCCGTTCTTGGCGTTGTTCTTGATAAAACTTGAGAGAAAAATTATTCTAAAATCTAAAATTATGCTAAATTCTAGAAATCCCTGCCTAAGAAGTGGTCCAAATCGTGTCATGGGGTCTTGGAGGCTTAAAACTAGGTTACAATCTTTTAAACATGGTAAAAGACTTAATTTCCATAATTTCGGACTCTTCGGCGATCGATCGCCCCTTTTATGGCGATCGATCGCTTCGTTATTTTTTTCAGCAAAAAACTTGATGCGATCGATCGCTATAAAGTGGCGATCGATCGCTTCCCTCCAGTAGCTTCAGGCGATCGATCGCTATAAGGTGGCGATCGATCGCTGCTTCGTTGATTTTGTTGCAAAAGTTTCTGTCCATAGGCGATCAATTGCCTCTTCCATGCGATCGATCGCCACCTCCAAAATTAGGTTTTTGCCCTTTTCTTGATCAACTTTGAGTCCTTGTCATGTCCATGTCTTTTCTTGGTCTTTACACATCATTTTTAGCTCGTTTTCTTCGATTGTACCTACAATTACACAAATACACGATTAGGTAGCATACATATCAAATTATCCATCGAAACCTACCAAATCGTAGACAATTAAGCGCTAAAGATGTGTCTATTTCTAGTCACGTCATTCCTGTATCACAATCATAATCAACAGATTATAATACCAATAATGTATGTCATGACATGCACCAATTCCATCAATACCGATAATCGTTTTCCAGTCTTATTATATCAGTGGCAAATACCCCTCACGTTGACATGACAGCGGCATTAATACCCTTCGCTTCGACATATTAGCGGCATAATATCCCTCGCGATAATATGACAGCGGCATTATCCTTCGCTTCGACATATTTGTGGCAAATATTCTTCATCGTTATAATATGACAGCGGCAAGTATTCTATCATCGCTTCGACATGAAGGCGGCAAGTATTCTTCATCACTGGAATATAACATTGACTTACAATCACATGAACCAATGCATCCAATGTATACATTCAACCATAATGCATATTCCAACATGTGTATGCAACCATAATGCATGATCCAATACGTATACATTTTACCGACCGATGCCTGTACGTCTCACTACGTAAAAACTTTGTAGGACTTTATCTTCTTTTTTGTGTTGCCACCTAGGAAGGCTCTACACAATCACACAATCCAATATTAGAAGCCAAATAATAGTCCAATATCAAAAATCCCAACAAAATAACCAAAAACTGATAATTTGGCATCACGCGATCGATCGGGATCAAGCTCCGATCGATCGTGAGATCCCACTGCCTTGCTCTCCACAATCTGTATTCAGAGATCAATCGCCAAGTTTGGGGTGATCGATCGCGAGACTCACCTATCGATCGCCAATAGCTTCTGCCCGATACTGACTTGCCCGATCGATCGCCCGTTTTCGGTGATCGATCGCCGCGCCCTGTAAACGCGAAAATCATCATTTTTACCCATTTCTTCCCCTCCAACCCATTTTTCTTCAAATACCATCCCAACCAACAACACCAAAACATCATAAACCACCAAAATAAACATCACTAGCAACAAACATCCAAAGCTCAACCAAAACACCACATTACAAAATCAAACCCTTTTCAAATCCCAAAAACACAAACCCATTTTATTTCCAAACATGATTAGGCAACACAAGGAGGGATTCATACCACTTTAGGCTTCAATTCCTAGCAAGGAATCCAACAAATGCAAGCTTTAAACCCTCCTCCTTTTCCAACAGTGTTGATCGATTTTGGGGTTTTGGGGAAAGGGTTGGGAGTGTTTTGGATAAGGAGTGGTGGGATAATGAGGGGTAATGGGGTGGGGTAAGTGAGGGGAAAGTAAGTTTAATTAAACCAAGTCCAATTATTTAACAAGATGTATAAAATATCCCCACATGATATTTTAAAAGCATTTTCCAAAAATGCACCTAAACTCCAATTAAACATGCTTTTCCAAAGTAATTAATATCCACCCCAAATAATCAGGCCAAAACCCAATTTCCACTACATGCAATACATGCACCCTGAAATGTACTACCAGGTCATGCCCATCGCATAACTATACATTTCACCACCATAATTATTTTAACACCGTATTAATCACATAAACATAATTAATAGCCCTAATGCACATACTTATTTCAGGGATATCACAATACTCCCCTACTTAGAAGATTTCATCCTCGAACTCCGCAGGCACTTACCAATCCAAAACAAAACACAAATCACATACCAGAAAACAGTTTCGGGTAGTGTTGCACCATATGTAGCTCCTCTCCTACGTGGCCTCCTTGACACCCATGCGATCCCAGTGAACCTTGACCATCGGTATCACCTTGTTCTAAAGTCTGCGATCAGCTCTATCCCGAATCCCGACTGGCAGTTCCACGTAGGTCACATCAGAATCTAACTGAGCCTCTGAAGGCTGCAACACATGTGACGTATTCGGCTCATACTTCCGCAACATAGATACATGGAACATGTCATGAATACCAGACAATGTCGATGGCAAAGCCAGACGGTAAGCCAAAGTACCAATGCGCTGCAAGATCTCAACGACCCAACATACCCCGGAGATAATTTCCCGCGCATTCCAAACCGTACCACACCTCAGAAAGGTGAGATCTTCAAAAAGACCTTATCCCCCGACTGGTATTCCAACGATCGTCACCGTTTATTCGCATAGACTGCTTGCCTATCCTGAGCTTCTTTATTTTCTATGTGATCACCTTTATTTTCCCTTCCATCTCCCGACCAACTCGGGTCCTCCGACCGATTTACTAGCCAAGTCATCACAGTACAATGGTGACCTACAACGTCGACCATAAAGAGCCTCAAATGGAGCCATCTGAATGCTCGCCTGATAGTTATTGTTGTATAAGAATTCTACCAAGGCCACTGACTCCTGCCATGAAGATCAACTCCAATACACATGCCCGTAACATGTCTTCGAGTGTCTGTATAGTACGCTCTGTCTTGCCATCTGTTTGGGGATGATATGTCGTGCTCAATCTCATCTCAGTACCCAAAGCTGAATGAAGACCTTCCCAAAAGTGAGATGTAAACCGTGGATCTCGTTCAGACACAATAGAAACTGGAATCCCGTGTAATCTCACCACACCCGGACATACAACTGAGCCATCCTCAAGTATGTGCATGTCATACTGTACGGAATAAAGTGAGCTACCTTTCTCAGTTTATCCAGATCACCCAAATCGCATCAAACCCCGAAGCAGTCCTCGGCAAGTGGGTCACGAAGTCCATGGATATGTGTTCCACTTCCATTCAGGTATCTCCAAGCTCTTTATCTCGCCTCCAGGCCTCTGCCTTTCTGCCTTCATCTGTTGACAGATCAAACACTTCTTAACATAAGTGATAACATCCCGTTTCATCCGCTTCCACCAAAATTGGTCACATTAGTCCTTATACATCTTCCTCCTGCCCGGGTGGATACTAAGCCTGCTGCTATTAGCTCGCTGTGAGATCCCTCGATGCAACTCCGGCGTACTCGGAACTACCCAACGGTTACCAAGTCTCAAAGAACCGTCTTCGGTCACTCTGAACTTCGATGGCTGTCCAAGAAGAACCAATGCTAACCACCTCTGTATCTCATTGCCTATCTTTTGAACTCTCCTGATATTCTCGAAAATATCTCTTCTAATAAAGTCGATACGTGTACCGTTGATGTATCCACATCGAATTCATAGCCCAGATGACAGTAGGAAGTCAACATAGCCGATAAATGCATGACGTCCTCTGCAATACACTTCACCTTCCGACTCAAGGGGTCTGCTATCAAGTTCGCCTTGCCGAGATGGTACTCTATCTCGCAATCATAGTCCTTGAGTAAGTCCATCCATCTCCTCTGCCTCATATTCAACTCCGCCTGAGTGAATAAGAATTTCAGGTTCTTGTGGTCCGTATAGATGGTAAACGAAGTACCATACAGGTAGTGCCGTCAAATCTTCACTGCAAAAATGATAGCCGCCAACTCCAAGTCATGAACTGGATATCTGGTCTCATGTGGCTTCAGTTGTTTAGATGCTTAAGCTACCACATGCTTATCCTGCATCAGCACACATCTCAAGCCCTGTAGCGATGCATCAGTATATAGAACAAACCTCATGTTCTCCGTAGGAATCACCAATACAGGTGTTGTCGTCAACCGGTGTTTCAACTCTTGGAAGCTCCGCTCACAAGCCTCAGACCAATAGAATGGTACTCATCTTGAGTCAATTGCATCAACAGCTTAGCAATCTTCGAGAATCCCTCGACAAAACGTCAATAATATCCGGCTAAACCAAGGAAGCTCCGTATCTCGGGAACAAAAGTAGGTGCGACCATTCCATCACTGCCTATACTTTCCTGGGATCCACTGATATCCCATTGCTAGAGATGACATGCCCTAGAAACACTACACACTCCAACCATAATTCATACTTACTGAGCTTGGCAAACAACTGATTATCTCGGAGAATCTGAAGCACTGTCCGCAAATGCCTCACGTGCTCCTCCTCACTCCGAGAATAGATAAGAATGTCGTCAATGAATACAATGATGAACTGATCAAGATACTCTTGGAATACCCGATTCATCAGACTCATAATGACAGCCAGGGCGTTCGTCACTCCGAACAACATAACCAAGAACTCGTAGTGCCCATACCGACTCCTAATTGCTATCTTCTGAACATCCTCCTCTCTGACCCGAACCTGATGGTACCCAGACCTCAAATCAATCTTGCTATAAAGCTTTGTGCCGTGCAACTGATCAAACAGATCGTCACTCCACATAAGAGGCTACATGTTCTTTACCGTCGCCTTATTCAATTGTCGGTAATCGATGCACAAACGCATCGAACCATCTTTCTTCTTTACGAACAGAACCGGTGCACCCCAAGGCGACACTGTAACACCCCTAAAATCTCAATTACTAAAATTGACAAAAATAAATTGAAACTATTTTGAATGTTACTAAAATAATCAACTTAATATATTAAAAATTCATACATCAAAATAGATAATAAATGAAAGAATAAACAATATAACTATTTATTGGAAATTATATATTTGTGAAACATACCAATAACTAAAAATCATTCACAAAGTGAATCCGTATATTACTTGTAATATTAAATTTACATAAAGAATGATATAAAAAATATATTTATATTCTTGAGTATGAATATTTGATTTTTAGACCAAAATATTATTCCTTAGAAACTTTACAAATAAAAAAAAAAAGTGTATGGATATAACTTGTACTAATAGACTTTATATCTAAATATACATACCAATAAAATAGATAGAAACATAATAAATAACTTAAACAATTATAAGTACTAAAAGACTAATCAAGAAATTATTAACAAAATGATTTATAAATTTTATTTACTACTCTAAGATATGTACAAAAGTAGATAAATTCATTTAAAAACAACTGAGATATTATTAATAGAACAAAAATATATTAAAAAAATATAGTATTTAAAGGATTAAAATATTAATATTTAGGTTAGCACATGTCATTTCTTGGCCAAGACAAGTGTCACTCAAATTGTGGCTTGTTGTGAGACCCCGTTATCTAAACAAGATTCTAAGTGCAATTAAGAGAACTAATCATTCATAAATCAGAGTATTAGGCCGTGTTGATAATCCCGAGCTTAAGAGATTACAGTACCAAAAGTTCAAAAGGAATTATACATATTCCTAACAAAAGGTACCAAATTATAGCTTTACTCTACTCTTTGTAGAAACTATACAAAAAGGAAATTCTGTTCTGCTAATCCTGTAGCACTCCTTACAGCTCAGTGTATCAACCCCAACCCTAGTTCTCCATGTCAAAAGCACCTACAAAGACAACCCCCAACACATGAGCACATCATAGTTCATATCAATCATAATATGAATGTAAAGTATAAATGCATAAATCATAGGCATAGGATACTTCTTGAATTTCCAATGCATTTAAAACGCCCATTTTGGTTGTCCCTGTACCATAACTCATAATCAAATCAATATATGATATTATGGTTTCTTTAAATAAATGTCATGACATAACTTCACTTCTTAAATCTTTACTTCAATCCTTAGTCAGTTTATCATCAGTGTATTTTAATGCCCCTCGCTTCATAACTTTAGAACAAGCGGTCCTCCCCTCCCTCGCTTCTTCATACAAGAGGTATTTCTATCCTCGCTTCGTATGGTAACCCTCGCCTCCATATGCAAGCGGACCTACACCCCTCGCTCCACATTTTTAGCGGTATAATAGCGGTAAGCATTAAAATCATCACTGTGATAACCGTGACTCGTGGAATACACACCAAATGTTCCACATCATACATATGCAACAACAGTGCATAACAACATGTATCGTACTCATAATGCACAAACTTGCAATTAAAATGTCAAATAATGAACATATAATACATGTTACCGTTGGGTGCCCGTACGTCGCTTACGTACCTTTCCAAAATATCTTCAGTTGCAGGGCTTTATCCCCTACGTTGTCTGGCTACCTTTGATGGCTCTACACAAGTGTACAACACAATATTAGATGCCTCATTACTTTCCAATATCAAAAACTAAACAAAATATAACAATTTATATTTTTCAACATTTTGTGTCTCTCGATCGATCGGCCCCTCAAGCTCGATCGATCGAGAAGACACCTTAATTCAATGCCCAAGTTTCTGCCTCACTCGATCGATCGAAATGGTATCACCGATCGATCGAGAACCTTAAGAGATTGATCGGGAAATCCACCGATCGATCGAGCCCTTTCCTTAAAAATACTCTGCCTCGCTCGATCGATCGAGAAGGAATTCCGATCGATCGAGCTACCCTGTAAAAACGCGATTTCCAGAAACCAAGCACCCCATTTCATACCATCCAATCTAGCATATAAGACATACAACATGCTTGAACAAACATGCTAAGAGCTACAAGGTACTACCGTGCATGTATTCAAATCAAAGTTCTACCCAAACTTAAACCCACATGCATCAAAATCGCCCAACTTTATCATTACTCACCCAACTCTCCAAAAACAGAGTTATGCAATTCTTTATCCAGATTTTCAAGCACTTCCTTTCATACCAACAAATCTACCACATAACACATATAACATGCTCAAACAAACATGCTAGGAGCTTCATAAAACTTCTATGTAAGCACTTAAATCAAAGGTTTAATAAAACCTAAGCTAGCATGCATCAAAATCATCACCACTAAACCCCAAACCCAACCAAAAACAGAGTACCAAGTTTTACCCCTTTTCCTCCTCTTTTGGTACGAATTATTGTACACCTTTTACCAAGTTTTTTCCTCCTCTTTCTGCAGCACTTCGGGGATAACTTCCCCCGCATCCCAAAACGTACTAAACTTCTGAAAGGTGAGATCTTCAAAAAGACCCTGTCGCCCAACTGAAACTCTAACGGCCGACGCCGTTGATTAGCATATGCTGCATTTCTTTCCTGAGCTGCTTTCATCTTTCTTCTGATCACCTTTACCTTTTCTTCCATTTCTTGGACCAATTTTGGCCCTCCGACCGATTTACGGTCCACATCATCCCAATATAAAGGCGACCTACAACGTCTACCGTAGAGAGCCTCAAAAGGAGCCATCTGTATGCTTGACTGGTAGCTATTGTTATAAGAAAACTCTACCAAGGCCACTGAGTCCTGCCACAAAGTATCGAACTCCAACACACAAGCCCGTAACATATCTTCGAGCGTCTGTATGGTACGCTCGGTCTGTCCGTCCGTTTGGCGATGGTATGCTGTGGTCAACCTCAATTCTGTACCCAGAGCTGACTGAAGACCTTCCCAAAAGTGAGATGTAAACCGCGGATCTCGATCAGACACAATCGAAACAGGGATCCCATGCAGTCTCACTACATCTCTGACATATAACTGAGCCATCTTCAAGTACGTGAAGGTCATACTGTAGGGAATGAAGTGAGTCACTTTAGTCAATCTGTCCACGACTACCCAGATGGCATCAAAACCCGAAATATTCCTCGGTAAGTGAGTCACGAAGTCCATGGATACGTGCTCCCACTTCCATTCTGGTATCTCCAAACTTCTAAGTTCACCACCAGGCCTCTGCCTCTCAGCCTTCACTTGCTGACAAATCAGACATCTCTTGACGAATGTGGTGACATCTTGTTTCATTCGTCTCCACCAAAACTGGCCACATAAATCCTTATACTTTTTCTTTCCGCCCGGGTGGATACGCATCCTGCTGCAATGGGCTCGCTGTAATATTCCCTGACGCAACTCAGGTGCATTCGGAACCACCCATCTGTCACCCAGTCTCAAGGAACCATCCTCAGCCGTCCTTGAACTTCGACGACTGACCTAAACGAATCACCAACAACCATCTCTGAACCTCCTCGTCGGTCTCCTGAGCCTTCCGGATGTGCTCATAAATAACCGACTCAGCTAATAAGGTCAATACCTGTATCGGTGAAGCAGACACGTCATAATCAAATCCCAACTGGCAGTAGGAGCCCATCATAGCTGACAGACACATGGCATCCTTTGTCGTGCTCTTCACCTTCCGACTCAAAGCGTCGGCTGTCAAATTTGCCCTTCCTGGATGGTATTCGATTTAACAATCATAGTCCTTCAGTAGGTCCATCCATCTCCTCTGTCTCATATTCAGCTCAGCCTGCGTAAACAAGAACTTCAGGCTCTTGTGATCAGTGAAGATGGTGAATGAGGTACCGTATAAGTAGTGTCGCCATATTTTCAAGGCAAACACTATAGCTGCTAGCTCCAAATCATGGACTGGATACCTCGTCTCGTGCGGCTTCAATTGTCTCGAAGCGTAAGCCACAACGTGCTTATCTTGCATCAGTACGCATCCTAAACCCTGAAGCGATGCGTCAGTATAGAGAACGAACCCCTTGTTCTCCCTGGGAATCACCAATACTGGAGTTGAAGTCAATCTGTGCTTCAATTCATGGAAGCTCTGCTCACAAGCTTCCGACCAAAAGAATGGAACTCCCTTCTGAGTCAGCTGCGTCAATGGCTTGGCAATCTTTGAAAATTCTTCGACAAAACGTCGATAATACCCGGCCAAACCAAGAAAACTTCGGATCTCAGGAACTGTAGTAGGCGCAGACCAATCCATAACTACCTCTATCTTCCTGTGATCTACCGATATCCCCTCTCGAGAGATAATGTGACCCAAGAACGCAACACTGCTCAGCCAGAACTCACACTTGCTGAGCTTGGCGTACAACTGATGATCTCTGAGGATCTGAAGCACCGTCTTCAAATGATTGGCATGCTCCTCCTTCTTATTGAATAAACCAGAATGTCGTCAATAAACACGATGACGAACTGATCAAGATACCTCTGAAATATTCTGTTCATCAGGCTCATAAATACTGCAGGGGCATTTGTCACCCCGAATGGCATCACTAAGAACTCGTAGTGCCCATACTGAGTTCGAAAGGTTGTATTTTGAATGTCATCAGCTCTAACTCGTATCTGGTGATAGTCCGACCTCAAGTCAATCTTCGAGTAAAGCTCTGTACCCTGAAGCTGGTCAAATAAATCATCAATCCTCAGAAGGGGGTACTTGTTCTTAATCATCACTTTATTCAATTGACGGTAATCGATGCACAGATGCATCGAACCATCCTTTTTCTTTACGAACAAGACTGGTGCACCCCATGGTGATACACTAGAGCGAATGTATCCTTTGTCGAGGAGCTTCTGCAACTGCACTTTCAGCTCCCTCAGCTCTGCCGGTGCCATCCTATAAGGGGCAGGGGAAATAGCATATGTCCCTGGCAGTAATTCAATCGCAAACTCCACATCTCTGATCGGCGGAAATCCCTGGCAGTAATTCAATCGCAACACTGGTATATCCTCGATCCTCAACTCTTCCTTTTCCTCTGATACGTCCACGGCATAAATAAGATAGCATGAGTGACCGCGTTCTAACAACCGCGACATCTTAACTGCCGAAATCAATGGAATCCTTGGACGAGAGCCGTCCCCATAGAAGGTCCACTGAAACCCCTGATCAGACAGAAAACGCACCATCCTCTGACGGCAATCAACCACGGCCTGGTATCTGCTCAACACGTCAATACCGACAATACAGTCAAATCTGTCATATCCAACAAAATCAGATCGGCCCTCAGATCATTGCCCTCAAAATAAATGAGGCAATCAGATAGTAGTCGATCTGCAATCACATGATTTCCCGTGGGTGTCGAGACCATAAGAGGTGTGGGAAACGGAGATGAACACAAGTGATGTCTCTCCACAAAAGCAGAAGATACAAATGAATGAGAAGCACATGTATCTACCAAAATAAATGCAGGGTACATAAGTAAGTGGCACGTACCAGCAATCACCTCCTCCGGGGCTGCCTCTGTCTGCTCACGCGTCAATGCATATACTTGACCCTGTGGTGGTCCTGCCGCCTGACCTCCCTATGGTCGAGGTGCAAACTGCTGTCTCTGTGGTGCCGTCCCGGCGTCAAATCTTGGCCTATTCGGCCCAAAGTCTGCCTGACCTCCCCGATTGGGGCAAACCCGAGCCAGGTGGCCCACCTTGCCACAAACATAACTGCCTCGACAGTCACGTGTCAAGTGAAATCCTCCACAGTTGTCACACTTGTTTTCTCATGTTCTATTTCCTAGCACTGGTCCCCGATTACTTGTCATATTATTCCTCCTATTTCCTTGCCTCTGATTCTGAAACCTCTTTCCACTAAATCGAGAAGATGAAGAAGCCCCACGAGGCTTAAACTGGTCCCCTCGTGGCCTCAGGCTGTCAACAGCTCGTCTCTGTGGTGGTACAAAAGGGGGTACATCTTCCTTATACACGCTAACTGTAATTTCTGCCAGCTCTGCTCTAGTCAGAGCATCATCAAATGAGCTGGGGTTGTTGGAGACAACCCGATCAAATAACTCTGGCCTCAGCCTTTCAGAAAATGCCTCATCTTGGCATGACCGTTCACAGCAATGGGAGGAACATACCTCAACAGTGAAGAGTATTGCATGGCATAATCTGATACAGTCAAGCTGCCCTGTTTCAGGTTGGTGAACTCATCTTCTTTTACTTGTGGGGTCCTCTTTACTTAATCCATTATGTATTCAATTAAACATACATATGTGAGTCTGAATTAAGTAATAACATGCACTAATTAAGAGTATCTTACTAGTTAAGTTGTTACAAGGTTTACAAAACCCTAACCAACTATACATTAAATGTACAAGTAACAACCTACGCTAAGATAACCCCTATGCAGTGGTTCCACTCGCAGCGGAAATCAGGACTCACGCTCCCCACGTTTATGAGTTCCTACAGAAACATTCACACAATGAGTATAGATAACAAATATCTCAGTGCAATATCAAACCACAATATCAATATCAATGATAAAGCACAAATAAATCATCTAACGTGAATGTTCTGTATCATGCATCCACAAATGCACTATGTCATGACATGTCTCAACAATTTCCCTATTATCACGAGCCCCATATGATATGCCTAATCAGCTCAATATGTCAGTGGAACCACATCACATCTGCATATTAGCAGCACATATCATAGTACCATGCTCATCGGTGATAATAGCCAGAGTATATACCCACACCAGGCGTATATCTCTCAAGCCAAAGCATATGTAGTATATATATCGTGGCAACGATCCCAGCCAAAGCATATACCACACCAGGCATATCTATCGAGGCATTGATCTCACCAAAGCATATACACATATCTATCAAGGCATCCATCCCAATCATATGAAATCCATGTATGAACATGCATATGAATTACCAATCATATGACACAAGATAACATAAATCATATGATATCAAAACCATAACATCATCATCGCATCATATCTATACTCCGTACGTCAACACGTACCTGTATTGCGACACAAAAGCGATAAATCAGGCGTTGATAGCTAATTGCCTCTTTGCCCTGTCCCCTGAGATGATGCTACAACAATGCCAACAAACTAACATGTTATCATAGGCATTAAAATCAAATTCTACAAAAAATAACATTTTTCAAGATTTGAACTCTGGCGATCGATCGCACATTTCACCGATCGATCGCCAAACTGTTCTGCCTCCCTCGCGATCGATCGCCAAACCTCGCAATCGATCGCCAAAGTGTTCTGTTGCTCGCGATCGATCGCCACATTTTCACCGATCGATCGCCACATGATTTAACCGCCTTAAAATTTACTCTGTCTCGGCGATCGATCGCCACAAAGCTCGCGATCGATCGTCGATGTCCAGAAAGTTCAGAACATGGCGATTTTGAGCTTATCCTCCTAGCTCTTCTCCTACAACTCGAATTTTAACATGTAAACATGTTTCATGCACTATCTAGGAACATCTTCACATGATTCTAACATCATAGATTCCAATTCCTAGCATATAAACATGTTATGATTGTACACATGAACACTTGATATGCTATGTCTCATACATCAACACCAATGACAAAATCAAGTATACAACTATGAATTTCTTACCAAGATGGTACAATTCCACTTCACACACCCTCCTAGCTCAAGTTACAATTGAAACCCAAGCTCAAACCAACAAAACCTTGAAAGAAATGGAGAGGAGCTTGGTAGAGATTTTTAGGTGAAAAGTGGTGTAGTATGTGATTTCTACCTCTAAGCCACTTGATATAGAACCTTAAGTCCCTAATTTACTTGATATCATGTCATTTGGAGATAATTACATGTTAAGGGTCATGTACATGAAGATGACATCCAAATGCAAATGCAACTCCAAGTCAAATTCAATTCACATGCATATTCAAATGCCCACTTGCAACTCAAATACACATGCTAATGCACCTTCAAATGCATATACATTTCATATTTCTTGATATATTATGGTTCAACTCATTGTACACCATTACCATATCTCTTTTCATACATGTAGTAAGTCATTCTTGGTTCCACTCGAACCCCCATTATCATACCGCCACGTGATATAATTACACCATAATCATATCATACGTATATAACATAAATCGAGGCATTACAATTCTCCCCCACTTATTGAATTTCGTCCTCGAAATTATATATACAAAACATGCATATCATGATACACAACTCAATCATCCTACTATAAAAGATAGGAAACAAAATCATGTATGCAATAAGACAATATGTACGTACCAACAGTATCAGAAAACTGTAAAATCATACCAGAAAGCAAATCTGGATACTGTTGCATCATATGCTGCTCCGTCTCCCACGTTGCCTCTTCGACACCCCTTCTGTCCCACTGTACCTTAACCATAGGAATCACTTTATTACGCAACCTGCGTTCAGCTCAATCCAAGATCATAACCGGTCGTTTCTCATACGACACATCTGTATCCAACTGTACATCAGGTAGCTGTAAGACATGACTCGATCTGGTTCATACTTCCTCAACAGTGAAACATGAAAAACATCATGAATACTACTCAATGTCGGTAGTAGTGCCAATCGATATGCCAACGTACCAATACGTTGCAATACCTCATACGGACCAATATACCGTGGAGACAATTTTTCACGCTTCCCAAATCGTACTACACCTTTAAAAGGTGAGATTTTCAAGAACACACGGTCACCAACTTGAAATTCAAGTGGTCTACGTCGCTTATTGGCATAAGCAGCCTGTCTATCCTGAGCAGCTTTAAGTTTCAATCTAATTAACTTCACTTTCTCTTCCATATCATGAATCATATCCGGTCCATGTAAGGAAGACTGATCCACATCATCCCAATACAATGGCGATCTACATCATCGCCCATATAGAGCCTCAAATGGTGCCATCTGTATACTAGACTGATAACTGTTGTTATATGAAAATTCCACTAATGGCAACGAATCTTGCCAAGAGGTATCAAACTCTAATACACAGGCACGCAACATATCCTCAAGCGTCTGTATCGTACGCTCTGTTTGTCCATCTGTCTGAGGATGATATGCTGTACTCAACCGCACTTCAGTTCCCAACACTGTCTGTAACCCTTCCCAGAAATGAGAAGTAAATCTCGGATCCCTATCCGATATAATGGAAATTGGAATACCATGTAGTCTCTCTACATGTTGAATATACAACTGTGCCATTCTCAGATATGTAAACGTCATACAATATGGCACAAAATGAGATACTTTGGTGAGTCGGTCAACAATCACCCAAATAGCATCGCAACCAGAAGACGTCCGTGGTAAATGAGTCACAAAATCCATCGTGATATGTTCTCATTTCCACTGAGGAATTTCCAAACTATGTAATTCACCTCCTGGTCTCTGTCTTTCCGCTTTCACTTGTTGACAGATCAAACACCGTTTCACAAAGGTCAATACATCCTGTTTCATACGTTTCCACCAAAATTGTGTACGTAGATCATGATACATTTTCTTCCCTCCAGGATGTATACTGTATCTACTACAATGAGCACGTTGTAGTAGTTCTTGGCGTAGTCCTAATGAAGCAGGTACTACCCAACAATTTCTGTATTTCAACGTTCCATCACTTGTAAGTACAAATTTAGATAATTGTCCTTGACTTATCCTTTCTTTCCACTGTTGTACTTCATCATCAGTCATTTGTGCCGTTCTGATTTTCTCAAAAATGTCGGGTTCAACCAACAATGTTGATACCCTTACTGGCACTAGTTCCATATCAAAATCATAACCCAAAGTACAACAAGAAGTCATCAATGCGGATAAATGAATTACCTCATCAGCCATGTGATGTACCTTTCGACTCAAGGCATCTGCTGTAAGATTAGCTTTTCCTGGATGGTATTCAATCTCACAATCATAATCTTTCAACAGATCCATCCATCTCCTTTGTCTCATATTCAACTCTGCTTGAGTGAATAGAAATTTTAAACTTTTATGATCTGTATATATGGTAAACGACGTACCATACAAATAATGTCGCCATATCTTCAATGCAAAGACAATGGCAGCCAATTCCAGATCATGCACTGGATATCTCAGTTCATGTGGCTTCAACTGTCGTGATGCATAAGCCACTACATGTTTGTCCTGCATCAATACACAACCCAAACCAAGTAAAGATGCATCAGTATATACTGCAAACCTGTCATGCTCAGATGGAATGATCAAGACTGGAGCTGTAGTCAATCGATGTTTCAATTCCTGAAAACTACGCTCACAAGCCTCTGACCATTGAAATGATACTCCCTTCTGTGTCAAATGTGTCAATGGTTTGGCGATCGCTGAAAATCCTTCAATGAACCATCTATAATATCCAGCCAAACCTAAGAAACTACGAATCTCTGGCACAGATGTAGGTGCTGACCAATTCAACACTGCTTCCACTTTCTTTGGATCAACTGATATACCTTCTTCTGAAATAACATGTCCCAAAAAGCCGACACTAGTCAACCAAAACTCACACTTACTGAGTTTGGCATACAACTGATGTGTCCTCAACAATTGCAATACCATATGCAAATGTTGAACATGTTCGGCATCACTCCGTGAATAGACCAGTATATCATCGATAAAGACAATGACAAAGCGATCAAGGTATTCCTAAAAAACCCGATTCATTAAACTCATAAAGACAGCAGGAGCATTTGTTACTCCAAATGGCATCACCAGAAACTCATAATGTCCATAACGAGTTCTGAATGCTGTCTTCTGTATATCTCCTTCCCTCACACGTATTTGATGATATCCGGACCTCAAATCAATTTTAGAATAAATCCTTGATCCCTGCAACTGATCAAACAAATCATCAATACGAGGAAGAGGATATTTATTCTTTATGGTTACCTTGTTCAACTGTCTATAATCAATACACAATCTCATTGTCCCATCCTTCTTCTTAACAAATAAAACCGGAGCACCCCAAGGCGATACACTAGGACGTATGTACCCCTTGTCCAATAAATCTTGCAATTGAGTTTTTAACTCTTTCAATTCAGTTGGTGCCATCCGATAAGGAGCCCGTGAAATTGCAGAAGTACCAGGTATCAAATCAATACCAAATTCTACTTCTCGACTTGGTGGGAATCCAGGTATCTCATCTGGAAACACATCCGCATATTCTGCAACCACTGGTATCTCCTCTACTTTCCTTTCTCTTTTCTGTTCCGTGATATCAAGGGCATAAATCAAATAACCCGCATGTCCACGTTCTAACAAACGCGACATTCGGATTGCTGATATCAAAGGAATCCTTGCCCTCGATCCTTGGCCATAGAAATACCATTGAGTTCCAATATCAGACTGAAATCTCACTATCTTTTGACTACAATCCACAACAGATTGATATTTACTCAATACATCAATTCCAAGGATGCAATCAAAATCTGACATGTCTAACACAATCAAATCAGCCTGTAACCCATACTCAGTCTCAAACTGAATAGCACAATTAGACACACTCTGACAAGTCATTACAGTAGTTCCCATGGGTGTCGAGACATAAAGAGGCATCAACAGTGGAGACGAGCATATATGATACTGATCAATAAAAGCTTGTGCAATAAAAGAATGTGATGCACCAGTATCAATCAACAGAAAAGCAGGATAAGTAAATAAAGTACACTTACCCGCTATCACAGTATCAGGAGCTGCCTCTGCTTCCTCCCTATTCAGTGCATACACCTGAGCCGGAGGTGTTCCTGCCCTCTGTCCTCCACCAGACTGTGGTACACCCTGTGGTCTCTGCTGCACTGTATTCTCTGACACTGGTCCTCTCCTCTGTTGTCCACCCACTTGTGGACAATCACGGATCACATGTCACGGTTTCCCACAACGGAAACAAACCACCGTATCAAATTGTGGACAATTTCTTTGATAATGTGGCCCTCCACATTTAAAACAGTGTAATCCTCGTCCACTACTACTACTGCTTCCTTGGGATTGTCCCTTAGATTTGCGATCACCCCCTTTTTGTGATCCAAAACGTTTCCCACTAAACCTAGATGAAGATGCACCACCTCGTGGTGATTTAAATGATTCCCCTCTAGGTCTCATACTGTCAGATGTAGGTGGTTGGGCTTGTCCAACATCTGTATATACCCCTACAGCAATCTCAGCCATCTCGGCTCTAGTCAACGCTTCTTCATATGATGTAGGGTTATTGGACATTACCCTATCAAACAATTCAGGCCTCAACCCTTTCACAAACTGTCTGATCTTTGCCTTGGTGTTAACAGCAATATGTGGCACATACCGGAGCAAAGAAGAATAATGCACAGCATAATCAGATACTGTCATTGATCCCTGTCTCAAATTTGTAAATTCATCCTCTTTCCTCTGCCTTGCAGCAACAGAGAAATAATGCTCCAGAAACTTTGTTCTAAACACATCCCAGTTCACTGTATGTCCTTGAGCCCTCAACTCAAGTACTGTGGATTTCCACCACATCATAGCTTTCTTGGCTAACTGGAATTCAGCTAAACGTAACCAAGCAGTCTTGGCACATGGTGCTGACACAAAGATCTGTTCTACACGTTCCAGCCACTCCTCTGCCAGTTCCCCTGATTCAGTCCCCTCAAACCTGGGTGGCTGATAACTCAGAAACTGCATCAATGTCAATTCTCCAGGCAACAGTACCTGTTCCACTGGTCCTTGTTCAATCGGTGGTGGTGGCACATGCACCATCCTCACACTGGCATTGCCACTCATGGCATCCCCAACATCCGCATGATACCGTCTGTCTGTCATAGCTGTAGATCAAGGGTTAACAATAACATTCACAAGTATATAACATGTTAGAATAACATCATATTCCAAAAACTAACATGCTATTACCATTCTCAAAGTGTTTAGGTAACTCCCTAATACACTTCCTCTACCCATGTTCACCCCGTTCTCGAACCACTGCTCTGATACCACTAATGTGGGGTCCTCTTTACTTAATCCATTATGTATTCAATTAAACATACATATGTGAGTCTGAATTAAGTAATAACATGCACTAATTAAGAGTATCTTACTAGTTAAGTTGTTACAAGGTTTACAAAACCCTAACCAACTATACATTAAATGTACATGTAACAACCTACGCTAAGATAACCCCTATGCAGTGGTTCCACTCGCAGCGGAAATCAGGACTCACGCTCCCCACGTTTATGAGTTCCTACAGAAACATTCACACAATGAGTATAGATAACAAATATCTCAGTGCAATATCAAACCACAATATCAATATCAATGATAAAGCACAAATAAATCATCTAACGTGAATGTTCTGTATCATGCATCCACAAATGCACTATGTCATGACATGTCTCAACAATTTCCCTATTATCACGAGCCCCATATGATATGCCTAATCAGCTCAATATGTCAGTGGAACCACATCACATCTGCATATTAGCAGCACATATCATAATACCATGCTCATCGGTGATAATAGCCAGAGTATATACCCACACCAGGCGTATATCTCTCAAGCCAAAGCATATGTAGTATATCTATCGTGGCAACGATCCCAGCCAAAGCATATACCACACCAGGCATATCTATCGAGGCATTGATCTCACCAAAGCATATACACATATCTATCAAGGCATCCATCCCAATCATATGAAATCCATGTATGAACATGCATATGAACGACCAATCATATGACACAAGATAACATAAATCATATGATATCAAAACCATAACATCATCATCGCATCATATCTATACTCCGTACGTCAACACGTACCTGTATTGCGACACAAAAGCGATAAATCAGGCGTTGACAGCTAATTGCCTCTTTGCCCTGTCCCCTGAGATGATGCTACAACAATGCCAACAAACTAACATGTTATCATAGGCATTAAAATCAAATTCTACAAAAAATAACATTTTTCAAGATTTGAACTCTGGCGATCGATCGCACATTTCACCGATCGATCGCCAAACTGTTCTGCCTCCCTCGCGATCGATCGCCAAACCTCGCGATCGATCGCCAAAGTGTTCTGTTGCTCGCGATCGATCGCCACATTTTCACCGATCGATCGCCACATGATTTAACCGCCTTAAAATTTACTCTGTCTCGACGATCGATCGCCACAAAGCTCGCGATCGATCGCCGATGTCCAGAAAGTTCAGAACATGGCGATTTTGAGCTTGTCCTCCTAGCTCTTCTCCTACAACTCGAATTTTAACATGTAAACATGTTTCATGCACTATCTAGGAACATCTTCACATGATTCTAACATCATAGATTCCAATTCCTAGCATATAAACATGTTATGATTGTACACATGAACACTTGATATGCTATGTCTCATACATCAACACCAATGACAAAATCAAGTATACAACTATGAATTTCTTACCAAGATGGTACAATTCCACTTCACACACCCTCCTAGCTCAAGTTACAATTGAAACCCAAGCTCAAACCAACAAAACCTTGAAAGAAATGGAGAGGAGCTTGGTAGAGATTTTTAGGTGAAAAGTGGTGTAGTATGTGATTTCACCTCTAAGCCACTTGATATAGAACCGTAAGTCCCTAATTTACTTGATATCATGTCATTTGGAGATAATTACATGTTAAGTGTCATGTACATGAAGATGACATCCAAATGCAAATGCAACTCCAAGTCAAATTCAATTCACATGCATATTCAAATGCCCACTTGCAACTCAAATACACATGCTAATGCACCTTCAAATGCATATACATTTCATATTTCTTGATATATTATGGTTCAACTCATTGTACACCATTACCATATCTCTTTTCATACATGTAGTAAGTCATTCTTGGTTCCACTCGAACCCCCATTATCATACCGCCACGTGATATAATTACACCATAATCATATCATACGTATATAACATAAATCGAGGCATTACATTACTTGTCTGGCAGCGGCGGAGAAATACCGGTTAAGGAACCGGGTCCTGAACACAGTCCAATCTACTGTCATACCCTGAGCCCTCAGCTCCATAACTGTTGTCTTCCACCACATGGAAGACTTCTTCGCCAACTGAAACTCTGCCAACCTCAGCCAGGCAATCCGTGCACATGGCGCTAACACAAATATCTGCTCCAGTCTCTCAAGCCATTCCTCGGCTGCTTCCCCAGTCACAGTCCCTTCAAATAGCGGTGGATGATAGCTTAAGAACTGGGTCAAACTTATCTCTCCTGGTAGTAGTATCTGCGCATTAGGCTCCACGCCTACAGCAGGTGGTGGTAGAGGATTCGACTGAGCAATACAGACATTGATACTGCCGACATCTCCCACCCCTTCATTGAGGTTCTCCAGATTAATAGCCGCCATGCTGTAACATAAGGGTTAACAACAATACCAAAAGCAGATCATAACATAAGCCGTTAGATAACAAGAGTAATCATATTCAAAAGCATGTTAGTATAACAACTTATACAAAAATATGCACCATATGCATAAACATGCCCACCAATGAATACCTAGCCAACTTGTTTCTAAAGGTTACCCTTTACTCGTTCCCTGGTTACCTAACCACTGCTCTGATCCCACTAAATGTGAGACCTCGTTATCTAAACAAGATTCTAAGTGCAATTAAGAGAACTAATCATTCATAAATCAGAGTATTAGGCCGTGTTGATAATCCTGAACTTCAGAGATTACAGTACCAAAAGTTCAAAATGAATTATACATATTCCTAACAAAAGGTACCAAATTATAGCTTTACTCTACTCTTTGTAGAAACTATACAAAAAGGAAATTATGTTCTGCTAATCATGTAGCACTCCTTACAGCTCAGCGTATCAACCCCAACCCTAGTTCTCCATGTCAAAAGCACCTACAAAGACAACCCCCAACACATGAGCACATCATAGTTCATATCAATCATAATATGAATGTAAAGTATAAATGCATAAATCATAGGCATAGGATACTTCCTGAATTTCCAATGCATTTAAAACGCCCATTTTGGTTGTCCCTGTACCATAACTCATAATCAAATCAATATATGATATTATGGTTTCTTTAAATAATTGGCATTACAAAACTTCACTTCTTAAATCTTTACTTCAATCCTTAGTCAGTTTATCATCAGTGTATTTTATTGCCCCTCGCTTCATAACTTTAGAACAAGCGGTCCTCCCCTCCCTCGCTTCTTCATACAAGCGGTATTTCTATCCTCGCTTCGTATGGTAACCCTTGCCTCCATGTGCAAGCGGACCTACACCCCTCGCTCTACATTTTTAGCGGTATAATAGCGGTAAGCATTAAAATCATCACTGTGATAACCGGGACTCGTGGAATACACACCAAATGTTCCACATCATACATATGCAACAACAGTGCATAACAACATGTATCGTACGCATAATGCACAAACTTGCATTTATTGTATGTCAAATAATGAACATATAATACATGTTACCGTTGGGTGCCCGTACGTCGCTTACGTACCTTTCCAAAATATCGTCAGTTGCAGGGCTTTATCCCCTACGTTGTGTGGCTACCTGTGATGGCTCTACACAATTGTACAACACAATATTAGATGCCTCATTACAATCCAATATCAAAAACTAAACAAAATATAACAATTTATATTTTTCAACATTTTGTGTCTCTCGATCGATCGGCCACTCAAGCTCGATCGATCGGCCACTCAAGCTCGATCGATCGAGAAGACACCTTAATTCAATGCCCAAGTTTCTGCCTCACTCGATCGATCGAAATGGTATCACTGATCGATCGAGAACCTTAAGAGATCGATCGGGAAATCCACCGATCGATCGAGCCCTTTCCTTAAAAATACTCTGCCTCGCTCGATCGATCGAGAAGGAATTCCGATCGATCGAGCTACCCTGTAAAAACGTGATTTCCAGAATTACCAAGCACCCCATTTCATACAATCCATTCTAGCATATAAGACATATGACCGCTTTATTTTTAAACAGAAAATTTTCAGTGTAGCGATTCTTTACCGCAAGTGCACGGTGTCAAGTTTTAGTATAGTTAAATGAAAGTATGGGTTGTCGAATCCACAGGGACTAACGTATAAGTACCAAATAAAACTAGTAAAATTATATTTAGCCTACAATTAAAAAGAGGGTATATTAACTACTGCAAAATTATAACTAAAGGACCCAAATAAAATAAGAATAAATAAAATGAATGGGTTCCGGATATGCAAAGGAATTTCGCTCGAGAAATTTATCTCGCTCTTCGTTCAACTATGTTATCTTTAAAGATTCGTTTGAATAAGCAATTACCAAACAATTGATTCTTAAGGTGAAAGGTTTTCGTTATTATTCAATACACTCTCTCGAGCTGTATAGAAACTAATATCAAATTAGAACAAGTAACTCTCGTTCACTTATTTACTAATTCGATATTGCATAAATCTTCAAAACCTCGTTACACTAAATCTCTCGATTCAAAGTGCTCACGTATGTGATTTTATCTCTCGATCTCAGTCTTAAACACACATCATGAATTAATGTAGCGTATTATAACGTTATCTCTCGATCTCGGTTATAACTCACAATATTCAATCAAAGTTAGCTAGGCTTTGATCGTAATAAGCATTCAATTCATGAACAGTAAGTAATCAATTCACTCAAACACAATCGAATCAATAAATCAAACACAATTAACATCAAACTCAATAAAATAAACTTGATTTAATTCAGAACAAATCAATGAGATGCTTAATTGTTTCTCAACCTCAAAAACATCCAATGAAAATGAATATCAAATAAATCTGAGTTTAGAAATACGATAAAAGCTGGAATGAATCCGTGCGTTGCACCGTAGTTTCTTCTCTTGCTCCTTCCTTGCACTCCGGAATTGGCTCGCTCAAACTTGGATGAAGAACGGAAGAAGATGATTTCTCCTCCTTCTTGTTGGCGGCGGCTACTAGGGTTGTAGGGTGATGATAAAAATCGGTCCTCTCCCTCTCTGATATGATATCTTATGGTATGGAAGAGATACCCTTTTTAAACCACCGAAGATCACGTTAATTTTGGAAAATCAGATTTGCAGAAAATATCGTCTCGATCGATCGAAAAGATTTTTCGATCGATCGGTGCACTGTTCGCTTCAGCGTTTAAAAGTTTATGCCTTGATCGATCGATCGAGATTTTCTTCAGATCGTTCGACACTTAGAAAAAATTGGTGCTGAACTCTCTGCCCGGCTCGATCGATCGGTACATATTCTCGATCGATCGAGATTTTGCAAAATCTGACCACTTTTTCGCCTTGATTTCACCCGTTTTCTTCAGTTTAGCTCATTTCTACCATTTCCAACTTATTTTCCTGAAACAAGCAAATAAACACCAAAAAGCGTAATTTCATCCAGGAAAAAGTACTAAAAATGGTAAGAAATTACAGCTAAAAACACTTAAAATCTAAGCCTATCAACTCCCCCAAACTTAGACTTGATCGTCCTCGAGCAAGCAATAAGCTCAAAAAGTAGAGTCAAACTTAATACTTTGAATGAATCATATTTACAACTCTAGGTAAAAGCTCAGCAATCCTACTTACACATCAATAAGAGTCATTCAAAGTTCAACAGGAAGCGTTTTCTCCTAAGCTAAACAAGACATCGCAACATCGGAACGTGCGTGTGTGCTATTGTCAAACATGAGTTATATACATATCTTTTAAGATCAAACTGTGCTATAAAAACTCAAAGTCAAGATTACTTTGGATTACTCTACAAATTTACTATCCAGCACTTCTCCACTAATGTAATTATTCCCTAGACTTGGATCAGAAGGTCTTTAAAAGCTTATATCAGTAGGCCTTTTGGTGTCGGCTCCAAAGAAAAAGTAGGATAAATGCAAAGAAGAGAGTATAATAGAATCAGTTCAAAAATTTGTTCGCACAATTTTGAGCTTCTCTTCAACTTTTTCTAGCCTTGGCCACTTTGGGTCTTATTTGAATGTTTTCATTATTTTTTTTCAAGGCTTTTCTCTACATCTTTTCTTATTGCTCATTCTTTTGTTCAATTTTTTTTTTTTTTCACAATGAACTCATCTACAAATAACAATTCAGTGTAATGAATGAGATTCATTATACTCCCTTAGGGACGGATAAAAGTTTTTTTCTTTAGGCTCAATCCAAGGTGGGTATAATGAGTTAGCCAAAAATGTCGAATGGGGGTCTAATTATGCAATGCATATACCATTATTTTTCAATAAGGCTCAAGAGGGGACACTAAGGAATGATATAGACAAGGTAAACTTGAAAGGCACAAACGGTCCAAAGATCGCCTAAATCATCTCCAAATCAAGTTCCTAATTATAAAATTTCGCCTCAAAGTGCTTTCAAATAAATTGTAGAGTTTTCTAAGATGCTCAAGACTAATCATAGTTAACACAAGTTTTCACTTTATTCAATACATACTTCACTCAATCATGACTCAAAATGTGCTCAAACTATTCCTCAATTTTGACATAAGCTCAACAAAGGATATACACAAACAAGTTGACATTTTTCATGACTCCTATCTAGATGAGGATTAATTTCATCATGTATTACCGTTGCAAATCTAACTCATCATTTCTCAAGACTAACTCATTTTAAGAAAAAAATTTGTTGATAGTGCTCAAGGACGATTTAGTCTCAAAAGAGTGCAGTCATGCAAGGAAAAGAAACAAAACAAGAAGCAGAAATGCAAAAACTACATATATACACCAATATAAACAAAACCCCCCAAACTTAATATGTGCATTGCCCTCAATGTACAAGACAAATAAGCGTAAAAGCAAAACACATACCATGACGACGATCGTCACTGATCGTCGTCCTCATCATGCTCCGGAGGGGGAACTGGTTAGTACGGCCCAGCATACACGGATTCATGCTAAAAACAAAAGAAACAAAATAACAAAATCAATTAAATTAAACTAAAGAAAATGAAAAAGAAAACAAAGGGAATAAGAAAGAGTTCTTGATTTATAGTCCCAAGCTGGACTATCATCTCCTCTCTCTCAGTTGTCAAGATAAACTATAGAGGTAACTGTTTGGACTTCATTGCTCATGTGATAATGCTTTAAGCGCTGCCCATTCACTGTAAATGTTCCCCTGCTGGGATCGGTAACTTCAATTGCACCCGAGGGGTAGAGTTTTGAAATGGTGAATGGCCCGGACCAACGAGAACGTAGTTTGCCTGGAAAGATTCGCAGCCTGGAGTTGAACAAGAGTACAACATCTCCTACCTTGAAGTCCCTCTTTTGTATATGAGAATCATGCCACTTCTTGGTTTTCTCTTTGTAAATCTTGGCATTCTCATATGCCTGATTCCGAAATTCTTCCATCTCATTTAATTGCAAAAGGCGCTTCTCACCTGCAACATGACAGTCAAAGTTTAACCATTTAATAGCCCAATATGCTTTATGCTCAAGTTCAACAGGGAGGTGACATGCCTTACCAAATACCAACTTATAGGGTGATGTGCCAATCGGTGTCTTAAAAGCCGTTCTATAAGCCCATAGTGCATCATCTAAGCGTAAGGACCAATCCTTTCGGCTTAGAGTCACTGTCTTTTCTAAAATCCTCTTCAACTTGCGATTCGAAACTTCTACATGCCCACTGGTTTGTGGATGATAAGACGAAGACGCTTTGTGGGTGACACCATATTTACTCAAAAGCTTTTCAAATTGTTTGTTACGAAAATGAGTGCCATCATCACTAATAATTGCTCGAGGGGTGCCAAAACGAGTAAAAAATTTTCTTTTCAAAAATTGCACAACTACTCGAGCATCATTAGTGCGCAAAGCTTCCGCCTCTACCCACTTTGACACATAATCTACTGCGACAAGTATGTATTTATTTAAACAAGAGCTTGGGAAAGGTCCCATGAAATCAATTCCCCACACATCAAAAATCTCACATTCAAGAATATTGGTCAATGGTAATTCATTCCTCCTAGAAATATTACCGACTCTTTGACATCTATCACATGAAGAGACATACCTGAATGTATCCCTATACAGCGTTGGCCAATAAAAACCAGAAGCAAGTACCTTAGCAGCTGTTTTGGTAGCTCCAAAATGCCCACCTGTATCTCCATCATGGCATTGCTTCAAGATATCTTGCATATCCTCCTCGGGGATACATCGTCTTATGATGTTGTCTGCACAAACTTTGAACAAATATGGCTCCTCCCACATAAGATGTTTAACCTCAGAAAAGAATTTTTTCTTTTGATAAAAAGCCAGATTTTGTGGGAGGATACCACTAACAATATAGTTTGCAAAATGTGCATACCAATGTACTATATCAACACTAAATAATTGCTCATCAGGGAAAGTTTCTTTAATTTCATCTACCTCATTGTCACTTGCATCATTACTGTTCTCAATTCGCGATAAATGATCTGCAACCACATTTTCAACACCTTTCTTATCTCTTATCTCCAAGTCAAATTCTTGCAATAACCAAATCCACCTAATCAAGCGTGGTTTGGCATCTTTCTTTGCAAGTAAGTATTTAAGTGCAGCGTGGTCAGTGTACACAATAACTTTAGCAAGACATAGGTAGGAGTGAAACTTATTAAAGCAAAAACTATGGCTAGAAGCTCTTTTTTCAGTGGTGGCATAGTTAATTTGTGCTTCATTCAAAGTGCGACTAGCATAGTAGATCGTATGAAATGCCTTGTTTCTCCTTTGACCTAAGACTGCTCCTACCGCGGTATCGCTGGCATCACACATCAGTTCAAAAGGTAACTTCCAATCAGGTGCGACCAACACAGGTGCGGTTACCAATTTCTCTTTGAGAGTATTGAACGCCTGCATACAATCAGAATCAAATTCATAAGATGCATCTTTAGTTAACAAATGAGATAAAGGTTTAGAAATTTTTGAGAAATCTTTAATGAAACGTCGATAAAATCCCGCATGTCCTAAGAAGCTTCGGATTCCCTTTACTGTTGTCGGTGGTGGTAATTGTTGTATCACTTGAATCTTTGCCGGATCCACTTCAATACCCTTCTCAGATATCTTGTGTCCCAAGACTATTCCTTCTTGAACCATGAAGTGACACTTCTCCCAATTCAACACAAGATTTGTCTCTTCACACCTTGCCAACACTAAAGTCAAGTTAGACAAACATATATCAAAAGAAGAACCAAACACAGAAAAATCATCCGTGAATACTTCTAGGAATTTCTCAATCATATCATGGAATATGGCCACCATACATCTTTGGAAGGTAGCGAGTGCATTACATAATCCAAATGGCATTCGTCGGAATGCAAATGTGCCATAAGGACAAGTGAAGGTGGTCTTCTCTTGATCCTCAGGTGTAATTGCAATTTGGTTATATCCCGAATATCCATCTAGAAAGCAATAAAAATCATACCCTGCTAACCTCTCTACCATTTGATCAATGAAGGGAAGGGGAAAGTGGTCTTTACGAGTAGAATCATTTAACCTCCTATAATCAATGCACACTCTCCACCCCGTGACTGTTCTTGTAGGTATTAACTCATTGTTCTCATTAGGGACAACAGTAATACCCCCTTTCTTTGGTACACATTGAATAGGATTTACCCATGAGCTATCAGAGATAGGATAGATAATACCTGCGTCCATTAGCTTGATAATCTCAGCTTTTACTACCTCTTGCATTTTTGGATTAAGACAACGTTGTGGTTGGACCACGGCCTTGAATGTGTCCTCCATAAAAATTTTATGCATGCAGACCGATGGGCTAATTCCTTTAATATCTGATATCTTCCATCCAAATGCTTTCTTGTGCTCTTGAAGAACTTTCACAAGCTTTTCCTCATTATCACCTGTCAATGATGAAGAAATAATAATTGGTAAAGATTTTTCAGCATCTAAGAAAATGTACTTGAGATGTGATGGAAGAGGTTTGAGCTCGAGAGAAGGTGACTCTTCAATTGATGGCTTTTGGGGTTTAATATCCCTCTTTCCCAATTCTCCAAGATTCTCAGTGGCTCTTTTCATGTAAGGACTGGTGTTGTTCATATAAGCTATACTCTTGATGTCTTCCTCGCAATGTTGCTTCTCAGCTTCCACTAAGCATGCTTCCATGTTATCCCTGAATGTATCTTGCAACACTTCACCTGTCAAAACATCAAGAATATCTACATTGAAACACATGTGTTCGTCGTGTGGGTGTTGAAGTGCTTTAAAAACATTAAAAGTAACTTGATCCTCCCCTACTCGGAGGATCAACTTCCCTTGTTGAACATCAATGATTTCTTTTCCCGTTGCTAAGAATGGTCGACCCAAAATCAGTGGTGTCTCTGAATCTGCTTCCATATCTAGTACCAAAAAATCAATTGGAAAGATGAATTTATCCACTTTGACTAAAACGTCTTCAATGATACCCATGGGGTATGTGATGGATCGATCTGCTAATTGTAGTGAAACCTTAGTAGGTTTTGGCTCCCCTAGTCCCAACTTCCTGAAAATAGAAAATGGCATCAAATTTATACTAGCACCCAAATCACATAATGACTTTGTAAAAGATGCTGATCCTATGGTGCAAGGTATAGTAAAACTCCCTGGGTCTTTTAACTTTGGAGGCATTTTATTTTGCACAATTGCTGAGCACTCCTCCGTCAAGCTTCCGTTTCATATTCTTCCAACTTTCGCTTATTCGACAAAATTTCCTTCAAAAACTTAGCGTAACTAGGCATCTGAAGTAAAGCATCAGCAAATGGAATATTAATATGTAGTTTCTTAAATACTTCAAGAAACTTACCAAATTCTGCGTCCATCTTAGCCTTTTTTAATGCTACGGGAAATGGGGGAGGAATTACTATCCTATCAGTGTGTGTGATCGGTGTAGTGTTAGAATTCTTACCTTTCTACGTCGCCTTTTCCTTAGTCTTATCCATGCCTTCAGATGTCTCTCCATGACTCTCTTCTGCTTCAGCTTGTGGTCTTAGCTCTTTTCCACTCCTTAACTCAATGGCCTTTGCTTGCTCGTTTTGGTTCTTCACTATCCCATTTGGTAGCATGCCCTGCGTTCGTCCGGATATTAATGATGCGAGTTGCCCCACTTGCACTTCCAAGTTCTTTATGGATGCATCCTGAGTCGTCATCCTGGTTTCAGTTGACGCTATGAACTTGGCATTAGCTCTTCCATACTCGTCTTATTAGACCCTCCCGGTTGTAGCTGTGGATTTAACACATTTTCTTTGTTTGACCACCTCTGATTTGGGTGATTCCTCCACGATTGGTTATAGTTCGAATATGGATTGTTCTGCTGCCTGTTCCCTACGAAATTCACAGCTTCAGTAGATTGGTTAAATTGGTTACCTGCCTGGCACTCAATGTTCGGATGACCGCTTCCACATAAATCACAGAAGACATCTTGAACTTGCATCGCTGCTGCACTCATGCTTTCTATCTTCCGGTTCATAGCTTCCAACTGAGCCGAAATAGCAGTAATCTCATCCACTTGATGGACTCTCATTGGTTTCTGTGGCGTGTTCCTTTCTGATTGCCACTGATAGCTATTGGACGCCATTTCCTCCAATAAGTCATACGCTTCTTCCGGTGTCTTTCGCATTATCGATCCCCCAGATGCTGCATCTATCATAGATTGGTTAGCAGAAAACAAACCATTGTAGAAAGTCTGTACCTGTAGCCAGATGTGTAGACCGTGATGTGGGCATCTCCTCAATAAATCTTTGAAACGATCCCACGCCTCGTATAAACTCTCGGGATCGAATTGCTTGAACGTATTGATATCGTTCCGCATCTTTGCCGTCTTGGAGGGAGGAAAGTACTTCGATAAGAAAGATTTTGTCATCCCTTCCCATGTTGTAATCGATCCTGCAGGTAAAGAATTCAACCAGGATTTAGCTTTGTCTCTCAATGAAAAAAGGAAGAGCCTTAACCTGATGGCGTCGTCGGAGACGCCATTATGTTTAAACGTGTCACAGATCTCCAAGAAGTTGGAGATGTGAGTGTTTGGATCGTCCGTGGCAGCTCCCCCAAACATTACAGATTGCTGTATCATTTGGATAATTGCAGGCTTGATCTCGAAGTTATTCGCCTGGATTGTTGGCCTAGTGATGCTGGATAAAGATCCATGAAACGCTGGCTGTGCAAAATCCATCATTGATCTCGGGTTCTGTGCTTCGTTATTGTCGGCCATTGCTCGAGCTTCTCGTAGTCTTCTAAGTAAAGTCCTCTCTATTTCAGGATCAAATGGCTCGAGAATGGGCTCCTCTCTTCTGAGCATGCACTAGAGAAATGGTTCCTGTACTGAATCAGACAAAAGGAGACAACAACAAAAATACAAAATCAAAAACAAGAATAACTAACTAAAATGAAAAAGAAAAAGAAAAACGAAATAATACAAATTGGCTAAATTACAATTAACTAATCTCGTATAATATTATATAGATTAGTCCCCGGCAACGGTGCCAAAAACTTGACCGCTTTATTTTTAAACAGAAAATTTTCAGTGTAGCGATTCTTTACCGCAAGTGCACGGTGTCAAGTTTTAGTATAGTTAAATGAAAGTATGGGTTGTCGAATCCACAGGGACTAACGTATAAGTACCAAATAAAACTAGTAAAAATAATTAAAAAGAGGGTATATTAACTACTGCAAAATTATAACTAAAGGACCCAAATAAAATAAGAATAAATAAAATGAATGGGTTCCGGATATGCAAAGGAATTTCGCTCGAGAAATTTATCTCGCTCTTCGTTCAACTATGTTATCTTTAAAGATTCGTTTGAATAAGCAATTACCAAACAATTGATTCTTAAGGTGAAAGGTTTTCGTTATTATTCAATACACTCTCTCGAGCTGTATAGAAACTAATATCAAATTAGAACAAGTAACTCTCGTTCACTTATTTACTAATTCGATATTGCATAAATCTTCAAAACCTCGTTACACTAAATCTCTCGATTCAAAGTGCTCACGTATGTGATTTTATCTCTCGATCTCAATCTTAAACATACATCATGAATTAATGTAGCATATTATAACGTTATCTCTCGATCTCGGTAATAACTCACAATATTCAATCAAAGTTAGCTAGGCTTTTATCGTAATAAGCATTCAATTCATGAACAATAAGTAATCAATTCACTCAAACACAATCGAATCAATAAATCAAACACAATTAACATCAAACTCAATAAAATAAACTTGATTTAATTCAAAACAAATCAATGAGATGCTTAATTGTTTCTCAACCTCAAAAACATCAAATGAAAATGAATATCAAATAAATCTGAGTTTAGAAATACAATAAAAGCTGGAATGAATCCGTGCGTTGCACCGTAGTTTCTTCTCTTGCTCCTTCCTTGCACTCCGGAATTGGCTCGCTCAAACTTGGATGAAGAACGGAAGAAGATGATTTCTCCTCCTTCTTGTTGGCGGCGGCTACTAGGCTTGTAGGGTGATGATAAAAATCGGTCCTCGCCCTCTCTGATATGATATCTTATGGTATGGAAGAGATACCTTTTTTAAACCACCGAAGATCACGTTAATTTTGGAAAATCAGATTTGTAGAAAATCGCGTCTCGATCGATCGAAAAATTTTCCGATCGATCGGTGCACTGTTCGCTTCAGCGTTTAAAAGTTTCTTCCTTGATCGATCGATCGAGAATTTCTTCCGATCGATCGACACTTCGAAAAAATTGGTGCTGAACTCTCTGCCCAGCTCGACCGATCGGTACATATTCTCGATCGATCGAGATTTTGCAAAATCTGAATTTTCCACTTTTTCGCCTCGATTTCACCCGTTTTCTTCAGTTTAGCTCATTTCTACCATTTCCAACCTATTTTCCTGAAACAAGCAAATAAACACCAAAAAACGTAATTTCATCCAGGAAAAAGTACTAAAAATGGTAAGAAATTACAGCTAAAAACACTTAAAATCTAAGCCTATCAGCATACAACATGCTTGAACAAACATGCTAAGAGCTACAAGGTACTACCGTGCATGTATTCAAATCAAAGTTCTACCCAAACTTAAACCCACATGCATCAAAATCGCCCAACTTTATCATTACTCACCCAACTCTTCAAAAACAGAGTTATGCAATTCTTTATCCAGATTTTCGAGCACTTCCTTTCATACCAACAAATCTACCACATAACACATATAACATGCTCAAACAAACATGCTAGGAGCTTCATAAAACTTCTATGTAAGCACTTAAATCAAAGGTTTAATAAAACCTAAGCTAGCATGCATCAAAATCATCACCACTAAACCCCAAACCAACCAAAAACAGAGTACCAAGTCTTACCCCTTTTCCTCCTCTTTTGGTATGAATTATTGTACTCCTTTTACCAAGGTTTTTCCTCCTCTTTCTGCAGCACTTCAGGGGCGATTTTTAGAGAAAAAGGGGAAGGAAAGATGAAGAGAAGAGAGGTGATTGTGGTAGGTGATTGAAGGGTATGATGAAGCATGGGTTGGTCAAGTGGGGGAGGGGTGGTGGCCGGTTATTGGGGGGTAGTGGGTGGCATGGGGTGTGGTGATTAATTGTGCCATGATATTTAGCATGATGTATTAAAATATCCTCACTTGATATTTTATAGTATTTAATCAATAAAATACTTCAAATTCCAATTAAACATGCTTCACCCAAAACAAACAACATCCACCCCCAAATAATCATGCAATAACCCAAATTCCCAACATATATTACATGCACCCTGAAATGCATTTTTCCCCAATATTATTAATTCTACCCAATGAATTAATACCATAATCCTCATAACATAATTAATGTTTAAAAGCAGATGATCATTTCGGGATATCACAGTTGTTCTCTTCCATCTTGCCTATAAATACCCCCTCCCTTCCATCAGATTAAGTCACAAATTTTCAGGTAGTGAGTGTTAGAAATTGGGAGAAAGTTAGAGTGTAGGAATTATGTATAATATGGTGGCAATAGAGAAAATTATGAGGAAAATTATCAAAGCTTGTCCAAAAATTCCGAAAATATTTCACAACACTCCTCACACACCCAGATCATCTTCTGTAAAGGAGGTGTTCAAAAATCACAAGCTGATATTGCCCAGAAAATTCAAGAACACGAAGAACAAAGTGCTGCCAGAATTTCAGAAACCCATTTCAAGGTAGCATATTCAAGCTTCGATTTCACACCTTTTAAAATAGATTTCGAAAATGTTTTCCAAACAAAGATTGTTCCAAATATGTTTTAATTTACTTATTTGCCGACCGTTGGTCGTAAAACTCATTGGAAACAGTATTTTCCGGCGAACGAATTACCATGGGTAATCATTTTGAAACCTCAAAATCTTGGCAAAATGGGTTGCGAATTTCAAAATGGTTTCTATACGAAAGTTGTAGATCGAAACGAGGTGAACCTGCTGTAAAAATTTCAGCCGTGCGTGGCGTCCGGAGAACAGTCACGCGCCGGCACGGCGGCACATGTACTTCACGCACCGGCATGTTTCTTGAGATTCCGAGCTCCGAACGTTGCTGAACTGATTTAAGACATTTCTGGAAAGTTTCGTGAAGTTTCAACATAAACTTGATTTTTAATGAATTTTCAAATGTTTGCTTAAAATTACCCGGATAAGTTTCTTACAAAAATGATTCTTAAAAATGTTAAACCATACCTTTAGATTGATAATCATTAAAAATTACCTTATATTATGTTCATAGGAATGTTACTTTTATATGAGTATAAAATCGAGCCAATCAAGTCAAGATAGCATAATGAGGTGAGGTGTATTACGGTTTTCTTCCTATATAGCATCTTTGGCATTTGGCCTGCAACTTACTGTAAATATTTATTCAATATCGTACCGTCCATTTATGTTATAATGTTGTTCATTAAAATGTTTCATTGATCATATTGTCTGCATATGAAAGTATCGCGTTTACCGCTAATCTATTCCCTTGAATGAATGAATGAATGAATGAATGGAGCCATGGACATGAGTCCCCTGGACAACGTGGCCTCGGGCCGGAAGTGAGTCCAATGAACAACGGATGAAAATCCGGGTATATGGTTCATCTGAACAACGCGCACCGTATCGGTCCGGAGAATTGTTCACCTCGGCTCGTAAATGAATGTTTGTATTGGATCGTATTCGAATATGTGGGGAAAAGTGCTACATCTAAATATCGGGTGGGAGCAACCTCTTTAGCCCACGATATTCATTCTATTGTCCTAATTCGTCTTTGTTTCGTTGATCATATTTCCTGATCCGGATACGTGGGGAAAAGTGCTACACCTTAATGTCGGGTGGGAGCCACCTCTTTAGTTCACGATATTCCTTCTTAAGTCGTAAATGTCATCGTTTCATTGAAATATTATTTTATCGCAGCGTTATCTCTTGTTACATGACATATCATATCGACATTTTGCATTATTTGTTATTATATACACGAAAAGCTATTGTTATTTCCTCACTAAGTCCTTAAAGACTTAACCTCTGTTTTCTTTTTGTTATTTATCATGAGTTCCAGATACAGGAGAATGGGATCCTGGATCAGAGGATAATAAGGAAAAATGAAAATGTTGGCTTATCAAGTACTAATAGTATTTCTTCTTTGGTTAGGTATCAGATCATTAGAATGAGTTTTTCGGGATTGTATTTTGTAAATAGATATTATGAACGCTTCCGCTAACGAAATATGTTTAATTGTTTGAACACTTTCGCTAACGAAATATGTTTGATTGTTTGAACACTTCCGCTAACGAAATATAATTAATTGTTATGTATGGATTGTTTTAAAGTAATACCCTACAAATATATCTATATTTTTATATAGTAGGGAATGTGGTACCAGATAAGGGATTATATATTTTGTGCCCGAGTCGGGTCCCACAGACACGCCATGTATCCCTTTTCGAGAACTTTCTGTAACTGTACCTTCAGTTCCCTTAACTCCGCGGTGCCATTCTATAAGGGGCACGAGAAATAGCGGACGTTCCTGGTAATAATTCAATCTCAAACTCAACCTCTCTACTCAGTGGAAATCCTGGAATTTCATTCGGAAATACATCGGCAAACTCCGCAACTACGGGTATCTCCTCAATCCTCAATTCTTTCTTCTTTTACGCCATATTAACGGCATGAATAAGATAACGCGTATGTCCGCGTTCCAATAAATGTGACATTTTAACAGCCGATATCAACGAAATTTTTGGACGAGGACCGTTCCCATAAGATGTCCACTTAAACCCCTGATCAGATTGGAAACAAATTGTCCTCTGCCGGCAATCCACCACTGCCTCAGTACATCGATGCCCACAATGCAATCGAAATCAGACATACGCAGAACAATCAAATACGTCTTCAAGTCATTGCATTCAAAATAAATGAGGCAGTCAGAAAGTAGTCGGCCAGCAATCACATTCTTCCCAGTGGGTGTCGAGACCAAAAGAGGTGTGGGTAACGGAGACGAGGCACCTGTGTCTATCAAAATAAAAGTGGGATATGTCAATAAAAGACACATAGCAGCAATCACCTCCTCTGGAGCTGCCTCGGTCTGCTCCCTAGTCAAAGCATATACTTGTCCTTGAGGTGGCCCCACTGCCTGGCCTCCCAACTATCGAGGCATCACTGGTTGCCTCTGCTGTACTGTCCCACCAATAAATCTCCCCTGCCTTCCCTAAGGTATGTCTGTCCTTCATGGTTAGGACAATGCCGAGTAATGTGGCCCGTCTTGCCACATCTATAACATGCCGAACAATCGTGCATCAAATACGGTCCTCCACAGAATTGACATTTTACTTCTCCAACTCTATTCGCTTGAGTTTGTCCTCTATTGATAATGAAGTTCCACGAGATTTGAATGATTCCCCTCGATGCCTCAGATTATCAGATACCGGCCTCTGGGTGGAACTTGCGGGGGTACACCATATGTGTAAGCACTGACTCCAATCTCTGCTAGCTCTGTTCTGGTAAGAGCATCATCAAAAGAGCTGGGGTTGTTGGAGATAACCCGATCAAAACAATTCCGGCCTCAAGCCTTTCAGAAAGTGCCGCATCTTGACATGTCCATTAGTAGCAATGTGAGGGACGTACCTCAACAGTGATGAGTATTGCATAGCATAGTCCGCAACAGTCATGCTACCCTGCTTTAAATTTGCGCTCATCCTCCTTCATCTGCCTAGCAGCCGCAGAAAAGTACCGGTTAAGAAACCGGGTCCTAAACATACTCCAGTCCACCAAAATCCCTTGAGCTCTTAACTCCATAACAGTCATCTTCCACCACATGGAAGATTTCTTGGCCAAATGCAATTCTGCTAGCCTCAGCCAAACAGTCCTAGCACAGGGTGCAGACACAAAGATCTGCTCAATCCTTTCTAGCCATTCCTCTGCTTCCTCTCCAGACTCAGTTCCCTAAAAGCGGGGTGGATGGAAAGTCAAGAACTATGTCAGACTCAGCTCTCCCGGTGGTAACTGTTGTGGAATAGGTTCTATGCCCACAGTCGGTGGCGGTAGGGGATTAGTCTGTGCAATACTAGCATTTACACTCCCCACATCACCCACCTCCTCATTAAGGTGCTCAAGATTTCTAGCTGCCATGCTGTAATACAAGGGTTAACAACAATACCAGAAACAATTCATATGTTACACCGTTAGATAATGTAAGGACCCCCGTGCCCTTAACCCGTTGTTAGTGTATTAATCCATGCCATTAAGTGCATACAATCATATTATCATGGGAAGGAAACCATATACAAGAATAACATCATTTACCATCCACAAAATTTCTTGCATTAGAACCTCGTAGTATTCAACTTCCCCCAACTAAAGCCACTTTCATAGTATGCACCCTAATGATACACTAACATACTCTCAGTTCATTTAGCACTTCCGTATTTAATTGCATGCAAACCATAAATGAGAGAGAAAACCATGCCCATTTATACATTCCATATACACGTAAAACCTATTCACATGAGAGCACCCAATGAATAAACGTGTATCTAATGTATAGAATACTCTACCAGATACCGTTACTGGTACTTAAATCCTGGAAGCACCTCCCAAGCACAAATCGATCTCAACTCTGGATCTGTGTACTTATTCAACCAGCTCTGGTACCTCGATCCTGGAAGTACCTCTAATCAACAGCCCGAGCTCAACTCCAAAGCTGCTGCTACACCTGTATCACCCGTCCCAACAGAGACAGCCCCCAGACGGGGTGAGCATACCAATACCACCAATCCAATAACAAAATATTACATTCATAATTTACAGAATATAAATGCCATGAATTTAAATGATACTCCCTGGATGGTAACATCCTCATCCGGGATCCCCTGTATTGTCCCTGTTCTCAAAATAACCAAACCATTAAATTCTCATAAGCCAGTTGATCATCTCATTGATCAATTAAAACCATTCCTGCTATACAGTTTCATAACCAAATATGATTGAATCATCCAATAGAGCATTACAGATATCGCATGTAACTAGCCAATATTTCCATGTTTATGTTTCATAGCTCGCTCTACCATAGCGGCATTTTAATCCCACGCACACTCAACAATAGCGGCGTTATAACCGATGGTCGCTCAACGGCGACAACATCCCAAATATTGCTCGCTCAAAAGCGGCACCATATAATTCCCAATGTAGGTACATTTATTGCAAATTACCGTATACGATGCATTTCACTATCCATTAATAGCAAGTACCATATGCCACGCATTTCACTATCCATTTATTGAAAGTACACATACCATGCATTTCGCAATTGCAATATTATAACAGGCTATGATCGTACGTTATACGTACCTTATGATTCCGTAGTTTGAGTCCAACCTTTCCTGAGTCACACGACCCGATGAGTTAAAGCTAACATGCAAATAACTCCCAATTAAACATAGGCATGCAATCACGTGCCCAAACATGTTCACAACTTCCAAACCTATCGTCTATCCATGACGATTATCAAAATAAAAGCCCACCGGCAAAGCATGCATAATACCCAAAATATACCATTTTACAAGTTCAAAAGATAGCCAAAAACTCAACCGAGAATCCCGTTTTATTAAACTTTGGCTCCAACAAATCCATTTTAAAAGTATAGCACTCCCATTGGAATGTAGACATTGCCCCGGAAAACGGTTTATTAAACCCTGTTTCCAAAATCCCGTCATATTCAAAATTTCCAAAAAATCAGAACTTGCGGGCGGCGATCGATCGCGTCTTTTAGCTCGATCGATCGCCCCTGACCAGTGGGCAAAATCGCCTTCTCGCGATCGATCGCTAACCCACGCGATCGATTGCCAACCTGCTCGCGATCGATCGCCTAGACCACGTGATCGATCGCCTACACTGTTCATCGTCACTGATTTTAACAGCTTCACGTCGCGATCGATTGTCCCTCCTCGGCGATCGATCGCCACCTGCGATTTTCCGAAAAAATCAAGCTTCCATGGTGTTTTTCACACTCAAACTCAAAACCAACACCCCATACACCTTCAACACCTCAAATACACCCTTAAAAATCAATACAAACTCCAACAACAAACTTTAAGATTTTTACCCAAAATCCACAAATCCAAATCTAACATTAATATACTCAACCAAAATCAACAATACTACTACCAAAACGAAGATAATGACGAGGGGAAGATGAATACCTTATTATCTTCGAGAAATCCGTCTCCCGAGCCAAGCCACCAACGATTTCTCCTCCAAGGGAGAAAAGAGGGAAATGGGGGGAAGGGTTTGGGCGCATAGAGAGAGAGGGAGAGAGAGAGAGGGAATCCGTCCAAATGACGGAATACCGAGTCCACCTGGTATATATAGCTCTAAAGCTCCAAAATACCGACTCCTCCACAAATACATCATGATTCATTAAATATCATATGTTTTCAATAATTACCTCCCAAACTCTATTTCCATTATCAGCCCCAGTACAAAGTACTCCGGACCCCAAATCCCACCAAAGACCAAATTCCAAGGTTATCACCACGATGAGAATACAATCTCATCCCTTGGATCCAACGACTCCAAATATCGGATTTAAAATCCCCGAGAGTCTCGAAACCGCAATTAATTCATAATTGCCACAAATAAAATCCATTAAGGACTATTACCTGTTGGGAAACGATTTCTAAGTTTTGGTGATTACAAACACCTACTGGATGAAGACATCTACCGGGTGAAGACACCTACTGGATGAAGACATCTACCGGGTGAAGACATCAACTGGATGGCTACCAACTGGACAGACATCAACTAGTTGGCTACCAACTGGATAGACATCAACCGGACAGACATCAACTGGATGGCTACCAACCGGACAGACATCAACTGGATGGCTACCAACTGGACAGACATCAACTTGTTGGCTACCAACTGGAGAGACATCAACCGTACAGACATCAACTGGATGGCTACCAACCGGACAGACATCAACTGGATGGCTACCAACTGATAGACATCAACCGGACGGATATCAACTGGATACAAACATCAACCGGATAAACATAAACTGGATGGACATCTACTGGACAACCATCAACCGGATAGTCTCACACTTAACAAAGACATCTACTGGTCACAAAAGGATGAAAGACCAGTTGAACAAAGAAGACCAGCAGAAGTCTAAACATCCAGTAAGAGCACAAAGCAACGAGACAAAATAAGTACAAACATTCTTTGACAAAGGTACAACAGAGCGACGCACAATGCTATATCTCCGCCACCATTACCGTCAGAATAAAAGAGCTGTTGCTTAACAAAATAGGAAAGAAGACAATCTAAATTTGGAAAGCTGATCTCTTCCTAATACAGAAAAGCTACTGTTGGACTTCTGATTCTATAAATACGTCCAAGCAAATAATGAAGAGGTTAGCTGAGCGATTTATTCATTAAAAGAGGAACACTTCATCAGAAACAGAAAATCAACTTACTGATATTCTAAAAGTTCAGCAAAAGAGCAGACAAGCAGTGTAACTGAATCTGTGACAGATTATTTCCAACTGAAGTCCGCTGCTCAAGAACACTCGAAGCTATAAAGTTTATTTTGTAAAGAGTGTCATAGAAACTTTTGTAATCAAATTAAGAAGTTGTGATTGCTAGGAGTTTAGGACAAGTTGTGTGAGTGCCTAAGAAGGTTGTGACATCCCCGAAATGGTTAATTGCTATTTGGCTTTAAATTATGTTTACATGATTAATTATGTGGTAATTGATTATGTGTTGGGATTTATTTACCTTATGTGGAAATGCATGGTCATGTGGATAGGATGACCCGGGGTTGCATTTTAGGGTGCATGTGGTGCATGTTGGGTAAATATTATTGGAAGCATGATTTATTTGCATTGGTTAGCAATTAATTGGAAATCATGTGTTAATTGATATTATGGTGCATTTTGAGTAAATGCTTTGAAAAATATCATGTTGGGGTGTTTTATACACCATGGAATTATTTTGGTATCATTTTAAATTACCTCACATTTTAATACCCAAACCCCACTTTACATCCCTCACTCTTACTTTACCAATATCACACCAAACCCTTCCCTTCTCTATATTTTCGAGCTCAAGCCTAGGGTTGAGGAGAAACCTTTCAAAAATCTTGATTTGTGGAGCATTTTGGGTGATTTGAGATCCCCAAGAGGTATGGGTACCTCATGTTTTAATTTTGTAAGGTTTTATTTGAGTTTGGTTTGGTTTTGAAGGGTTTAAAATGGGTTTGTGTTGGGTGTTGTGATTTTGGTAGTGTTTTGGTTGGATGTTGTTTATATGGGTTTATGTTGAGGTTTATGGGTGGTTTTGAGTTGTTGAGTTTAATTAATGTTGGTGTATGTGGGTGTGTATGAGATGGGGTTGAAGATGGGTGAATAGTGCCCAAACCCCGCATGCCCGCAGCTCGGCGATCGATCGGCGTTTTTCTCGCGATCGATCGCGAGCAGCAGTGCTGAGGCAGAGGGCTTCAGCGATCGATCGCGAGATGCGCGCGATCGATCGGCGAGGCCGCGATCGATCGGTGCTAGCTCCGCGATCGATCGCGGATTGTTGAAAATTGTTGGGCGAGGCAGTGTGTTCTCGCGATCGATCGGGGCTTGATGGCGATCGATCGCGAGACACCAAAAAGGGTGTTTTTGGTTATTTTTGTGGGATTTTTGGTATTGGACTATTATTGGGTTCTAATATTGGTATTTGTCAATATGTAGAACCAACCCAGGTGGCAACGCAGCCAAGGAATTGAGGTCCAACCACATTCCACATTTTGGAAAGGTACGTAGTGGACGTACGGGCACCCAACGGTAACATGTATTTTATATACTCATTGATTATGCATTGTGGATGCTGGTATATATGTGGTATTGCATTGTGGATGCATATACATGTTGATTTATGCCATATGTGGTATTGCATTGTGGATGCATATACATGGTAATTTATGCATATTGATGATAGATGCATATTATGATTATTGGATGCACATCCCATGAGTCGTGGTCATCCTTTGATGATTTTAATGCTTGCCGCTTTTTGTTTTGGTTCCGCTAAATGTGAAGCGAGGGGTGGGAGCGCCGCATGTCACATTTGAGCGTGGTTGTCATATGGGGCGAGGAAAGGGTATTTGCCGCTCTCTGTGAAGCGAGGGGTGGGAGCGCCGCATGTCCATTGTAGCGAGGTTATCCTATGCCGCCCATATGAATATAAGCGAGGGGCATTAAAATACACTGTGATGGACAGACTAGGGAATGGTGACCAATATGTGGTACAGTTGAGATGGTATATGATGTCATGACATGTTTTGGCCATTAAAAATAATCTGTTGATTATACTCATGAGTTGTGGTACAGGGACAACCAAACGGGAAGCGTTTGAAATGCATGGAAAACAGGAAGTGTTTTATATTGATTATGCATTTACGCTTTATCTTCATATTGTGTTGAATATGAATGATTATTATTGCTCATGTTTGGGGGTTGTCCTTGTAGGTACCTTTTTGGCATGATAGCAAGCTTTGAACGGGTTGAGGTGGTGAGCTTGTGAAGCATTCTTTTGAGGATTAAAGGACAGGGTTATTTTGGATAGTATCTACTCTAGGAGTAGTATAAAACTATAGATGAACATTCATTGATGAGGAATGTAATTAATCCTTTTAGTGGTCCTTATTTTTGGCATGTAATGCTTAAGCTCATAGACTCAACATGTTCTTTATGCTCTGATTGATTTACTTTAGCTCTATTATGCCTTGATTCCGCACTTAAGGATTAGGGTCCTTACATTAGTGGTATCAGAGCAGTGGTTAGAGAACCCGGGAACGAGTGAAGGGTAGCCTTAGCATGTTTGGCTAGGTGCTTACATTTGAAGCATGTTTATGCATGTGGTGCATATTGGTGTATATTTGGTTATACTAACATGCTTATATCACTCCTGTTATCTAACGACATGATATATATATTGCTTTGGATTGTTGTTAACATTTGTGTTACAGCATGGCTGCTAATGAGGAAGTTGGCGACGTTGGTAGTGTGAATGCGAGTATTGGACAGGCTAATCCTCTACCTCCACCGGCTGTAGGAATGGAACCAATAGTTCAGTTATTGCTACCGGGTGAGATTAGCTTGACTCAGTTTCTGTCTTATCATCCGCCCCGGTTTGAGGGGACAGAGTCCGGAGAAGAAGCTGAAGAGTGGCTGGAGAGACTTGAGCAGATCTTTGTATCGGCTCCTTGTGCTGTGACGGCTTGGCTGAGGCTAGCGGAGTTTCAATTAGCCAAGAAACCTCTGATGTGGTGGAGGAGCACAGTAATGGAAATGAGAGCACTGGGTGCTGTGATTGACTGGACGCTCTTCAGGACCAGGTTCTTGAACCGATACTTCTCCGCAGCAGCAAGACAGACAAAGGAGGATGAATTTACAAGTCTGAGGCAGGGGAACATGACAGTGGCAGACTATGCCACACAGTACTCATCACTACTTAGGTATGTCCCCCATATTGCCTCTGATGGACGTGCCAAGATGAGAAATTTCATGAAAGGACTGCGACCGGAGCTCTATGACCGGGTTATCATCAATAACCCAACTTCTTTTGATGATGCTCTCACAAGAGCGGAGCTTGCTGAGCTAGGAGTGAGAGCTTATGCCATACCACCACCGGTACCGCAACAGAGGCAGACTAGTGACAGTTTGAGGCCTCGGGGTGAGCCATTTAAACCCCGTGGTGCCTCTTCATCTTCGCGGTATGGTGGAAAGAAATACTTTGGCCAGAAACAGGATGGCAAGAAGGGGAATTGGTCGGCCAATCGAGGATCTTCACAGGGGGATAGGCCGGGAGAGCCGAGGTGCAACAATTGTGGAGGGCCACATTCTTCAAACAAGTGTCCTGCATGTTATGTCTGTGGCAAGATGGGCCACATTGCTCGGTATTGTCCCACCAGGGGAGGCCAGTCAGAGTATCAGGGCAACAGGCCAAGGTTTGAGGACAGGACAGTGCAGCAGAGGCAGCAGTTTGGGCCTCGTCCATCGGGAGGTCAGACAGTGGGACCACCCCAGGGACAAGTATATGCACTGACTAGGGAGCAGGCTCAGGCAGCTCCAGAGGAGGTGATTGCCGGTACGTGTCATTTATTTACGTACCCTGCTTTTGTTTTGATAGATACAGGTGCCTCCCATTCCTTTGTGTCTGTGGGATTTGTGGAAAGACACCATATGCGCACGTCTTCTTTGCCCACGCCTCTATTGGTCTCGACACCCACTGGAAGAAACGTCGTTGCTGATCAGTTTTTGGCAGATGGCCTCATTTATTTTGAGGGCAACGAGTTGAGATCAGACTTGATTGTGCTGGGTATGTCAGACTTCGACTGCATCTTGGGTATTGATGTTCTGAACAAATATCAGGCAGTGGTAGATTGCCGGCAGAGAACAGTGAAGTTCAGACCTGAGTTGGGCAGTCAGTGGACTTTCTTTGGCAACGGATCTCGTGCGAAGATTCCGTTGATTTCAGCGATCAAGATGTCTCAGCTGTTGGAACGTGGGCACACGGGCTATCTTATTTATGCCGTGGACACGTCTGGAAAGAGTAAAGAACTGAGGGTTGAGGATGTACCAGTTGTGGCAGAATTTGCTGATGTATTTCCAGAAGAGATCCCAGGATTTCCACCGGCCAGGGAAGTTGAATTTGGGATCGAGTTGTTGCCAGGGACATCCGCTATCTCTCGTGCACCTTATAGGATGGCACCGGCTGAGTTGAGAGAGTTGAAGGAACAGTTGCAGGATCTTCTGGACAAGGGGTATATACGCCCGAGCGTGTCGCCATGGGGCGCACCAGTCCTCTTTGTGAAGAAGAAGGACGGTTCGATGCGGTTGTGCATCGATTACCGGCAGCTGAACAAGGCTACAGTGAAGAACAAGTATCCTCTCCCAAGGATAGGCGACTTGTTTGATCAGTTGCAAGGTACCAGGGTGTATAGCAAGATTGATTTAGATCCGGGTATCATCAGATTCGGGTCAGAGAGGAAGATGTGCAGAAGACAGCGTTCCGGACTCGATACGGGCATTATGAGTTCTTAGTAATGCCGTTCGGTGTGACGAACGCCCCGGCCGTCTTTATGAGTCTGATGAACAGAGTGTTTCAGCCGTATCTTGATCAGTTCGTCATCGTGTTTATTGACGACATTCTCATCTACTCCCGGAGTGAGGAAGAGCATGTGAAACACTTGAGGACAGTGCTTCAGATTCTTAGAGAGCATCAGTTGTATGCTAAGCTCAGTAAGTGTGAATTTTGGCTGAGCAGTGTGGTGTTTCTGGGGCATGTCATTTCGAGCAGTGGGATATCTGTAGATCCCAAGAAGATTGAGGCCGTGATGGAGTGGGCTGCCCCCACTTCTGTGCCTGAGATTCGGAGTTTTCTTGGTTTGGCCGGGTATTATCGGCGCTTTGTCGAGGGCTTTTCGAAGATTGCCAAGCCGCTGACTCAGTTGACTCAGAAGGGAGTGCCTTTCTTTTGGTCAGAAGCTTGTGAGGAGAGCTTCCAGGAATTGAAGCACCGGTTGACGACGGCGCCAGTATTGGTGATCCCTACGGAGAACTCCAGATTTGTTCTGTATACCGATGCATCACTGCAGGGCCTTGGATGTGTTCTGATGCAAGATAAGCATGTGGTAGCTTATGCATCGAGGCAGTTGAAGCCGCATGAGACCCGATATCCAGTTCATGACTTGGAATTGGCGGCTATCATCTTCGCCCTGAAGATCTGGAGGCATTACTTATATGGTACGTCGTTTACCATTTACACGGACCACAAGAGCCTCAAATTTTTATTCACTCAGGCAGAGCTGAACATGAGGCAGAGGAGATGGATGGACCTACTCAAGGACTATGATTGCGAGATTGAGTACCATCCGGGGAAGGCCAATTTGACAGCAGACGCTTTGAGCCGGAAAGTGAGGAGTTCTGCTGAGGACGTCATTCATTTGTCGGCTATGATGACCTCCTATTGCCATCTGGGCTATGACTTCGACATTGATGCATCGCCAGTGTATGTCTCTACCTTATTAGCTGAGCCAGATATTTATGAGAACATCAGGAGAGCTCAGAGATCAGATACTGAGGTTCAGAGATGGTTGTCTATAGTGCATCTTGGTCAGCCGACGAAGTTCAGAGTGGCCGACGACGGATCTTTGAGATTGGGTAACCGCTGGGTAGCTCCAAGTACGCCGGAGTTGCGTAAGGGAATCCTGGAGCGAGCTCACAGTAGCAGACTTAGCATCCACCCAGGCGGAAGAAGATGTACAGAGATCTGCGTGGTCAGTTTTGGTGGAAGAGAATGAAATCAGATGTCGCCGCTTTTGTGAAGAGGTGTTTGATCTGCCAGCAGGTTAAGGCAGAGAGACAGAGACCTGGCGGCGAGTTGAGAAGCTTGGAGATACCGAAGTGAAGTGGGAGCACATTTCCATGGACTTCGTGACTCATTTGCCGAGGAGTGCTTCAGGCTTCGATGCTATTTGGGTGATTGTGGACAGATTGACCAAGGTAGCCCACTTTATCCCCTATAGCATGACGTTCACATTTTTGAGGATGGCGCAGTTGTATATTAGAGATGTGGTGAGATTGCATGGGATCCCCGTTTCCATTGTGTCAGATCGGGATCCGCGATTCACATCTCATTTCTGGGAAGGCCTTCAGTCAGCTTTGGGAACTGAGGTCAGATTGAGCACTGCTTATCACCCTCAGACGGATGGCCAGACCGAGCGCACTATTCAGACGCTCGAGGACATGTTGAGAGCTTGTGTATTGGAATTCGATGCTTCTTGGCAGAATTCAGTGCCTTTGGTAGAGTTTTCGTATAACAATAGCTACCAGGCAAGTATTCAGATGGCTCCGTATGAAGCTCTTTATGGCAGAAGATGTAGATCGCCCTTGTGTTGGGATGATTTGGACAGTAGATCAGTCGGAGGGCCTGAGTTGATCCGGGAAATGGAAGAGAAGATAAAGATTATAAGGCAGAAAATGAAAGCGGCCCAAGACAGACAGGCAGCTTATGCGAATAAACGGCGGAGACCGTTAGAGTTTCAGTTGGGAGATAAGGTCTTTTTGAAGATCTCGCCTTTCAGAGGCGTTGTGCGGTTTGGGATGCGCGGGAAACTGTCTCCGAGGTTTGTGGGACCGTACGAGATTTTGCAGCGCATTGGCACATTGGCTTACCGACTGGCTTTGCCGCCTTCTTTATCTGGGATACATGATGTGTTTCATGTATCGATGCTGCGGAAGTATGAGCCGGATCCGTCTCACGTGTTACAGCCTTCCGAAGTTCAGTTAGAGTCAGATATATCTTATGTGGAACGGCCTGTTAGAATTCTGGACAGAGCAGACCGTAGACTTCGGAACAAAGTGATACCGATGATCAAAGTTCAGTGGGATCGCAGGGGTGTCGAGGAGGCTACGTGGGAGACGGAGCAGCATATGGTGCAGCACTACCCGGAACTATTCTCTGGTATGAGTTTATGTTTAGTTTCTGTTGGGGTAAGTGCATGTGATTTCGAGGACGAAATCTTATAAGTAGGGGAGTATTGTGACATCCCCGAAATGGTTAATTGCTATTTGGCTTTAAATTATGTTTACATGATTAATTATGTGGTAATTGATTATGTGTTGGGATTTATTTACCTTATGTGGAAATGCATGGTCATGTGGATAGGATGACCCGGGGTTGCATTTTAGGGTGCATGTGGTGCATGTTGGGTAAATATTATTGGAAGCATGATTTATTTGCATTGGTTAGCAATTAATTGGAAATCATGTGTTAATTGATATTATGGTGCATTTTGAGTAAATGCTTTGAAAAATATCATGTTGGGGTGTTTTATACACCATGGAATTATTTTGGTATCATTTTAAATTACCTCACATTTTAATACCCAAACCCCACTTTACATCCCTCACTCTTACTTTACCAATATCACACCAAACCCTTCCCTTCTCTATATTTTCGAGCTCAAGCCTAGGGTTGAGGAGAAACCTTTCAAAAATCTTGATTTGTGGAGCATTTTGGGTGATTTGAGATCCCCAAGAGGTATGGGTACCTCATGTTTTAATTTTGTAAGGTTTTATTTGAGTTTGGTTTGGTTTTGAAGGGTTTAAAATGGGTTTGTGTTGGGTGTTGTGATTTTGGTAGTGTTTTGGTTGGATGTTGTTTATATGGGTTTATGTTGAGGTTTATGGGTGGTTTTGAGTTGTTGAGTTTAATTAATGTTGGTGTATGTGGGTGTGTATGAGATGGGGTTGAAGATGGGTGAATAGTGCCCAAACCCCGCATGCCCGCAGCTCGGCGATCGATCGGCGTTTTTCTCGCGATCGATCGCGAGCAGCAGTGCTGAGGCAGAGGGCTTCAGCGATCGATCGCGAGATGCGCGCGATCGATCGGCGAGGCCGCGATCGATCGGCGCTAGCTCCGCGATCGATCGCGGATTGTTGAAAATTGTTGGGCGAGGCAGTGTGTTCTCGCGATCGATCGGGGCTTGATGGCGATCGATCGCGAGACACCAAAAAGGGTGTTTTTGGTTATTTTTGTGGGATTTTTGGTATTGGACTATTATTGGGTTCTAATATTGGTATTTGTCAATATGTAGAACCAACCCAGGTGGCAACGCAGCCAAGGAATTGAGGTCCAACCACATTCCACATTTTGGAAAGGTACGTAGTGGACGTACGGGCACCCAACGGTAACATGTATTTTATATACTCATTGATTATGCATTGTGGATGCGGGTATATATGTGGTATTGCATTGTGGATGCATATACATGTTGATTTATGCCATATGTGGTATTGCATTGTGGATGCATATACATGGTAATTTATGCATATTGATGATAGATGCATATTATGATTATTGGATGCACATCCCATGAGTCGTGGTCATCCTTTGATGATTTTAATGCTTGCCGCTTTTTGTTTTGGTTCCGCTAAATGTGAAGCGAGGGGTGGGAGCGCCGCATGTCACATTTGAGCGTGGTTGTCATATGGGGCGAGGAAAGGGTATTTGCCGCTCTCTGTGAAGCGAGGGGTGGGAGCGCCGCATGTCCATTGTAGCGAGGTTATCCTATGCCGCCCATATGAATATAAGCGAGGGGCATTAAAATACACTGTGATGGACAGACTAGGGAATGGTGACCAATATGTGGTACAGTTGAGATGGTATATGATGTCATGACATGTTTTGGCCATTAAAAATAATCTGTTGATTATACTCATGAGTTGTGGTACAGGGACAACCAAACGGGAAGCGTTTGAAATGCATGGAAAACAGGAAGTGTTTTATATTGATTATGCATTTACGCTTTATCTTCATATTGTGTTGAATATGAATGATTATTATTGCTCATGTTTGGGGGTTGTCCTTGTAGGTACCTTTTTGGCATGATAGCAAGCTTTGAACGGGTTGAGGTGGTGAGCTTGTGAAGCATTCTTTTGAGGATTAAAGGACAGGGTTATTTTGGATAGTATCTACTCTAGGAGTAGTATAAAACTATAGATGAACATTCATTGATGAGAAATGTAATTAATCCTTTTAGTGGTCCTTATTTTTGGCATGTAATGCTTAAGCTCATAGACTCAACATGTTCTTTATGCTCTGATTGATTTACTTTAGCTCTATTATGCCTTGATTCCGCACTTAAGGATTAGGGTCCTTACAAAGGTTGTATACTGTAAAGTGTAAACCAAGTCTTCTAGTGAATCCTTCCTGCAAAGGAAGAAGAGGAGACGTAGAAGCGTTGTGCTTCGAACTTCCAGAAACATTACTTGTGTTCTTTACTTACTTACTTACTATTCAGTTTTACTCCTCACAAGTCCAGCAGACGTCTTCCGCACTATAATCAGTGTTTGCTGACTTGCCTTATATTGAGAAGCTACTGTAGTACTTAATAGTCCGCAGTTAATCTTGAGAAAAATCGAAATTGAATCTAGTGTTTATTCAACCCCCCCCCCCCCCCCCCTCTAAACACTACCTCGATGCTAACAAGTGGTATCAGAGCTTAGGTCTTCTCAATCTTGAGAAATTACCAAAAAAAAAAATTGATGGCCTCATTCAGCAAGATTCCAATGTTCAAGAAGGATGAATATGACGATTGGAGAATTCGTATGCAAGCACATCTAAGTGCCCAAGATGATGATATGTGGTTCGTTATCACTGATGGACCAATGAAGATCATGAAAGTCAATACCGCAACTGCTATCTCTGGTGGTGAACCTCAGATGGTTGAAAAGGATAGATCAATCTGGACAAATGAAGAAAAGAGAAGGGCGAATTTGGACAACGTGGCAAAAGACATACTGTTCAAAACTCTGGACAAAAATATGTTCAACAAGATCAAGATGTGTCCCACTGCAAAGGACATCTGGGAAAAGATTGCTCAGGTGTGCGAAGGAAATGATCAAAACAAGGAAAACAAGCTCATTGTTGCCTTACAGAAGTTTGAAAACATCAAAATGATGTCCGGAAAAACTCTAAGCGAATACGATGAGAGAGTAACTGGCATCATAAATGAACTCAATAGCCTTGGTAAAGATCTATCCAACAGGGAAGTCACTCTAAAAGTCATGAGAGGTCTCCCAAGAGAGTGGGATGTAAAGACGATTGCTATGAGAGAATCAAAAGATCTAAACAAAATAGACCTACACCACTTATTTGCTGACTTAAAAGCTTATGAGTTCGAACTAGGTATTCGGATTGAAGATGAACCCAACACCAGTCAACCAACCAAAGCTCTTACTGCATCTGAAGCTCCATCTATCACAACAGAGATGACTCCTGAAAAAATATGCAATGATGCAATGGTGCTATTTGTCAAGAAATTTGGAAAGTTTATGAAGAAAAGTCAAAAGACTTATCAATCCTATCCAAGAAGACAAAGCTTCTAGAATAGATCAGATGAAGATGAACGTGTATGCTTTAACTGTCTCAAACCAGGACATTTTATTGCTGACTGTCCTAAACCGAAGAAGGATGATCAAAAGAAAGGACCAAAAGAATATAGAAAGTCTAAACAGAATAGAAGATCATCCAGAAGAGACAGAGAACAGAAAGTACTGGTGGCGGAGGAAAACAAGAACAAATGGGCTGACTCAGAATCACAAACTTCTTCCAGCTCATCCAGTGACAGTGAAGATGAAGAAGTTCATTGTCTAATGGCCAACGACGATTGTGAGGTAAATGATCCTAATCTTTCTGAATTTACACATATTGAGCTCACAAATGCATTACAGGACATGATAAATGAGTATCAGATGTTGTACGAATCCTTCGAGAACTACAAGACTAAACAACAAGTCCCAACAAAACAGCAGAACAACGAATGTGATTGTGAACAATCCACTGAGTTGAAAAGCTTGAGGGATAAAGTAAGTCAGCTCGAGAAAGAAAGGGATGAAGCAACATGTGCACACCAGAAACTCAGTAAGCTGGTTCGCACATGGAATGCATCTACTGCCAGAAAAGATGAAATGCTTGAGTCGATAAGATTTGCTGGTGATCTTACCGGTATAGGCTACTCTAACAATGATAGTAATTCATCCGGCATCAAATCTCAAGTGTGTCTAGAAAGAAACAAGATTCAAACAATGTTTGTTAAATCAAGCACAGTATATGAGTTGGTTAAGGAATCTGTTGAACCAATACTCTTCAAAGAACGGGCATCACACAAAGGTATTGGTTATGTGGAGCCAAAAGAGAAAGCTCGACAGGGGCAAATGTTTAGAAATAAACATAAACCCACTGGTCAGGACACTCGAGAGGTAAAACCTAACTGGTATCATAATTGTATGCCTGTCCAAAAGAGATACATGCTTCCTAACAGAAATCAAAAACCTAAACAACACGCATACACTCTGTATCACATGTATCACCCAAGAATAACTTCTTCAATTAATGCACACACATTTCAGGACACACACAGACCCAAACAATTCAGGGTTATCCAAGTGTGGGTCCCGAAAGGACTAATCCTGTCTGGACCCAAGTAGGATTGGGTACCAATCATGTTATCGCTTTAATTGCAGAAAAATAGAATGCATCAAGTTCGGAGCTCAGAATGGTTTCTGGACAGTGGATGCTCTAGACATATGACAGGAAATGCGAGCTTATTCTCTGAACTGATGGACTCCACCGGACCCAGAATAACTTTTGGAGACAACGCGAAAGGTAGAACCGTGGGTAAGGGTAAGATTATCTACGGTAACATTATTATTAAAGACATTCTGTTGGTTGAAAATCTATGCTATAACTTGATTAGCATAAGTGACTCTCTGACAATGGTCATTCTGTAGAGTTCAACCAGCACTCATGCACAATCAAATCTACTGATGGCAGTATATTACTTGTAGGAAGAAGGCATGATAACGCATATAAAATTGATTGGAATCTTAATCAGCCTACCTCCTCTACCTGCTTTGCTACCCTGAACTCTTCCAAAAATTGGCTTTGGCACAAACGATTGAATCACTTAAATTTTAAAACTATTGCCAGTCTCCGTAAACTTGATCTAGTCATTGGACTGCCCCAAATTGAGTTCTCAAAAGACAAGATCTGTGCAGCATGCCAACTTGGTAAGCAAATCAGATCCTCTTTTAAGAACAAAGGGAGTAAATCTTCTTCTCGGTGCCTAGAGTTGCTGCATATGGATCTATTTGGTCCTATACGAGTAACAAGTCTAGGGGGAATGAAGTATACTCTAGTGTTAGTAGACGATTATACTCGGTTTACATGGGTGTTGTTTCTAAGTGGGAAAGATCAGGCTACTCCAAAGCTGATCAAACTACTGAAGAGACTCCAAAATGAGAAATCGTGTGGGATAGATAGAATTCTTAGTGATAAAGGTACTGAGTTTACCAATCAGTCACTTGAATCATATCTAGATGACCTTGGCATTAAACACGAATACTCTGCTGCAAGAACTCCTCAACAAAACGGAGTTGCTGAGCGTAGGAACCGCACTTTGAAAGAAGCTGCGCGAACTATGCTTGCGGAATCAGAAATATCGCAGATATTTTGGGCATAAGCCGTCAACACAGCATGTTGTACGCAGAACAGATCAATGATTAATAAGCGAGCAAATAAAACCCCTTATGAGATCTGGAATGGCAGTAAGCCAAATATTTTTTATTTCCATGTGTTTGGTTGCAAATGTTTTATTCACAACAATGGAAAGACTCATCTCACCGCTTTTGATGCCAAATCTGATGCTGGAATATTTCTTGGTTATTCTACAGTTAGTAAAGCCTTCAGAGTATTTAATAATAGAACTCTTACTGTAGAAGAATCAGTGCATGTAAAATTTGATGAACCTACTAACTATACGGTATCTGATATGCAAATCAACAACTTCAGCAATCGACTGGAAAGCACTTACATTGATGAAAATGTTGATGATGAGATAAATTACAGAAGCAGGACTGACTGCTCCTTAGAACCAGAAGTTCCTGAAGCCCAAACAGAGGAGTCTGCTGGTCAACAAGCACAGCATCCAGCTGAAAACGACACTATTGCACATACTCCTGCTGCAGTAGAAGAAGCAAATGAAAAAGATGCAACAATCAGAACTTCTGAAATTCCCACTCATATCCAGTCAAATGAAGAGCTCAACCCTCTTGGACCTCCGCTCCGGTGGATGAAGGATCATCCTCCCGAGCAGGTCATAGGTAACCCTGTTGCTCCTCTACGCACTAGAGGACAATTAATTAATGAATTCCTTCATGCTGCATTCATATCTCACTTAGAACCTAAGAAGATTGATGATGCTATGTTAGACCCAAGCTGGGTAGACGCTATGCAAGAAGAACTAAATCAGTTTGAACGAAACAAAGTATGGTATTTAGTACCACGACCACAGCATCACACTATATAATTGGCACCAAATGGGTATTTAGGAATAAATTGGATGAAAATGGAACAGTAATCAGAAATAAAGCAAGATTAGTCGCACAGGGCTACAGACAGGAAGAAGGCATTGATTTTGATGAAACATTTGCCCCTGTAGCTCGACTAGAAGCAATTCGCATATTTCTTGCATATGCTGCTTTTAAAGACTTTAAAGTCTATCAGATGGATGTTAAGAGTGCGTTTCTTAACGGCAAACTCCAGGAAGAAGTTTACGTTGAACAACCTCCTGGATTTGAAAGCCATCAGCAGCCTTCTTATGTATTTCACCTCTTTTCAAATTCACAAAGGGTGATCATACTCTGCTAGTTCAAATATATGTTGATGATATTATTTTCGGCAGTACTAACTCAAAATTGTGCGAAAGATTTTCCAAAATTATGCAGGATCAATTTGAGATGAGCATGATGGGAGAATTATCATTTTTCCTAGGATTGCAAGTCAAGCAATCCAGTGAAGGAATTCTGATAAATCAATCTAAATACACTAAAGAACTGCTGAAGAAATATGGAATGAGTACCAGCTCAGCTGACTCTACTCCAATGAGTTCATCTGCCAAACTCGACTTGGACAATTCAGGAATACCAGTCGAAGTTACAATGTATCGAGGCATTATTGGATCATTGTTGTACTTAACAGCCAGCCGACCAGACATTATGTTCGCAGTTTGTATGTGCGCCCGATTTTAAGAAAATCCCAAGCAGTCGCACTTCACTGCTGTCAAAAGAATCCTCAAATATCTGAAAGGCACTGAGTATGTCGGTCTATGGTATCCAAGAGACTCAACTTTTGTTGGGAAACGATTTCTAAGTTTTGGTGATTACAAACACCTACCGGATGATAAAGACCAACTGGATGAAGACATCTACCGGGTGAAGACACCTACTGGATGAAGACCTACCACGTGAAGACACCTACAGGATGTTGAAGACTTACCGGGTGATAAAGATCAACTGGATGGCTACCAACTGGATAGATATCTGACAGACATCAACTGGATGGCTACCAACTGGATAGACATCAACCGGATAGACATCAACTGGATGGCCACCAACTGGATAGACATCAACAGGATGGACATCAACTGGATACAGACATCAACCGGATAAACATAAACTGGATGGACATCTACTGGACAACCATCAACCGGATAGTCTCACACTGAACAAAGACATCAACTGGTCACAAGAGGATGAACGACCAGTTGAACAAAGAAAACCAGCAGAAGTCTAAACTTCCAGTAAGAGCACTAAGCAACGAGACAAAATAAGTACAACATTCTCTGACAAAGGTACAACAGAGCGGCGCACCATGCTATATCTCCGCCACCATTACCGTCAGAGTTAAAGAGCCGTTGCTTAACAAAATAGGAAAGAAGACAATATGAATTTGGAAAGCTAATCTCTTCCTAATACAGAAAAGCTACCGTTGGACAACCAAACCTATAAATACGTCCAAGCAAAGAATGAAGAGGTTAGCTGAGCGATTTTCAACAAAGAGAAACACCTCAAAACAAACAAGAAAATCAACTTACTGATATTCCAAAAGTTCAGCAAAGAGCAGACAAGCAGTGCAACTGAATCTGTGACAGATTATTCCAACTGAAGCCTGCTGCTCAAGAACACTCAAAGCTAAAAGTGTATTCTGTAAAGAGTGTTATAGAATCTTTTGTAACCAAATTAAGAAGTTGTGATTGCTAGGAGTTTAGGCCAAGTTGTGTGAGTGCCTAAGAAGGTTGTATACTGTAAAGTGTAAACCAAGTCTTCTAGTGAATCCTTCCTGCAAAGGAAGAAGGGGAGACGTAGAAGCGTTGTGCTTCGAACTTCCAGAAACAATACTTGTGTCATTTGTTTATCGCTTATTTACTACTCAGTTTTATTCCTCACAAGTCCAGCAGACGTCTTCCGCACTATAATCAGTGTCTGCTGACTTGCCTGATATTGACAAGCAACTGTAATACTTAACAGTTTACAGTTAAAAAGAAAAAGAATCGAAATTAAATCTAGTGTTTATTCAACCCCCCCCCCCCCCCCCCCGTTCTGAACACTACCTCGATCCTAACAACTTTTAACCTTATTGGATATTCAGATGCTGACTATGCTGGATGCAAAATTGACAGAAAAAGCACTAGTGAATATTGTCAGTTTCTTGGTGATCGATTGATATCATGGGTTGCAAGAAGCAGACATCCATTGCAACTTCTACTGCAGAGGCAGAATACCTTGCTGCTGGAAGCTGCTGTGCTCAACTGCTCTGGATTCATCAACAACTGAGAGATTATGGAATTGAATCCACGGAGGCACCCATATTTTGTGACAATACATCTGCAATAGCCATTACATACAACTCACTTCTTCATACTCGCACTAAACACATTGACATCCGTCATCATTTTATCAGAGATCATGTTATGAAGAAAGAAATTCGGCTGGAGTATATCTCTACCGAACAACAGGCAGCAGACATTTTCACAAAACCCCTACCGGACGCTAAGTTTTCCTACTTTCGAAATATTCTTGGTTTAATTGAAATCAATCCTTGATGTTTTATTCAGGGGGAATTACTTAGTTTATTCGCATAAATTAAGGGGGAATTTTAGCTAAAATTTTATCTTGGTTATATAAGCTCAGCTGGTAATACAATGGTCTGCTGCAGTAGGTGTGTACGTACCAGTAGAACTCTACATACCAGTAGATGTCTCTTACCAGTCGGACCCTACATACCAGCAGACTTTGCCAAGTATGCTTTGACAAAAATAACCTTCGATACCTATTAACCTACTGGAACGTCGGAATTCAAATTCATCTTCTTATTATTAAAAATAAATTATTTGAATCCCGCCCAAATCCTGTCCTTTTAATTATTTGTAAAAAATCTCTAAATCGTTTGATGATCGCCACGTACCCATGTGTCCGCTCATCTTTAGTACGCCGTTACATATACTTCTCTTTTTAACCGCCATTACTTTGGTTATTACTCTTTATCTTTTCCAAAAAAATTTACTGTGATAACTTCTCTCCCAGAAATTTTTTTTCCAACAGGATTGCTGCTGCTTTTCCGCATAATCATAAGAAATGTCGAAGAATACTCAACCAAGTTTCATCACTAATGCTGTTCATGTGGATTTTCATTCAATCTCCATATCATCTGATAAAGAGACAAAGGAACTGTTTCACAAGTTGGATACCTCCGGTCTCTTAGTGATCCTAAGCCAGGCTCCAACATTCTACAAGGAAGATTTACACGAGTTCTTCGCTACTGCAAAAGTTGTTGATGGCTCTGTGGTGGCATCCATCTCCGAACAACTGGTTACAATCACCCAACTTGAATTTGCCACCCACCTGTGTCTTCCCTCCACAGGACTTACTGATTTCTCCACTATTCCAGTAGAGATAAGGGAAGAGATGCGCATCATATTTTCTGACTCTACCACTTGTCTCCAACGTCCTCCGTTCATGAAAGTGTTAATGAAGAGTCATTTCCGACAACTGGTTGATATCATTTCCAAGGGGCTACTGTTTAAAGCCGGGTCATTTGATATCATCACCCCAGAAAAATTTGATGTTATGAGTGCCATATACAAAGGCTTGGAAGTGAACTGGTCAGTTGTACTATTTCAAATTCTCACTGGTCTCGTTGTTTCTGGAAAAGGTCAATCGGGTTTCGCCCTCCCACTAAGCAGCCTTTTTGACAGCAAAAACATTAAGACAGAGGCTCTCTCAAAACTTCATCTAGGCAAACTTATAACTGCCAAGTATCTTCAGATACACAGACAGCGGAGTGGAAGAGCGGTTGGGTTGACGAAGCGCCGATCGACTCAAGTCATTAGTGATTCTGAACAAACCATCTCTGAATCCGCTGAGTCATCTCCTCCCCCTCCTCCTCCTAAGAAGCCTAGAACCAGAAAAGGGGCTCCTCCTGCTCTCCGACAGAGAGTCATTGTTGCTTCTGATACCATCTCCTCTGCAGGTCCCACGACAGACATCCCTGGTAGAGAACCCAGCTCTGAAAATCCTCCACCTGAGGAATCAACTGCTTAACCTGCTTTATTAGCCATGGTACTTGCTCCATCAGTGGCTCCAACTGACAAATCCTCCACCCTGGTGAGCTCTATGCAAGCACCTGGCACTATTAGTTTTCGGACACCCAGGTCCTTGTGTCCCTACTGTCATCCCAAGACCACCACCGCTGGAAAAGGAAAGACTCTCATGGCTCCAGTGTCTACACCTGTTGCCTATGAGATACAAATGGTCATGGATACAGTTGAAGCCAAGCTGCAGCCACAACTAGAACTTTTTGATCGATGGGTAAAGGCACGGGTGATAATTTGCTTTAATGATTTCACTCCAATCCTGGATCAAGCACGAGAAGATGAGAATCAAATTTTGGCTTATCTTCAAGTCACAGACACTGAGAAGAGTCTGAAGCTGAGGGATCTTTTCCGTCTCATGAACTATGTGGGCGAACTTCAAGCCCTTGTTGAATCCCGTCTCCAGCTATTTAACATTGACTCAGGCATGATAGAGCAGTTCTGAATGCTTTTGCACCAAAACTGAAAATGGCTGAGCAAGCTCTTCATGATCTTCGCATATCAACTGGCATTCACACGTCTCTAAAGCCGTGAATAGTGCAAGTCATGATCCAACTGATTTGGAGATAGCAACGACTGATTTGGAGATAGCTGCCACTGATGTGGCAATAGCTTCAACTGCCTTGGAGGCACCTCCTCCTGCCATAGAGATCTCCTCTCCAACTACTCAACCTTCCTCCTCTGCTCCCACTACTACGAATGACCAACAGACCCAACTGATGATTGTTGATCATGCAAATATGGACACAGTGATTCAGACTGTGGTTCATCAGGTTACCATCTCTTCTGGTAATCATGAATCCAGCGAGACCTCCTCACGGTCTGATGATCGCACCATGACGTCTGCAGCTGCCATGGACCAAGCCACTGATAGCATGGCTGTTATTGCCACAGACGCAACTGCTGCACCAACTGTTGAAGCCCCTGCTTCACTCACCCCTGCAGTTATTAAGGATCATTCCGGAATTCTCGCTACTGCTGTTGCACCTCAAATAGAGGCTCTGGATCAGTCCATGGCTGAAGACCCTTCAGAGGATTTCTTTGACTTCCAAACTTCTATCCCTCTAGAAGGGCCACCTGACATTGCTGATCAGCTAGTAAATCTTTCCAATGCAATCTCTGCACTAGCCAGTGATGTCAACAAGCTTAAACAGGAAGAGTGCACTGCGACTCTTATTCTAGGCAGCCATCAGCAGCACACTGATTCGCAGTTCCAGCATGTATATAGGGACTTAGACAGCCTGACGACTACTGTCACCAGACTTCAGACGTTTGTTGAAAATGCCTTTGCGGGCTCACTTTCTAGGATAGGGCAGGCTTGTCTTCAGATCAATCAACAAAATGAATCTCTTCATGCTGCCACCTCACTGGCCCTTGGAGATAAGTTAGAAGACGCCAAGAAAGTCTTGACTGATCAGCTGGCAACCATGCAGGCAGCATTTGCTTCCCAAATTCAAGATTTATGCAACAGCCTGCCTGCTGCCCCTCAAATTATTAGAAGACTGCCTGAGTCCAGCAGACCTGCTCCTCAGTCCCAACGAGACCCGAGTCCAGCTATTCGTTCCTCCACTGCAGCTGGAGCATCCAATCAGTCCAGACCATCTTCCCAGCCAAGATCTCGAAGTCCGCACCAACCGTCTACCGAAAAACGCGACTATTCCCGACATTGGTTAGGGAGGAAATAGTATCGTTTTCTGACCCCTTATTAATTACTCTTATTATTTTACTGTTTTCATTTGACTTTTTCCGTTTTTATCGTAACATCATTCTTGTGTTCACACTTAATTAAATTCTTCTATAAATAGAGGCTTATTTTTTGTTTTTATAACACACATTCACCCATCATGATTATTTTCAATTCCTTGAAAATTCCTTGGTTTTCTCTTCGCAATTGCATGGGTTCATTACTTATCTAAATCAACCCCTCATGGGTTGATTACTTATATAACCCAGCTCCGTTAAGCTTCAGCGTTTGGATCCTGCTCTGATGCTCATCATCAGTCAGGAACTATAATCAGGAGTTATCTTGGTGCTGATGACAAAAAGGGGGAAAACAGAGATAGAATATTCTCATGGGTGAATCCATAAACCATGGAGGCCTGATGAATATACATTTGAATATCTCCCCGATCGAAGCTCTTCCTCTCTGAAACAAGGTGGATCGAAGCTCTTCCTCCCCGCAACTAAGTAGATCGAAGCTCTCCGGTCTACATTGTTTGCTTAAAATTTGTCATGTATCAGCTATATTGTGTAGAAATAGATTTGTCTTAGGTTAAATCCAGTTATCAGAATTCATCTTAAATGAAGATGAATCTCTCTCAATTGTCCAGTTTGATTACAACTTGTAATCTGCTTATCTTTATAATAAATGAAAATTTTCTTTCCATTATGTCTTCAAGTCTTTTCAGGATTCACCGCCTAAATTATTCGAGTATGAAATCGTTATTGCTTAGTTTTGTCATCACCAAAAAAGGGGAAATTGTTGGGAAACGATTTCTAAGTTTTGGTGATTACAAACACCTACTGGATGAAGACATCTACCGGGTGAAGACACCTACTGGATGAAGACATCTACCAGGTGAAGACAGCAACTGGATGGCGACCAACTGGACAGACATCAACTGCTTGGCTACCAACTGGATAGACATCAACCGGACAGACATCAACTGGATGGCTACCAATCGGACAGACATCAACTGGATGGCTACCAACTGGACAGACATCAACTGGTTGGCTACCAACTGGATAGACATCAACCGGACAGACATCAACTGGATGGCTACCAACCGGACAGACATCAACTGGATGGCTACCAACTGGATAGACATCAACCGGACGGATATCAACTGGATACAGACATCAACCGGATAAACATAAACTGGATGGACATCTACTGGACAACCATCAACTGGATAGTCTCACACTTAACAAAGACATCTACTGGTCACAAAAGGATGAACGACCAGTTGAACAAAGAAGACCAGCAGAAGTCTAAACATCCAGTAAGAGCACAAAACAACGAGACAAAAGAAGTACAAACATTCTCTGACAAAGCTACAGCAGAGCGGCGCACAATGCTATATCTCCGCCACCATTACCGTCAGAATAAAAGAGCCGTTGCTTAACAAAATAGGAAAGAAGACAATCTAAATTTGGAAAGCTGATCTCTTCCTACTACAGAAAAGCTACCGTTGGACCTCTAATTCTATAAATACGTCCAAGCAAATAATGAAGAGGTTAGCTGAGCGATTTATTCATTAAAAGAGGAACACTTCATCAGAAACAGAAAATCAACTTATTGATATTCTAAAAGTTCAGCAAAAGAGCAGACAAGCAGTGTAATTGAATCTGTGACAGATTATTTCCAACTGAAGTCCGCTGCTCAAGAACACTCGAAGCTATAAAGTTTATTTTGTAAAGAGTGTCATAGAAACTTTTGTAATCAAATTAAGAAGTTGTGATTGCTAGGAGTTTAGGACAAGTTGTGTGAGACCCCGTGATCTCAAACATACTCTTAGGTGCAATTAAGAGAACTAAACATTCATATGTATAAATCAGAGTAGTAAGTCGCGTTGATTAACCTGAGCTTAAGAGATTACAGTACCAAAAGTTCAAAAAGGAATTTCACATAATCCTACTAAAAGGTACTACATTAGTCTTACTCTACCACTTGTAGAAGCTATACAAAATAATTCTCTAACATGCTAATCCTGTAGCACTCCTTACAGCTCAGCATATCAACCCCGACCCTGGTTCTCATCACCAAAGCACCTACAAAGATAACCCCCAACACATGAGCATACCGTAATTCATATTCAACAAAATATGAATGCAAAGCGTAAATGCACAAATCATAAATACAAAGCACTTCCTGTATTTCCAAGCATTTACAACGCCCATTTGTTGTCCCTGTACCATAACTCATAACAACACATTATATGAACATATGGTTTCAAAAATAAATGTCATCACATATCTTTCCTTCTTAAATCCTTATTTCAATCCTGAGTCACTTATCAATAGTGCATTTCAATGCTTCTTACTTTTCCACGTAAGCGGAATTCTTCCTCGCTTCTTATGGAAATCCACGTAAGCGGAATTCTTCCTCGCTTCTTATGGACGTTAGCGTAAGCATAAAAATCCTCACTAGGATAACCTTGACTCGTGAAATACACCTCTTATATTTCACAACATACATATGCAAAAACAATGCATGTCAACATGTATCATACTCTTAATGCATCACCTTGCATTCATCATATGTCAAATAGACAAACATAAAGTACATGTTACCGTTGGGATGCCCGTACGTCGTTTACGTACCTTTCCAAAAGATAGAGGAGTCAACTGACTTTATCTCCTCGGCTGTGCTGGCACCTGTGATGGTTCTACATAACCACACAACACAATATTAGGTACCTCATAATAATCCGGAATCAAAACTCAAATAAAAAAATCACATTTACCCTAAAATGTCATCTCGCGATCGATCGCCCCTTAGCCCCGATCGATCGCGAGATGCTACTGCCTTGTATACCAAAATTATGCAATCAGCGATCGATCGCCCCTTATTGGCGATCGATCGCCAAAACCCACTGGAACGTCGCGATTGATCTCGCCTCCTTGGCGATCGATCGCCAATTCTGTTCCTTTGAGCGATTTCCAGAATTACCGAGCACCTCTTTTCATACACTTAAAACCTTATCATAACACATATAATATGCACGAATAAAAATACTACGGGCTTCACCATACTTCCATGAAGGGTCTTAAACCAAAGTTTCAATAAACTCTTAGCCTAACATGCATCATAATAACCCCAAAAGTTTGACCCTCAACCAAAAATCCAGAAAAAAAAACAGGGCACTAGAACCTTGCCCAGAATTTTCGAACACTACTTTTCCCATGATTAAACCCTTCACATAATACATGAAACATGCTCTAAGGAATATACTGGTATCTTCAACAAACTACCATACACGTATTCACATCAAAGGTTCAACCAAAACCTAAGCTAGCATGCTTCAAATATTCATGATAGAACCCTTACTCAAAATGAAAACAGGGCACTTCCCCTGCTCATGTGTTCGAGGAACCCTTTTCTCAACTATAAATCTAACATATAAAGCATGCAAGTTACTTAACAAGACATGCAAGGGGCTTCATAAACATCACATAAAAGTACTCATAAAAAGATTTCATCGAACCCTAAACTAGCATGCCAAATCTGTTACAAAGAAAACACATGCTTGAAATCTGAAATCTGGGAAAAAGAATGACTCCTCACCACTTTTTGGGTCGACTTTCCTTCAAGCAAAAGAACAAAAACGTGATCCTCTTCTTCCTACCTGCTGTCTGAGTGTTTTTCAAGGTTTTGGAGAGAATGAGGAGAGTTTGGAAGAGATGAAGTGATTAAAGCAGATGGACTAAAAGTCATGCTTGACCAACAGCTTTCCAGGAAACAGGGGGGTAGGGGCATGGGTTGCGGCCAAGTGGGGGGGGGGGGGGGTGGTGTGTTTGGGTGGCCTCGTGGTGTTTAATTGTGTCCCGGTATTTCATACGATGTATTAAAATATCCCTCTTTGATGTTTTATAATTTTACCACATCAATACATCATTAAAAATACCTAACATGCCTCCTAAACCATATTATCAATATCAATGTAACACCAACCACATTCCTTAATTCACCAACATAATTACATGCTTTTATCACATAAAGCATAACCCATAACCCCAAATTAAATCATGCCTTTAACACATAATAAAAATAGCACATCAAAGCACGTTTACACATAATCCTTTCGGGGATATCACAAGTTGTGTGAGTGCCTAAGAAGGTTGTATACTGTAAAGTGTAAACCAAGTCTTCTAGTGAATCCTTCCTGCAAAGGAAGAAGGGGAGACGTAGAAGCGTTGTGCTTCGAACTTCCAGAAACAATACTTGTGTTCTTTACTTACTTACTTACTATTCAGTTTTACTCCTCATAAGTCCAGCAGACGTCTTCCGCACTATAATCAGTGTCTGCTGACTTGCCTTATATTGAGAAGCTACTGTAGTACTTAACAGTCTGCAGTTAATCTTGAGAAAAATCGAAATTGAATCTAGTGTTTATTCAACCACCCCCCCCCCCCCCCCTTCTAAACACTACCTCGATCCTAACAAGTGGTATCAGAGCTTAGGTCTTCTCAATCTTGAGAACCAAAAAAAAAAATTGATGGCCTCATTCAGCAAGATTCCAATGTTCAAGAAGGATGAATATGACGATTGGAGAATTCGTATGCAAATGACACCATTTGGAGGCAATATTTGGCCAAAAATCGCACCCCAAACGTGAATGGACATACCATTTCACAAAGCATATACAATGTCGATCGAGCAAAGTTCTCGATCGATAGATCTATTGTTCACAAGACCCGAAATTTTTCTGGTCCGCTCGATCGATCGAGATATTACTCGATCGATCGAGCAAATAATTTTAATTCAGACGTTACTTTTTTCCAACAATCACCCACATGATTAAATTAATGCATGTATGCAATTGAGTGCTTTGACGAACTATTATGGCATCTGGAGAGATAGCTTGCGGCTTTGAATCTTCCGTTGTAGTATTCAATCGGATTTACTTGACTTAATAGTGAACTTATAATCTTGAACTATTTAGTCGTTGGTGTAAACCAAGACAATTGAACTTACACCATAACAATTCTAACCCCCGTATTGGTTTCTTACGGTTGTGTCCGTTTCGGCCATGGACCACGCTTGGTTTCATAAGTGCTTTTCATTCTTTGAAGCGGCCACACTTCTCACTTACGTAGGTGATCTCCTAGAAGAGTACCCCGCTATACTCCGACATATTCTAATATGTCTTAGGAATCATTAAAGGCCTTTTGCCTATCCTCATACCCTTTTGCAGGCTACACCCCTTATCATAGAAATGTGTCGGAGATTAATTCTCCAAGTTATTTATACAATCTTGTAGTTTGGTTGTCCCTTTTGAACCTAGATCTTGGGATCTCCAGTCACATAGGTTGGGTATCCACCACAAGATTTTGATTATAGGTTTTTAATCACATTCAAGCCTTTCGTGAGCGGATCCGCAATATTTTCCTTTGACTTCACGTAGTCAATGGACATAATGCCATTTTTGAGATCAATTGTTTAATAGTATATGTCTACGACGTACATGTCTAGACTTACCATTATACATGCTACTGCGTGCCTTTTCTATAGCAGATTGGCTATCACAATGTATTTTAATTGCAGGCACATGTTTTTCCCAACAAGGAATTTCTTCCAAGAAACTTCTAAGCCATTCGGCTTCTTCTCCCACTTTATCCAAAGCTATGAATTCAGATTCCATAGTGGATCTAGCAATACAAGTTTGCTTGGTAGATTTCCACGATACTGCAGCCCCTCCAATGATAAGCACATAACCACTTATTGACTTGGAGTTTTGCGTGTCCGATATCCAATTTGCATCATTGTATCCTTCCAATATAGCAGGATATCTTGTATAGTACAATCCATAGTTCAGAGTGTATCTTAAATATTTAAGTACCCTCGTCAATGCCTTCCAATGGTCATTGTTTGGATTGCTCGTGAATCTACTTAGTTTGCCAACCACATATGCAATATCAGGACTGTACAGTTCATGAGATACATGAGACTGCCAATTATCCTTGAGTATTCTAACTGCATGACAGGGTCTCCTTTGTTTTTCACCAAATGTAGATTCGGGTCATAGGGTGTTTTTACAGACGACTTATCATTCGCGAGAAATCTCTCGAGTATTTTCTCAACATAATGAGACCGTGATAACACTCGTCATTCGGATATCTTGGAGATTTTAATTCCAAGTATCACATCAGCTTCACCCATATCTTTCATTTCAAAATGTTTTATTAACATTTTCTTTGTCTCGTTGATGATTTCTAAGTTGCTTCCCACTATGAGTATATCATCAACGTACAAGCATACTATAACATATGCTTTAGGCGTGTTTTTCATATATACGCATTTGTCGCACTCATTAATTTTGAAACCATTTGACAACATAGTTTTGTCAAATTTTTCATGCCATTGTTTTGGCGTTTGCTTAAGCCCATACAATGGCTTAACGAGTCTACACACCTTTTTCTCTTGTTCGGGAACAACAAACCCCTCGGGATGTTTCAAATAAATTTCCTCCTCAAGTTCCCCATTGAGGAATGCCGTTTTTACATCCATTTGATGTATCTCTAAATTGTTTAGAGCAGCGATAGCAATGATCACTCTAATGGACGTAATTCCCGTGACTGGTGAATATGTATCAAAGTAATCAAGGCCTTCTTTTTGTCTATATCTATTTGGCACGAGTCTCGCCTTGTACTTATCAATTGAACCATCGGAATTATATTTTCTTTTAAGAATCCATTTGCATTCTAATGGTTTACTTCAAGTTGGAAGGTCTACCAATTCCCACGTATGATTTTGCATTATGGATTCTATCTCGCAATTAATAGCCTATTTTCACATAAGAGCATCAGGGCTATATAAGGCATCACTAACCGATCTTGGTCCATTGTCCAACATATATGTCATGAAGTCAGTGTTGGGATATGCCCTAAGACAACTCATTAGATGATTGATTTTGGCATACAATGTAATATGATTTTATTAAAGGCCATTCATTATTATATATTATTCAAATGTCTGTGTAATATGAATATATATATATATATATATATATATATATGTTAATGTCCTTAGAATAATATTGTATTATTCTTAAAGATTGTCCCTAGTCAATTATTATCATGAATTAGGATAATGATAATGCATTGAGACTATCAAATCAACACATGGGTACATGTTAGAGAATAATGTACTGGACAGACCCACCATGAGAATGCTACATGGATAGTTATATGAATGTCATAAGCAATTCTCATAGTGATAATAATGTATGTAATCCTTACGACTTGAGATCACCAGAGATCCCCACGTAAGGAGTCGTGTATCTTGATATTGTCAAAACGTTACCTGTAACAGGGTAAACTATAAAGACAATCATTGGATACACCACAAATTATGTAGAGGGGTGTTGAGTGATCAAGATAGGATTTGTCCCTCCTATATAACAGGAGAAGTGTTTGGGCTCTTGATCAAGTAAGACTAAAATGCATGGCCATGCTCGAATAAGTCGATACGTGATATCAGCTTATTCGTTTATTCTAGTCAACTTGGGGATCAAGAAATAAAAGATTGAACTATACCAGTATTACTATTCCATGACTCGTGTTTAATCTAAACACATAGGACAAAGGGATTAAGTTACATGGTGAATATTATCACATGCCATAGGTTATGTCGAGTCAATGACATTCTTGTAACTTGGGTAGCCTTGATGTGTTGCTAGATACCGCTCATTGCTTGTGACATAAAATGAGATTTTATATCACTGCCAACGTTGCAAGATCCTAACGGGTCGCACAAAAGATTAAATCGATAAAGGGAAGATAAAATTCATTGGATGAATTAATTTGATTAAGAAGAGTCTTAATCATAATATATATATATATATATATATATATATATATATATAATAGGGTTAGATATATAGGGAAGAAATTTTGGGCTGAAGTTTTTTTTTTAAAAAGCCTGAGAATTAAAGCCGCCTCTCTTTGTGTGTATATATTGGTTCTGGACGCGTCAGAGGGTGATGTGATTAGAAATAAACATATATATTGCGTTTAATTGTTTACGATTTGGTATATTTTGATGGATAATTTGATACATACGCTACCTAATCGTATATTTGTGTAATTGTAGGTGGAATCGAAGAAATCGAGCTAACTAAGGCGAATAAAGGCAAAGAAAAGCTTTGGAGCTAATAATGACTCAATGTAGATCAAGAAAAAGGATAAAAATGTAATTTTAGTTGAAGCGATCGACCGCATGAAGGAGGCGATCGATCGCCTTTGGACAGAAAGTTGAGCAACAAAATTTACGCTGCGGCGATCGATCGCGGGAAAAGAGGCGATCGATCACCAAAACCCACTGGATCCAAGCGATCGATCGGTGAAAAAGAGGCGATCAATCGCCTAAGGAATTTCGCCGAAAAAATAAGCTAGCGATCGATCGCTACCTTATGGCGATCGATCGCTACCTAAGTTTTGGACAGTGTGGAGACTTGATTTCTTTCCTTTCCACATGGATTCTACCCTACTCCATCAGCCTCCCTAGCTTTATAACTCGAAAATCAGTCTCTTTGAGAATGAATTCAGTCCTTAGAACATAATTTTAATTTTTTTAGAATAATTTTTCTTTCAATTTTTGTAAAGATGCTCGAAGAAAGAAGACGGAATCAACAAGCCGGATTCGTGCTTCGCTTTAGTAACTTTTTTTGCTATAGATTGGTTGATGTTTTAATACCCTTTTAGATTTTAGATTTAGTTATGCAAGGCTAAATACTTTGATTCTTGGTTGAGGGATACTTGCCTTCGGAATAGAAATACTTGTGAAAATTTTGATTTGATTGTTGAATTTTTAATTTAATTTCAATTTGTTTTTCAGATTATGATTCTTATGATTGTTGAGTTTGATTGATAGATTGATCACCTAATAATCACATACACTATCTAATGCTAATTAAGAAGCAACTAAGATTGATAATTATCTGTTGTTGGTGTTATTAAATTCTTAGGAAAAACGATTGAATAATTAATTCTAACGACTGTAGTTCTTATTGATTAGATTCATCAAACTTACTAGTTTTGAAACTATCATTGATTTAATCTTAACGGCTATAGTTTTGGTTAAAGATTTGATAAGAGTCGAATTGAATGATGTTTTCTTTTTTACCACGATTAAGGTAAGTAAGGAATTAAGTTTTCAAATGATGAATAATTGAATATTAATATGTTTGTAATTTGATGATCAAGTAAATGATTTCCAAAGGTAAAGTTGACCGAAAACCAAGAATTGCTTTTTAATCTTGATAAACTAGTGATTTACTTGCTTTTGTTTAAATTAGTTATAGTTAAAGAAATTCGAAGACCCCTATTTTGATACTTGTTAGCATAAAGGTATTCACTTCCCTGTGGGATCGATCTGTACTCACGCTATTACATGTGTTACTGTTATTAACTTGAGAGGGTTAATTTAGGCGTACGCGATAACGCTACCAAATTTTGGTGTCGTTGCCGGGGAAGGCGTTTACTTTTGTGTTAACTTAAATTTTTTATTTTTATCATTTTTTATTGCTACTTTGGTTTGTTAATGAGTACAGGTGAACCCTTTGATCACGAAGAGAATTTGTACTACGATCCTGAGATCTAGATGACACTACATCGGAGAAGAAGAGAAGCAAGGTTACTTGAGGAAGAAGAAGAGAGGAACACGACGTCTGCGAATCAAAGCTTAAGGCAGTTGGCGAATCCTAACTTGGATCACAACCTCTCTGCATCACTTTCCCTGCTCTCTCAAATAACGTAAATTTCAAACTCAAATCTGGTTTGATTCATTTATTGCCATCTTTTCATGGTTTTGCAGGTGAGAACCCGCACAAGCACTTGATGGAGTTCCACGTGGTATGCACTACTATGAAGCCAGCTGGCATAATGGAGGAGCAAATCAAACTACGAGCCTTTCCATTTTCTCTAAAGGATGCTGCTAAAGATTGGCTATTCTACTTACGCTCCAGATCAATCACCACGTGGACTGATTTACAAAGAGTCTTCCTTGAGAAGTACTTTCCAGCTTCAACGGCGACTAACTTAAGGAAAGAAATCTACAGTGTGAAGCAATACCAAGAGGAGTCATTGCATGAGTACTGGAACGTTTTAAGAAGTTGTGTGCAAGCTGCCCACAACATCAGATAAGTGAACACTTGTTAATTCAATATTTCTATGAAGGTTTGCTTTCTGGTGACAGGAACTTAGTGGATGCGGCGAGCGGAGGAGCTTCATTGACAAGATAACAAAGGAGGCAAGGAACTTAATAGCTAACATGGCGGCCTACTCCCAACAATTGGCACATGTTCGCCATGGACAACCGCCAAGAAAAGAGGTAAATGTATCCAATTTGGAACAACAACTGATTGATCTAACTTTTCTTGTGCGTAATCTTGCAGGAAGCAACGTGGGGAAGATGAAGCCGTGTGGAATCTGTCTAGCTGTGAACCATCCCACTGATGCATGTCCCTCACTACAAGAGACAACCACTGAGCACGTGAATGCAGCGGGAGGATTCCCAGGGCCACCACAAAGGGGCTATGACAATCCCTCGAGCAATTACAATCAAGGGTGGAAGGACCATCCGAACCAAGGATATGGGAACCCACAGATGCGCCAACCTCCACCCTATAGACCGCCATATCAGAGACCACCACCACCTCCAGTGCACCCTCCTTCTGACAAGTTAGAAAATATCATTAAAGTTATTGCTGAAAATAGCTTGCAATTTCAACAAGAGACAAGGGCGAGCATCCAGATCCTGACTACGCAAATGGGACAATTGGCAACTTCGCTCAACAAGATTGAAGCGGGAGTATCAAATGGACTACCTTCACAACCGGAGGTGAACCCAAGGGAAAATGTGAGCGCCATCACTTTAAAGATGAGCGAAGATGACGTTAAGGAGAAGGTGGCACTGATGCCACCAAAGAACAGAGAGATGAAGGAAGAGAAGGACGTTGCAGAACCCATGCAAGAGGATGAACCATGAGGTAAGTCCCCTCCCCTCCGTGAATATAAAATTGAACCTCCATTCCCCTTGCATTGAAGGATAATAGGGGAGAAGCTGTACTTAAGGGACTCTATAACACTTTCCGACGCTGCGAGGAAAATGCCCACTACAAGATGCCATGATGAAAGTGCCTCGATATGCTAGATTTTTGAAGGAGGTATGGAAAGTGGGTAAGAAAAAGGAAGGCAAAGGGTGCCCAAGATTGAGTTAGGTGAGAATGTTTCCGCGGATATCCAAAGAAGCATTCCCACAAAGTGTAAAGACCCTGGTATGTTTTCTATCCCTTGTGTAATTGGAACCACTAAAATTGAGAAGGTAATGCTCGATTTAGGATCTTCTATTAATGTTCTGTCTTACTCAATCTACACTCAACTGAAACCTGGACCTTTGAAAAGACATAATACTATGATTCAATTAGCTGATAGATCCACGGTTATTCCTAGGGGATAGTAGAAGATGTACTTGTGCATGTAAAGAACTTGGTCTTCCCCACCGATTCCTATGTCTTAGACATGGAAAAGGGTGATCCATCTAGTCCCATTCTATTAGGAAGACCATTCTTAAAAACTTTCAAATCCATAATCTGTGATGTCCAGATTTATTACTAATCATTTGTTGGACTAAATATGATTTGGATTTTATTGATAATTAATTTTATAATTAATTAATTAGAAGTGGAATTGACCAAGTGAAGGTCAACTGACAAGTTAATCGGATCATAAAATATTTTGAGATTGTAAAATATACCCCGATAATATTTTAGAGATAAGTTAATTAAAATGAAGAATTTAAGTTTTGGGTTTTTGGAGTGTGTATAAATCCCAATCGTTGTCTATAAATAATATATCAGTACACCGGCGACACTTCGATGTACAAAACCGGGCCAGGATACAAAAATAAATATGTTATGTTGGGCATTTTCGGAACACATAGTAAAATGTGTAAACTCACGCACTAAAACCCGATCCTCTCTTTTCTTCTCTGCTGGATCATCGCACATGTCTGACCACTCGCCGCTAAAGTCGGGCGCGCACCGCCGTCGGACCTCCTTCCGGCGCGTCCGAACCACCATCGTCTTCGTCACTTCCAGGCGCAACTTTCCATACCAAGAACCTGAAGTTTCGTCGCGGATTGCGTTCGGATCTTGCAAGGAAGCGCAGCGGTTCGAATTTCCGAATTCGTCCGATTTTGGGGCGATTTCTTCCAATATTTTTGTGGATAATCCTCCTCATCCTTCAGTCGTTATTCCCCTGAAATCCCTCGAATTTTGATGAAGCTTTGGTTCGATTTTTACTAGCATTTTGGAAGGGTTTGCTAATGTGGTTCGATTTTTGGACTTGAAGGTGATATCTTGGTTGGTTTTGTGTGAATTAAATGGAATGGTGCATCTGTGTATGGTGTGGGTCGTGTACTGTGTGGGCGTGTGTGTACTGTGTGTGCATGTGCGTGTGCTGCTAGGTGTGTGGGTGTGTGTTATACATGTGTTAGTGGGTGTTGTAAGGCTTTATGCTTTGATTCTTACATGTTGGTATGTGGTTCCAACTTGTAGTTTGGTATCTAAGTGATGATTACATGTTTGGAAGTTCTATGCCTATAATTATATGTATTGGAGTATATATATGCTATGAATTGTTAGGGATCGAATTATAACTCACTTTAATGAATGGTTAATTGTTGAGAATAAATTGTTAAATTATGTCTTGGCTTAGTATTATTGTCGGTTAAAAGATGAAGACTAAAATCATGCATGGAAGGTGTTTGTGAATATGCTTAAATGTGATTCAAGTGTGGGTCTAAGACTTGTTGTAGGTGGTGAAAAGAATTAACTTCTATGGCTTGTAACCATGGTAATAGTGTTGGTGGGAGTTGGACTATGGTGCGAGATGTGTTATCTTTGGAAGTATGTGTAGTGTGTAAATAATTGGGTTAGATACATGCTAGTATGTGTTAACATGGAATAGAGTTTATGGTGATGTATATGCTTGAATGTGTATCATGACATGTATTGTTGACTTATGTCACTTTATTGAATTACTACTCTTAGTAGTGAGTTCTAAATCAAGAATTATGGAACCAATGCATCTTTAATTTATTTAGAGTTGAATTTAAAGCAATAAAGGATCTTATGTTATGATTAAGGGAATTTGATATAAATTATGGAATATCTTATAAACATGGATTCTTCCTTTCATGTCTTGGTTTGAATCACCTCGGTGTGGGTTTGAATGTTTGGAACATGTTAATTGGCTTAATTGGATTGTTTTAGTTAGGCACTGGTTGGATGTTATTATTCAAACACCCTACACTCCCTTTCCCCCTGTTGAACTGCTGTGTCTAGTGAACTGCTATGTGAGTTGGGTGTGATCTAGCACGTATGGGTGTGTGTTTTCGGCATCATGTGTGTTGATGTAGCGGTTGGTGGGAGATAATGGGGTTTTGCATTACAAATGATATATCATGATTAATGTGAGGACGTGTGCATCCAAAGTATTGATTATGATTTGATTCATAATATTGAGTTATTGATTTATGATATGGATATAAAAGTAAGAAATATATGAAGGTTATGAATTGCTTTGATTTCGAGCTAATATTGAATTGATATTCGATATAGACTCCTCAGGAGACTTCGGACGTTGATGATAGCTTGTTCATGTTGTCTACTATAAGGTACGTGGTGACGTACGAGCAGGTATATCTAGTATCTATACATTCATGTACACATGTGATTTGAATATGATGTTTCAGGTTAATCGATTGAATCTGATAATTGAGTTTAAAATGCGTAGTTTGGTAGATACGTAGTTATACGTGATCCAAGAAGATGATCAAAGAAAAGAATATGTGCATACATGTGTTGTGTGAAAGACACGTGGTGGTACGTGATCCGATTATACTGGCTGAGTATTGATGCCTTGGGCATGAGCGACATGAGAAAGTGTCAGAAAGAGATGGTAGGAAAACCAGGTGTACATCGATGTTGAATTATTTATGTTGAGCATAAATAATATATTGTTGTTGTATTGAATTCATAGTGTCGTTGAGTATCATGTTTTCAATGATAATACTAAACTTGACATTACGAATGTGCGTGAGTTTGAAACAGGAACAGTGCGTGGAAACTATACAAACTCGGACTTGTACATGGAGTATATTTTATGAGTTTTGAATGATCTAAACTGTTGCATTATGATTTCGTATATCGATTTGTGATTGAATTTTGAGTTGGAGTATGATCACCCTGTGTGGGGACTGTTTCTGTTGAAACAGGTATAACATGTACGATGCTGCCTTGGAGTGCTAGGCTCGAACCTTGTTGGATAATGCTTCCAGAAGCATAGTATGAGATTGAGCCGATTTTAATAGAGTTCATATATTTTTATTGATTTTTATAAAATTATGAAGTTATAAAAGAATTGTATAGATTCTTGTAGATTTTTTTATAGAGTTATGCGAACTTTTTTATACAAGATTTTAAACATTAGTAAGTATGATTTTGAACCAATTATTTACTTGGAATAGATGACTTTTGAATTTAACATCCGAGAGTTTTTTTTATTTTTTTATAGTTATATATTAGATTCAAGGTTAAAGAAGTTTATAAGAGTTATTGAATCTCAGTTGATATTTTGGATACCTGTAAACTTTTATAAAATTTTACAAATAATATTTGAATAAGATCTTACTTATTAAAATTTCATTAATGTCACCACTTGACTAAAAAAAAATATATAAAAATTTAGTAAAATATATAAAATTTATTAAAAATCAATAAAAATTATTATGATATTAAACATGCACATATCCAAAAAAATCCTTAAAAACTGCAAGTCCTTCCTAAGGTTTATTAACTTGCAAAATTTAGCATTTGGCTTTCTTTTACAAATTACAACAAGAAGAATACTTTTTTTGGTAAATATATTAATTATGCATCCGGATGAGTATCCGTTATTCGTTGCTCTTCTGTGGACTGTATAAGGGCGTTGAAACCCACTTTTGTTGTCTTATTAGTGTGGTGTCTTCCCTGGCTGGGAGTTTACTTAGTATTTCAGTATTCTGTTTTTGTAATGTGTTTGCCCCTGGTTGGGAGTTATATTATGTGTTGTCTTTTATTTCCGGACAGCTCAGTTTATGGGGAGACTCTGCCCAAATTTTTATAAAAACCCACAATGAAAAAGTGGTGTAATGGGGATGGTAATGGGTGAAATCCTTGAGTCTATTTGTTGGTCAAGATGATTATATAATGTTGATCATTGGTTATGTCATGAGATTATGGGAAACATGTAATGATTCTTTTTGAAGAATGAAAAGAAAAAGAAAAAAATATACATATACGACGTCATAAATGAACTAATGACGAGTTTAGGTGTTGGGGTCTTACATTAGTGGTATCAGAGCAGTGGTTAGCTCTTTGGGACTGTTAAAGGCGTGGAACATGCTGATAGGGACGGGTAGCACATATTTATGAATGATAGTAGTTAGTGTTGTGTGACACAACTATTTTACTTATGTGCATTTGTGATATGTGATCATAGTGAAATAATTATATGTCATGACATCTATAGAATCATAATATAATCTGTTGATTATGATTGTGAGTTGTGACACAGGGACAACCAAATGGAGCATTTTGAAATGCATTGGGATACAAGAAGTACTTTGTACTCATATTCTATGCATTTACTCATTTCAATCATATTGTGGTGAATATGGATTATCGTATGCTCATGGTTTGGGATTGTTCCTGTAGGAACACTATGACGCGATAGGCTAAGGCCAGGGCTGAAAGACACGAAACGGTAACCTGCGTTTTATATACATCATGGATTATGCATTGTGGTTGCATGTGTACAATGGAGTGATGATTTTAATGATTCGCCGCCAAATGTTGAAGCGAGGGGTGGGAGTGCCGCATGTCGCATTTGAGCGAGGTGCATTAAAATACACTCATGATAATGTATGTTGGGATATGGAATATGCTTTGTGTTGCAGGTGGAATACTTGGTGAATATATCATGAGTCATTGTTATGGATGAGTGATGATTTTAAATGCTTGCCGCTATTTGTTTGTTTTGTGCCGATAAAATGTGAAGCGAGGGGTGGGAGCGCCGCATGTCACATTGAAGCGTGGTTATCATATGAGGCGAGGAAAGAATATTTGTCGCTAAAATGTGAAGCGAGGGGTGGGAGCGTCGCATGTCCATTGAAGCGAGGTTATTCATGCCGCCTATATGTGAAGCGAGGGGTGGGAGTGCCGCATGTCGCATTTGAGTGAGGTGCATTAAAATACACTACCGTAACAATGACTAGGGATCGGCTATTCTATTGGCGATGGTTCTTACCGCCGGATATATTTATAGCGATGTCTCATTCCACTATATTGATTGGCGATGGTTCTTGCCGCCGGATATATTGATAGCGATGTCTCATTCAGCTACATTGATTGGCGATGGTTCTTGCCGCCGGATATATTGATAGCGATGTTTCATTCCGCTATATTGATTGGCGATGGTTCATTCCGCCAGATGTATTGATTGGCGATGATTCATGCCGCCAGGTATATCGAGCGATGGTTCATGCTGCTATATTATAGGCAATGGTTATTCCGCCAGGTACGTGTATAGCGATGTCTCTTTCTGCTATGTTATTGGCGATGGCTCATGCTGCCAGACATGTGTTTAGCGATGGTGCGTTCCGCTGATTCCATGGCGATAGTTCTTACCGCCGATTATATATATAGCGACGCCTCATTCCGCTATTCTGTTGATGATGAGTATATCAATTTATGTATTGATATGAAATCATATTTTGTGGAATATTTATGTTGAGAGCAGGGACAATTTAAAGGATCAAGTGTGGATCAACTGTGTACAGTAAGTATTATTACATCTTATTGTTTTAAGAATGTATATTCATTATGATTATGGATATTATGTATGCCAGCGTTGGCGATGAGTAATATGTACCGTCGTAGGGCGATGAAGATTGATGTATTGCAATTGTGGTAACAATGAGTGTTGTTGTACCGCAATTGTGTTAGCAATGAGTATTGATGATACTTTGATTGCAGATGGCAATAGAAGTTGTGCTATGTACAGTTATGTTATTGCTCATTGGGTACATGTGATTTAGGCCCAAGAGAATATTGGACCGATCCAGGAGGACGAAGTATCGAGGTAAACTGTTTCAGTTGGTTGAACATATTGATATATGTTGATTCGAGTTATTTTGTTGATTTATATTGATTTTGAAATCATGTACATGTAGAAAAGTTGATAATGGAATTGAAGTGGAACCTAGATGTGTCATATTCATATTTTGTTGCGGTAATGAGGCAAGAAGGGGTGTAACCTCTGTGATAACACTCTCATATCTACGGTGTGTATAGATGAGATGTTGAAAATAGATGTTAATCATTTTGTGATGATAATTATTGTTGTGAAAGCATGCTAGTTTTGTATGTGGTAGGATTAATAATTGATTAATCACCTATTATGTTGAATGGAATACAATCAGATAGACATGAGTTTAATTAGTGTGTCACAGGATGACATGAGTATGTCACGGGATGACGCGTGATTACTACGAATGTCGTGTGTGGACATGTGTTCATTGTGAACATTCATGATTAATGAATTTTTATGTTTCGAGGATGAGTCAAAGATTGATATAAATTGCGTCATTGAGGCATACAATTAATTCTTATGTTAAATTTCAATCACCCTATGAGATAGTGTGATGTAACATGTTGTGTATAGAACTGCGTGAAACTTTTGATGCAGGGAATTAATGTTTGATGACAGAAACATTATGAATATCAAAATGCGTAAATGACAAGGTACGTATTATCTTATGAGTATTTGAGAAATACTAACGAGTTTATTTACTTGCCCTATGACAGATAATAGTTGGGTAATGTAAATTGGAAATGTTGATACTTAAGAGTATGTGAGTGCTGCGATGAACATGATATTATGATGCCATTGTGTATTGTAGATAATTCCATCTACAAAGGTATGTCACGAACTATTCGATATTGATGTTGATGCCTTGTTTTAGATAAGTATAATCGTGACATGAGAATATTGGTGTTAAGCCATTTATCATGATTTGATACTGATGGTCTGTGACTGTTGGTGTGTATAATGTGTATGTACGTATAAGAGAATGACTAATGGGTTTTCTAGTCATTACCTTGCACCAGATAATAGCCAGGAGATGATATATGATAGATTGATGCGGAAAGGCTCAAGAGTACCGTTACTTCATACGGACGATGGTGATGACGTTGGTATAAGTTGCATACATTTGAGACGACACAGGTATGAAGTTAATTAAGAAAAATGTTGGTGTATTGTCATATATTCTTGAATATACATGAAAGCATGGATTGCATGATTTAACGAGATTATATGATGGGTACTGTGATGAAAGTATATGACGGGAAATAAGATTGTGCAATGGAATTGTGTCGATGAAAGTACACAGGTAGTGAGATATGACAAAGAAGCTTGACGGTTAAACACTTCTTGCGATCGTTGGTGCAATGGGGCACATGTGTGAGCCACGATGATTCCGATGACTGTCATCCTACAGATGGTAAAGTCACTATATCGAGGTATATAGGGTACGTAAATTTTACAGTTGGCTTTTATGGTAAGCATGAGTCGAAATTTCGAGGACGAAATTTTATATATTGGGGAGAATTGTGATGTCCAGATTTATTAATAATCATTTGTTGGACTAAATATGATTTGGATTTTATTGATAATTACTTTTAGAATTAATAATTAGAAGTGGAATTGACCAAGTGAAGGTCAACTGACAAGTTAATCGGATCATAAAATATTTTGAGATTGTAAAATATACCCCGATAATATTTTAGAGATAAGTTAATTAAAATGAAGAATTTAAGTTTTGGGTTTTTGGAGTGTGTATAAATCCCAATCGTTGTCTATAAATAATATATCAGTACACCGGCGACACTTCGATGTACAAAACCGGGCCAGGATACAAAAATAAATATGTTATGTTGGGCATTTTCGGAACACATAGTAAAATGTGTAAACTCACGCACTAAAACCCGATCCTCTCTTTTCTTCTCTGCTGGATCATCGCACATGTCCGACCAGTCGCCGCTAAAGTCGCACGCGCACCGCCGTCGGACCTCCTTCCGGCGCGTCCGAACCACCATCGTCTTCGTCTATTCCAGGCGCAACTTTCCATACCAAGAACCTAAAGTTTCGTCGCGGATTGCGTTCGGATCTTGCAAGGAAGCGCAGCGGTTCGAATTTCCGATTTTGGGGCGATTTCTTCCAATATTTTTGTGGATAATCCTCCTCATCCTTCAGTCGTTATTCCCCTGAAATCCCTCGAATTTTGATGAAGCTTTGGTTCGATTTTTACTAGCATTTTGGAAGGGTTTGCTAATGTGGTTCGATTTTTGGACTTGAAGGTGATATCTTGGTTGGTTTTGTGTGAATTAAATGGAATGGTGCATCTGTGTATGGTGTGGGTCGTGTACTGTGTGGGCGTGTGTGTACTGTGTGTGCATGTGCGTGTGCTGCTAGGTGTGTGTGTGTGTGTTATACATGTGTTAGTGGGTGTTGTAAGGCTTTATGCTTTGATTCTTGCATGTTGGTATGTGGTTCCAACTTGTAGTTTGGTATCTAAGTGATGATTACATATTTGGAAGTTCTATGCCTATAATTATATGTATTGGAGTATATATATGCTATGAATGTTAGGGGTCTAATTATAACTCACTTTAATGAATGGTTGACTGTTGAGAATAAATTGTTAAATTATGTCTTGGCTTAGTATTATTGTCGATTAAAAGATGAAGACTAAAATCATGCATGTAAGGTGTTTGTGAATATGCTTAAATGTGATTCAAGTGTGGGTCTAAGCCTTGTTGTAGGTGGTGAAAAGAATTAACTTCTATGGCTTGTAACCATGGTAATAGTGTTGGTGGGAGTTGGACTATGGTGCGAGATGTGTTATCTTTGGAAGTATGTGTAGTGTGTAAATAAATGGGTTAGATACATGCTAGTATGTGTTAACATGGAATAGAGTTTATGGTGGTGTATATGCTTGAAGGTGTATCATGACATGTATTGTTGACTTATGTCACTTTATTGAATTACTACTCTTAGTAGTGAGTTCTAAATCAAGAATTATGGAACCAATGCATCTTTAATTTATTTAGAGTTGAATTTAAAGCAATAAAGGATCTTATGTTATGATTAAGGGAATTTGATATAAATTATGGAATATCTTATAAACATGGATTCTTCCTTTCATGTCTTGGTTTGAATCACCTCGGTGTGGGTTTGAATGTTTGGAACATGTTAATTGGCTTAATTGGATTGTTTTAGTTAGACACTGGTTGGATGTTATTATTCAAACACCCTACACTCCCTTTCCCCCTGTTGAACTGCTGTGTCTAGTGAACTGCTATGTGAGTTGGGTGTGATCTAGCACGTATGGGTGTGTGTTTTCTGCATCATGTGTGTTGATGTAGCGGTTGGTGGGAGATAATGGGGTTTTGCATTACCAATGATATATGATGATTAATGTGAGGACGTGTGCATCCAAAGTATTGATTATGATTTGATTCATAATATTGAGTTATTGATTTATGATATGGATATAAAAGTAAGAAATATATGAAGGTTATGAATTGCTTTGATTTCGAGCTAATATTGAATTGATATTCGATATAGACTCCTCAGGAGACTTCGGACGTTGATGATAGCTTGTTCATGTTGTCTACTTATAAGGTACGTGGTGACGTACGAGCAGGTATATCTAGTATCTATACATTCATGTACACATGTGATTTGAATATGATGTTTCAGGTTAATCGATTGAATCTGATAATTGAGTTTAAAATGCGTAGTTTGGTAGATACGTAGTTATACGTGATCCAAGAAGATGAGTAAAGAAAAGAATATGTGCATACATGTGTTGTGTGAAGGACACGTGGTGGTACGTGATCCGATTATACTAGTTGAGTATTGATGCCTTGGGCATGAGCGACATGAGAAAGTGTCAGAATGAGATGGTGGGATAACAAGGTGTACATCGATGTTGAATTATTTATGTTGAACATAAATAATATATTGTTGTTGTATTGAATTCATAGTGTCGTTGAGTATCATGTTTTCAATGATAATACTAAACTTGACATTACGAATGTGCGTGAGTTTGAAACAGGAATAGTGCGTGGAAATTATACAAACTCGGACTTGTACATGGAGTATATTTTATGAGTTTTGAATAATCTAAATTGTTGCATTATGATTTCGTATATCGATTTGTGATTGAATTCTGAGTTGGAGTATGCTCACCCTGTGTGGGGACTGTTTCTGTTGAAACAGGTATAACAGGTACGATGCTGCCTTGGAGTGCTAGGCTCGAACCTTGTTGGATGATGCTTCCAGAAGCATAGTATGCGATTGAGCCGATTTACGAAGTTGAGATGTTGGTAAATATATTAATTATGCATCCGGATGAGTATCCGTTATTCGTTGCTCTTCTGTGAGCACTTGTATCTGTATATGGACTGTATAAGGGCGTTGAAACCCACTTTTGTTGTCTTATTAGTGTGGTGTCTTCCCTAGCTGGGAGTTTACTTAGTATTTCTGTATTCTGTTTTTTGTAATGTGTTTGCCCCTGGTTGGGAGTTATATTATGTGTTGTCTTATATTTCCGGACAGCTCAGTTTATGGGGAGACTCTGCCCAAATTTTTATAAAAACCCACAATGAAAAAGTGGTGTAATGGGGATGGTTGTGATATCCCCGAAATGATTAGGTGTTATTTAAACATTAATCATTGTTGTGAAAATTATGGTATTAATTCTTGTGTTGAATTAATAATATTGGGAAATGCATGTGAGGGTGCATGTGTTATATGTTGGGATTTTGGGGTTGTGGCATGATTATTTGGGGTGTGTGTTGTTTGTTTTGGTAAAGCATATTTAAATGGGAGTTGAAGTATTTTATTGAGAAAGTACTATAAATATCATGTGAGGATATTTTTATACATCGTGCTAAATACCGAGACCAAAACATAACATCACTTAACCCCCCACTCAACCACCCCCCTTGACCCATACCCTGCTGCCAGCTGCTCAACCATACCCCTTGTCCCATCTCCCACTCCACCTTTCCATTGCTGAAACCCCTCCATTTCTCTCCCTTTTTTCGTCCAACATCTGATAAGTAAGAAAAGGTGGAGATCCACCATTTTTATTGCTTGGAAAGCTTGCAAAAATCGGAGCAAAAGAGGGTGAGAAACCATTTCTGGGTTTGAATTTAAGTTGTTTAAGTTCATACTTTTATTGGTGTAAAAATGGCATGTTAGCTTAGGTTTCTTAGAACCTTCGATTTAAATGCTTACATGGTGTTCTTATGAAGCTTCCAGTATTTTTGCTTGAGCATGTTACATGTTTTATGTGGAAGATTTAAGCATGTAAAGTATAGTGTTCGAAAATCTGGGTAATGGGTGCACCCTGTTTTTCTGGAAAATATGGGATGGGAATGAATTTGTGAAGGTATTATCATGCATGTTAACTAGGTTTTTGGTAAACCTTTGGTTTGAGTACATACATGGTAGTTTTGTGAAGCCCTTGGCATTTTTATTCGAGCAAATTTCATGACTTATGTGGTAGATTCCATTGCTTGAAAGTGGGTACTCAAAAATCTAGGCAGGAAGACAATGCCCTGTTTTTCAGAAAAGTTGGTTGAGTACTGACTTTTTTGGGTGATTTTAATGCATGTGGGTTTGTGTTTGGGGTATATATCTTATATGAATACACTCAGGGTAGTGTATTGTAGCTACTAGCATGTTTGTTTGGGCATGTTGTATGTCTTACATGTTAGATCGAAAGGTATGAATATCAGTGTTAGAGAATTCTGGAAATCGCGCAAAGGTACAGAGTTGGCGATCGATCGCCAAGGAGGCGAGATCGATCGCGACGTTCCAGTGGGTTTTGGCGATCAATCGCCAATAAAGGGGCGATCGATCGCGGATTTCATAATTTTGGTACGCAAGACAGTAGCATCTCGCGATCGATCGGGGCTAAGGGGCGATCGATCGCGAGATGACATTTTAGGGTAAATATGATTTTTTTATTTGAGTTTTGATTCCGGATTATTATGAGGTGCCTAATATTGTGTTGTGTGGTTATGTAGAACCATCACAGGTGCCAGCACAGCCGAGGAGATAATCTTGGTTGACTCCTCTATCTTTTGGAAAGGTACGTAAGCGACGTACGGGCATCCCAACGGTAACATGTATTTTATGTTTGTCTATTTGACACATGGTGAATGCAATGTGATGCATTAAGAGTATGATACATGTTATTATGCATTGTTGTTGCATATTATGCATTGTTGTTGCATATTGTGATGTGGAATAAAGAGGTGTATTCCACGAGTCAGGGGTGATCACAGTGAAGGTTTTAATTCTTACGCTTGACCGCTAAAAATGTGGAGCGGGAGGGGGGAGGCTCGCTTGCACATGGAGGCGGGGTATACCATAATAAGCGAGGATGAGATACCGCTAGTATGAAGAAGCGAGGATGAGATACCGCTTGTTTTGAGATTGTAAAGCGAAGAAGCATTAAAATAACTGATGATGACTGACTCAAGAAAAAGAGATGATATGTCATGACATTTATTTGTGAAGCCATATATTCATATTGTGTTTTGATTATGAATTGTGGTACATGGACAACCATTAGGCGTTGTAAATGCGATGGAAATACAGGAAGTGTTTTGTATTATGATTATGCATTTACGCCTTACATTCATATTATGTTGAATATGAATTATGTTATGCTCATGTGTTGGGGGTTGTCTTTGTAGGTGCTTTTGATGAGAACCAGGGTCGGGGTTGAAAAGCTGAGCTGTAAGGAGTGCTACAGGATTAGCATGTTAGAGAAAATTTTGTGTAGCTTCTACATGTGGTAGAGTAAGACTATAGTGTAGTACCTTTTGTAGGAATTTGTGAAATTCCTTTTGAAACTTTTGGTACTGTAATCTCTTAAGCTCAGGTTAATCAACATGACTTATTACTCCGATTTATTCATATGAATGTTTAGTTCTCTTAATCGCACCTATTAGTATGTTTGAGATAACGGGGTCTCACATTAGTGGTATCAGAGCAGTGGTTAGATAACCAGGGAAGAGTGAAGGGTAGCCTTTAGAGACAAGTTGGTTAGGTATTCATTGTTGGGCATGTTATGCATGTGATGCAAATTTTTGTATAAGTGTTATACTAACATGCTTTGAATATGATACTCTTGTTATCTAACGGCTTATACTATGAACTGCTTTTGGTATTGTTGTTAACTCTTGTGTTGCAGCATGGCAGCTATTAACCCGGAGAACCTCAATGAAGAGGTAGGGGATATGGGCAGTATGAATGCTAGTGTTGCTCAGACAAATCCGTTACCGCCACCTGCCGTGGGCGTGGAGCCCAGTGCACAGACGTTATTACCAGGGGAGCTCAGTTTGACACAGTTTCTGAACTTCCGTCCACCCATGTTTGAGGGGAATGAGTCTGGAGAAGGGGCCGAAGAGTGGCTGGAACGGATAGAACAGATACTTGTGACTGCGCCTTGTGCACGGACCGCATGGTTACGACTAGCAGAGTTTCAAATGGCGAAAAAGCCTTCTATGTGGTGGAAGACCACTGTGATGGAGCTGAGGGCTCAGGGTATGGTAGTTGACTGGACTGTATTCAGGACCCGGTTTCTTAACCGGTATTTTTCAGCAGCTGCCAGACAAGTAAAGGAGGACGAGTTCACTAATTTGAAGCAGCGCAACATGTCAGTTTCAGACTTTGCTTTGCAGTATTCCTCACTGTTGAGGTATGTCCCCCATATCGCTGTGAGCAGCCATGCAAAGATGAGGCATTTCCTGAAGGGACTGAGGCCAGAACTATTTGATCGGGTTGTCTCCAACAACCCCAGCTCTTTTAATGACGCCCTGACACGGGCAGAGTTGGCAGAGATTGCAGTGGGCGCGTACAAGGATGTTGTACCCCCTTTCGTACCACCACAGAGGTCTGTTACTGATAGTTTGAAACCACGAGGGGATCAGTTCAAGGCTCGTGGAGCCTCATCATCTTCCAGATTTAGTGGGAAGAAATCTCAGGGTCAGAAGCAAAGCAATCGAGGACCTACACAGGGGAGTAAGGCAGGAGGGGAAATGTGTGACCGCTGTGGAGGATTTCACTTCTCACGTGACTGCCGAGGCTGTTATGTTTGTGGCAAGGTGGGCCACTTAGCTCGGAACTGCCCCAATCGGGCAAGTCAGGCAGACTCAAGGCCGAATAGGCCAAGATTTGACGCTAGGATGGCACCACCGAGACAGCAGTTTGCGCCTCGACCACAGGGAGGTCAGGCGGCGGGACCGCCGCAAGGTCAGGTGTATGCACTGACTAGGGAGCAGGCTGAGGCAGCCCCGGAGGAGGTCATTGCTGGTACGTGTCATTTATTTACGTACCCTGCATTTATTTTGATAGATACATGTGCTTCTCATTCTTTTGTATCTGTTGCTTTTGTGGAGAGACACCACTTGTGCTCGTCTCTGTTACCCACGCCTCTCATGGTCTCGACACCCACGGGAAAACATGTGATTGCGGACCGACTGTTATCTGATTACCTCGTTTATTTTGAGGGCAATGATCTGAGGGCCGATCTGATTCAGTTAGAGATGGCAGACTTTGACTGCATTATCGGCATTGATGTGTTGAGCAGATACCGAGCTGTGGTAGATTGCCGACAGAGGATAGTACGTTTTCTATCTGATTAGGGGTTCCAGTGGACCTTTTATGGGGACGGCTCTCGTCCAAGGATTCCAGTGATCTCAGCGGTTAAGATGTCGCGGTTATTAGAACGCGGCCACACGGGCTACCTTATTTATGCCATGGATGCATCGGACGAAAAGGAAGTGAGAGCCGAGGACATTCCAGTTGTGGCGGAATTCATTGATGTGTTCCCAGATGAGATTCCGGGGTTTCCGCCTATCAGGGATGTTGAGTTCGCCATTGAGCTGCTGCCAGGGACTTCTGCTATTTCTCGTGCCCCATACAGGATGGCACCGGCAGAGCTGAGAGAGCTGAAGGTACAATTACAGGAGCTCCTTGACAAGGGATACATTCGTCCTAGTGTATCGCCTTGGGGTGCACCAGTCTTGTTCGTGAAGAAGAAGGATGGTTCAATGCAGTCTGTGCATTGACTACAGGCAACTGAACAAGGCCACAGTGAAGAACAGGTATCCACTTCCGAGGATTGATGATCTGTTCGACCAGTTGCACGGTACAGAGGTGTACTCAAAGATAGACTTGAGGTCAGGCTATCATCAGGTGCGGGTTAGAGCTGGCGATGTCCAAAAGACGGCTTTTAGAACTCGGTATGGGCACTACGAGTTCTTAGTGATGCCATTCGGAGTGATAAATGCACCTGCAGTTTTTATGAGCCTGAACAGAGTATTTCAGGAGTACCTCGATCAGTTCGTGGTCGTATTCATTGATGACATCCTTGTCTATTCAAGGAGTGAGGAGGATCATGCCGATAATCTGAGGATAGTGCTCCAGATCCTCAGAGACCATAAGTTGTACGCCAAACTCAGCAAGTGTGAGTTCTGGCTGAGCAATGTATCATTTTTGGGCCATATCATATCACGAGAGGGGATATCAGTAGACCCGAGGAAGATAGAGGCAGTTATGGATTGGTCTGCCCCTACTTCAGTCAGTGAAATTCGAAGTTTTCTTGGTCTGGCTGGCTATTACCGACGTTTCGTCGAGGGTTTCTCAAAGATCGCCAAGCCACTTACGCAGCTGACTCAGAAGGGAGTTCCATTCCTTTGGTCAGAGGCTTGTGAGCAGAGCTTCCAGGAGTTGAAGCACAGATTGACTCAGCGCCAGTTTTGGTGATTCCCAGGGAGAACAAAGGGTTCGTTCTCTATACCGACGCATCGCTTCAGGGTTTAGGATGCGTGCTGATGCAGGATAAGCACGTTGTGGCTTACGCTTCGAGACAATTGAAGCCACATGAGACGAGGTATCCGGTCCATGATCTGGAGCTAGCAGCTATAGTGTTCGCCTTGAAGATATGGCGACACTACTTATACGGTACCTCATTCACCATCTTCACTGATCACAAAAGCCTGAAGTTCTTGTTTACACAGGCTGAGCTGAACATGAGGCAGAGGAGATGGATGGATCTGCTTGAAGGATTATGATTGTGAAATCCTATACCATCCCGGGAAAGCAAATTTGACAGCTGATGCTTTGAGTCGGAAGGTGAGGAGCACAGCAGAGGATGCCATGTGCTTATCAGCTATGTTGGGCTCCTACTGTCAGTTGGGATTTGATTATGATGTATCTACTTCACCAGTACAGGTATTGACCTTGCTAGCTGAGCCTGTTATTTATGATCACATCAGGAAGGCTTAGGCGACCGACGCAGAGGTTCATAGATGGATGTTAGTGGTTCATTCAGGTCAGCCATCGAGATTCAGAGTGGCTGAGGACGGTTCTCTGAGACTTGGCGACAGATGGGTGGTTCCAGATACACCCGAGTTGCGTCATGGTATATTACAGCGAGCTCATTGCAGCAGGATGAGTGTCCACCCGGGCGGGAAGAAGATGTATAAAGATCTACGCATCCAGTTCTGGTGGAGGCGTATGAAACAAGATGTCACATCATTCGTCAAGAGATGTTTGATCTGTCAACAGGTGAAGGCTGAGAGGCAGAGGCCTGGAGGTTAGCTAAGGAGCTTGGAGATACTACAGTGGAAGTGGGAGCACATATCCATGGACTTCGTGACCCACTTACCGAGGACTGTTTCGGGTTTCGATGCTATATGGGTAGTCGTTGACAGATTGACTAAGAGTGCTCATTTCATTCCCTACTGTATGACCTTCACGTACTTGAGGATGGCACAGTTATATATCAGAGATATGGTGAGACTGCATGGGATCCCTGTTTCGATTGTGTCTGATCGAGATCCGCGGTTTACATCTCACTTTTGGGAGGGTCTTCAGTCAGCTCTAGGTACAGAGTTGAGGTTGAGCACAGCCTATCATCCCCAGATGGACGGACAGACCGAGCGTACGATACAGACGCTCGAAGATATGTTGAGGGCTTGTGTGCTGGAGTTCGATACTTCTTGGCAGGACTCGCTAGCCTTAGTAGAGTTCTCTTACAACAATAGCTACCAAGCAAGCATACAGATGGCTCCTTTTGAGGCCCTCTATGGTAGACGTTGTAGGTCACCTTTGTGTTGGGATGACGTGGATCGCAAATCAGTCGGAGGACCAGATTTGATCCGGGAAATGGAAGAAAAGGTAAAAGTGATAAGACAAAAGATGAAGGCAGCCCAGGACAGACAGGCAGCGTATGCCAATCAGCGGCGAAGACCGTTGGAGTTTCAGTTGGGCGACAGAGGGTGTGGTACGGTTTGGTATGCGAGGGAAGTTATCCCCGAGATATGTGGGGCCGTACGAGATCTTGCAGCGTGTGGGTACTCTGGCTTACCGGTTAGCTTTACCGCCCTTTCTGTCTGGCATTCACGATGTATTTCATGTGTCTATGTTGCGGAAGTACGACCCTTCATGTGTTGCAGCCTTCTGAGGTTCAGATTGAGTCAGATGTTTCCTATGTTGAGCGGCCTATCAGGATTTTGGATAGGGCAGATCGCAGACTGAGAAACAAAGTTATTCCTATGATCAAGGTTCAGTGGGATCGTAGCGGTGTCGAGGAGGCCACGTGGGAGACAGAGCGACACATGGTGCAGCACTATCCAGAGCTGTTTTCTGGTATGCGTTTATGTTTTGTTTTACTTCATGTTGGTAAGCATGCTGATTTCGAGGACGAAATCTTATAAGTAGGGGAGTATTGTGATATCCCCGAAATGATTAGGTGTTATTTAAACATTAATCATTGTTGTGAAAATTATGGTATTAATTCTTGTGTTGAACTAATAATATTGGGAAATGCATGTGAGGGTGCATGCGTTATATGTTGGGATTTTGGGGTTGTGGCATGATTATTTGGGGTGTGTGTTGTTTGTTTTGGTAAAGCATATTTAAATGGGAGTTGAAGTATTTTATTGAGAAAATACTATAAATATCATGTGAGGATATTTTTATACATCGTGCTAAATACCGAGACCAAAATATAACACATCACTTAACCCCCCACTCAACCACCCCCCTTGACCCATACCCTGCTGCCAGCTGCTCAACCATACCCCTTGTCCCATCTCCCACTCCACCTTTCCATTGCTGAAACCCCTCCATTTCTCTCCCATTTTTCGTCCAACATCTGATAAGTAAGAAAAGGAGGAGATCCACCATTTTTATTGCTTGGAAAGCTTGCAAAAATCGGAGCAAAAGAGGGTGAGAAACCATTTCTGTGTTTGAATTTAAGTTGTTTAAGTTCATACTTTTATTGGTGTAAAAATGGCATGTTAGCTTAGGTTTCTTAGAACCTTCGATTTAAATGCTTACATGGTGTTCTTATGAAGCTTCCGTATTTTTGCTTGAGCATGTTACATGTTTTATGTGGAAGATTTAAGCATGTAAAGTATAGTGTTCGAAAATCTGGGTAATGGGTGCACCCTGTTTTTCTGGAAAATATGGGATGGGAATGAATTTGTGAAGGTATTATCATGCATGTTAACTAGGTTTTTGGTAAACCTTTGGTTTGAGTACATACATGGTAGTTTTTTTAAGCCCTTGGCATTTTTATTCGAGTAAAATTCATGACTTATGTGGTAGATTTCATTGCTTGAAAGTGGGTACTCAAAAATCTGGGCAGGAAGACAATGCCCTGTTTTTTAGAAAAGTTGGTTGAGTACTGACGTTATTGGGTGATTTTAATGCATGTGGGTTTGTGTTTGGGGTATATATCTTATATGAATACACTCAGGGTAGTGTATTGTAGCTACTAGCATGTTTGTTTGGGCATGTTGTATGTCTTACATGTTAGATCGAAAGGTATGAATATCAGTGTAAGGACCCCCGTGCCCTTAACCCGTAATTAGCGCATAAATCCCACAACCGTGTACATGTAACCATATATGTTGGAAAATAACCATACGCTAGGTTAGCATAATATACCGATAATAAAATTCTTCCGTTTAATCTAATATATACCATTTCCATTTGTTCCAACTAAACCATTCAGTATGCCATGTACTCCCGAGATACACTAATTACTTCTCAATTCATCTAGCAATTCCCAATTAATTGCATATCACAATATAGATGAAAAGAAAAGACATTTGCCTTTTATACAACCCATGCACACATATACGTCGCTCACAGACGAGCACCAAAAATCGTATGTGTACATAAAGTATAAAATACCATACTTCCAGATGTCGTTACCGGTGCCTCAATCCTGGAAGCACCTTCCAAGCACAACTCGATCTCAACACTGGATCTGCGCACTTCTTTGACCAGCTCTGGTACCTCGATCCTGGAAGTACCTCAATCAATAGCCCGAGCTCAACTCCAAAGCTACCGCTACACCTGTATTACCTGCCCCAACAGAGACAGCCCCCACACGGGGTGAGCATACCAATACCACCAATCACAAAATAATAATATTGCAATTCATAATTTACAGAATGTAAATGCCATAATTTAAATGATACTCCCTGGATGGTAACACCCTCATCCGGGATCCCCTGTATTGTCCCTGTTCTCAAAATAACCAAACTCATCAAATTCTCAAAGCCAGTTAATCGCCATATAGATTAACTAATACAGTTCTATCATGCCAGTTCCATAATCAATGTGTAAAATCATTATATATAGGCCATGGATTTCACATATAATTAACCAAGGATTCCATGTTCCCATAACATTGCTCACTCCACAATAGCGGCACTAAACCCAGCGCACGCTCAACAATAGCGGCGTCATAACCGATGGTCGCTCAACGGCGACAATACTCAATCGTGGCTCGCTCGAAAGCGGCACCTTATGATTTCCAATGTATGTCTATTTATCACAGTTAGCATATACCATGCATTTCACTATCCAATATTGCAAGTACCATAAACCATGCATTTCGATACTCATCTATTTCCAATACCATAAACCATGCATATCACTATTGCAACATTATAAAAGGTTATGCTCGTACGTTATACGTACCTTAATTTCCGAAGTCCGAGCCAAACCTTGCTCGAGTTCCATGCCCCGAAGAACGATGTGCTAACACGATAAATAATTCACAATTAATTACGAACATGCAACCCATGCTCAAGCACACCCATAACCCTCAACATATTGTCAACCCACGACAATTTACCATTTACAAGACCCGGGGCAGGGCATATACAGGGAGGGGAAACGAATGAGACAATATCAAAAATTGCTCAAGAACCACTCCTAAAATTCGAACCCCAACAACACAAATCAAATCCAAAAATCACCATAATTCATCTAACACATGAATTAATCAATTAACAACAACAATAATCGCCCCACAAGCGAAACCCCCAAAATTCGAATTTAAAGCCCTAAATTCGAATCCAATTCTTCAATTTCGAACACAATAAGCATCATAATGCATCTAAAACATAAATTAATCAATTACCAACAAGAATCAACATCCTCAAGCCAAAGCCCCAAATTTTCGAACATAAACCCCCTAAAATCAAACATAACTCCACGCACACAGCATACAAAATCGAACCATTAAGCAACAAATTTTTCGAACCAAGAAAGTGTGAAATAATCGACCCAAACCAAGCACCAAAACGCCCCAAAAACACCTGAAAGAAAGCCCCAAAATCGTACCAAAAATCGAGCCCCAAATCGAAGAAATTCCAGTTTCGAACCCTAGCGTTTCCAGCAGAAATTCGAGCTCAAATCGCGACCAAACTTCAAATTGTTGGTATGGATAGGACCGCCTGGAAGAGACGAACGCGGCGGCGGGTCGGACGCGCCGAACGGCGGCCGGACGGCGGCGGGCGCAAGCCTTTTACGCGCGGGGGTCAAAAGGGGATCGGGAATCGCGGCTACGGGGAGAGAGAAGGAGGGGGAAGAAAATGGTTCCGATAATTAAAATCCCGGGTTTAATTGGTATTTATAGCAAAATACCCCGAAATACTAATAGCCCCACAAATACATCATGATTCATTAAAAATCATCTGTTTTCAAAAACTCTCTCTCTAACTCAAAAACCCCCTACCGGTGCCCACACCAAGCACCCGAGATTCCGAGTCACACTAAAAACCCAACTCGCAGGTTTTCACCGGAATGAGAATACGATCTCAACCTCGGGATCCAACGATCCCAAATGCCCGATTTACCAACCTCGGGAACCTCGGGATCCAACGATCCCAAATGCCCGATTTACCAACCTCGGGAACCTCGGGATCCAACGATCCCAAATGCCCGATTTACCAACCTCGGGAGATGCCAAACCGCAATTAATTCCTAATTGCCACAATTAAAAATCCATTAAGGATTAATACAACACCGGGATTACCACCATAATTCCCGGACATCACAATTATCCCCTACTAATAAAATTTCGTCCCCGAAATTGCACCGGTGTACTCCACGTAACACCAGGACTACACCAACAAAACAAAGCCAAGACCCTGATTTTGAACCACCTTAGAATCAAATTAACAACTGCGAGAATACCAGTCTCGCACCAAGCCCTAAAATAGCGCAACGCCAAAACCAATACAAGCCCGAAAGATAATAACATACCTCGACGTGAATCGTCCCAGAAGTCAGTCCACCAAGACTGTAACCCAACCAAATCACCATTGGTTCTGACATAGATAACATCCCGTGGTATACACCACCTGCCCACGATGCTTGACACGCATCGTCAAGATGGGGACCACGAGTATACAACAGTATACTCACAGAAAAACCAGATTCCGCTTCCCAGTCCATCTCCTCCAAAGGAGTAGTTGCACCACTTGCAACCCGGACCGGGTTACCCCCGGTCATGGATCCACACAAAATACATCACCGAGGATGTTTACACCGGTGTGTTCCAAAAATCATATCTTGGTCCCGACACACCATCAAGACTCCACAAGGTCTCGAGTTCCATAGGGAAACATGTAAGGTAACCAATTACATTCCTGTACACGTGTCAACCATGACACTAAACACATCCGAATCTCGGTCATCCCTCATTTATCCTTGGATCCAACAATCCTAAAATAGGAAGGCTATCGAATTATCCAACAAGAACCACCATGATTCCAAAACACGTCGATCCCTCCTCGGGGAAAATCAAACAACCTTCACGATCATTCATCAGAATGCATCGTGCCATCGAGATTACCGATCTCGAGGTTCCACAATCTCACACCGGAGATCCACTAAACCAAGTATACACACTCGACGTTCCACAATGAACAAAATAATGTTGGCATTCGTATACACACACACGGCATACATGCCCATACACCCACACAACATGCATACGCAATGCAATAGACTCGGGTATCTATGATCACACCCAAATCCCAAAACCAACTGTCAAACCCCGATTATTCTCGCCCCACGGAGAATGATGGTTGACAAACCAAAACCAAAGGGTGTGATTTCAACATCACCACCACACGAACCAAAATAACGAATCTCCCCAAAAGATTCAACCGGTAGGAATCACAATACCGCCTTCCTCTCAAGGAAGAAGTCATGAATCCATGATCCTCCAATCCTCGAACCACCGTTCGGAGAACCTGGGTATATTTATACCAAAACATATCCCGGAACCCAGAAATACACAATTGGTTAGAGTAGTGCATCAATACTACCATTACCCGATCCAAAATCCGTATACGCCATGTATACTCATCCCAACGACGCTCTGTACTAATACCATAGTACTCCACAATCGAGCATCTCCCGAAGACGTCTCCTCAAACGTCTCACCGAGGTAAGAAATCCATTACCCGGTCCAACACCAGTAATGCTTACCATGGCCGATTTACAATCAATCCACGACCGATGTAAGCTGTCTCTAAGACAGTACAATTCAAATCTCTCCAAGAGATAAAATCAATATAGTAGTGTCACCCCACTAACTATATCTCACAAACCATTGTGACTCCCATTGCATGCCATATGCAAGGATGCTCAACTAGAGCTAACAACGACTTGTTGACACTCACGTTGGTAATACCAACGAACTTGAGCTGTCCCAGTACAAGTCCCTCAAAACAATGACGTATAAACGTCCCCGTGAGGTATTCCCTACCTCAAATACCATGCCACATAGAGACTACAAGTGTCTACCATAACCCTCATCGTATCACCATACGATTCACCAAACTCGAATCCAACGAGCATTATAATAGCTAACACAAGCACACCAAGGTACTGCAACAATACCTGGCTAGTGATTCGCTGGTCCCATAGGCTCATACCAACCTATCAACGTGACACACATTACAATCCGGCATACCATACCGCACAAACCATTAGAGTTGTGGGTCATCGCCCAACATATCTCTAAAACACCAAAGCATACTAGACAACCCAGCGTCCATGCTCAATTATCATGCAATCCTAATCCATTAGGACTTATTCTACGCCCTTAGGGTGGGTGTAACCATGCATACACCACATCGTAACAACAAGCGAGTAGTTTCCTCAATGACTACTCTTACCACCAATCACTTGGCCTTAGCCATCCCAGCGAGCATACCCAAGGGTATCATTGCTCGACAAATATTTACCTCTACAATATGATGCGGTACACTCACCGGTACAATGCATCAATGCTCCATCGAGCAAACCTGCTCGGCAAAAGGTCTCGTCGACCAATGACCCAGACTCTACCATGTGCTCACCATCGGCACCCAAACCATACTACCAAATACATAAACATGAATGCATTGACCACCAAAATGATGCCACGCGTCCACATAGACATCCCAAATAACATCGTCAAACACATGACGGCTCATGTCGATATACGACATCCATAATCTCATCGTCAAACACATGACGGTAAACAACAATATACCATAATCCCAATACTGATAACAAAAGTAATATGCCATACCTCATCGCTATCGAGATAGCGGAATACCTGTATCCATCGTCCACTAGCGGTACATAAGCATCACCCATCGCTCGTAGGCGGTATAACCCAGTGCTACACACATAGCGGTATAACCCATCGCTATAGAATCAGCGGCATGATCCCTCGCCATAGAGTCAGCGGTATAAAACGTCGCTATAGATACCCGGCGGTATGAACCATCGCCATAGATGTAGCGGAATGTGCCCTCGCTGTATGATACCTGGTGGCAAGAACCATCGCCAATAGAATAGCGGAATAAACCATCGCTAAGAATACCCGGCGGCATAAACCATCGCCAATAGAATAGCGGAATGAACCATCGCTAAGAATACCCGGCGGCATAAACCATCGCCAATAGAATAGCGGAATGAACCATCGCTAATAAAATACCCGGCGAAACCATCGCCAATAAAATACCCGGATAATCGCGGACTCAAGAGGTACTCACACTCATGTAGTACTTTGTTCCCGATCACATCGCTACGTCATGACAACGGCATCATCGCTTCGACGTGACAGCGGCATGTATCATCGCTTCGACACGACAGCGGCATCATCGTTTCGACATGACGGTGGTACCATCGCTTCGACGTGACAGCGGCATTTACCATCGCTTCGACACGACAGCGGCATTTACCATCATCCCGGCATGACAGCGGAAACACCCCTCGCTTCGACATATTAGCGGCATAATATCCCTCGCAATAGTAATATGACAGCGGCATTATCCTTCGCTTCGACATATTTGCGGCAAATATTCTTCATCGCTATAATATGACAGCGGCAAGTATTCACATCGCTACGCCATGCATGCAACCGTAATGCATAACCCGTATTTCAATAATTGTTTCGGCACGACAGCGGCATCATCGCTTCGACGTGACAGCGGCATTTACCATCGCTTCGACACGACAGCGGCATCATCGCTTCGACGTGCATGCAACCGTAATGCATAACCTGTATTCCCATAAACATCGCCATGAGTGTATTTTAATGCACCTCGCTCCAACATGTAGCGGCAAAGCATTAAAATCATCACTCCGATGTATACCTATGCAACCGTAATGCATAGTCCATGTCTCATAAGACCCTACAACCACCATGGTTAGCAATAGCATATTCCAATTATGAACACATATCATAAATGCACATAAGCAATATAGTCGTGCCACGCAACGCTAACTACCATCATGCATAAATATGTGCTTATCATTCCCATTAACATGTTCCTAGGCCCTCAACAGCCCCAAAGAGCTAACCACTGCTCTGATACCACTAATGTAAGGACCCCCGTGCCCTTAACCCGTAATTAGCGCATAAATCCCACAACCGTGTACATGTAACCATATATGTTGGAAAATAACCATACGCTAGGTTAGCATAATATACCGATAATAAAATTCTTCCGTTTAATCCAATATATACCATTTCCATTTGTTCCAACTAAACCATTCAGTATGCCATGTACTCCCGAGATACACTAATTACTTCTCAATTCATCTAGCAATTCCCAATTAATTGCATATCACAATATAGATGAAAAGAAAAGACATTTGCCTTTTATACAACCCATGCACACATATACGTCGCTCACAGACGAGCACCAAATAATCGTATGTGTACATAAAGTATAAAATACCATACTTCCAGATGTCGTTACCGGTGCCTCAATCCTGGAAGCACCTTCCAAGCACAACTCGATCTCAACACTGGATCTGCGCACTTCTTTGACCAGCTCTGGTACCTCGATCCTGGAAGTACCTCAATCAATAGCCCGAGCTCAACTCCAAAGCTACCGCTACACCTGTATTACCTGCCCCAACAGAGACAGCCCCCACACGGGGTGAGCATACCAATACCACCAATCACAAAATAATAATATTGCAATTCATAATTTACAGAATGTAAATGCCATAATTTAAATGATACTCCCTGGATGGTAACACCCTCATCCGGGATCCCCTGTATTGTCCGTGTTCTCAAAATAACCAAACTCATCAAATTCTCAAAGCCAGTTAATCGCCATATAGATTAACTAATACAGTTCTATCATGCCAGTTCCATAATCAATGTGTAAAATCATTATATATAGGCCATGGATTTCACATATAATTAACCAAGGATTCCATGTTCCCATAACATTGCTCACTCCACAATAGCGGCACTAACCCAGCGCACGCTCAACAATAGCGGCGTCATAACCGATGGTCGCTCAACGGCGACAATACTCAATCGTGGCTCGCTCGAAAGCGGCACCTTATGATTTCCAATGTATGTCTATTTATCACAGTTAGCATATACCATGCATTTCACTATCCAATATTGCAAGTACCATAAACCATGCATTTCGATACTCATCTATTTCCAATACCATAAACCATGCATATCACTATTGCAACATTATAAAAGGTTATGCTCGTACGTTATACGTACCTTAATTTCCGAAGTCCGAGCCAAACCTTGCTCGAGTTCCATGCCCCGAAGAACGATGTGCTAACACGATAAATAATTCACAATTCATTACGAACATGCAACCCATGCTCAAGCACACCCATAACCCTCAACATATTGTCAACCCACGACAATTTACCATTTACAAGACCCGGGGCAGGGCATATACAGGGAGGGGAAACGAATGAGACAATATCAAAAATTGCTCAAGAACCACTCCTAAAATTCGAACCCCAACAACAAAAATCAAATCCAAAAATCACCATAATTCATCTAACACATGAATTAATCAATTAACAACAACAATAATCGCCCCACAAGCGAAACCCCCAAAATTCGAATTTAAAGCCCTAAATTCGAATCCAATTCTTCAATTTCGAACACAATAAGCATCATAATGCATCTAAAACATAAATTAATCAATTACCAACAAGAATCAACATCCTCAAGCCAAAGCCCCAAATTTTCGAACATAAACCCCCTAAAATCAAACATAACTCCACGCACACAGCATACAAAATCGAACCATTAAGCAACAAATTTTTCGAACCAAGAAAGTGTGAAATAATCGACCCAAACCAAGCACCAAAACGCCCCAAAAACACCTGAAAGAAAGCCCCAAAATCGTACCAAAAATCGAGCCCCAAATCGAAGAAATTCCAGTTTCGAACCCTAGCGTTTCCAGCAGAAATTCGAGCTCAAATCGCGACCAAACTTCAAATTGTTGGTATGGATAGGACTGCCTGGAAGAGACGAACGCGGCGGCGGGTCGGACGCGCCGAACGGCGGCCGGACGGCGGCGGGCGCAAGCCTTTTACGCGCGGGGGTCAAAAGGGGATCGGGAATCGCGGCTACGGGGAGAGAGAAGGAGGGGGAAGAAAATGGTTCCGATAATTAAAATCCCGGGTTTAATTGGTATTTATAGCAAAATACCCCGAAATACTAATAGCCCCACAAATACATCATGATTCATTAAAAATCATCTGTTTTCAAAAACTCTCTCTCTAACTCAAAAACCCCCTACCGGTGCCCACACCAAGCACCCGAGATTCCGAGTCACACTAAAAACCCAACTCGCAGGTTTTCACCGGAATGAGAATACGATCTCAACCTCGGGATCCAACGATCCCAAATGCCCGATTTACCAACCTCGGGAACCTCGGGATCCAACGATCCCAAATGCCCGATTTACCAACCTCGGGAACCTCGGGATCCAACGATCCCAAATGCCCGATTTACCAACCTCGGGAACCTCGGGATCCAACGATCCCAAATGCCCGATTTACCAACCTCGGGAGATGCCAAACCGCAATTAATTCCTAATTGCCACAATTAAAAATCCATTAAGGATTAATACAACACCGGGATTACCACCATAATTCCCGGACATCACAATCAGTGTTAGAGAATTCTGGAAATCGCGCAAAGGTACAGAGTTGGCGATCGATCGCCAAGGAGGCGAGATCGATCGCGACGTTCCAGTGGGTTTTGGCGATCAATCGCCAATAAAGGGGCGATCGATCGTGGATTTCATAATTTTGGTATGCAAGACAGTAGCATCTCGCGATCGATCGGGGCTAAGGGGCGATCGATCGCGAGATGACATTTTAGGGTAAATATGATTTTTTATTTGAGTTTTGATTCCGGATTATTATGAGGTGCCTAATATTGTGTTGTGTGGTTATGTAGAACCATCACAGGTGCCAGCACAGCCGAGGAGATAATCTTGGTTGACTCCTCTATCTTTTGGAAAGGTACGTAAGCGACGTACGGGCATCCCAACGGTAACATGTATTTTATGTTTGTCTATTTGACACATGGTGAATGCAATGTGATGCATTAAGAGTATGATACATGTTATTATGCATTGTTGTTGCATATTATGCATTGTTGTTGCATATTGTGATGTGGAATAAAGAGGTGTATTCCACGAGTCAGGGGTGATCACAGTGAAGGTTTTAATGCTTACGCTTGACCGCTAAAAATGTGGAGCGGGAGGGGGGAGGCTTGCTTGCACATGGAGGCGGGGTATACCATACTAAGCGAGGATGAGATACCGCTAGTATGAAGAAGCGAGGATGAGATACCGCTTGTTTTGAGATTGTAAAGCGAAGAAGCATTAAAATAACTGATGATGACTGACTCAAGAAAAAGAGATGATATGTCATGACATTTATTTGTGAAGCCATATATTCATATTGTGTTTTGATTATGAATTGTGGTACAGGGACAACCATTAGGCGTTGTAAATGCGATGGAAATACAGGAAGTGTTTTGTATTATGATTATGCATTTACGCCTTACATTCATATTATGTTGAATATGAATTATGTTATGCTCATGTGTTGGGGGTTGTCTTTATAGGTGCTTTTGATGAGAACCAGGGTCGGGGTTGAAAAGCTGAGCTGTAAGGAGTGCTACAGGATTAGCATGTTAGAGAAAATTTTGTGTAGCTTCTACATGTGGTAGAGTAAGACTATAGTGTAGTACCTTTTGTAGGAATTTGTGAAATTCCTTTTGAAACTTTTGGTACTGTAATCTCTTAAGCTCAGGTTAATCAACATGACTTATTACTCTGATTTATTCATATGAATGTTTAGTTCTCTTAATCGCACCTATTAGTATGTTTGAGATAACGGGGTCTCACAATGGTAATGGGTGAAATCCTTGAGTCTATTTGTTGGTCAAGATGATTATATAATGTTGATCATTGGTTATGTCATGAGATTATGGGAAACATGTAATGATTCTTTTTGAAGAATGAAAAGAAAAAGAAAAATTTATACATATACGACGTCATAAATGAACTAATGACGAGTTTAGGTGTTGGGGTCTTACATAATCAATGTAAATAGTGGAACTTTAACGATGGAGTTTAATGGTGAGATGGTGAAGTTCAATATCTATGAAACCATTCACACTCATGAATACACTAGTTACACTGTTGATAGCACTGAGTACATGGCACATGAGAATTTTGATAAGAATATTTTGTGTGAATTGGCGAAGGCTACTGATGGCCTTGAAGAAAAATGAGGTGTGGATTCGAGCCCTGTGCATACTGTTCATACTATTGTTATCTACTCATGATACTGCTGACCCTCTCTGTTCTCACTTGCAGGATCATACCATTAAAAAGACACACCCTCCGGATCGACCACATCAATCAACAAAGTATGGAGGAGGAACAAAGACTGGGGACGACCACTCAAAGGCAAACAAACCGAAATTCAAGGGAATCAAGAAGATATTGAGGTGGAAGAGGAAGGATAGAGCAACATCGCATCATCCACCTTGATAGAGGACTGGCGTCGGGCCACCGACGTTAAACAGAGGCGCTGCTTGGGAGGCAAACCAAGGGGAGTTAGTTTCCTTTCTCCCTTTTATTTATTTTTTGCTTTAGTAGTTAGGCTTTTCTCTTTTCTTGTATTTTTGCCTTACATTGGGGACAATGCAAGATTTAAGTATGGGGGAGGGATTAGTGGTGTGTTATTGTTTTTCTTATTATAAAAATACAAAAAAAAATCGAAAAATTTGAAAATTTTGACCTCATAGTCAATAATGAATACATGCTTAGAATCACTAGCCCATGATGAAACCTAATTGATATCATGCATGCTTTTGAACAAAGGTGAATTGTTAACCTTGGAACACTTTGAACTCTAATGCAAATTTTGCTTTAACATAGTAGTTGAATATTTTGAGCACATTATTGTCATGACTTGTGAAGTGTGCATAGATTAGTGAAGATTGTGTGAATTGTGTGATAGTCTTAAGAAGTCTCTAATACATGCTAGAACTTAACTACATGCTCTTTGAGGCGTATGTCTAGACTACTTGCGAACATGAAAGTGATATAGGCAATCTTTGATGCGTTTGAGCCTTTCAAGCCTACTATGTAAAGAAAATCAATCACTAGTACCCTTTTTGAGCTTTAATGCAAAAGAATGGTTGCATGCTAAGCATACAAAAGACCCCCATTCGACATTCTTTGACTAGCTTATCATCCTTCCCTAATGAGCCTAAATATGAATTCTATCCATACTTATGAATGGAGTATGATGTGTTTCATTCACATGCACTTAAGTATTCAATGATTAAAATGTTTGTGAGCTTCATTATGAAATGCATGAAAGAAAAGGGATGCCTTGAGAAAATAATAAAAAAATGACTCCAAGGGAAGCCAAGGCACAAAAGAAGAAAAATGCTGAATAAAAGTTGAAAAATTCAAGCAAGAAGAGAAGCTTTTAGTGTGAAAATCATTATACTCTCTTGTTTGATATGTCTTTTTCCTTTCTTTCATAAGCCAACACCTAGGCCAAGCTACAAGCTAATAAAGACCTACTTGATTTATGTTTGTAATGTGGCTAAGATAGTGGAGAAGAGTGTGCAAGTAAGCTTATACTTGTGTTAGTGTATGACTTCAACTATTGTGGGTTTGCATCTTTTGGATCTATAATTTTTACACAACACTTGTTTTTGACCAGACACGCACGTTCACTACTATGTTAAGTATGAGATGTTTAGGGATTGAACTTGTTCCGCTATTAAATTTTCACCGCCTTTCATTACTATGCATGTTTAAATTGTTGAGGCATTAAAGTGAGAACAAGTTAGTTTGTTATGATGCTATGAGCCAAACAAAAAATATTTTAGTTTTGTCTGATTTACTCGAGGTCGAGTAAAGAGTAAGTATGGGGGAGTTTGATGTGACTAGAAATAGACACATATATTGTGTTTAATTATTTACGACTTGGTATGTTTTGATGGATAATTGGATGTATATGCTACCTAATCGTATATTTGGGTAATTGTAGGTGGAATCGAAGAAATCGAGCTAACTAAGGTAAATAAAGGTCAAGAAAAGCTTTGGAGCTAATAAGGACTCAATGTAAATCAAGAAAAATGCAAAAAATGTAATTTTAGTTGAAGTGATCAACCGCATGAAGGAGGCGATCGATCGCCTTTGGACAGAAAGTTGAGCAACAAAATTTACGCCGCGGCGATCGATCGCGAGAAAAGAGGCGATCGATCGCCAAAACCCACTGGAGCCAAGCGATCGATTGGTGAAAAAGAGGCGATCGATAGCCTAAGGAATTTCGCCGAAAAATATAAGCCAGCGATCGATCGCTACCTTATGGCGATCGATCGCCAGCTGAGTTTTGGAAAGTGTGGAGACTTGATTTCTTTCCTTTCCACATGGATTCTACCCCAACTCCATCAGCCTCCCTAGCTTTATAACTCAAAAATCAGTCTCTTTGAGAGAGAATTCAGACCTTAGAACATAATTTTAATTTTTTAGAATAATTTGTCTTTCAATTTTTATAAAGACGCTCGAAGAAAGAAGATGGAATCAACAAGCCGGAATCGTGCTTCGCTTTAGTAACTTTCTTTTCTATTGATTGTTTGATGTTTTCAATATAATTTTTGATTTTAGATTTAGTTATGCAAGGCTAAACACTTTGATTCTTGGTTGAGGGATATTTGCCTTTGGAATAGAAATACTTAAGAAAATTTTGATTTGATTGTTGAATTTTTAATTCAATTTCAATTAATTTTTCAAATTATGATTCTTATGATTGTCGTGTTTGATTGATAGATTGATCACCTAATAATCACATACACGATGTAATGCTAATTAAGAAGCAACTAAGATTGATAATTATCTATTGTTGGTGTTATTAAATTCTTGGATAATTAATTCTAACGGTTGTAGTTCTTATTGATTAGATTCATCAAACTTATTAGTTTTGAAACTATCATTGATTTAATCTTAACGGCTGTAGTTTTGGTTAAAGATTTGATAAGAGTCGAATTGAATGTTGTTTTCTTTTTTACCACGATTAAGGTAAGTAAGGAATTAAGTTTTCAAATGATGAATAATTGAATAAGTTCATATGTTTAGTAATTTGATGATCAAGTGAATGATTTCCCAAGGTAAAATTGACCGAAAATCAAGAATTGCTTTTTAATCTTGATAAACTAGTGATTTGCTTGCTTTAGTTTAAATTAGTTATAGTTAAAGAAATTCGAAAACCCCCTATTTTGATACTTGTTAGCATAAAGGTATTCACTTCCCTGTGGGATCGATCCCTACTCACGCTACTACATTTATTACTCTTATTAACTTGAGATGGTTAATTTGGGCGTACAAGATAAACGCTACCAGAGGGTTAGAAGTTAATATTGATTAACTAAAACCCTAGCTGTCAATTTTGAACAGAGAAGAACCGTCGTCACCTAGTTTGACATTGGATGTTCTTTGTTCCAGTTGTGTTATATCGAGTCTAGCAACTCTATAACATCAACACCCTTTCGATTTGCTCGTGTGGATGCCGTAGAGGCAAAACTAGAAAAGTTTTGCTCCTGACTCGAGGACGTGTTACTTCATGGATTCTGCTCAAACATGCTTCAAAGGTATAATTCGATACACTTGATATGAGTACTCCGTATAGGTCCTCGGTGGGGAATCCAAAAATTTTATTCCGCTGCATATTTGCATGTTGGATTCCTTACAGTGGCATCAGAGCCGTGTACGTAGCTCATATCGGGGTTATGTGATAATTGTTTTATCATATTTTGAATTATTTCTTTCATGCTTATTATAAACTGTAAGAACATATATGGTATGTTATAATAAATTTGTGGAAATCATCATAAAAATATATATGATATATTGATAAATTTTATGTATTAGATACATGTATGCGCGTGACTGATCTAGCAAGGCGGGCGAACGTAGCTCGATAGTCGGGTGAACGCAGCATGCAAGGCATGCGAGCGTATCTCGAACGCTGAGTGAACAGGGGTTCGCAAAGCGGGCGACCGTCCACAAGGAAGGGCGGGCGTCCGCGCCCCTCTCGTGCGCGGGGTCCGAGATATTTGATGTCCGTGCGATAATTTCCCTTATTTTATTTTACAGTTTTATTAACTTAGAATTAAATTTTTAAATGTTTAGAATTTAATTCATTTATGTCCAAGCATGTATTATGTGATGTTTGAGCATGGTGCATGGTTATAGCCCTATGACCTATTAGATAGGAATTTTGTGAATGATTGTAAATTTTAATACAGTCTGCGAGTCGTGCCTTCTCTATTTTTCTGAATGTATTCCCTCCCCTATGCTCCCCCTCGATGTAACTAGAGGACTTCTCTATATCATGTAATTGTTATATAGTATAGTTAGAGTTTTATTGATGGAGATCAATGAAGATTGACCATGGTGCGGGACGAGGAGGCCATTCACAAAAGGACCAAAGAGGTGCTTGGAGAAGTTACCCTTAGGTTGACATTTTAGTTTTTCTCATTGGCTTGAGAAAATCATTAGTTGGGGCTATAACCATGTCACGTTTATTTTACGTTGATGTATGTGATGCATGTTTATCGTTTTTATTTAATATTGATGATTGATATACATATATGTAGATATGTATATGTACCAGACATATTTTCAATATTAATAAAATCATGAGATCTTAAATCCCTCTAATAATATTAAGTCAATCAAGATGTCTTCTGTAAGGACCCCAAGCCCTTAACCCTTGATTAGTGTATTAATCATTATGTGTGGCACATGCTTTCAATAAATCAATCGTGAACTCAGATGATACTTTACCATTGAATGACAATTACAAAATTTCTTTAATATTCAACATTAAGATCATCTCTACCAACAAATAGACTCATAGATTTCGCCCATTTCCATCCCCATTACACCACTTTTTACATTGTGGACTTTTATAAAAATTTGGGCAGAGTCTCCCCATAAATAGAGTCATCCCGAAATAAAAGCACATCACATAATATAGTTCCCGGCCAGGGAAAACACATACTCAACAGAATACAGCAACACTAAGTAAATTCCCAGCCAGGGAAGACACCACACATAAGACAACATAAGTGGGTTTCAACACCCACATAATACACCAATGACTCTCATATCATTAGCAATTCTACCCTTAATTGCATGCAACATAGAATGAAAGAGAGAAAGGCTCATGCCTTTATATACAACCCATATACAAGTATAACCGTGCTCACATGCGAGCATCATAAATGTGTATATAACCCTCGGGTGTATATAAGTACTCTATACAATACCGTGCTCCATCAAGCCCTGGTACCACGATCCTGGGAGTACATCCAATCAACAGCTCGAGCTCAGCTCCACAGCCATCGATGTACTTGTTCACCTGCCCCAACAGAGACAGCCCCCAACGGGGTGAGCATACCAATACACAAAATCCCATAATCACAATAATGAAATTCATAATTTACAACAAAAGTAAATACTAATGAATTTAAATGATACTCCCTGGATGGCAACGTCATCATCCGGGATTCCGTGTACTGTCCCTGTTCTCACAATCATCAAACTCATCAAATCTCAAAAATCAGTAAATCAACACATTGATTCAACTCATCGCATGCCTGATTCTCAAATATCAATAATTAATGATTCCAAATTCATTATACATGCAAATATAGACATCTCAATATCTAATACTGATTCTCAACTTCGCTATCAATCACAGATAGCTCAAATGTCTAGCATTTGTTTTACCAATTCTCCATTATACTTAGACATCTCAAATGTCTTATAATGAATACATGATTCCACGATCATTCTCAGGCATCTCAATGCCCTACATTGGTCATATACATCCAGTACCCCATATATCTTATGAGGTTATGCAACTCTAAAATCACGCACAGCTTGTGGCGGGGATATCAAGATTAGGTCGTTCCATAGCTATATCAACACATATATATATAACCATACGCACAACCATCTAATGCAATCAAAATACACTATTCATTTCACAATGCTCTCATATAAAGTAATGCTCGTACGTCGCACGTACCTCAAATCTCCGAAGTCCGAGCCAAACCTTGCTCGAGTTCCATGCCCCTAGGAATGATGTGCCAATCGAAAATCGGAAGGAAATCGTTCGAAAATCGAAGAACCCTCGAAATTGGGCATCTGCGCAATTCTAGGAAAACCCAAGCGCGATTCGCGACGAAACTCTGAATTACCGGTATGGAAAGGTGCGCCTGGAAGAGACGAAGCCGGTGGTGGGTCGGACGCGCCGGATGGCGGCCGGACGGCGGCGGGCGCGGCGCTTTTACGCGCGGGGGTTGGGCCGAAAATGGGAAGCCGACGGGGAGAGAGAGACGGGCTGGAGGGGAAAATGATTTCTAAAAATTAAAATCTCGGGTTCAACTGGTATATATAGCAAAAATACCCCGAAATACTAATAGCCCCACAAATACATCATGATTCATTAAAAATCATCTGTTTTCAAAAACTCTCTCTCTAACTCCAAAACCCCCTACCGGTGCCCACACAAGGCACCCCAGATCCCGAGTCACACTAAAAACCCAACTCTTAGGTTTTTCACCCAAATGAGAATAAATCTCAACCTCGGGATCCAACGATCCCAACTATCCAAATAGACGAGCCCGAAAGGCCCAACACCGCGATTAAACTCCAAATCGCCACCTAAAACAACCTTAGGGGTCATTAATACTCCGGGTTTAACATCTATAATCCCAGGTCATCACAATATCCCCCACTAAAAGAATTTCGTCCTCAAAATTGCACCGGTGTAAAACGTAACACCTAGGCTATACAACAACATGAAGCCATAACCTCGATCCTTGACCATATCAGAATCGTCTTAATAAACGCGAGGATACTTACCTCACATCAAACTCTGAAACAGAGCGACATACCAAAACCAACATATCACTCAAGAGGCAAAAACGTACCTCGATGCGGGTCATCCCAAAAGTCAGTCTCTCATGACTGCAAAACAACCAATACTCACGACTGTAGATCGGACAGTCATCCCTAGTTCTAATACAACTAGTAAGAACGCATCATGTATGACACCTCAACCGTGAGAACGTTGACCTCGTGTCAAACTCTGGAGTGGAATAGACTTCCAAATCCATCAAAAACGAAAGAGCGTCGGCACAACATAACGCTAACCATCCAAAAGCAGTTAGTCAACTGAAACTGTAAGGATTCGAATCGCTCCCGATTCTATCGTAGATATCATTCAATGACGTCTCTACCATGACTCACGATGTCTAACATACATCGTTACGAGGGAAACATTAGTATACCACGGTGTACACATACCAAACCTGGTTTCCACTTTCAAACCTCCTCCATCGAATAAGCAGTCGCATCATTGCAACTCGGATCGGGCAACTTACGGCCACCGATCCACACAAAAGACATCTCACAAGATGTCCACCTCCGGATGTTCCAAGAATCACATCCCGATCATAAATAAACAATCGATACTCCACAGAGTTGTAACTTCTGAAAGGACATGCAATAAACCATTTGCATCCTCATCGCTTGTGTCAACAGCGACACCCAACAAATCCGAATTCCTGCCATCCCTTGATAATCCTAGGATTTAACAATCCAAACTTGGGAAGGCTATCGAATAACTCGGAGGAAAACACCAACAAGGAAATACCTCGACCCACACGAGATAATCCTTCTTCAAAGGGAGTCAACTAACTTCACGATTATTCCTCATAATTTATCGTGCCATGGAGATTCCCAATCTCAAGGTGTTCCATATCTCTCATCAGAGATTTAACCACCCAAACACAGCATAACTCTATGCTTGACAAAAAGAAATCGATAACTGGCATCCGTATACTCACCGGTATACCTGCCTAAGCACAGACACTATATGCATACTCAATGCACTTGGCTCGGGTATCTACAACATACCCCTAAGCCCCAAACACAACCGTCAATTCTGAGTCATTCCCTACCCAGTGGAGAATGATAATCGACGATTAACAACACAAGGTGCGATTCTCAAAATCAACACCACATGCACCAACTTACCGAATCTTTCAAGGATTCCCAATAGGTATAATACTACCTCCTTCCCCACAAGGAAAGTGTCATCGAACTCGAGATCCACTAGTCTCGAACCACCGTTCGGAAAAACCTGGATACAATAGCACCCATTGCATCCCAAATACACGGATTCCCTCAGATCGAGTCAACAACGACTTGATGACTATCTTGTTGGTACTCCAACATCATGAGCTGTCCCAGACAAGTCTCACCAAGATTTAACATAAAAGTATACACGTTACAGTGAGGCATGCACAATCTCAACCTCAAATGACGTGGTGACTACTAGAGTCCACCACAATCCACATCGTATCACCTTACGATTTGCCAAACTTGGTTCCAACGAGTAGTATAACGGCTCTAGCAAGCCCCTCATGGTGCTGCACACACGCAGCAGACAAACTAGTCGCTGCCTCTCTAGGTTCACCTCAAACCTACCAATAAGACGGACGTTTCCGCACGGCACACCATACCGTGGGAAGAAAAATCAATAGAGTAGTGGGTCTTTACCCAACATTCCTCTAATGCCTGTACACTCTGGACACTCCAATGTCCCCATGTACTTAACATAACCTGATCCTACTCCTTTAGGACCCATTCTACACCCTCAAGGGTGGTGTGACCATGTCTACCACATGTCATATTGACAGAAGGCTAGTAATTTCCTCCATGATTACTCCTGTCGTCAGATTACATGGCCAAAAGCCATTCCAACGAGCATACCTCAAGGGTACCACCACTCGTAATATGATCACCTATAACATATGCTTGGGTACAATCACATGTACAGCGCGTCCATCCATTTCTCGAGCGACCCGCTCGGTATAAGGGTCACGTCAATCGGTGACGTAAACACCACCTTGTGCTCGGCACTGGCACCCAAGGCATACAACTGAATACGTATACTCAACGCATTGTTCATCGTAACGATGATGCATGTCTAATAAGACATCCCCCACACCATCGTCATCGTCATCGTCATCCCGTGACGACACATGCCCACTCATGGCATCTAAGGCATCATCAACTAGTGACGATACACGTCAACAATGACATCTAAACAACCTAGTCAACTCGTGACGGTCCATGTACATCAACGTATGTCATCCATCATCATGCTAGTAAAATAGTCATAATAAAATATGCATATCAACGCATGCCAGCTATAATAATGCTAATAGAATAGCAATATCCCATACCTCATCGCTAACAAGATAGCGGCATACCTGTCTCCGTCACTCAATAATAGTGCGTAATCAGCACCCATCGCTCGAAGGCGGCAAAATCATGTGCTGAGTACATAGCGGCATAATCCATCGCTATAGAATCGACGGCATGATACCTCATCATATAATAAGTGGCATGAAACCTCGCTATACACCTGAGCATGAATCATCGTCCACATAATAGCAGAAAGAGGCATCACTATCAACATATCCGGCGGCACGAATCATCGCCAATCATCATAGAGGAATGAATCATCATCATCGACACAACGGAATACATCGTCGCTATCATCCGTGTCCTCATAAAGAAATGAATATAAATCGACATAGCGGAATACATCGTCGCTATCATCCGTGTCCTCATAAAGAATAATATAAATCGACACAGCGGAATACATCACCGCTATCATCCGTGTCCTCATAAAGAAATGAATATAAATCGACACAGCGGAATACATCACCGCTATCATCCGTGTCCTCATAAAGAAATGAATATAAATCGACACAGCGGAATACATCACCGCTATCATCCGTGTCATCACAAAGAAATGAATCATCATCCTCGACACAGCGGAATACATCACCGCTATCATCCGTGTCCTCATAAAGAAATGAATATAAATCGACACAGCGGAATACATCACCGCTATCATCCGTGTCCTCATAAAGAAATGAATATAAATCGACACAGCGGAATACATCACCGCTATCATCCGTGTCATCACAAAGAAATGAATCATCATCCTCGACACAGCGGAATACATCACCGCTATCATCCGTGTCCTCATAAAGAAATGAATATAAATCGACACAGCGGAATACATCACCGCTATCATCCGTGTCCTCATAAAGAAATGAATCATCACAACAAGCGGCATCTCATCCTCGCTTCTTCATACAAGCGGTATCTCATCCTCGCTTAGTATGGAATACCCCGCCTCCATGTGCAAGCGAGCCTCCCCCCTCCCGCTCCACATTTTTAGCGGTAAAACGTAAGTATAAAAATTCTCACTGTGATAAACAGGACTCCTGGAATGTATAATCATCATTCCTTTTTATACTCCATATTTCCTGTAACCTGCAACCATCATGGTTAGCAACAATAGCCATATACGCTATGCATCAAACATTCAATGCATATATGCAACCACTTGCAAGTCAATACGTATACCAAGACATGTTACCTCGGAAATATCCCTTTACCTGATTCTCTTACAAAATCAGATTCCTTGGCACGTAACACACGGAGTGCCAGACATCACTATTAATGCCATCCAATCGTGTTCCACACGATTCCTGCAACCACAATGGTTAGCAATACTACTTTTCATATCATAAAAGCACATAAACAATTAGTTATGTCGTACAACATTAATGCCATCATGCCTAAATATGTGCTATCAATAACTTCCTAGGCCCTTAACAGCCCCAATGAGCAACCACTGCTCTGATACCACTAATGTAAGGACCCCAAGCCCTTAACCCTTGATTAGTGTATTAATCATTATGTGTGGCACATGCTTTCAATAAATCAATCGGGAACTCAGATGATACTTTACCATTGAATGGCAATTACAAAATTTCTTTAATATTCAACATTAAGATCATCTCTACCAACAAATAGACTCATTGATTTCGCCCATTTCCATCCCCATTACACCACTTTTTACATTGTTGACTTTTATAAAAATTTGGGCAGAGTCTCCCCATAAATAGAGCCATCCCGAAATAAAAGCACATCACATAATATAGTTCCCGGCCAGGGAAAACACATACTCAACAGAATACAGCAACACTAAGTAAATTCCCAGCCAGGGAAGACACCACACATAAGACAACATAAGTGGGTTTCAACACCCACATAATACACCAATGACTCTCATATCATTAGCAATTCTACCCTTAATTGCATGCAACATAGAATGAAAGAAAGAAAGGCTCATGCCTTTATATACAACCCATATACAAGTATAACCGTGCTCACATGCGAGCATCATAAATGTGTATATAACCCTCGGGTGTATATAAGTACTCTATACGATACCGTGCTCCATCAAGCCCTGGTACCACGATCCTGGGAGTACATCCAATCAACAGCTCGAGCTCAGCTCCACAGCCATCGATGTACCTGTTCACCTGCCCCAACAGAGACAGCCCCCAACGGGGTGAGCATACCAATACACAAAATCCCATAATCACAATAATGAAATTCATAATTTACAACAAACGTAAATACTAATGAATTTAAATGATACTCCCTGGATGGCAACGTCCTCATCCGGGATTCCGTGTACTGTCCCTGTTCTCACAATCATCAAACTCATCAAATCTCAAAAATCAGTAAATCAACACATTGATTCAACTCATCGCATGCCTGATTCTCAAATATCAATAATTAATGATTCCAAATTCATTATACATGCAAATATAGACATCTCAATATCTAATACTGATTCTCAACTTCGCTATCAATCTTAGATAGCTCAAATGCCTAGCATTTGTTTTACCAATTCTCCATTATACTTAGACATCTCAAATGTCTTATAATGAATACATGATTCCACGATCATTCTCAGGCATCTCAATGCCCTACATTGGTCATATACATCCAGTACCCCATATATCTTATGAGGTTATGCAACTCTAAAATCACGCTCGCTTGTGGCGGCGATATCAAGATTAGGTCGTTCCATAGCTATATCAACACATATATATATAACCATACGCACAACCATATAATGCAATCAAAATACACTATTCATTTCACAATGCTCTCATATAAAGTAATGCTCGTACGTCGCACGTACCTCAAATCTCCGAAGTCCGAACCAAACCTTGCTCGAGTTCCATGCCCCGAGGAATGATGTGCCAATTGAAAATCGGAAGGAAATCGTTCGAAAATCGAAGAACCCTAGAAATTGGACATCTGCGCAATTCTGGAAAACCCAAGCGCGATTCGCGACGAAACTCTAAATTACCGGTATGGAAAGGTGCGCCTGGAAGAGACGAAGCCGGTGGTGGGTCGGACGCGCCGGATGGCGGCCAGACGGCGGCGTGCGCGGTGCTTTTACGCGCGGGGGTTGGGGCGAAAATGGGAAGCCGACGGGGAGAGAGAGACGGGCTGGAGGGGAAAATGATTTCTAAAAATTAAAATCTCGGGTTCAACTGGTATATATAGCAAAAATACCCCGAAATACTAATATCCCCACAAATACATCATGATTCATTAAAAATCATCTGTTTTCAAAAACTCTCTCTCTTACTCCAAAACCCTCTACCGGTGCCCACAAAGCACCCCAGATCCCGAGTCACACTAAAAACCCAACTCTTAGGTTTTTCACCCAAATGAGAATACAATCTCAACCTCGGGATCCAACGATCCCAACTACCCAAATAGACGAGCCCGAAAGGCCCAACACCGCGATTAAACTCCAAATCGCCACCTAAAACAACCTTAGGGGTCATTAATACTCCGGGTTTAACATCTATAATCCCAGGTCATCACATCTTCCAATTAAAAGTACTCGTCAAGACTTCGATTGAACATGTGTGGGTTTGCCAAAGCAAAGTACCGTGATAATCTTAGTAAGGCGCGATAGGATAAAAGTGATATCCGTGATATTTTACATTGGGTTCGACTTAACTAGCGTTATCTCAATAGGATTGGGAACCTAGAGGCATGGGGTTGGGTAATAATTCATTAGATGAATTAGAACAAAGTGTTGTTCGCCAACCATTGAAGAGTTACATGTGATGTATTTGACAAAGCGTTGTCTACCTAAATAACCGAGTCTTGGGTGATTAGCCAAAGCTAACTCAAGGTTAGGTGAAATATGGATCTTGGCCCACTAATAGTTTTTGAGGGTTGATATTTTTTAAAATAGTGGAAGTATCATTTACTATAAGACCTTATTAAATGATTAAAATTATAAAACTTATTTTGCATATTTATATTGTAGATTTCCATGGCATCAAACAACGTTACTAGCACACTATCTTTGCGATCGGTCCTTGAGAAGGACAAATTAAATGGGACAAATTTCCTAGACTGGTATAGGAATCTGAGGATTGTCCTCAAACAAGAGAAAAATCAATATGTCCTTGAGGAACCCTTACTTGCTGAGGAACCTCCCGTTACGGCCGCGAGGGCCGATAAGGATGCTTACATGAAGCATCAAAATGACGCATTTGATGTTGGTTGTTTAATGCTTGCAACCATGAACTCTGAGCTTCAGAAGCAATATGAGAAAATGCATGTGTTCAATATGATTGAACATCTAAAGTAACTTTACCAACAACAAGCTAGACAAGAGAGATATGACGTCTCTAAAGCGTTATTTCAGTGCTGAATGTTAGAAGGAAGCCTTGTTGGAACTCATGTACTCAAAATGATTGGATACATAGAGAATCTTGAGAAACTTGGTTTTCCGTTGGACCAAGAGTTGGCCACTGACGTGATCTTGCAATCGTTGCCTGATAGCTATAGTCAAGTTGTTCTGAATTACAATATGATTGAAATTGAGAAGTCTCTACCACAGTTGCTTGGTATGTTGAGAACTTACGAAGCAAACTCAAAGAAGTGTAAGCCGCAAATGTTCTTATTGTGAATAAGGGCAAGGGAAAGGCTAAAGCAAAAGGCATTAAAAGGAACAAGAAAGTCTTTGTCAAACCTAAGCCTCATGCTGCTGCACTTAAGCAAAGGGAGGAGTGGCTAAGGAAGGAAATTGCTTCCATTGCGGTGAGACCGGACATTGGAAGAGAAACTGCAAATTATACCTGGAAGATCTTAAGAAGACGAAGGGAAGTGTGACTTCTACTTCATGTATTTTTGTTATAGAAGCCAATTTATCTACTTCTTCATCATGGGTATTAGATATTGTATGTGGTTCTCACATTTGTGTTAATGTGCAGGATCTCAAAAGGAGTAGAGTTTTGGCTAAAGGCGAAGTTGACCTCCTAGTGGGGAATGGAGCAAGAGTTGTTGCATTAGCTATAGGAGATTATTCATTAACTTTGCCTTCTGGTTTAATATTAGATTTACAAGACTGTTATTTTGTGCCGTCGATCACTATAAACATTATTTCAATTTCTTGTTTGGACAAGATTGGTTTTTCATTTATTATAAAGGACAAATGTTGCTCCATTTATTTGAATGAGATGTTTTATGCTAGTGCACAATTGATTAATGGTCTTTATGTTTTAAATCTTGATATGCCTGTCTATAACATAAATACTATAAGGATTAAGAATAATGATTCTAATCCAACTTATCTCTGGCATTGTCGCTTGGGCCATATAAACGAGAATCGCATATCAAAACTTCATAAGGATGGAGCTTTAGATTCATTTGATTTTGAATAATATGAAACATGTGAATCTTGTTTAATGGGTAAGATGACTAAAGCCCCTTTCAAGGGACATGTTGAAAGGGCAAGTGATTTATTGAGTCGCATACATGGTGATGTATGTGGCCCAATAAGCACACAAGCTAGATGTGGTTTTCAATACTTCGTTACATTTACTGATGACTTCAGTAGATATGGGTATGTGTACCTAATGAAACATAAGCATGAAACTTTTGAAAAGTTCAAGGATTTCAAGAATGAAGTATAAAACCAGCTTGGCAAAAATATCAAAATCCTTCGATCAGATCGATGAGGTGAATACTTAAACCAAGAGTTTCATGACTATCTAAAGGAGTGTGGGATAGTCCCACAACTCACACCTCAGTATACTCCGCAATGGAATGGCGTATCTGAAAGGAGGAATCAGACTTTGTTGGACATGGTCAGATCAATGATGAGTCATGCAGATCTTCCGATTTCCTTTTGAGGACATGCTTTAGAAACATCAATATTTATACTGAACCGTGTTCCATCTAAATCAGTTGAAAAGACACCATATGAGATATGGACTAGGAAACGTCCTAGTATGTCTTTTATAAAGATTTGGGGTTGTGAGGCTTACGTGAGACGTCACGCCTCCAATAAACTTGGACCCAAATTTGATAAGTGTTTATTTCTTGGGTATCCTAAGGAAACGAAAGAATACTATTTCTATTATCCCACCGAGAACAAAGTGGTTGTTGCTCGAACATGTGTCTTTCTTTAAAGAGAATTTATTTCTAGAAGAACCAGTGGGAGACAAATAAAACTTAGTGAAGTACAATCACAAGAAAACACTGAACATGATATTGAGATGGAAACAGAGCAGTCACCACAAGTTGTTGTGGATGAAATGCCTGCTCAAGAGACACAAGCCCAGCGTAGGTCTGTAAGAGTACACCGGGAGCCACAGAGATATGGATTTCTTGTGACTCAACAAGGTGACTTACTACTCATTGATGAGTATGAGCCGTCATCCTATCCCTAATTCCTAGAAATGGCAAGAGGCCATGGAATCTGAGATGGAATCCATGTATGTAAACCAAGTATGGACTTTGGTTGACCCACCTGAAGGGGTAAGACCCATAGGATTCAAATGGTTTTCAAGAAAAAGACCGACATGGATGGTAATATACAAACCTTTAAAGGACGACTGGTTGCTAAAGGCTTCAAACAAATTCATGGTATTGACTATGATGAAACCTTTTCGCCAGTTGCCATGGTTAAATCCATTAGGATCTTACTTGCTATAGCTGTATTTCATGGTTATGAAATCTGGCAGATGGATGTCAAAACAGCTTTCGTTAATGGAAATTTACTTGAGGATGTATACATGACACAACCCGAGGGTTTTGTTGATCCAAAGGATGCTGGAAAGATATGCAAGCTACAACGATCCATTTATGGATTGAAGCAAGCTTCTCGGAGTTGGAATCTTCGTTTTGATGATGCAATCAAAGAGTTTGGTTTCATCAAGAACATAGATGAACCTTGTGTCTACAAGAAGGTTAGTGGGAGAATAATTATCTTCCTAGTGTTGTATGTAGATGACATACTTCTCATTGGGAATGATATCCCTGCCTTGCAATCTGTAAAGATTTGGCTAGGGAATTGCTTTTCTATGAAAGACTTGGGTGAAGAGACAGATCAAGAAGATTACTTGGCCTAAGTCAAAGTACATGCATAGATAAAGTGCTAAAACAATTTAGCATGCTAGAATCAAAGAAAGGATTCGTGCTTATGACACATGGGATACATCTCTCGAAGGATCAGTGTACTTCAACGCAAGATGAGAGACAACACATGAGTAAGATTCCATATGCATCAGCTATTGGATCTATCATGTACGCCATGATATGTACTCGTCCCGATGTCTCGTATGCTTTAAGCATGACGAGCAGATATCAAGTTGATCCAGGTGAATGTCACTGGATCGATGTCAAGAATATCCTGAAGTACTTAAGAAGAACTAAGGATATATTCTTGATTTATGGAGGTGAGGAAGAGCTCAATGTAATTGGTTACACTGATGCATGCTTCCAAACTGACAAGGATGATTTCCGATCGCAATCAAGATATGTGGTTTGCCTAAATGGAGGTGTTGTGAGATGGAAGAGTTCAAAGCAAGAGACAATAGCCGATTCTACAACTGAAGCTGGGTATATTGCTGCCTCAGATGCAGCAAAGTAGGCCGTTTGGATCAAAAAGTTCATTTCTGAGCTTGGGGTTATGCCTAGTATACTAGTGTGGGGTCTTCCCACCTTAACAGTGATTAATAGACATAAGAAGGACTAAATATGCATTAAAGTAACATCTTAAGGTTTTGGTTGTTACATGAGCTAACGGGATTACAGGCCAATTACAAAACTTCAAAAATAATTCATTACATTCTAAAAGAATGTCATTTAGATTTACACTACTCCTAGAGTAGATACTAATCATAACTTGAATCCTATGCATTCCTGTGTCCCTAGTAGCTCACTGCCTCAACCCGACCCTTAGTCCTTTCATCCAAGAGTGTACCTACAGGGACAACACATCGTGAGCATATATAATCTTACTTAACATTATAAACATCATAGTAAATGCATGAAACATTGGTTAAGTAATATGCTGGTTGTACATTCACTTCTTATTGTTGTCCCTGATTTAGAATCATGCATATGGGGCATCTTACCCCCGTGGCGTCTTACCACAACATCATCGTATAGCCTCTTACCATATGGGGCATCTTACCCCGTGGCATCTTACCACAATACATCGCATGGCCTCTTACCATGTAGGGCATCTTACCCCGTGGCATCTTACCACAATACATCGCATGGCCTCTTACCATGTAGGGCATCTTACCCCGTGGCATCTTACCACAATACATCGCATGGCCTCTTACCATGTAGGGCATCTTACCCCCATACATCACATAAATGTCATTATATAAGCATCGTATAAGTAATAAACATCATATGAACTTCATCATATAAACATCATATAAACATCATCATGTAAACATCGTATAAACACCGTCATTTCATCGTGAATACTCATGCAATAAAAGCATAGTTGTAGTATAGAGATGTATGTTACCGTCCGATGCCCGTACGCTTCTTACGTACCTTTTCAAAAAGAGGAGGAGTCAACAGACTTTATCTCCTTGATGGTGCCGGTACCTGGGATGGTTCTACAAGACCACATAATACCATATTAGATGCCTCAAAACCATCTTACATCATAAACTTAACAAAATAAAACATCATTAAATTTTTCAACTTTCTGCCTGTCTCGATCGATCGGCCCTAGGTCTCGATCGATCGAGACACTGTGCACTAACAGTGTCTTGGTTTCCTGCCTCGCTCGATCGATCGAACATTTTACCGATCGATCGAGGAGCTTCACCGATCGATCGAGAAATCCTTCGATCGATCGGCACCAAAATTTTGAAAACATGATTAGACCTTCTGACTCGCTCGATCGATCGGGACCAAATCTCGATCGATCGAGAGCTCTGAAAAAAATCGGGATTTCCCAGATTTTTGAGCACCTCATTTCACACCATCTTTTCTACTTCACAACATACATAAGATGCCTAAAAAAAAATATCAATAACTTCCTCATACTTCCATTCATGTATTAAAGTCAAAGGTTCAATCATAACTTAAACCGGCATGCATTAAAATACCCCATCTTTATCAGTGCCCAATTAACTTGTTCAGAAAAACAGGGCACAATACACAGCCCAGAATTCTTGAACACACATCTTTATAGCAATGAAACTACTACATATCCCGTAGTTTATGCTTAAACAAATATGTTGGCATGTTCACCAAACTTTCGTGTATGTAATCATGCCAAAGGTTTATTTATAACCTAAGCTAGCATGCTTCAAATCTTCATAATAAAAGCCCTACGCATCATAAAAACAGAGCACTTCCTTGCCCAGATTTTCGAACACCTAGTTTCAAGCCAACAAATCTACCACATAGCGCATACATCATGCTCATATAAACATGCTAGGAACTTCATAAAAACATCATGAACGAGCTTGAATTAAAGGTTTGACAAAACCTAACCTAGCATGCCATTTTTATACCAAGTAAAAACATTAACCCAAACAAAACTTAAACCAAACAGAATGTGGTTTCTCACCCTCCTTTGCTCCGATTTTTGGAAGGTTTCTTGCAAAGAATTTTGAAGTTTCTTCCTTCCTACCTGCTAAGCTGGAGCTGGATGTGTTTTGGACGAAAATGGGGCAAGATTGGAGTGATGGAGGTGAGGTGAAAGAGTGGGGGAAAAGGCATGGGCACCCAGCCACTTGCAGCATGGGTTGGGGGTAGGTGGTGTGGGTTGGGGTGCCATGTGGTGTTTAATTGTATCCCGGTATATAGTACGATGTATTAAAATATCCTCACTCGATATTTTCTAACTTCATATAATTAATACATCCCTTAAAATACCCAACATGCTCCCCACATCATATCATCATAACATAATTCGTGGCCCCCAATTTAAATACACCATAACCCTTAGACACATCATAATTCATCATCATAGAACATAATCATATTACATTTCGGGGGTATTACAACTAGATCCGGTTGAACTCTACTGTGACAACAATTGAGCCATCGCATTGGCTAAGGAACCCAGATCTCACCAGCGATCCAAACACATACTTTGGCGCTTTCATTTCATTCGAGAAATCGTTGAAAGAGGAGATGTAAAAATATGCAAAGTACCAACTGATGATAATATATCTGACCCACTGACGAAACCTCTGTCACAGCAGAAGCATGATCGTCATACTAGATCTTTAGGCATTAAGTACATGTTTGATTGATCTTAGTGCAAGTGGGAGATTTGTTGGGATATGCCCTAAGACAACTCATTAGATGATTGATTTTGGCATACAATGTAATATGATTTTATTAAAGGCAATTCATTATTATATATTAATCAAATGTCTGTGTACAATGAATATATATATGTTAATGTCCTTAGAATAATATTGTATTATTCTTAAAGATTGTCCCTAGTCAAGTATTATAATGAATTAGGATAATGATAATGCATTGAGACTAGTTTGTATGGATTGATGAATGTTCATGGATATGAGATATCAAATCAACACATGAGTACATGTTAGAGAACAATGTACTGGACAGACCCACAATGAGAATGCTACATGGATAGTTATATGAATGTCATAAGCAATTCTCATAGTGATAATAATGTATGTAATCCTTACGACTTGAGATCACCAGAGATCCCAACATAAGGAGTCGTGTATCTTGATATTATCAAACGTTACCTGTAACAGGGTAAACTATAAAGACAATCATTGGATACACCACGAATTATATAGAGGGATGTTGAGTGACCAAGATAGGATTTGTCCCTCCTATATAATAGAAGTTTTTTGGCCCTTGATCAAGTAAGACTAAAATGCATGGCCATGCTCGAATAAGTCGATACGTGATATCAAGATTATTCGTTTATTCTAGTCAACATGGGGATCAAGAAATAAAAGATTGAACTATACGAGTATGACTATTCCATGAATCGTGTTTAATCTAAACACATAGGACAAATGGATTAAGTTACATGGTGAATATTATCACATGCCATATGTTATGTCGAGTCAATGACATTCTTGTAACTTGGGTAGGCTTGATGTGTTGCTAGATTCCGCTCTTTGCTTGTGACATAAAATGAGATTTTATATCACTGCAAACGTTGTAAGATCCTAACGGGTCGCACAAAAGATTAAATCGATAAAGGAAAGATAAAATTCATTGGATGAATTAATTTGATTAAGAAGAGTCTTAATCATAATATATATATATATATATATATATATATATTATATCAAGCCAATTATATATATATATATATAATAGGGTTAGATATATATACGGAAGAGATTTGGACTGAAGTTTTTTTTAAAAAGCCTGAGAATTAAAGCCGCCTCTCTTTGTGTATATATATTGGTTTTGGACGCGTCATAGGGTTAGAAGTTAATATTGATTAACTAAAACCCTAGCAGTCAATTTTGAACAGAGAAGAACCCTCGTCACCTAGTTTGACATTGGATGTTCTTTGTTCCAGTTGTGTTATATCGAGTCTAGCAACTCTATAACATCAACACCCTTTCGATTTGATCGTGTGGATGCCGTAGAGGCAAAACTAGAAAATTTTTGCTCCTGACTCGAGGACGTGCTGCTTCGTGGATTCTGCTCAAACACGCTTCAAAGGTATAATTCGATACACCCGATATGAATACTCTGTATAGGTCCTCGGTGGGGAATCCGAAAATTTTATTTCGCTGCGTATTTGCATGTTGGATTCCTTACAGTCAGGACCATAAGTCTTAGCCACTTTGGTTCTCTTGCTATGTCGTGGTTCTATTTCCTCAATAGAGTCACGATTAACGTCTTCATACACCCTTTTCTTAGGGCTCATTTCCTTAAAAGTTTTGTAAGGAAATACATATTAAAAAAATACCACATTTCTTGATTCCATGATTGTACCTTCATGCACATCACTTATTTCAGATTTATGTACTAAAAATCGATATGCACTACTATTGTTAGCATAACCAATAAATACGCAATCTATTGTTTTAGGCCAGCTTTTCACTTGCTTTGATTTTGGTACTTCTACCTTAGCCAAGCACCCCCGCACTTTCAAGTAGGGGTGTGCACCGGTTCGGTTAATTGACTGACCGGACCAAACTGAAAAATTTCGGTTCAAACCAAACCGAAATTTTTCGGCTCGGTTTTCGATTTTTTTTAAAAAAAGTTCGGTTTTCGGTTATAGGGTTCGGTTAACCAAACCGAACCGAAAAACCGAACTTTTAAAAAAAATTAATTTTTTTTTAAATTTTTTTTCTTTGAAAAATAGTTTTAAAAAAAAATTTAAATGGGTAATAGATATTTTTTAATGGTTACTTTCGTAATCGTATGAATAAAAACTAGTAATTTAACTAGTTTTTCAAGTGTAATATAATTTATTTTGTCGTCTATTTTAAACTCGAATTTTTAGTATAAATAACATCAAAATAATATTAAAACTTTTGAATTAAAATGTTAAAAACCATTTTGAGTCCATTGTATGATGTATGATGTATGATGTATTAGTATTTATATTTATGTTGAATTTTGTAAGGACCCTAGTTCCTTAAGTGCGGATTAAAGGCGTAAATAAAAATTTTCATACATAAACAGAGTATAAAAGTTGTGTTGGTGCCTTGAGCTATTAGATTAGAGTGCCAAAATAAAGTTCCAAAATAGATTAATTACATTCACAACCAATGAATGTTAATCATATAGCTTTACACTACTCCTAGAGTAGATGCTATATAAAAGAATGTGCCTGCTACCAAGAGCACTCCTCACTAGCTCACCGCACCAACTCGCATTAGCCCGTCCTCCCAAAAGCACCTACAAGAACAACCCCAAAACCATGAGCATGTACAAAATCATATTCACAATAATATGATAGCAATTCAAATGCATAAGTCGTAATGTGATTCACTTCCTGTATGTAACACATTTAAAAGCTCCATTTGGTTGTCCCTGTACCACATCATAACCAATAGATTATATTACCAATAATGTATGTCATGACATGCACCGATTTCCATATATTCCGTGTTCAATTCCCGAGTCTTATTATATCAGTGGCATAATACCCCTCGCGTTAACATGACAGCGGCAAGTATTCACATCGCTACGCCACTGGCGGCAAGTATTCTCCATCACTGAAATATAAATCCCGACTCACAATCATATGCAACAATGCATCCAATATACACATGCAACCAAAATGCATGACCAAACCATGTATGCAATCCATGATGCATAAACAAGACCCCATATGCAACAACAATGCATAATCAATTCCATGTGTGGAACCATAATGCATAACCAATTCAAAGCGTAATAAATACGTTTTACCGTCCGATGCCCGTACGTCTCACTACGTACCTTAGTTCCAAAAGTGAAGATGTCGTGGGACTTTATCTCCTTTGTTGTGTGGCTACCTGGGATGGTTCTACACCATTATATGAATCCATGTTAGAAGCCAATAAATGAACCATTACCAAAAATATCATCATTTAGAACAAAATCCCAAAACCCAAATTTATGCCTTGCGATCAATCGGTCCCCAAGTCCCGATCGATCGCTAAGTGAAGAAAAAATAGGCATCCAAGTACTGCCTCAACCGATCGATCGAGACATCACACTTCGATCGATCGGAACTTTTTCCCGATTGATCGGTGAGCTCGTTTCAAGCCTTGTTCAGGCTCTGCCCTGCTCGATCGATCGGACCCATTTTTCGATCGATCGAGCAGCCCTGTTCCTGTGAGAAACTTCCATGAATGAGCTTCCAACAACACCTAAACTCATATACAACCAAGATCAACCACCTAACACATCAGTAAACCCACAAAACAACATGAAAATACATCCCCCAAACATAAACAACATGTTGGACCAAGATCCACCCTTTTAACCCCAAAAACAAGCTACAAACTCAACCAAAACTCAACAAGACTTCACCATAATGAAAGCTTACCACTTGAGCTTTAAGTTTTTAGCAAGAACTCCCAAAAAGACCCATTTTTCAAAGCTTTCTCATCCTCTCTTGTTTCAGAAACGAAAATGGAAGCTTTTGGATAATGGAGGGGATTGTAGGGACATAAAGTTGATAGAGAGGAGTGATGGGATGTAAAGGTGTGTGCAAGTGGCTCCCTTGCCATGGTATGTGATTTAAATGTGTATCAAAACACAAGCATGATGTATAGAATACCCCAACATGGTATTTTAAAAGCATTTTACCACAATGCATCAAAATCCCTATTAAAATCATGCTTTACCAAATAAACACAGCCCACTTCATTTAAGCCATTAAAATACCCAAACACCCATCATGCATAACATGCACCCTGAAATGCTCACCGGGTCACGCCTACCATGTGACAAGCATTTCACCAAGATAATTAGTCCCAACACATATATTAATTATCACCATGAAATCACATAACATAATTAATGCCCAAATTGCATATAATTATTTCGGGGATATCACAAATTTCCTTTCGATTAACCATCCAATTCCAAATTTCAAATAAAAAAAAAAAGGTTAATTTTTTTTTTCAAAATAAAAAAAAAACTACGGTTTAACTGAAACCGAACCGAACCGAACAATTTTGGTTCGGTTTTTGATTTTCCGAATTTCCAAAATTTCGGTTCGGTTTGAAACCGAACCGATGAACACCCCTACTTTCAAGTATTTGTAGGAAGGCTTGTGACTTTTCCATAACTCACAAGGGGTTTCATCCTTACTTTTGTGTGGTATTTTGTTTAGAAAATAGTTGGCCGACAGGATTGCTTCCCCCACAACTTCAGGTAGTAACGAAGTGCACTGGCGTTCAAACTTTTGTGTTTCAAGTTTTAAGCGTTATAGACTTACAAATTCAAATTCAAGTTTTTATTTCGTGACAATTTCGGATTTAAGCGTACTTACTTACAAAAGTTGAGACTTGAATAATATTCTCAAACTCGGTTCGCAATTTGCAATTTAAGCGCACTAACTTAGAAAATTTGAATTCTAGATTTTAAATCTTGCAAATTCATGTTATAAGAGTACTAGCTTAGAAATTCAAAATGAACCAATTTGAGATATTACAACGCCTAATCAAAATCTGTGGCTTCGATTTATCACTTGTGTTTTAAGCGTACAAGGCTTAGAAACTCGAATTCAAGATTTTATAGTCTTGCAGATTCAACCTTAATCGTCAAATTCTTAGACAACACAAGTATAATCTACTCACATTTCCCATAGCACAACTCATTTGCTAAATTTTATTCAAATCTCATTCTTGAAGTGTTTAAACACCTCGCTGGCCTTGTTTTTGCTTCATAGCAATAAAGTCACAACAATATCATGTGAAAATATTGATAAAGTAACGATTTACCTTTCTCACATCTCTAGTTTGCACAATCTTTCCATCAAAAACATCATTGTGAGTAAACTCTAGAGACGTTACGATTCTTCTAACAAATGAATGACGATTTTGTCAACTTAGTGCCCATATAAGCAATAAATTTAACATTACAATTTGTGCTGCGAAATATGGTTTAAATGATCCTAACAATCATGCCACAAACCATAAGATTCACTGTGAGGACCCGTTCCTAATCAAGTGTTTAATTATCACACAATGATTATTTATGTGTAAATAGCGGAAGATTTTTTTTTTTTTTTAAAGTCCTGCCAACAAGTGGCTCTCAAAATTTCGGCATGACCTCGACGCACGAGAGACATACTAGAAAAATCAAAAGCATAAAATAATATCCTAGTGCAGTACATAATACCATAGCATACATCATAGGCATCCAGCACATAATCTGTACTCAAAATATTTACATAATACCATAGCATGCACAATAAGTCTCCAACACACATTTTATATTCAAAATATTTACATAATTATACGATCCAGGACACACCCTTAACTGCTTTGTCTTATTTTCCATGATTATTACATTGAGGACAATGCATGAATTAAGTTTGGAGGAGTGCATTACTATATCATGCTTTTTCTTTGGAATATTATCGTTCTTTGAGCAGCAACAAATTTTTTTCTTGAAAATGAGTTCAATTAGTGAGAAAAGAATGAGTCCTAGTAGTGGTGTCTATTCCATGATGATATTAATCTCACTATGCATGTCAACTTGAGTTTTGATGATTGTAAGACTTCTTTGTAAATATCTTGTTTTGAGTTAGCATGTCAAAGATGAGGAATATTTTGAGCACCTTTGAGTCATAATCTTGTGAATTGCATTTGGAGTAGTGAAAATCTTTGTGAACTTGATGAATTATTTTTGAGTATCTTAGAGTACCTTAGAACCGATTTGATGATGACACTTCAAGGCGGAATTTTATAGTCATGGACTTGATTTGGAGATGATCTAGGCAATCTTTGATACGTTTGAGCCTTTCAAGCTTACCATGTATACATCAATCCCTAGTATCCACTAACTGAAAAAGAATGGTGTATTTTAACATACTATTAGCCCTCATTCAACATTGATTGGCAAACTCATTATATCCACCTATTATGAGCCTAAATTGAAAAAATTATCCTTACCTAAAGGGAGTATAATGAATCTCATTAGATGCACATTAATTGCTATATTTTGATAAGTTTATTGTTGAAAAAATTTATGAATGAGAAAAGAAAAGAATAGAAAGAGCCTTGAGAAAAAGTTATCTAAATAAGACCCAAAGTGGCCAAGGCTATAAAAGAAAAAGAAGAGAAGCTCAAATTTATGCTAAATTATGAACATTACATGATTATACTATCTTATTTGTGCTATCCTATCTTTTCTTTGAAGCCAACACCTAGGCCTAACATTACAAGCTTAAAAAGACATTTTGATCAAAGTCTAGGGGGTGACTACATTAGTGGAGAAGTCGTTTGTAAAGACCCCGCGCCCTTAACCCACTATTAGTGCAAATAGTTCATAATTTAATGTCATTAGGGAATTCTTGTATATAATTTTTGACATCAATCCTCTTATCATTTAATTCCCAACACCATTCATCTAGCATTAGTACACACTGTACAATGCACCAATCTCATATTCTCAATTCATTGTGCAATTCCTCTTAATTAAACTGAATGCAAATCATAAATAAAAAGAGACATCTCATAACTTTTATATAAACTATATACACACATCTAAATGCTCACAGACGAGCATTGAACCAGTAAATGTGTATCAACTATATAAGAAGTATTATTCATACTAACGTCGATACCCAGCTCCTAGGAACATCCTCATTCAATAGCTCGAACTCATCCTTCAAGCCAATGTTGTACCTGTTCTACCTGTTTCAACAGAAAAAGCCCCCATACGGGGTGAGCCTACCAATAGTACAACTTCAATATCATCAATTAACAGTTCATAATTTATAGAATATAAAGCTGCAAATTCAGTAAATACTCCCTATATGTGATGTTTCCATATGGGGTCTCCTATACTGTTCATGTTCTCACAATAACCAAAATCATCAAATTCCAGAATCAGTTAATCACATTGATTAACTATGCCCATACTCTTGTCATCAATTCCATAATCGTTTATATCTAAATTGTTATGTCACGCCCCGAGATCGGGGTCGATAACACCGACGTTTATTCTAAATATAATTCAAAGTCAACAAGCCTCGTAATACAGAATTCTACGAAAACCAGCTTGTTATTCCATAAAAATAAATAATCCTTACAAATATCATCGAAAAACTTCAAAAATTAATGGCAGCGGCATCTTGAACGACATCAACTAAATCATTATCTCCAAAACTGATTTGATCTTCATCTTCGATTTTTTATTCACTTCTATCTGCGGAGTGGATGTAAGGGGTGAGTGTTTTGGAAAACACTCAGCAAGTGGGGGCCAATTGATGTGATAATATAGTACTTTTTTCATAATTTTCCAAACATATATCATAATCGGAGCATAAACTGATATGAATATTGAAACATAAACTTAACAGAATTGCTTTAATCTGAGCCAGAACAAAACATGTCATATCAGAAATATTTTACATATACGTAAAGCATAGTAAATCTCTAATTTCCTCATAGTACTGATATCAGTTCTCTAGACTTAACCCTCCTAGAGATAAGGTCAGAAACATCAGATCACCCACGAGTAAAGGGTGTGGACTTTCCAGAACAACGGTTAACCACCGTATCAGGTCAGAATGTCGGTTATAATCCCACCGCATCAGGGTCAGAAACAGAAACATAACTCGAAATTCCCACCAATTGGATTTCGAAATTTATAGTGCTTCAAAAATATAATTTCATCAAAACATCAAAATTTCATAGTTTCAACATAATTCACATAATCGATTGAGGTTTCAAAACATACTTATGATTTTTCGAAATGAATATATAACAAGAGCCCACTTACACTCGAAGTACGTTGAGATGAGATTCGGGTTGAGAAAATGGTGAAAATCTCCTTCTCTCTTCCTTGTAAGTTTCGAAATATTTGTGTGTGTGTAGTGTATGATTATCAAAAAATGATAAGTGTAGAGTAGTGTGATATCCCCTAAATAATTATATGCATTTGGGCATTAATTATGTTTATGTGATAATTATGGTGTTAATTAATTTAGTGTTGAATTAATTAATATGGTGAAATGCTTAGTCGTGCGGTGGGCGTGACTTGGTAATGCATTTCAGGGTGCATGTGATGCATGTTGGGAAATTGGGTGTTGGCATGGTTTATTTGTGGTGGATAATGATTATTTTGGTGAAGCATGTTTTAATTGGGGTTATGGTGCATTTTTGGTAAATGCCTTTAAAATATCATGTTGGGGTATTTTATACATCATGATATTTAATGGGATACCATTTATATTATAATTCACCCCTTATACCCCACTTTCCCTCACTTAACCCCACTCTTTATCAAATCACTCCCAACCCTATCCCCAAAACTCCAATCTCGATTTTCAGCAAGGAGAGGAGGAGAAAACCTTAGCAAATCTTCATTTGTGGGATTTCTTGGTAGGATTTGAAGCCTTGAAGGAACCATCCCAGGTGGCAACACAACCAAGGAGATAAGTCCTACGACATCTCCACTTTTGGAACAAAGGTACGTAGTGAGACGTACGGGCATCGGACGGTAAATATGTTTACGTGTTGGGCTATGCATTCTGGTTACATACATACATTGGTTATGCATTATGGTTGCATAAACTCATTGGATGCATTGGTGCATGTGATTGTAAGTCGAGATTATATTCCAGTGATGAAGAGTACTTGACGCTGTTATGGCGTAGCGATGATAGAATACTTGTCGCTGTCATACCGTAGCGATGAGAGAATATTCGCAGCTAATATGTAGAATCGAAGAACGCACCGCTGTCATATTATAGTGAGGGATATTATTTGCCGCTGGTATTGTCTAAGTGCGGGGTATTAATGCCGCTGTCATGTTAAGCGAGGGGTATTATGCCATTGATATAATAAGACTTGGGAATTTGGATATTGGTATTGATGGAATGGATGCATGTCATGATATACATTATTGGCATTATAATCTATTGATTATGCTTGTGGTACAGGAACAACCAAAAGGGAGCTTTTAAGTGCATATATTACAGGAAGTGAATTGTATTTACGATTATGCATTTTATATCATAATCTTGTTGGTATGATTATGGTTATTATTCGCTCATGTTTTTGGGGGGTTGTTCATGTAGGTACATTTTGGGCAAGAAGGGCTATGGACCGAGTTGATGCGGTGAGCTTGTGAGGAGCGTTATTGGTATAGGAAGACGGGATTCTTTTATACAGTCTCTACTCTAGGAGTAGTGCAAATCTATAGGATTAACATTCATTTAGTGAGAATGTAATTAATCCTTTTGAAATTTTATTTTGGCACTGTAATCCTAATAGCTCGGGCATCAACACGAACTTTATACTCTGATTTATGCATGCTTAGCTCTAATTGCACTTAAATATACACTTAAGGTATCAGGGTCCTTACATTAGTGGTATCAGAGCAGTGGTGAGAACCCGGGAATGAGTGAAGGGTAACCTTAGCAACAAGTTGGCTAGGTGTTTATTTATGAGCATGTCTATGCATGTTGCACATATTGGTGTATATAATTGTTATACTAACATGCTTATTATTATTCATGTTATCTAACGGTGTAACATATGTATTGTTTCTGGTATTGTTTTTAACCGTTGCATTACAGCATGTCAGCCAGAAATTTTGAAAATCTAAATGAAGAGGTGGGTGACGTGGGTAGTGTGAATGCTAGCATCGCACAGACTAATCCCCTACCACCACCAGCTGTGGGTGTTGAACCGATTGCACAGCTATTATTACCTGGAGAATTGAGCCTAACATAGTTTTTTACCTTCCATCCGCCCAAATTTGAGGGGACAGAGACAGGGGAGGAAGCAGAGGAATGAATGGAAAGGATTGAGCAAATATTTGTGTCTGCCCCCTGTGCTAGGACTGCTTGGCTAAGGTTAGCAGAATTTCAATTTGCAAAGAAGTATTCCATGTGGTGGAAGACGACAGTGATGGAGTTGAGAGCTCTGGGCATGTTGGTGGACTGGACTTTATTTCGGACCCGGTTTCTGAACCGGTACTTTTCTGCTGCTACTAGCAAGGCAATATGACTGTCTCAGACTACGCCATGCATTATTCATCGTTGTTGAGGTATGTCCCCCACATTGCTACCAATGGGCATGTCAAGATGAGACACTTCTTGAAGGGTTTGAGGCCGGAGCTATTTGATCGGGTCTTTTGATGATGCTCTTACTAGAGGGGAACTATCGGAGATAGGAGTCAGTGCTTACACGGATGTTGTACCCCCACAAGTTCCACCACCGAGGCCGGTATCTAATAATCTGAGGCCGCGAGGAGAATCATTTAAACCTCGTGGGGCTCCGTCTTCTTCTCAGATTGGTGGAAGGCGAGTTGATAACCGGAGGGGTAATGCATCTATCAATAGGGGGGCAAACTCAAGTAAGTAGGAGTGGAGTAGTGAAATGTCATTTTTGTGGAGGACCACATCACATGCGTGATTGTACGGCTTGTTACAAATGTGCCAAAATGGGCCACATTGCTCGGTTTTGTCAGAACAGTGATGGTCAGATAGATCTCAGGGAAGATAGGGGAAGGTTTACTAGTGGGTCAGTGCAGCAGAGGCAACCATTGGTGCCTCGACAGTTGGGAGGTTGGGCAATGGGGCCACCTCAAGGACAGGTTATGCACTGAACAGGGAGCAGGCCGAGGCAGCTCCAAAGGAGGTGATTGCTGGTACGTGCTTTTTATTTACATATTCCACTTTTATTTTGATAGACACAGGTGCTTCGCAATCCTTTGTGTCTGCGGATTTTGTGGAAAGACATCTTATGTGCACGTCTCCATTACCTACGCCTCTTTTGGTCTCGACAACCACCAGAAAGAATGATATTGCTGATCGGTTTCTTGCTGACTGCCTCATTTATTTTGAGGGCAATGAGTTGAAGACGGATTTGATCATCTTAGGTAAGTCAGATTTCGATTGCATAGTGGGCATCGATATACTGAACAGATATCGGGCAGTGGTAGATTGCCGGCAGAGGACCGTTCGTTCCGATCGGATTTGTGGATTCAGTGGACCTTCTATGAGAACGTTCTCGTGCGAAGATTCCGTTGATATCAGCTGTCAAAATGTCACGGTTATTGGAACGTGGACATAGGGCTATCTTATCTATGCCGCGGACATGGCGGAAAAGAATAAAGAGTTGAGGGTTGAGGATGTACCCGTGGTGGCAGAGTTTGCCGATGTGTTTCCGGAGGAAATTCTAGGGTTCCCGCGGACTAGAGAGGTCGAGTTTGGGATTGAGTTGTTACCGGTGACGTCCGCTATTTCTCGTGCCCCTTATAGGATGGCACCGGGAAGAGTTAAGGGAATTGAAGGAGCAGTTACAGGAACTCCTTGACAAGGCTTATATACGCCCTAGCCCGCCTTGGGGCGCGCCAGTTCTATTCTTTAAGAAGAAGGATGGTTCGATGCGTTTGTGCATCGATTACCTGCAACTGAATAAGGCAACGGTGAAGAACAAGTATCCTCTCCCGAGGATTGACGACTTATTTGATCAGTTGCAGGGTACAAAACTGTATAGCAAGATTGATTTGAGGTCAGTATACCATCAGATACGGGTCAGGGAGGAGGACGTTCGGAAGACAGCATTCCGGACTCGGTATGGGCACTACGAGCTCTTAGTTATGCCGCTCAGTATGACGAACGCCCCGGCTGTCTTTATGAGTTTGATGAACCGGGTGTTCCAACCATATCTTGACCAGTTCATCATAGTGTTTATTGACGACATACTTATCTACTCTCGGAGTGAGGAGGAGCACGTGAAACACTTGCGGACAGTGTTCCAGATCCTCAGAGATAATCAGTTGTTTGCCAAGCTCAGCAAGTGTGAATTCTGGTTGAGCAGCGTTGTAAGGACCTCATGCCCGTAACCCGTTATTAGTGTACTAATCTAAGCAATTAGTGCATGTAATCAAACATGTAGGGGAAAAACCCACTTATCACCATAGCAAGTCCACATGCATATCATGCACCTTTATAACAGACTAACATATTCTCAGTCAAATGTATAAAATACGGTGCTCAATACCATCACTGGTATTTCAATCCCTGGAAGCACCTCCAATCCATAGCTCGAGCTCATCTCCAAAGCCATCGATGTACCTAATCACCTACCCCAACAGAGACAGCCCCCACACGGGGTGAGCATACCAATATCCCAAATCCAATAATCACAATAATACAATTCATAATTTACAAAAATGTAAATGCTATGAAATATAAAAGATGCTCCCTGGATGGTATCATCCTCATCCGGGATTCCCTGTACTGTACATATTCTCAAAATAACTGAAACCATCAAATTCCCAAATGCCAGTTAATCATTACATTGATTAACAAATCCATTTGCCACATACCGATATCATAATCAATAATACCAAATCATTAAACAATGATTACAAATATTACATGTATCTCACATGTGGTTCCATCTTTCTATTTCATTACTCGCTCTACAATAGCGGCATTTCATTCTCACGCATGCTCAACAGCAGTGGCGTCATAACTGATGTTCGCTCAAAGGTGACAACATCCCAATCATTGCTCTCTCAAAAGCGCCACCATACAATCCACAGTGCATATATATATATATATATATATATATATATATATATATATATATATATATATATATACGTTTGTAGCAAATACCATAAACCATGTAGTTCCATATACATTCATTGCAATACAGTGTACCAAGCACTCAACAATTGCAATTACATTAAAGGGCTATGCTCGTACGTCATACGTATCTTATAATCCCGTAGTTCGAGTCCAACCTTGCCTGAGTCCCACGACCTGATGAGTTAATTGCTAACATGCAAATAACTCCCAATTAAACATAGACATGCATCTCGTGCCCAAGCACGTTCACAACTTCCAAACCTATCGTCCATCCATGACGATTACCAAAATAAAAGCCACCCCCCCCGGCTAAGCATGCATAATACCCAAAATATTCAATTTTATATGTTTAAAAGATAGCCAAACACTCAACAGAGAACTCCGTTTGATTAAATTTTGGCTCCAACCAATTTAAAAGTATGGCATTCCCATTGGAATGTAGACATTGCCCCGAAAATCGGTTAATTAAACCCCGTTTCCAAAATCCCGACATTTTCCAAAAAAACAAAATCCGACGGGCGGCAATCGATCGCCGATTTTATCGCGATCTATCGCCCCTGTCCAGTGGGCAACAGCGCCTTATCGCTATCGATCGCGAGTCTCCGCGATCGATCGCCAACTCACTCACGATCGATCGCCGAGAACTCGCGATCGTTCGCCCACACTGTTCATCTTCACCAATTTTTACAGCTGCTTGTCGCGATCGATCGGCCCTCCTCGGTGATCGATCGCGACCTGCGATTTTCGAAAAAACTTGAGCTTCCATGGTGTTTTTCACACCCAAACTCAAAACCAACACCCCTAACTTCCTCAACACCTAAAATACACCAAATAAACTCATTAAAAAACTCTAAAAACAACATTTTAGATTTTTAACCAAAACCCCCAAATCTCAAATCCAACCCAATACTTGACCAACAAGCACAATACCATAATCAAATCGAAGCTAAAGGTGAGGAGAAGAAGATTACCAGCTTTTCTTCAAGAAATCGGGCTCCCAAGACGAGCCCCCATCGATTTGCTTCCAAGAGAAGAAGAGGGAAGGGTTTGGGGTGAGTGGGAGGCGTGAAGGAGAGGAGAGAGAGGAGAGATTCCGTATAATTACGGAATACCGAGTCCATTTGGTATATATAACACCAAGGCTCCAAAATACCAATATTTCCACAACTACATCATGATTCATTAAAAATCATCTGTTTTCAAAAATCATCTCTCCAACTCAAATTCCATCACCAGCCCCAGTACAAAGTACTCCAGACCCCCACATTCCACTAAAAACCAAAATCCAAGGTTATCACCACGATGGGAATACAATCTCATCCCTTGGATCCGACGACTCAAAAAACCGGATTTAAAATCCCCGGGAGTCCCAAAACCGTAATTAATTCATAATTGCCACAATTAAAATCCATTAAGTATTTTTACCACACCGGGATTAATATCATTAACCCCCGGGCATCACAAGCGTGGTGTTTTTGGGGCATGTTATCTCTAGCAGTGGGATATCGGTGGATCCCACGAATGTAGAGGCAATGATGGAGCGGTCTGCACCTACTTCTGTGCCCGAGATACGGAGCTTCCTTGGTTTAGCTGGTTATTACCAATGTTTTGTCGAGGGATTTTCAAAGATTATTAAGCCTTTGACACAGTTGACTCAAAAAGGGAGTACCATTCTATTGGTCTCAGGCTTGTGAGCAGAGCTTCTAAGAGTTGAAGCACCGGTTGACGACAGCGCATGTGTTAGTGATTCCTACGGAGAACCAGATGTTTGTTCTATATACTGATGCATCACTACAGGGCTTGGAATGTGTACTGATGCAAGATAAGCATGTAGTAGCTTATGCATCGAGGCATTTGAAGCCGTTTGAGACTAGATATCCAGTTCATGACATGGAGTTGGAGGCTATCATTTTTCCCTTGAAGATTTGGCGGCATTACTTGTATGGTAAGTCGTTTACCATTTATACGGTTCACAAGAGCCTAAAATTCTTGTTTACTCAGGCGGAACTTGTAATACTCGATATGATATCATGCTTTCTTTGCCTTAGTGATTTTATCTATGTTTGCGTAACATAGTTCATTATCTGTGATATGTTAGTAACAAAGTGATGTATGATGTGGTGAAGTGGTATGAGAGAAATGAGAATCAAAGATAAGGGACTCCATGGCAAACAAAACCTGAAAAGGAGTAACTTGCAATGAAAGAGGGTCATGTTGAGATAATGTATAAACTTTAAGGATCATAATGCAAATTGGTATCTTTAAATCCCAATATCAGAATCTGAAAACAAAAATTATTCTTATCGCTTCCCAAAGTTCCCTTCCACCTCTTGATCTTATTCCTTAAATTGTTAAAGGAATTCTGATAGGAAGCTTAAGGAAGTTTTGGGGTAAGTCAATTACATCAAATTCTTGCCTTTTTGTTGACTAGATAGGAGTTTTGTGTGGTATGTATTCTTGGAATCTTTTGTTTCTAAATCTTATGATTGAATATGAATTGTGTTGAAATAAGTTGTCATATGAAGCAAGAAGTCGGATGATGATGTTTGGATGTATTTTAGTTGAATGGAATGAAGTATGGGGTGGTATATTTGTTGATAGAGGTGAAAGAGTGGAAAAACATGAAAAATGGCGAATTTTTGAAATACAGGGTCGGGCGATCGATCGGCACTCTGAGCCGATCGATCGAGCAAAGCCTGCCTACGGGCGATCGATCGAGTAACATTGTCGATCGAGAGAGGCTGGGCGATCGATCGACCATTGATACAGATCGATCGGCCAGTATAAAATATGGATTTTGATATTTTGTGCAAGTTTTCGATTTATGGCTTGAATGTATATATTATACGATACAATATCATAAGAAATGTGAGTATGAATATTTTTAATAAGATGTTGACATGGTAGAATGCTAATATCTTATATCTCTGTAGAGCCGTCACATACCACAGGATATCATACAGGATAAAGAGTTATTGCTGGTGATCGCTATTTTGCTTTTGGATACTACAGGTACGTGGGACGTACGAACACTTGCATTGTTATTCATACATGATTGTGAATGTTGTATGAAGTGGATGAGTGAATACCAACGCATTGAGGCGTGTTTGTAATGAGAGGCATGCCGTAATATAATATCTAAGATTCTTATATGGAGTTGAAATACAATATACATTGGCTACTCCTATGATGGGATCATAGGGAGCATAATAGAAATGTTATATGTGCTACTCATATAAGGAATTGATATTATATGGAGTTGAAATGCAATATACATTGGTTACTCATATGATGGGATCATAGGGAGCGTAAAAGCAATGTTCAATGTGCTATCCATATAAGGAATAGATATTATATGCAGCCTATAGATTGTAATGAGGAAATGGTATTCACTGGCATGAGACGGTTATGAGTTTGAGATGGGATGAGATGATGATATGTCATGACATTTTCATTTTATATAATTTGTAGAAATTATATTATGCTTGAGTATGCTATAGGAACAACTCAAGGAACACGAGATACGAATGAGATACAGGGAGTTTTTATAACTACTGTCTTAGTTATTTGTTGTACTATTTGTTACTTGTATGTTGTTGAAGTATGATCTATAGTACAATGGTGTTCATGATGTTTTCTGGGTTGTTCTGTATGGACTCTTTTTGGCGAGGGAAGCTAGAATGTGGGTCCATTTTGCTGCACTGATTATGATAGAGTAGTCGATTAGAGGAATTGCGAAGACATGTCCATTTTGAATATCATTAAATTATGGCATGTAATGAATGAATAACTGGTTGTGTAAACTAATCGACTAACCTAAAGAGGAAAGAAGATAACTATGTTTCTATTATCATGAACTTAGGTTTGAGGCAGTGAGGACCTTACAGAACTGAACACGAGACAGAGAAGATGGATGGACTTACTCAAGGACTGTGATTGTGAAATAGAGTACCATCCTGGAAAGGCAAACTTGACAGCAGACGCCTTGAATCGAAAGATGAAGTGTACTCCTGAGGACACCATGCATCTATTGGCTATGATGACTTCTTACTGCCATCTGGGCTATGATTTTGACGTGGATACATCACCGATACGTATATCAACCTTATTGGCAGAGCCGGACATTTATGAGAATATCCGGAGGGTTCAGAAGGAAGATGATGAGATTCAGAGATGGTTATTATTGGTACTTCTTGGATAGCCATCGAAGTTTAGAGTGGCTAAGGACGGTTCTTTGAGATTGGGTAACCGTTGAGTAGTTCCGAGTACGCCGGAGTTGCGTAGAGGGATCTTAGAGCGAGCTCATAGCAGTAGGCTTAGTATCCACCCAGGCGGAAGGAAGATGTAAAGAAACTATGTGATCAATTTTGGTGGAAAAGGATGAAACGAGATGTGTTAGCATTTGTTAAGAGATGCTTGATCTGTCAACAGGTGAAGGCAGAAAGCCAAAGGACCTGGTGGCGAGCTGATGAGCTTTGAGATACCGGAATGGAAGTGGGAACACGTATCCATGGACTTTGTGACCCACTTGCCGAGGACTACTTCGGGGTTTGATGCGATTTGGGTGATCGTGGATAGGTTGACAAAGGTAGCTCACTTCATTCCCTACAGTATGACATTCACATACTTGAGGATGTCTCAGTTGTATGTTCAGATGTAGTGAGACTGCACGGGATTACAGTTTCCATTGTATCTGACCGAGATCCGCGGTTTATATCTCACTTTTGGGGAGGTCTTCAGTCAGCTTTGGGTACTGAAGTAAGATTGAGCACGGCATATCATCCCCAAATGGACGGTTAGACCGAGCGTACTATACAGATGCTCGAGGACATGTTACGGGCATGTGTGTTGAAGTTTGATGCTTCGTGGCAAGATTCATTGTCCTTGGTAGAGTTCTCGTACAATAATAGCTATCATACGAGCATTCAGATGGCTCCATCCGAGGCTCTTTATGGTAGATGTTGTAGGTCACTATTGTACTGGGATGACTTGACTAGCAAATCGGTCGGAGGACCGGAACTGATCCGGAAATGGATGAAAAGATAAAGGTAATCCGGCAGAAAATGAAGGTAGCCCAGGATAGGCAGGCAACCTATGCAAATAAACGGCGGCGACCATTGGAATTCCAATTGGGTGATAAGGTCTTTTTGAAGATCTCGCCTGTCAGAGGCGAGTACGATTTGGAATGCGCGAAAAATTGTCTCCGAGGTATGTGGGACCATTTGAGATCTTAGAGTGCATAGGTACCTTGGCTTACCGTCTGGCCTTGCCACCGTCATTGTCAGGTATTCATGACGTGTTCCATGTATCTATATAAAGGAAGTATGAGCTTGATCCGTCGCATGTGTTGCAGCATTTTGAGGTGCAGTTAGATTCTAATGTGTCCTACGTGGAACGGCCAGTCAGGATTCTGGATAGAGCTGATCGTAGACTTCGGAACAAGGTGATACCGATGGTCAAGTTTCAGTGGGATCGCAGGGGGTGTCGAGGAGGCTACGTGGGAGATGGAGCGGCATATGGTGCAGCACTACCCGAAACTGTTTTCTGGTATGTGATTATGTTTAGTTTCGGATTGGTAAGTGCATGCGATTTTGAGGGTGAAATCTTATAAGTAGGGGAGTATTGTGATATCCCCGAAATAATTATGTGCATTTGGACATTAATTATGGTTATATGATAATTATGATGTTCATTAATTTAGGGTTGAATTAATTAATATGGCGAAATGCTTAGTCATGCGGTGGGCGTGACCTGGTAATACATTTCAGGGTGCATGTGATGCATGTTGGGAAATTGGGTGTTGGCATGGTTTATTTGTGGTGGATAATGATTATTCAGGTGAAGCATGTTTTAATTGGGGTTATGGTCCATTTTTGGTAAATGCCTTTAAAATATCATGTTGGGATATTTTATACATCATGCTAATTAATGGGATACCATTTATGTTATAACTCACACCCCTTAAACCCCACTTTCCCTCTCTTAACCCCACTCTTTATCAAATCACTCCCAACCCTATCCCCAAAACCCCAATCTCGATTTTGAGCAAGGAGACGAGGAGAAAACCTTTGCAAATTCTTGGTAGGATTTGAAGCCTCAAAGGAACCATCCCAGGTGGCAACACAACCAAGGAGATAAAGTCCTACGACATCTCCACTTTTGGAACAAAGGTACGTACTGAGACGTACGGGCATCGGACGGTAAAATATGTTTAAGTGTTGGTTATGCATTACGGTTGCATACGTACATTGGTTATGCATTATGGTTGCATACATGAGTTTGGTTATGCATTATGGTTGCATACATACATTGGTTATGCATTATGGTTGCATACACTCATTGGTTGCATTGGTGCATGTGATTGTAAGTCGAGATTATATTCCAGTGATGAAGAGTACTTGCCGCTGTTATGGCGTAGCGATGATAGAATACTTGCCGCTGTCATACCGTAGCGATGAGAGAATAATTGTCGCTAATATGTAGAAGCGAAGAACACACCGCTGTCATATTATAGTGAGGGATATTATTTGCCGCTAGTATTGTCTAAGCGAGGGTTATTAATGCCGCTGTCATGTTAAGCGAGGGGTATTATGCCAAATATTGGTATTGATGGAATGGATGCATGCCAATACATACATTATTGGCATTATAATCTATTCATTATGCTTGTGGTACAGGAACAACCAAAGGGAGCTTTTAAGTGCATATATTACAGGAAGTGAATTGTATTTATGATTATGAATTTTATATCATAATCTTGTTGGTATGATTATGGTTATGCGGTGAGCTTGTGAGGAGCGCTATTGGTATAGGAAGACGGGATTCTTTTGTATAGTCTATACTCTAGGAGTAGTGTATATCTATAGGATTATCATTCATTTAGTGGGAATGTAATTAATCCTTTTGGAATTTTATTTTGGCACTGTAATCCTAATAGCTCGGGCATCAACACGAACTTTATACTCTGATTTATGCATGCTTAGCTCTTATTGCACTTAAATCTACACTTATCAGGGTCCTTACAAGTAGTCCTTTTCTTGGCAAGGTGTAGTGTGATTTTAATATGTGAAAGTGTACTCCAATTTAGATCCTCTATGTTGGCTCCTAATTGCAAGACTTAAGTGGATGATAAGTGGATGGTGTTAATGTAATTGGGAGGCAATTAAGTGGGGTGGATTGAGGGGCATGAGTTGGGGTCATCAATGGGATAAACATATGGGGTCGTCACCTTTAGTTTAGGAGCATGATTTAGAGACATTTAAGTTGACCATAAATCCTATCCATTTAGTTTTATGATTTTATCAAGGAGATGAATGGCTAATCAAGATTGGAAAAATGCACTTGAAGAGACAAATTGAGTGGTCATCACATTTCATAATTTGAGCAAGTAATGAATGTGGTCATCAATGGGTAATGTAGAAGAATTTATTGACAATTACAAAACTTTGGCATCTAATGGCATGATTTAAGTAAGCCATTAAATGTCATTATATGGGATTGAATGGTGGTTGAGTGGGATTGAATGGTGGCAAGATTTTGGTTAAGCACTTAAATGTCATTGAATGACTAATGACAAGATTTGTGCAAGTCCATTGAATAACTAACATGATTTGGGGCAAGGCAAATTTTCGGGTCTTCACATCCCTCCCTCCTTATTGGAAGTTTCGTCCTCGAAACTTGAGTCGGCTCGATCTTGAAAGAGACATGGATACTTATGTCGCACCTTTTCTTACGGTTCCCAAGTGACGTACGAGCAGGTATACCAAATACTTATATATTCATGTATACATGTATTGTTGAATGTGATGTTTAAGGTTAAGTAATTGAGTATTTGAATTGAGTTTAATACTCGTTGAATGGTGGATACGTATATGTACGTGATCCGGGTATACGAGTTGAATATTGATGCCTTTGGCATGACAGATATTAGAAATGGTTGGGAATGAGATTAACTAATGGACATGAGTGACTTTAACTTGTGTTGGTTATGATTGTGAAATAAGTAATGTAGCATCAAGGAAACGATTTATCTTGATATTGAGTATCATCGTTTTTAATAATGTTATCGATCTTGACGATTGTGGATTTGTGACATATTGAAACAGGAACAGTATAAGAAAGCCTTCATTGGCCAGGATTAAGCAGGGAGTATATTTTATAGCTCTTAATAATCTTATTTAGTTGAAATTTCAATTTTGAATGTTGATATGAGTATGAATGATGAGTTGGAGCGTGCTCACCCTGTGTGTGGGTTGTTTCTGTTGAAACAGGTAAACATGTATGACATTGCTCTGAAGTGAGTTCGAGCTATTGTTGTGGAATACTACCTGGGGCATGGTATCAGTATTGGTAAATGAGAGAATGTGATATATGCGAGTAAATTTATACTCATTTATTTAATGCTCATATGTGAGCATCTGGATGCATGTATATGGACTGTATAAGGGTGTTGAAGCCCACTTTTGATGTCTTCTTAGTATGGTGTTTTTCCCTGGCTGGGAACTTACTTAGGGTTTTGTTTTCTTTCAAGTATTGTGTTTTTCCCTGGCTGGGAGTTATTTTGTGATGTGTTTCATTTTTGGATAGCTCAATTTATGGGGAGACTCTGTCCAAATTTTTATAAAAACCCACAATGTAAAAGTGGTGCAATGGTGATGATAATTGGTGAACCTTGAGTCTTATTGCTGGTAGAAGTGATCATTCCATTTATTTATGTCATGGAGAATATGTGAAGCATGTAATGATTCTTTCAAAGAATGACATTTTTTTTATACTCATACGACGTCATAAATGCATTATTGACGTGTTGGGGCGTCTTACATGAGCAGAGCTTCCAAGAGTTGAAGCATCGGTTGACGATTGCACCCGTGTTGGTGATTCCCACGGAGAACGAAAGGTTCGTTCTTTATACAGATGCATCGTTACAGGGCTTCGATTGCGTATTGATGCAAGATAAGCATGTGGTAGCTTATGCTTCGAGACAGCTAAAGTCGCATGAGACTAGATATCCAGTTCATTATTTGGAACTGGCGGCTATAGTGTTTGCCTTGAAGATTTGGCCGCACTACTTGTATGGTACTTCATTTACCATCTTCACGGACCAGAAGAGCCTGAAGTTCTTGTTTACTAAGGCGGAATTGAATATGAGGCAGAGGAGATGGATGGACTTGCTTAAGGACTATGATTGCGAGATAGAATACCATCCCGAGAAGGCGAACTTGACAGCTGACTCTTTGAGTCGGAAGGTGAAGTCTACTGCGGAGGACATCATTCATTTATCAGCATTGTTGACTTCCTACTGTCAGTTGGGCTATGACTTTAATATGTCTGCATCGCCGGTACTGTCCACATTATTGGCAGAGCCGGATATTTTTGAGAATATCAGAAGGGCTCAGAAGACAGACGATGAGATACAGAGATGGTTGGCATTGGTCCTTCAAGGACAACAATCGAGATTCGGGATTGCAGAGGACGGTACGTTGAGGCTCGGTAACCGTTGGGTGATTCCGAGTGTGCCGGAGGTACACTAGGGAATCTTGCAGCGAGCTCACAGTAGCAGGTTTAGCATTCACCAAGGAGGGAGGAAGATGTATAAGGACCTCTACGACCAATTCTGGTGGAAATTAATGAAACGAGATGTTGTGGCATTCGTTAAGAGGTGTTTGATCTGTCAGCAGGTGAAGGCGGAGAGACAGAGGCCTGGTGGTGAGTTGAAGAGCTTGGAGATACCTAAATGGAAGTGGAAGCACATATCCACGGACTTTGTGACCCATTTGCCGAGGACGACTTCGGGATTTGACTCCATTTGGGAAATTGTGTATAGGCTGATGAAAGTGGCTCACTTTATTCCATATAGTATGACCTTCACATACTTAAGGATGGCCCAGTTGTATATTCAGGATGTGGTGAGATTGCACGGGATCCCAGTTTCTATTGTGTCTGATCGAGACCGCGGTTTAAATCTCATTTTTGGGAAGGTCTTCAATCAGCTTTGGGAACGAGGTTGAGCACGGGTTACCATCCCCAAACAAATGGCCAGACCGAGCGTACTATACAGACGCTCGAGGATATGTTGAGGGCTTGTGTGTGGAGTTTGATACTCCGTGGCAGGATTCAGTGGCTTTGGTGGAGTTCTCGTACAACAACAGCTACCAGGTGAGCATTCATATGGCTCCTTTTGAAGGCCTTTATGGTAGATGTTGTTGATCACCATTGTACTGGGATGATTTGGATCGTAAATCGGTCGGAGGACCAGAACTGATCTGGGAGATGGAAGAAAAGGTTAAAGTGATCCGGCAGAAAATGAAAGGAGCCCAGGATAGACAGGCAGCCTATGTTAATAAACGGCGACGACCGTTGGAATTTCAATTGGGAGATAAGGTATTTTTGAAGATCTCACCTTTCAAAGGTGTGGTACGGTTGGGAATGCGCGGGAAACTATCTCCGAGGTATGTTGGACCATATGAGATCTTGCAGCGCATGGGTACCTTGGCTTACCGATTGTCTTTGTGTAGGGTCTTCCTACCTTAACATCATATTAATAACGTATTATGAATAGAACATGCATTAATGATATTCTAAGGGTTCCGGTTGTAGCTTTGAGCTATTAGGATTACAGGTCAAGAATAAAATTTCAAAAACTATTTAATTACATTCTCAAAAGAATATAATAGCGATAGAATTAGACTACTCCTAGAGTAGAGACTATCCAAAATCCTGTATCCTATCTTCTTTCATGCTCCTTTAGCTCACCGTCTCAACCCGACCCTTAGCCCTGGTTCAAAAGTGTACCTACAGGGACAACACATCGTGAGCACATACATATTTACTTAACATCATAAAAGAGATATAACAGTAAGTGTACGAAATCTTGGTTAAGTAAACTTTTTGGTTATTCGTTAGCTTCTTTCTGTTGACCATGATTCACATTCATGCATATGGGCATCTTACCCTATAATATGGCATCTTACCATATTACAAACATCTCGTGGCATCTTACCACGTGGGCATCTTACCCCTTCTTAACATCGTATGGCATCTTACCACATGGGCATCTTACCCCTTTCGTAAATATCGTATGGCATCTTACCATATGGGCATCTTACCCTTCTTATATATCGTATGGTCATCATCATGATCGTACTTATCATAATCATCATCATAACATCATTATCATAAACATCATCATAAACATCATCATAATCATCATCATAAACATTATCATAATAAACATCATCATAAACATCATCATCGTAAAATCATCATAATCATCATCATAAACATCATCATCATAAACATCATCATAAACATCATCATAATCATCATCATAAACATCACCATTATAAACATCATCATCGTAAACATCATCATCATAATCATCATCATCATAAACATCATCATTAGAAGTAGGAGTATGGTTTACCGTCCGATGCTCGTACGTTTCTTACGTACCTTAATTCCAAAAGAAGGAGAAATTGCAGAACTTTATCTCCTTGAAGTTGTGGGTACCTGGGATGGTTCTACATAACCAAACAAATCTATATTAGAAGCTAAATATAGTCCAATATCCAAAATCCCACAAAATAATCAAAAATACCCATTTTTACATCTCGCGGTCGATCGCTGCCCAAGCGCGATCGATCGCGAGATCACACTGGACGGGGGTGAAAATTTTGATCTTCGGCGATCGATCGCCATACATGGCGCGATCGATCGCCATCTTCACCGATCGATCGCCCAAAAGTGGCGATCAATCGCCAAAGGCTTCTGGAGCCTACTGTTGGCTCGCGATCGATCGCCAAGAACGGGCGATCGATCGCCAGCCCCTGCACTTCGAGATTTCACCATTTTTACACCTTAAAAACTTCACCAACCTCAATAACTTTTACTCCAACAACTCAACAACATAAAAACATTCAAAACCTTCATTAAACATCCTTAAACCACTCAAAAATCCAACATCCTTCCTAAAATCACACCAACCCAAACAAACCCATTTCAAAACTTTACAATACCACCCCAAACTCAAATCTTACACTTCAACAACAACAAGGAATGATATACATACATCATAGGTCTTAAATCTTACCAATAATCACAAAAGTGAAGCTTTTACAAGGACTTCTTGTCCACCTTGAAGCCAAAAACGAGTTTGGGAGGAAAGAGGGTTTGGGAGATGATTTGGGGATTTTGGAGTGAAAAAGATAAAATGAGGTAAAAAGGGGTGGGGTAAAGGTTTAAAACCCTTTTAAAATTAACTTGAACCCCAACACTTAGCATGATGTATAAAATACCCCCAACATTTCATATTAAAAGCATTACACCACAATGCTAAATTGTGGGGTCCTCGTTACTTAATCCATTATGTATCCAGTTAACATACATACGTGAGTCTGAATTAAGTAAGAACATACACTGATTAAGAGTATCTAACAAGTTAAGTTGTTACAAGGTTATAAAAACCTAACCAACTATACATCACATGTACAAACAACAACCTAATTCACGATAACTCCTAGGTAGTGGTTCAGCTCGCAGCGGAAAATGACTCACATCCCTTCTCCCCACGTCTATGAGTCCCTACAGAAAACATTCACACAATGAGTATAGAGAACAACGATCTCAGTGCAACAATATCAATATCAATGATAAAGCACAATAAATCATCTAACGTGAATGTTCTGTATCATGCATCCACAAATGCACTATGTCATGACATGTCTCAACAGTTACCCTATTATCACGAGCCCCATATGATATGCCTATTCAGCTCAATATGTCAGTGGAACCACATCACATCTTCATATTAGCAGCACATATTATAGTACCATGCTCATCTGTGATAATAGCCAGAGCATATACCCACACCAGGTGTATATCTCTCAAATACATAACCGAGCATATACCCACACCAGGTGTATATCTCAAACATATAACCGAGCATATACCCAAACCAGGCTTATATCTCAAACATATAACCGAGCATATACCCAAACCAGGCGTATATCTCAAACATATAACCGAGCATATACCCAAACCAGGCGTATATCTCAAGCCAAAGCATATGTAGTATATCTATCGTGGCAACGATCCCAGCCCAAGCATATACCGCACCAGGCATATCTATCGAGGCAATGATCTCACCAAAGCATATACACATATCTATCAAGGCCTCCATCCCAATCATATGAAATCCATGTATGTACATGCATATGAAACTACCAATCATATGACACAAGATAACATAAATCATATGATATCAAAACTATAACATCATAATCACATCATATCTATACTCCGTACGTCAACACGTACCGGTAAAGCGACACACACCAGATAAATCAGTCGTCACTGGTTAATTGCCTCTGTGTCCTGTCCCCTGTGATGATGTTACAAGTACATGAACAATATACCATGTTATAAGAGGCTTCAATATCAAAAGCTACAAAATATAACATTTTTCATAATTTCCAAGGCACGGATCGATCGCTACACTTGCCGATCGATCGCCAAAACTTTCTGTCTCCTCGCGATCGATCGCAACAACTTGGCGATCGATCGCCAAAGTGTTCTGTAGCTCGCGATTGATCGCCACATTTTCACCGATCGATCGCTGCATGTATAAACCGCCTTATAATTTGCCCTGTCTCGGCGATCGATCGCCACAAAGCTCGCGATCGATCGCCGATGTCTAGAAAGTTTAGAACATGGCGATTTTGAGCTTATCTTCCTAGCTCTTCTCCTACAACTCGAATTTTTACATATAACTAAGTTTCATGCATTCTCTACTACCATGACAACATGTTTCCACCATCTTAGAATCAAATTCTTGGCATCTAAACATGTTATAATTCTTCACATGAACCTTTTATCTTTCACTTCACATACATCAACATCAATGATATAACTCAAGTGTAAAACCATGAATTCCTTACCAATATAGTAAGAAAGCACTTCACACACCTTCCTAGCTCAAGTTACAAGTGAATCCCAAGCTCAAACCATAAGGAATTTGAAAGAGATGGAGAGGAGCTTGGTAGAGATTTGTAGGTGCAAAATGGTGTATTGTGAGTTTAAGTGCCTTAATCCCATTAATATAGTCACTTTGTCTCATACCATACCAATTAACATAAACATGTAAATCCAAACTCAAATTCACATGACATTCCTAGCAATTCACATGCTAATTTACATGTACATGCATATGAAATTAAATTCAAATGCCCACTAGTACAAGTTGCTTTGTCATATATCTACTATTCATTTCATGTATGTGAGTATTACCCTTGGTTCAACCCGAACCCGAGTCCATATTGTACCGTAATTAGTCAACATTACGCCATAACAAATCCGAGGCATTACAATTCTCCCCCACTCATTGAATTTCGTCCTCGAAATTGCATATACAACATATGAATCTCATGTATCATATGAATCACATACAGAAAACCATAAGCTTCAACCCTAATAGCAATACTACAAGGAATAATAACATAGTGGCAAATAGCTTTGCACAAATATACATTATAAATGCAACATTATTTGCCTGCCGGAACAAATAATCAAAAGTAAATCTGCTACATACTCAACATGCTCAACTAGCAGATACTTACCAGACCAGCAGTATAAGAAACCAAAAGAAAACATACCAGACATTGCACTTTGGAGTCTACTGCATACTCATGTTCTTGCATACCACGTATACCAGCTTGTTACTATTTGCTTTTTTTTTTTCCACGTAGCCATATGCTTACAACACTCTACACCAGTCAGGCATAGATAGTATGTATGTCTTGTGATAAAACCATCCACAGATAAACATTTCACTAGTATAATGAATACTCCAGAAATCATGTCTGCATATTGGCACATATACAGATCCTGGTATACACAACAGTTCACACATTGACTTGAGCTCATACAACTCATTGTACGGTGAATACCCATACCCAAGTCACTGCCCACTCACATTCCTGCTGGATGCATCCAAATGATCCCCAATGGAGTATATGTTCGTCTAATGTCTAATACATCCGTCCCTCCTTGGACAACTAATCACCATATAGTAATACAGTCAAATCTTGGTATTACCCTTTTCCATACACATCATGCCACTCTTTATAAACACAGTAACACACATACTCGCATTGTGTATTGTATAACGGTTTAGAATGTTTCCATTCGTCTGTACTCTTGTGTAAACTTACACAGAATATCAAGATCAACAAGATACTCTAAACCAAGTACCTCGATCCTTGTCACATACAGATTCTACACATCTAAATGTGCACCGATCCATCTCTGTTCTCACATTTCACAAAATTGTATTGTAGTATGGAAGTTACACAATGTGATAGATACAACAAATCCATCTATCGTTTGCATACTACTCTCCCACGCCAGACTTCTCAGTCTAGATTAAACACTGGACACGACTTGACCAAACCACAAGAAGCAATCCACAGCACCCTCATATGTCATTAATGCATACTGTACACCAAAGTCATGTACAATACATATGTTCAGATGAGTAGATGGTCATCTCACTCAATGACTATGGTCTCATCTGACCCCTGTACCGGAAATGTCATTATTTGCATCAATTGTTTCCTCCAAGACTATCATCTTGAGTATGACAAGCTTCTACAACGATTCATTGCTCCTTGTAATGATCAACACAAAATATCATGTAGCAATGGAAACCAACATGTTTTCCAACCGACACGTTTTCCCCGCAGGTGCAATTCACTTGCTACATGTATTATGCCAACAAGTCCCACACATCACAGGTACCGGATAACTCATTCCGTTCTGCTTCAAGAACCTATCCATACAGCTTATTATATCACCCAGATAAATCATACAATCGAAGATAGTACCCGACTATATCACATGATCAAATATATCACTCAGATATATCCCATGATCGCATATAGTACATAATCGAAACCAACAGTTGTTTACCTCACCATATTCATTGAATCTTTCTTTATTGGCATGCATTCCTGATAAACACGACTGCTCCCAGCAAATCGTTATCACCTCTGGTTCATAAAGGAATAACCAATCCAACAATACATGGAAGGTAACAAATTCCAACTCAACTGCAATCACACAATCCACACACTATTGTTGACATGAATGATAATCAAATTACCATATTACTCATGGTTATTCTAACATTATGACTCTGCAATTGGATTCAAAGGAATTGCCATATCATATAGCATTGCCAATGATACCTTCACAATACTGTAACCGTATTATGTTCCTAGTACACTTTCCGTGTACAATCAAAGGATATCATATCAGAATACTCAAGTACAACCATATAGCAAAAGTACCAGTCACCATCTAGTCTACATCAAATCAGTCTCATAGTGGTCGTACCACTATAACATGACACAAACTTCAATACCATACACATATGTGTACAAACAAGCTCAAGAGATAATTCATTTAATGGATAACTCAAGTCCCATCACACTACTTCATACGTGTGAATTTCCTCATTCGTCTCATAACCATCTGTTTGTAATCAACCATCATCTGGTTTCAATAGTCATTAACCATCACATGGTTTAGTATATCAACCATACTGTTTCCTCATGAAACATATGCGCAGACTGTCCATCAATAGATATCAACCCAACATCTATCGAACACAAAATGTAACTCAATCAACTATGCAAATCAATCGCATGAGTAGGTCGGCATATCACAATCATATATGTGAATTTCATGGTAAATGCACAGTACAATCACAACACAACAGAAACTCTGATTGCCTCAGTACTACAGTCGTAGTGTACAAGCAATCGATGGAAACTCACACTTCCTTATCAATCTGGATAACTTGGACATTCAACATCATATTTGTGAACCATACATCATAGCCACCAAGCTATGCTATCATACAATAGCTCACACTCAATACTTACCGGATACTCACATTGCCAACCAATCTCCGTTGGTCTTACCTTGCCAACCACTCTCTGTTAGTCTCACATGTACAGATCACTACTGTCATGCAATAATCCAAAAGATGACAAGATGTCATACACAGTTCCACTAAAGAACCAATTTACGGATGTCTCTCATGACGTCTTTTTTTTGTATCCAGAAGCCATACAAACATCCAATGCTCTCGGCAACAACATCGATACTCACATATTATTCGAAAGCAGACCAACCAATTGCAACCTCAGAAAGACAGTTCAGAAACACAGAACTAGATGTTCATATACAACATCCCATACACAACTGTATGCACTTGAGGTATCTCGTGTCAATCAAAGACACCCATGGTTGCCACACATACCACATACATAGAGTCTCATACGGACAACCTTATAGCTCAGACGGAGTTCATATCAAAAACAATGACATACATTCCCATCTGTACTATACACAATCCAGATAGTATACATGGCCACATAGCACCATGTATGTCTCAGTATAGCTATCACAAAGATTACATGTGTAGGCATCACAACAATCTTTGCCGGTGATCATTGCATCACTGCAATCTCCGCCAGTACTCATTTTCTTTCACTCTGAAAGACTTCCATGCCCAAATCCATATGATACAACAAGAACAAACACAAGAAGCTAATACACAGAAAGGATCAAACAGTCCGTGAACCAGTCACCAAACACGAGTGACTCAACGACATAATAGTCTAACAGTTAACTCACAGTTACTGTGATTGTACTGCTCCATCCATCAAGACGCCTCAGCGTTACTATCATTGAACTCTCTCAATTTCATGTTCCTTGTCAACTCCATGACAACAAACATAGAGTTCAACACACACATACACACCGGAGAATCATACACAAATGATACCCTGACAAGATCATAATCATCACCACGGTGATCTCACAAATCACCAATTACTCCTGTGGAATACAATACACGAATCGCATTCGTTACAGGTACCATTTGAGTACCACCAGTAACTCATATCTGAATCATCTCCCAATGTAAACACACTGCGTTAGCCTTTACCATCCACAGAGCAAGAGTAAAGTATTACAGTCCCATTCAGGCCATACATGTCGAACTGACAATGCAACCACAGACTACAATATCAATCATTGCCCCTGAACTAGATACAGTGATCACTAACCTGTATCTTTACTTTCATGCACACATCATGTGTCAGCAACCAGTCCATCCGTAGGTCTGATAGGTCTGATATACAATCTCATGCTGGTTGACTTTGCACATGGAGCTAATAGCAAGCTTTGCTTTTCACTGCTCCAACCACTGTACAACTTACTTCTCCAATTCGGTATCGACCGACATACCATTACCACGGAATCAGTGGAATAGCTCCCGCGAAACTCCCCAGCCAAATGATAGTACAGAAACCCGGTATACCAATCACGGTACACTTCCAACCTCAACTTATGCCACACGCATAAGGATATAGACCAAGCCAAGTCATACTATCATCCTGCAAAACAAGGGTTAACAATAACAGATACAAATACAAAGCATGTTCCCAGACACTATATCATCAGTATCACATGCCTTTAAGTGATTAGGTAACTCCCTAACTCACTTCCTCTACCCTTGTTCATCCCGTTCTCGAACCAGTGCTCTGATACCACTAATGTGGGGTCCTCGTTACTTAATCCATTATGTATCCAGTTAACATACATACGTGAGTCTGAATTAAGTAAGAACATACACTGATTAAGAGTATCTAACAAGTTAAGTTGTTACAAGGTTATAAAAACCTAACCAACTATACATCACATGTACAAACAACAACCTAATTCACGATAACTCCTAGGCAGTGGTTCAGCTCGCAGCGGAAAATGACTCACATCCCGTCTCCCCACGTCTATGAGTCCCTACAGAAAACATTCACACAATGAGTATAGAGAACAACGATCAGTGCAACAATATCAATATCAATGATAAAGCATAATAAATCATCTAACGTGCATGTTCTGTATCATGCATCCACAAATGCACTATGTCATGACATGTCTCAACAGTTACCCTATTATCACGAGCCCCATATGATATGCCTATTCAGCTCAATATGTCAGTGGAACCACATCACATCTTCATATTAGCAGCACATATCATAGTACCATGCTCATCTGTGATAATAGCCAGAGCATATACCCACACCAGGTGTATATCTCTCAAATACATAACCGAGCATATACCCACACCAGGTGTATATCTCAAACATATAACCGAGCATATATCCAAACCAGGCGTATATCTCAAACATATAACCGAGCATATACCCAAACAAGGCGTATATCTCAAACATATAACCGAGCATATACCCAAACCAGGCGTATATCTCAAGCCAAAGCATATGTAGTATATCTATCGTGGCAACGATCCCAGCCCAAGCATATACCACACCAGGCATATCTATCGAGGCAATGATCTCACCAAAGCATATACACATATCTATCAAGGCCTCCATCCCAATCATATGAAATCCATGTATGTACATGCATATGAAACTACCAATCATATGACACAAGATAACATTAATCATATGATATCAAAACCATAACATCATAATCACATCATATCTATACTCCGTACGTCAACACGTACCGGTAAAGCGACACAAACCAGATAAATCAGTTGTCACTGGTTAATTGCCTCTGTGTCCTGTCCCCTGTGATGATGTTACAAGTACATGAACAATATACCATGTTATAAGAGGCTTCAATATCAAAAGCTACAAAATATAACATTTTCTAATTTCCAAGGCACCGATCGATCGCTACACTTGCCGATCGATCGCCAAAACTTTCTGTCTCCTCGCGATCGATCGCAACAACTTGGCGATCGATCGCCAAAGTGTTCTGTAGCTCGCGATCGATCGCCACATTTTCACCGATCGATCGCTACATGTATAAACCGCCTTATAATTGCCCTGTCTCGGCGATCGATCGCCACAAAGCTCGCGATCAATCGCCGATGTCCAGAAAGTTTAGAACATGGCGATTTTGAGCTTATCTTCCTAGATCTTCTCCTACAACTCAAATTTTTACATGTAACTAAGTTTCATGCATTCTCTACTACCATGACAACATGTTTCCACCATCTTAGAATCAAATTCTTGGCATCTAAACATGTTATAATTCTTCACATGAACCTTTTATCTTTCACTTCACATACATCAACATCAATGATATAATTCAAGTGTAAAACCATGAATTCCTTACCAATATAGTAAGAAAGCACTTCACACACCTTCCTAGCTCAAGTTACAAGTGAATCCCAAGCTCAAACCATAAGGAATTTGAAAGAGATGGAGAGGAGCTTGGTAGAGATTTGTAGGTGCAAAATGGTGTATTGTGAGTTTAAGTGCCTTAATCCCCTTAATATAGTCACTTTGTCTCATACCATACCAATTAACATAAACATGTAAATCCAAACTCAAATTCACATGACATTCCTAGCAATTCACATGCTAATTTACATGTACATGCATATGAAATTAAATTCAAATGCCCACTAGTACAAGTTGCTTTGTCATATATCTACTATTCATTTCATGTATGTGAGTATTACCCTTGGTTCCCGAACCCGAGTCCATATCGTACCGTAATTAGTCAACATTACGCCATAACAAATCCGAGGCATTACATAAATAAATCCTCATTCCTAATTCAATTATCATCATAATTGAACACGCAACATAATTAGTGCCTTAATCATTTCGGGGACATCACAATACTCCCCTACTTAAAAGATTTCGCCCTCGAAATCGCATGCACTTACCCAAAAAGAAACTAAACATGAATCATACCAGAAAATAGTTCCGGGGATTGCTGCTCCATATGCCGTTCCGTCTCCCACATAGCCTCCTCGACACCCCGACGGTCCCACTGAACTTTGACCATAGGTATAACCTTGCTTCGTAGTCTGCGATCCTCTCGATCCAGAATTCTGACTGGTCGTTCAACATAGGATACATCTGAACTCAACTGGACTTCTGAAGGCTGCAACACATGAGACGGATCTGGCTCATACTTCCTCAACATAGAAACATGGAAGACATCATGTATGCCTGACAAAGACGGCGGTAGAGCCAAACGGTAGGCCAAGGTACCGATGCGCTGCAATATTTCATATGGCCCAACATACCTTGGGGATAACTTTCCCCGCATACCAAACCGGACTACACCCCTAAAGGGTGAGATTTTCAAGAAAACCTTGTCTCCTACTTGGAATTCTAGCGGTCGCCGTCGCTTGTTGGCATAGGCCGCTTGCCTATCCTGGGCTGCTTTCATCTTTAGGCGTATCATCTTGGTCTTTTCCTCCATGTCCTTAATCATATCCGGTCCTCCGACCGCCTTACTAGTCAAGTCCTCCCAATACCGCGGTGACCTACATCGTCGTCCGTATAGAGCTTCAAAAGGAGCCATTTGAATACTCGCCTGGTAGCTGTTATTATAGGAGAACTCCACTAGTGGCACTGAATACTGCCACGGAGTATCAAACTCCAAAACACATGCCCTCAACATGTCTTCGAGCGTCTGAGTGGTACGCTCTGTCTGGCCGTCTGTCTGAGGGTGATAAGCTGTACTCAGTCTCACCTCCGTGCCCAAGGCTGTCTGAAGACCCTCCCAGAAATGTGAAGTAAATCTTGTGTCTCTGTCAGACACAATCGAGACTGGAATACCATGCAATCTCACTACATCCCTCACATATAATTGAGCCATATTTAGGTATGTGAAAGACATACAGTAAGGGATGAAGTGAGCCACTTTCGTCAGCCTATCTACGATCACCCAGATCGCATCAAATCCTGAGGTCGACCTTGGCAAGTGGGCACAAAGTCCATAGATATATGCTCCCACTTCCACTTAGGTACCTCCAAGCTCTTCAGCTCGCCACCAGGCCTCTGCCTTTCTGCCTTTACTTGCTGGCAGATCAAACATCTCTTAACAAAAGTGATCACATCACGCTTCATGCGTCTCCACCAGAATTGACCACTCAGGTCCTTATACATCTTTCTTCCTCCGGGGTGGATACTGAACCGGCTACTATGAGCTCGTTCTAAGATTCCTTTACGCAATCCCGGCGCATTTGGGACTACCCATCGGTTGTCCAGTCTTAAAGAATCATCTTCAGCCACTCTAAACTTTGTTGGCTGACCTCGAAGTGCTATCGATGACCATCTCTGAACCTCCTCATCTGACCTCTGGGCTTTCCTGATAGCCTCGAATATGTCCGGCTCGGCCAATAAGGTCTACACTCGCACTGGCGATGTGTCCACATCAAAATCATAGCCCAGATGGCAATAAGAAGTCATCATAGCCTATAAACTCATGACATCTTCAGCAGTACTCTTCACCTTTCGACTCAAGGCGTCTGCTATCAAATTTGCCTTACCTGGATGGTACTCGATTTCGCAATCATAATCCTTGAGCAAATCCATCCACCTCCTTTGGCGCATATTCAAATCAGCCTGAGTGAATAGAAACTTCAGGCTCTTATGGTCCGTAAAAATGGTAATGAAGTACCATACAGATAATGTCGCCAAATCTTCAAGGCGAAAATGATGGCCGCCTGTTCCAGATCATGAACTGGGTATCTGATCTCATGAGGCTTCAACTGTCTCGAAGCATAGGCCACCACTTGCCTGTCCTGCATCAATACACAGCCCAAACCTTGTAATGATGCATCCGTGTACAAAACGAACTTCTTATTCTCAGAAGGAATCACCAAAATAGGAGCCGTAGTCAAACGTCATTTCAATTCTTGGAAGCTGTCCTCACAAGCTTCGGACCAAAAGAATGGCACTCCTTTCTGAGTCAGCTGTGTCAAGGGTCTGGCAATCTTTGAGAAACCCTCGACGAAACGTCGGTAATATCCTGCCAAACCGAGAAAGCTCCGTATCTCGGGTACAGAAGTGGGTGCAGCCCACTCCAACACAGCCTCAATCTTCCTGGGGTCTACTGATATCCCGTTGCTCGATATAACGTGGCCCAAAAACACTACACTGCTCAACCAGAACTCGCACTTGCTGAGCTTTGCATACAACTGATGATCCCTAAGGATCTGGAGTACTGTCCTCAAGTGCTCTACATGTTCTTCTTCAGTCTGGGAGTAGATAAGTATATCATCGATGAAGACTATGACAAACTGATCCAAATATGGCTGGAACACCATGTTCATCAAACTCATGAAGACAGCTGGGGCATTCGTCACCCCAAAAGGCATGACTAAGAATTCATAGTGCCCATATCTGGTCCTGAAAGCTGTCTTCTGCACATCATCTTCCCTTACTCGAATATGATGGTACCCCGACCTCAGATCGATCTTACTGTAGAGTCTCGTACCCTGCAACTGGTCAAATAAATCATCGATCCTCAGAAGCGGATACTTGTTCTTTACTGTGGCTTTGTTCAATTGTCTGTAATCGATGCACAAACGCATCGAACCATCTTTCTTTTTGACAAATAAAACTGGTGCACCCCAGGGCGATACGCTGGGGCGTATATAGCCCTTATCAAGGAGTTCTTGCAACTGAACCTTTAATTCCCTTAGCTCTATTGGTGCCATCCTATATGGGGCACGAGAAATGGCCGACGTCCCTGGTAGTAACTTAATCCCAAACTCGACCTCTCTTGTCGGTGGGAATCCGGGAATCTCCTCCGGAAAAACATCAGGAAACTCAGCCACTACGGGCACATCCTCAACCTTTAATTCTTCCTTCCTTTCATTAGTATCAATCGCATAGATGAGATATCCGGTATGGCCTCGTTCCAATAACTGTGCCATCTTGACAGCAGATATCAATGGGATCTTAGAGCGAGAACCATCCCCATAGAACGTCCATGGAACTCCCATATCAGATTTGAATCGGACAGTCCTCTGCCTGCAGTTCACAACTGCCTGATACCTGTTCAGAAAATCAATGCCCAGAATGCAGTCAAAGTCTGACATTCCCAGAACAATCAAATCTGACCTTAGTTCGTTATCCTCAAAATAAATGAGGCCGTCATAGACAATCTGATCAGTAATCATACTTCATCCAGCGGGGGTCGAGACTATAAGAGGCGTGGGCGACGGAGAAGTGCATATGTGGTGCCTTTCCACAAAACTTGTCGACACAAAAGAGTGTGGCGCACCTGTGTCGATCAATATAAAAGCAGGGTGCGTAAATAAAAGACACGTATCCGCTATAACCTCCTCCGGAGCCGCTGTAGCCTGCTCCCTCGTCAATGCGTAGACTTGCCCTTGAGGTGGCCCCATAGGCTGACCTCCATACTGTCTCGGCACGAATGGTGGTCTATGCTGTGATGTCCTATCCGCGGGCCTCCCCGCAGAACCCTGTTGACTTCCCCTGTTGGGACACTGCCTAGCAAAGTGGCCTTTGTCGCCACAAACATAACATCCTACACAATCTTTCGTCATATGTGGTTGCCCACAAAGAGTGCACTGGACCTTCCCGGATCTATCTCCCAGAGACTGTCCCCTTCCAGATGGGGCATCGCTCCTACGGTTTCCTTTCCATCTATTGTCGAGCCTCTTACCACTGAACCTTGACGCCGATGTGTTCCCCCTTGACTTGAACTGATCACTCCTTGGCTTCAAATTATCTGGAGTGGATTTCTGAGAGGGTGCTGACGGTGGTACAACATCAGGGTATGCACCCACTCCCAGTTCGGCTAGCTCAGCCCGTGAGAGTGCATCGTCAAAACAAGTAGGGCCATAAGTATTCACCCTATCGTACAGCTCCGGCCTCAAGCCCTTCATGAAGTTCCTCATCTTTGCTTGAGTGCTCGTGGCAATGTGAGGCACATATCTGAGTAAGGAGCAGTAATGAAGAGCATAATCTGACACTGACATATTACCTTGCTTGAGGTGAGTAAATTCATCTTCCTTAGCCTGTCTTGCAGCAGCCGAGAAATAGCGGTTCAGAAACCGAGTTCGAAACATTTTCCAATTAACTTCATGACCTTGAGCCTCTTGCTCTACCACAGTTGTCTTCCACCACATTAGTGCCTTCTTGGCCAATTGGAACTCTGCTAACCGTATCCATGCTGTCTTCGCACATGGGGCTGCCACAAAGATTTGCTCTATTCTTTCTAACCATTCCTCAGCTCGTTCCCCTATTTCGGTTCCTTCAAAGGTTGGGGGTCGGTATGCAAAAAATTGAGTTAAGCTTAGCTCCCTGGCAACAACTGTTGTTCGGACGGTTCATCATCAAAAGCTGGCGGGGGAAGGGGATTCGTACGTCCCGCGCTTGCATTGACGCTCACTGCGTCACCTACCTCCACGTTTGCTGCCATACTGCAACACAAGGGTTAACAACAAGACCCAAAAGCAGTTCATATACACATCGTTAGAAAGTCATAACATGTTAGCATAACAGTCATATACTTCATATGTAACATATGCACACAACATGTTTACAAGTAAGCACCTAGCCAACTTATTGCTAAGGCTACCCTTCACTCATTCCCGGGTTCTCTAACCACTGCTCTAATACCACTAATGTAGGGTCTTCCTACCTTAACATCGTATTAATAACGTATTATGAATAGAACATGCATTAATGATATTCTAAGGGTTCCGGTTGTAGCTTTGAGCTAATAAGATTACAGGTCAAGAATAAAATTTCAAAAACTATTTAATTACATTCTCAAAAGAATATAGTAGCGATAGAATTAGACTACTCCTAGAGTAGAGACTATCCAAAATCATGTATCCTATCTTCTTTCATGCTCCTTTAGCTCACCGTCTCAACCCGACCCTTAGCCCTGGTTCAAAAGTGTACCTACAGGGACAACACATCGTGAGCACATACATATTTACTTAACATCCTAAAAGAGATATAACAGTAAATGTACGAAATCTTGGTTAAATAAACTTGTTGGTTATTCGTTAACTTCTTTCTGTTGACCCTGATTCACATTCATGCATATGGGCATCTTACCCTATAATATGGCATCTTACCATATTACAAACATCTCGTGGCATCTTACCACGTGGGCATCTTACCCCTTCTTAACATCGTATGGCATCTGTGATATCCCCGAAATGATTATGTGTTATTTAAACATTAATCATTGTTGTGAAATTTATGGTACTAATTCTTGTGATGAATTAATAATATTGGGAGGTGCATGTGAGGGTGCATGTGTTACATGTTGGGATTTTGGGGATTGTGGCATGTTTAATTTGGGGTGTGTGTTAATCGTTTTGGTAAAGTATATTTTAAATGGGAATTGAAGTATTTTAATGAGAAAATACTATAAAATATCATGTGAGGATATTTTAATACATCGTGCGAAATACCGGGACCAAAACATAACACATCACATAAACCCACCACAAACCACCCCCCCCCTTGACCCATACCCTGCTGCCAGCTGCAGCTTGCCCATACCTTTTCCCTTACCTCTCACTCCACCTTGTCATAACTGAAATCACTCCATTCTTTCCAACTTTTTCGTCCAACATCTGGTAAGGGAAAACAAGAGGAGATCCACCATTTTTCTTGCTTGGAAAGCTTGCAAAAATCGGAGCCAAAAGGGGTGAGAAACCATTTCTGGGTTTGAAGTTTTTGTTGTTGAGTTCATACTTTGTTTAGTGTGAGAAATGGCATGTTAGGTTAGGTTTCGTTAAACCTTCGATTCATGTTCATTTATGGTGTGTTTATGAAGCTTCCAGTATTTTTCCTTGAGCACATTACATGTTTTATGTGGTAGATTTAAGCATGTAAAGTATGGTGTTCTGGGTAGATATTTTCCCCTGTTTTCTGGAAATATGTGATCTGGGAGTGATATTGAAGGGGTGGTATTATGCATGTTAGAAGGGTTTTTGAATGAACCTTCGATGTGAAAATATGCATGGTAGTTTGGTGAAACCCTTGGCATTTTTATTCGAGCAAATTGCATGACTTATGTGGTAGATTTCATTGCTTGAAAATGTGTACTCAAAAATCTGGGCAGGAAGACAATGCCCTGTTTCCAGAAAATGTTGGATGAGTACTGATGTTCATGGGTGTTTTTAATGCATGTGAGTTTGTGGTTGGGGTACAATCTTGATGTAAATACACTCAGGGTAATGTATTTTAAATACTAGCATGTTGGTCTTGGCATGTTGTATGTCTTACATGTTAGAATGAAAGGTGTGAATATCGGTGTTGAACATTCTGGAAAATTATCGCGCACAGACCAGGTGGCGATCGATCGCCACAAAGGGCGCGATCGATCGCCGAGGTCCAGTAGCCAAAATCAAAGCCACGCGATCGATCGCCATGAAAGGCGCGATCGATCGCCATGGGACAGTGGAGTTTGGCGATCGATCGCCAAGGGGTAGCGATCGATCGCCAGAAGCAAAATTTTGAAATATTGTTTTTTGTTGGATTTTTGATTTTGGATCATATATTGGCATCTAATATTGTGTTGTACACTGGTGTAGAGCCTTCACAGACGGCTACACAACGCAGGGGATAGAGTCCCACCACACACTACTTTTTGGAAAGGTACGTAAGCGACGTACGGGCATCCCAACGGTAACATGTATTTATGTTTTGTCTGCATGACACATGATGAATGCAATGTGATGCATTATTGAGTTGATACATGTTATTATGCATTGTTGTTGCATATTATGCATTGTTGTTGCATATTGTGATGTGGGATAAAGAGATGTATTCCACGAGTCAGGGCGATCACGGTTAAGGTGTTAATGCTTACGCTTTACCGCTAAAAATGTGGAGCGGGAGGGGGGAGGCTCGCTTGCACATGGAGGCGGGTATATACTATACTGAGCGAGGATGAGATACCGCTAGTATAAAGAAGCGAGGATGAGATACCGCTTGTTTTGAGATTATAAAAGCGGAGAAGTATTAAAATAACCGATGATGACTGACTCAAGAAAAAGAGGAAATGTCATGACATTCATTTGTGAAACCATACATTCATATAATGTGTTATATTATGAATCATGGTACAGGGACAACCAGTGGGCATTGTAAATGCGATGGAAATACAGGAAGTGATTTGTATTTTATGATTGTGCATTTACGCCTTATTTTCATATTATGTTGAATATGAATTGTGATATGCTCATGTGTTGGGGGTTGTCTTTGTAGGTGCTTTTGATGTTGAGAACCAGGGTCGGGGTTGAGAAGCTGAGCTGTAAGGAGAGTTACGGGATTAGCTACAAGATTTGAGAAAATTTTATATAGCTTCTACTTGTGGTAGAATAAGACTATAATGTAGCACCTTTTGTAGGAATTTGTGAAATCCCTTTTGAAACTTTTGCTACTGTATTCCTTAAGCTCAGGAAAATCAACATGACTCTTTACTCTGATATATTCATATGAATGTTTAGTTCTCTTAATCGCACCTATTAGTATATTGAGATATCGGGGTCTCACATTTAGTGGTATCAGAGCAGTGGTTAGATAACCAGGGAAGAGTGAAGGGTAGCCTTTAGAGACAAGTTGGCTAGGTATTCATTGTTGGGCATGTTATGCATGTGATGCATATTGTTGTATAAGTATTATACTAACATGCTTTTGGATATGATACTCTTGTTATCTAACGGCTTATACTATGAACTGCTTTTGGTATTGTTGTTAACTCTTGTGTTGCAGCATGGCGGCTATTAACCCGGAGAACCTCAATGAAGAGGTAGGGGATATGGGCAGTATGAATGCTAGTGTTGCTCATGTGAATCCTTTACCGCCACCTGCTGTGGGAATAGAGCCCAGTGCACAGATGTTATTACCCGGGGAGCTCAGTTTGACACAGTTTCTGAATTTCCGTCCACCCATGTTTGAGGGGACCGAATCTGGAGAAGGGGCCGAAGAGTGGCTAGAACGGATAGAGCAGATACTTGTGACTGCGCCCTGTGCACGTACCGCATGGCTGAGGTTAGCCGAATTTCAGATGGCGAAGAAGCCTTCTATGTGGTGGAAGACCACTGTGGTGGAGCTGAGAGCTCAGGGCATGGTAGTAGACTGGACTGTATTCAGGACCCGGTTTCTTAACCGGTATTTTTCTGCCGCTGCTAGACAAGTCAAAGAGGACGAATTCACTAATTTGAAGCAGGGAAACATGTCAGTTTCAGACTTTGCCTTGCAGTATTCCTCACTGTTGAGGTATGTCCCCCATATTGCTGTGAGCAGCCATGCAAAGATGAGGCATTTCATGAAAGGACTCAGGCCAGAACTATTTGACCGGGTTATCTCCAACAACCCTAGCTCTTTTGATGACGCCCTGACACGGGCAGAGTTAGCGGAAATTGCAGTGGGAGCATACAAGGATGTTGTACCCCCTCCAGTACCATCACAGAGGCCTGTTGCTGATAGTTTGAAACCACGAGGAGATCAGTTCAAGACTCGTGGAGCCTCATCATCTTCCAGATTTAGCGGGAAGAAATCTCAGAGTCAGAAACAGAGCAATCGAGGACCTACACAGGGGAGTAAGGCAGGAGGGGACAGGTGTGACCGCTGTGGAGGATTTCACTTGTCACGTGACTGCCGAGGCTGTTATGTTTGTGGCAAGGTGGGCCACTTCCAATCGGGCAAGTCAGACAGACTCAGGGCCGAATAGGCCAAGATTTGATGCTGGGAGGGCACCACCGAGACAGCAGTTTGCGCCTCGACCGCAAGGAGGTCAGGCGGCAGGACCACCGCAGGGTCAGGTGTACGCACTGACTAGGGAGCAGGCTGAGGCAGCCCCAGAGGAGGTCATTGCTGGTACGTGTCATTTATTTACGTACCCTGCATTTATTTTGGTAGATACAGGTGCTTCTCATTCTTTTGTGTCTGTTGCTTTTGTGGAGAGACACCACTTGTGCTCGTCTCTGTTGCCCACGCCTCTCATGGTCTCGACACCCACGGGGAAGCATGTGATTGCGGATCGGCTGTTGTCTGATTGCCTCATTTATTTTGAGGGCAATGATCTGAGGGCTGATCTGATTCAGTTAGAGATGGCAGACTTTGACTGTATTATCGGCATTGATGTGTTGAGCAGATACCGAGCTGTGGTAGACTGTCGGCAGAGGACTGTTCGTTTTCTATCTGATCAGGGGTTCCAGTGGACTTTTTATGGGGACGGCTCTCGTCCAAGGATTCCAGTGATCTCAGCGGTTAAGATGTCGCGGTTATTGGAGCGCGGCCACACCGGTTACATCATTTATGCGGTGGATGTATCTGAGGAAAAAGAAGTGAGAGCCGAGGACATTCCAGTTGTGGCGGAGTTCATTGATGTGTTCCCAGATGAGATTCCGGGATTTCCGCCTGTCAGGGATGTTGAGTTTGCTATTGAGCTGTTACCGGGGACATCAGCCATTTCTCGTGCCCCATACAGGATGGCACCGGCAGAGCTGAGGGAACTAAAGGTACAGTTACAGGAGCTCCTTGACAAGGGATACATTCGTCCTAGTGTATCGCCTTGGGGTGCACCAGTCTTGTTCGTGAAAAAGAAGGATGGATCAATGCGTCTGTGCATTGACTACAGGCAATTGAACAAGGCTACAGTGAAGAACAGATATCCACTCCCGAGGATTGATGATCTGTTCGACCAGCTTCAGGGTACAGAGGTGTACTCGAAGATAGACTTGAGGTCAGGCTATCATCAGGTACGGTTAGAACTGGTGATGTTCAAAAGACGGCTTTTAGAACTCGATATGGACACTATGAGTTCTTGGTGATGCCTTTCGGTGTGACAAATGCACCTGCAGTTTTTTATGAGCCTGATGAACAGAGTATTTCAGGAGTACCTCGATCAGTTTGTGATCGTATTCATTGATGACATCCTCGTCTATTCAAGGAGTGAGGAGGATCATGCCAATCATCTGAGGATAGTGCTCCAGATCCTCAGAGATCATCAGTTGTACGCCAAACTCAGCAAGTGTGAGTTTTGGCTGAGCAGTGTTGCATTCTTGGGCCATATTATATCACGAGAAGGGATATCAGTAGACCCGAGGAAGATAGAGGCAGTTATGGATTGGTCTACCCCTACTTCAGTCAGTGAGATTCGGAGTTTTCTTGGGTTGGCTGGCTATTATCGACGTTTCGTCGAGGGTTTCTCAAAGATCGCCAAACCACTTACACAGCTGACTCAGAAGGGAGTCTCTTTTTGTTGGTCAGAGGCTTGTGAGCAGAGTTTCCGGGAATTGAAACACAGACTGACTACTGCACCAGTTCTTGTGATTCCCAAGGAGAACAAAGGATTTGTTCTTTATACCGACGCATCGCTACAGGGCTTAGGATGCGTACTGATGCAGGACAGACATGTAGTGGCTTATGCTTCGAGACAGTTGAAGCCACATGAGACGAGGTATCCAGTCCATGATCTGGAATTGGCAGCTATAGTTTTCGCCTTATAGATATGGCGACACTACTTATACGGTACCTCATTCACCATCTTCACTGATCACAAAAGCCTGAAGTTCTTGTTTACACAGGCTGAGCTGAACATGAGACAGAGGAGATGGAGGGATCTATTGAAGGAGTATGATTGTGAAATCCTATACCATCCCGGGAAAGCAAACTTGACAGCCGACGCCTTGAGTCGGAAGGTGAGGAGCACAGCAGAGGATGCCATGTACCTATCGGCTATGTTGGGCTCCTACTGCCATTTGGGATTCGATTACGATGTGTCTACTTCACCAGTACAGGTTTTGACCTTGCTAGCTGAGCCGGTTATTTATGATCACATCAGGAAGGCTCAGGGGACCGATGCAGAGATTCAGAGATGGATGTCAGTGGTCCATTCAGATCAGCCATCGAGATTCAGAGTGGCTGAGGACGGTTCTTTGAGACTTGGCGATAGATGGGTGGTTCCAAATACACCCGAGTTGCGCCAGGGTATCTTACAGCGAGCTCATTGCAGTAGGATGAGTGTTCACCCAGGCGGGAAGAAGATGTATAAGGATCTACGCAACCAGTTCTGGTGGAGGCGTATGAAACAAGATGTCACCTCATTTGTCAAGCGCTGTTTGATTTGTCAACAGGTGAAGGCTGAGAGGCAGAGGCCTGGAGGTGAACTAAGGAGTTTGGAGATACCCGAGTGGAAGTGGCAGCACGTGTCGATGGACTTCGTGACCCACTTACCGAGGACTGTTTCGGGTTTTGATGCCATCTGGGTAGTCGTGGACAGATTGACTAAAGTGGCTCATTTCATTCCTTACTGTATGACATATACGCACTTGAGGATGGCACAGTTATATGTCAGAGATATAGTGAGACTACACGGGATTCCTGTTTCGATAGTGTCTGATCGAGATCCACGGTTCACATCTCACTTTTGGGAAGGTCTGCAGAAAGCTCTAGGTACGGAGTTGAGGCTGAGCACAGCCTATCACCCTCAGACGGACGGACAGACTGAGCGTACGATACAGACGCTCGAGGATATGTTGAGAGCTTGTGTGTTAGAGTTCGACATATCATGGCAGGACTTGATAGCCTTGGTGGAGTTCTCTTACAACAACAGCTACCTGGCAAGTATACAGATGGCTCCTTTGGAGGCCCTCTATGGTAGGCGTTGTAGGTCACCCTTGTGTTGGGATGACTTGGACCGTAAGTCGGTTGGAGGACCAGAGTTGGTTCAGGAAATGGAAGAGAAAGTTAAGGTTATCAGACGAAAGATGAAGGCAGCTCAGGATAGACAGGCAGCATATGCCAATCAGCGGCGGAGACCGTTGGAGTTTCAGTTGGGCGACAGAGTTTTTCTGAAGATCTCACCCTTCAGGGGTGTGGTACGGTTTGGTATGCGGGGGAAGTTGTCTCCTAGATACGTGGGGCCGTATGAGATCTTACAGCGTGTGGGTACTCTGGCGTACCGTTTGGCTTTACCGCCTTCTCTGTCGGGTATACACGATGTATTCCATGTGTCTATGCTGAGGAAGTATGAGCCGGACCCTTCACATGTGTTACAGCCTTCTGAGGTTCAGATTGAGTCCGATGTTTCCTATGTGGAGCGGCCTATCAGGATTTTGGATAGGGCAGATCGCAGACTGAGAAACAAAGTTATACCTATGGTCAAAGTTCAGTGGGATCGTAGGGGTGTCGAGGAGGCCACGTGGGAGACGGAGCGACACATGGTGCAGCACTACCCAGAACTGTTTTCTGGTATGTGATTTACGTTTCATTTTATTTTGGGTAAGTGCATGCTGATTTCGAGGGCGAAATCCTATAAGTAGGGGAGTATTGTGATATCCCCGAAATGATTATGTGTTATTTAAACATTAATCATTGTTGTGAAATTTATGGTACTAATTCTTGTGATGAATTAATAATATTGGGAGGTGCATGTGAGGGTGCATGTGTTACATGTTGGGATTTTGGGGATTGTGGCATGTTTAATTTGGGGTGTGTGTTAATCGTTTTGGTAAAGTATATTTTAAATGGGAATTGAAGTATTTTAATGAGAAAATACTATAAAATATCATGTGAGGATATTTTAATACATCGTGCGAAATACCGGGACCAAAACATAACACATCACATAAACCCACCACAAACCACCCCCCCCTTGACCCATACCCTGCTGCCAGCTGCAGCTTGCCCATACCTTTTCCCTTACCTCTCACTCCACCTTGTCATAACTGAAATCACTCCATTCTTTTCAACTTTTTCGTCCAACATCTGGTAAGGGAAAACAAGAGGAGATCCACCATTTTTCTTGCTTGGAAAGCTTGCAAAAATCGGAGCCAAAAGGGGTGAGAAACCATTTCTGGGTTTGAAGTTTTTGTTGTTGAGTTCATACTTTGTTTAGTGTGAGAAATGGCATGTTAGGTTTTCGTTAAACCTTCGATTCATGTTCATTTATGGTGTGTTTATGAAGCTTCCAGTATTTTTCCTTGAGCACATTACATGTTTTATGTGGTAGATTTAAGCATGTAAAGTATGGTGTTCTGGGTAGATATTTTCCCCTGTTTTCTGGAAATATGTGATCTGGGAGTGATATTGAAGGGGTGGTATTATGCATGTTAGAAGGGTTTTTGAATGAACCTTCGATGTGAAAATATGCATGGTAGTTTGGTGAAACCCTTGGCATTTTTATTCGAGCAAATTGCATGACTTATGTGGTAGATTTCATTGCTTGAAAATGTGTACTCAAAAATCTGGGCAGGAAGACAATGCCCTGTTTCCAGAAAATGTTGGATGAGTACTGATGTTCATGGGTGTTTTTAATGCATGTGAGTTTGTGGTTGGGGTACAATCTTGATGTAAATACACTCAGGGTAATGTATTTTAAATACTAGCATGTTGGTCTTGGCATGTTGTATGTCTTACATGTTAGAATGAAAGGTGTGAATATCAGTGTTGAACATTCTGGAAAATTATCGCGCACAGACCAGGTGGCGATCGATCGCCACAAAGGGCGCGATCGATCGCCGAGGTCCAGTAGCCAAAATCAAATCCACGCGATCGATCGCCATGAAAGGCGCGATCGATCGCCATGGGACAGTGGAGTTTGGCGATCGATCGCCAAGGGGTAGCGATCGATCGCCAGAAGCAAAATTTTGAAATATTGTTTTTTGTTGGATTTTTGATTTTGGATCATATATTGGCATCTAATATTGTGTTGTACACTGGTGTAGAGCCTTCACAGACGGCTACACAACGCAGGGGATAGAGTCCCACCACACACTACTTTTTGGAAAGGTACGTAAGCGACGTACGGGCATCCCAACGGTAACATGTATTTATGTTTTGTCTGCATGACACATGATGAATGCAATGTGATGCATTATTGAGTTGATACATGTTATTATGCATTGTTGTTGCATATTATGCATTGTTGTTGCATATTGTGATGTGGGATAAAGAGATGTATTCCACGAGTCAGGGCGATCACGGTTAAGGTGTTAATGCTTACGCTTTACCGCTAAAAATGTGGAGCGGGAGGGGGGAGGCTCGCTTGCACATGGAGGCGGGTATATACTATACTGAGCGAGGATGAGATACCGCTAGTATAAAGAAGCGAGGATGAGATACCGCTTGTTTTGAGATTATAAAAGCGGAGAAGTATTAAAATAACCGATGATGACTGACTCAAGAAAAAGAGGAAATGTCATGACATTCATTTGTGAAACCATACATTCATATAATGTGTTATATTATGAATCATGGTACAGGGACAACCAGTGGGCATTGTAAATGCGATGGAAATACAGGAAGTGATTTGTATTTTATGATTGTGCATTTACGCCTTATTTTCATATTATGTTGAATATGAATTGTGATATGCTCATGTGTTGGGGGTTGTCTTTGTAGGTGCTTTTGATGTTGAGAACCAGGGTCGGGGTTGAGAAGCTGAGCTGTAAGGAGAGTTACGGGATTAGCTACAAGATTTGAGAAAATTTTATATAGCTTCTACTTGTGGTAGAATAAGACTATAATGTAGCACCTTTTGTAGGAATTTGTGAAATCCCTTTTGAAACTTTTGCTACTGTATTCCTTAAGCTCAGGAAAATCAACATGACTCTTTACTCTGATTTATTCATATGAATGTTTAGTTCTCTTAATCGCACCTATTAGTATATTGAGATATCGGGGTCTCACAGCATCTTACCACATGGGCATCTTACCCCTTTCGTAAATATCGTATGGCATCTTACCATATGGGCATCTTACCCTTCTCAAATATCGTATGGTCATCATCATGATCGTACTTATCATAATCATCATCATAAAATCATTATCATAAACATCATCATAAACATCATCATAATCATCATCATAAACATTATCATAATAAACATCATTATAAACATCATCATCGTAAACATCATCATAATCATCATCATAAACATCATCATAATCATCATCATAAACATCACCATTATAAACATCATCATCGTAAACATCATCGGCATAATCATCATCATCATAAACATCATCATTAGAAGTAGGAGTATGGTTTACCGTCCGATGCTCGTACATTTCTTACGTACCTTAATTCCAAAAGAAGGAGAAATTGCAGAACTTTATCTCCTTGAAGTTGTGGGTACCTAGGATGGTTCTACATAACCAAACAAATCGATATTAGAAGCTAAATATAGTCCAATATCCAAAATCCCACAAAATAATCAAAAATACCCATTTTTACATCTCGCGATCGATCGCTGCCCAAGCGCGATCGATCGCGAGATCACACTGGACGGGGGTGAAAATTTTGATCTTCGGCGATCGATCGCCATACATGGGCGATCGATCGCCATACATGGCGCGATCGATCGCCATCTTCACCGATCGATTCCCCAAAAGTGGCGATCGATCGCCAAAGACTTCTGGAGCCTACTGTTGGCTCGCGATCGATCGCCAAGAACGGGCGATCGATCGCCAGCCCCTGCACTTTGAGATTTCACCATTTTTACGCCTTAAAAATCTTCACCAACCCCAATAACTTTTACTCCAACAACTCAACAACATAAAAACATTCAAAACCTTCATTAAACATCCTTAAACCACTCAAAAATCCAACATCCTTCCTAAAATCACACCAACCCAAACAAACCCATTTCAAAACTTTACAATACCACCCCAAACTCAAATCTTACACTTCAACAACAACAAGGAATGATATACATACATCATAGGTCTTAAATCTTACCAAGAATCACAAAAGTGAAGCTTTTACAAGGACTTCTTGTCCACCTTGAAGCCAAAAACGAGTTTGGGAGGAAAAGAGGGTTTGGGAGATGATTTGGGGATTTTGGAGTGAAAAAAATAAAATGAGGTAAAAAGGGGTGGGGTAAAGGTTTAAAACCCTTTTAAAATTAACTTGAACCCCAACACTTAGCATGATGTATAAAATACCCCAACATTTCATATTAAAAGCATTACACCACAATGCTAAATAAATCCTCATTCCTAATTCAATTATCATCATAATTAACATGCAACATAATTAGTGCCTTAAATGCAATTAATCATTTCGGGGACATCACACTTTGCCACCGTCATTGTCTGGGATTCATGACGTGTTTCATGTGTCTATGTTGAGAAAGTATGAGCCGCACCATTCTCATGTGTTGTAGATTCAGTTGGATTCTGATGTGTCCTATGCTGAATTGCCTGTTAGAATTCTGGATCGAGCGGATCACAGACCTCGGAACAAGGTGATACCGATGGTCAAAGTTCAGTGGGATCGCAGGGGTGTCGAGGAGGCCACGTGGGAGACGGAATGACATATAGTGCAGCACTACCCGGAACTGTTTTCTGGTATGTAAATTTATGTTTTGATTTGGAACGGTAAGTGCATGCAATTTCGAGGAACAAAATTTTCTAAGTAGGGAAGTATTGCGATATCCCTGAATTTAATTATGTGCTTTATGGTTTCTAATAATAATTATGGTGTTATGATTATTATTATGGTTGGGAAATGTATAGTTATGCGGTGGCATGAACTGGTATTACATTTCAAGGTGCATGAGATGCATAGTGGGGAAATGGTGATTTGGCATGATTTTTTGGGCTTTGTTCTAGTGATGTAGAAAAAGCATGTTAATTGATGTTATGGCGCATTTTATTGAGTAAATGCTTTAAAATATCGTGTTGGGATATTTTATTACATCATGCTATTTAACTGGACACCATTTTTAAAATTTAAACCCCCACACTCTTATACCCCCACCCCCTTTATTCACTCTAACCTCCCCATCACTCTCTTTAATCACTCAAACCCTTTCCCCCAAAAACCCCAAACTCGATCAACACCAAGGGAAGAGGAGGAAACTTTGGAAAGCTTATAATCTTTGTTTCTTGCTAGGAAATTGGAGCTAGGTGGTAAGCAATCCTTCCTTGTGGTGTTTAAATTTTTTTAATTGGATTTTGGGTTTGTATTTTGGGGAAGAAAATGGGTTTGTTTTGAAATGTATTGTTTACTTGTTGGGTCGTGGTTATGGATATGTTTGATGATGTACAATGAAGTATTTGAGGTGTTGTTGAAAGGGCTATGATATTTGTTGTGTTTTGTGGGTTGGAGGAGATGAAGAGTACAAAAATGGTGGATTTTCGGAATTGCAGGGCTCGCCGATCGATCGAGACAAACACTCGATCGATCGTGCGTTGCAGGAGCCAAGTCTGGGCGAAGATGCTTTGCTCGATCGATCGGTGGAAATTCCCGATCGATCGACGAGGACATCTCGATCGTTCGAGAAGGCCATCTCGATCGATCGAGAAGAGCTGAACTTTTGTGCATGATTTTCGTTTCCTCGCGATCGTTCGAGAGAAATGGCCGATCGATCGCGAGGGCGTGAATGGGGTATATGTTGGATTTTTGGTATTTGGTTGGGATTTTGTTGATAGACTATTATATGGCTTCTAATATTGAGTTGTGCAATTGTGTAGAGCCTTCCCAGGTGGCAGCCCAACGCAGGGGATAAAGTCCAACCACATCCATATTTTGGAAAGGTACGTAGAGAGACGTACGGGCACCAAACGGTAACATTTATTTTATATACATATTGGATTATGCATTGTGGTTGCATATATGTATTGGATGCTTGGTGCATAGCATGTATAGTCATTTTTATACTCGAATGATGATTTTAATGCTTTGCCGCCGTCATTTGAAGCAATGAGAGAATACTTGCCGCTGATATGTCGAAGCGAGGGGTATTAGTGCCGCGGTCATGCCTAGCGATGTGCATTAAAATACACTGTTATAACAAGACTATGATTGGTGATTAACATGTATTTTATATATATATTGGATTATACATTGTGGTTGCATATATGTATTGGATGCTTGGTGCATAGCATGTATAGTCGTTGTTATATCAAGTGATGATTTTAATGCTTTGCCGCCATCATTTGAAGCGATGAGAGATTACTTGCCGCTGTCATATCATAGCGAGGAAAGAATATTTGCCGCAAATTGTTGAAGCAATGGAAAATGCCACTGTCACATTAAAGCGAGGTTATTCGATGCCGTTGATATGTCGAAGCGATGGGTATTAGTGCCGCGGTCATGACAAGCGATGTGCATTAAAATACAATATTATAACAAGACTATGATTGGTTATTGGTATTGATGGATGGTTATGTCATGACATTTGTGGAACCGTAATATAATCCATTGATTATGATTATGAGTTGTGGTACAGGGACAACCAAAGGGGGCGTTTGAAATGCATTGCAGTAAGTGCTTTGTATTTACGGTTTATGCATTTACTCATTATAATCATATTTTGGTGAATATGGATTATTATATGCTCATGGTTTGGGGTTGTTCCTGTAGGTACATTTTGGCATGGAGGGCTAAGGCCAGGGTTTATGTAGGGTCTTCCTACCTTAACAGTGGTTTAAAAACATAAAATGTACTAAACATGCATTAATGACATCTTAGAGTTCCGGTTGTTACGTGAGCTATTAGGATTACAGGCAAAAATAAAATCTTTAAAAACTTATCAGCTACATTCCCTTAACTGAATGCTAATATTTAGATTTATACTACTCCTAGAGTAGATACTAATCATAACATCCTTCCTATCCATCCTTGTGCTCCTTTAGCTCAATGTCTCAACCCGACCCTTAGCCCTTCAGTCCAAAAGCGTACCTACAGGGACAACACATCATGAGCATATACATCCTTACTTAACATCAGAAAAACATAACGGTAAATGCATGAAATCTTAGTTAAGTAAACTTGCTGGTTATTCGTTAACTTCCCTTTTTGTTGTCCCTGATTCACATTCATGTATATGGGCATCTTACCCTATCGTATGGCATCTTACCATATCATAAACATCGTATGACATCTTACCATATGGGCATCTTACCCTATCGTATGGCATCTTACCATATCATAAACATCGTATGGCATCTTACCATGTGGGCATCTTACCATATCACAAACATCGTATCTTTATATAAACATCATCATTTCATCGTAACTACTCATGCGATAAATGCATAGTCATAGTATAGAGGTTTGTTTTACTGTCCGATGCCCGTACGTCTCTTATGTACCTTTTCAAAAGGAGGAGGAGTCAACAGACTTTATCTCCTTGACTGTGCTGGTACCTGGGATGGTTCTTCACAACCACATAATACAATATTAGGCACCAATACAGGAATCATAATCAATTCTTCAAAATAAAACAATTAAAAATATTTGCCATGTTTTTGCCTCTCTCGATCGATCGGCCCCAAAATCTCGATCGATCGAGAAAACATGCTAAAACAGTGCCCAAGCACACTGCCTCGATCGATCGTTCGGAAGGAAATATCGATCGATCGACAAGTTTCACCGATCGATCGGTATCCTTCGATCGATCGGTCCCTGACTTTCAAAACTTATACCCATCGTTCTGCCTCGCTCGATCGATCGGGACTAAAATCTCGATCGATCGAGCACTCTGAAAAATCGGGATTTCCCAGATTTTCGAGCACTTCTTTTCATAGCAAGCAACCTACTTCATAACACATATAAAATTCCTGAACAAACATGCCAAGAGCTTCATAAAACTTCCATGCATGTACTCAAATCGAAGGTGTAATAAAATCTAAGCTAGCATGCATCATAACATCTTCATAAACTTCAATACTCATCCAAATTCCCAGAAAAACAGGGCACTTATCCTCACCCAGATTCTTCGAGCACCTCTTATCATAATACCAAATCTACCACATAAAACGTGTATCATGCTCAAAGAAACATGCTATGAACTTCATAATACTCACATGCAAGCACTCATATCAAAGGTTTAACAAAACCTAAGCTTAGCATGCATGAAAATCGCCCAACAAAACCCAAACTTAATCACAATCTCTGAAAACAGAGTACAAACTTACCCCTCTCTTTTTGCTCCTCTTTTTGCAAGGTTTCACACCTAATAAATCCAGCTTTTTCCTCCTATTTTTACAGCACTTCAGGGACGAAAGGAGGGGAAAGAGGAGAAGAGAAGGAAAAGTGATTGAGTTGTATGATGAGGCATGGGTTGCCAAGTGGTGAGTATGGTGGTGGCCAAGTGGGGAAGGGGAGGTGGCCGATATTGGGGGTGGGTGGTGTGGTTGGGGTGCCATGTGTTGTTTAATTGTGTCCCGGTATTTAGTACGATGTATTAAAATATCCTCGCTCGATATTTTATAACTTTACTTAATTAATACATCCCTTTAAAACACCCAACATGCCCCCCAAATCATATCATCATAACATAAACATAGCCCCCAAATTAAATGCACTACATCCCCTTAAAACACATCATAAATCGTCATGATAACACATAAGCATATAGACATTTCGGGGGTATTACATTACTCCCCTACTTATAAGATTTCGTCCTCGAAATCCACATGCATCACTATATCAAAACTAAACATAAAAACTGTAATGCCCCGAAATTAATTATATGCAATTTGAGCATTAATGATGTTAATATGATGAATTATGTTGATAATTGATTTATGTGTTGAAATTAATTATCATGTTGAAATGCTTAATCACATGATAGGCGTGACCCGGGGGTTGCATTTCAGGGTGCATGTTATGCATGTTAGAAAATAAGGTGTTAACATGATTTAACTATGTTGATGGTTAATTATGAGGAAATCATGATTTAGTGGAAGTTTAATGCATTTTTGTAAATGCTTTTAAAATACCATGTTGGGGTGTTTTATACATCATGTTAACTTTGGGGTATAATTTTAATATTAACCTTATAACCCCCTTTTCCCTCTATACCCACTTACTTTACCAATCACTTTTAAAATCCCCAATTCATTCCTCAACCCTAACCCATCTCCCATTTTCGAAATTCACCAAGGAAGGAAGAAGAAAGCTTCACAAAAACTTTGTTTGTGTGATCTTTGTTAGGATTTGGAGCCTACAAGAGGTATGGAACCATTCCTAAAAGTTTATGTTTGGTGTTGAAATGGGTTGATTTTGAAGTAAATTATGTGGGTTTGTTTTGGGGTATGTGTTGCATGTTGTTGGGGTATGATTTTTGAAGTGTTTTAGGTGGGTTTTAGTGTGTTATGATATGTTGATGTTGTAGATAAGTTTGGGTTTGAATGGTTTGAGGTAGAGCTTGCAAAATGCTCTAAAATGGCGATTTTTTCGAAGTACAGGGATCGGCGATCGATCGCCCGTTCCAGGCGATCGATCGCGACCCAACAGTTGACGCCAGTAACATTTGGCGATCGATCGCCACATTTGGGCGATCGATCGGCGAGGCTGGCGATCGATCGCGCCAAAAGTGGCGATCGATCGCCAAGAGCTGAAAATTTCAGCAACGTCCAGTATGGTCTCGCGATCGATCGGGCCTGGGCGGCGATCGATCGCGAGATATAAAAATGTGTTTTTAATGTTTTTTGTGGGATTTTTGGATATTGGACTATGATTAGCTTCTAATATCGATTTGTATGGTTATGTAGAACATCCCAGGTACCACAACTTCAAGGAGATAAATTTCTACAACTTCTCCATTTTTGGAATTAAGGTACGTAAGAAGCGTACGAGCATCGGACGGTAACACACTCCTAACTCTGACTATGCATTGATTGCATGAGTATTTATGATGTTTATGATAGTGATTGTGATAAATAAGTTTAAGATGATGATGTTTGTGAAGATGATATGATAAGTAAGTTTATAATGATGTTATAAGATGTTTATAAAAAGGGTAAGATGCCCATATGGTAAGAGGTCATACGATGTTATTATGTGGTAAGATGCCACGGGGTAAGATGCCCATATGGTAAGATGCCATACAATGTTATTATGTGGTAAGATGCCACGGGGTAAGATGCCCATATGGTAAGAGGCCATACGATGTTATTACGTGGTAAGATGCCACACGATATTATGATATGGTAAGATGCCATACGATAGGGTAAGATGCCCACGTGGTAAGATGCCACACGATGTTATGATATGGTAAGATACCATACGATGGGGCAAGATGCCCATATGCACGAATGTGAATCAGGGTCAACAAAAAGAAACTGACGAATAAACCGCATGTTTACTTAACTATGATTTTGTACATTTACTGTTATATTTATAAGATGATGATGCTATAAGATGACGATGCTTATATGATGATGATGCTATACGATGATGATGTTATAAGATGATGATGTTATAAGATGATGATGCTATAAGATGATGATGCTATAAGATGATGATGCTTACATGATGATGATGTTATATGATGATGATGCTATACGATGATGATGCTATATGATGATGATGTTATAAGATGACGATGTTATAAGATGATGATGCTATAAGATGACGATGCTTATATGATGATGATGCTATACGATGATGATGCTATATGATGATGATGTTATAAGATGATGATGTTATAAGATGATGATGTTATAAGATGATGATGCTTATAAGATGATGATGCTATAAGATGATGATGCTTACATGATGATGATGTTATAAGATGACGATGTTATAAGATGATGATGCTATAAGATGACGATGATTATATGATGATGATGCTATACGATGATGATGCTATATGATGATGATGTTATAAGATGATGATGTTATAAGATGATGATGTTATAAGATGATGATGCTATAAGATGATGATGCTTATAAGATGATGATGCTATAAGATGATGATGCTTACATGATGATGATGTTATAAGATGATGATATTTATAAAATGATGATGCTTGTATGATGATGATATTATAAGATGATGATTTTAATCATTCATGTCAAGAATTAATGATTATATGCATGGCTATGAAACAGGGACAACCAAAAAGGGTTAATGCGATTAACCAGGAAGTATACGTTACCAATTATTTTCATGCATTTATTTATATGTCATCGCCTTATGATGTTAAGTATCGATGTACATGCTCATGATGGGTTGTTCCTGTAGGTACACTTTTGGACCGAAGGGCTAAGGGTCGGGTTGAGGCAGTGAGCTAAAAGGAGCATGAAAGAAGATAGGATACAGGACTTTTGGGTAGTCTCTACTCTAGGAGTAGTATAATACTATCGCTTTAACATTCATTATTGAGAATGTAATGAGTTAAGTTTTGAAATTTCATTGTTGGCCTGAAATCTTTTTAGCTCAAAGCTACAATCGGAACCCTAAGACGTTATTAATGCTTGTTTAGTCCATAAATTGTGTATTAAGATGACGTTAAGGTAGGAAGACCCTACATTAGTGGTATCAGAGCAGTGGTTAGATAACCCGGGAATGAGTGAAGGGTAGCCTTAGCAATAAGTTGGCTAGGTGCTTACTTGTAAACATGTTGTGTGCATATGTTACATAAGAAGTATAGGATGCTATGCTAACATGTTTTATTTATCTAACGAGGTATTATATGAACTGCTTTTGGGTATTGTTGTTAACCCTTGTCTTGCAGTATGGCAGAAAATGCTGAAGTAAGTGATGCGATTTCATATGCACTTCTCCGTCGCCCATGCCTCTTGTAGTCTCGACACCCGCTAGAAGAAGTTTGATGACTGATCAGATTGTCTATGACGGGCCTCATTTATTTTGAGGGTAACGAGCTGAGGACAGACTTGATTGTTCTGGGAATGTTAGACTTCGAATGCATTGTGGGCATCGAGGTGCTGAACAAGTATCAGGCATTTGTGGACTACAGACAAAGACTGTCTGATTCAGGTCTGATATGAGGGTCCAATGGACATCTTATGGGGATGGTTCCTGTTCAAGGATTCCGTTACCATCTGCTGTCAAGATGGCACAGCTATTGGAACGAGACCATAAAGGATATCTCATCTTTACTGTTGTTATTACTGAAAAGAGGAAAGGGTTAAAGGTTGAGGATGTGCCCGTAGTGGCGGTGTTTCCTGATGTATCTCCGGAAGAGATTCCCGGATTCCCACCGACGAGAGAGGTCGAGTTTGGGATTAAGTTACTACCAGGGACGTCTACCATTTCTCGTGCCCCGTATAGGATGGCACCAACGGAGCTAAAGGAGTTAAATGTTCAGTTGCAGGAGCTCCTTGACAAGGACTATACGCCTTAGCGTATCTCCCTGGGGTGCACCAGTTTTATTTGTTAAGAAGAAAGATGGTTCAATGCGGCTGTGCATCGATTTCAGACAACTGAACAAAGCCATGATGAAGAATAAGTATCCGCTTTCAGGGATTGATGATTTGTTTGATCAGCTGCAGAGTAAGAGGCTCTACAGTAAGATCGATCTGAGGTCGGAGTATCATCAGATTCGAGTTCGGGAGGATGATGTACAGAAGACAGCTTCCAGGACTAGATATGGGCACTACGGATTCTTAGTCATGCCTTTTGGGGTGACGAATGCCCTAGCTGTTTTATGAACCTGATGAACAGAGTGCCCCAACCATGTTTGGATCAGTTCGTCATAGTTTTCATTGACGATATGCTTATTTACTCTCGAACTGAAGAGGGACATGTGAAGCACTTGAGAACAGTACTCCAGATCCTTAGGGATTGCCAGACCCCTGGCACAGCTGACTCAGAAAGGAGTGTCGTTCTATTGGTCCGAAGCTTGTGAGGAAAGCTTTTAAGAATTGAAGCGTCGTTTGACTACGACACCTATGTTGGTGATTCCTTCTGAGAATAAGAGGGTTGCCTTGTACACGAATGCATCACTGCAGGGTTTGGACTGTGTGTTGATGCAAGATAAGCATGTGGTGGCTTATGCATCGAGGCGGTTACAACCACATGAGGATAGGTACCCAGTCCATGATTTGGAGCTGGCAGCCGTTATATCTGCCTTGAAGATTTGGAGGCATTACTTGCATGGTACGTCTTTTACCATATACTCGGACCATAAGAGCCTGGAGTTTTGTTCACACAGGCTGAGATGAATATGCGACAAAGAAGATGGATGTCATGAATTTATCAGTTATGATGACCTCTTGTTGCCATTTGGGCTATGATTTTGATGTGGACACGTCGCCGGTGCGAGTGTCGACCTTGTTGGCTGAGCCAGACTTATTTGAGGCTATTAGGAAAGCCCAGAGGTCAGATGATGAGGTTCAGAGGTGGTCGTTTTTAGTACTTCGAGGACAGCCACCAAAGTTCAGAATGGCGGAAAATGATTCCTTGAGGCTAGGCAACCGATGGGTAGTCCCAGATACGCCGGATTTGCTTAAAGGAATATAGGAACGGGCTCATAGTAGTCGGTTCAATATCCACCCAGGAGGAAGGAAAATGTATAAGGACCTAAGTGGTCAGTTCTGGTGGAGACGCATGAAGCACGATGTGATCGCTTTCGTTAAAAGATGTTTGATCTGCCAACAGGGAAAAGGCAGAAAGGCAGAGGCCTGGTGGCGAGCTGAAGAGCTTGAAGGTACCTAAGTGGAAGTGGAGGCATATCATTATGGACTTTGTGACCCACTTACCAAGGACGGCCTCTGGATTTGATGCGATCTGGGTGATCGTGGATAGGCTAACGAAGGTAGCTCACTTCATCCCCTACTGTATGACTTTTGTGTACCTAAAGATGACCCAATTATATGTGCGGGATGTGGTGAGGTTGAATGGGGTTCCAGTCTTGATTGTGTCTGACAGAGACCCAAGGTTTACTCCACATTTCTGGGAGGGTCTTCAGACAGCTTTGGGCACAGAAGTGATACTGAGTACAGCTTATCACCCTCAGTCAGACGGCCAGATAGAGCGTACCCTTCAGACGCTCGAGGACATGTCGAGGGCATGTGTTTAGGAGTTTGATACTCCGTGGCAAGATTCAGTGCCAATGATGGAGTTCTCCTATATTAACAGCTATCAGACGAGCATTCAAATAACTCCTTTTGAAGCTCTTTACGGACGACGATGTAGGTCACCGCTATATTGGGAGGACTTGACTGGTAAAGCGGTCAGAGGACCGGATATGATTAAGGATATGTAAGACAAGATAAAGTTGATACGCCAAAAGATGAAAGCGGCCCAGGATAGGCGAGCGGCCTATGCCAATAAGCGGCAACGACCGCTGGAATTCCAAGTAGGAGACATGGTCTTCTTGAAAATCTCACCCTTCAGGGGTGTAGTTCATCTTGGTATGCGGTGGAAGTTATCCCCGAGGTATGTTGGTCCATATGAAGTATTGCAGCGTATCGTTACTTTGGCCTACCGTTTGGCTCTACCGCCGTCTTTATCTGGGATTCATGATGTTTTTCACGTTTCTATGTTGCGGAAATATGAACCAGACCCGTCGCATGTTTTACAACCTACTGAAGTGCAGTTGGATTCAGATGTATCCTACGTTGAACGACCGGTCAGAATTCTGGATCGTGGGGATCGCAGATTACGAAGTCAAGTTATACCGATGGTCAGAGTTCAGTGGGATCGTCGGGGTGTCGAGGAGGCTACGTGGGAGACGGAGCGGCATATGGTACAGCACTACCCGGAACTATTCTCTGGTATGTGATTTATGTTTAGTTTCTTTTGGGGTAAGTGCATGCGATTTCGAGGACGAAATCTTATAAGTAGGGGAGTAATGTAATGCCCCGAAATTAATTATATGCAATTTGAGCATTAATGATGTTAATATGATGAATTATGTTGATAATTGATTTATGTGTTGAAATTAATTATCATGTTGAAATGCTTAATCACATGATAGGCGTGACCCGGGGGTTGCATTTCAGGCTGCATGTTATGCATGTTAGAAAATAAGGTGTTAACATGATTTAACTATGTTGATGGTTAATTATGTGGAAATCATGATTTAGTGGAAGTTTAATGCATTTTTGTAAATGCTTTTAAAATACCATGTTGGGGTGTTTTATACATCATGTTAACTTTGGGGTATAATTTTAATATTAACCTTATAACCCCCTTTTCCCTCTATACCCACTTACTTTACCAATCACTTTTAAAATCCCCAATTCATTCCTCAACCCTAACCCATCTCCCATTTTCGAAATTCACCAAGGAAGGAAGAAGAAAGCTTCACAAAAACTTTGTTTGTGTGATCTTTGTTAGGATTTGGAGCCTACAACAGGTATGGAACCATTCCTAAAAGTTTTATGATGTTTGGTGTTGAAATGGGTTGATTTTGAAGTAAATTATGTGGGTTTGTTTTGGGTATGTGTTGCATGTTGTTGGGGTATGATTTTTGAAGTGTTTTAGGTGGGTTTTAGTGTGTTATGATGATGTTGATGTTGTAGAGAAGTTTAGGTTTGAATGGTTTGAGGTAGAGCTTGGAAAATGCTCTAAAATGGCGATTTTTTCGAAGTACAGGGATCGGCGATCGATCGCCCGTTCCAGGCGATCGATCGCGACCCAACAGTTGACGCCAGTAGTAACATTTGGCGATCGATCGCCACATTTGGGCGATCGATCGGCGAGGCTGGCGATCGATCGCGCCAAAAGTGGCGATCGATCGCCAAGAGCTGAAAATTTCAGCAACGTCCAGTATGGTCTCGCGATCGATCGGGCCTGGGCGGCGATCGATCGCGAGATATAAAAATATGTGTTTTTGATGTTTTTTATGGGATTTTTGGAGATTGGACTATGATTAGCTTCTAATATCGATTTGTATGGTTATGTAGAACCATCCCAGGTACCACAACTTCAAGGAGATAAAGTTCTACAACTTCTCCATTTTTGGAATTAAGGTACGTAAGAAGCGTACGGGCATCTAACACACTCCTAACTCTGACTATGCATTGATTGCATGAGTATTTATGATGTTTATGATAGTGATTGTGATAAATAAGTTTAAGATGATGATGTTTGTGAAGATGATATGATAAGTAAGTTTATAATGATGTTATACGATGTTTATGAAAAGGGTAAGATGCCCATATGGTAAGAGGCCATACGATGTTATTATGTGGTAAGATGCCACGGGGTAAGATGCCCATATGGTAAGATGCCATACAATGTTATTATGTGGTAAGATGCCACGGGGTAAGATGCCATATGGTAAGAGGCCATACGATGTTATTACGTGGTAAGATGCCACACGATATTATGATATGGTAAGATGCCATACGATAGGGTAAGATGCCCACGTGGTAAGATGCCACACGATGTTATGATATGGTAAGATACCATACGATGGGGCAAGATGCCCATATGCACGAATGTGAATCAGGGTCAACAAAAAGAAACTGACGAATAAACCGCATGTTTACTTAACTATGATTTTGTACATTTACTGTTATATTTATAAGATGATGATGCTATAAGATGACGATGCTTATATGATGATGATGCTATACGATGATGATGTTATAAGATGATGATGTTATAAGATGATGATGCTATAAGATGATGATGCTATAAGATGATGATGCTTACATGATGATGATGTTATATGATGATGATGCTATACGATGATGATGCTATATGATGATGATGTTATAAGATGACGATGTTATAAGATGATGATGCTATAAGATGACGATGCTTATATGATGATGATGCTATACGATGATGATGCTATATGATGATGATGTTATAAGATGATGATGTTATAAGATGATGATGCTATAAGATGATGATGCTTATAAGATGATGATGCTATAAGATGATGATGCTTACATGATGATGATGTTATAAGATGACGATGTTATAAGATGATGATGCTATAAGATGACGATGCTTATATGATGATGATGATATACGATGATGATGCTATATGATGATGATGTTATAAGATGACGATGTTATAAGATGATGATGTTATAAGATGATGATGCTATAAGATGATGATGCTTATAAGAGGATGATGCTATAAGATGATGATGCTTACATGATGATGATGTTATAAGATGATGATATTTATAAAATGATGATGCTTGTATGATGATGATATTATAAGATGATGATTTTAATCATTCATGTCATGAATTAATGATTATATGCATGGCTATGAAACAGGGACAACCAAAAAGGGTTAATGCGATTAACCAGGAAGTATACGTTACCAATTATTTTCATGCATTTATTTATATGCCATCGCCTTATGATGTTAAGTATCGATGTACATGCTCATGATGGGTTGTTCCTGTAGGTACACTTTTGGACCGAAGGGATAAGGGTCGGGTTGAGGCAGTGAGCTAAAAGGAGCATGAAAGAAGATAGGATACAGGACTTTTGGGTAGTCTCTACTCTAGGAGTAGTATAATACTATCGCTTTAACATTCATTATTGAGAATGTAATGAGTTAAGTTTTGAAATTTCATTGTTGGCTTGAAATCTTTTTAGCTCAAAGCTACAATCGGAACCCTAAGACGTTATTAATGCTTGTTTAGTCCATAAATTGTGTATTAAGATGACGTTAAGGTAGGAAGACCCTACAAAAACGAACCAGAGAATAGTTCCGGATAGTGCTGCACCATATGCAGTTTCGTCTCCCACGTAGCCTCCTCGACACCCCGACGATCCCACTGAACTTTGACCATCGGTATAACTTTGCTTCGTAGTCTGCGATCCTCTCGATCCAGAATTCTGATTGGTCGTTCTACGTAGGACACATCTGAGCCTAACTGTACTTCAGTAGGCTGTAAGATATGAGACGGGTCTGGCTCATACTTCCGTAACATAAAAACTTGAAAAACATTGTGTATGCCAGACAAAGATGGCGGTAGTGCCAAACGGTAGGCCAATGTACCGACACGCTGCAAAACTTCATATGGCCCAACATACCTCGGGGATAACTTCCCCCGCATACCAAAACGAACCACACCCCTGAAGGGCGAGATCTTTAAGAAGACCTTGTCTCCTAACTGAAATTCTAGCGGTCGTCGCCGCTTATTGGCATAGGCTGCATGCCTATCCTGGGCCGCTTTCATCTTTTGGCGTATCAACTTTATCTTACCTTCCATATCCTTGATCATATCCGGTCCTCCGACCGCTTTACTAGTCAAGTCCTCCCAATACAGCGGTGACCTACATCGTCGTCCGTACAGAGCTTCAAAAGGAGCCATTTGAATGCTCGCCTGATAACTGTTGTTATAGGAGAACTCCACCAGTGCCAGTGAATCCTGCCACGGAGTATCAAACTCCAACACACATGCCCTCAACATGTCCTCGAGCGTCTGAATGGTACGCTCCGTCTGGCCATCTGTCTGAGGGTGATAAGCTGTACTCAATCTCACTTCTATGCCCAAAGCTGTCTGGAGACCCTCCCAGAAATGTGAAGTAAACCTTGGGTCTCTGTCAGACACAATCGAGACTGGAATCCCATGTAATCTCACCACATCCCGTACATATAATTGAGCCATCTTTAGGTATGTAAAGGACATACAATAAGGGATGAAATGAGCCACCTTCGTCAGCCTATCTACGATCACCCAGATCGCATCAAATCCTGAGGCCGTCCTTGGCAAGTGGGCCACAAAGTCCATAGATATGTGCTCTCACTTCCACTTTGGTACCTCTAAGCTCTTCAGCTCGCCACCAGGCCTCTGTCTCTCTGCCTTTACATGCTGGCAGATCAAACATCTTTTAACAAAAGTTATAACATCACGCTTCATGCGTCTCCACCAGAACTGACTGCATAGGTCCTTATACATCTTCCTTCCTCCTGGGTGTATACTGAACCGACTACTGTGAGCTCGCTCCAATATTCTTCTACGCAACTCTGGTGTATCTGGGACTACCCATCTGTCGCCCAGTCTCAAGGAATCATCCTCAGCCACTCTGAACTTGGATGACTGACCCTGAAGTACCAATGATGTCCACCTCTGAACCTCATCATCCGACCTCTAGCCTTCCTGATCGCCTCAAATATGTCTGGCTCTGCCAATAAGGTCGACACTCGCACAGGCGACGTGTCCACATCAAAATCATAGCCCAGATGGCAGTAAGAAGTCATCAAAGCCGACAAACACATAGCATCCTCAGCAGTACTCTTCACCTTCCGACTTAAGGCGTCTGCTATCAAGTTCGCTTTACCAGGATGGTACTCAATCTCACAGTCATAGTCCTTGAATAAATCCATCCACCTTCTTTGCCGCATATTCAACTCTGCCTGAGTGAATAAGAACTTCAGGCTCTTATGGTCCGTAAATATAGTGAAAGACGTACCATACAAGTAATGCCTCCAAATCTTCAAGGCAAAAATGATGGCCACCAGTTCCAAATCATGCACTGGGTACCTAGCCTCATGTGGCTTCAACTGCCTCGATGCATAAGCTACCACATGCTTATCTTGCATCAATACGCAGCCCAAACCTTGCAGTGATGCATCTGTGTACAAAGCAAACCTCTTATTCTCAGAAGGAATCACCAATACAGGTGCCGTAGTCAAACGACGCTTCAATTCTTGGAAGCTTTCCTCACAAGCTTCGGACCAATAAAACGGGACTCCTTTCTGAGTCAGCTGCGTCAACGGCTTAGCGATCTTAGAGAATCCCTCGACAAAACGTCGGTAATAACCTGCTAAGCCAAGGAAGCTCCGTATTTCGGGTACAGAAGTGGGTACATCCCGTAGTGTTAATAACCCCTAAAGTTGTTTTACGTAGCGATTTGGAGTTTAATCACGGTGTTGGGCCTTCTGGGCTCGTCTATTTGGGTAGTTGGGATCGTTGGATCCCGAGGTTGAGATTGTATTCTCATTCCGGTGAAAAACCTATGAGTTGGGTTTTTAGTGTGACTCGGGATCTGGGGTGCTTTGTGTGGGCACCGGTAGGGGGTTTTAGAGGTAGAGAGAGAGTTTTTGAAAACAGATGATTTTTAATGAATCATGATGTATTTGTGGGGCTATTAGTATTTCGGGGTATTTTTGCTATAAATACCAGTTGAAACCGAGATTTTAATTTTTGGGAATCACTTTTCTCCTCCAGCCCGTCACTCTCTCTCTCCCATCTGCCTCATTCCCGTCGCCCCCAAACCCCCGCAGCTTCAGGCCGTGCGCCCGCCGCCGTCCTGCCGCCGTTCGGCGCGTCCGACCCACTGTTGGATTCGTCTCTCCGAGGCGCAGCTTCCCACACCATCAATTCGAAGTTTGGTCGCGATTTGAGTTCGGATTTTACAGGAAAGCGCCAATCCCCAATTTCTAGGGTTCTTCGATTTCGACCGATTTACTTTCGATTTTCGATTGGGTAACCTTCCTTACCTCTTTTTCGTCCCTCTCATGTAATTCCCTGCTAAAATTTGGTGGAATTGTGTTCGAATTTAAGGAATTGGGTTCGAATTTAGGGCTTTGAGTTCGAATTTTTTGGGGTTTTGGCATGTGGGGCGATTATTCATGTTGTTGATTGATTAATTCATGTTTTAGATGAATTATGGTGTTTAATTGGGTCCGAATTGTGGAGTGAGGGTTCGAAAATTTTAAGGGAGTTCTTGAGCATTTTTCGTTGATGTCTCATTTGTTTCCCTCCCTGCATGTGCTCCACCCCGAGTATTTTAAATGGTTAATTGTCGTGTGTTGACAATATTTTGAGGGTTATGGATGTGCTTGAGCATGGGTTACATGTTCGTAAATAATTGTGAATTATTTATAGTGTTAGCACATCGTTCCTCGGGGCATGGAACTCGAGCAAGGTTTGGCTCGGACTTCGGAGATTTAAGGTACGTGCGACGTACGAGCATTACTATATATTTGTAAGGACCCCAAGCCCTTAACCCTTGATTAGTGTATTAATCATTATGTGTGGCACATGCTTTCAATAAAATCAATCGGGAAACACAGATGATACTTTACCATTGAATGGCAATTACAAAATTTCTTTAATATTCAACATTAAGATCATCTCTACCAACAAATAGACTAATAGATTCCGCCCATTTCCATCCCCATTACACCATTTTTTACATGGTGGACTTTTATAAAAATTTGGGCAGAGTCTCCCCATAAATAGAGCCATCCCGAAATAAAAACACATCACAATATATAGTTCCCGGCCAGGGAAAACACATACTCAACAGAATACAGCAACGCTAAGTAAATTCCCAGCCAGGGAAGACACCACACATAAGACAACATAAATGGGTTTCAACACCCACATAATACACCCATGACTCTCATATCATTAGCAATTCTACTCTTAATTGCATGCAACATAGAATGAAAGAGAGAAAGGCTCATGCCTTTATATACAACCCATATACAAGCATAACCGTGCTCACATGCGAGCATCATAAATATGTATATTGTTGGGATATGCCCTAAGACATATCATTAGATGATTGTTTATGACATACAATGTAATATGATTTTATGAATGGCAATTCATTATTATATATTATTCTTTTAACTGTGCAATGTGAATTAATATATATGTTAATGTCCTTAGAATAATATTGTATTATTCTTAAAGATGTCCCTAGTCAAGTATTATCATGAATAGGGATAATGATAATACGTAGAGACTAGTATGTGTTGATCGATGAATTGTTCATTGATATGAGATATCAAATCAACATATGGGTACATGTTAGAGAACGATGTACTGGACAGACCCACCATGAGAATGCAACATGGATAGTTATATGATCGTCATATGCAATTCTCATAGTGATAATAATGTATGTAATCCTTACGACTTGTGATCATCAGAGATCCCAACATAAGGAGTTATGTATCTTGATATCGTCAAACGTTACCCGTAACAGGATAATCTATAAAGGCGACTATTGGATACACTACGAATTATGTAGAGGGATGTTGACTGATCGAGATAGGATTTGTCCCTCCTATATAACAGGAGATGTGTTTGGCCCTTGATCAAGTGAGAACTAAAATGCATGGCCATGCTCGAATGAGTCGATATGAGATATCGAGCTTATTCGTTTATTCTAGTTCTACTTGGGGATCAAGAAATAGAGATTGAATATACGAGTATGACTATTCCATGACTTGTGTTCAATCTAAACACAAAGGACAAAGGGATTAAGCTACATGGTTAATATTATCACAAGTTCTAAAGGTTATGTCGGGTCATTGACATTCGTGTAATTTGGGTAGCCTCGATGTGTTGCTAGACACCGCTCCTTGCTTGCGACATAAAATGAGATTTTATGTCACTGCCAACATTACAAGATCCTATCGGGTCGCACAAAAGATTAAATCGATAAGGGAAATTAAATTCATTGGATGAATTAATTAATTAAGAAGAGTCTTAATTAAGCGATTAAAAGGTTTTAATTAAATCATGGGTTTGGGCCCATAAGACTTTAAGAAAGTCTTGAACCTTAATTAAAAGCCTTATAATATAAATACATGGTTTTGATTAATTGTTAATCATACTTTTATATCATAGCTTGATATCAAAAACCTAGCCACACAAGAGCTCCACTCGGCCGCCTCTTCCTTCACCCCTCACGGCCGCCGTCGGTTGTAGTTAGGGTTTTGGTTGGCCGTCGTCGATCGGTTTTGAACCGGGAGTTCAGTTTTGGTTCGAGAATAAGTCTAGCAACTTGTTCTTGAACATCCTTTTTCGATTTGATCGTGTGGATACCGTTGAGGCAAGACCTTGGAGGTGTTGCTCGTGACTCGGGATCGTTGGACGTATTGCACCGTGGAATCTGCTCAAACACGCTACAAGGGTGAGACTTTTGTAAACCTTTATCCGATATGAAATCCTATGTATAGATCCATTGTTCTAGTAATCCATAAATTTTATTCCGCTGCGTTGTATGCTCTAAGGATTACTTTCAGTGGTATCAGAGCCGTGTACAAGGCTCATATCGGATTTATGTGGTTAAATAGTTTAATCATATTAGAATTAATATTGCATGATATTTAAAACTGTTTATTTTCATATATGATATGGAATAAATCGAGTTTGTGAAAATCATCGTATAATATTATATATGATATAATTGACGGATCGAAATATATGATAATTCGTGATCAAAACCGGAACATTGGCTCATGCATGGCTCACGGCCGCCGCCACCAAAGGGCTAGGGTTTCGAACCCTAGTCACCATGGCTCGGCCGCCACCTCCAAAAGGCTAGGGTTTAGAACCCTAGTCACCACAACACTCGGCCGCCGCTTAGGAGCTAGGTTTCGAACCCTTGGCTCGAGCATGGGTCGAGCCGTTGCACTATCTAAAATTTTTTAAAACTCTATTGGCTCGATAAAGTATTGAGATGGTGCAAGTTGGTTCGATCATGGTCCACGGAATTATGAGGGTCGACGGCTACACCACATGAGGGCTAGGGTTTTTCGAACCCTTGGCTAGAGATGGTTAAGCTGTCACCGTCATGAACAGTCCATGGTTGGACCGTGGCTTGTGGCTCATGAATTTTGGTGTTTCGAGCAAGTTGGCTCGATGAAAAATAAAGATGGTGCGAGGCGGCTAGGGTTTGGAACCCTAGCGCCGCCGCCGCTCGAGCCATGGTTCGGCCATGGGCTAGGGTTTCGAACCCTAGGCCCATTATTGGTCCAGCCGTGTGCTTTTGTGGTTCGAACCATGATGGTTCGTGGATTGGTTGCATTAAGTTCGTGGCATGTGATGTCCCGAGCGTACGATAATTTTTCAAAATTCTATTTTACAGTTTTAATTAGAATTAAATTTAAAATGTTTAGAATTTAATTAATTAAATGTTAATGCATGCTTTATGTGTTGTTTGTGCATGGTGCGTGGTTATAGCCCTTTGACCTATTAGATAGGATTTGTGGATGTTTGTAATTTATAATACGACCTGCGAGTCGTGCATTCTCTATTTCATTCTAAATGTAATCCCTCCCCTATGTTCCCCTCGAATGTGAATCGAGGAATTCTATATCTTGTAAATAGTGTAGTTTATTTTATTGATGGTGATCAATGAAGATGGAGCATCGTGCCGGGATGAGGAGGCCATTCACAAATTGGAGCCAAAGGAAGGTGCTTGTGAAGTTATCTTAGGTTGACTCTTAGGATTTTCTCATTGGCTTGAGAGAATCGTTAGTAGGGGCTATAACCATATCACGTTTAATTATGTATGTTGATGCATGATTTATCTTATGTTTTAGATTGATAATTGTATTACACATATATGTAGATATGTATAAAACTATATGTAGTGGACATATTTTAAATTATCAAACTAATCATGAGATCAATAAATCCCTCTAAAATATTAAGTTTTAGATGCCTTCCAAAATTAAAAGTACTCGTCAATAACTTCGATTGTACATGTGTGGGTTTGCCAAAGCAAAGCACCGTGGCAATCTTAGTAAGGCGCGAAAGGATAAAAGTGATATCCGTTATACTTTAAATTGGGTACGACTTAACTAGGTTATCTCAATAGGATTGGGAACTTAGAGGCATGGGTTGGATTATAATTCATTTGATGAATTGAACAAAGTGTTGTTCGTCCAACTATCCAAGAATTATATGTGATGTAATTGACAAAGTGTTGTCTACCTGAATAACCGAGTCTTGGGCGATTAGCCAAAGCTAACTCAAGATTAGGCGAAATATGGATCTTGGCCACTAAAGGTTTCGAGGGTTGATATTTTTTTTAAAACAAAATAGTGGGAGTATCATTTAATATAAGACCATGTTAAATGATTTAAATCATAAACTTATTTTGCATATTTATATTGTAGATATCCATGGCAACTAACAACGTTACTAGCACATTATCACTGCGATCGGTCCTTGAGAAGGACAAATTAAATGGGACGAATTTCCTAGACTTGCATAGGAACTTGAGGATAGTCCTCAAACAAGAAAAGAACCAATATGTCCTAGAGGAACCCTTACTCGCTGAAGAACCTCCCCTAACAGCTACAAGAGCTGAAAAAGATGCTTACAAGAAGCATCAGAGTGACGCACTTGATGTTGGGTGCCTCATGCTTGCCACCATGAACTCTGAGCTTCAGAAGCAACATGAGGAAATGGAGGCGTTCGATATGATCGAACACTTAAAGCAGTTGTACCAACAGCAAGCAAGAAAAGAGGTATGACGTCTCTAAGGCGTTATTTCAGTGCAGGATGGTAGAAGGAAGCTTAGTTGGAACTCATGTGCTCAAGATGATTGGGTACATTGAGAATCTGGACAAGCTGGGTTTTCCATTGGACCAAGAGTTGGCCACCGATGTGATCTTGCAATCGTTGCCTGAGAGCTTCAGTCAATTTGTAGTAAATTACAATATGACTGACATGGAAAAGACTCTACCACAATTGCTTGGTATGTTGAGAACATATGAAGCAAATACAAAGAAGACTAAGGCCACAAATGTTCTTATTGTGAATAAGGGCAAAGGAAGGGCCAAAGCTAAAGGCAACAAGAAAGCAAAGAAGGTCTTTGTTAAATCTAAGCCAAAGTCTTATGCACTAAAGCCAAAAGGGGGATAGCGAAGGAAGGGAACTGTTTCCATTGCGGTGAGACCGGCCATTGGAAAAGAAACTGCAAAGTATATCTGGAGGATCTAAAGAAAGGAAGTGTGACTTCCGCTTCAGGTATTTTTGTTATAGAAGTCAATTTATCTACTTCTTCATCATGGGTATTAGATACTGGATGTGGATCTCACATTTGTGTAAATGTGCAGGACCTCAAAAAGAGTAGATTGTTGGCGAAAGGCGAAGTTGATCTCCGAGTTGGAAATGGAGCAAGAGTTGCTGCATTAGCTATAGGGGATTATCATTTATCTTTGCCTTCTGGTTTATCGTTGATTTTAAAAGATTGTTATTTTGTGCCTTCAATTACTAAAAACATTATTTCTATTTCTTGTTTGGACAAGTATGGATTATCATTTATTATAAAGGACAACTGTTGTTCCATTTATTTAAATGATATGTTTTATGCTAGTGCACAAATGGTGAATGGTCTTTATTTATTAAATCTTGATATACCTATCTATAACATAAATACTAAAAGGATTAAAAATAATGATTGTAATCCGACTTATCTCTGGCATTGTCGCTTGGGCCACATAAACGAGAACCGCATATCTAAACTTCATAAGGATGGAGTATTAGATTCATTTGATTTTGAATCATATGAAACATGCGAATCTTGTTTAATGGGCAAGATGACTAAAGCCCCTTTCAAGGGACATGTTGAAAGGGCAAATGTTTTATTGGGACTAATACATAGTGATGTATGTGGACCAATAAGTACACAAGCTAGAGGTGGTTTTCAATACTTCGTTACATTTACTGATGACCTCAGTAGATATGGGTATGTGTACCTAATGAAGCATAAGCATGAAACCTTTGAAAAGTTCAAAGATTTCAAGAATGAAGTACAAAACCAACTTGGCAAAAGTATCAAAATCCTTCGATCAGATCGAGGAGGTGAATACTTAAGCCAAGAGTTTCATGACTATCTAAAGGAGTGTGGGATAGTCCCACAACTCACTCCTCCGTATACTCCACAATGGAATGGTGTATCCGAGAGGAGAAATCGAACCTTGTTGGACATGGTTAGATCAATGATGAGTCATGCAGATCTTCCGATATCGTTTTGGGGACACGCTCTAGAAACAGCGATTTTCTTACTGAACCGTGTTCCATCTAAATCAGTGGAAAAGACACCATATGAGATATGGACTGGGAAGCGTCCTAGTATGTCTTTTATGAAGATTTGGGGTTGTGAGGCTTTCGTTAGACGTCATGCCACTAATAAAATTGGACCCAAATCTGATAAGTGTTTATTTGTGGGGTATCCTAAGGAAACGAAAGGATACTATTTCTATTATCCCACCGAGAACAAAGAAGTTGTTGCTCGGACTGGTGTATTTCTTGAAAGAGAATTTATTTCTAGAAAAACCAGTGGGAGAAAAATAGAACTTAGTGAAGTTCAACCACAAGAAAACACTGAACCTGAGATTGAGATGGAAACAGAGCAGGCACCGCAAGCTGTTGTGAAAGAAGCACCTGCTCAAGAGACACAAGCCCAGCGTAGGTCTGTAAGAGAACACCGGGAGCCACAGAGATATGGATTTCGTGTGACTCAACAAGGTGACTTACTACTTATTGATAAGGATGAGCCGTCATCTTATCAACAAGCTATAATGGGCAATGATTCTGAGAAATGGCAAGAGGCCATGAAATCTGAGATGGAATCCATGTATGCAAACCAAGTATGGACTTTGGTTGATCCACCTGAAGGGGTACGACCCATAGGGTGCAAATGGATTTTCAAGAAAAAGACCGATATGGATGGTAACGTACAAACCTATAAAGGTCGGTTGGTTGCAAAAGGATTCAAACAAATTCATGGTATTGACTATGATGAAACCTTTTCACAGTGGCCATGGTTAAATCCATAAGGATCTTACTTGCAATAGCTGCATTTCATGATTATGAAATCTGGCAGATGGATGTCAAAACAGCTTTCCTTAATGGAAATCTGCTCGAGGATGTGTACATGACACAGCCCGAGGGTTTTGTCGATCCAAAGGATGCTGGAAAGATATGCTGTGATGTCCGGATTTATTTTCCGGATTTATTTATAATCATTCATTGGATTTAATTGCGGTGTTTATATGATATGTCGGGATTTAATTTTGAGTATCGGATGTTTGGAACGAAGTTGGGATGAATAATTCAGGGTTGAACTTGTATTGTAAATTAAATTTAAGAGGGGTTGTCTAACAATTATAAATTGGTAAATTTAATTTGGGAAATAATTATTTTGTTGGAGATGATAATTAGATGGTGTTTATTTAATCTAGGGTTGGATTAAAAGACACACATACCCCACTTTTTACAAAAAAATCGGTACCCTCTCCTTCCCCTTCCTCCAACCCGCCGCCCCCTCACTTCCTCTCCCCATTTTGCACGCCATCCCCATTCTCACGCAGCAGCAAAAGATTTTGGCCCATTTTTCGTTCAAGATTCTTGAGGGTAAGATGCTACTTGATACCTTGTTCATTTACCCCTCACTTTGCTCGATTTTTCTGCTGTTAATGGTTCGAAATTGGGCTGTGGTGTAACTCGATTTTTGTTACTGGTTATGGCTCGAAATATGCAGCCATTTTGGTTCGATTTTCCTGCTGTATATGGCTCGATTCTTTGCTGGTTAATGGTTCGAAATTTGTTTGTCTCTTGGTTCGATTTTCTTGCTCGATTCCTTTGCTGTTAAGGGTTCGATCTTTGCTGATTTTTGGGTCCAAACCCTGTTGTATATATTTCGAAATTTTAGGCTGAAGATGGTTCGAAATTTTGATGTTGCTTGGCTTGAAGAACATGCTGCTGCTAGGCTTAAAGATCTGCCATTTGATGATTTTAAAATATGTTGATATGTGGTTCGAAACTTTGCTGTTTGTAATCGATTTCCTGCTGTATTTTGGCTCGATTGTTTCCTGCTTTGGGTCGAAGATTTACCCTGCTATGTAGCTGATTTGTTGCTGTTTTGAAATCTAAAATACTATTGAATTTTGGCTCGATTTCTTTGCTGTTCTTGGGACAAATGTTGGTGGAAAACTTTGTTGAGGTGCAGGGATTTTATTTTAATTCTTGTAATCAATTATTACTTGTTTTGGGGTGATTTTTGGTGCGTATTTTGGGCGAAAATTCTGCATCGTTTTAGATTCGAATTTTAAAACTGTTTTGGACAGCTTGTTCAGTTTTTGGGGCTGTTATGGCCAATTTGTTGGGGCTGCTGTGGACTTAAAAAGGGTGCTGATATGGTGTTTGAAAATATGATTAAATGGTGTTAGAGAATTGACTCAAAGCCTTGTAAATTGTGTGGTGAAAGCTACTCGTTGTGGCTCATAGCTTGGTAGAGTTCTAGTCGGATTTAAACATTGATATTGAGGAATTTAGGCTGCTGAATGTTGCTGCGTGCGTAACTGCGTGTGCGAGCTTGTGTTGTGTTCATGTTTAAATGTGCATTAGTGAGTGCATAAGTGTTGTAAATACATGTAGACATTGGTTCTAGCATGTCTTAAAGTGTATATTAATGAATATACTCGCATGTATGCAATAGCATGAATTGGAGACTTTGTTGAGTACTTGAATGTCAAATCTATGAACTAACTATTAAGTTGAGAGGGTGGATAACTTGATTAAATGGATGGATTATTGGTTTGTTCGTGTAAACTATGAAGCATGAAATGAAAAGTGTTTAATGATATTAATTGCTTTGAATATGAGCTAACAATATATTGGTGTTCGATATAGACACTACATGAGACTTCGGACGTTGATGCTTGTTCATGTTGTCGACTATAAGGTACGTGGTGACGTACGAGCAGGTATATCTAGTATATATACATTCATGTACACATGTAATTTAAATATGATGTTTCAGGTTAATCGATTGAATCTGATAATTGAGTTTAAAATGCGTAGTTTGGTAGATACGTATTTATACGTGATCCAAGAAGATGAGTAAAGAAAGGAATATGTGTATACATGTGTTGTGTGAAGGACACGTGGTGGTACGTGATCCGATTATACTAGTTGAGTATTGATGCCTTGGGCATGAGCGATATGAGAAAGTGTCGAGAATGAGATAGTGGGATAACCAGGTGTACGTTGATGTTGAATTATTTATGTTGAACATAAATAATATATTGTTGTTGTATTGAATTCATAGTGTCGTTGAGTATCACGCTTTCGATGATAATACTAAACTTGACATTATGAATGTGCGTGAGTTTGAAACAGGAACAGTGCGTGGAAGCTATACAAACTCGGAATTGTACAGGGAGTATATTTTATGAGCTTTGAATGATCTAAACTGTTGCATTATGATTTTGTATATCGATTTGTGATTGAATATTGAGTTGGGGTATGCTCACCCTGTGTGGGGGTTGTTTCTGTTGAAACAGGTACAACAGGTACGATGCTGCCTTGGGGTGCTAGGCTCGAACCTTGTGGGATGATGCTTCCAGAAGCGTAGTATGAGATTGAGCTGATATACGAGGTTGAGCTGATGGTATATGTTATTTATGCATCAGGATTGGTATTTGTATTCGTTGCTCTTCTGTGAGCACTTGTGTCTGTATATGGATTGTATAAGGGTGTTGAAACCCACTTTTGATGTCTTATTAGTGTGGTGTTTTCCCTGGCTGGGAACTTATTTAGAGTCTTGTTTTCTTTTAAGTATTGTGTTTTTCCCTGGCTGGGAATTATATTGGTGATGTGTATTATTTTGGGATAGCTCAATTTGTGGGGAGACTCTGCCCAAATTTTTATAAAAACCCACAATGTAAAAGTGGTATTGGGTGAAACCCTGAGTCTGTTTGTTGGTCGAGATGATCATATATTGTTGAACATTGGTTATGTCATGTGAAACATGTAATCATTCTTTTTAAAGAATGAAAAGAAAATGAAGAATTTATACACATACGACGTCATAAATGAACTAATGACGAGTTTAAGTGTTGGGACCTTACATTAGTGGTATCAGAGCAGTGGTTGCTCTTTGGGGCTGTTAAGGGCCTAGGAAGTTATTGATAGCACATAATTATGCATGATAGCATTAATGTTGTATGACACAACTAGTTGTTTGTGTGTTTTTATGATATGAAAAGTGGTGTTGCTAATCATTGCAATTGCAGGAATCGTGTAGAATGCGATGGGATGACATTAATGGTGATGTCTAGCACTCCATATGTTATGTGCTAAGGAATCTGATTTTGTAGGAAAATCAGGAAAGGTGAGACGTACGGGCTTCGGACGGTAAAACGTGTAACACCTTTGATTATGTATATCGTGGATAGTGGATCCTCACATGTGATGATATATGTGAAATGATAGTGATATATTGTGGTAATGGAACCAATTGTTGTTTTGATTATTGTGGTAGAATTGATGAATGTTCCGGTAGCCTTTATCTCCGAGCGAGGGAGGTACTTGCCGCTGTCATGTCTAAGCGAGGTAACATGCCGCTGTCATTGTCGAAGCGAGGGGTCCTAAAATTCCGCTGTTGTATTGGGACCGGAACCGTCACAATTCTAGTGATTAATGTGGAATATTGTGGTTATAACTGGAACGTGATATCGATCATTATATTGTGAACTGTTGTATTAACCTGGATGCAGGTACAGGGAGCTAGTGGAAGTTCCGGTAGTTGTTATATTCGAGCGAGGGAGGTACTTGCCGCTGTCATATGAAGCGATGGTAATATGATATTTGCCGCTGTCATGTCTAAGCGAGGTAACATGCCGCTGTCATTGTCGAAGCGAGGGATATCATATGATGCCGCTATATGTCGAAGCGAGGGGTCCTAAAATTCCGCTGCTATAACAAGACCGGAACAACCACATTATCGATATTGATAGCGATGTCTCATTCCGCTATATTGGTTGGCGATGGTTCATGCCGCCACGTGTATTGATAGCGATGTCTCATTCCGCTATATTGGTTGGCGATGGTTCATGCCGCCACGTGTATTGATAGCGATGTCTCATTCCGCTATATTGGTTGGCGATGGTTCATGCCGCCAGGTATATTGATAGCGATGTCTCATTCCGCTATATTGGTTGGCGATGGTTCATGCCGCCAGGTATATTGATAGCGATGTCTCATTCCGCTATATTGATTGGCGATGGTTTATGCCGCCGGGTACATGTATAGTGATGCCTCTTTCCACTATGTCATTGGCGATGACTCATGACGCCAGACATGTGTTTAGCGATGGTGCATTCCGCTGATTCCATGGCGATGGTTCTTGCCGCCGATTATATATATAGCGACGTCTCATTCCGCTATTCTGTTGATGGTGAGTATATCAATTTGTGTATTGATATGAAATCATATTTTGTGGAATATTTATGTTGAGAGCAGGGACAATTTAAAGGATCAAGTGTGGATCAACTGTGTACAGTAAGTGTTATTACATCTTATTGTTTTAAGAATGTATATTCATTGTGATTATGGATATTATGTATGCCAGTGGTGGCGATGAGCATTATGTACCGCCGTAGGGCGATGAAGATTGATGCATTGCTATGTGTTAGCAATGAATATTTTTAGTACCGCTATTGTGATTAACGATGAATGCTGTTGTATCGCAATTGTGTTGGAAATGAGTATTGATGATGCTTTGATTGCAGATGGCAATAGAAGTTGTGCTATGTACAGTTATGTTATTGCTCATTGGGTATATGTGATTTAGGCCCAAGAGGATATTGGATCGGTCCAGGAGAACAAAATATCGAGGTAAACCGTTTCAGTTGGTTAAACATATTGATATATGTTGATTCGAGTTATTTTGTTGATTTATATTGATTTTGAAATCATGTACATGTAGAAAAGTTGATAATGGAATTGAAGTGGAACCTAGATGTGTCATTCATATTTTGTTGCAGTGATAAGGCAAGAAGGGGTGTAACCTCTGTGATAACACTCTCATATCTACGGTGTATAGTGATGAGATATTGAAAATAGATGTTAATCATTTTGTGACGATAATTATTGTTGTGAAAGCATGCTAGCTTTGAATGTGGTAGGATTAATAATTGATTAATCACCTACTATGTTGAATAGAATACCATCAGATAGACATGAGTTTAATGAGTGTGTCACGGGATGGCATGAGTATGTCACGGGATGATGCGTGATTACTACGAATGTCGAGTGTGGACATGTGTTCATTGTAAATATTCATGATTAATGAATTATTATGTTTCGAGGATGAGTTAAAGATTGATATAAATTGCGTCATTAAAGCATGCAATTGATTCTTATGTTATTCAATCACCCTATGTGATAGTGTGCAGTAGCATATTGTGTATAGAACTGCGAGAAACTTCTGATGCAGGGAATTGATGTTTGATGACAGAAACATTATGAATATCAAAATGCGTAAATGACAAGGTACGTGTTATGTTACTAGTATTTGAGAAATACTAACAAGATTATTTGGTACTTGTCCTATGACAGATAATAATTGGGTGAAGTAATGTGGAAATGTTGATACTTAAGAGTATGTGAGTGCTGTGATTAACATGATATTATGGTGCCATTGTGTATTGTAGATGATTCCATCTACAAAGGTATGTCACGTACTATTCGATATTGATGTTGATGCCTTGTGTTAGATGAGTATAATCATGACATGAAAATATTGGTGTAAGCCATTTATCATGATTTGATGCTGATGGTCTGTGGCTGTTGGTGTGTATAGTGTGTATATACGTATGTGAGAATGACTAATGGGTTTTCCAGTCATTACCTTGCACCAGATGATAGCCAGGAGATGATATATGAAAGATTGATACGTAAAGGCTCAAGAGTACCGTTACTTCATACGGATGATGGTGATGATGTGGGGATAAGTTGCATACATTTGCAACGACACATGTATGAAGTTAATTAAGATAAAGGTTGGTGTATTGTCATACATTCTTTTATACACATGATATGCATGGATTGCATGATTTAGCAATTTTATGATGTGCACTATGATGAAAGTAAACTGTGACGGATTTAGATCTTGTGCAAGGAAACTATACCGATGCGAGTACACAGGTACTGAAGTGTGACAAGAAGTGCTTGATTGATAAACACTGTAAGTGTTGGCTTTATGAACTGTTAGCAATTTCTTGATAAGTTAATTATGGGAATGAGCTTTTCGAAAGTAAACAGAAATTGAACAGGGCAAGTATGATGTTAACCTCGTATTGATTTACATGAATAGAGGAATTCATATGTTAACTTATTCAATGCTAACGTTGAGATAGAGTAAAGTGAGGTGATTTGCAGTCTTACCATTGTTGACGTAATGGGGCTCATGTGTGAGTCGTGATGATTCGTATGACTGTTGTCCTACAGATGATCAAGACACTATCTTGAGCAGGATACTGGTACGTAAATTTTATTGTTGGCTTTTATGGTAAGAATGCAATTAAATTTCGAGGACGAAATTTTATTAGTTGGGGAGAATTGTGATGTCCGGATTTATTTTCCGGATTTATTTATAATCATTCATTGGATTTAATTGCGGTGTTTATATGATATGTCGGGATTTAATTTTGAGTATCGGATTTTTGGAACGAAGTTGGGATGAATAATTCAGGGTTGAACTTGTATTGTAAATTAAATTTAAGAGGGGTTGTCTAACAATTATAAATTGGTAAATTTAATTTGGGAAATAATTATTTTGTTGGAGATGATAATTAGATGGTGTTTATTTAATCTAGGGTTAGATTAAAAGACACACATACCCCACTTTTTACAAAAAAATCGGTACCCTCTCCTTCCCCTTCCTCCAACCCGCCGCCCCCTCACTTCCTCTCCCCATTTTGCACGCCATCCCCATTCTCACGCAGCAGCAAAAGATTTTGGCCCATTTTTCGTTCAAGATTCTTGAGGGTAAGATGCTACTTGATACCTTGTTCATTTACCCCTCACTTTGCTCGATTTTTCTGCTGTTAATGGTTCGAAATTGGGCTTGTGGTGTAACTCGATTTTTGTTACTGGTTATGGCTCGAAATATGCAGCCATTTTGGTTCGATTTTCCTGCTGTATATGGCTCGATTCTTTGCTGGTTAATGGTTCGAAATTTGTTGTCTCTTGGTTCGATTTTCTTGCTCGATTCCTTTGCTGTTAAGGGTTCGATCTTTGCTGATTTTTGGGTCCAAACCCTGTTGTATATATTTCGAAATTTTAGGCTGAAGATGGTTCGAAATTTTGATGTTGCTTGGCTTGAAGAACATGCTGCTGCTAGGCTTAAAGATCTGCCATTTGATGATTTTAAAATATGTTGATATGTGGTTCGAAACTTTGCTGTTTGTAATCGATTTCCTGCTGTATTTTGGCTCGATTGTTTCCTGCTTTGGGTCGAAGATTTACCCTGCTATGTAGCTGATTTGTTGCTGTTTTGAAATCTAAAATACTATTGAATTTTGGCTCAATTTCTTTGCTGTTCTTGGGACAAATGTTGGTGGAAAACTTTGTTGAGGTGCAGGGATTTTATTTTAATTCTTGTAATCAATTATTACTTGTTTTGGGGTGATTTTTGGTGCGTATTTTGGGCGAAAATTCTGCATCGTTTTAGATTCGAATTTTAAAACTGTTTTGGACAGCTTGTTCAGTTTTTGGGGCTGTTATGGCCAATTTGTTGGGGCTGTTGTGGACTTAAAAAGGGTGCTGATATGGTGTTTGAAAATATGATTAAATGGTGTTAGAGAATTGACTCAAAGCCTTGTAAATTGTGTGGTGAAAGCTACTCGTTGTGGCTCATAGCTTGGTAGAGTTCTAGTCGGATTTAAACATTGATATTGAGGAATTTAGGCTGCTGAATGTTGCTGCGTGCGTAACTGCGTGTGCGAGCTTGTGTTGTGTTCATGTTTAAATGTGCATTAGTGAGTGCATAAGTGTTGTAAATACATGTAGACATAGGTTCTAGCATGTCTTAAAGTGTATATTAATGAATATACTCGCATGTATGCAATAGCATGAATTGGAGACTTTGTTGAGTACTTGAATGTCAAATCTATGAACTAACTATTAAGTTGAGAGGGTGGATAACTTGATTAAATGGAGGATTATTGGTTTGTTCGTGTAAACTATGAAGCATGAAATGAAAAGTGTTTAATGATATTAATTGCTTTGAATATGAGCTAACAATATATTGGTGTTCGATATAGACACTACATGAGACTTCGAACGTTGATGCTTGTTCATGTTGTCGACTATAAGGTACGTGGTGACGTACGAGCAGGTATATCTAGTATATATACATTCATGTACACATGTAATTTAAATATGATGTTTCAGGTTAATCGATTGAATCTGATAATTGAGTTTAAAATGCGTAGTTTGGTAGATACGTATTTATACGTGATCCAAGAAGATGAGTAAAGAAAGGAATATGTGTATACATGTGTTGTGTGAAGGACACGTGGTGGTACGTGATCCGATTATACTAGTTGAGTATTGATGCCTTGGGCATGAGCGATATGAGAAAGTGTCGAGAATGAGATAGTGGGATAACCAGGTGTACGTTGATGTTGAATTATTTATGTTGAACATAAATAATATATTGTTGTTGTATTGTATTCAGAGTGTCGTTGAGTATCACGCTTTCGATGATAATACTAAACTTGACATTATGAATGTGCGTGAGTTTGAAACAGGAACAGTGCGTGGAAGCTATACAAACTCGGAATTGTACAGGGAGTATATTTTATGAGCTTTGAATGATCTAAATTGTTGCATTATGATTTTGTATATCGATTTGTGATTGAATATTGAGTTGGGGTATGCTCACCCTGTGTGGGGGCTGTTTCTGTTGAAACAGGTACAACAGGTACGATGCTGCCTTGGGGTGCTAGGCTCGAACCTTGTGGGATGATGCTTCCAGAAGCGTAGTATGAGATTGAGCTGATATACGAGGTTGAGCTGATGGTATATGTTATTTATGCATCAGGATTGGTATTTGTATTCGTTGCTCTTCTGTGAGCACTTGTGTCTGTATATGGATTGTATAAGGGTGTTGAAACCCACTTTTGATGTCTTATTAGTGTGGTGTTTTCCCTGGCTGGGAACTTATTTAGAGTCTTGTTTTCTTTTAAGTATTGTGTTTTTCCCTGGCTGGGAATTATATTGGTGATGTGTATTATTTTGGGATAGCTCAATTTGTGGGGAGACTCTGCCCAAATTTTTATAAAAACCCACAATGTAAAAGTGGTATTGGGTGAAACCCTGAGTCTGTTTGTTGGTCGAGATGATCATATATTGTTGAACATTGGTTATGTCATGTGAAACATGTAATCATTCTTTTTAAAGAATGAAAAGAAAATGAAGAATTTATACACATACGACGTCATAAATGAACTAATGACGAGTTTAAGTGTTGGGACCTTACATATGCAAGCTACAACGATCCATTTATGGATTGAAGCATGCTTCTCGGAGTTGGAATCTCCGTTTTGATGATGCAATCAAAGAGTTTGGTTTTATCAAAAATGAAGATGAACCTTGTGTCTACAAGAAGGTCAGTGGGAGCGTAATCATTTTCCTAGTGTTGTATGTAGATGACATACTTCTTATTGGAAATGATATCCCTGCCTTGCAATCTGTAAAGATTTGGCTAGGGAACTGCTTTTCGATGAAAGACTTAGGAGAAGCCACCTATGTATTAGGAATCAAGATCTATAGAGATAGATCGAGAAGGCTTCTTGGTCTAAGTCAAAGTACATACATAGACAAGGTGCTTAAAAGGTTTAGAATGCAAGAATCAAAGAAAGGATTCGTGCCTATGACGCATGGCATTTATCTCTCGAAGGAACAGTGTCCTTCAACACCAGATGAGAGACAACGCATGAGTAAGATTCCATATGCATCAGCCATTGGATCTATCATGTATGCCATGATATGTACTCGTCCCGATGTATCGTATGCTTTGAGCATGACGAGCAGATATCAAGTTGATCCAGGTGAAGGTCACTGGATTGCTGTCAAGAACATCCTGAAGTACTTAAGAAGGACTAAGGATACATTCTTGATTTATGGAGGTGAGGAAGAGCTCAATGTAATGGGTTACAATGATGCAAGCTTCCAAACTGACCAAGATGATTTTCGATCGCAATCCGGATATGTGTATTGCCTAAATGGAGGTGCTGTGAGCTGGAAGAGTTCAAAGCAAGAAACAGTAGCCGATTCTACAACGGAAGCTGAGTATATTGCTGCCTCGGATGCAGCAAAGGAAGCTGTTTGGATGAGGAAGTTCATTTCTGAACTTGGAGTGGTGCCTAGCATTAAAGATCCGATAGAACTCTATTGTGACAACAATGGAGCGACCGCATTGGCTAAGGAACCAAGATCTCACCAAAGATCCAAGCACATACTTAGGCGTTTCCATTTCATTCGAGAAATCATTGAAAGGGGAGATGTTAAAATATGCAAAGTACCAACAGATGATAATGTATCTGACCCATTGACGAAGCCACTGTCACAGCAGAAGCATGATCGTCATACTAGATCTCTAGGCATTAGGTATATGTCTGAGTGGTCTTAGTGCAAGTGGGAGATTTGTTGGGATATGCCCTAAGACATATCATTAGATGATGGTTTATGACATAAAATGTAATATGATTTTATGAATGGCATTTCATTATTATATATTATTCTTTTAACTGTGCAATGTGAATTAATATATATGTTAATGTCCTTAAAATAATATTGTATTATTCTTAAAGATGTCCCTAGTCAAGTATTATCATGAATAGGGATAATGATAATACGTAGAGACTAGTATGTGTTGATCGATGAATTGTTCATTGATATGAGATATCAAATCAACATATGGGTACATGTTAGAGAACGATGTACTGGACAGACCCACCATGAGAATGCAACATGGATAGTTATATGATCGTCATATGCAATTCTCATAGTGATAATAATGTATGTAATCCTTACGACTTGTGATCATCAGAGATCCCAACATAAGGAGTTATGTATCTTGATATCGTCAAACGTTACCCGTAACAGGGTAATCTATAAAGGCGACTATTGGATACACTACGAATTATGTAGAGGGATGTTGACTGATCGAGATAGGATTTGTCCCTCCTATATAACAGGAGATGTGTTTGGCCCTTGATCAAGTGAGAACTAAAATGCATGGCCATGCTCGAATGAGTCGATATGAGATATCGAGCTTATTCGTTTATTCTAGTTCTACTTGGGGATCAAGAAATAGAGATTGAATATACGAGTATGACTATTCCATGACTTGTGTTCAATCTAAACACAAAGGACAAAGGGATTAAGCTACATGGTTAATATTATCACAAGTTCTAAAGGTTATGTCGAGTCATTGACATTCTTGTAATTTGGGTAGCCTCGATGTGTTGCTAGACACCGCTCCTTGCTTGCGACATAAAATGAGATTTTATGTCACTGCCAACATTACAAGATCCTATCGGGTCGCACAAAAGATTAAATCGATAAGGGAAATTAAATTCATTGGATGAATTAATTAATTAAGAAGAGTCTTAATTAAGCGATTAAAATGTTTTAATTAAATCATGGGTTTGGGCCCATAAGACTTTAAGAAAGTCTTGAACCTTAATTAAAAGCCTTATAATATAAATACATGGTTTTGATTAATTGTTAATCATACTTTTATATCATAGCTTGATATCAAAAACCTAACCACACAAGAGCTCCACTCGGCCGCCTCTTCCTTCACCCCTCACGGCCGCCGTCGGTTGTAGTTAGGGTTTTGGTTGGCCGTCGTCGATCGGTTTTGAACCGGGAGTTCAGTTTTGGTTCGAGAATAAGTCTAGCAACTTGTTCTTGAACATCCTTTTTCGATTTGATCGTGTGGATACCGTTGAGGCAAGACCTTGGAGGTGTTGCTCGTGACTCGGGATCGTTGGACGTATTGCACCGTGGAATCTGCTCAAACACGCTACAAGGGTGAGACTTTTGTAAACCTTTATCCGATATGAAATCCTATGTATAGATCCATTGTTCTAGTAATCCATAAATTTTATTCCGCTGCGTTGTATGTTCTAAGGATTACTTTCATATATAACCTTCGGGTGTATATAAGTACTCTATACGATACCGTGCTCCATCAAGCCCTGGTACCACGATCCTGGGAGTACATCCAATCAACAGCTCGAGCTCAGCTCCACAGCCATCGATGTACCTGTTCACCTGCCCCAACAGAGACAGCCCCCAACGGGGTGAGCATACCAATACACAAAATCCCATAATCACAATAATGAAATTCATAATTTACAACAAAAGTAAATACTAATGAATTTTTAATGATACTCCCTGGATGGCAACGTCCTCATCCGGGATTCCGTGTACTGTCCCTGTTCTCACAATCATCAAACTCATCAAATCTCAAAAATCAGTAAATCAACACATTGATTTAACTCATAGCATGCCTGGTTCTCAAGTATCAATAATTAATGATTCCAAATTCATTATACATACAAATATAGATACCTCGATATCTAATACTGATTTTTTGACTTTGCTACCAATCACAGATAGCTCAAATGCCTAGCATTTATTTTACCAATTCTCCATTATACTTAGACATCTCACATGTCTTATAATGAACACATGATTCCACGATCATTCTCATGCATCTCAAATGCCCTACAATAGTCATATTAACCCAGTACCCCATATCTCATGTAAGGTTATACTACTCTAGTATTACGTACACTTGTGGCAGCGATGTCAAGACTAGGTCGTTCCATAGTCATATCAACACATATATATATAGCCATACCCACAACCATCTAATGCAATTAAAACACATTATGCATTTCACAAATGCTCTTATATAAGGTAATGCTCGTACGTCGCACGTACCTTAAATTTCCGAAGTCCGAGCCAAACCTTGCTCGAGTTCCATGCCCCGAGGAACGATGTGCTAACACGATAAATAATTCACAATTATTTACGAACATGCATCCCATGCTCAAGCACACCCATAACCCTCAAAATATTGTCAACACACGACAATAAATCATTTAAAAGACCCGGGGCAGGGCACATGCAGGGAGGGAAAACGAATGCGACATATCGAAAAATTGCTCAAGAACACCTTCAATAATTCGAACCCTATCATCACAATTCGAACTCAAATAATCACCATAATTCATCTAAAACATGAATTAATCAATCAACAACATGAATAATCGCCCCTCCTGCCAAAACCCCAATTTTTGAACCCTAACCCGTGAGCCAACAGCAAGAATTCGAACCATAATGCAACAAATATTTATGAACCACACAGTGTGAAATATTCGACCCAACAACAACACAAAAACGCCCCAAAAACACCTGAAGAAAAGCCCCAAAAACGTACCAAAAATCGAGCCCCAAATCGGACAGAATCCAGTTTCTGGCAAATCCGAACGCGATTCTCGATGAAACTTCAAATTGATGGTATGGAGAGGTGCGCCTGGAAGAGACGAAGCCACCGGGGGGGTCGGACGCGCCGAACGGCTGCCGGACGGCGGCGGACGCACGCCTTGAAGCGGCGAGGGTCGAAGGGGATCAGGAAACAGCGTGCGCGAGGAGAGAGAGGGAAGGTGGGGAAAATGGTTCCAATAATTAAAATCTCGGGTTCAACTGGTATTTATAGCAAAAATACCCCGAAATACTAATAGCCCCACAAATACATCATGATTCATTAAAAATCATCTGTTTTCAAAAACTCTCTCTCTAACTCCAAAACCCCCTACCGGTGTCCACACAAAGCACCCGAGATCCCGAGACACTTCAACAACCCAACTCTTAGGTTTTACACCGTAATGAGAATACAATCTCAACCTCGGGATCCAACAATCCCAACTACCCAAATAAATGAGCCCAGAAGGCCCAACACCTCGATTAAACTCCAAATTGCCACGTAAAACAACTTTAGGGGTTATTAACACTCCGGGATTAACACCTATAATCCCTGGTCATCACAATATTAGAGCATTTGTGAAATGCATAATGTATTTTGATTTCATTGAATAATTGTGCATGAGGATTATATATATGTGTTGAAAAGCTATGAAGTGACCTAATCTTGATATCGCCGCCACGAGCGTGCGTGACACTAGAGTAGTATAACTCTCATAAGGTATATGGGGTACCGGATGTATATGACCATTGTAGGGCATTGAGATGTCTGAGAATGATCGTGGGATCATGTATTCATTATAAGACATTTGAGATGTCTAAGTATAATGGAAAATTTGTAAAATATATGCTAGGCATTTGAGCTATCTGTGATTGATAGCGAGGTTGTGAAATCAGTATTAGATATTGAGATATCTATATTTGCATGTATAATGAATTTGGAATCACTATCTATTGATACTCGAGAATTAGGCATGCGATGAGTTAAATCAATGTGTTGATTTACTGATTTTTGAGATTTGATGAATTTGATGATTGTGAGAACAGGGACAGTACACGGAATCCCGGATGAGAACGTTGCCATCTAGGGAGCATTATTTAAATTCATTAGTATTTACTTTTGTTGTAAATTATGAATTTCATTACTGTGATTATGGGATTTTGTGTATTGGTATGCTGACCCCGTTGGGGGCTGTCTCTGTTGGGGCAGGTGAACAGGTACATCGATGGCTGTGGAGCTGAGCTCGGGCTGTTGATTGGATGTACTCCCAGGATCGTGGTACCAGGGCTTGATGGAGCACGGTATCGTATAGAGTACTTATATACACCTGAGGATCATATACATATTCATGATGATCGCATGTGAGCACGATTATACTTGTATATGGATTGTATATAAAGGCACGAGCCTTTCTCTCTTTCATTCTATGTTGCATGCAATTAGAGGTAGAATTGCTAAATGATATGAGAGTCATTGGTGTATTATGTGGGTGTTGAAACCCACTTTTGTCGTCATATGTGTGGTGTCTTCCCTGGCTGGGAATTTACTTGGTATTGCTGTATTCTTGTAGGGTCTTCCTACCTTAACATCATATTAATATCGTATTATGAACTAAACATGTATTAGAGACACCTTAGAGTTTTGGTTGTTATGTGAGCTCAATGTAATTACAGGCCAAAATGAAACTTCAATAGTTAATTAATTACATTCCCCAAAAAGAATGTTAAGGCTAACAAAAATCCTGTAGCTATCTTCTTATGCTCCTTTAGCTCACCATCTCAACCTGACCCTTAGTCTCGATCCAAAAGTGTACCTACAGGAACAACCCATCGTGAGCATGTACATCGTTACTTAACATCATGATTAATGGCATATAAATAATGCGTGGAAATAGTTGATAACATATACTTCCTGTTTAATAGTACTATCCTTCCTTGGTTGTCCCTGTGTCATAATTACGCATATAATAATTAGCTCAAGACATGAGTGAATAACATCATATTTCGTATATAAGCTCACAACAATCCATGTTAATTAGAAATGGGACTATCCGGGTGCTATTATGACAGCGGCACAATTGGCCCCCTCGCTCGACATAACACATCTTATGATACCCATCGCTACGCCTTGATAGCGGATGTATCTCTTATTCAGCGGATGATACCCATCGCTACACCTTGATAGTTGATGTACCCCATCGCTCAGCGGATGATACCCATCGCTACACCTTGATAGCGGATGTACCCCATCGCTCAGTTATGTGAGCGGCAAGACCTTCCTCGCTTGCCCATAATAGTCACCGGACATTCAACCATTCTAAGTAGCATAGTCAAACATGCGTCATCATCTTATGAACATCATCATCTCAAACATCATCATCTTATCATAATTGTCATCGTAACATCATATCATCTTTGTTTATCACAACATTATCATCATAAACTTATTCATCATAGTCATCATAATCATCATCATAATTACTCATGCAATTAATGCAAGGTCATAGTTTAGGAATATGTTACCGTATGATGCTCGTACGTTTCTTACGTACCTTAATTCCAAAAGGAGGAGAAATTGTAGAACTTTATCTCCTTGAGGTTGTTGGTGCCTGGGATGGTTCTACACAACCATACAATTCAATATTAGAAGCTAAACAATAGCCCAATACCAAAAATTTAACAAAAATCATCATTTTTCAACTTTTGAACAGTGGCGATCGATCGCTCAAAATGAGGCGATCGATCGCCCGATTTTTCTCTTAGCGGCGATCGATCGCTTAAAATGAGGCGATCGATCGCCTGATGTTCATTTGGCTACTGGACATTGGCGATCGATCGCGCCATTTGAGGCGATCGATCGCCTATCCCCTTCTTCGCGTACTGCCTCTCGGCGATCGATCGCTGCTTTTGTAGCGATCGATCGCCACTTACAGTGGCCGCGATTCCACCATTTTCATGTGCATTTTGCAAGCTTATCTTCATACCTTTCAAGGGTTAAGGGCTGGGGGTCCTTACATTAGTGGTATCAGAGCAGTGGTTGCTCATTGGGGCTATTAAGGGCCTATGAAGTTATTGATAGCACATATTTATGCATGATGGCATTAATGTTGTACGACATGACAAATTGTTTATGTGCTTTTATGATATGAAAAGTGGTATTGCTAACCATTGTGGTTGCAGGAATCGTGTGCGACGCGATAGGATGGCATTAGTGGTAATGTCTGGCACTCCGTATGTTATGTGCCAAGGAATCTGGTTTCTAAGAAAATCAGGTAAAAGGATATTTCCGAGGTAATATGTCTTGGTATACGTATTGACTTGCAAGTGGTTGCATATATGCATTGGATGTTTGATGCATAGCGTATATGGCTATTGTTGCTAACCATGATGGTTGCAGGTTACAGGAAATATGGAGTATAAAAAGGAATGATGATTATACATTCCAGGAGTCTTGCTTATCACAATGAGAATTTTTATACGTACGCTTGACCGCTAAAAATGTGGAGCGAGAGGGGGGAGGCTCGCTTGCACATGGAGGCGGGGTATTCCATACGAAGCGAGGATGAGATACCGCTTGTATGAAGAAGCTTATGCTTATACCGCTAAAAATGTGGAGCGGGAGGGGGGAGGCTCGCTTGCACATGGAGGCGGGGTATACCATACGAAGCGAGGATGAGATACCGCTTGTATGAAGAAGCGAGGAAGAGATGCCGCTTGTTAGGATGATGATTCATTCCTTTGTGATGACACGGATGATAGCGGTGATGTATTCCGCTGTGTCGATTTATATTTATTTCTTTATGAGGACACGGATGATAGCGGTGATGTGTTCCGCTGTGTCGATTTATATTCATTTCTTTATGAGGACACGGATGATAGCGGTGATGTGTTCCGCTGTGTCGATTTATATTCATTCTTTATAAGGACACGGATGATAGCGACGATGTATTCCGCTGTGTCGATGATGATGATTCATTCCTCTATGATGATGGGCGATGATTCATACCGCCAGACACATGTATAGCGATGAGACATTCCACTGTGTCGGTTGATGATGGTTCACGCCGTTGAGCATATGTATGTGATGATTACGATGACTCATTCTTCTATGAGGATTGGCGATGATTCGTGCCGCCGGATATGTTGATAGCGATGCCTCTTTCCGCTATTATGTGGATGATGATTCATGCTCAGGTGTATAGCGAGGTTTCATGCCACTTATTATATGACGAGGTATCATGCCGTCGATTCTATAGCGATGGATTGTGCCGCTATGTATTCAGCACAGGATTTTGCCGCCTTCGAGCGATGGGTGCTGATTACGCACTATTATTGAGCGACGGAGACAGGTATGCCGCTATATGTTAGCGATGAGGTATGAGATATTGCTATTCTATTAGCATTATTGTAGCTGGCATGCGTTGATATACATGTTTTATTATGACTATTTTACTAGCATGATGGTGGATGACATACGCTGATGTACTTGGACTGTCACTAGTTGACTGGGTTATTTAGATGTCATTGTTGACATGTATCATCACTAGTTGACAATGCCTTAGATGCCATGAGTTGGCATGTGTCGTCACGGGATGACGATGACGATGGTGTGGGAGATGTCTTATTAGACATGCATCATCGTTACGATGAACAATGCGTTGAGTATACGTATTCAGTGGTATGCCTTGGGTGCCAGTACCGAGCACAAGGTGTTGCGTGCGTCACCGATTGACGTGACCCTTATACCGAGCGGGTTGCTCGAGGAATGGATGGATGCGTTGTACATGTGATTGTACCGCAGCTTATGTTTGGGGTGATCATATTACGAGTGGTGATACCCTTGAGGTATGCTCGTTGGAATGGCTTTTGGCCATGTGATTTGACGACAGGAGTAATCATGGAGGAAATTTCTCGCTTTCTGTCGATGTGACATGTGGTAGACATGGTCACACCACCATTGAGGGTGTAGAATGGGTCCTAAGGGAGTAGGATCAGGTTACGTTAAGTATATAGGGACACCGGAGTGTCCAGGGTGTATCGGCATTAGAGGAACGTTGGGTACAGACCCACTACTCTATTGATTTTTCTTCCCATGGTATGGTGTGTCGTGCGGAAACGTCCGTCTTGTTGGTAGGTTTGAGGTAAACCTAAAGAGGCAGAGACTAGTTTGTCTGCCGCGCGTGTGCAGCACCATGATGGGCTTGCTAGAGCCGTTGTACTGCTCGTTGGAACCAAGTTTGGCAAATCGTAAGGTGATACGATGTGGATTGTGGTGGACTCTAGTAGTCACCACGTCATTTGAAGTTGAGGTTGTATATGCCTCACTGAAACGTGTATACGTTTATGTTTAATCTTGGTGAGACTTGTCTGGGACAGCTCATAATGTTGGAGTACCAACAAGAGAGTCATCAAGTCGTCGTTGACTCGATCTGGGGAATCCGTGTATTTGGGATGCAATGGGTGTTATTGTATCCAGTTTTTTTCCGAACAGTGGTTCGAGACTAGTGGATCTCGAGTTCGATGGCACTTCCCTTGTGAGGAAGGAGGTAGTATTATACCTATTTGGGAATCTTTGAAAGATTCGGTAAGGTTGTGCATGTGGTTTTGATTTTGGGAATCATACCGTGTATTGTTAATCGTCGATTATCATTCTCCACGGGGTAGGGAATGACTCTGAATTGACAGTTGTGTTTGGGGCTTAGGGGTATGTTGTAGATACCCGAGCCAAGTGCATTGAGTATGCATGTGATGTCAGTGCTTAGGCAGGTATACCGGTGAGTATACGGATGTCAGTTATTGATTTCCTTTTGTCAAGCATAGAGTTATGCTATTTTGGATGGCTAAATCTCTGATGAGAGATATGGAACACCTTGAGATTGAGAATCTCCATGGCACGATAATTATGAGGAATAATCGTGAAGTTAGTCGACTCCCTTTGAGGAGGGATTATCTTGTATGGGTTAAGGTGTTTTTGGTAGCGCTTATCGCGTACGCCCAAATTAACCCTTCTTCAGTTAATAGCAAAAATATGTAGTATCGGAAGTAGGGATCGATCCCACAGGGAAGGTAAATTTATTTCGTGCCAAAAGCGAATAGTAACAAGGGGTTTTAGGATGAATGATTACTACTAAGCAAATTCTATAATTAAACTAATTAACGAGATTAACTAAGATGATTTAAACTTATGAGAGCGAAGCGAATCTTGGTTTCCAGGTAACCATACTTTTGGAAAATTATCTTTTAGTCATCAAATCAAAACATTCGAATTCTTTCAATTATCTATCGATTGGAAATTCAATTCCTACTCATCTTATTCGTAGTCAAAGAGAAAACAGCATTCAATTCAACCCTTACCAAATCTCTAATCACCACTACAGCCGTTAATGATTAAATCAATGATAGTTTCAAAACTAATGAGTTCGATAAATCTAATCAATGAAAACTACAGCCGTTAAAGTTGATTACTCAACCGTTTCTCCTAAGAATTCAACAACACCTACAGCCGGTTAATTATTGATCTTAGTTGTTTCTTAACAAACTATCGATTATGCAATTGAATATTAGGTGATCGGTCTAATACACAAACACAACAATCATGGAATTCGAAATTTGAGAAACAAATTGAAATTGAAATCTAATTCAACAATCAAACCAAATTCTCATAAAAGATTTGAATCCAAAAGTAGGTATCCCTTCAACCAAGAATCAAAGGGTTTTAGCCTAGCATAATTAAATCTAAAATCAATAAAAATTCAATGGAAAACATTAAATAAATAAAGGAAAAGAAATTACTAATATAAATCACGATTCCGGCTTGTCGATTCCGGTTCCGTTCTTCGTTGTTCTTGAAGAAAACTTGAAAGAAAATTAATCTAAAAACTCTAATTATTCTAAAGTATGAAAAACTATCAAAAACTGCTGCTAATGAGGCTTGTCTTCGAGTTTTAGGGTATGGAAGTGATAAATATGGGATACAATCTTTTAAACATGGTAAAAGACTCAATTTCCAAATTTTCGGACTCTTCGACGATCGATCGCCTGATGTGTGGCGATCGATCGCTGCATTATTTTTCGGAAAAATCCTTGAGGCGATCGATCGCTATAAAGTGGCGATCGATCGCCGAGCTCCAGTAGACTTTGGCGATCGATCGCCACTTCTTCGCGATCGATCGCTGACCCGTAAATTTTGATGCAAATGTTTCTGTCCATAGGCGATCGATCTCCTCTTCGTGGCAATCGATCTCCTCCTTCAAAATTACATTTTTGCCCTTTTCTTGATCAACTCTGAGTCCTTGTCATGTCCATGTCTCTTCTTGGTCTTTACACATCATTTTTAGCTCGTTTTCTTCGATTGTACCTATAATTACACAAATATACGATTAGGTAGCATACGTATCAATTTATCCATCAAAACCTACCAAATCGTAGACAATTAAGCACTAAAGATGTGTCTATTTCTAGTCACATCAAACTCCCCCATACTTACTCTTTACTCGACCTCGAGTAAACAAATAAAACTACAATATTTTTGGTTGGCTCATAGATTCATAACAAAGCAACTTGTCCTCACTTTAATGCCTCAACAATTTTAACATGCATAATAATGAACGGCGGTGAAAAGTTAACAGTGGAACAAGTTCAATCCCTAAACATTTCGTACCCAACGAAGTAGTGAACGTGTGTGTGTGGTCATAAACAAGTGTTGTGTACAAATTATAGATCCAAAATATGCAAAACCTTAGTAGTTCAAGTCATACACTAACACAAGTATAAGCTCACTTGCACACTCTTCTCCACTATCTTAGCTACTTTGCAAACACAAATCAAGTAGGTCTTTATTAGCTTGTAGCTTGGCCTAGGTATTGGCTTATGAAAGAAAAGGTAAGGATATTCAAACAAGAGAGTATGATGAAATGCACACTAAAAGCTTCTCTTCTTGTATGAATTTTTCAACTTTGTTCTTTTTCACAAGGTTTATTTCAACACTTTTCTTCTTTTGTGCCTTGGCTCCCCTTGGAGTCATATTTTTATCTATTTTTTTTCAAGGCATCCCTTTTTCTTTCATACATTCCATTCTTTTGACAATTAAGCTCACAAATATACTTCAATGATTCCCAAGTGCATTTGAATGAAATACATCATACTCCCTTAAAAGGTATGGATCAAAATCACATTTAGGCTTAAAGGGTAGGATGATAAGCTAGTCAAGAAATGTTGAATGGGGGTCTTTAGTATGCTTAGCATACTACCATTCTTTTACATTTAAGGCTCAAAATAGGTACTAGAGAATGATTTTGTTTACATGGTAGGCTTGAAAGGCACAAACGCATCAAAGATTGTCTATATCACTTTCATGTTTGCAAGTAGTCTAGACATACGCCTTGTAAGGACCCTAATCCTTAAGTGCGGAAATAAGGCATAATAGAGCTATCGTAATAATCAGAGTGAGAAATAACGTGTTGAGTTTATGAGCTTAAGCGTTACATGCCAAAAATGAGGACTACAAAAGAATGGATTAATTTCATTCCCCATCTAATGAATGTTGTCCACTAGTTTTACACTTCTCTTAGAGTAGATACTAGGCAAAAATATAATCCTGTCCTTCAATTTCCAAAAGCATCCTCAAGCTCACTGTCTCAACCCGTCTAGCCCTTCTATCATGCCACACGTGTACCTACAAGGACAACCCCCAAACATGAGCAATAATAATCATTCATATTCAACACAATATGAAGATAAAGCGTAAATGCATAATCAATATAAAACACTTCCTGTTTTCCCATGCATTTCAAACGCTTCCCGTTTGGTTGTCCCTGTACCATAACTCATGAGTATAATCAACAGATTATTTTTAATGGCCAAAACATGTCATTACATCATATACCATCTCAACTGTACCACATATTGGTCACCATTCCCTAGTCTGTCCATCACAGTGTATTTTAATGCCCCTCGCTTATTTTCATATGGGCGGCATAGGATAACCTCGCTACAATGGACATGCTGCGCTCCCACCCCTCGCTTCACAGAGAGCGGCAAATACCCTTTCCTCGCCCCATATGACAACCACGCTCAAATGTGACATGCGGCGCTCCCACCCCTCGCTTCACATTTAGCGGAACCAATACAAAAGCGGCAAGCATCGATTGACTAAGGTAGCTCATTTCATCCCCTATAGCATGACTTTCACCTTTTTGAGGATGGCGCAGTTGTACATTCGAGATGTGGTGAGATTGCATGGGATCCCCATTTCCATAGTGTCGGATCGAGATCCTCGATTCACATCTCATTTTTGGGAAGGTCTTCAGTCAGCCTTGGGAACTGAAGTCAGATTGAGCACTGCTTATCATCCTCAGACGGATGACCAGACCGAGCGTACTATTCAGACGCTTGAGGACATGTTGAGAGCTTGCGTTTTGGAGTTCGATGTTTCTTGGCAAGATTCAGTGCCTTTGGTAGAGTTCTCTTATAATAACAGCTACCAGGTGAGTATTCAGATGGCTCCTTTTGAAGCTCTTTATGGCAGACGGTGTAGATCACCCTTGTGTTGGGATGATTTGGACCGCAAATCGGTCGGAGGACCAGAGTTGATTCGGGAGATGGAAGAAAAGATAAAGATGATAAGGCAGAAAATGAAAGCAGCCCAGGACAGACAGGCAGCTTATGCGAATAAACGGCGGATACCGTTGGAATTTCAGTTGGGAGATAAGGTCTTTTTGAAGATCTCGCCTTTCAGAGGCGTTGTGCGATTTGGGATGCGCGGGAAACTGTCTCCGAGGTATGTTGGACCGTACGAGATTTTGCAGCGCATTGGCACCTTAGCTTACCGACTAGCTCTGCCACCTTCTTTATCTGGAATACATGATGTGTTTCATGTGTCTATGCTGCGGAAGTATGAGCCGGATCCGTCGCATGTTTTACAGCCTTTCGAAGTTCAGTTAGAGTCCGATGTGTCTTATGTGGAACGGCCTGTCAGAATTCTGGATCGAGCAGACCGTAGACTTCGGAACAAAGTGATACCTATGATCAAGGTTCAGTGAGATCGCAGGGGCGTCGAGGAGGCTACGTGGGAGACGGAGCGGCATATGGTGCAGCACTACCCGGAACTATTCTCTGGTATGTGATTATGTTTAGTTTCCATTTGGGGTAAGTGCATATGATTTCGAGGACGAATCTTATAAGTAGGGGAGTATTGTGATATTCCCGAAATGATTAATTGCAATTTGAGCATTAATTGAGTTTATATGGTTAATCATGGTGGTAAATTGATTATGTGCTAGATTTATTTAATGTGTGGAAATGCATGGTCGCATGGAAAGGATGACCCGGGAGTGCATTTCAGGGTGCATGTTGGGCATGTTGGGGAAAATTGCTTTTAGCATGATTTATTTGCCATGGTTAGCAATTATTTGGAAAGCATGAGTTAATTGATATTTTGGTGCATTTTGGATTAATGCTTTTGAAAATATCATGTTGGGGTGTTTTATACACCATGGGTTTGTGAAATGCTTTTAATTAAAACCCAACCCCTTTTTACCCCAACCCCACTCAATACACTCTCACTTTTACTTTACCAAATCACCACCCAAACCCTTCCCCCTCCTCATTTTCGAGTTGAAGCAAAAAGGTGGGGAGAAATCCTTCCAAAGTTTGAGTTTGTGAAGTTTATTGGGAGATTTGAGGTCCCCAAGAGGTATGGATACCTCATTGTTGATTTTGAAGTGTTTTATTTAAGTTTGGTATGGTTTTGAAGGGTTTTAAAATGGGTTTGTGTTGGGTTGTTGTGGTTTTGGTTAAGGGTTAGATTTATGTTTGTTTTGAGGTGTATTTTGAAGGTTTATGTTGATATTTATGTTGTTGGTTGGTTGGTTTAAGTATTGGTATGGATTGGAAGGTTTTGGTATGCAAAATGGTTAAAAATCGCGAGTCTGTGCGAGGCGATCGACCGCCTGAAATGGGGCGATCGATCGCCGAAGAGCAGTACCAAAAATGCGGGACAGGCGATCGATCGCCTGTTATGAGGCGACCGATCGCCGAGAGGCAGTGGCCAATCCAGGGTTTAGGCGATCGATCGCCATGTTTGGCGCGATCGATCGCCGCGAAGAAAAAATTGAGGCGATCGATCGCCTCAGCCAAGCGATCGATCGCCAACTGTGGAATTTTGAGAAATGCTTTCTTTTGCCGAATTTTTGGTATTTGGCTATTATTTGGCTTCTAATATGGGGTTGTGTGATTGTGTAGAACCATCCCAGGTAGCAACACAACCAAGGAACTGAAGCCATATCAATTCCACTTTTGGAAAGGTACGTAGAGGACGTACGGGCACCCAATAGTACATGTATCTAATATACTCATTGTTTATGCATTGTGGATGCGAGTATATATGTGATTATGCATTGTGGATGCAAATACATGCTGAATTATGCATGATGATTGTAGATGCATATGATTATTGGTGCACATCCCATGAGTCGTGGTCATCCCTTGATTATTTTAATGCTTGCCGCTATTTGTTTTGGTTCCGCTAAATGTGAAGCGAGGGGTGGGAGCGCCGCATGTCACATTTGAGCGTGGTTGTCATATAGGGCGAGGAAAGGATATTTGCCGCTCAATGTGAGGCGAGGGGTGGGAGTACCGCATGTCCATTGAAGCGAGGTTATTCTATGCCGCCTATATGTAAATAAGCGAGGGGCATTAAAATACATTGTGATGGACAGACTAGGGAATGGTGACCGGTATTTGATATTGATGAGATGGTATTGTGTCATGACATGTCTAGACCATTAAAAATAATCTATTGATTATACTCATGAGTTATGATACAGGGACAACCAAACTGGAAGCGTTTTGAAATGCATGGGAAAACAGGAAGTGTTTTAATTGTGTTTTATGCATTTACGCTTTATATTCATATTGTGTTGAATATGAATGATATTATTGCTCATGTTTGGGGGTTGTCCTTGTAGGTACACTTTTGGCATGATAGAAGGGCTAAGCGGGTTGAGATGGTGAGCTTGTGGAGAATTCTTTTGACCCAGGAAGGACAGGATTAATTTTGTATAGTATTTACTCTAGGAGTAGTGCAAAGCTATAATTGATAACATTCATTTGATTTGGGAATGTAACTAATCCAGGGATAGTCCTTATTTTTGGCATGAAATTCTTAAAGCTCATAGACTCAACATGATTAATTTACTCTGATTATTTATATTAGCTCTAATTATGCCTTTGATCCGCACTTAAGGATTAGGGTCCTTACACCATATATCATCTCATGCATGTATTATTTCATTCTTGGTTCCACCCGAACCCCCATTATCATACCGCCATTTGATATAATTACACCATAATCATATCACACGTGTATAAAACAAATCGAGGCATTACACATCCTCAGCAGTACTCTTCACCTTCCGACTTAAGGCGTCTGCTATCAATTTCGCTTTACCAGGATGGTACTCAATCTCACAGTCATAGTCCTTGAGTAAATCCATCCACCTTCTTTGCCGCATATTCAACTCTGCCTGAGTGAATAAGAACTTCAGGCTCTTATGGTCCGTATATATAGTGAAAGACGTACCATACAAGTAATGCCTCCAAATCTTCAATGCAAAAATGATGGCCGCCAGTTCCAAATCATGCACTGGGTACCTAGCCTCATGTGGCTTCAACTGCCTCGATGCATAAGCTACCACATGCTTATCTTGCATCAATACGCAGCCCAGACGCATCCGTATATAAGGCGAACCTCTTATTCTCAGACGGAATCACCAACACAGGCGCTGTAGTCAAATGACGCTTCAGCTCTTGAAAGCTTTCCTCACAAGCCTCAGACCAATAGAAGGGGACTCCTTTCTGAGTCAGTTGTGTCAGGCGTTTGAGAAACCCTCGACGAAACGTCGGTAATATCCTGCCAAACCGAGAAAGCTCTGTATCTTAGGTACAAAAGTGGGTGCAGCCCACTCCATCACAGCTTCAATCTTCCCGGGATCCACAGATATCCCACTGCTAGATATAACATGGCCCAAGAACACTACACTGCTCAACCAGAACTCGCACTTGCTGAGCTTTGCATATAACTCATGATCCCTGAGGATCTGGAGTACTGTCATCAAGTGCTCCACGTGTTCTTCCTCACTCCGGGAGTAGATGAGTATATCGTCAATGAAAACTATGACGAACTGGTCCAAATATGGCTGGAACACCCTGTTCATCAAACTCATGAAAACAGCTGGGGCATTTGTCACTCCAAAAGGCATGACTAAGAATTCATAGTGCCATATCTAGTCCTGAAAGCTGTCTTCTGAACATCATCTTCTCTTACTCGTCTGATGATACCCCGACCTTAGATCGATCTTACTGTAGAGCCTCGTACCCTGCAGCTGGTCAAACAAATCATCAATCCTTGGAAGCGGATACTTGTTCTTTACTGTGGCTTTGTTCAGTTGCCTGTAGTCAATGCATAGACGCATCGATCCATCCTTCTTCTAACAAATAAAACAGGCGCTCCCAGTGCGATACGCTAGGGCGTATGTAGCCCTTGTCAAGGAGCTCTTGCAACTGAGTCTTTAACTCCCTTAGCTCTGCTGGTGCCATCCTATACGGGGCACGAGAAATGGCAGACGTCCCCGGTAGTAACTCAATCCCAAACTCGACCTCTCTCGTCGGTGGGAATCCGGGAATCTCCTCCAGAAAAACATCAGGAAACTCAGCCACTACGGGCACATCCTCAACTTTCAAGTCTTCCTTCTTTCCAGTAACATCAACAGCATAGATCAGATATCCCATATGGCCTCGTTCCAATAACTGTGCCATCTTGACAGCAGATATCAACGAAATATTTGAACGGGAACCATCCCCATAGAATGTCCACTGGACTCCCATATCATACCTGAACCGGACAGTCCTCTGCCTGCAGTCCACAACTGCCTAATACCTGTTCAAAACATCAATGCCCATAATGCAATCGAAGTCCGACATTCGCAGGACAATCAAGTCTGACCTAAGCTCATTGCCCTCAAAATAAATGAGGCCTACATAGACAATCTGATCAGCAATAAAACTTCTTCCAGCGGGTGTCGAGATTACTAGAGGCATGGGCGACGGAGAAGTGCATATGTGGTGCCTTTCCACAAAACTCGTCGACACAAAAGAGTGTGATGCACCTGTAATATAAAAGCAGGGTGCGTAAATAAAAGGCACGTACCCGCTATAACCTCCTCCGGAGCCGCTGTAGCCTGCTCCTCGTCAAAGCATAAACCTGCCCCTGAGGTGGCCCCATGGGCTGACCTCCATACTGCCTCGGTGCAAAAGGTGGTATGTGCTGTGCTGCTCTGTCCGCAGGCCTCCCCGCAGAGTTCTGTTGTCTTCCCCTGTTGGGACACTGCCGAGCAAAGTGGCCTTTTGTCGCCACAAACATAACATCCTACACAGTCTTTCGTCAAATGTGGTTGCCCACAAAGAGTGCACCGGACCTTCCCGAATCTGTCTCCCTGAGAATGCCCTCTTCCAGATGGGGCATCATTCCTACGACTTCCTTTCCAACGATTCTCGGGCCTTTACCACTGAATCTCGACGGTGAAGTGTTCCCCCTTGGCTTGAACTGATCACCCCTCGGCTTCAAATTATCAAAGGTAGATTTCTGAGGGGGTGCTGGAGGTGGCACGACATCAGGATACACACCAACTCCCAGTTCGGCTAGCTCAGCCCGTGAAAGGGCATCATCAAAGCAAGCAGGGTCATAAGTGATCACCCTGTCATACAGTTCTGGCCTCAAACCTTTCATGAAATTCCTCATCTTTGCTTGGGTATTTGCAGCAATATGGGGCACATATCGGAGTAAAGAACAATAATGAAGAGCGTAGTCCGATACTGGCATGGTACCTTGCTTTAAGTTGGTAAACTCATCCTCCTTAGCCTGTCGTGCAGCAGCTGAAAAATAGCGGGTCAGAAACCGGGTTCTGAATAGCTTCCAATTAATTTCCTGCCCCTGAGCCTCTTGCTCTACCACTGTGGTCTTCCACCACATGAATGCTTTCTTAGCCAGTTGGAACTCCGCTAATCTGATCCATGCTGACTTCGCACACGGAGCTGCCACAAAAATCTGTTCCATCCTCTCTAGCCACTCTTCAGCCAATTCCCCTGTTTCAGTTCCCTCGAACATCGGGGGTCGGTATGCCAAAAATTGAGCCAAGCTCAACTCCCCAGGTAATAACTGCTGCTCAGAGGGTTCCTCGCCTAGGGCTGGCGGTGGTAGGGGATTTGTACGCCCAGCACTTGCATTGACGCTAATAGCATCACCTACTTCTATATTTGCTGCCATACTGCAACACAAGGGTTAACAACGATACCCAAAAGCAGTTCATATAATACATCGTTAGAGAAACAAAACATGTTAGTATAACATCATATACTTCATATGCAACATACATATAAAACATGTTTAAAAGTAAGCACCTAGCAAACTTATTGCCAAGGTACCCTTCACTCATTCCCGGGTTATCTAACCACTGCTCTGATACCACTAATGTAGGGTCTTCCTACCTTAATAGTGGTTTAAAAACATAAAATGTACTAAACATGCATTAAGGACATCTTAGAGTTCCGGTTGTTACGTGAGCTATTAGGATTACAGGCAAAAAAATTAAAATTCAAAAACTTATCAGCTACATTCCCTTAACTGAATGCCAATATTTAGATTTATACTACTCCTAGAGTAGATACTAATCATAACATCCTTCCTATCCATCCTTGTGCTCCTTTAGCTCACTGTCTCAACCCGACCCTTAGCCCTTCAGTCCAAAAGCGTACCTACAGGGACAACACATCATGAGCATATACATCCTTACTTAACATCATAAAAAAAACATAACGGTAAATGCATGAAATCTTAGTTAAGTAAACTTGCTGGTTATTCGTTAACTTCCTTTTTTTGTTGTCCCTGATTCACATTCATGCATATGGGCATCTTACCCCATCGTATGGCATCTTACCATATCATAAACATCGTATGGCATCTTACCATATGGGCATCTTACCCTATCGTATGGCATCTTACCATATCATAAACATCGTACGGCATCTTACCATATGGGCATCTTACCCTATCGTATGGCATCTTACCATATCATAAACATCGTATGGTATCTTACCATATCATAACATTGTATCATTATATAAACATCATATAAACATCATCATTTCATCGTAACTACTCATGCGATAAATGCATAGTCATAGTATGGAGGTGTGCTTTACCGTCTGATGCCCGTATGTCTCTTACGTACCTTTTCAAAAGGAGGAGGAGTCAACAGACTTTATCTCCTTGACTGTGCTGGTACCTGGGATGGTTCTACACAACCACATAATACAATATTAGGCATCAATACAAGAATCATAATCAATTCTTCAAAATAAAACACAAAATTTTAATAACACATGAATAGTGACTACCGATCGATCGGTAGCCCCCCCGCCGATCGATCGGTAAAACTTTGGATTTAAATTTTAAGCTACGGCATTTGCGCCGATCGATCGGTGTTCATCACCGATCGATCGGTCGTTCTAGTTCAAGCGAAATTTTCCAGAAATCTCGAACACCTCATTTCATACCATTCAAATCTAGCATATAAGACACACCACATGCTTGAACAAATATGCTAAGAGTTACAACATACTACTATGAGTGTATTAACATCAAAGTTATACCCAAACCTAAACCCACATGCATCAAAATCGTCCATTTACATCAATACTCACCCATGTTCTTCTGAAACAGGGTACCATAATCCTTTTCCCAGATTTTCGAACACATACTTTCAAATCAACAAATCTACCACATAACATAACATGTTCAAGTAAACATGCTAGGAACTTCATAAAAACACCATAAATGAACTTGAATCGAAGGTTTAACAAAACCTAATATAGCATGCCATTTTAACACCAATGAAAACTTGAACTTAAACAACTTTAAACCAAAACAGGACATGGATTCTCACCCTCTTTTGCTCCGATTTTTGGAAGGTTTCCTCACCAAGAATTTGAAATCTCCACCTTCCTACTAGTTCACCTGATGTTGGACGATATTTTGGGTGGAAAGGGGAATGAATTCTGAGATGTAAAGTGGATGGGAAGAGTGGGGAAAGAAGCATGGGTCATCAGCCACTTGCAGCAGGGGTTGGGGGGGGGGGGGGGGGGGGGGGTTGGGTGTTTGGTGGTGTGATGTGTTATGTTTTGGTCCCGGTATTTAGCACGATGTATTAAAATATCCTCACATGATATTTTATAGTATTTACTCAAAGAAATACTTCAATTTCCGATTAAACATGCCTCACCAAAACAAATAACACACACCCCAAATAAGCATGCCATAACCCAAATTCCCAACATATAACACATGCACCCTGAAATGCATTTCCCCTATATAATTAATTCAACCCCATGAATTAATACCATAATCTTCATAACATAATACATGTTTATAACCACATAACATTTTGGGGGTATTACAGTTATCAACTAACTCAAACATGATATACATGTCTTACTAAGGTTCAAAACTTGTAACCTTATTCCATTGTTACCACAACTTCCCCAAAAGTCATAATTATTGACAAAATTGATTATACAAAATCATATCTCAGAATCCCCAACAAAATATGAAATTTCAAAAATTTCAGGCCAGAGATTGATCTCTATCAATATAGCGATCGATCTCTTGGCGACAATACCAATTTACCAAATTTCCACAATCCACGATCGATCGCTCACATCCTAGTGATCAATCGCTGATCATTTTCTTTATCGGGCGATCGGTCGCTACATATCCAGCGATCGAGCGTCGGCACTGTTCATCGTCACACACTTTACTTTTCTTCGGCGATCGATCGCTAGCCCTGCGTTTTTGCTAAAACTCAAGATTTTCATTACCAACCCAATTCAACACCCACAATACCTCATTAGTTCTACAATACTTCAACAATAGCACATATAAAACAGTAATAAACTTCATTTTATTAATATAGGCAAACCCCAAATCAAACCCCCAAATTCATGCCAAAACTTTTCTACCAATTCTTGCCCCAAAATCAAATCAAAATAAAAGTAACCAAGAAGGAAACAAAATTATCTTATCATCACCAAACTTGAGTAAAAACTTTCTCTTGAATCCAAGCATTCCCACAATTGAAGGAGAAGAGGAGAAGGGTTAAGGAAGAGTGAGAAGTAGGGCTTTTGTATGTGTTTGGGGTTTAGTATGTATACGGGATTGTTTTATTATTATGATTTTGCAAATTAAACCCCCAAACTTCAATCCACATTCTAAATTCACCCCATTTATTATTTATCCCCAATTTCATAATTATTGTCCAACATAATTTCTTCTCAGTTAATACTCATAATTAATTTCATATTACATGAGTCGTCTAAACCATTTGTTAATTCAACAATTATGGTTCCATTACAATATTCAACTATACTCAATTTATCCTCAAAATCGAGTCCAGCGTACAACGATGCTTATTCATAACAATCTATCAACTATCACATTAAACTCAATTTAATTAAGATAGTTAAGTTTAGGCATTACAGTGTCGGTGTCCTAGAAGTGTCTGAAACTACACCGAATAATTTTATAAGTGTCCGTACCTAACATGATTAAGTGATAGGCAGGATTTCATTTGATATGAAATTAGTCATGATTGAGCATAAATGATGAATTGCGGTTGTATTGAATTTATTGTGTTGATGAGTATCATGTTTTGAATAACGATACTGAACTTTATGTTTATGAAAGAGTATAAGATTGAAACATGAACAATTCGTGAAAGCTTCACTGGTTCTGAATTGTACAGGGAGTACATTTTTATATATTTTCAATAATCTTAAATTGTTGTATTACGCTTTTTATGTATTGTTATGAGCATGATTATTATGTTAGAGTATGCTCACCGTGTGTGAGGGTTGTTTCTGTTGAAACATGTAAAACATGTATAATATTGGTTCTGGAAGTATGTTCAAGCCATTGGATGAGAATGTTCATAAGCGTGGTACCAGTATTGGTATGTGGTAATGTGATTTGTGCATACATACATTCATTTATTCAATGCTCCTCTTTGAGCATCGTGAAAATGTGTATATGGTATGTATAAGTATCTTGAAGTTCTCCCTTATTTTTGGTGGTTAAATGTATTATATTTTGGGAGATGATGATATATGGTCGAAATTCTTATTGAAGTAATACCGTAATTATGATGTATGTAATGAGAATTTCCTAAATTTGAAAAAATATATGCCCTAATGATGAGATTAGGCGCTGGGTCCTACAAAATTATAAACTATGAATCACTTCAAATTTTTTGAAACATTTTATTATGATTTTGATATGTGAAACAATTGTTTTTGGTTTACCACACGTGATTCATAATTTGTATATATATATATATATATATATATATATATCTTTAACCTTATAAAATGAAGTTTTGGATAGTTGGAGAAGATTTAAATAAAGAACTTGATTATGATGAGTTGGAGGAAATGCTTGCGAAAGAGCCAGAAAAGTATGAAAATTTACAACCATCCTTATGTTGCCATGTTTTATGTTATTTATAATCTCTATTAGTATCTTATTTTGTTTATATTTCTTTATATTAGTTTGGGACTAGGTATTAAAGATGTGGATGCTATAAAAGATAATGTTGATTTAGGATTTGTATATATTATTTTGTTATCTTCGCAACCCAATTGACTATGAATTTATTGATAAATGTAGTTTTAGATAGTTGAAGAATATCTAAACTAATAAATTGATTATGCTCAGTTGGAAGAAATGCTCGAGGAGTAGCCAGAAAATTATGAAAGTTCACGATCATCCATATGTTGTCATGTTTTATATTATTTATGTATAATCTTTTTTTAGTATCTTATTTTGCTTATATCATCTTTTATTGTTTTGGGACTAGGTATTGAAGATATGGATGCAATAAATGATAATGTTGATTTGTAGTTTATATATTATTTGTTATCTTAGCAACGAAATTGACTATGAATATACTGATAAAGTGTAGTTTTAGATAGTTGAAGAAGATCTAAATAAATAACTTGATTATGCTGAGTTAGAAGAAATGCTTGAGAAAGAGCTAGGAATAATGAAAATCCACAATCATCCATAGGTTGTCATGTTTTATATTATTTATTTATGATCTCGATTAGTATCTTATTTTGCTTATATTTTCTTTTATAATTTTGGGCCTATGTATTGAAGATATGGATTTGTTCCATAATCATGTTGATTTGACAAAGTTTGATAGAGTAAACTCAAGCCTTTATGATGGTGAAGTACTTCATATTCGAGGGCAATAAAGAAATTTCATTGTCGACGAAGATAATGAAAATTAGATGACTACGGTATCATTGTAGTTCTTGAGACATTGTTCGTATCTAGAATTTATAGTTTTTGTGATATTATCCATAACTTGAATTTGAAACTGTTTGTAGTTTTTTGGGATATTGTTCTTTTAAATATTGTTTGTTGTTTTGAGGTGTTTAATTGTTTTCCTTTTATGTTAAACATTTGGTGTTGTAATTCTTTGAAGTTGAATATGTTATGTTGGGACAATGATATTTCTTTTATTGTGAACAACTTGAAATATGACAAATACATGTTAATAAAATTTTACAAAATTTAAACACAACTATTATATCATGCTGACATCATATACCGATTGAAATATTGTTTATTTCTTTATATTCAAAAAACAAGATTGTTTAGATGTGAGGGAAAGATGCATCTTTGGTTGACGTATAGGGTGACCTGTCAGTGTTCAATGGATCGAATCGATAATCAGTAATGCATCATTTGGTACATTGATAAGAGTGTGATGCTCAATCTCACTCATCTTATCACATCTATTATATCAAATGATGCCTAAAGGTATCAGACGAATATTTGATGGGGCAAGGCCCAAAATAATCGGGCTCGAGTAAAATTGAGAATAGATATTTTAAAGGGCTAGTGAGAATAAATTGTAGTTTAAAGGGGCAACTGTAATTAATCCAAAACTATGTGGGATTGCTATTTTTAAACAACCGAAGGGTCCTTTTTCTCCCTGCTAGAATCCATTTCGACGGCTTTCCCCATGGCATAAACCCTACTGAAACACTACATTAAATTATATCCGCCGCCGCCGCCGCTTCCGTGGTCGCGAAATGAAGATCCCCACGCTATCACTCCGCCACCATGTGAATTCGCCCTTTCTCCAAACCACTACTCCTGACTTCCCATTCTCACGCCGCGCCAACCCGCATTTCTCAATCCGAATGTCCCTCAGAGAAGACGGCCCCTCCGTCGCGATCGTCGGCGTATCCGGCGCCGTCGGCCAAGAATTCCTCTCCGTACTCTCCGACCGTGACTTCCCCTATCGCTCCCTCAAGCTCCTGGCCTCCAAGCGCTCCGCGGGAAAAACCATGACATATGAGAATCAAAGCTATATGATTGAGGAACTTGGCGAAAACAGCTTCGACGATGTCGACATTGCGCTTTTCAGTGCCGGCGGGAGTATAAGCAAGAAATTCGGACCTATAGCTGTGGAAAAAGGCGCCATTGTAGTGGATAATAGCTCCGCGTTTAGGATGGACGAGGGGATTCCGCTCGTGATACCAGAAGTGAATCCAGCGGCTGTGGAGGGAATCAAATTGAAAAGTGGGAAAGGAGCGCTTATTGCCAATCCGAATTGTTCGACCATTATTTGCCTCATGGTTGCCACCCCACTTCATCGCCGAGCTAAAGTAAAGATTTTCTTGCTATATTGCTTTATTTGCTTGTTTGTAATCCCGTGCTGGTACAATTGGGTTTTCGTGTAAATTTGCGTGGGTTTACCTCGTAGAAGATTTTGTTTCACCGTGAGCTTTATGTTTTTTGCTGATTGGAACGTTTATGCTCTTAAGAGCTGGGGAGAACATATATACTGCTGTTCTGGAACGGACTCAGTGAAAAAAGTTCCAGGTTTTAAAGGTCTATCATGGTGTGTTTTGAATGGATATCACCGATTTTTCGACTGGCAGAATGGAGCGTCTCATAATGGTTTCCCCCCCCTAAATTTTTCCCAATTTCCCAATTTTTGTTCATTAATTTTTTCCCAAAATTTTCGAAAGTGTCTGATTTTCTTAGTTTTTATTAAAATAATTGCGACATTCATACCAAAAGTTTCGTGAAATATCCACGGGACTGGAACAGTAGTCTCCGCGACTGTTTCGGTGAACCATGTTACCAATTAAAAGCTTGTGGTGTGATTGAGTAAATGTGTTTGCAAGCGTGCAAGATGAAATGACAATTGGATGGATTTAATGAATCTCTGACTCTTACTCTAGAGGAGAATCAAAGATTATATGTTGGAAACTATCATTTTTTTAATATATATATATGGTCATGGCATGTTTCTTTGCTTTTGTATTGTGTATGTGGACCTGATGTTATTGATATTGTGCATGAGTAGGAGATGATGTGAGAAGCATGGGAACAAAAATATATAAAGGATGTTGTTTAAGAATAATGGAGCCTGTTTGGTGTTTTCCCTATGCCGTAATAAGATATTTATTTTCATCTTACATGGAGATGAGAGTATATGAAAGCAACTTGGAAGAATGGTTTTTCTTGCTTATCTTTTGCTCTACAGAAATTTGGCGCAAACACTAAATCATACAACATGGAGACTATAGTGCGTGTGTGTATTATCGAGGTTTTAGTAGTGCCAACTACATAGGTGCTGCAACATGTATACAACTCATAGTCGAAGAAGCAAATTGGACACCAAATGATGACCCTGATGCTACCTGGAACAAAATGGCTTGTCGCATTAAGATGACCGTTAAGGAGCTACTTGGTGAGTGAAGAGGATATGCTTCACCAGGTAAGGACGCATCATGGTGGAATGAAGACGTAAAGAAGGCTATAAGAATAAGTGGGATGCTTGTATGGAGTTGAAGAAGAGCAATAATGGAACTTGCCAAAAAAGAAGGAAAGACAACGGTTCGGGATGCTAGAGCTAAAGTCTACAAATAAGTGTACGATAAATTGGACTTCAAGGAATCTGAACAAGATATCTACAGGATTGCTCGAGGAAGGGAGAGGAAGACAAGAGGCTTATGTGCAGTGAAATACATAAAAGATGAGGACCATAATTTCTTGGTTAGAGATGAAGACATCAAAGAGAGATGGAAGAATTATTTAGCAGCCTGTTCAACGGTGGTTTTAATCAAGATTTAGGTGATCTTGACATCCAACAACATGATGCCAACCGTGAATTTACTCGTAGAATTAGAGAATATGAGGTTAAAGAAGCTTTGAGCAAAATGAAAACACTAAGAGTTGTCGGTCCCAATGGATCCCAATTGAAGTATGGAGATTCATAGGACCGACAGGGATAAAATGACTAACAGATCTATTTAATAAGATTTTAAGTAATAATATCCCAAATGAATTGAGAAATAGTTCTATTGTGCCTCCCTATAAGAACAAGGGTGACATTCAGAGTTGCTCTAACTATTGTGTTATAAATTCATGTGTCACACAATGAAGCTCTGGGAGAGGGTATTGACTGTCGGTTAAGGAGGTAGGTTAAAATCTCGGAGAACCGATTCGGGTTCATGCAAGGGCGGTCAACACCAGAAGCTATCCATTTACTTCGCCAACTTATATATTGTTATCATGAAGTAAAGATCTGCATCTGGTCTTTATCGACTTGGAGAAGGCTTATGATAAAGTGCCAATGGAGATATTGTGGTGGGCTTCGATGAAGAAAAGAGTTCCCATCAAGTATGTCAATATAATCAAGGATATGTACGACGGAGTTGCATCCAATGTTAGAACGTGCAGCGGGGTGACAAATGAATTCTCGATCACTATTGGATTGCATCAAAGGTCTGCGTTGAGTCCTTTCTTGTTTGCCTTAGTGATTGACGAGATCACGAAAGACATACAAACTGAATTACATTGGACCATGCTTTTGGTTGAAAATGTGTTGCACAACGCAACCAGGGCATGAGTTAATGCTAAATTGGAGTTATGGAGAGATGCCTTGGAATCAAAAGTTTTAGATTAAGTAATTCTAAAACAGAATATATTGAGTGCAAATTTAGTGGTCGTACATCTCAGGATCTTGATGTTGTAACACTCGACGACCTAGAGGTATCGATGAATACCGAGTTTCGATATCTAGGTTCTGTTATCCAAAATGATGGGGAGATTGATAGCGATGTTAACCACATAATACAGGCGGGCTGGTTGAGATAGAGAAACACCACCAGAATTCTATGCGATCGTAATATCCTTCTGAGATTGAAGGGATGTTATTAAAACTGCTGCCATCATACCTGCAATGTTGTATGTGACGGAATGCTTGGCACCCTAGATGAATCAAGTTCAAAAGATGAGTGTGGTCCGTTGGATGTGTGGTAAAACCACTAGAGATAAAATAAGGAATGGAGAAATTCGAGCTGAAGTAGATGTGATTTGTATAGAAGAAAAGATGCAAGAAAATTATTTACGTTGGTTGGGCACGTACGACGTAGGCTCAGTGATGCGCCTGTTCGTCGAGTAGAGTACATGGATTTCGTCCCTTGCACGAGAGCAAGAGGACGACTGAAGAAAACATGACTCTAAGTTATGTACACAGATTTGGAGTCCAAGGGATCAATGATGATATTTTGACCGAAAGAAGCGCTTGGATAAGATCGACGTATGAGAGTGACCCGATTTGATTTCTTCTGTGGTTTGTGTAGTCTGCTTCAATCCATTGGGAGACTTAGTTGTTGTATTAATTGCGTCTTACGTCTATGTTGATGCATTTACTTGATAGTGAATACTGAATACTGGAACCACTAAACATGGACTAAAGAATGCTAACTAAAATCAAGGCTTTGTTTTCTTCATACACTACATTTAAAGTATGGTTCAAATTTGAACATTATACATAATCAGATTCATCTAAATTAAGAGGAACTAATTAATGAAGATTTTCACCTAAGATCAAATAATATTATTATTGGTTTTGGCACACTTTTCATTATGGTCCTCTTCATTTTTCACTTATGCCAAGTTTACGAGGTTTTTTCTTATCACTAAAGCTAAAAACCATGGCGAGTTAAGTGAGAGAAGATACATGTTTTAATAGAAGGTTCTGTATTTGGATTTGTGATAATCAATGTAAAAAGGGGTTCGGTTCTCAAAGCTTTCGTTATGAAGGTGTTTCACTTTTATGTTTCAATTCAATTTGTTAGGTTCGACCATAAGCTGAAAGTATTTTGTATCGACTTATAGTTTAGTTTATGAAATTAGTAAAGGCTTTTATAATTCGGATAATGACTTTTGAACGAAAGGATATCTGTTTGGAATTGATGAATAAATTTATCTTTGAATTTATGAAATAATACCCAGTTAACTTGCTATATTTGAGGGCTATATGGCAATCTCAGGATTATATTTAAGTAACTTCTCAATGAAAATGAATTCTTTTCACGCTCTTGCCAGATATAAAATTGCCTGACTGAAAATTTACCTCAAGAATAACAGGTTCCTGGATGCCATGTACAATATATGACTAACACTGTTTTATTTGCCATTGTTTAATATTGCAGGTCAAACGAATGGTTGTCAGTACATACCAGGCAGCTAGCGGTGCTGGAGCTGCTGCCATGGAAGAGCTTAAACAACAAACTCGTGAGGTGTTTACTGTCTTGTTTTATTTTTTAACCTTATCACCTGATTAATGGACGTCCTAATTATTTGTCGGTCTCAGGTACTGGAAGGGAAGGAACCAACTTGTCAAATTTTTAAGCAGCAGGTTTGATTTAGTGTTCTTGTTTGTTTTTCTCATATCTGATACTATATAAATTATTTGCGACATCTTATTTCATTTTTATTAACTTAATAATTTCATGCAGTATGCCTTTAACCTGTTCTCACACAATGCACCCATCCTTTCCAACGGATACAATGAAGAGGAGATGAAATTAGTAAAAGAAACGATAAAAATATGGGTAATGTTTGTTCAATTATGTACGCGAACATGTCGTGCAGTGGATCATTTTCTACTTGATTTTTATGATGCAGAAGTTGTAAACTTATCTATGATCATGTTTAACCAACCTTTCCTTCCATGTACCGCAGAATGACACGAGTGTGAAAGTGACTGCCACCTGCATAAGAGTACCTGTTATGCGTGCTCATGCTGAGAGTATAAATCTTCAATTTGAGAAGTCTCTAGATGAGGTAAATCTCAGTTTAAATAATTTTACTCCTTGACAAATGTAATATATAGTGAAACCTGTTTTTTTTTTTTATCTATTTCTTTTGCCTCGTAAGTGACAATTGATAAGCAAATGAACCTTTTCATATGTGTACTCATTTATTCGCCGTCGTCTACCTCTGCTGCCTGTTTACAAATTTTCAGGGCTCTATAATAGTAATAACGTTAGAAAAGGACATTTATCAAATAACTAATAAGTCTGAAAAACATTGCCTTCCCTAAGTTTCTTCTAATCTGTTGTGTGTTATACTCTTAATTTGGATGGCCATGTTTGAGTACCGTCCCTAGAGTTCAATATGCACGAACCTCAGGCATCTTTAGTTTTCCTCTTTCTACCGATCATACTTGTTTGTACTCGTTTCCATATTCATAAATGCCCTCGTACTCAAATTAGTTTTAAATCAAACTTCTCTCAGATATTTGTTCTTTCTAGAACCATTACCATCAAAGGAAAATACTCTGGTCACTACCACAAAAGCGACACCCGTTACCGTTTTATTAAACTTTTTTCCTCTTTTCTTCAGGACACTGCTAGAGAGATCCTCAGCAGTGCTCCAGGAGTGGTGGTTATTGATGACCGTACAGCGAACCACTTCCCCACACCATTGGAAGTCTCTAATAAAGATGACGTAGCTGTTGGAAGAATACGACAAGACGTCTCCCTTGATGGAAACCATGGGTAACAAGCTAACAATTGATTATTACCTGTTAATGCTTTCATCGATTTTTGTTTATTCTGTCTTACGAAAGCATATGATTTTCTTTTGTAGATTGGACATATTTGTTTGTGGCGATCAAATACGCAAAGGCGCTGCTCTTAATGCTGTCCAGATTGCTGAAATGTTGCTATAGCTTTTCGCCTTGAGATGAGTTGTTGACAGGTATGTTTTAGGAAGTTATAGTTTTATCATTTTTATAAAATGCGAACAATTTTGAACTCTCAGAGGTATGCCTCGAAATTTTTGGCGCATTGTAATGGATTTCATTCTTGCTATTTTTTGTATCATTTATTTGAATTTATACAATGGGTTTAAAATTCTCATGTTAATATCTTCACTTGAAGAATCTTTTAAATTTTAATGTTATTTTGTCTCTACGGTTTTGGGTTGCTCCTAATATTAAACTCTTTATTTTGGAAATTTTGTATAATTTCAATATAAGATTTTTTTTAATTTTTTTGGCCTACGAAATGTAAGTTTTATCAACTAAGAAAGTGCAAACACAGAAACGAGGAAGAATCCCATTATACATTGATATAATTCGCTACCATGAAAAATCCCGTTGTTACAAATTAATTGAAGCGCGAAAGGGGAAGTACGAGTAATTTTTCGACTTTATCCAGAATTTACAAACCCCTTTGAAAAAATCGAGACACTTGAAAATGTAGAATTGGAACTGTTACGAATATAACCAATCGAACACATCCAACTAATTTTAGATTTTAATTGCCGAAATAACAACATTTAACATACTAATTAATCATAGTAGATATTATTTGCAGCAATTGAATTGAGCCGGTTGTTTTGCTTTTTTATTATTTGTGTTCAAATTATCAAATTTTCGGCAAATTCAAATATGTTCGGACTTTTTTTGAATTAAATTTAAGCCCAATTATTATTTTGTTATTTCGAGGGCTGGTCGTGGGCTTTAATATGATATAACTATATATTAAATAAGTATATTATAAGCCATTATTTTCGAGTAATAGTTTGATAACTCCCAAAAATATTAAAATATTTTGATCCGTACTTAAACTTGAGAGCTAATTGAGCCAGATTCGAGCAAAAAACTATTTAAGTATTCATGTTCTAAACTGAGCCCAAACTCGAATAAGCTTATTCATGCTCGAATTCAACTCTTAATTTTTTTGATATTTGGCTCGATTCGGTTCGTTTGCCCCTTTACTAATATTACACTTGCTAATAATGACAGTTATGCATGTCAAGAAAAAAACATTGTTCCTATTTACATAGATGATGTATAACCCTTTATACTCTATTTGAAGTCTTCGCCTGCACTTGGTGTTTATGTTATTTATTACATTAATCTAATGTATGGTTGACCGCTTGCACTTTACTAAGCTATAGCTTTCATGATTGACATTTATTGCTCACCGACAATCCCTCTCAAAATAATTACAATACACTACAACTCATGAGATAGAAATTCTTGATATCAGCTATTGATATAAATTGTTGGATCAAATGTTTGCCTCATTACCAAAAGTGTTGGATTCTGAGAACCCTAATTTGAATTTTACTGTTAACATAACTTGTTCATGTTAATGCTAATAAATATGTCGAGTGTGTAGTGAAGTTGTCATCGCTTATAGAACATCCGCGAAGTTGATGAAAGAATCATTACTAAGAAAACAAGCTAACAAAGTGATCTACAGTACCATCAAGCATTTCAGGCCAGTTGACTTGAGTCTAGCTGAATTCAGATAGCTGAGGATTAGCAGAACCAAGCAATGTCAGGACAACAAAGTAGCCTGCAACATTTAACAAAGAAAAGCTAGTTAACTGCTCAATGAAGTGTAATTAAATCTACCCAACAGAGTAAAAGAAACCAATTTAGTATTCAACTCTACTAATATAGACGAAGACGAGCTGAGTCAACCTTACTAAACATATTAGAACTATTGAGTATTCAAATTAACTGAACATATGTAGACCAACAAAGTTGTCGACAACGAAGCTATAGATAGTCAACTAGTCAAATATGAACTTTGGAGAAGCCAGAAGAAAGTACAATGAAGTCATAATCGTACAAGTACTTTCCAACAGACATATTTCTGTGATACACACACACACACACACTTGAAGATTGATAAAAAGGAGAGGACGATCTCATACATCTCGCAACTGATCGTTAATATCATTAGAAGAGATGGATCCATGAAGGGGAGCTTAACAGATATATCAGCTAAGTAGATAGCATACCCCAAATAACGCACCATCGTTAAATAGAATATCCGATCATGTGTAGGATCAACTGTGCTCACAAACACTCAATCTTTGTATTGAGAGTTCGTGGGGCCTGACCTTAATCTTCAATTATACATTTAATTAAGTAAATCACATATCTTTACTTATCAGGATTAAGATACTATTACTACTGATCAAGATTTTTTTACTATGTCTTTCGCTTACACAGTTCATATACAACACATCTTGTATATCATTTACACATCACAACTCATTCCATCTCGATCAGTTTTATTCCTACCAGCAGAAGGGACTCACAATCTCGGCTTTCCCCAGCTATGAGTCCCTATAGAACAACCACACAAAACATGAGTATATAAATGATGTCACAATCCCACATCAATGTAATGCATAAATAAGATATAAACAACTTCCTGTAATTCATGCATTTGCAATACTCCTCTCTGGTTGTTCCTGTACATACCCTCTGTACATACCTCAGAACACAATATACAACATAATACAATTGGCCAAATATGTCATCACATATGTCATTCAATATCATGTTATAACGGGACCGATATGATATGCCTCTCAGCTTAATATGTCAGTGGCTTAGCCTTCACGTCCCATATTAGCAGAACATATCATATTTTCATCCTCACACGTTATAACACTCACATCGTATGCCCAACAAGAGCATACCTCTCATGGCATCAACTAGATGCCTTAATAACATCAATATATCAGCCAAAGCATATGCCCAACAATGACATACCTCTCACATGGCATCAACGATATAATCATCATATAGAATAATCATAAACCCAATCATATATCTCAACAACATCGTGCCTCACAACACCAACCACATCTGATATTCACCATAATCTCATATCTCAATAAACAAGATATCATCATCCATCTCATATCTAAATCAATAATACATTATCATCATATGTCATGATCTAACGCTCATGAATGAAATATCAATACTCGTACGTCAACACGTACCTATCTTGCGATACAAAATATATAAGTTCAGGCGTCAATAGTTAACCGCCTCTTTTGTCATGTCCCCTGTGATGATGCTTCATGAATATCAACAATGTATCATGTCAAAATAAGCTTCAATATCAAATTCCACCAAAATCTAACATTTTTTGAAAGTTCAACCCTAGCGATCAATCGCCAAAAACACGCGATCGATCGCCAAAACATTCTGTCCATTAGCGATCGATCTCTCATTTCATGCGATCGATCACTTGCTTATGATCGATCGATCTCACTCACGCGATCGATCGCCCATTTGTTAAACCGCCTTATATTTTGCCTCAGCATCAGCGATCGATCGCCCCTGACTTGCGATCGATGGCGATGCTCTGAACTTTTCAGAACATGGCGATTTTGAGCTTATCCTCATGGTTCTTCTCATAAACCTCAAGTTCTAGCATCAAACCTTGCTACATGCATACTATATCATCATATCAACATGTTTTCATCATATGACAACTCATTTCTTTGCAATATATCAAGTATCAATTCATGTAAACCATAACATGCTTCACCATGTTCACAACTTGATACTACACATGCATATGATTGAATAACAAGTGTATATACTATTACATGCTTACCACTTAACTATGCTTTTCACTCCTCAATTCAAGTTAGAACTTGAAATCCAACAAGAGTGACCAAAAGTGTGAGGAACCGTAACTAATAAAGTGTTTAATTATCACGCAATGATTATTTATTTGTAAACAACGGAAGATTATTTAAAAGTCCTGCCAACAAATGGCTCTAAAACTTTCGGCATGACCTCCACGCACGAGGGACATACCAAAAAAAATGAAAAGCACAATAATCAAGTGCAGTAAGTAAATATATAATACCATAGTATGCATCATAGGCACCCAACACATAATCCGTACTAAAAATATTTACATCATACCATAGTGTAAGGACCCCAAGCCCTTAAAACCTTGATTAGTGTATTAACCACTATGTGTGGTACATGCTTTCTATAAAATGTCAATCGGGAAGCTCTGATGATACTTAATCATTGCCTGTCAATAAAAGACTCATATGTTTGCCCTTTACCAACCCCTTGGTGCCACTTTTCACATTGTAAACTTTTACAAAAATTTGGGCAGAGTCTCCCCATAAATAGAGCTATCCCAAAACAGAGTACAACACATAACAAAATTCCCGGCCAGGGAACACATAATACTCAACAGAAAGCAGTAATACAAGTAGATTCCCAGCCAGGGAAGACACCACACATATGTCAACAAAAGTGGGTTCCAACACCCACATAATACACCAATGACTCTCATATCATTCTAGCAATTCAACCTAATTGCATGCAACCTTAAATGAAAGAGAGAAAGGCTCATGCCTTTATATACAATCCATATACAAGTATAATCGTGCTCACATGCGAGCATCATGAATATGAATATGTATAAATCCTCAGGTGTATATATAGGTACTCTATACGATACCGTGCTCCATCAAGCCCTGGTACCACGATCCTGGGAGTACCTCAAATCAACAGCTCGAGCTCAGCTCCATAGCCATCGATGTACCTGTCCACCTGTCCCAACAGAGACAGCCCCCCAACGGGGTGAGCATACCAATACACAAAATCCCATAATCATAATAATGAAATTCATAATTTACAACACAAGTAAATACTAATGAATTTAAATGATACTCCCTGGATGGCAACATCCTCATCCGGGATTCCGTGTACTGTCCCTGTTCTCACAACATCAAACTCATCAAATCTCATAAATCAGTAAATCAACACATTGATTTACACATCGCATGCCTGATTTACAATATCAATAATGAATGATTCCAAGTTCATATACATGCAAAAATAGATATATCAATATCTAATATTGATTTCATAACCTTGCTTTCCATTATACTTAGACATCTCATATGTCTTATAATGAAAACATGAGTCTATGAACCTAGACATCTCAAATGTCTCATAATGAATACATGATTCTACGAACCTAGACATCTCAAATGTCTTACGAAGAATGCATGATTCTACAAACCTAGACATCTCAAATGTCTCATAATATAGTCATATAAACCCAGTACCCCATATATCATGTAAGAGTCATCCTACTCTAGTGTCACGCACGCTACAAGCGGCGATATCAAGATTTGGGTCATTCCTTGGCTATATCAACATATATGTATAACCATACGCAAAACATTCAATGCAATCAAAAATACCTTATGCATTTCACATATATATAGTAATGCTCGTACGTCGCACGTACCTTAAATCTCCGAAGTCCGAGCCAAGCCTTGCTCGAGTTCCATGCCCCGAGGAATGATGTGCTAACACGATAAATAATTCACAATTATTTACGAACATGTAACCTATGCTCAAGCACACCCATATCCCTCAAAATATTGTCGACACACGATAATTATCCTCTTAAAAGACCCGGGGCAGGGTACATGCAGGGAAGGAAATAAATGAGACAATCGAAATTTGTTCAAGAATGCCCTACAAAAAAATCGAACCTTAATCTCACAATTTCGAACCCAATAAAATACCATAATTCATCTAAAATGTCAATTAATCAATCCATAGCATGAATAATCATCCCACATGCCAAACCCCCAAATTTGAAATCCAAATCCCTAAAATTCGAAACCCAAACAAGCCTTTAAATTCGAACCCTAACAATTCTTCAAATTCGAACCATAACATCTTAATTCGATCCCACTTAAGCATCATAATACACCTAAGATGTGAATTAAACCATCAATGGCAAGAATCATCACCTTTGCCAAAAACCCCCAATAATTCGAAATTTAATCCCTACGAAATTGGGGAAATTCGAAACAATAAAGGCATGGAAATACATGAAAAAGACGAACAAGGGGTTAGGGAGATTACCCAACGAAATCGGAAGCAAAATCGGACGAAATCCGATGAACCCTAACTTTTGGGGATCGACGCTCTTTCTCAAAATCCGACTCCAGGACGCGACGAAACCTTCAATTGGCAGAGGGGAAAGGAGCGCCTCGTCGAGACGAAGCCGTGGGTAGGTCGCACGCGCCGATCGGCGGCCGGACGGCGGCTGGCGGAGCGCCTGAAACGGCGGGGGTGCAGGGGGCGACGGGAATCGCGGCTGCGGGAGAGAGGGAAAAATGAGGGCTGAAAATGAAATTAATCCTAAAATCTTGGGTTCAAATGGTATTTATAGCAAAAATACCCCGAAAAATTAATAGCCCCACAAATACATCATGATTCCTTAAAAATCATCTGTTTTCAAAAACTCTCTCTCTAACTCCAAAACCCTCTACCGGTGCTCACATAGCACCCGAGATTCCGAGACACATCAAAAACCCAACTCTTAGGTTTTACACCGTAATGTGAATACAATCTCAACCTCTGGATCCAACGATCCCAACTGCCCAAATAAACGAGCCCAGAAGGCCCAACACCTCGATTAAATCCCAAATCGCCACGTAAAACCACTTTAGGGATTATTAATACTCCGGGATTAACACCTATAATCCCTGGTCATCACAATATCCCCCACTAAAAGAATTTCGTCCTCGAAATTAGCACTGGTGTATCACGTAACACCCAGGCTACACAACAACATGAAGCCATAACCTCGATTCCTGACCATATCAGAATCGTATTAATAAACGCGAGGATACTTACCTCTCATCTAACTCTGAAACAGAGCGACATACCAAAACCAACATAACACCCAAGAGGTAAAACGTACCTCGATGCGGGTCATCCCAAAAGTCAGCCTCTCATGACTGCAAATCAACCAATACTTACGACTGTAGATCGGACAGTCATCATTCGTTCTAATACAACAGTACGAACACATCCTGAATGACACCTCAACCGTAAGAACGTTGACCTCGTGTCAAACTCTGGAGTGGAGTAGACTTCCAAATCCATCATAACGTCAAAGAGCGTCAGCACAACTCAACGCTAACAGTCCAAAAGCAGTTAGTCAACTGAAACTGCAAGGATTCGAATCGCTCTTGATTCTATCGTAGATATCATCCAATGATATTTTACTATGACTTACGATGTCTAACATACATCGTTACGAGGGAAACACTAGTACAACCACGGTGTACACATATCAAACCTGGTTTCCACTTTCAAACTTCCTCCATCGAAGGAGTAGTCGCCTCATTGCAACTTAATTTGGGCAACTCACGGCCACAAATTAAAACAAAAGACATCTCACAAGATGTCCACCTCCGGATGTTCCAAGAATCACGTCCTGATCATAAATAACAACCGAGACTCCGCAGAGTTTAAAATTCTTAAGGGGCATGCAATAAACCCATTGCATCCTCAACGCTTGTGTCGTCAGCGACACTCAACCAATCCGAAATCCTGCCATCCCTTGAAAATCCTCGGATTTAACAATCCAAACTTGGGAAGGCTGTCGCATAACTCGAAGGAAAACACCAACAAGGGAAGTACCTTAACCCTCACAAGAAAATCCCTCCTCAAGGGAGTCAACTAACTTCACGATCATTCCTCATAATCATCGTGCCATGGAGATTCCCAATCTCAAGGTGTTCCATATCTCTCATCAGAGATTTAACCATCCCAAAAATAGCATAACTCTATGCTTAACAGAGAGGAAATCAATAACTGGCATCCGTATACTCACCGGTATACCTGCCTAAGCACTGATATCGCATGCATACTCAATGCACTCGGCTCGGGTATCTACCACATATCCCTAAGCCCCAAACACAACCGTCAATTCTGAGTCATTCCTTACTCAGTGGAGGATGATAATCGACGATTAATAATACACGGTGTGATTCCCAAAATCAACACCACTTGCACCAACTTAACGAATCTTTCAAAGATTCCCAAATAGGTATAATACTACCTCCTTCCTCGCAAGGGAAATGCCATCGAACTCGAGATCCACAAGTCTCGAACCATCGTTCGGAAAAACTGGATACAATAACACCCATTGTATCCCAATACACGGGTTCCTTTAGATTGAGTCAATAACAACCTGATGACTCTCTTGTTGGTACTCCAACATCCTGAGCTGTCCCAGACAAGTCTCCAAGATTAAACATAAACGTATACACGTTTCAGCGAGGCACGCACAACCTCAAATGATGTGGTGACTACTAGAGTCCACCACGATCCACATCGCATCACCTTACGATTTGCCAAACTTGGTTCCAACGAGCAGTGTAACGGCTCTAGCAAGCCCATCATGGTGCTACACACACGCGGCAGACAACCTAGTCTCTGCCTCTTTAGGTTTACCTCAAACCTACCAATAAGACGGACGTTTCCACATGGTATAACATACTATGGGAGAAAAACTCAATAGAGTAGTGGGTCTTTATCCAACATTCCTCAATGCCGATACACCCTGGACACTCCAATGTCCCTATGTACTTAACATAACCTGATCCTACTCCCTTAGGACACATCCTACACCCTCAAGGGTGGTGTGATCATGTCTACCACATGTCACATCGACAGAAAGCGAGTAATTTCCTCCACGATTACTCCTATCGTCAAAAACATGGCCAAAAAGCCAATCCAACGAGCATACTTCTAGGGTATCACCACTCGTAAAATGATTACCCCCAAACATAAGCTGCGGTACAATCACATGTACAGCGCATCCATCCATTCCTCGAGCAACCCGCTCGGTATAAGGGTCACGTCCATCGGTGTCGCACACACCACCTTGTGCTCGGTACTGGCACCCAAGGCATACCACTGAATACGTATACTCAACGCATCGATCATCGTAACGATGATGCATGTCTAATAAGACATCTCCTACACCATCGTCATCGTCATCCCGTGACGAAACATGCCAACTCATGGCATCTAAAACATTGTCAACTAGTGACGATACATGTACATCAGCGTATGTCATCCACTAACATGCTAGTAAAATAGGCATAATAAAACATGTATATCAATGCATGCCAGCTACAATAAAGCTAATAAAATAGCAATATCTCATACCTCATCGCTAGCAATATAGCGTCATACCTGTCTCCGTCGCTCAATAATAGTGCGTAATCAGCACCCATCGCTCGAAGGCGGCAAAATCCTGTGCTGAGTACATAGCGGCAAAATCCCTCGCTATAGAATCGACGGCATGACACCTCATCATATAATAAGTGGCATGAAACCTCGCTATATACCTGAGCATGAATCATCGTCCACATAGTAGCGGAAAGAGGCATCGCTATCAATACACCTGGCGGAATGAACCATCGCCAATCAATATAGCGGAATGAACCGTCGCTATAAATACACCTGGCGGAATGAACCATCGCCAATAGATATAGCGGAATGAACCATCGCTATAAATACACCTGGCGGAATGAACCATCGCCAATAGATATAGCGGAATGAACCATCGCTATAAATACACCTGGCGGAATGAACCATCGCCAATAGATATAGCGGAATGAACCATCGCTATAAATACACCTGGCGGAATGAACCATCGCCAATAGATATAGCGGAATGAACCATCGCTATAAACCGTGTCCTCATAGAGAAATGAATATAAATCGACACAGCGGGACACATCACCGCTATCATCCGTGTCATCACAAAGGAATGAATCATCATCCTAACAAGCGGCATCTCATCCTCGCTTCTTCATACAAGCGGTATCTCATCCTCGCTTCGTATGGCATACCCCGCCTCCATGTGCAAGCGAGCATCCCCGCCCGCTCCACATTTTTAGCGGTACAAGCATAAGCTTCTTCATACAAGCGGTATCTCATCCTCGCTTCGTATGGAATACCCCGCCTCCATGTGCAAGCGAGCATCCCCGCCCGCTCCACATTTTTAGCGGTCAAGCGTAAGTATAAAAATTCTCACTGTCATAAGCAGGACTCCTGGAATGTATAATCATCATTCCTTTTTATACTCCATATTTCCTGTAACCTGCAACCATCAGGGTTAACAACAATAGCCATATACGCTATGCATCCACATTCAATTCATAATAAAAACACATTATGAGAATGTATGGTTTCACAAATAAATGTCATGATATCCTTCTTTAAATCCTTATTTCATCCTGAGCCCTTATCATTAGTACATTTTAATGCTTCTTGCTACTCCAGGAAAGCGGAATTCTTCCTCGCTTCCACTGGACTTTAGCGTTGCTACTCCATGTAAGCGGAACTCTTCATCGCTTCCAATGGACTTTAGCGTTGCTACTCCATATAAGCGGGACTCTTCATCGCTTCATATGGACTTTAGCATAAGCCATTAAAATCCTTACTAAGATAACTTTGACTCAAGACATGCATATGCAAAAACAATGCACAATAACATATATCATAACCTCAATGCACCACTTTGCATTCATCATGTGTCAACAAGACAACGTAAAATACATGTTACCTCGGAAATATCCCTTTATCTGATTTTCTTAAAACCAGCTTCCTTGGCACATAACACACGGAGTGCCAGACATCCCCATAAATGTCATCCTATCGTGTTCCACACGATTCCTGCAACCACAATGGTTAGCAATACCACTTTTCATATCATAAGAGCACATAAACAATTTGCTATGTCATACAACATTAATGCCATCATGCATAAATATGTGCTATCAATAACTTCCTAGGCCCTTAACAGCCCCAATGAGCAACCACTGCTCTGATACCACTAATGTAAGGACCCCAAGCCCTTAAAACCTTGATTAGTGTATTAACCACTATGTGTGGTACATGCTTTCTATAAAATGTCAATCGGGAAGCTCTGATGATACTTAATCATTGCCTGTCAATAAAAGACTCATATGTTTGCCCTTTACCAACCCCTTGGTGCCACTTTTCACATTGTAAACTTTTACAAAAATTTGGGCAGAGTCTCCCCATAAATAGAGCTATCCCAAAACAGAGTACAACACATAACAAAATTCCCGGCCAGGGAACACATAATACTCAACAGAAAGCAGTAATACAAGTAGATTCCCAGCCAGGGAAGACACCACACATATGTCAACAAAAGTGGGTTCCAACACCCACATAATACACCAATGACTCTCATATCATTCTAGCAATTCAACCTAATTGCATGCAACCTTAAATGAAAGAGAGAAAGGCTCATGCCTTTATATACAATCCATATACAAGTATAATCGTGCTCACATGCGAGCATCATGAATATGAATATGTATAAATCCTCAGGTGTATATATAGGTACTCTATACGATACCGTGCTCCATCAAGCCCTGGTACCACGATCCTGGGAGTACCTCAAATCAACAGCTCGAGCTCAGCTCCATAGCCATCGATGTACCTGTCCACCTGTCCCAACAGAGACAGCCCCCCAACGGGGTGAGCATACCAATACACAAAATCCCATAATCATAATAATGAAATTCATAATTTACAACACAAGTAAATACTAATGAATTTAAATGATACTCCCTGGATGGCAACATCCTCATCCGGGATTCCGTGTACTGTCCCTGTTCTCACAACATCAAACTCATCAAATCTCATAAATCAGTAAATCAACACATTGATTTACACATCGCATGCCTGATTTACAATATCAATAATGAATGATTCCAAGTTCATATACATGCAAAAATAGATATATCAATATCTAATATTGATTTCATAACCTTGCTTTCCATTATACTTAGACATCTCATATGTCTTATAATGAAAACATGAGTCTATGAACCTAGACATCTCAAATGTCTCATAATGAATACATGATTCTACGAACCTAGACATCTCAAATGTCTTACGAAGAATGCATGATTCTACAAACCTAGACATCTCAAATGTCTCATAATATAGTCATATAAACCCAGTACCCCATATATCATGTAAGAGTCATCCTACTCTAGTGTCACGCACGCTACAAGCGGCGATATCAAGATTTGGGTCATTCCTTGGCTATATCAACATATATGTATAACCATACGCAAAACATTCAATGCAATCAAAAATACCTTATGCATTTCACATATATATAGTAATGCTCGTACGTCGCACGTACCTTAAATCTCCGAAGTCCGAGCCAAGCCTTGCTCGAGTTCCATGCCCCGAGGAATGATGTGCTAACACGATAAATAATTCACAATTATTTACGAACATGTAACCTATGCTCAAGCACACCCATATCCCTCAAAATATTGTCGACACACGATAATTATCCTCTTAAAAGACCCGGGGCAGGGTACATGCAGGGAAGGAAATAAATGAGACAATCGAAATTTGTTCAAGAATGCCCTACAAAAAAATCGAACCTTAATCTCACAATTTCGAACCCAATAAAATACCATAATTCATCTAAAATGTCAATTAATCAATCCATAGCATGAATAATCATCCCACATGCCAAACCCCCAAATTTGAAATCCAAATCCCTAAAATTCGAAACCCAAACAAGCCTTTAAATTCGAACCCTAACAATTCTTCAAATTCGAACCATAACATCTTAATTCGATCCCACTTAAGCATCATAATACACCTAAGATGTGAATTAAACCATCAATGGCAAGAATCATCACCTTTGCCAAAAACCCCCAATAATTCGAAATTTAATCCCTACGAAATTGGGGAAATTCGAAACAATAAAGGCATGGAAATACATGAAAAAGACGAACAAGGGGTTAGGGAGATTACCCAACGAAATCGGAAGCAAAATCGGACGAAATCCGATGAACCCTAACTTTTGGGGATCGACGCTCTTTCTCAAAATCCGACTCCAGGACGCGACGAAACCTTCAATTGGCAGAGGGGAAAGGAGCGCCTCGTCGAGACGAAGCCGTGGGTAGGTCGCACGCGCCGATCGGCGGCCGGACGGCGGCTGGCGGAGCGCCTGAAACGGCGGGGGTGCAGGGGGCGACGGGAATCGCGGCTGCGGGAGAGAGGGAAAAATGAGGGCTGAAAATGAAATTAATCCTAAAATCTTGGGTTCAAATGGTATTTATAGCAAAAATACCCCGAAAAATTAATAGCCCCACAAATACATCATGATTCCTTAAAAATCATCTGTTTTCAAAAACTCTCTCTCTAACTCCAAAACCCTCTACCGGTGCTCACATAGCACCCGAGATTCCGAGACACATCAAAAACCCAACTCTTAGGTTTTACACCGTAATGTGAATACAATCTCAACCTCTGGATCCAACGATCCCAACTGCCCAAATAAACGAGCCCAGAAGGCCCAACACCTCGATTAAATCCCAAATCGCCACGTAAAACCACTTTAGGGATTATTAATACTCCGGGATTAACACCTATAATCCCTGGTCATCACACATAGCATGCACAATAAGCATCTAGCACACATTTCATACTTAAAATAATTACATAATACCATCAACGGTAAATAAACATAAAATATCCACAAATAATCAAGACTGGACGGAAATCAACTCCATTTACATATTTATATTATCCATGACACACCCTGGTATACTTAACTATCCTACGACTGGGATAGACAAAGGAAAACAACCTCAGGTAAGACTTCCAGCGAGCAATCCATCTTTGGGATCCTGGTCACCTGTAATACGTGTCATTGTCCACACACAAAGACAACAAGAACCCCCTTGGGTGAGCCAAAGCCCAATATGAAACTATCAAGTAATTACAACATGCATCTATAAAATGTGATATATGATTTAATGCCGTGCAATGTAATGCGATGCATGTAATATACAATGAATGGAAATCTCAAGATACCCAAAATATCGGAGTCCAAAGTGTAAGGACCCCCGTGTCCTTAACCCGTCATTAGTGTATTAACCCTTACCATTAGTGCATACAATCATATTATCAGGGGGAAAAGATTACATGCAACCCTAGCATGAAACCATTTATAAAATTTCTTACATTATTCCATATAATGTCTTAACTTTCCCCCAACATAGTCCATAAACATAACATGCACCTTTATACATACATTAACACGCTCTCAATTCATTTTGCAATTCCTAAATAATTGCATGCAACACATAAATGAAAAGAGAAAGGCCATTGCCTTCTTTATACAACCCATATACACATAATAGTGCTCACATGCGAGCATCGAATAAGTATACGTGTATCTAATGTATAAAGTATCATGCTCAAACCAGCTCTGGTACTTCGATCCTGGAAGCACATCCAATCAACAGTTCGGGCTCAACTCCAAAGCCATTGATGCACCTGTACCACCTGCCCCAACAGAGACAGCCCCACACGGGGTGAGCATACTAATACCACTAACCCAATAAGCACAATATCACAATTCATAATTTACACAATGTAAAGACTATGAATATTAAAAGACACTCACTGGATGGCAATATTCTCATCCGGGATCCCCTGTGTTGTTCATGTTCTCAAAATCCGAAACCATCAAATTCCCAAAAGCCAGTTAATCATTACATCGATTAACATATCCGTTCCCCATATATTGATACCATAATCAATAAAATCAAATCATTAAACAATGATTACAGATATTCCATATATCTCACTAATAGTTCCGTAGTTCTATTTCATCGCTCGCTCTACAATAGCGGTATTTTAATCTCACGCATGCTCAATAGCAGTGGCGTCGTAACCGATGTTCGCTCAAAGACGACAACATCCAATCATTGCTCGCTCAAGAGCGGCACCATATAATTCCCAATATTTAACCATTTTTTGCAATATAATGTACCATGCATTCAACAATTGCAATTATATAAAATGCTATGCTCGTACGTCATACGTACCTTATGATTAGGTAGTCCGAGTCCAACCTTGACCTTGCCCCGTGATCCAATGAATTATGTGCTAACACATAAATAACTCATAATCAATTTCAAGCATGCAACCACGTATCCAAGCACGTTCACAATCCTCTAAACCCACCGTCAATGACGATTAACCATTTTAAAAGACTCCGGTTAAGCATGCATAATACCCAAAATATCCATTTCAAATGTTCAATGGTTAGACAATTACTCAATCGAGTATTCCTTTTTATTATTAAAATTTGGCTCCAACCATTCCATTTTTTTTAAAGCATAGCATTCCCATTGGAATGTAGACATTGCCCCGGAATCGGCTAATTAAACCTCGATTCCAAAATCTCGACATTTTCCACATTTTTCGAAAAAAAACCCTTCCTACGACCGCGGTCGATCGGCGATTTCATCTCGATCGATCGCGTAATACAGTGGCCAAAACAGAACACTCCCGCGATCGATCGTGAGTCTCCGCGATCGATCGCCAGACGCCTTGTGATCGATCACTGAGACTTAGCGATCGATCGCCGCACTGTGCGTCTTTCTCAAAAACCAGCTGCTCGCCGCGATCGATCGGCATGCAATCCGCGATCGACCACGACCTGCGATTTTTCGAAAAACTCGAGTTTCAATGGTGTTTTTCACACCAAAACTCAAAATCAACACCCCATACACCTTCAACACCTCAAATACTCCATTTAAAACCAATAAAAACACCAAAAATACAACTTTGGATTTTTATCAAAAATCCCCAATTCCCATAATCAACCCAAAACTCAACAAAACTCTACAGTACTACTATCAAATCGAAGATAAGAACGAGGGGAAGAATAATACCTTATTATCTTCGAGAAATCCGGCTTCCGAGCCAAGCTTCTAGCCATTTTCTTTAATGGAAGAAAAGGGGGAGGGAAATGGGGTTTTGGGCGTGGATTGAGGGAGAGAAAGAGACAGAGGATTTCGTGTAACGACGAAACACCGAGTCCACTTGGTATATTAAGTACCAAGGCTCCGAAATACCAATACCTCCACAAATACATCATGATTCATTAAAAATCATCTGTTTTCAATAATTATCTCTCCAACTCAATTTCTATACCAGCCCCAATATAAATTACCCCGGGCCCCAGATACCACCAAAAACCAAATTCCAAGGTTATCACCACGATGAGAATATAATCTCAACCTTTGGATCCAACAACTCTAAATAACGGATTTAAAAATCCGCGGGAGTCCCAATACCACAATTGATTCACAATTGCCATAATTAAAATCCATTAAGGATCAATACCACACCGGGGTTTACACCAATAATTCCCGGGCATCACAATTATCCCCCACTTATAAAATTTCATCCTCGAAATTTGCATGGCGTACTCCACGTTTCGCCGAGACCACACAATCCAATCGGATCCACATCGTCGAATCATGAACATATCATGAACGACACATCAACTGCGAGGATACCGACCTCGGACCAATACCTGGAATGGAGTAAACCTCCCAAACTAGCACAAACTCAAAGAAAGACGTCAGCATTCCTCGATGCTAACCATCTCAAAAGCTGTCAGCCAACCATAACTGGTAATCAAATGAATCATTCATGATTCCAAAATAGATATCGCCTCAATGATATCTCTACGTTTAGCCTACGATGTTAAACATACATCGTTACCAAGGAAACAACCAGTACACTACAGTGTACTTATACCAAATCCGGTTTCCGCTCTCCAATTTCCATCTCCATCAAAGGAGTAGTTGTACCACCTTGCAACACGGATCGGGCCACTCACGGCTACCGATTAACACAAAACACATCTCCAAAGATGTCTACATCCGTATGTTCCAAGAAATCACATCTTGGTACAAACACATCATCGAAACTCCACAAGGTCTCAAGTTCTCAGAAGGACATGCAAGAAAATCAATTGCATTCCCGCCATACGTGTCAACCGCGACACCTAACAAATTTGAATCATGACCATCCCTCGTTTACCCTAGGATTAAACAGTCCTAACACAGGGAGGCTATCGAATTATCCAGTAATGAATTTCCATGACCCCAAAACACGACAATTCCCTCTTCAGAGGGAGTCAACCATACCACACGATCATTCTTCAGAATACACCGTGCCATCTAGATCACCAATCTCAAGGTGCCACAATCTTTCACCAGATATTCATTCATCCAAGCATACTAACCTGATGCTCGACGAGTACCAAGTAAATGCTGGCATTCGTATACACACACTGGTATACATGCCTAATTACCAATACAACATGCATACTCAATGCAATCGACTCGGGTATCTCCAACCATACCCAAAGCCCCAAACCGACTATCAATCCCAGCTATTCTCACCTCACGGAGAATAATGATTGATAGACCAATGACCAATGGTGTGATTCCAACATCAACACCACACAAACCGACTCATCGGATCTCTTAAAGATTCCCATTAGGTATATCAATACCGCTTTCCTCGTAAGGAAAGTGTCATGAACCATGACCTTCCAACCTCGAACCACCGTTTGGAAACCTGGATATATTTATACCAAAATATATCTCAGAACCAATAAATACACATTCGATTCAGAATAGTGCATCCTTGCAACTATTACCAATCCGATATCTGTATACACAACGTATACTCATTCAACCAATGCTCTGTACTAAAACCATAGTGCTCCACAATCTCGAGCATTTCCCTGGAGACGTCTCCTCGAACGTTTCACGGTAAGGTAAGAAATCCATTACTCGGTCAAACACCAGTAATGCTTATCATGGCTGATTCACAATCTACCCACGACCGATACAAGCTGTCCCCATGACATTACAATCCAAATCTCTCCAAGAGATAAAAAATCAATGTAGTAGTGTCACCCCACTAACTATATCTCACAATCCAATTATGTCCCCCATTGCATTCCATATGCAAGGATGCTCAACAAATCCTAACAACGACTTGTTGACACTCATGTTTGTACTCCGAACAAAATTGAGCTATCCCGGTACAAGTCCCTTAAACATTTGACGTATAAACGTCTCCGTGAGGTATTTCCTGCCTCAATCCTTATGTGACATAGTGACTACAAGAGTCCGCTATAACCCTCATCGTGTCATCATACAATTCACCAAACTCGGTTCCAACGAGCAGTATAATGGCCACAACGAGCACACCGTATTACTGCAGCAATACCTGGCTAGCAAATCGCTGCCTCCTTAGGTTTATACCAAACCTACCAACGTATCATACGTTCCATCCCGGTATACCAAACCATACAAACCATTCGAGTAGTGGGTCATCAACCAACATTTCTCTAATCATTAAGGCACAACGGACATTCCGGTGTCCTCACTCAATCCACAAAGCAACCCTAATCCCGTAGGATTTATTCCACACCCTCATGGGTGGATGTGATCATGTCCACCTTGTGTAACCTCGGTATAAGCAAGTAGTCTCCTCAATAACTACTTCTACTGTCAATCACTTGGTCATAGCCATTTCAACGAGTATACCTAAAGGTACCCCTACTCGTAAAATATTTACCTCAAATATGTGTTGCGGTACACTTCCTGTACAGCGTACCCCATAATTCCTCGAGCAACCTGCTCGGTATAATGGTCTCGTCAACTAGTGACTCAGACACTACCCTGCTCACCATTGGCACTCAAACCATACCACTAAATACATATACATAAATGTATTATCCACCTAGATCATCCTCTATGTCATCGTCATCATTTGATGGCACATGTCAACACAAGACATTCACAATATCATCGTCAAACACGTGACGGTATATGTCAATACATGACATCCATAATCTCATCGTCAACTCGTGACGGTATATGTCAATACATGACATCCATAATATCATCGTCAACCACGTGACGGTACATGTCAACACATGACATCCACAATAATGCTAACAAAACATCAATATACCATAACTCATCGCTAATAAGATAGCGGCATACTTGTCTCCGTCGTCCAATAACGGTACATAATCAACACCCATAGCTCGTGGGCGGCACAATCCCGTGCTACGTAGATAGCGGCATGACCCATCGCTATAAAATCAGTGGCATGATTCCTCTGCATAGAGTCAGCGGCATAAAACATCGCTATAGAATCAGCGGAATGAAACATCGCTATATAGGTACCCAGCGGCATGAACCATCGCCAATAGAATAACGGAATGAACCATCATTATATAGATATCCGGCGGCATGAACCATCGCCAATAGAATAGCGGAATGAACCATTGCTATATATACACCCGACGGCATGAACCATCGCCTAATAAAATAGCGGAATGAACCATCACTATGTATATACCCGGCGGCATGAACCATCGCCAATAGAATAATCAATCCATAGCCTTGTTATAGCAGTGTATTTTAATGCACCTCGCTTGTCATGACCGCGGCACTAATACCCATCGCTTCGACATATCAGCGGCATTGAATAACCTCGCTCAAATGCGACATGCGGCAATACCCTTGCTTCAACATTTGGCGGCAAATATTCTTTCCTCGCTATGATATGACAGCGGCAAGTATTCTATCATCGCTTCAAGTGACAGCGGCAAAGCATTAAAATCATCACTCATCTATAACAACGACTCATGGGATATTCACCAAGCATCCAATCTATACCTGCACCACAATGCATAATCCATATTCCAATATACATCGCTATGAGTGTATTTTAATGCACCTCGCTTTAAATGTGACATGCGAAATTTTACCATCGCTTCAACATTTAGCGGCAAAGCATCAAAATCATTACTCCAATATATATGCAACAACAATGCATAATCCATATCCAATGTAAATTGCTTGAGTGTATTTTAATGCACCTTGCTTCAAATGTGACATGCGGAATTTTACCATCACTTCAACATTTAGCGGCAAAGCATCAAAATCATCACTCCAATATATATGCAACCACAATGCATAATCCATATCCAATATACATCACTATGAGTGTATTTTAATGCACCTCGCTTCAAATGTAACATGCAGAATTTTACCATCGCTTCAACATTTAGCGGCAAAGTATCAAAATTATCACTCCAATATATATGCAACCACAATGCATAATCCAAGATGTATATAAAATACATGTTACCGTTTGGTGCCCGTCAATCCTGGCCTTAGCCTTCCATGCCAAAGAGTCCCTATAGGAACGATCTCAAACCATGCCCTATAATAATCCATATTCACCACAATATGATTATAAAGGGTAATGCATAAACCATAAGTACAAAGTACTTCCTGTTCCAATTCATTTAAAACGCCCCCTTTGCTTGTCCCTCTACCATAACTCATAATCATAATCAATGGATTATAATACGGTTCCACAAATGTCATGACATATAACCATTCCATTTATGACCACATATCATGTGATATCCCCGAAATAATTAATTGCAATTTAGGCATTAATTATGTTTATGTGATTAATTGTGGCGATAATTAATTTATATGTTGGAATTAATTATCTTGATGAAATGCTTAGTCACATGGTAGGCGTGTGGTACATTTCGGGATTTCATGTTGTGCATGTTGGGAAATTGGGTGTTAGCATGATTTAATTGTAAGGGTTGATAATTATATGGAAAGCATGGATTAAATTTGAATTTTGATGCATTTTGGTAAATGCTTTTAAAATATCATGTTGGGATATTTTATACATCATGTTAATTAATAGGGTACAAATTTAATTATAACCCCTTACAACCCCACTACCCCCCACTTTATCCATCACTTTTTCAATCCCCAACTTCACTCCCAACCCTAACCCCTCATCCCATTTTCGAAATTGGCCAAAGGAGGAAGAATAAATCTTCACAAAAGCTTGGTTTGTGAGATTTTGTTGTGAGATTTGGAGTCCATAAGAGCTATGGAACACTCCTTAATGTTTTAATGGTGTTTGGTTTAGATTTGGGTCGATATTTGAATGCTTGAAATGGATTTGTTTTGAGTTGGTGTTGTTTATGTTTGGGTGTTCGATTTTTGATTGTTTTAAGGTGTATATTGAAGGTTTAGGGTGGTTTTATGTTATGGGTTTGATGGTATTTGTGTTGGTGTTGTTGGGGAAGAAATATGTTCAAAAATGGTGAAGAATCGCGCACACAGCAGGTGGCGATCGATCGCTACAAATGGAGCGATCGATCGCCGAAGGGCCGTTGCGAAGTCTGTTGCGGGCGATCGATCGCTGGAAATGTCGGGATCGATCACCGCGAGGCAGAAAGGTCTGGCGATCGATCGCTATGTTGAAGCGATCGATCGGTAAGGCTCGAGATCGATCGCCTCGACACAACGATCGATCGCCAGCAGCTGAATAGTGGGAAATGTATTTTTTTTGACGGATTTTTTTGGTATTTGGCTATTGTTTGGCTTCTAATATTGGGTTGTGTGATTGTGTAGAACCATCCCAGGTGGCGACGCAACCAAGGAAGTGAAGTCAGATCAAATCCCACTTTTGGAAAGTTACGTAAAGAGACGTACGGGCACTCAACGGTACATGTATCTATTATACTCACTGATTATGCATTGTGGATGCGAGTATATATGGAATTGTGTATTGTGGATGCAAATACATGTGTAATTATGCATTATGATTGCATATGTATATGATGATTGTTTGGTGCACATCCCATGAGTCATGATTATATAGAGTGATGATTTTAATGCTTTGCCGCTGTCACTTGAAGCGAAGATAGAATACTTGCCGCTGTCATATTGTAGCGAGATAGAATATTTGCCGCCAAATGTTGAAGCGAGAGTATTGCCGCATGTCGCATTTGCGCGAGGTTATTCAATGCCGCTAATATGTCGAAGCGAGGGGTGTTAGTGCCGCTGTCATGACAAGCGAGGTGCATTAAAATACACTATTATAACAGACTAGAGATTGGTAATTGGTGATAATGAAATGGTGTTATGTCATGACATGTGTAGAACCATTAAATAATCTATTGATTATACTCATGAGTTATGGTACAGGGACAATAAAAAAGGGAGCGTTTATAATGCATGGGAAAAACGTGAAGTGTTTTATTATGGTTTATGCATTTACGCCTTACATTCATATTGCGTTGGATATGGATTATTATATGCTCATGTTTTGGGGGTTGTCCTTGTAGGTACATTTTGGCATGATAAAGGGGGCTAAGGCGGGTTGAGGCGGTGAGCTTGTGAAGAACGCTTTTGATAAGGAAGGACAAGATTATTTTGTATAGTGTCTACTCTAGGAGTAGTGTAAAGCTATAGTGGATATCATTAATTTGATAGAGAATGTAATTAATCAATTTGAAAGTCTTTAACTTGACATGTAATTCTTAAGGCTCAAAGTCTCAACACGAACTTTTATTGTGATGACCAGGGATTAAAGATGTTAATCCCGTAGTGTTAATAACCCCTAAAGTTGTTTTACGTGGCGATTTGGAGTTTAATCGAGGTGTTGGGCCTTCCGGGCTCGTCTATTTGAGTAGTGGGATCGTTGGATCCCGAGGTTGAGATCGTATTCTCATTTCGGTGAAAACCTATGAGTTGGGTTTTTAGTGTGACTCGGAACCTCGGGTGCTTTGTGTGGGCACCGGTAGGGGTTTTTGAGTTAGAGAGAGAATTTTTGAAAACAGATGGTTTTTAATGAATCATGATGTATTTGTGGGGCTATTAGTATTTCGGGGTATTTTTGCTATAAATACCAGTTGAACCCGAGATTTTAATTATCGGAACCATTTTCCTCACCTTGCTTCTCTCTCCCCGCGTCCGCGAGTTTCCCGATCCCCTTTGACCCCCGCCGCTTCCAGGCGTGCGCCCGCCGCCGTCCGGCCGCCGTTCGGCGCGTCCGACCCGCCGCCGGCTTCGTCTCGTCCAGGCGCACCTTCCCATACCATCAATTCGAAGTTTGGTCGCGATTTGAGTTCGAATTTCTGCAGAAAGCGCTAGGGTTCGAAACTGGAATTTGTCCGATTTGGGGCTCGATTTTTGGTACGTTTTTGGGGCTTTTCTTCCGGTGTTTTTGGGGCGTTTTTGTGCTGTTGTTGGGTCGAAAACTTCAGACTTTAAAGTTCAAAAAAATTGTTGCTTAATGGTTCGAATTTGAATGCTGTTTGCGTGGGGTTTATGTTCGAAAATTGGGGTTTTGGCATGTGGGGTGATTATTCATGTTGTTGATTGATTAATTCAAGTTTTAGATGAATTATGGTGATTATTTGAGTTTGATTTGTGTTGTGAGGTTCGAAAATTTGTGGGGAGTTCTTGAGCAATTTTCGATAATGGTTAATTGTCGTGTGTTGACAATATTTTGAGGGTTATGAGTGTGCTTGAGCATGGGTTGCATGTTCGTAAATAATTGTAAATTATTTATCGTGTTAGCACATCGTTCCTCGGGGCGTGGAACTCGAGCAAGGTTTGGCTCGGACTTCGGAAATTTAAGGTACGTGCGACGTACGAGCATTACTTTATATAAGAACATTTGTGAAATGCATAATGTATTTTAATTGCATTAGATGGTTGTGGGTATGGCTATATATATATGTGTTGATATGACTATGGAACGACCTAGTCTTGACATCGCTGCCACAAGTGTGCGTAATACTAGAGTAGTATAACCTTACATGAGATATGGGGTACTGGGTTTATATGACTATTGTAGGGCATTTGAGATGCCTGAGAATGATCGTGGAATCATGTATTCATTATAAGACATGTGAGATGTCTAAGTATAATGGAGAATTGGTAAAATAAATGCTAGGCATTTGAGCTATCTGTGATTGGTAGCAAAGTCGAAAAATCAGTATTAGATATCGAGATATCTATATTTGTATGTATAATGAATTTGGAATCATTAATTATTGATACTTTAGAATCAGGCATGCTATGAGTTAAATCAATGTGTTGATTTACTGATTTTTGAGATTTGATGAGTTTAATGATTGTGAGAACAGGGACAGTACACGGAATCCCGGATGAGGACGTTGCCATCCAGGGAGTATCGTTTAAAATTCATTAGTATTTACTTTTGTTGTAAATTATGAATTTCATTATTGTGATTATGGGATTTTGTGTATTGGTATGCTCACCCCGTTGGGGGCTGTCTCTGTTGGGGCAGGTGAACAGGTACATCGATGGCTGTGGAGCTGAGCTCGAGCTGTTGATTGGATGTACTCCCAGGATCGTGGTACCAGGGCTTGATGGAGCACGGTATCGTATAGAGTACTTATATACAACCGAAGGTTATATACATATTTATGATGCTCGCATGTGAGCACGGTTATGCTTGTATATGGGTTGTATATAAAGACATGAGCCTTTCTCTCTTTCATTATATGTTGCCTGCAATTAAGGGTAGAATTGCTAATGATATGAGAGTCGTTGGTGTATTGTGTGGGTGTTGAAACCCACTTTTGTCGTCTTATGTGTGGTGTCTTCCCTGGCTGGGAATTTACTTCGTATTCTGTATTCTGTTGAGTATTGTGTATTCCCTGGCCGGGAATTATATTATGTGATGTGTTTTTGTTTTCGGGATAGCTCAATTTATGGGGAGACTCTGCCCAAATTTTTATAAAAGTCCACAATGTACAAAAGTGGTGTAAAGGGGATGGTAATGGGCGAACTCTATGAGTCTATTTGTTGTTAGGATGACGATCTTATAACATGGGATATTAAAGAAAATTTTGTGATTGCCATTCAATAGTAAATCATCATCTGAGTTTCCCGATTGACCTTTATTGAAAGCATGTGCCACACATAGTGGTCAATACACTAATCAAGGGTTAAGGGCTATGGGGTCCTTACATTAGTGGTATCAGAGCAGTGGTTAGCTCTTTGGGGCTGTTCAGGGCCTAGGAAGTTATTGATAGCACATACTTATGCATGATGGCATTAATGTTGTATGAAACAACTAGTTGTTTATGTGCTTTTTATGAGAAAAGTGGTGTTGCTAATCATTGTGATTGCAGGAATCGTGTAGCATGTGATGGGATGGCATTAATGGTGATGTCTGGCCCTTCATGTATTATGTGTTAAGGGATCTGATTTTGTAGGAAAATCAGGAAGGGTGAGACGTACGGGCTTCGGACGGTAAACGTGTTACACCTTTGATTATGTATATCGTGGGTAGTGAACCCTTACATGTGATGGTATATGTGAAATGATAGTGATATATATTGTGATAATGGAATCAACTTGTGATGTCCCCGAAATGATTAATTGCAATTAAGGCATTAATTATGTTTATATGATTAATTATGTGGATAACTGATTTACGTGTTGAAATTAATTATCATGATGAAATGCTTAGTCACATGATAGGCATGACCCGGGGGTTACGTTTCAAGGTGCATGTTATGCATGATAGGAAATGGGGTTAACATGATTTAATTGTATTGATTGGGAATTATGAGGAAAACATGATTTAGTGGAAGTTTAATGCATCTTTGTAAATGCTTTTAAAATACCATGTTGGGGTATTTTATACATCATGTTAATTTGGGTACAATTTTAATAACCCCACTATATTCCCCTTTTATCCCATTTTCCCTTAACTTCTTCCCCACCACTCAAAAACCCCCAATTCTCTCCCAAAGCCCTAACCTCACCCCATTTTCGAAATCCCTCAAAGGAGGAAGGAGGAAACTCCACAAAACTTGTGTTTGTGTGATCTTTGTTAAGATTTGGAGTCTTCAAGAGGTATGGAACCCTTCCTAAAGTTTTTATGAAGTTTGGATTTGAAATGGGATGATTTTGAAGTGATTTATGTGGGTATGTTTGGGGTATGTGTTGTATGTTGTTGGGGTATGATTTTTGAAGTGTTTTATGTGGGTTTTAGTGAGTTATGATGTTATTGATGTTGTAGGAATGTTTGGTTTTTGTAAGGTATGAGGATGAGCTCGAAAAATGTACAAAAATGGTGAAAAATCGCGACTCTGTGCGAGGCGATCGATCGCCTGAAAAGAGGCGACCGATCGCCATAGGGCAGTACCATTTTCGCAGGGGAGGCAATCGATCGCCTAAAACGAGGCGACCGATCGCCGAGAGGCAGTAGCCATTCCAAGTGTTAGGCGATCGATCGCCATGTTTGAAGCGATCGATCGCCGCGAAGAAAAATTTGAGGCGATCGATCGCCTCAAGTAGCGATCGATCGCCACTGTGTAAAAGTTGGAAAATGATGTTTTTTGTTGAATTTTTGGTATTTGGCTATGGTTTAGCTTCTAATATCGATTTGTATGGTTGTGTAGAACCATCCCAGGTGCCAACAACATCGAGAAGATAGAGTTCTTCAATTCCTCCACTTTTGGAATTAAGGTACGTAAGAAGCGTACGGGCATCGGACGGTAACACACTCCTAACTCTGACTATGCATTAATTGCATAAGTATTCACGATGTTTATGATGATGTTATGATAAATGAAGATGATACGATGTTTATAATGATGATTATGATAAGCAAGTTTATGATGATGATGTTATGATAAATGAAGATGATATGATGTTTATAAAGATGATTATGATAAGTAAGTTATGATGATGATGATTATGATGATGAAGTTTGTGATGATGATTTTGATAAGTAAGTTTATGATGATGATTTTGATAAGTAAGTTTATGATGATGGAATACGATGTTATTATGTGGTAAGATGCCACGGGGTAAGATGCCCATATGGCAAGAGGCCATACTCCTATATTATGATCATACTATGATTGCACAAGAATTTACGATGCCATGATGGTGTACATAATGAATAAAAATAATAATATGTTTAAGATGATGTTATGATAAGTAAGTCCATGATGAAGATGATTTGATAATGAATCAAGATGATAAGATACTTACGATGATGTTATGATGAATAAAGATGATTTTATGATGAATAAAGATGACAAGATGCTTAAGATTATGTTATGATAAATGATGATGATAAGACGTTATTATAACGATTATGATGAGACGATGATGTCTATAAGATGATAATGCTTATATGATAATGATGTTTACAAGATGATGATGTTTATAAGATGCTATGATGTTTATGATGAATATGAAACTATGTTCTTAAGAATGGTTGAATGTCCGGTGGTTATTATGGGCAAGCGAGGAAGGTCTTGCCGCTCACATAAATGAGCGATGGGGTACATCCGCTATCAAGGTGTAGCGATGGGTATCATCCGCTGATGAGCGATGGGGTACATCCGCTATCAAGGTGTAGCGATGGGTATCATCCGCTGAGCGATGGGGTACATCCGCTATCAAGGTGTAGCGATGGGTATCATCCGCTGAACAAAGAGATACATCAGCTATCAAGGTGTAGCGATGGGTATCATATGATGTGTTATGTCGAGCGAGGGGGTCCAATTATACCGCTGTCATAATGGAACCCGGACAGTCCCATTCCTAATTAACATAGTTTGTTGTGAGCATATATGTGAAGTATGATGTTTAATCATTTATGGCAAGAACTAATAATTTTATGCATGACTATGAAACAGGGACAACCAAAGAGGGTTAATACGATTAACCAGGAAGTATATGTTATCAATTACTTTCATGCATTTATTTATATGCCATTTCCTTATGATTATTAAGTAAAGATGTATATGCTCATGATGGGTTGTTCCTGTAGGTACACCTTTGGACTAATGGATTAAGGGCCGGGTTGAGGCAGTGAGCTTTGAGAAGCATGGAAGAAGTTAGGATGCAAGAACTTTTGGATAGTATCTACTCTAGGAGTAGAATAATTCTATCGCCTTAACATTCATTTTGTGAATGTAATTATTTTAGCTTTTAAAATTTCATTCTCGGCCCATAATTTTACTAGCTCTAAGCTACAACTGAAACCCTAAGACGTTATAAATGCATGTTTAGTCCCTAATAGGTGATTAAGACGATGTCAAGGTAGGAAGACCCTACATTAGTGGTATCAGAGCAGTGGTTAGATAACTCGGGAATGAGTGAAGGGTAGCCTTAGCAATAAGTTGGCTAGGTGCTTACTTTTAAACATGTTTCGTGCATAAGTTGCATATGAAGTATATGATGTGGTACTAACATGTTTCGCTTCTCTAACGATGTATTATGTGAACTGCTTTTGGATCTTGTTGTTAACCCTTGTGTTGCAGTATGGCAGCAAATGTCAACAAGTTTTGTGGAAAGGCACCACATATGTACTTCTCCGTCGCCCACGCCTCTTGTAGTCTCGACCCCCGCTGGAAGAAGTTTGATAACTGATCAGATTGGTTAAGACGGCCTCATTTATTTTGAGGATAACGAACTGAGGACAGACTTGATTGTTCTGGGGATGTCAGTTTGTAGGCATTGATGTTCTGAACAAGTATCAGGCAGATGTGGACTGCAGACAAGGACTGTCCGATTCAGATCTGATAAGGGAGTTCCATGGACGTTCTATGGGGATGGTTCTCGCTCTAAGATCCCGTTGATATCTACTGCCAAGATGGCACAGTTGTTGGAACGGGGCCATACAGGCTACCTCATATATGCCGTTGATGTTACAAAAAAGAAAGAAGAAGTAAAAGTTGAGGATGTGCCCGTAGTGGCGGAGTTCCCTGATGTCTTCCCGGAGGAGATTCCCGGATTTCCACCGACGAGAGAGGTCGAGTTTGGGATTAAGTTACTACCAGGGACGTCTACCATTTCTCGTACCCGTATGGGATGACACCAGCGGAATGAAGGGAGTTAAAGGTTCAGTTGCAAGAGCTCCTTGATAAGGGCTATATACGCCCTAGCGTATCGCCCTATGGTGCACCAGTTTTGTTGATAAGAGGAAAGATGGTTCAATGCGGCTGTGCATCGATTTCAGACAACTGAACAAAGCCATGATGAAGAATAAGTATCCGCTTCCGGGGATGGATGATTTGTTTGATCAGCTGCAGAGTACGAGGCTCTACAGTAAGATCGATCTGAGATCGGGGTATCATCAGATTCGAGTTCGAGAGGATGATGTACAGAAGACAGCTTTCCGGACTAGATATGGGCGCTACGGATTCTTAGTCATGCCCTTTCGAAGTGGCGAATGCCCCAACTATTTTATGAGCCTGATGAACAGGTGACCGCTTATTTTTTTAACAAAAGATATTTCAAAGAATGGGTTGAAGCGATTTTACCGCAAGTGCACGGTGTCAAGTTTTAGTATAGTGAAAATTTAGTAAAGGTTGTCGAATCCACAGGGACTAACGTATAAGTACCAAATAAGATCAATCAAATTATATTTAGCCTACGATTAAAGGAGTTTGATTAACTAAAGCTAGATTAAACTAAAGAATAAAGATTAAACTAAAAACAAAGAATAGAATGGTTCCGGAAATGCGAAGGTAAGTCACTCGAGAAAATTACCAAACTCGTCGTTCAATTATATTATCTCTACTGATTCAACGGAATTCTCAAATTATCACTCAATTGATTTTAAAGGTGAAAGGTTTTCACTATTATTCGATACACTCTCTCGAGCTGTAACGAAACTAACAATAAATTAGAATAAGTCACTCTCGTGCACCTATTTACTAATTCAAAGTTGCTTAAATCATCAAAACCTATTAACTCTAAATCTTTCGATTTCAAGTTCTCACGTATGCGAAATCATCTCTCGATCTCAATCGTAACATACATCATAAATTAATGGAGCGTGTTACAGCGTTATCTCTCGATCTCGGCTGTAACCCTCAAATTCAATCAAAGCTAGCTAGACTTTGATCTACACAAGCAATTAATCTATGAACAATAAATATCAATGCCCTCAAATACCAATGAATCAATATATCAAACACAACGAACTAAAACTTCAATAATATAAACCAAATTCAATTCAAATCAAATACAGATGAGTTTTCTTGTCTCTCGACCTCAAAAACAACAAATGAAAATGAAAATCAAATAAACTAAAGTTCAGAAATACGATAAACGATGGATGAATCCGTGCGTTGCACCGTGATTTCTTCTCTTGTTCCTTCCTTGCACTCCGGAACGGATAGGCTCGACTTTGGACGAAGAACGGAGATTGGATCTCCTTGGGCGGCGGCTAGGGCGGCTGCTCTTGACCTAAAAATGTCTGATATCCTCTGTAAAATTCGTCTCCCCTCTTGTGTAGAAGAGAATCCCCCTTAATAGCCCTCCAGAATCACGATAAAAAAGGAAAATAAAATCTTCAGATCTCGCGTCTCGATCGATCGAGAATTTCACCGATCGATCGGTGCACTGTTCACGCCAGCTTTTGGAACTTACTACCTCGCTCAATCGATCGGGAATTTCCACCGATCGATCGAGAATTTGAAAATTTCAGCTCCGAGGTTACTGCCTTGCTCGATCGATCGATATTTCCACCGATCGATCGAGCCTTCGAAAAATCAGACTCTTGCTTCTGGCTGGCTCGATCGATCGAGAATAAATCTCGATCGATCGAGATCTGAAGAAACCATCTTCAATATTTTAATCATCTTTTATGCCTCGATTTCGCCCGTTATCTTCTCATTAGCTCATTTCTTCCACTTCCGATCAAACTTCCTGAAACAAACGAGTAAACACCAAAAAGCATAATATCATCCAGGAAAAAGTACGGAAAATGGGAAGAAATTACAGTTAAAATCACTCAAAATCTAAGCCTATCAACAGGGTGATCCAACCATGTTTGGATCAGTTCGTCATAGTTCCATTGACGATGTACTTATCTACTCTCGAACTGAAGAGGAACATGTAAAGCACTTGAGAACAGTACTTCAGATCCTTAGGGATCATCAGTTGTATGCAAAGATCAGTAAGTACGAGTTCTGGTCGAGCAGTGTAGTATTCTTGGATCATGTTATATCAAGATCGCTAAGCCGCTGGCACGGTTGACTCAGGAAAGAGTGCCATTCTTTTGGTCCGAAGCTTGTGAGGACAGTTTCCAAGAACTGAAGCGCCGTTTGACTACGACAACTATGTTAGTGATTCCTTCTGAGAATAAGAAGTTGCTTTGTACACGAATACATCACTTCAAGGTTTGGGCTATGTGTTGATGCGAGATAAGCTTGTGCTGGCTTATGCATCGAGGCGGTTGAAACCACATGAGGCTAAGTACCCAGTCCACGATTTGGAGCTGGCAGCCATTATGTTTGCCTTGGAATTTGGAGGCATTACTTGGATGGTACGTCGTTTACCATCTACACGGACCATAAGAGCCTGAAGTTTTGTTCACACAGGCTGAGTTGAATATGCGACAAAGAAGATGAATGGACTTACTCAAGGATTTTGACTGTAAGATTGAGTACCATCCTGGTAAAGCAACTTAATAGCAGGCACCTTAAGTCGGAAGTGAAAAGTACTGCTGAGGACACTATGTGTTTATCAGCGATGATGACTTCTTATTGCCGTCCGGGCTATGATATTGATGTGGACACATCGCCGGTGCGAGTGTCGATCTTGTCGGCCGAGCCAGACATATTTGAGGTTATCAGGAAAGCCGGAGGTCGGATGATGAGGTTCAAGGATGGTCATCTATAGTACTTCAAAGACGGTCATCAAAGTTCAGAGTGGCAGAAGATGATTCACTAAGATTGGGCCACCGATGGGTAGTCCCAAATACGCCGGAGTTGCGTAAAGGAATCTTGGAGCAAGCTCACCGTAGCCAGTTCAGTATCCACCCAGGAAGAAGAAAGTTGTACAAGGACCTAAGTGGTCGCTTCTAGTGGAGACGTATGAAGCGTGACGTTATGGCCTTGTCAAAAGATGTTTGATCTGCCAGCAGGTAAAGGCAGAAAGGCAGAGGCCTTATGGCGAGCTGAAGAGCTCGGAAGTACCCCCCCAATGGAAGTGGGAGCATGTATTTATGGACCTTGTAACCCACTTGCCAAGAGCGGCCTCTGGATTCGATACGATCTGAGTGATCGTGGATAGGCTGACGAAGTAGCTCACTTCATCCTTTGTCATGTGTCTTTCACGCACCTAAGGATGGCTAATTATATGTGCGGGATGTAGTGAGGTTGCATAGAGTTCCAGTCTCGATTGTGTCTGACAGAGACCCAAGGTTTACTTCACATTTCGGGGAGGGTCTCCAGACGACTTTAGGCACAGAGGTGAGACTGAGTACGGCCTATCACCCTCAGTCAGACGGCCGGACAGAGCGTACCCTTTAGACGCTCGAGGACATGTTGAGGGCATATGTTTTGGATGTTGATACTCCGTGGCAAGATTCAGTGCCAATGATGGAGTTCTCCGATAATAACAGCTATCAGAGGAGCATTCGAATAACTCCTTTTGGAGCTCTTTACGGACGACGATGTAGGTCACCGCTGTATCAGGAGGACTTGACTAGTAAGGCGGTCGGAGGACCGGATATGAGTAAGGATATGTCAGACAAGATTAAGTTGATACGCCAAAAGATGAAGGTGACACAGGATAGGCAAGCAGCCTATGCCAACAAGCGGCGATGACCGCTAGAATTCCAAGTAAAAGACAGGGTCTTCTTGAAAATCTCACCCTCCAGAGGTGTAGTTCGTTTTGGTATGCGGGAAAGTTATCCCCGAGGTATGTTGGTCCATGTGAAGTATTGCAGCGTACCAGTACTTTGGCTTACTGTTTGGCTCTACCGCCGTCTTTATCTGGGATGTATGATGTTTTCCATGCCTCTATGTTGCGGAAGTATGAGCCAGACCCGTCTCATGTATTACAGTCTACTGAAGTGCAGTTGGACTCAGGGGTATCCTACGTTGAACGACCGGTCAGAATTCTGGATCGTGAGGATCGCAGACTAAGAAGTAAAGTTTTACCGATGGTCAAAGTTCAGTGGGATCGTCGGGGTGTCGAGGAGGCTACGTGGGAGACGGAACGACATATGGTACAGCACTACCCGGAACTATTTTCTGGTATGATTTATGTTTAGTTTCACTTTGGGTAAGTGCATGCGATTTTGAGGACGAAATCTTATAAGTAAGGGAGTAATGTGATGTCCCCGAAATGATTAATTGCAATTAAGGCATTAATTATGTTTATATGATTAATTATGTGGATAATTGATTTACGTGTTGAAATTAATTATCTCGATGAAATACTTAGTCACATGATAGGCATGACCCGGGGGTTACGTTTCAAGGTGCATGTTATGCATGATAGGAAATGGGGTTAACATGATTTAATTGTATTGATTGGGAATTATGAGGAAAACATGATTTAGTGGAAGTTTAATGCATCTTTGTAAATGCTTTTAAAATACCATGTTGGGGTATTTTATACATTATGTTAATTTGGGGTACAATTTTAATAACCCCACTATATTCCCCTTTTATCCATTTTCCCTTAACTTCTTCCCCACCACTCAAAAACCCCTAATTCTCTCCCAAAGCCCTAACCTCACCCCATTTTCGAAATCCCTCAAAGGAGGAAGGAGGAAACTCCACAAAACTTGTGTTTGTGTGATCTTTGTTAAGATTTGGAGTCTTCAAGAGGTATGGAACCCTTCCTAAAGTTTTTATGAAGTTTGGATTTGAAATGGGATGATTTTGAAGTGATTTATGTGGGTATGTTTGGGGTATGTGTTGTATGTTGTTGGGGTATGATTTTTGAAGTGTTTTATGTGGGTTTTAGTGAGTTATGATGTTATTGATGTTGTAGGAAAGTTTGGTTTTTGTAAGGTATGAGGATGAGCTCGAAAAATGTACAAAAATGGTGAAAAATCGCGACTCTGTGCGAGGCGATCGATCGCCTGAAAAGAGGCGACCGATCGCCATAGGGCAGTACCATTTTCGCAGGGGAGGCGATCGATCGCCTAAAACGAGGCGACCGATCGCCGAGAGGCAGTAGCCAATCCAAGTGTTAGGCGATCGATCGCCATGTTTGAAGCGATCGATCGCCGCGAAGAAAAATTTGAGGCGATCGATCGCCTCAAGTAGCGATCGATCGCCACTGTGTAAAAGTTGGAAAATGATGTTTTTTGTTGAATTTTTGGTATTTGGCTATGGTTTAGCTTCTAATATCGATTTGTATGGTTGTGTAGAACCATCCCAGGTGCCAACAACATCGAGAAGATAGAGTTCTTCAATTCCTCCACTTTTGGAATTAAGGTACGTAAGAAGCGTACGGGCATCGGACGGTAACACACTCCTAACTCTGACTATGCATTAATTGCATAAGTATTCACGATGTTTATGATGATGTTATGATAAATGAAGATGATACGATGTTTATAATGATGATTATGATAAGCAAGTTTATGATGATGATGTTATGATAAATGAAGATGATATGATGTTTATAAAGATGATTATGATAAGTAAGTTATGCTGATGATGATTATGATGATGAAGTTTATGATGATGATTTTGATAAGTAAGTTTATGTTGATGATTTTGATAATGGAATACGATGTTATTATGTGGTAAGATGCCACGGGGTAAGATGCCCATATGGCAAGAGGCCATACTCCTATATTATGATCATACTATGATTGCACAAGAATTTACGATGCCATGATGGTGTACATAATGAATAAAAATAATAAGATGTTTAAGATGATGTTATGATAAGTAAGTCCATGATGAAGATGATTTGATAATGAATCAAGATGATAAGATACTTACGATGATGTTATGATGAATAAAGATGATTTTATGATGAATAAAGATGACAAGATGCTTAAGATTATGTTATGATAAATGATGATGATAAGACGTTATTATAACGATTATGATGAGACGATGATGTCTATAAGATGATAATGCTTATATGATAATGATGTTTACAAGATGATGATGTTTATAAGATGCTATGATGTTTATGATGAATATGAAACTATGTTCTTAAGAATGGTTGAATGTCCGGTGGTTATTATGGGCAAGCGAGGAAGGTCTTGCCGCTCACATAAATGAGCGATGGGGTACATCCGCTATCAAGGTGTAGCGATGGGTATCATCCGCTGATGAGCGATGGGGTACATCCGCTATCAAGGTGTAGCGATGGGTATCATCCGCTGATGAGCGATGGGGTACATCCGCTATCAATGTGTAGCGATGGGTATCATCCGCTGAGCGATGGGGTACATCCGCTATCAAGGTGTAGCGATGGGTATCATCCGCTGAACAAAGAGATACATCCGCTATCAAGGTGTAGCGATGGGTATCATATGATGTGTTATGTCAAGCGAGGGGGGCCAGTTATACCGCTGTCATAATGGAACCCGGACAGTCCCATTCCTAATTAACATAGTTTGTTGTGAGCATATATGTGAAGTATGATGTTTAATCATTTATGGCAAGAACTAATGATTTTATGCATGACTATGAAACAGGGACAACCAAAGAGGGTTAATACGATTAACCAGGAAGTATATGTTATCAATTACTTTCATGCATTTATTTATATGCCATTTCCTTATGATTATTAAGTAAAGATGTATATGCTCATGATGGGTTGTTCCTGTAGGTACACCTTTGGACTAATGGATTAAGGGCCGGGTTGAGGCAGTGAGCTTTGAGAAGCATGGAAGAAGTTAGGATGCAAGAACTTTTGGATAGTATCTACTCTAGGAGTAGAATAATTCTATCGCCTTAACATTCATTTTGTGAATGTAATTATTTTAGCTTTTAAAATTTCATTCTCGGCCCATAATTTTACTAGCTCTAAGCTACAACTGAAACCCTAAGACGTTATAAATGCATGTTTAGTCCCTAATAGGTGATTAAGACGATGTCAAGGTAGGAAGACCCTACACAACTGTTGTGCTTGATTATTGTGGTAGAATTGATGAATGTTCCGGTAGCCTTTATGTAAGTAATCCTTATGTCATACAACGCAGCGGAATAAAATTTTTAGGATTACTAACACCGGATCTATACATAGGTAATCATATCGGATTAAGGAATACATAAGAGTCTCACCCTTTTAGCGTGTTTGAAGCAGATTCCACGGAGCAGCACGTCCAACGAACTCCGAGTCACAAACGAAAGTTTTCACCTTCGTCTCTACGGTATCCACACGATCAAATCGAAAGGGACGTTCAAGAACAAGTTGCTAGACTTATTCTTGAACAAACAAGGCTCACGGTTACAATAACCGATCAACGACCACCATGAACCACCAAGGAAAGACGGCGGCGATGGAGAAGCTCACGGCTTCTAGGGTTCGGCCGAGAGAGAGCTTGAGGTGGAGGCTAGGGTTTGATATCAAAACAATGATATGAAAGTATGATTAACAATTAATCAAAACCTCTTATTTATATTATAAGGCTTTTAATTAAGGTTCAAGACTTTCTTAAAGTCTTATGGGCCCAAACCCATGATTTAATTAAAAACCTTTAATCACTTAATTAAGACTCTTCTTAATTAATTAATTCATCCAATGAATTTAATTTCCCTTATCGATTTAATCTTTTGTGCGACCCGATAGGATCTCGTAATGTTGGCAGTGACATAAAATCTCATTTTATGTCGCAAGCATTGAGCGGTATCTAGCAACACATCGATGCTACCCAAATTACGAGAATGTCAATGACTCGACATAACCTTTAGAACTTGTGATAATATTAATCATGTAACTTAATCCCTTTGTCCTTTGTGTTTAGATTGAACACGAGTCATGGAATAGTCATACTCGTATATCCAATCTTTATTTCTTGATCCCCAAGTAGAACTAGAATAAACGAATAAGCTCGATATCTCATATCGACTCATTCGAGCATGGCCATGCATTTTAGTTCTCACTTGATCAAGGGCCAAACACATCTCCTGTTATATAGGAGGGACAAATCCTATCTCGATCAGTCAACATCCCTCTACATAATTCGTAGTGTATCCAATAGTCGCCTTTATAGATTACCCTGTTACGGGTAACGTTTGACGATATCAAGATACATAACTCCTTATGTTGGGATCTCTGATGATCACAAGTCGTAAGGATTACATACATTATTATTACTATGAGAATTGCATATGACGATCATATAACTATCCATGTTGCATTCTCATGGTGGGTCTGTCCAGTACATCGTTCTCTAACATGTACCCATATGTTGATTTGATATCTCATATCAATGAACAATTCATCGATCAACACATACTAGTCTCTACGTATTATCATTATCCCTTTCATGATAATACTTGACTAGAGACATCTTTAAGAATAATACAATATTATTCTAAGGACATTAACATATATATTAATTCACAATGCACAGTTAAAAGAATAATATATAATAATGAATTGCCATTCATAAAACCATAAACATTGTATGTCTTAAACAATCATCTAATGACTTGTCTTAGGGTATATCCCAACAAATCTCCCACTTGCACTAAGACCACTCAGACATATACCTAATGCCTAGAGATCTAGTATGACGATCATGCTTCTGCTGTGACAGCGGCTTCGTCAATGGGTCAGATACATTATCATCTGTTAGTACTTTGCATATTTTAACATCCCCTATAAATACCAGTTGAACCCGAGATTTTAATTATCGGAACCATTTTCCTCACCTTGCTTCTCTCTCCCCGCGTCGTCCCGATCCCCTTTGACCCCCGCCTCTTCCAGGCGTGCGCCCGCCGCCGTCCGGCCGCCGATCGGCGCGTCCGACCTGCCGCCGGCTTCGTCTCGTCCAGGCGCACCTTCCCATACCATCAATTCGAAGTTTGGTCGCGATTTGAGTTCGAATTTCTGCAGAAAGCGCTAGGGTTCGAAACTGGAATTTGTCCGATTTGGGGCTCGATTTTTGGTACGTTTTTGGGGCTTTTCTTCCGGTGTTTTTGGGGCGTTTTTGTGCTGTTGTTGGGTCGAAAATTTCAGACTTTAAAGTTCAAAAAAATTGTTGCTTAATGGTTCGAATTTGAATGCTGTTTGCGTGGGGTTATGTTCGAAAATTGGGGTTTTGGCATGTGGGGCGATTATTCATGTTGTTGATTGATTAATTCAAGTTTTAGATGAATTATGGTGATTATTTGAGTTCGATTTGTGTTGTGAAGGTTCGAAAATTTGTGGGGAGTTCTTGAGCAATTTTCGATAATGGTTAATTGTCGTGTGTTGACAATATTTTGAGGGTTATGAGTGTGCTTGAGCATGGGTTGCATGTTCGTAAATAATTGTAAATTATTTATCGTGTTAGCACATCGTTCCTCGGGGCGTGGAACTCGAGCAAGGTTTGGCTCGGACTTCGGAAATTTAAGGTACGTGCGACGTACGAGCATTACTTTATATAAGAACATTTGTGAAATGCATAATGTATTTTAATTGCATTAGATGGTTGTGGGTATGACTATATATATATGTGTTGATATGACTATGGAACGACCTAGTCTTGACATCGCTGCCACAAGTGTGCGTAATACTAGAGTAGTATAACCTTACATGAGATATGGGGTACTGGGTTTATATGACTATTGTAGGGCATTTGAGATGCCTGAGAATGATCGTGGAATCATGTATTCATTATAAGACATGTGAGATGTCTAAGTATAATGGAGAATTGGTAAAATAAATGCTAGGCATTTGAGCTATCTGTGATTGGTAGCAAAGTCGAAAAATCAGTATTAGATATCGAGATATCTATATTTGTATGTATAATGAATTTGGAATCATTAATTATTGATACTTGAGAATCAGGCATGCTATGAGTTAAATCAATGTGTTGATTTACTGATTTTTGAGATTTGATGAGTTTGATGATTGTGAGAACAGGGACAGTACACGGAATCCCGGATGAGGACGTTGCCATCCAGGGAGTATCGTTTAAAATTCATTAGTATTTACTTTTGTTGTAAATTATGAATTTCATTATTGTGATTATGGGATTTTGTGTATTGGTATGCTCACCCCGTTGGGGGCTGTCTCTGTTGGGGCAGGTGAACAGGTACATCGATGGCTGTGGAGCTGAGCTCGAGCTGTTGATTGGATGTACTCCCAGGATCGTGGTACCGGGGCTTGATGGAGCACGGTATCGTATAGAGTACTTATATACAACCGAAGGTTATATACATATTTATGATGCTCGCATGTGAGCACGGTTATGCTTGTATATGGGTTGTATATAAAGGCATGAGCCTTTCTCTCTTTCATTATATGTTGCATGCAATTAAGGGTAGAATTGCTAATGATATGAGAGTCGTTGGTGTATTGTGTGGGTGTTGAAACCCACTTTTGTCGTCTTATGTGTGGTGTCTTCCCTGGCTGGGAATTTACTTCGTATTCTGTATTCTGTTGAGTATTGTGTATTCCCTGGCCGGGAATTATATTATGTGATGTGTTTTTGTTTTCGGGATAGCTCAATTTATGGGGAGACTCTGCCCAAATTTTTATAAAAGTCCACAATGTAAAAAGTGGTGTAAAGGGGATGGTAATGGGCGAACTCTATGAGTCTATTTGTTGTTAGGATGATGATCTTATAACATGGCATATTAAAGAAAATTTTGTGATTGCCATTCAATAGTAAATCATCATCTGAGTTTCCCGATTGACCTTTATTGAAAGCATGTGCCACACATAGTGGTCAATACACTAATCAAGGGTTAAGGGCTATGGGGTCCTTACATTTATACTCTAATAATGTATGTTAACTCTAATTATGTCTTTAATCTGCACTTAAGGAACTAAGGTCCTTACATTAGTGGTATCAGAGCCAGGTTAGAGAACCCGGGAACGAGTGAAGGGTAGCCTTAGCATGATTGGCTAGGTGTTTACACTTGGGCATGTTTATGCATGTGGTGCATATTGGTGTATAAATTGTTATACTAACATGCTTATTATCATTCGTGTTATCTAACGGCATAACATATGTATTGTTTTGGAATTGTTGTTAACCCTTGTGTTACAGCATGGCGGCTATGAACTTGGGGAACCTCAATGAAGAGGTAAGTGACGTTGGCAGTGTTAATGCAAGCATTGGTCAGACAAATCCTTTACCTCCACGAGCTGTAGGTGTGGAACCAGTGGCTCGGTTGTTACTACCCGGGGAGCTTAGTTTGACTCAATTCCTGACTTTCCACCCGCCCCGGTTTGAGGGGACAGAGACAGGGGAAGAGGCTGAGGAGTGGCTTGAGAGGCTGGAACAGATATTTGTGTCCGCTCCTTGTGCTAGGATGGCATGGCTGAGGTTGGCGGAGTTCCAGCTAGCAAAGAACCTTCCATGTGGTGGAAGACCACGGTGATGGAATTGAGGGCCCAGGGTATGTTGATTAATTGGACTCTCTTCAGAACCCAGTTTCTGAACCGGTATTTTTCTACGGCTACGAGACAGATAAAGGAGGATGGGTTCACAAACTTGAAGCAAGGAGGCATGACAGTATCAGACTATGCTATGCACTATTCTTCATTGCTGAGGTATGTCCCTCATATTTCTACAAACGAACATGCAAAGATGAGGCACTTCTTGAAGGGGTTGCGGCCGGAATTGTTTGACCGTGTTATCACCAACAACCCCACTTCTTTCGATGATGCTCTGACTAGAGCAGAACTTGCGGAGATCGGAGTTGGGGCCTATCCTAATGCTGTACCCCACATGTGCCACAGCAGAGGCAAGTTACTGATAGCTTGAGGCCACGAGGAGAGTCATTTAAGCCTCGTGGTGCTTCTTCGTCCTCTCGGTTCAGTGGGAAGAAATCTTTTAACCGGAAGCAGGAGAATAGGAAGAACAATCTATTGGCCAACCGGAAACCCATGCAAGTGAATAGAACGGGAGAAACAAGGTGCGACAATTGTGGAGGGACACACTCTTCGATTAATTGCCCAGCTTGTTACAGTTGTGGCGAGATGGGCCACATCTCTCGTTATTGCCCCACTCACGGAGGACAGTCAGATTTCCAAGTGAATAGGCCGAGATTCGATGATAGGACAGTGCATCAGAGGCAACAGATTATGCCTCGACCATCGGGAGGTCAGACAGTGGACCGTCCCAGGGGCAAGTGTATGCACTGACTAGAGAGCAGGCCCAGGCAGCCCCGGTGGAGGTGATCGCTGGTACGTGCCATTTATTTACGCACCCTGCTTTTATTTTGATAGATACAGGTGCCTCCCACTTTTTTGTATCTGTTGGCTTTGTGGAGAGACACCATATGCACACGTCTACGTTACCCACACCTCTTATGGTCTCGACACCCACTGGAAGAAATGTTTTTGCCGATCAGTTTCTTACGGATTGCCTCATTTATTTTGAGGGCAATGAGTTGAAGGCAGATTTGATTGTGTTGGGCATGTCATACTTCGATTGCATTGTGGGCATCGACATTCTGAACAGATATCTGGCGGTCGTGAACTGTCGGCAGAGAACGGTTCGGTTCAGATCTGATATGGGAATACAGTGGACTTTCTATGGGAACGGTTCTCGGGCGAAGATTCCGTTAATATCAGCGATCAAAATGTCCCAGTTGTTGGAACGTGGTCACACGGGCAATCTTATCTATGCCGTGGACACGACGGGAAAGAATAAAGAATTGAGGGTGGAGGATGTACCCGTGGTAGCAGAGTTTGCTGCTGTGTTCCCGGAGGAGATCCCAGGATTTCCACCGGCTAGAGAAGTCGAGTTTGGGATTGAGTTATTACCGGGGACATCCGCTATCTCTCGTGCCCCTTACAGGATGGCACCGGCAGAGTTAAGGGAATTGAAGGAGCAGTTGCAGGAACTCCTTGACAAAGGACATATACGCCCTAGCGTATCGCCATGGGGCGCACCGGTTCTCTTTGTGAAAAAGAAGGATGGTTCGATGCGTTTGTGCATCGATTACCGGCAACTGAATAAGGACACAGTGAAGAACAAGTATCCTTTCCCAAGGATCGACGATTTATTTGATCAGCTGCAGGGTACTAAGCTTTATAGCAAGATTGACTTGAGGTCGGGTTACCACCAGATTTGGGTCAGAGAGGAGGATGTGCAGAAGACAGCATTTCGGACTCGATATGGGCACTATGAGTTCCTAGTTATGCCGTTCGGTGTGAGGAACGCCCCAGCTGTCTTTATGAGCTTGATGAACAGAGTGCTCCAACCATACCTCGACCAGTTCGTCATAGTGTTCATTGACGACATACTCATCTACTCTCGGAGTGAGGAGGAGCACGTGAGGCATTTACGGACGGTTCTCCAAATCCTCAGGGATAATCAGTTATTTGCCAAGCTCAGCAAGTGTGAGTTCTGGTTAAACAGTGTGGTGTTCTTGGGGCATGTTATATCTAGCAGTGGGATATCGGTGGATCCCATGAAGATTGAGGCTGTGATGGAGTGGGCTGCACCCACTTCTGTGACCGAGATACGGAGCTTTCTTGGTTTGGCAGGTTATTATCGACGCTTCATCGAGGGATTTTCGAAGATTGCCAAACCGTTGACACAGTTGACCCAAAAGGGAGTACCATTATTTTGGTCTGAGGCTTGTGAGGAAAGCTTCCAAGAGTTAAAACACCGATTGACGATGGCGCCTGTGTTGGTGATTCCTACGGAGAACACGAGGTTTGTTCTTTATATCGATGCATCACTTCAGGGCCTTGGATGTGTTTTAATGCAAGATAAGCATGTGGTAGTTTATGCATCGAGGCAGTTGAAGCCGCATGAAACTAGATATCCAGTCCATGACTTGGAGTTGGCGGCTATTATTTTTGCCCTGAAGATCTGGAGGCATTACTTGTATGGTACGTCGTTTACCATTTATACGGATCACAAGAGCTTGAAGTTCTTGTTTACTCAGGCGGAGCTGAATATGTGTCAGAGAAGATGGATGGATTTACTCAAGGACTATGACTGTGAAATAGAGTACGATCCGGGAAAAGAAAATGTGACAGCGGACTCCTTGAGTCGGAAGGTGAAGAGTAATGCTGAGGATACCATGTGTTTGTCAGCTATGATGACTTCTTATTGCCATCTGGGCTATGATTTTGATGTGGATACATCGCTGATACGTGTATCGACCTTATTAGCAGAGCCAGATATTTATGAGAATATCCGGAGAGCTCAGAAGGCAGATGATGAGATTCAGAGATGGTCATCACTAGTACATCTGGGTCAGCAATCGAAGTTCAGAGTGGCTGAGGACGGATCCTTGAGATTGGGTAGCGTTGGGTGGTTCCGAGTACGCCGGAGTTGAGTAGAGGGATCTTGGAGCGAGCTCATAGTAGCAGGCTTAGTATCCACCCAGGCGGGAAGAAGATGTATAAGGATCTACGTGATCAGTTTTGGTGGAAAAGAATGAAGTGTGATGTCGTTGCTTTCGTTAAGAGGTGTTTGATCTGCCAACAGGTTAAGGCAGAGAGACAGAGACCTGGTGGTGAATTGAAGAGTTTAGAGATACCGAAATGGAAGTGGGAGCACATATCCATGGACTTTGTGACCCACTTGCCGAGGACTGCTTCGGGTTTTGATGCCATTTGGGTGATTGTGGACATATTGACCAAAGTAGCGCATTTCATTCCCTATGGTATGACCTTCACCTATTTGAGGATGGCTCAGTTATATTTTCGAGATGTGGTGAGATCGCACGGGATCCCTGTTTCTATAGTGTCGGATCGAGATCCGCGATTCACATATCATTTTTGGGAGGGTCTTCAGTCAGCTTTGGGAACTGAGGTAAGGTTGAGCACTGCATATCATCCTCAAACGGATGGCCAGACCGAGCGTACAATCCAGACGCTCGAGGACATGTTGAGGGCATGTGTATTGGAGTTTGATACTTCATGGCACTTATAATAATAGCTACCAGGCGAGCAATCAAATGGCTCCTTTCGAGGCCCATTATGGCAGACGGTGTAGATCACCCTTATGTTGGGATGATTTGGACCGTAAATCGATCGGAGGACCGGAACTGGTTCGGGAAATGGAAGAGAAGGTAAAGGTGATAAGGCAGAAAATGAAAGCAGCACAGGACAGACAGACAGCTTATGCCAATAAACGGCGGAGACCGTTAGAATTTCAGTTGGGGGATAAGGTCTTTTTGAAGATCTCACCTTTCAGAGGTGTCGTACGATTTGGAATGCGCATGAAACTGTCTTCGAGGTATGTTGGGCCGTACGAGATCTTGCAACGCATTGGCACTTTAGCTTACCGACTGGCCTTGCCACCTTCTTTGTCTAGTATACATGATGTGTTCCATGTGTCTATGTTGCGGAAGTATGAGCCGGATCCGCCGCATGTGTTGCAGCCTTCCGAGGTTCAGTTAGAATCCGATGTATCTTATGTGGAATGGCCTGTTATAATTCTGGATCGAGCAGACCGCAGACTTCGGAACAAAGTGATACCTATGATCAATGTTCAGTGGGATTGCAGAGGTGTCGAGGAGGCCACGTGGGAGACGGAGCGGCATATGGTGTAGCACTACCCGGAACTATTTTCTGGTATGTAATTTATGTTTAGTTTCGAATTTGGTATGTGCATGCGATTTCAAGGACGAAATCTTCTAAGTAGGGGAGTATTGTGATATCCCCGAAATAATTAATTGCAGTTTGGGCATTAATTATGTTTATGTGATTAATTGTGGCGATAATTAATTTATATGTTGGAATTAATTATCTTGATGAAATGCTTAGTCACATGGTAGGCGTGTGGTACATTTCGGGATTTCATGTTGTGCATGTTGGGAAATTGGGTGTTAGCATGATTTAATTGTAAGGGTTGATAATTATATGGAAAGCTTGGATTTAATTGAAATTTTGATGCATTTTGGTAAATGCTTTTAAAATATCATGTTGGGATATTTTATACATCATGTTAAATATAATTATAACCCCTTACAACGCCACTACCCCCCCACTTTATCCATCACTTTTTCAATCCCCAACTTCACTCCCAACCCTAACCCCTCATCCCATTTTCGAAATTGGCCAAAGGAGGAAGAAGAAATCTTCACAAAAGCTTGGTTTGTGAGATTTGGAGTCCATAAGAGGTATGGAACCCTCCTTAATGTTTTAATGGTGTTTGGTTTAGATTTGGGTTGATATTTGAATGTTTGAAATGGGTTTGTTTTGAGTTGGTGTTGTTTATGTTTGGGTGTTGGATTTTTGATTGTTTTAAGGTGTATATGAATGTTTAGGGTGGTTTTATGTTATGGGTTTGATGGTATTTGTGTTGGTGTTGTTGGGGAAGAAATATGTTCAAAAATGGTGAAGAATCGCGCACACAGCAGGTGGCGATCGATCGCTACAAATGGAGCGATCGATCGCCGAAGGGCCGTTGCGAAGTCTGTTGCGGGCGATCGATCGCTGGAAATGTCGAGATCGATCGCCGTGAGGCAGAAAGGTCTGGCGATCGATCGCTATGTCGAAGCGATCGATCGGTAAGGCTCGCGATCGATCGCCTCGACACAGCGATCGATCGCCAGCAGCTGAATAGTGGGAAATGTATTTTTTTTGACGGAGTTTTTTGGTATTTGGCTATTGTTTGGCTTCTAATATTAGGTTGTGTGATTGTGTAGAACCATCCCAGGTGGCTACGCAACCAAGGAAGTGAAGTAAGATCAAATCCCACTTTTGGAAAGGTACGTAAAGAGACGTACGGGCACCCAACGGTACATGTATCTATTATACTCATTGATTATGCATTGTGGATGCGAGTATATATGGAATTGTGCATTGTGGATGCAAATACATGTTGAATTATGCATTATGAATGGATATGTATATGATGATTGTTTGGTGCACATCCCATGAGTCATGGTTATATAGAGTGATGATTTTAATGCTTTGCCGCTGTCACTTGAAGCGATGATAGAATACTTGCCGCTGTCATATTGTAGCGAGGAAAGAATATTTGCTGCCAAATGTTGAAGCGAGGGTATTGCCGCATGTCGCATTTACGCGAGGTTATTCAATGCCGCTAATATGTCGAAGCGAGGGGTATTAGTGCCGCTGTCATGACAAGCGAGGTGCATTAAAATACACTATTATAACAGACTAGGGATTGGTAATTGGTGATAATGAAATGTTGTTATGTCATGACATGTGTACAACCATTAAATAAATATTGATTATACTCATGAGTTATGGTACAGGGACAACCAAAAAGGGAGCGTTTATAATGCATGGGAAAAACAAGAAGTGTTTTATTACGGTTTATGCATTTACGCCTTACATTCATATTGTGTTGGATATGGATTATTATATGCTCATGTTTTGGGGGTCGTCCTTGTAGGTACATTTTGGCATGATAAAAGGGGCTAAGGCGGGTTGAGGCGGTGAGCTTCTGAAGAATGCTTTTGATAAGGAAGGACATGATTATTTTGTATAGTGTCTACTCTAGGAGTAGTGTAAAGCTATAGTGGATATCATTCATTTGATAGAGAATGTAATTAATCCGTTTGAAAGTCCTTAACTTGGCATGTAATTCTTAAGGCTCAAAGTCTCAACACGAACTTAATACTCTGATAATGTATGTTAGCTCTAATTATGCCTTTAATCCGCACTTAAGAAACTAGGGTCCTTACATATCATAAACGCACATAAGCCTAACAATTGTGTCACATAACACTAACTACCCTCTGCATAAATATGTGCTACTCATTTCCGCCAACATGTTCCTTGGCCTTCAACAGCCCCAAAGAGCAACCCACTACTCTGATACCACTAATGTAAGGACCCCCGTGTCCTTAACCTGTTATTAGTGTATTAACCCTTGCAATTAGTGTATACAATCATGTTATCAGGGGGTAAATATTATGTGATGTCCGGGAATTAATGGTGTTAATCCCGGTGTGGTATTAATCCTTGATGGATTTTTAATTGTGGTTTTGGTCTCCCGAGTTTGTTAAATCGGGCATTTTGGATCGTTGGATCCAAAGGTCGCGATTGTATTCTCAATTTGGTGAAAAACCTACGATTTAGGTTTTTGGTGAGAATCGGGATCCGGGATGCATTCGTTGCATGTTGGGAATTTTGGGTTATTGGTATGATTTGATCGGAGTGGGTTTTAATTATTTAATTAAAACATGACTAATGTGAGTCTTAATGCATAATTGGAAGAGGGGTTTTGAAATGTCATGTTGGACGTAATTTTCATACCATACAATTATTTATTACATGTTATAAAATGTTAAAAGAACCATCCCCCTCCTTTACATCCCATCCACCCATTCTATCACCTTTATGTCTTGTCCTTGCCTTCACCTCATCCAAACCCACCATTTTCGTTCCTCAACATGAAAGGAAGGAGAAAGCTTTGGAAAAGAGCCATTTTCATGATTTCTTGCAAGAATCTTGAAGCTCAAAGGGTAAGCTACCAACCTAGCAAAGTTTTGTTGTATATTGGTTGGTTTTGGTGTTGTATCTTGGAGTTCAAGGGGTAGATCTTGTTCTAGCATTGTTGTATGTGTTGGGGGGTTAGGTTTTGTAGTGTTTAGATGGTTTTTGGTTGGTTTTATGTTGTAAAGTGAAGTGGGTTTGAGTTATAGGTGATTTGGTGTTGAAAGGAGCTCATTCTTGGAGGTTTCTCGGGTTTACAGGGCTGCTCGATCGATCCGAAAATATTTTCGATCGATCGAGCATGGCAGAATGTTTTTGTGGCTTTGGAACAGTGGACCGATCGATCGGTATTTTGACCGATCGATCGGAGGGTGGTTCTCGATCGATCGAGATGAAATTTCGATCGATCGAGATGGCCAGTATGTTGGTGCCCCTTTTGTTGTTTCTTGGCTCTTTTTGGGTATCTTGCATGCTTCGCCCCGGGTTATTTTAAAAGGTTAATTGTCATGGATTGACAATATTTTTGGGGTATTATCATGCTTAGCCAGGAACTTTTATAATTTGGTTATCATCATGGATTGACGATACGATTTGGTGTTGTGATCGTACTAGGGCACGTGATCGCATGCTTATTCTTGATTGTGAGTTGTTTATGTGTTTTAGCACATATTTCTCGGGGCATGGAACTCAAGCAAGGTTCGGCTTGGACTACGGAGACTTAAGGTACGTATGACGTATGAGCATGGCCTATTATAGTGTTGCAACTGTAAAATACATGGTGTGTGATAATTGTATTAAATGGGTATTGGAACACATGGTGTGTGGTAATTGCATTATATGGACATTGAGATATGTGGCATGTGGTAATTGCATCGGATAGGTATTGAAATGCATGGTGCATGATATTTACTATAAATGGATAACGATATGCATGGTAAATGGTATTTACGTCAAATGGTTATACATTGGGAACCATACGGTGCCGCGATTGAGCGAGCAATGATTTGGGATGCTGTCGCCGTTGAGCGACCATTGGTTATGACGCCGCTATTGTTGAGCGTGCGCGGGGTTTAGTATGCCGCTATTGTGGAGCGAGCAATGAAATAGGAACATGGAATCATTGGTTAGATATATGTGAGATCTACGGTCTTTTATATAATGATTTTACCATATTATGGAACTGGCATAATAGAACGGTATTAGTTAATCTATGTGACGATTAACTGGCTTTGGGAATTTGATCAGTTTGGTTATTTTGAGAATAGGGACAATACAGGGGATCCCGAATGAGGGTGTTACCATCCAGGGAGCATCATTTAAATTATGGCATTGGATGTATAAATGGGCTACGGCTCTTCTCGATTCATTTATGGTTTGCATGCAATTAAATACGGAATTGCTAAATGAACTGAGCATGTTAGTGTATTATGAGGGTGCATGTTATATGAATAATCCTTGTTGGGGAATTTGAATATTATGTGGATTGACTGCGAGAAATTTTCTGGATAGCATATGGTGTTGCACTTGCATATGGTTTTCCCCATGATAGTATGATTATATGCACTAATGGTATGGCTTAATACAATGATAATGGGTTAAGGGAACGGGGGTCCTTACATTAGTGGTATCAGAGCAGTGGTTAGTTCTTTGGGGCTGTTGAGGGCCTAGGAAAATGATAATGGGAATGAGAAGCACATAGTTATGCATGATGGTAGTTAGTGTTGCGTGGCACAACTATATTGCTTATGTGCATTTATGATATGAGTTCATAATTGGAATATGTTATTGCTAACCATGGTGGTTGCAGGGTCATATGAGACATGGACTATGCATTACAGTTGCATAGATATACATCGGAGTGATGATTTTAATTCTTTACCGCTAAATGTTGGAGCGAGGTGCATTAAAATACACTCATGGCGATGATTACTGGAATAAAGGTTATGCATTACGGTTGCATGCATGTCGAAGCGATGATGCCGCTGTCGTGTCAAAGCGATGGTAAATGCCGCTGTCACGTCGAAGCGATGATGCCGCTGTCGTGCCGAAACAATTATTGGAATACGGGATATGCATTACGGTTGCATAGATATACATCGGAGTGATGATTTTAATGCTTTACCGCTAAATGTTGGAGCGAGGTGCATTAAAATACACTCATGGCGATGATTACTGGAATAAAGGTTATGCATTATGGTTGTATGCATGGCGTAACGATGTGAATCTTGCCGCTGTCATATTATAGCGATGAAGAATATTTGCCGCAAATATGTCAAAGCGAAGGATAATGCCGCTGTCATATTACTATTGCGAGGGATATTATGCCGCTAATATGTCGAAGCGAGGGGTATTTCCGCTGTCATGCCGGAACGATGGTAAATGCCGCTGTCGTGTCGAAGCGATGGTAAATGCCGCAGTTACGTCGAAGCGATGGTACCACCGTCATGTCGAAGCGATGATGCCGCTGTCGTGTCGAAGCGATGATACATGCCGCTGTCACGTGAAAGCGATGATGCCGCTGTCATGACGTAGCGATGCGATCGGGACAAGTACTACATGAGTGTGAGTAACTCTTGAGTCCGCGATTATTCCGCTATTTTATTGGCGATGGTTCATGCCGCCGGGTATTCTAATGGCGATGGTTTAGCCGCCGAGTATTCTATTGACGATGGTTCATGCCACCGGGTATTCTATTGGCGATGGTTCATGCCGTCGGGTATTTTATTGGCGATGGTTCATGCCGCCGGGTATTCTATTGGCGATGGTTCATGCCGCCGGGTATTCTATTGGCGATGGTACATTCCGCTACATCTATGGCGATGGTTCATACAGCCGGATATCTATGGCGATGTCTTATGCCGCTGACTCTATGGCGGGGGATCATGCCGCTGATTCTATAGCGATGGGTTATACCGCTATGTGCGTAGCACTGGATTATGCTACCTACGAGCGATGGGTGCTGCTTGTGTACCGCTGGTGAATGATGGATACAGGTACTCCGCTATCTTGATAGCGATGAGGTATGACATATTACTTTTGTTATCATTATTGTGAATACTATGTGTTGTTTTATACCGTCATGTGTTTGACGATGAGATTATGAGTGTCATGTATCGATAGGTACCGTCATATGTTTGACGATGTTATTTGGGATGTTTATGTGGACGCGTGGCGTCGTCTTGGTGAATAATGCATTCATGTTTATGTATTTGGTAGTATGGTTTGAGTGCCGATAGTGAGCACATGGTAGTGTCTGGGTCACTAGTTGACAAGACAATTACGCCGAGCAGATTGCTCGATGGATTATTGGATGCCTTGTACAGGTGAGGGTACCGCATCACATGTTACAGGTAAATATTTTCGAGTAATGATACCCTCCAGGTATACTCGCTGGATTGGCTAAGGCCAAGTGATCGGTGGTAAGAGTAGTCATTGAGGAAACTACTCGCATATTGTTGTGATGTTTGTAGGCACGATTACACCCATCCTGAGGGTGTGGAATAAGTCCTAATGGATTAGGATTGCATCGTAATTGAGCAAGGACACTGGGTTGTCCATTGTGATTTGGTGTTGTAGAGATATGTTGGGCGATGACCCACAACTCTAATGGTTTGTACGGTATGGTATACCGGGATGGGGGCGTGTGTCACGTTGATAGGTTGGTATGAGCTTATGGGGCCAACGGATCGTTAGCCAGGTATTGTTGTAGTACTTTAGTGTACTTGTGATAGCCATTATACTGCTCGTCGGATTCGAGCTGGGTGAATCGTATGGTGATACGATGAGGGGTTTGGTAGACTTTTGTAGTCTCTTTGTGGCATGATGATTGAGGCAGGGAGTACCTCACGAAGACGTTTATACTTCAAATGTTTCAAGGGACTTGTTTTGGGACAGCTCAATTTGGTTGGGAGTACCAGCGTGACTGTCAACGAGTCGTTGTTAGCTCTGGTTGAGCATTCTTGCATATGGCATGCAATGGGAGTCACAATGGGCTGTGAGATATAGTTAGTAGGGTGACACTACTATATTGATTTTATCTCTTGGAGAGATTTGGATGGTGCTGTCATGGAGATAGCTGGTATTGGTTGAGGGTTGATTGTGAATCAACCGGGGTAAGCCCTACTAGTGTTGGACTATGTGATGGCTTCGTACTTCCGGTGAGACGTTCGAGGATACGTCTCCGGGGAAATGCTCAGTTTTGGGGAGTACTATGATATTAGTACAAAGCATCTCTAGGATGAGTATACATGGAGTATACGGGTTTCAGATTGGTAATAGTTGCAGGGATGCGCTATTCTGAATCAGTCATCTTTTGTTGGTTTCGGGATATGTTTCTAAATATATCCAGGTTTTCCAAACGGCAGTTTGAAGTTGGAGGGTCATGAGTTCATGACATTTTCCTTGTGAGGAAGGCGGTATTGTTATACCTATTAGTTGAATCTTATGGGAGATTCGTTGTTTTGGTTCGTGTGGTGTTGATGTTGAAATCACACCCTTTGGTTTTGTTTGTCAACCATCATCCTCCGTGGAGTGAGAATAATCAAGGTTTGACAGTTGGTTTTGGGACTTGGGTATGACTGGAGATACCCGAGTCTATTGCCTTGGGTATGCATGTTGTGTTGGTGCATGGGCATGTATACCGTGTGTGTATACGAATGCCAACTTTATTTTGTTCCTTATTGAACGTCGGATTTATATGCTTGGATGAATGAATCCCCGGCGAGATTGTGGCACCCTGAGATTGGTAATCTCGATGGCACGATGCATTCTGATGAATGATCGTGAGGGTTGTTTGACTTCCCCCGGAGGAGGGATTGTCGTGTTTTGAAACCATGGCAGTTCTTGCTAGTTAATTCGATAGCCTCCCTGTTTTAGGATTGTTAAATCCCAGGATAGACAAGGGGTGGTCAGGACTCGGATTTGTTTGGTGTCGTGGTTGACACGCGTGGCGGGAATGCAATTGATTGTCTTGCATGACCTCTGTGGAACTTGAGACTTTGTGAAGTCTTGTTGGTGTGTCGGGACCAAGATATAATTTCTTGGAACACACCGGTGTAAACATCTTCGGAGATGTGCTTTGTGTGGATCGGTGACCGTGGGTAACCCGATCCGGGTTGCAAGTGATGCAACTACTCCTTTGGAGGAGATGGACTGGGAAGCGAAAGCCGGATTTTCTGTGAGTATACTGTTGTATACTAGTGGTCCCCATCATGACGATGCGTGTCAAGCATCGTGGGCAAGTGATGAATATCACAGAGTGATATCTATGTCAGAACCAAGAGAGATTTGGTTGATTTGTAGTCGTGGTGGACTGACTTCGGGGACGATTAACATCGAGGTATGTTGTTATTTTTGGGTTTGTATGGATTTTGGCGTTTGCTCTATTTTAGGGCTTGGTGCGAGATTGGTGTTCTCGCAGTTGTTAATTCGATTCTGATGTGGACCTGAGTCGGGGTTGAGGTTCTGTTTGGTTGTGTGGTCCTGGTGTTTCATGAAGAACACCGATGCAAATTTCGAGGACTAAATTTTATTAGTAGGGGATAATTGTGATGTCCGGGGATTAATGGTGTTAATCCCGGTGTGGTATTAATCCTTGATGGATTTTTAATTGTGGTTTTGGTCTCCCGAGTTTGTTAAATCGGGCATTTTGGATCGTTGGATCCAAAGGTCGCGATTGTATTCTCAATTTGGTGAAAAACCTACGATTTAGGTTTTTGGTGAGAATCGGGATCCGGGATGCATTCGTTGCATGTTGGGAATTTTGGGTTATTGGTATGATTTGATCGGAGTGGGTTTTAATTATTTAATTAAAACATGACTAATGTGAGTCTTAATGCATAATTGGAAAAGGGATTTTAAAATGTCATGTTGGACATAATTTTCATACCCTACAATTATTTATTACATGTTATAAAATGTTAAAAGAACCATCCCCCTCCTTTACATCCCATCCACCCCATTCTATCACCTTTATGTCTTGACCTTGCCTTCACCTCATCCAAACCCACCATTTTCGTTCCTCAACATGAAAGGAAGGAGAAAGCTTTGGAAAAGAGCAATTTCATGATTTCTTGCTAGAATCTTGAAGCTCAAAGGGTAAGCTACCAACCTAGCAAAGTTTTGTTGTATATTGGTTGGTTTTGGTGTTGTATCTTGGAGTTCAAGGGGTAGATCTTGTTCTAGCATTGTTGTATGTGTTGGGGGGTTAGGTTTTGTAGTGTTTAGATGGTTTTTGGTTGGTTTTATGTTGTAACGTGAAGTGGGTTTGAGTTATAGGTGATTTGGTGTTGAAAGGAGCTCATTCTTGGAGGTTTCTCGCGTTTACAGGGCTGCTCGATCGATTCGAAAATATTTTCGATTGATCGAGCATGGCAGAATGTTTTTGTGGCTTTGGAACAGTGGACCGATCGATCGGTATTTTGACCGATCGATCGGAGGGTGGTTCTCGATCGATCGAGATGAAATTTCGATCGATCGAGATGGCCAGTATGTTGGTGCCCCTTTTGTTGTTTCTTGGCTTTTTTGGGTATCTTGCATGCTTCGCCCCGGGTTATTTTAAAAGGTTAATTGTCATGGATTGACAATATTTTTGGGGTATTATGCATGCTTAGCCGGGAACTTTTATGATTTGGTTATCGTCATGGATTGACGATACGATTTTGTGTTGTGATCGTACTAGGGCACGTGATCGCATGCTTATTCTTGATTGTGAGTTGTTTATGTGTTTTAGCACATATTTGTCGGGGCATGGAAATCAAGCAAGGTTCTGCTTGGAATACGGAGACTTAAGGTACGTATGACGTATGAGCATGGCCTATTATAGTGTTGCAACTGTAAAATACATGGTGTGTGATAATTGTATTAAATGGGTATTGGAACACATGGTGTATGGTAATTGCATTATATGGACATTGAGATATGTGGCATGTGGTAATTGCATCGGATAGGTATTGAAATGCATGGTGCATGATATTTACTATAAATGGATAACGATATGCATGGTAAATGGTATTTACGTCAAATGGTTATACATTGGGAACCATACGGTGCCGCGATTGAGCGAGCAATGATTTGGGATGCTGTCGCCGTTGAGCGACCATCGGTTATGACGCCGCTATTGTTGAGCGTGCGCGGGGTTTAGTATGCCGCTATTGTGGAGCGAGCAATGAAATAGGAACATGGAATCATTGGTTAGATATATGTGAGATCTACGGTCTTTTATATAATGATTTTACCATATTGATTATGGAACTGGCATAATAGAACGGTATTAGTTAATCTATGTGACGATTAACTAGCTTTGGGAATTTGATGAGTTTGATTATTTTGAGAACAGGGACAATACAGGGGATCCCGGATGAGGGTGTTACCATCCAGGGAGTATCATTTAAATTATGGCATTTACATTCTGTAAATTATGAATTGCAATATTGTGATTATTGGATTGGTGGTATTGGTATGCTCACCCCGTGTGGGGGCTGTCTCTGTTGGGGCAGGTGTTACAGGTGTAGCAGCAGCTTTGGAGTTGAGCTCGGGCTGTTGATTTGAGGTACTTCAAGGATCGAGGTACCAGAGCTGGTTGAATAAGTGCATAGATCCAGAGTTGAGATCGAGCTGCGCTTGGGAGGTGCTTCCAGGATTGAAGTGCCAGTAACGGTACCCGGTAGAGTCTTTTATACATTAGATACACGCATGTTCACTGGGTGCTCTTATGTGAGTACATTTTACGTGTATATGGAATGTATAAATGGGCTACGGCTCTTCTCGATTCATTTATGGTTTGCATGCAATTAAATACGGAATTGCTAAATGAACTGAGCATGTTAGTGTATTATGAGGGTGCATGTTATATGAATAATCTTGGTTGGGGAATTTGAATATTATGTGGATTGAATGCAAGAAATTTTCTGGATAGCATATGGTGTTGCACTTGCATATGGTTTTCCCCATGATAGTATGATTATATGCACTAATGGTATGGCTTAATACAATGATAATGGGTTAAGGGCACGTGGGTCCTTACAGATTACATGCAACCCTAGCATGAAATACCATTTATAAAATTTTTTACATTATTCCATATAATGTCTAACTTTCCCCCAACATAGTCCGTAAACATAACATGCACCTTTATACATACACTAACATGCTCTCAATTCATTTTGCAATTATTAAATAATTGCATGCAACACATAAATGAAAAGAGAAAAGCTCTTGCCTTCTTTATACAACCCATATACACATAATAGTGCTCACATGCGAGCATCGAATAAGTATACATATATCTAATGTATAAAGTATCATGCTCAATACCAGCTCTGGTACTTCGATCCTGGAAGCACTTCCAATCAACAGTTCGGGCTCAACTCCAAAGCCATTGCTGCACCTGTACCACCTGCCCCAACAGAGACAGCCCCCACACGGGGTAAGCATACAAATACCACTAACCCAATAAGCACAATATCACAATTCATAATTTACACAATGTAAAGACTATGAATATTAAAAGACACTCCCTGTGTTGTTCATGTTCTCAAAATCCGAAACCATCAAATTCCCAAAAGCCAGTTAATCATTACATCGATTAACATATCCGTTCCCCATATATTGATACCATCAATAAAATCAAATCATTAAACAATGAGTACAGATATTCCATATATCTCACTAATAGTTCCATAGTTATATTTCATCGCTCGCTCTACAATAGCGGCATTTTAATCTCACGCATGCTCAACAACAGTGGCGTCGTAACCGATGTTCGCTCAAAGGCGTCAACATCCCAATCATTGCTCGCTCAAGAGCGGCACCATATCAATGTTTAACCATTTATTGCAATATAATGTACCATGCATGCAACAATTGCAGTTATATAAAAGGCTATGCTCGTACGTCATACGTACCTTATGATTCGGTAGTCCGAGTCCAACCTTGCCATTGCCCCGTGATCCAATGAATTATGTGCTAACACATAAATAACTCATAATCAATTTCAAGCATGCAACCACGTGTCCAAGCATGTTCACAATCCTCTAAACCCATCGTCAATCCATGACGATTAACGATTTTAAAAGACTCCGGTTAAGCATGCATAATACCCAAAATATCAATTTCAAATGTTCAAAGGTTAGACAATTACTCAATCGAGTATTCCTTTTTATTATTAAAATTTGGCTCCAACCATTCCATTTTTTTAAAGCATGTCATTCCCATTGGAATTTAGACATTGCCCCGGAATCGGCTAATTAAACCTCGATTCAAAAATCTCGACATTTTCCATATTTTTTGAGAAAACCCTTACTACGAGCCGCTATCGATCATCGATTTCATCACGATCGATCGCGCAATACAGTGGCCAAAACAGAACACTCTCGCGATCGATTGTGAGTCTCCGCGATCGATCGCCAGACGCCTCGCGATCGATCGCTGAGACTTAGCGATCGATCGCCGCACTGTGTGTCTTCCTCAAAAACCAGCTGTTCGTCGCGATCAATCGGCATGCAATCCGTGATCGATCGCGACCTGTGATTTTCAGAAAAACTCGAGCTTCAATAGTGTTTTTCACACCCAGACTAAAAACCAACACCCCATATACCTTCAACACCTCAAATACTCCATTTAAAACCAATAAAAACACCAAAAATACAACTTAGGATTTTTATCCAAAATCCTCAATTCCCATAATCAACCCAAAACTCAACCAAACTCTACAATACTATTATCAAATCGAAGATAAGAACGAGGGGAAGAATAATACCTTATTATCTTCGAGAAATCCGTCTCCCAAGCCAAACTTCTGGCCATTTCTTCAATGGAAGAAAAGGGGGAGGGAAATGGGGTTTTGGGCGTGGAGAGAGGGAGAGAAAGAGAGAGAGGATTTCGTGTAATTGACGAAACACCGAGTCCACTTGGTATATAAAGTACCAAGGCTCCAAAATACCAATACCTCCACAAATACATCATGATTCATTAAAAATCACATGTTTTCAACAATTATCTCTCCAACTCAATTTTCAATACCAGCCCCAATATAAAATACCCCGGGCCCCAGATACCACCAAAAACCAAATTCCAAGGTTATCACCACGATGAGAATATAATCTCAACACTTAGATCCAACGACTCCAAATACCGGATTTAAAAATCCGCGGGAGTCCCAATACCGCAGTTAATTCACAATTACCATAATTAAAATCCATTAAGGATCAATACCACACCGGGGTTTACACCAATAATTCCCGATCATCACAATTGTCCCCCACTTATAAAATTTTGTCCTCGAAATTTGCACGACGAACTCCACGTTTCGTCTAGACCACACAATCCAATCGGATCCACATCGTTTAATCATGAACGACACATCAACTGCGAGTATACCGACCTCGCACTAATGCTGGAATGGAGTAAACCTCCCAAACCATCACAAACTCAAAGAAAGACGTCAACATTCCTTGATGAAAACCATCTCAAAAGCAGTCAATGATATCTCTACGTTTAGCCTACGATGTTAAACATACATCGTTACCAAGGAAACCACCAGTATACTACAATGTAATTATACCAAATCAATTTTCCAATCTCCAATTTCCATCTCCATCAATGGAGTAGTTGTACCACCTTGCAACACGGATCGGGCCACTCACGGCTACCGATCAACACAAACACATCTCCAAAGACGTCTACATCCGTATGTTCCAAGAAATCACATCTTGGTCCAAACACATCATCGAGACTCCACAAGGTCACAAGTTCCCACAAGGACATGCAAGAAAATTAATTGCATTCCCGCCATACGTGTCAACCGCGACACCTAACAAATTTGAATCATGGCCATCCCTCGTTTACCCTAGGATTCAACAGTCCTAACACAGGGAGGCTATCGAATTATCCAGTAAATAAATTTCCATGACCCTAAAACACGACAATTCCCTCTTCAGAGGGAGTCAACCGGACCGCACGATCATTCTTCAGAATACATCGTGCCATCGAGATCACCAATATCAAGGTGCCACAATCTTTCACCGGAGATCATTCATCCAAGCATACTAACATGATGCTCGACGAGTACCAAGTAAATGCTGGCATTCGTATACACACACTGGTATACATGCCTAATTACCAATACAACATGCATACTCAATGCAATCGACTCGGGTATCTCCAACCATACCCAAAGCCCCAAAAACCGACTGTCAATCCCCAGCTATTCACACCTCGCGAAGAATAATGATTGACAGACCAATGACCAATGGTGTGATTCTAACATCAACACCACACAAACCGACTCATCGGATCTCTTAAAGATTTTTCCCATTAGGTATATCAATACCGCCTTCCTCGTAAGGAAAGTGTCATGAACCATGACCTTCCAACCTTGAAACACCGTTCGGAAACCTTGATATTTTATACCAAAATATATATCGGAACCAATAAATACACAACCGATTCAGAACAGGGCATCCTTGCAACTATTACCAATCCGAAATCCGTATACACAACGTATACTCATTCAACCAATGCTCTGTACTAAAACCATAGTACTCCGCAATCTCGAGCATTTCCCCGGAGACGTCTCCTCGAAGGTCTCACCGTAAGGTAAGAAATCCATTACTCGGTTAGTAATGCTCACCATGGCTGATTCACAATCAACCCACGACCGATACCAGCTATCCTCATGACAGTATAATCCAAATCTCTCCAAGAGATAAAAATCAATATAGTAGTGTCACCCCACTAACTATATCTCACAATCCAATTGTGTCCCCCATTGCATTTCATATGCAAGGATGTTCAACCAGTTCCTAACAACGACTTGTTGACACTCATGTTGGTACTCCCAACAAAATTGAGCTGTCCCGGTACAAGTCCCTTAAACATTTGACGTATAAATGTCTCCGTGATGTATTTCCTGCCTCAATCCTTATGTGACATTGTGACTACAAGAGTCCGCTATAATCCTCATCGTCTCATCATACAATTCACCAAACTCGGTTCCAACGAGCAGTATAATGACTACAACGAGCACACCATATTACTACAGCAATATCCTGCTAGCAAATCGCTGCCTCCTTAGGTTTATACCAAACCTACCAACGTATCATACGTTCCATCCCGGTATACCACACCATACAAACCATTCGAGTAGTGGGTCATCACCCAACATTTTTCTAATCATTAAGGCACAACGGGCATTCCGGTGTCCTCACTCAATCCAGAAAGCAACCCTAATCCCGTAGGATTTATTCCACACCCTCATGGGTTGATGTGATCATGTCCACCATGTGTCACCTCGGTATACTCAAGTAGTCTCCTCAATAACTACTCCTTCTGCCAGTCACTTGGCCATAACCATTCCAACGAGTATACCCAAAGGTAACCCTACTAGTAAAATATTTACCTCAAATATGTGCTGCGGTAAACTTCCTGTACAGGGTATCCCATAATTCCTCGAGCAACCTGCTCGATATAATGGTCTCGTCAACTAGTGACTCAGACACTACCATGTGCTCACCATTGGCACTCAAACCATACAACTAAATATATATACATAAATGTATTATCCATCGTAATGATGGCATCCGTCCACCTAGATCATCCTCTATGTCGTCGTCATCATTTGACGGTACATGTCAACACAAGACATCCACAATATCATCGTCAAACACGTGACGGTATATGTCAATACATGACATCCATAATCTCACCGTCAACTCGTGACTGTATATGTCAATACATGACATCCATAATATCATTGTCAACCCCGTGACGATACATGTCAACACATGACATCCACAATAATGCTAACAAAACAGAAATATACCATAACTCATCGCTAATAAGATAGTGGCATACTTGTCTCCGTCGTCCAACAGCGGTACATAATCAACACCCATAGCTCATGGGCGACACAATCACGTGCTGTGTAGATAGCGGCATGACCCATCGCTATAAAACCAGCGGCATGATTCCTCGGCATAGAGTCAGCGGCATAAAACATTGCTCTAGAATCAGCGGAATGAAACATCGGTATATAGGTACCCCGCTGCATGAAATAGAATAGCGGAATGAACCATCGCTATATAGATATCCGGCGGCATGAACCATCGCCAATAGAATAGCGGAATGAACCATCGCTATATATACACCCAGCGGCATGAACCATCGCCAATAGAATAGCGGAATGAACCATCGCTATGTATATACCCGGCGGCATGAACCATCGCGAATAGAATATTCAATCCATAGCCTTGTTATAGCAGTGTATTTTAATGCACCTTGCTTGTCATGACCGTGGCACTAATACCCATCGCTTCGACATATCAGCGGCATTGAATAACCTCGCTCAAATGCGACATGCGGCAATACCCTTGCTTCAACATTTGGCGGCAAATATTCTTTCCTCGCTATGATATGACAGCGGCACGCTTCAAGTGAAAGCGGCAAAGCATTAAAATCATCACTCGTATATAACAACGACTCATGGGATATTCACCAAGCATCCAATCTATACCTGCACCACAATGCATAATCCATATTCCAATATACATCGCTATGAGTGTATTTTAATGCACCTCGTTTTAAATGTGACATGCGGAATTTTACCATCGCTTCAACATTTAGCGGCAAAGCATCAAAATCATCACTCCAATATATATGCAACCACAATGCATAATCCATAATATACATCGCTATGAGTGTATTTTAATGTACCTCGCTTCAAATGTGACATGCGGAATTTTACCATCGCTTCAACATTTAGCGGCAAAGCATCAAAATCATCACACCAATATATATGCAACCACAATGCATAATCCATATCCGATATACATCGCTATGAGTGTATTTTAATGCACCTCGCTTCAAATGTGACATGCGGAATTTTACCATCGCTTCAGCATTTAGCGGCAAAGCATCAAAATCATCACTCCATTATATATGCAACCACAATGCATAATCCAAGATGTATATAAAATACATGTTACCGTTTGGTGCCCGTCTATCCTGGCCTTGGCCTTCCATGCCAAAGCGTCCCTACATGAACGATCCCAAACCATGAGCATATAATAATCCATATTCACCACATTATAAAGGGTAAATGCATAAACCATAAGTACAAAGTACTTCTTGTATTCCAATGCATTTAAAACGCACCCTTTGGTTGTCCCTGTACCATAACACATAATCATAATCAATGGATTATAATACGGTTCCACAAATGTCATGACATATAACCATTCCATTTATGACCACATATAATAAACGCACATAAGCAAAATAGTTGTGTCAAATAACACTAACTACCCTCATGCATAAATATGTGCTACTCATTTCCACCAACATGTTCCTAGGTCCTCAACAGCCCCAAAGAGCAAACCACTACTCTGATACCACTAATGTAAGGACCCCCGTGTCCTTAACCCGTTATTAGTGTATTAACCCTTGCTATTAGTGCATACAATCATGTTATCAGGGGAAAAGATTACATGCAATTCCGTATTTAATTGCATTCAACAATGAATGAAGAGTGAAAAGCCATAACCCATTTATACATTCCATATACACGTAACACATGAGAGTACCCAATGAATAAGCGTGTATCTAATGTAGAAAATACTCTACCAGATACCGTTACTGGTACTTCAATCCTTGAAGCACCTTCCAAGCACAACTCGATCTCAACTCTGGATCTATGTACTTATTCAACCAGCTCTGGTACCTCGATCCTAGAAATACCTCAAATCAACAGCCCGAGCTCAACTCCAAAGCTGTTGCTACACCCGTATCACCTGCCCCAACAGAGACAGCCCCCACACGGGGTGAGCATACCAATACCACCAATCCAATAAACATAATATTGCAGTTCATAATTTACAGAATGTAAATGCCATGAATTCAAATGATACTCCTGGATGGTATCATCCTCATCCGGGATCCTCTGTATTGTCCCTGTTCTCAAAATAACCAAACCATTAAATTCTCAAAAGCTAGTTGATCATTTCATTGATCAACTAAAACCATTCCTGTTACACCAGTTCCATAATCAAATAGGATTAAATCACCAAATATGGTACCATAGAGATCACATGTATTTAGCCAATGATTCCATAATTCTATATCATAGCTCGCTCTACAATAGCGGCATTTTAACCCCACGCACGCTCAACAATAGCGGCGTTATAACCGATGGTCGCTCAATGGCGACAACATTCCATTCATTGCTCGCTCAAAAGCGGCACCACATGATTTCCAAAGTATTCCCATTTATCACGATTATCATAAACCATGCATTTCAATACCCGTTTATTGTAAATACCACATACCATGCATTTCAATGCTCATTTATTACAAATATCATACATCATGCATTTCTCAATTGCAATATTATAAAAGGCTATGCTCGTACGTTATACGTACCTTATAATCTCGTAGTTTGAGTCCAACCTTGCCCGAGTTCCACGTCCGATGAGTTATGTGCTAACACACAAATAACTTTCAATTAAATATAGGCATGCAATCACGTGCCCAAGCACGTTCACAATTTCCAAACCTATCGTCTATCCATGACGATTACCAAAAATAAAAGCCCCCACGGCTAAGCATGAATAATACACAAAATATACCATTTACAAGTTTAAAAGATAGTCAAAAACTCCACCGACAATCCCGTTTTATTAAACTTTGGCTCCAACCAATCCATTCTAAAAGTATAGCATTCCCATTGGAATGTAGACATTGCCCCGGAAATGGGCTACTCAAACCTCGATTCCAAATTCACGACATTTTTCCAAAATTTCCAAAAAAAACATTTCCTACGGGCGGCGATCGATCGCCTCTTTTAGCGTGATCGATCGCCCTGTCCAGTGGGCAAAATCGCTTACACGCGATCGATCGCCAACCTGCTCGCGATCGATCGCCTAGACCACTCGATCGATCGCCTGCACTGTTCATCATCACCAATTTAACAGCTGCTCGTCGCGATCGATCGCCCCACCTCGGCGATCGATCGCCACGTGCGATTTTCCGAAAAATTCGAACTTCTTTGGTGTTTTTCACACCCAAACTCAAAACCAACACCCCATACACCTTCAACACCTCAAATACACCCTTAAAACTCAATAAAAACTCCAACAACAAACTTTAAAATTTTTACCCAAAATCCACAAACCCAAATCTAACATTAATACTCAACCAAAAACAACAATACTACTACCAAATCGAAGACAATGACGAGGGGAAGACTAATACCTGGTTATCTTCGATAAAACCGGCTTCCGAGCCAAGCTACCATCGATTTTTCCCATCAAGGGAGAAGAGGGGAAATGGGGGGGAAAGAAGGGTTAGGCGTAGAGAGAGGGAAGGGTTCCGTGCCAAATGACGGAATACCGAGTCCACTTGGTATATATAGTACCAAAACTCAAAAATACCAATCCTTCCACAAATACATCATGATTCATTAAATATCATCTGCTTTCAAAATCATCTCTCCAACCTCAATTCCCTTTACCAGCCCCAGTCCAAAGTACTCCGGACCCCAAATCCCACCAAAGACCAAATTCCATGGTTATCACCACGATGAGAATGCAATCTCATCTCTTGGATCCAACGACTCCAAAAACATGATTTATAATCCCCGGGAGTCCCAAAACCGCAATTAATACACAATTGCCACAATTATAATCCATTAAGGATTATTACCACATCGGGATTAACACTAATAATTCCCGGGTATCGCAATTATCCTCCACTAATAAAATTTCATCCTCGAAATTTGCACGGCGTACTCCACGCACTGCCGAGATTACAAAATCCAAACGGATTCAGATAGTCGAATCATGAACATAACATAAACGACACACCAACCACGAGGATACCGACCTCGCACCAAAACCTGGAATGGAGTAAATCTCCCAAACCATCACAAACTCAACGAAAGACATTATCATTCCCCGATGCCAACCATCTCAAAAGCAGTCAGCCAACCCTAACTGCAGATCAAACGAATCATACGTGATTCCAAAAATAGATATCGCCACAATGATATCTCCAAGACCTAGTCACCGATGTTAAACATACATCGTTACCAAAGTGACCATTAGTACACAATAGTGTACCTGAACTACATCCGGTTCCCAATTTTCAAATCTATCTCCAACAGGGGAGTAGTTGCACCACATTGCAATACGGATCGGACAACTCATGGTCACCAATAGAAACAAACACATCTCCAAAGATGTCTACACCCGTGTGTTCCAAGAAATCACATCTTGGTCCCAAACACACTATCGAGACTCCACAAGGTCTCCTGTTCTCGAAAGGACATGCAAGAACAATCAATTGCATTCCAGTGCATTCACATTGGATAAGATTATTGTGCTTTATCATTGATATTGTGTTTTGATATTGCACTAAGATCATGGTTTATCTATACTGTAATGTTATGAATGTTTCTGTAGGATTTCATAGACGTGGGAATCGTGAGTCTTATTCCGCTGCGAGGTGAAACACTGCATAGGAGTTGTGCTGACTTAGGTTGTTAGTTATACATGTGATGTATATGTGAATAGGGTTTTTGTACTTGTGGTTTTATACTTGTACATCTGTAACAACCTATTAGTAAGAAACTATTAAACAGTGTATGAATTACTTAATTCTGACTCAGGTATGTATGTTTTAATTGAATACATAATGGATTAAGTAACGAGGATCCCACACATGGACTTTGGTTGACCCGCCTGAAGGGGTAAGACCCATAGGGTGCAAATGGATTTTCAAGAAAAAGACCGACATGGATGGTAATGTACAAACCTTTAAAGGTCGACTGGTTGCTAAAGGTTTCAAACAAATTCATGGTATTGACTATGATGAAACTTTTTCACATGTTGCCATGGTTAAATCCATTAGGATCTTACTTGCAATAGCTGCATTTCATGATTATGAAATCTGGCAGATGGATGTCAAAACAGCTTTCCTTAATGAAAATTTACTTGAGGATGTGTACATGACACAACCTGAGGGTTTTGTCAATCCAAAGGATGCTGGAAAGATATGCAAGCTACAACGATCCATTTATGGATTGAAGCAAGCTTCTCGGAGTTGGAATCTTCGTTTTGATGATGCAGTCAAAGAGTTTGGTTTCATCAAAAACGTAGATGAACCTTGTGTCTACAAGAAGGTCAGTGGGAGCATAATTATCTTCCTAGTATTGTATGTAGATGACATACTTCTCATTGGGAATGATATCCCTGCCTTACAATCTGTAAAGATTTGGCTAGGGAATTGCTTTTCTATGAAAGATTTGGGTGAAGCCACCTATATATTAGGTATCAAGATCTATAGAGATAGATCAAGAAAATTACTTGGCCTAAGTCAAAATGCATACATAGACAAAGTGCTAAAATTACTTGGGATACATCTCTCGAAGGATCAGTGTCCTTCAACACTAGATGAGAGACAACGCATGAGTAGATTCCATATGCGTCAGCTATTGGATCTATCATGTATGCCATGATATATACTCGTCCCGATGTCTCGTATGCCCTGAGCATGACGAGCAGATATCCGGTTGATCCAGGTGAATGTCATTGGATTGCTGTCAAGAATATCCTGAAGTACTTGAGAAGAACTAAGGATACATTCTTGATTTATGGAGGTGAGGAAGAGCTCAATGTAATGGGTTACACTGATGCAAGCTTCCAAACCGACAAAGATGATTTCCGATCGCAATCAGGATATGTGTTTTGCCTAAATGGAGGTGCTGTGAGCTGGAAGAGTTCAAAACAAGAGACAGTAGCCGATTCTACAACTGAAGCTGAATACATTGCTGCCTCAGATGCAGCAAAGGAAGCTGTTTGGATCAAGAAGTTCATTTCTGAACTTGGGGTGATGCCTAGCATACTAGATCCATTCCTCCTAGAGTAGCTGTTAATACAAATAAGAGAAACTCTGTTATAGCCATTTCTGTTCGACGGGGTAAATGCATTAAAAAGGGACAAACGATTGAACTCTATTGTGACAACAATGGAGCCATCGCATTGGCTAAGGAACCTAGATCTCACCAAAGATCCAAGCACATACTTCGGCGCTTTCATTTCATTTGAGAAATCGTTGAAAGAGGAGATGTAAAAATATGCAAAGTACCAACTGATGATAATGTATCCCACTGACGAAGCCATTGTCACAACAGAAGCATGATCGTCATACTAGATCTTTAGGCATTAAGTATATATCTGATTGGTCTTAATGCAAGTGGGAGATTTGTTGGGATATGCCCTAAGACAACTCATTAGATGTTTGATTATGACATACAATGTATTATGGTTTTATTAAAGGCAATTCATTATTATATGTATTGTTCCAGTATCTGTGTAATATGAATATATATATATATGTTAACGTCCTTAGAATAATATTGTATTATTCTTAAAGATTGTCCCTAGTCAAGTATTATCATGAATAAGGATAATGATAATGCATTGAGGCTAGTATGTATTGATTGATGAATTGTTCATGGATATGAGATATCAAATCAACACATGGGTGCATGTTAGAGAATGATGTACTGGACAGACCCACCATGAGAATGCTACATGGATAGTTTTATGAACGTCATAAGCAATTCTCATAGTGATAATAATGTATGTAATCCTTACGACTTGAGATCACCAGAGATCCCAACATAAGGAGCCGTGTATCTTGATATTGTCAAACGTTACCTGTAACAGGGTAAACTATAAAGACAATCATTGGATACACCACGAATTATGTAGAGGGATGCTGAGTGATCAAGATAGGATTTGTCCCTCCTATATAACAGGAGAAGTGTTTGGGCCCTTGATCAAGTAAGACTAAAATGCATGGCCATGCTCGAATGAGTCGATATGTGATATCGAGCTTATTCGCTTATTCTAGTTCTACTAGGGGATCAAGAAATAAAAGATTGAATATACGAGTATTACTTTTCCATGTCTCGTGTTCAATCTAAACACATTGGACAAAGGGATTAAGTTACATGGTTGATATTATCACAGTCCATAGGTTATGTCGAGTCAATGACATTCTTGTAATTTGGGTAGCCTTGATGTGTTGCTAGATACCGCTCATTGCTTGTGACATAAAATTAGATTTTATGTCACTGCCAACATTGCAAGATCCTATCGGGCCGCACAAAAGATTAAATCAATAAAGGGAGATAAAATTCATTGGATGAATTAATTAATTAAGAAGAGTCTTAATTACAAAATATATGGATTTAATTAAGATATTGGATTTGGGCCAATGAGGCTTTTTGAAAGCCTTTAATTAAATCTAATATATAATAATCTAACAAGGTTTTGAGAATAATTAAGAGTTAATTTCCAAGAAACCTAGGAGCCACCAAAATAAGGCTCTCGGCCGCCTCACTATCACTTGACATCTTCACGGCCACCGCCGTGAATAGTGGTGGTTTTACGGCCGTCGTTGATCGGTTTCGAACCGTGAGTTTTTGTTTCGGGTTAAGAACGAGTCTAGCAACTTGTTCTTGAACGCCCTTTTTGATTTGATCGTGTGGATACCGTAGAGACAAATGTGCAAATCTTTGTTCGTGACTCGTGGTGTTGCAACGTGGAATCTGCTTCAAACACGCTACAAGGGTATGATTCTATTCAATCTCGATATGATTACTTTGTATAGGTCCATGGTAGGAATCCTGTTTTTATTTTCCGCTGCGTATTGCTTGATCGGATTCCTAACAGTGGTATCAGAGCCGTGAAAAAGCTCATATCGGAAATATGTGATTAATTTTTTAATCATGGTTTTGAATCTTTTGCATGCTTTGAAACTGATTCATATATGATATGTGATAATCAATTTTGTGGAAATCATCGTAATATTATATTTGATATAATTGACGGATTGACGTATACGATACACGAGTGTGCAGACCGAGCCCTTGGCTCATGTTGGTTCGGCCACCACCGTCCAGAATCCGAAGCCATTGGCTCGAGCATGGGCCGAGCCGCCGCATGAGGGCTAGGGTTTCGAACCCTTGGCTCCATGGCTCTCGGCCACCGCCACTTTTGTGGCTAGGGTTTTGAACCCTTTTGGCTCGAGGAGGTCAAGCCGCCGCCGCACATGGCTAGGTTTTCGAACCCTAGTCTTGTGCATGGTTGGGCCGTGTGTTGGGCTAGGGTTTTCGAACCCTTGGTCCGAGACATGGCTGCAACCGTGGGCTTGCTAGGGTTAGCAAGTCCATGGCTTGAGACGCACCGAGTATCCGTGGCATGTGATGTCCCGAGCGTACGATAATTTTCATAAAATTTTATTTTACAGTTTTTAATTAGATTTAAATTTTAAAATGTTTAGAATTTAATTCATTAATTGTTATAGAATGTTTTATGTGTTGTTTGAGCATGGTGCATGATTATAGCCCTATAACCTATTAGATAGGATTTTGTGAATGTTTGTAATTTATTACGGCCTGCGTGTCGTGCCCTATCTATTTTTTCCTAAATGTTATCGCTCCCCTATGTTCCCCTCGAATGTAACTCGAGGAATTCTCTATATCATGTAATTGTTATATAGTATAGTTTATTTTGTTGATGGAGATCAATGAAGATGGACCAAGGTGCCGGGATGCGGAGGCCATTAACAAAAGGGAGCCAAAGAGGTGCTTGGAGAAGTTACCTTAGGTTGACCTTTTAGGATTTTCTCATTGGCTTGAGAAAATCTTTAGTATGGGCTATAACCATGTCACGTTTTATTTAAGTTGATGTATGTGATGCATGTTTATCTTATAATGTTTATATTGAGGATTGTTATACATATATGTAGATATGTATATGCGTATATGTACCAGACATATTTTTAATTATCAATAAAATCATGAGATCAATAAATCCCTCTAATAATTTTAAGTTTTAGATGCCTTCCAAAATTAAAAGTACTCTTCAAGACTTCGATTGAACATGTGTGGGTTTGCAAAATCAAAGCACCGTGACAATCTTCGTAAGGCGCGAAAGGATAAAATTGATATCCGTTTTACTTTAAATTGGGTCCGACTTAACTAGGTTATCTCAATAGGATTGGAAACCTAGAGGCATGTGGTTGGATAATAATTCATTAGATGAATTTGAACAAAGTGTTTTTCGTCCAACCATCCAAGAATTACATGTGATGTAATTGACAAAGTGTTGTCTACCTAAATAACTGAGTCTTGGGTGATTAGCCAAAGCTAACTTATGATTAGGTGAAATATGGATCTTGGCCCACTAAGGTTTCGAGGGTTGATAATTTTAAACAAAATAGTGGGAGTGTCATTTAATATAAGACCTTATTAAATGATTAAAATCATAAACTTATTTTGCATATTTATATTGTAGATATCCATGGGATCAAACAAAACTAGCATACTGTCATTGCGATCGGTCCTTGAGAAGGACAAACTGAATTGGACTAATTTCCTAGACTGGTATAGGAATTTGAGGATTGTCCTCAAACAAGAGAAAAAACAATATGTCCTAGAGGAACCCTTACCTGCTGAGGAACCTCCCGTGACGGCCTCTAAAGCCGATAAGGATGCTTACAAGAAGCATCAAAATGACGCACTTGATGTTGGTTGCCTTATGCTTGCCACCATGAACTCTGAGCTTCAGAAGCAACATGAGGAAATGGATGTGTTCGATATGATCGAGCACTTAAAGCAACTCTACCAACAACAAGCTAGACAAGAGAGGTATTGATGTCTCTAGAGCGTTATTCCAATGCAGAATGGTAGAAGGAAGCCTTGTTGGAACTCATGTACTGAAGATGATTGGGTATATTGAGAATCTTGAGAAGCTGGATTTTCCATTGGACCAAGAGTTGGCCACTGACGTAATCTTGCAATCGTTGATAGCTACAGTCAATTTGTCTTGAATTACAATATGATTGAAATCGAAAAGACTCTACCGCAATTGCTTGGTATGTTGAGAACATATGAAGCAAACACAAAGAAGTCTAAACCCACTAATGTTCTTATTGTGAATAAGAGCAAGGGAAAGGCTAAAGCAAAAGGCTTTAAGAAGAACAAGAAAGTCTTTGTTAAATCTAAGCCTCATGCTTCTGCACTTAAGCCAAAGGGAGGAGTGGCTAAGGAAGGGAACTGCTTCCATTGTGGTGAGACCGGACATTGGAAGAGGAACTGCAAATTATATTTGGAAGATCTTAAGAAGACGAAGGGAAGTGTGACTTCCACTTCAGGTATTTTAGAAGTCAATTTATCTACTTCTTCATCATGGGTATTAGATACTGGATGTGGTTCTCACATTTATGTTAATGTGCAGGATCTCAAAAGGAGTAGGATGTTGGCGAAAGGCGAGGTTGATCTCTGTAATACCCCTGAAATGTCATGTAATTATGTGCTATGATGATGATTTACGATGTGTTTAAGAGGGTTGTGGTACATTTAAATTGGGGGCTATGATTATGTTATGATGATATGATTTAGGGGGCATGTTGGGTGTTTTAAAAGGATGTATTAATTAAATGAAGTTATAAAATATCGAGTGAGGATATTTTAATACATCGTACTAAATACCGGGACACAATTAAACACCACATGGCACCCCAACCACACCACCCCACCCCCCATAATATCTGCCACCTCACCCCTCCCCCACTTGTTCAACCCCTACCCCCACTTGCTATCAACCCATGCCTCCTGCTCTATCCATCACTCCACCTCCAATCAATTCTCCTCCGCCTCTTTCTCCCTCTCATTCTCGTCCCTGTAAGCTGCAGAAAAGAGGAGGGTTAGCTTGTGATTTATTGTACAAAAGCTTACCAAAAAGAGGAGGAAAAAGGGGGTAAGACTTGGTACTCTGTTTTTGGTTGGGTATGGTTTTGGTGGGATGATTTGTTTTGCATGCTAGAATAGGTTTGGGTGAAACCTTGGTTTGAGTGCTTACGTGGAAGTATTATGTAACTACTAGCATGTTTGCTCGAGCATATTACATGTTTTATGTGGTAGATTTCTAGTTATGAAAGTATATGCTCGAAAATCTGGGCAAAGAGATGCATGCTCTGTTTTCTGTAAAAGTTGGATGAGGTTGAAGATTTTGATGATGTTGTGATGCATGTTAGCTTAGGTTTTGTTAAACCTTTGATTTAAGTACCTACATGGAAGTTTTATGAAGTTCCTAGCATGTTTGTTTGAGCAAGTATGATGTGTTATGAAGTAGATTTGATGATATGAAATGAGGTCCTCGAAAATCTGGAAAATTCCCGATTTTCAGAGTGCTCGATCGATCGAGATTTTTGTACCGATCGATCGAGCGAGGCAGAAGCTTTTAAGCATGGTTTGAAATTCAGGCTTCGATCGATCGAAGGATTTTCCAATCGATCGGTGAAGCTCCTCGATCGATCGGTAAAATATTTCGATCGATCGATCGAGGCAGAGTGTTGAGCACTGTTTAAGCATGTTTTCTCGATCGATCGAGACCTTGGGGCCGATCGATCGAGAGAGGCAGAATGTTGAAAAATAAAATGATGATTTATTTTGTTAAGTTTATGGTATGAGATGATATTGAGGCATCTAATATGGTATTATGTGGTCTTGTAGAACCATCCCAGGTACCAGCACGGTCAAGGAGATAAAGTCTGTTGACTCCTCCTCCTTTTAAAAAGGTACGTAAGAGACGTACGGGCATCGGACGGTAAAACACATCTTTACACTACGACTATGTTTTTATCGCATGAATATTCATGATGAAATGATGATGTTTATAAGATGTTTATATATTCATACGATGTTATTATGTGGTAAGATGCCACGGGGTAAGACGCCCATATGGTAAGAGGCCACGTGGTAAGATGCCACGGGGTAAAATGCCCATATGGTAAGAGGCCATACGATGTTATTATGTGGTAAGATGCCACGGGGTAAGATACCCATATGGTAAGAGGTCATACGATGTTATTATGTGGTAAGATGCCATGGGGTAAGATGCCCATATGGTAAGAGGCCATACGATGTTATTATGTGGTAAGATGCCACGGGGTAAGATGCACATATGGTAAGAGGCCATACGATGTTATTATGTGGTAAGATGCCACGGGGAAAGTAGTGCGGTGTTCGTCCAAATATCAGTAGTTAAACTTAATCTGCAGTTAATAGAAGAAAGATGATCAACTAAAGTCTTATGGTAATCAAGAAACACATCCACAATATTTCTTTTCAAAGTATGCCTAGAATATGTCTAAAACATGGTTGGATACCAGAAGAAAATTCAATAAAGCCATCTTTTTCAGTCTTATGTCTTATGGTAATCAAGAAACACATCCACAATATTTCTTTTCAAAGCATGCCTAGAAATATGTCTAAAACATGGTTGGATACCAGAAGAAAATTCAATAAAGCCATCTTTTTCAGAAAACAAAAAGGGAAGTTCACATCTACAATAAAACGAACGAATAATCTTTCGTTTTTTTTCTGGTGTTAAGATAAAATTAGTGTCAGACTGAGGATTAATTTGAAGTTGGGTTGGTTCTCTACCTAATAGTTGTAAAGTAACATCATCAAAATTATGTTTTTTAACTAGATGTTTCCTAAAAGTTCTGGTACCGCCAGCGGATCCACCAGTTTATAATTATATGCGGTTTTGCATATTTTACAAATAACAACAGATTCGTCGTACCTGGTTTTGTCTCGACTTCAAAATGATCCCAAACCTTGCTTCGTTTGGGACGGTTACTCGTGCGACTCGAAGCAGCAGTAGTTGCGGATGACCCACCGGGGGTCGGATTTTGGGGGGCCGCAGATTCTGTAACGTGTTCCGCTTCTTCAACATCATAAGCATTATCAAACTCGGCAAAAATATCATAATTTTCTTGGAATAAAGGTGGATTTGAGGAACCACCATGACCAGCAGAAGAGGATGACATCATATTAGTGGAAATATGAGAAAATGAGATAATTGAATAAAAGATTAGGAGTGTAAGAGTAAGAGAGTTGGAGATGAAAAATTGGAGAGAAAAAATGGGGTATTTATAGAAGCAATTCAAAGAGTATATTTTTTTAAAAAAAAAATATTTGATTTTTCCGTTGCCCAACGGCTAAAGTAGCCGTTGGGCAACGGCGGTGGCCATTTTCAGTTTTTTTTTTTATTTTTTTTACCGGTTTCGGTTTTGGTTCCGATCCATGAGAATCGATACGATCCGGGTAAAACTCGGATCGGGTTCCGGTTTGTAATCGGACCAATCGGTTCCGATTCCGAACTGGAACCGACCGGTCCGATTTTGAATTGGTTCCAATTGATCCGGTCCAATAAACACAATTGACTCAGTGACAAATAGTTATTTTGTTTCAATTAGTAAATACGCTCATATATTTCATACAATCTCCTCATTCCTTTTTCAGCTTTTACAAAATATGTCACCAAATGTTTAAAATATTGTAATTCACGTTCCATTTTTTTGTTACTAATACGTTACTTTTTTTTTCATTAGTTGATTGTTTTCCATTCCTAAACACAAAGTAATTTCAAACATAAGTTGCCAAAGAAAAAATGAAAAATTATATTTAATATTTTATAGTTTGGTCCAAATTTCATTTTCAACCATTGTTTAAAAAATTAGAATGCTAAATTTTCATTAATTGTAACAAATTTATCATATCTTGACTCGTTTTTGTCTTTTATCAAAAAATCGTCATTGTATTTCATCATTGCTTTATATCTTCGAATACAGAGACATTTAATCTATTTGTTTCAAATTTTAATAAAATAAAAAATATATTTTAGATATCAAAATCATATGAAAAGTGAATTTTGACATCCAAACAAGAAAAACACCAATGTGGGGAGAGTAAAATACTATTTTATTTTTCAATTATTTAAATAACATCACCAAATATGGTATTATATGTCAATTATCGTTTTGTCATCATATAAACATCACTTCAATAATCATTATACAAGTTATATTTATAATCCTGTTACATCAATCGACAGCAACTTTATTTTATAAACAAAAAATCTCAAATTTGAATCCAACGGTTGCCCTTAGACTGTGGGGTGAATTAAATTAAATTAAATTAAATTGTAGAAAACAAATTGGTCACACATAAAATATATGGGACAATTCATTGATATTATGGATTTAATTAATATCACGGTCTATTTTTTTTATTATTATATGATATTCTAATTCAATCATTGATTACTTGTTCCTTTCTTTATGAAAAAAATAAATGAGAATTTTTAATAGGGTCGTACGTACAAACTTGTAATTGTCGCCTTAGCATGTTGTACCTATATTTTCACTAAGTTTGGTGTATCAAAAACCAATATATATATATCTATATATATATATATATCTATAATATATCGTGTATGTGTGTAGGTTTTTAGGTACACCGGATGTACTCAAGAATTTTCCTTTTTCAGAACACTTTCCCGATGATAAAAATAACAGTGTAATTAATTATAACCCCGCGATTGTCTATATTAGCCCACCCAAGGCAACAAATCAGATCTATCTATCAATAATTGATCTAACCCTCAAATCAAAAGGTTAAGATTCCTAGAGACAATTTAATAAATTCAAAAATAAAATTCATTATTTTTTTAAGGAAATAAACATAAGTTTTTAAAGCCACCACACTGAAGAAATTAAATAAATAAATCGAAAATGACAAAAGATGCATAATAATGTTATATATAAAAATAATTTCAGAGAGAAATTAAGGGACTGATTAATTTAAAATTGACCACAAGGTATGAGGCATTTGCAATAAGTCAAACCAGAATCTTTATAGATTAGGTGACGCGATCTATTTTTTAAATTAAAAACTTTGTTGTGATACTTTTTTTACATTTAAAAATTTCTTCGTCACTCCTGATATTTTTCTCTTTGATATCATATATCCTCCTATGGGCTTTATTAAATATATGTTTTTTTCTATCACCGACACAAGGGTTAACTGTGCATTGACGAATTCACGTTATCACTCCATATTTATTATTATTATTATTATTATAATATGATAATTTTTTAATTTTATTTTATTCTCTCTTAAATTGTTTTGTACCTTCATCTTTTATGTCATTCTTATACCTGGAAGCATAACAACTGGACCTACCTATTCTTAAAATACTTAATATAAATAAGATAATCAAAAGTGGGATCATTCAAAAAAATTGTTTCCAAACTGACCCGAGAGAAATCAAGGACCGACCCCGACGAGAACAAAGCCGATAGGAAAGAGAACTGAGGCATGACCCGTGAAAAGAGGACCAACCCCAACGAGGTCAAAGCCCGATATGAAAGAGAATCAATGCCTTACCAGAGAGAAATCAATGACCGACCCCAAAGACGTCAAAGCCTGATATAAGTGAGATCGATGCGAGATTTATCTTAAGAGAAAGAAAAGTATGTCTACTTCTAGAAAAAAAACATGACGTGTGATAACAGAGTAATATTAGTAAATAGTCAAAAACACTTAAGTAAAACCTAAGCGTACACGACACAACAGACGGCTAGAGATAGGGAATATAATATGAGGTGTCCAAAAATGACTGGGTGATGAAGTACAAACCCACGACTATTCTATTTTTAGAAGTGATAATTAATGTTATGTTAGAGGACAGCATGAGGTGTCTAAACGTAAATGGTCATGATACAAGTGGCTTAAAATAATCATTACATGGCATAACATGCCCATAACTCTATCATTATGAAAAATGATTATAGAAAAATGTTTGAATTGATATATGGTAGAGGAAACAGTCGAATAGAAATAAAGACCGAGATCTCCTTGGTTTGACTTCCTCGAAAAAATTTAAATATTGATTTAGCTTTGAATATTCTAAGGCATGACCTATCTAAAAAGAATTAGTATCGATTACAAATAAGTTGTCTATGGTAAAGAGACGTAATGATTACAAAAAAAGTAATGATTACATTCTGACAAACTGAACATCATGATGGTATTAATAGTATGACGACATGAATAATATGACGATCTGAGCACTGTGGGACGACCTAAAAATCATAGTGCCCGAACTACCAAACACTAGTATAAATACCCGATGGTAGTTATCTTCTACGGGTAATATTTTACTACAAAATGAATTATATATTGAGTGACTTATTACTCTTTGCAAAAAGAGTCATTTGAATCGTATTGACTTTATCATTGGAGCTGTTTCGTCGGAGAATGTCAAAATTGTTGAATAAAGGAAGTGAGGGATATCTTATCTATGCCATGGATATCTCAGATCAGAGAAAAGTGAAAGTTACTGATATACCAGTGGTAGCAGAGTTTGCTGATGTGTTTCCTGAGGTAATTCCAGGTATTCCTCCAGTGCGAGAAGTGGAGTTTGGAATTAAGTTAGTGCCAGGTGTGTGCCCAATTCTCATGCACCCTATAGAATAGCACCAGCGGAACCGAGGGAGCTGAAAGCTCAGCTGCAAGAATTGATTGACCAAGGTTACATATGCCCTAGCGTGTCATCTTGGGAGCTCAAGTGTTATTTGTAAATAATAAAGACGGATCGATGAGATTGTGTATTGATTATCGGCAGCTTAATAAGGTAACTGTAAAGAATAAGTATCCTCGTTCCCTTATTGATGACCTATTTGATCAAATTCAGGGGACTTCTGTGTACTCAAAGATCGATTTAAGATAGGGATATCATCATATCCGAGTAAGAGATGAGGATATTCAAAAGAATGCATTCCGAACGAGATATGGGCATTATGAATTCTTGGTTATGCCGTTCGTATTGACTAATGCACCTGCTATTTTTATGGACTTGATGAATCAAATATTTCTGCCATTTTTTGATCAATATGTGATTGTCTTTATTGATGGCATCTTAGTATATTTTAAGAAGAAGGTAGATCACGAGTTGCATCTGAGCACAGTGTAGCAGATTTTGAGGGGCAGTTGTTTGCTAAACTTAGCAAATGTGAATTTTGGTTAGAGAATGTGGTATTTTTGGGACATGTAATATCGAGGGAGGGCATAGTTGTTAATCCTAGAAAAGTGGAGGCAGTATTACATTGGTATGATCCGAGTTCCGTAACAGAGATTTGTAGTTTCTTGGGTTTAGCCGCATATTATAGACGATTTATAGAGGATTTCTCCAAGATCTCTAAGCCATTGACACAACTGACCTAGAAAGGAGTTAAGTTTTTATGGTCTGAAGCTTGTGATGATAGTTTTTGACAACTGAAGCCATTTAACTACAGCTCCAGTGCTAATTACAGCGACAGAGAATGAAAGGTTCATTGTGTATATTTTGCAGGGACTAGGATGTGTTTTGATGCAAGATAAGCACGTAGTAGCGATGCTTCAAGGAAATTAAAATGTAATGAGACAAGGTATCCTGTGCACGATTTGGAGCTAGCTGCTATTGTTTTTACCTTGAAAATGTGGAGACATTACTTGTATGGGGCCACATTTACGATATTCCTGGACCACAAGAGTATAAAATTCTTGTTTACTCAAGCTGAATTGAATATGATGCAGAGGAGGTGGATAGACATGTTAAAAGATTTTGACTGTGAGATTGAATATCATCCGGGTCGAGCAAATTTGATAGCCGATGCCCTAAGTCACAAGGTGTGGCACGCTAATATGAGCCATTTATCGGCATTATTGAATTCCTTTTGCCATTTAGGTAATGACTTTAACATATCTAAGTCACCTGTTCAAGTATTAACACTGTTAGAGGAACCAATCATATTTGGAAGTATCAGGGAGGCACAAGGATCGGATGAGGAGATTCAAAGATGGGTGCATGTGATTTCTCAGGGTCAGGCAACTAAATTCAGAATAGCTGAAGATGGTGTTTTGCGACTTCATGATCGTTAGGTAGCCAAGAACTCTTACAAAGAGCCCATTGCTGTAAGTTAGCATGCATCCAAGAGGCAAGAATATGTATAAGGATCTATGTTCCACTTTTGGTGGAAACAAATGAAGCGAGATGTGACTGATTTTGTGCAGAATGCTTGACTTGTCAGCAAGTGAAAGCTGAAAGACAGAGACCTGGTGGTGAATTACAGAGTTTGGAAGTACCAACTTGGAAATGTGAGCACATATCGATGGACTTTGTGACTCATTTGCCGAGGACTTCTTCAAGGCACGATGCCATTTGGGTTATTGTCGGCAGATTGACAAAAGTAGCACATTTTATACCTTACAGTATGAACTTTTCATTTGTGAAGATTGCCCAGTTATATGTACGTGACGTGGTGAGACTTCATGGTATTCCAGTGTCTATTATATCGGATCGAGATCCTAGATTTACGTCTCATTTCTGGGAAGGGTTACAGACAACTATGGGGACTGAGTGAGATTGAGTACTGCATATCACCCACTGACAAATGGACAGACTGAGCTTACAATACAGACATTAGAGGATTTGTTGCGTACTTGTGTGTGGGAGTTCGATGCCACGTGGCAAGACTCCTTACCGTTAGTCGAGTTCTCTTATAACAATAATCATCAGGCGAGCATTCAGATAACTCCGTTTGAAGCTTTCTTCGGGCACCGATGTAGATCTCCTTTGTACTGGGATGATGCAGACAAAACTTATGTGGGTGGACCTCATATGATTCGAGAAATGGAAGAAAAGTGAAAGTTATTCGGTAAAAGATGAAAGCAGCTCAGGATAGACAGACTGCTTATGCAAATAAATGGCGACGACCTTTAGAATTTCAAGTGGGTGATAGAGTATTTATCATAATATCTCCGTTCAGGGGTGTAGTACGTTTCGATACGGCGAGGGAAGTTTTCACCAAGATATGTGGGTCCGTATGAGATTTTGCAGCGTGTTGGTAGTTTGGCTTACAGATTGGCATTGCCGCCTTCATTGTCAGGGATACATGATGTATTTCATGTATCAATGCTACGTAAGTACGATCCAGATCAGTTGCATTTGTTACATCCATCCGAGGTACAGTTGGATTCAGATATTTCTTATGTTGAACGTCCGGTTCAGATTTTAGATCGAGCTGGTCGTAAGCTTCGCAGTAAAGTCATTCCAATAGTAAAAGGTTCATTGGTATAGACGGGGTGTTGATGAGGCAACGTGGGAGATGGAGCAGCACATGATTCAGAAATACCACGATCTATTTGATGGTATGCGTATTTATTTACTACTTTTTGTAAGGAATCCAACACACAAGTGCGCAGCAGAAATAAAAAATTGGATTCATAACCATGGACCTATACAGAGTATTCATATCAGAATGATTAAGAGAGTCTCACCCTTGTAGCGTGTTTGATGCAGAAACGATGCCAAATCACGAGTCACGAGCAACACCTCCAAGATCTTGCCTCTACGGTATCCACACGATCAAATCGAACAAGGGACATTCAAGAACAAGTTGCTAGACTTATTTATGAACCAAAACTGAACTCTCGGTTCAAAACCGATTAACGGCAGCCGATCAATCCACCAAGCAACACGGCGGTGGCGTGAAGACGGAGGAGGAGAGGAGGCGGCGACCGAGAGGGTTTTGTGGCTATTAGGTTTTTGTGATATCTTAGATTAATTCTTAATTAACCTTGATATCATTTATATATTAGATTTAATTAAAGGTTCAAGACTTTCTTAAAGCTTCATGGGCCCAAACCCATGATTTAATTAAATCCTTATAATCATGTAATTAAGACTCTTCTTAATTAATTAATTCATCCAATGAATTTAATTTCCCTTATCGATTTAATCTTTTGTGCGACCCGATAGGATCTTGTAATGTTGGCAGTGACACAAAATCTCATTTTATATCACAAGCAATGAGCGGTATCTAGCAACACATCAAGGCTACCCAAATTACAAGAATGTCATTGACTCGACATAACCTTAGAACTTGTGATAATATTAACCATGTAACTTAATCCCTTTGTCCATGTGTTTAGATTGAACATGAGTCATGGAATAGTCATACTCATATATTCAATCTTTTATTTCTTGATCCCCAAGTAGAACTAGAATATACGAATAAGCTCGATATCACATATCGACTCATTCGAGCATGGCCATGGATTTTAGTCTTACTTGATCAAGGGCCCAAACACTTCTCCTGTTATATAGGAGGGACAAATCCTATCTTGATCAATCAACATCCCTCTACATAATTAGTAGTGTATCCAATATTTGCCTTTATAGTTTACCCTGTTACAGGTAACGTTTGACAATATCAAGATACATAACTCCTTATGTTGGGATCTCTGATGGTCTCAAGTCGTAAGGATTACATACATTATTATCACTATGAGAATTGCTTATGACACTCATATAACTATCCATGTAGCATTCTCATGGTGAGTCTGTCCAGTACATTGTTCTCTAACATGTACCCATGTGTTGATTTGATATCTCATATCCATGAATTAATTCATCAATCAAAACATACTAGTCTCAATGCATTATCATTATCCTTATTGTGATGTCTGGAGATTAATGGTGTTAATCCCGGTGTGGTAATAATCCTTGATGGATTTTTAATTGTGGCAATTAGGAATTAATTGCGGTTTTGCGTCTCCCGAGGTTGTTAAATCGGGCATTTGGGATCATTGGATCCAAAGGTTGAGATTGTATTCTCATTTTGGTGGAAAACCTATAAGTTGGGTTTTTTTAGTGGGACTTGGTGTCCGGGGCGCTTTATGTTGGGGCCAGTATGGGTATTTGATGTTGGAGAGAGAGTTTTTGAAAACAGATAATTTTTAATGAATCATGATGTATTTGTGGAGGTATTGGTATGTTGGGGCATTTTTGCTATATATACCAGTTGGACACGAGATTTCCGTCATTTGGCACGGAATCCCTCTCTCTCTTCCCTCTCTCATCGCTCAAACCCTCCTCCCCCTTTCCCCTCTTTGGCTCTTGGGAAGGAAATCGTTGGTAGCTTGGCTCGGGAGCTGGATTTCTCGAAGATAATCAGGTATTAACATTCCCCTCACCATTGTCTTCGATTTGATAATGGTATGGTGTGTTATGGTTGAGCTTTTGGGTTGGATTTGTGTTTGGGGTTTTTGGGTTAAAATCTAAAATGTTAATTTCAGTGTTTTTATGGAGTTTAATTGTTGTATTTGAGGTGTTGGTGGTGTATGGGGTGTTGGTTTTGAGTTTGGGTGTCAAAAACACCATGGAAGGTCGAATTTTCGGAAAATTGCAGGTGGCGATCGATCGCCGAGGAGGGGCGATTGATCGCGACGGGCAGCTGCTAAAAATCGAAGAAGATGAATAGTGCAGGCGATCGATCGCGAGGAATGGCGATCGATCGCGAGCGGGTTGGCGATCGATCGCGAGGAATGGCGATCGATCGCGAATGAGCACTGGTTTGGCCTCTGGATGGAGGCGATCGATCGCGAAGTTATAGGCGATCGATCGCCGCTTGTAAAATTATGTTTTTTTTGTTGAAATTTTTGGAAAATGTCGGGTTTTTGGAATCGAGGTTTTAAGGGGCCGTTTCCGGGGCAATGTCTACATTCCAATGGGAATGCTATACTTTTATTGATTAGTTGGAGCCAAAGTTTAATGAAACGGAATTCTCGGTTTAATCCTTGACTATCTTTTAAAATTGTAAAAAGGAATATTTTGGGTATTATGCATGCTTAGCCGGGGGGCTTTTATTTTGGTAATCGTCATGGATTGACGATATGATTGGGAGTCATGAACGTGCTTGGACACGTGGTTGCATGCTTGTGTTTGATTGTGAATTATTTGTGTGTTAGCACATAATTCATCGGATCGTGGGACTCGGACGAAGTCGGACTCGAACTACGGAAAGTATAAGGTACGTATAACGTACGAGCATAGCCCTTTATTTTAAATGCAATTGTTGAGTGCATGACACACGGTATTGCAATAAATGCATATGGAAATGCCTGATATATGATTTTAGCAATAAACGGATATTAACGGATATTGAAATACATGGTTAATGGTAATTGCTACAAATGGATGTATATGCATTGGGAATTGCATGGTGCCGCTTTTGAGCGAGCAATGATTGGATGTGGTCGCCTTTGAACGAACATCGGTTATGACGCCACTGCTGTTGAGCATGCGTGAGACTGAAATGCCGCTATTGTAGAGCGAGCAATTAAATAGAACTATGGAACCATAAAAGAGATATATGGGATATTTATGATCATTGTTTAATGATTTGTTTTATTGTTATAATGTCGGTATGTGGCAAGTGAATTCGTTAATCAATGTAATGATTAACTAGCATTTGGGAATTTGATGGTTTCAGTTATTTTGAGAACAGGGACAGTGCAGGGGATCCCGGATGAGGGTGATGACATCCACGGAGTATCTCTTATATTTCATAGCATTTACATATTGTAAATTATGAATTGTCTTATTATGATTATGGGATTTGGGGATATTGGTATGCTCACCCCGCGTGGGGGCTGTCTCTGTTGGGGCAGGTTATTAGGTACATCGATGGCTTGGAATTGAGCTCGAGCTGTGGATTTGAGGTGCTCCCAGGATCGAGGTACCAGCGATGGTATTGAGCATGATAATTTATACATTAGATACATGCCTACTTATTCGACGCTCGCATGGGAGCAGTATTATGTGTATATGGAATGTATAAAGAAGGCAATGGCCTTTCTCTTTTCATTTATGTGTTGCATGCAATTAATTATGAATTGCAAAATGAATTGAGAGCATGTTAGTGTATGTTTAAAGGTGCATGACATGTTTTATGGAATATGTTGGGAAAGTATAGACATTATACGATTAATGTAAAGAAATTTTATAGATGGTATTCATGCTAGAGTTGCATGTAATCACTTTCCCCCTCAATAACATGATTGTATGCACTAAGTACAGGGGTAAATACACTAATATCTGGTTAAGGGCACGGGGGTCCTTACATTAGTGGTATCAGAGCAGTTGTTAGCTCTTTGGGACTGTTGAAGGCCTGGAACATGCTGATAGGGATAGGTAGCACATATTTATGCATGATAGTAGCTAGTGTTGTGTGACACAACTATTTTGCTTATGTACATTTGTGATATGTGATCATAGTGAAACGATTATATATCATGACATCTATAGAATCATAATATAACCTGTTGATTATGATTGTGAGTTGTGACACTGGGACAACCAAATGGAGCATTTTGAAATGCATTGGGATACAGGAAGTACTTTGTACTCATAGTTTATGCATTTACTCATTATAATCATATTGTGGTGAATATGGATTATCGTATGCTCATGGTTTGGGATTGTTCCTGTAGGGACACTATGACGCGAAAGGCTAAGACCAGGGTTGAAAGGCACGAACGGTAACCTGCATTTTATATACATCATGGATTATGCATTGTGGTTGCATGTGTACAATGGAGTGATGATTTTAATGCTCTGCCGCCAAATATTGAAGCGAGGGGTGGGAGTGCCGCATGTTGCATTTGAGCGAGGTGCATTAAAATACACTCATGATGATGTATGTTGGGATATGGAATATGCTTTGTGTTGCAGGTACATATAGAATACTTGGTGAATATCCCATGAGTCATTGTTATGGTTGAGTGATGATTTTAAATGCTTGCCGCTATTTGTTTGTTTTGTGCCGCTAAAATGTGAAGCGAGGGGTGGGAGCGACGCATATCACATTGAAACGTGGTTATCATATGAGGCGAGGAAAGAATATTTGCCGCTAAAATGTGAAGCGAGGGGTGGGAGCGCCGCATGTCCATTTAAGGAGGTTATTCTATGCCGCCTATATGTAAAGCGAGGGGTGGGAGGGCCGCATGTCGCATTTGAGCGAGGGGCATTAAAATACACTACCGTAACAATGACTAGGGATCGGCTATTCTATTGGCGATGACTTATGCCGCCGGGTATTCATAGCGATGGTTCATTCCGCTATTCTATTGGCGATGGTTTATGCCGTCGGGTATTCATAGCGATGGTTCATTCCGCTATTCTATTGGCGATGACTTATGCCGCCGGGTATTCATAGCGATGGTTCATTCCGCTATTCTATTGGCGATGGTTCATGCCGCCAGATATCTATAGCGATGTTTCATGCTGCTGACTCTATGACGAGGGATTATGCCGTTGATTCTATAGCGACGGGTTATACCGCTATGTACATGACACTAGATTACGCCACCTACGAGCGATGGGTGCTGATTGCATACCACTGTTGGATGACGGAAACAAGTATGCTGCTATATTGTTAGCAATGAGGTATGGCGTATTACTGTTTGTTTAGCATTATTGTGGATATCATGCGTTGATTTACTTATGCTATCATGTGTTTGACGATGAGACTATGGACGTCGTGTACCGACATATACCGTCACGAGTCGACGATGTTATTTTGAAGTCATATGTTGACAGGTATCGTCACGGGATGACGATGACATAGTGGATGTTCTATGTAGACGTGTAGCGTCGTTTTGATGATTAATACATTCATGTTTATGTACTTGGTTGTATGGTTTGAGTGCCTTTGGTGAGCACATGGTAGCGTCTGGGGCACTAGTTGACGAGACCATTATGCCGAGCAGGTTGCTCGAAGAATTATTGGGTGAGCCGTACAAGAATTGTACCGCAACACACATTCAAAGTATATATTGTTCGAGTAATGATATCCTTTGGGTATACTCGCTGGTTTGGCTAAGGCCAAGTGATTGGGTGGTAAGAGTAGTCATTGAGGAAAACCACTCGCTTGTTGCTGTGATGTGTGTTAGGCGTGGACACACCCACCCTGAGGGTGTGGGATAAGTCCTAATGGATTAGGATTGCATCGTAGTTGAGCAAGGACACCGGATTGTCCATTGTGCTTTGGTGTTTAGAGATATGTTGGGTGACGACCCACAACTCCAATGGTTTGTACGGTATGGTATACCGGAATGGGACGTGTGTCACGTTGATAAGTTGGTATGAACCTATGGGGCCAGCGGATCGCTAGCCAGGTATTGTTGTAGTGCTCTAGCGTGCTTGTGATAACCGTTATACTGCTCGTTGGATCCGAGTTCGGTGAATCGTACGATGATACGATGCGGACTTATGATAGACTCTTGTAGTCTCTGTGTTGTTTGATGTTTGAGGTGGGGAATACCTCATGGAGACGTTTATACGTCTTATATTTCGAGGGACTTGTATTGGGACAACTCAATTTTGTTGGTAATACCAACGTGAGTAGCAACAAGTCGTGGTTAGCTCTAGTTGAGCATCCTTGCATATGGAATGCAACGGGAGTCACGATTGGATTTGTGGGATATAGCTAGTGGGGTAACACTACTATATTGATTTTATCTCTTGGAGAGATTTGGATTATACTGTCGTGGAGACAACTAGTATTGGTTGAGGGTTGATTGTGAATCAACCGGGGTAAGCCCTACTAGTGTTGGACTAGGCGATGGCTTCGTACTTCTGGTGAGACGTTCGAGGAGACGTGATGTGACTAGAAATAGACACATCTTGAGTGCTTAATTGTCTATGATTTGGTAGGTTTTGATAGATAAATTGATACGTATGCTACCTAATCGTATATTTGTGTAATTGTAGGTACAATCGAAGAAAACGAGCTAAAAACGATGTGTAAAGACCAAGGAGAGACATGGACATGACAAGGACACAAAGTTGATCAAGAAAAGGGCAAAAACGTAATTTTGGAGGTGGCAATCGATCGCCCGGAAGAGGAAATCGATCGCCTATGGACAGAAACATTTGCATCAAAAATTACGGGTCAGCGATCGATCGCGAAGAAGTGGCGATCGATCGCCAAAGTCTACTGGAGCTCGGCGATCGATCGCCACTTTATAGCGATCGATCGCCTCAAGGATTTTTCCGAAAAAATATAATGCAGCGATCGATCGCCACATTCAAGGAGATCGATCGCCGAAGAGTCCAAAAATTAGGAAATTAGGTCTTTTACCATGTTTAGAAGATTGTAACCTATTTTTATCAACCACCAACCCCCATAACTCGATTATTCAGTTCTTAGGCATAGTTTTTCATAGTTTTTGATACTTGAGAATATTTTGGAGCTTTTAGATTAATTGGTGTTTCAAGTTTTCTTCAAGAACAACGAAGAACGGACCCGGAATTGACAAGCCGGAATCGTGATTTATAATAGTAATTTCTTTTCCTTTATTTATTTAATGTTTTCCATTGAATTTTTATTGTTTTTAGATTTAATTATGCTAGGCTAAAACTCTTCGATTCTTGGTTGAAGGGATACCTGCTTTTGGAATTGAACCTTTTATGAAAATTTGGTTTGATTGTTGAATTATATTTCAATTTCAATTCGTTTCTTAAATTTCGAATTCCATGATTGTTGTGTTTGTGTATTAGAACGATCACCTAATATTCATTTGCATAATCGATAGTTTGTTAAGAAACAACTAAGATCAATAATTGACCGGCTGTAGGTGTTATTGAATTCTTAGGAGAAACGGTTGAGTAATCAATTTTAACGGCTGTAGTTTTCATTGATTAGATTTATCGAACTCATTAGTTTTGAAAACTATCATTGATTTAATCATTAACGGCTGTAGTGGTGATTAGAGATTTGGTAAGGGTTGAATTGAATGCTGTTTTCTCTTTGCTACGAATAAGATGAGTAGGAATTGAATTTCCAATCGATAGATAATTGAAAGGATTCGAATGTTTTGATTTGATGATTAAAAGTTAATTTTCCAAAAGTACGGTTACCTGGAAACCAAGAATCGCTTCACTCTCATAAGTTTAATCATCTTAGTAATCTCGTTAATTAGTTTAATTTTAGAATTTGCTTAGTAGTAATCATTCATCCTAAAACCCCCTTGTTACTATTCGCTTTTGGCACAAAATAAATTTACCTTCCCTGTGAGATCGATCCCTACTTCCACTACTACATATTTTTGTCATTAACTGAAGAAGGGTTAATTTGGGCGTACACGATAAACGCTACCAAATTTTGGCGCCGTTGCCGGGGAAGGCAATATTTATTAGTGTCGATTTTTTTTTATTTCGTTTTTGATATTTGTTTTCCCGCATTACTACTGAGGTTTGTTGATGAGTATAGGCGGATCGTTTGATTACAAGGATAATTCATATTACGATCCAGAAATCGAGAGGACGCTGCACCAAAGAAGGAGAGATACTCGGAGACAAGAAGCGTAGGAAAGGAACGATATGGCTGCAAACCAAAGTCTACGCCAACTGGCCAATCCAGATTTGGACCAACAACCTCTCTGCATAACTTTTCCTGCTTTCGCAACTAATGTAAGTTTTGAACTTAAATCGGGACTCATACATTTGTTGCCTTCTTTTCATGGACTCGCAGGAGAGGACCCCACAAGCATCTGATGGAGTTTCATGTGGTTTGCACCACCATGAAACCGACGGGAATTACTGAAGATCAGATCAAGTTAAGGGCTTTCCCTTTTTCTTTAAAGGATGCGGCGAAAGACTGGCTCTTCTACCTACCACCAGGATCCATCACAACATGAACGGACCTCCAAAGAACATTTTTGGAGAAGTACTTTCCAGCATCAAGAGAGGCTAACATACGCAAGGAGATCTACTCCATTAGACAATTCAGTGGAGAAACATTGCATGAGTATTGGGAACGCTTCAAAAAGCTGTGTGCAAGTTGCCCACAACACCAGATAAGTGCACACTTACTCATTCAATACTTTTATGAAGGTTTATTGTCTAGCGACAGGAACTTAGTTGATGCTGCAAGTGGGGGAGCCTTTGTCGATAAAACACCGGATGATGCGCAGAGCTTGATAGCCAACATGGCAGCCAACTCACGGCAGTTTGGCAACTTTCGACAGGAACCAGCACAAAGGAAACAAGGGGAGGTAAATGTTTCCAGCCTTGAACAACAACTGATAGATTTGACGTTTCTTGTGCGTGGTATGACAGGTGGCAATGTGGGAAAGGTAAAACCTTGTGGTATATGTCTGGAGATGAGTCATACCACTGATGCATGTCCATCACTTCAAGAGACATCAACTGAGCAAGTGCATGCAACAGGGGGATTTCCGGGACAGCCCCAACGAAGACATGACCCTTACTCCAATACATACAATCCAGGATGGAGAGACCACCCTAACTTGAGTTATGGACCGCAATCGATAAATCACGTTCCTCCTCAAGCGCCACAACAACACCCTCCGCCATACAGACCACCTTTCAGAGGGCACAACAACAACCCAATTACCCTTCTACTACTGACAGGTTAGAGGTTATAATTCAAGATCTTGCTCACAATGTTACTAAATTTCAACAGGAAACAAGATCGAGCATTCAAACCTTGAATACCCAAGTGGGTCAAATAGCCACTGCACTTAATAGAGTTGAAGCAACCGGATCAACCACACTACCATCCCAAACAGTGGTGAATCCGAGAGAAAATGTCAATGCAGTCACAACTAGGAGTGGGAAGGAATTGGAAGTATCATATGAGATAGAGAAAGAACCATCAAAAAGTGAGGAAGAAAAAGAAAAGGAAGTTGGAGGAAAGACCGGGATAGCACACGAGGCACCAAAAGGTAAGCCCCCTTCTTTTTCTGAGTATAAAGTACCACCCCCTTTTCCCCAAGCTTTGAAAGATAACAGGAAGGGCGCTGGACTCAAAGGCTTATATGAGACCTTCCGAAGATGTGAGATAAACATCCCATTGCTGGACGCCATTCAACAAGTACCTCGCTATGCGAAGTTTCTAAAGGAATTGTGTACTGCCAAGAGGAGTCATCGATTGAAGGGACCCCAGAAGGTTGAACTAGGTGAAAACGTTTCAGCGGTGATACAGAGGAAAATCCCTGCCAAGTGTAAGGATCCAGGTATGTTCTATATTCCATGCACTATTGGTACCACTCGACTTGAAAAAGCCATGTTAGATCTAGGAGCATCAATTAATGTTATGCCATATTCCATATATGCTTCTTTACAACTTGGTCCCTTGAGTCCTACTGGAGTGGTAATTCAATTAGCGGATAGATCTAGTGCATATCCTAGGGGTTTGATTGAAGATGTGTTGGTGCAAGTAAATGAACTAGTCTTCCCTGCTGATTTTTATATCATTGACATGGAAAATGGTGATAAGAGTAGTCCTATATTGTTAGGAAGACCGTTTCTCAAAACATCTAAGACTAAGATAGATGTGCATAGTGGTACCCTCACTATGGAATTTGATGGTGAGATTGTTACATTTAACATCTATGATGCCATGAAATATCCTTGCAATAATGATGATACTGTGTACTCTGTTGATGTTATTGATTACCTGTCCCAGGAAGTTTTTGAGAATACAGGGAAAGAGGAACTGGAAAGCACTCTTACCACGGACATGGAGAAGGAAGACGAAGCACCACCCCTCATGAACGAAGTGAAGCACACCGTTGACGCACTGGATGATACACCTGAGCTATCTCAGTCAGGTACTGTTTCTTTTATATCATTACCTGTTTCTAATACCAGGATTCCCCCATCTGTTTTGCAGGCACCCAAAATCGAGCTTAAGCCGCTGCCAACTCATCTCAAGTACGTATTCCTTGGTGAAGGTAATACACTACCAGTGATCATCTCCAGCAAGTTGGGAGATGATCAAGAGAAGTACCTGATTCATGTGCTCAAGGAGCACAAGACTGCTATAGGTTGGACCATTGCAGACATAAAGGGAATCAGTCCCTCCACATGCATGCACCGGATTTTACTAGAGGAAGGAGGAAGCCCCACACGTCAACCACAAAGGAAGCTGAACCCACCCATGATGGATGTGGTGAAGGAGGAGATTCTGAAGCTCTTATCAGTTGGCGTGATATATCCTATATCTGATAGCCAATGGGTTAGTCCGGTACAAGTGGTTCCTAAGAAGACCGGTATTACTGTGATCAAGAACAAAGACGATGAACTTATACCCACACGCATTCAAAATGGCTGGCGCGTGTGCATTGACTACCGAAAGCTCAACGCTGTGACTCGAAAGGACCACTTCCCTCTACCTTTTATTGATCAAATGCTTGAGAGGTTAGCATGCCATTCATTTTACTATTTTCTTGACGGTTACTCGGGCTATTTTCATATTGCAATCGCTCCGGAGGACCAAGAAAAGACCACCTTCACATGTCCGTTCGGCACATTCGCATACCGTCGCATGCCCTTTGGCCTTCGCAATGCCCCAGCTACTTTTCAACGGTGTATGGTCAGTATCTTTTCCGAGTTTATTGAACATATCTTAGAGGTATTCATGGATGATTTTACTGTTTACGGTAACTCATTCAAGGATTGCTTATCTAGCCTTACACTGGTTTTGAAAAAGTGCATTGACACTAACCTTGTTTTAAATTCTGAAAATGTCATTTTATGGTCGAACAAGGTATAGTGCTAGGTCATGTTGTATCTGCAAATGGTATAGAGGTCGATAAGGCGAAAATTGATGTCATGCAATCTTTACCTTATCCTACTTGTGTTCGGGATGTGCGCTCGTTTCTTGGTCATGCAGGTTTTTACAGGAGGTACATCAAAGACTTTGCCAAGATAGCTACACCTTTGTGTAAGCTACTACAAAAGGATGTCACATTTGAGATGACTAACGAAGGAAAGAGCGCTTTTGATACACTGAAGAAGTCATTGACTTCTACCCCTATTATCCAACCACCCGACTGGAACAAGCCTTTCGAGATCACGTGCGATGCAAGTGATTATGCGGTTGGTGCTGTCTTGGGACAAAAAGAGGGCAATGCTTCACATGCCATCTACTACGCATCCAAAACCTTGAATGACGCCCAACGCAACTACTCTACTACCGAGAAGGAGCTATTAGCAGTTGTTTTTGCTCTTGAAAAATTTAGATCTTATTTACTTGGTACTAAAGTGATTGTTTATTCTGATCATGCAGCTCTTCGCTACCTGATGACGAAGAAGGAGGCAAAACCAAGGTTAATAAGATGGATTTTGCTCTTGAGTGAATTCGACATCCAAATCAAAGATAAGAAGGGCAGCGAGAACAAAGTAGCGGACCACTTAAGCCGCCTACCACATTTGGACGATGAGCTGTGTTTGAAGGAGGAGTTTCCGGATGAGCACCTTTTCGCCATACACGACAATTTACCATGATACGCTCATCTTGTGAATTTTTTAGCTTCTAATGTGCTACCACATGAACTCTCTAGGGCCCAACGAGCCAAGATCAGAAGTGATGCCAAGTACTACGTCTGGGATGACCCTTACTTATGGAAGAACTGTGCGGACCAAATCATTCGACGATGCATACCCGAGACAGAGGTAAATGCCATTCTTACATTCTGCCACTCATATGCGTGTGGTGGACATTTTGGAGCAAAGAGGACGTCGAGAAAGGTACTGGAATGTGGATTCTTTTGGCCCACCCTATTTCGTGACTCATATCTTTCTGCAAGAATTGTGCACAATGTCAACTGACAGGTAATCTCTCCCAAAGAAAGGAGATGCCCCAACAACCCATTCTCATTTCTGAAATTTTTGACGTGTGGGGCATCGACTTAATGGGACCTTTTCCTATGTCTTTTGGCCATACCTATATACTGCTTGCTGTTGATTATGTATCAAAATGGGTGGAAGTTATAGCTACCCGGACTGACGATTCCAAGTTTGTTGCAGATTTTATCAAGCATAACCTTTTCTCTAGATTTGGAATCCCACGAGCCATCATCAGTGATCGAGGGACACACTTCTGCAATCGGACAGTGGAAAGTCTATTCAAGAAATACCACGTCACTCACAAGGTCTCCACTGCCTATCATCCGCAAACAAATGGCCAAGCCGAGGTCTCCAACCGAGAAATCAAGGCCATATTGGAGAAAACCGTCAACCCGACACGGAAAGATTGGAGCTTGAGACTTGATGATGCACTATGGGCCTACAGGACCGCATACAAGACCCCGATAGGTATGTCTCCTTATAGACTGATTTTTGGTAAACCGTGTCATCTTCCTGTAGAGTTGGAGCACAAAGCGTACTGGGCACTGAAGAACTTCAACATGAACTATGATGAAAGTGGAGTGCATAGGAAGCTGCAATTGCAAGAGCTCGAGGAGATTCAAAATGAGGCATATGAAAATGCCAGATGTTACAAGGAAAAGACAAAGGATTTTCACGACAAGATGATCTCTAGCAGGCATTTTGAAGTTGGTCAGAAAGTTCTCCTTTACCATTCCCGCCTTCGTCTATTTCCAGGTAAGCTTCGTTCTAGGTGGCATGGTCCTTATGTAGTTACTAATGTGTCTTCCTATGGTGCAGTTGAGATTCAGAGTTTGGACACCACGAAGACATTCACAGTAATGGTCACCGATTGAAGCACTATTATGAAGGTGTCCAAGATGAAGACGGCGGACGAGTTGACATCAAGGTGTCTCTAGAAGACCCACCTACCTTCGACTGAGGAAGGGGATAGCATCGGGCCACCGATGTTAAACAGAGGCGCCGCTTGGGAGGCAACCCAAGGGGAGTTAGTTTCCCTTTTACTTTTTTATTTTATTGCTTTTTAGTTGAACTTTTCTTTTCTCTTGTCTTTTGCCTTACATTGGGGACAATGTAAGATTAAGTATGGGGGAGGGATTAGTAGTGTGTTATTGTTTTTCTTATTGCAAAAATACAAAAAAATCAAAAAATTTAAAATTTTGAGCTCATAGTTAGTAATGAACACATGCTTAGAATCACTAGCCCATGATGAAACCTAATTGATATCATGCATGCTTATGAACATAGGTGAATTGTTAACCTTAGAACACTTTGAACTCTAATGCAAAGTGTACTTTGACTTAGTAAGTTGAATATTTTGAGCACATTATTGTCATGACTTGTGAAGTGTGCATAACTTAGTGAAGATTGTGTGAACTTTGTGATAGTCTTAAGAAGTCTCTAATACATGCTAGAACTTAACTACATGCTCTTTGAGGCGTATGTCTAGACTACTTGCAAACATGGAAGTGATATAGGCAATCTTTGATGCGTTTGAGCCTTTCAAGCCTACCATGTAAACAAAATCATTCTCTAGTACCTATTTTGAGCCTTAAATATAAAAGAATGGTAGAATGCTAAGCATACTAAAGACCCCATTCAACATTTCTTGACTAGCTTATCATCCTACCCTTTAAGCCTAAATGTGATTTTAATCCATACCTTTTAAGGGAGTATGATGTATTTCATTCAAATGCACGTGGGAATCATTGAAGTATATTTGTGAGCTTAATTGTCAAAAGAATGGAATGCATGAAAGAAAAAGGGATGCCTTGAAAAAAAATAGATAAAAATATGACTCCAAGGGGAGCCAAGACACAAAAGAAGAAAAGTGTTGAAATAAACCTTGTGAAAAAGAACGAAGTTGAAAAATTCATACAAGAAGAGAAGCTTTTAGTGTGCATTTCATCATACTCTCTCGTTTGAATATCCTTACCCTTTCTTTCATAAGCCAATACCTAGGCCAAGCTACAAGCTAATAAAGACCTACTTGATTTGTGTTTACAAAGTAGCTAAGATAGTGGAGAAGAGTGTGCAAGTGAGCTTATACTTGTGTTAGTGTATGACTTGAACTATCATGGCTTTGCATATCTTGAATCTATAATTTGTACACAACACTTGTTTATGACCACACACACACGTTCACTACTTCGTTGGGTACGAAATGTTTAGGGATTGAACTTGTTCCACTGTTAACTTTTCACCGCCGTTCATTATTATGCATGTTAAAATTGTTGAGGCATTAAAGTGAGGACAAGTTGCTTTGTTATGAACCTATGAGCCAACCAAAAATATTGTAGTTTTGTTTGTTTACTCGAGGTCGAGTAAAGAGTAAGTATGGGGGAGTTTGATGTGACTAGAAATAGACACATCTTGAGTGCTTAATTGTCTACGATTTGGTAGGTTTTGATAGATGAATTGATACGTATGCTACCTAATCGTATATTTGTGTAATTGTAGGTACAATCGAAGAAAACGAGCTAAAAACGATGTGTAAAGACCAAGGAGAGACATGGACATGACAAGGACTCAAAGTTGATCAAGAAAAGGGTAAAAACGTAATTTTGGAGGTGGCAATCGATCGCCCGGAAGAAGAAATCGATCGCCTATGGACAGAAACATTTGCATCAAAAATTACGGGTCAGCGATCGATCGCGAGGAAGTGGCGATCGATCGCCAAAGTCTACTGGAGCTCGGCGATCGATCGCCACTTTATAGCGATCGATCGCCTCAAGGATTTTTCCGAAAAAATATAATGCAGCGATCGATCGCCACATTCAAGGAGATCGATCGCCGAAGAGTCCGAAAATTAGGAAATTAGGTCTTTTACCATGTTTAGAAGATTGTAACCTATTTTTATCAACCACCAATCCCCGTAACTCGATTATTCAGTTCTTAGGCATAGTTTTTCATAGTTTTTGATACTTGAGAATATTTTGGAGCTTTTAGATTAATTGGTTTTTCAAGTTTTCTTCAAGAACAACGAAGAACAGACCCGGAATTGACAAGCCGGAATCGTGATTTATAATAGTAATTCTTTTCCTTTATTTATTTAATGTTTTCCATTGAATTTTTATTGTTTTTAGATTTAATTATGCTAGGCTAAAACTCTTCGATTCTTGGTTGAAGGGATACCTGCTTTTGGAATTGAACCTTTTATGAAAATTTGGTTTGATTGTTGAATTATATTTCAATTTCAATTCGTTTCTTAAATTTCGAATTCCATGATTGTTGTGTTTGTGTATTAGACCGATCACCTAATATTCATTTGCATAATCGATAGTTTGTTAAGAAACAACTAAGATCAATAATTGACCGGCTGTAGGTGTTATTGAATTTTTAGGAGAAACGGTTGAGTAATCAATTTTAACGGCTGTAGTTTTCATTGATTAGATTTATCGAACTCATTAGTTTTGAAAACTATCATTGATTTAATCATTAACGGCTGTAGTGGTGATTAGAGATTTGGTAAGGGTTGAATTGAATGCTGTTTTCTCTTTGACTACGAATAAGATGAGTAGGAATTGAATTTCCAATCGATAGATAATTGAAAGGATTCGAATGTTTTGATTTGATGATTAAAAGATAATTTTCCAAAAGTACGGTTACCTGGAAACCAAGAATCGCTTCACTCTCATAAGTTTAATCATCTTAGTAATCTCGTTAATTAGTTTAATTTTAGAATTTGCTTAGTAGTAATCATTCATCCTAAAACCCCTTGTTACTATTCGCTTTTGGCACAAAATAAATTTACCTTCCCTGTGAGATCGATCCCTACTTCCACTACTACATATTTTTGTCATTAACTGAAGAAGGGTTAATTTGGGCGTACACGATAAACGCTACCAAGACGTCTCCGGAGAAATGCTCGAGTTTGTGTAGTACTATGGTATTAGTACAGAGCATCTCTAGGATGAGTATACATGGCGTATACGGGTTTTGATTTGGTAATGATTGCTTTGATGTACTATCTCGAACCAATTGCGTACTTTTGGTTCCGTGATATGTTTTGATAAAATATATCCAGTTTTCCGAACGGTGGTTCGAGGTTGGAGGGTCATGGATTCATGACACTTTCCTTGTGAGAAAGGCGGTATTGATATACCTACCGGTTGAATCCTTTGGGAGATTCGTTACTTTGGTTGTATGGTGTTGATGTTGAAATCACACCCTTTGGTTTTGGTTTGTCAACCATTATTCTCCGTGGGGCGAGAATGATTGGGGATTGACAGTTGATTTTGGGATTTTGGGTATGATTGGAGATACCCGAGTCTATTGCTTTGAGTGTGCTTGTTGTGTTGGTGCGTAGACATGTATGCCGGTGTGGGTATACAAAGGTCAGCATTTTCTTGGTACTCGTCGAGCATCGGATCTATATGCTTTGATGAATGAATCTCCGGTGAGAGATTGTGGCACTTTGTGATTGGTGATCTCGATGGCTCGATGTATTCCGATGAATAATCGGGGAGTCCGGTTGACTTCCCCTAAGGAGGAATTGTCGTGTTTTGGAACCATGGTAGTTCTTGTTGAATAATTCGATAGCCTTCCTATTTTAGGATTGTTGAATCCCAAAATAAACGAGGGATGGCCAGGATTCAGATTTGTTAGTGTCGTGTTGACACGTGTATCGGGAATGCAATTGATTGTTCTTGTATGTCCTTTCGAGAACTTGAGACCTTGCGGAGTCTCGATTGTGTGTTAGGACCAAGATGTGCTCTTCTTGGAACGCCCGGATGTGTACATCATTAGATGTGTGTTTGGTGTTGATCGGTAGCAATGGGTTGCCCGATCCGTGTTGCAAAGTGTTGCAACTACTCCTTTGGAGAAATGGGGGTGAAAGCAGGAACCGGGTTTACTGTGAACATACTGACGTATGCTAGTAGTCCTCTTCATAACGATGCGCGTTAAGCGTCGTGGGCAAATGATGGAGATATCATGAGAAGATATCTATGTCAGGACCAAGGAAGATTTTGTTGATTCTGTCGTGGTGGACTGACTTCTGGGACGATTCACATCGTGGTATGTTGTTATCTTTCGGGTTTGTATTGGTTTTGGCGTTTGCTCTATTTTAGAGCTTGGTGCGAGATTGGTGTTCTCGCAGTTGATAATTCGATTCTAATGCGGTCCAGAACCGGGGTTGTGACTTTGTTTTGCTTGTGTAGTCCTGGTGTTACGTAGAGTACACCGGTGCAAATTTCGAGGATGAATTTTATTAGTGGGGGATAATTGTGATGTCCGGAGATTAATGGTGTTAATCCCAGTGCGGTAATAATCCTTGATGGATTTTTAATTGTGGCAATTAGGAATTAATTGCGGTTTTGCGTCTCCCGAGGTTGTTAAATCGGGCATTTGGGATCGTTGGATCCAAAGGTTGAGATTGTATTCTCATTTTGGTGGAAAACCTATGAGTTGGGTTTTTTTAGTGGGACTTGGTGTCCGGGGCGCTTTATGTTGGGGCCAGTATGGATATTTGATGTTGGAGAGAGAGTTTTTGAAAACAGATGATTTTTAATGAATCATGATGTATTTGTGGAGGTATTGGTATGTTGGGGCATTTTTGCTATATATACCAGTTGGACACGAGATTTCCGTCATTTGGCACGGAATCCCTCTCTCTCTTCCCTCTCTCATCACTCAAACCCTCCTCCCCCTTTCCCTCTTTGGCTCTTGAGAAGGAAATCGTTGGTAGCTTGGCTCGGGAGCTGGATTTCTCGAAGATAATCAGGTATTAACATTCCCCTCACCATTGTCTTCGATTTGATAGTGGTATGGTGTGTTATGGTTGAGCTTTTGGGTTGGATTTGTGTTTGGGGGTTTTGGGTTAAAATCTAAAATGTTAATTTCAGTGTTTTTATGGAGTTTAATTGTTGTATTTGAGGTGTTGGTGGTGTATGGGGTGTTGGTTTTGAGTTTGGGTGTCAAAAACACCATGGAAGGTCGAATTTTCGGAAAATTGCAGGTGGCGATCGATCGCCGAGGAGGGGCGATCGATCGCGACGGGCAGTTGCTAAAAATCGAAGAAGATGAATAGTGCAGGCGATCGATCGCGTGGCCTCGGTGATCGATCGCGAGCGGGTTGGCGATCGATCGCGAGGAATGGTGATCGATCGCGAATGAGCACTGGTTTGGCCTCTGGATGGAGGCGATCGATCGCGAAGTTATAGGCGATCGATCGCCGCTTGTAAAATTATGATTTTTTTTGAAATTTTTGGAAAATGTCGGGATTTTGGAATCGAGGTTTTAAGGGGCCGTTTCCGGGGCAATGTCTACATTCCAATGGGAATGCTATACTTTTATTGATTAGTTGGAGCCAAAGTTTAATGAAACGGAGTTCTCGGTTTAATCCTTGACTATCTTTTAAAATTGTAAAAAGGAATATTTTGGGTATTATGCATGCTTAGCCGGAGGGCTTTTATTTTGGTAATCGTCATGGATTGACGATATGATTGGGAGTCATGAACGTGCTTGGACACGTGGTTGCATGCTTGTGTTTGATTGTGAATTATTTGTGTGTTAGCACATAATTCATCGGATCGTGGGACTCGGACGAAGTCGGACTCGAACTACGGAAAGTATAAGGTACGTATAACGTACGAGCATAGCCCTTTATTTTAAATGCAATTGTTGAGTGCATGACACACGGTATTGCAATAAATGCATATGGAAATGCCTGATATATGGTTTTAGCTGTAGGGTCTTCCTACCTTAATATCAATTAGTACACATAAATCGGACGGAACATGCATTTATAACCTCTTAAGGGTTCCGGTTGTAGCTTGAGCTAAGGAGATTACAGGCCAAAATAAAATTTCCAAAAGCTATTTAATTACATTCCCATTAATGAATGTTAAAGCTATAGGTTTACACTACTCCTAGAGTAGAGACTATCAAAATCCTGCATCCTACATTCATCTTGCTTCCTTTAGCTCACCTCCTCAACCCGACCCTAGGCCCTCGGTCCAAAAGTGTACCTACAGGGATAACACATCGTGAGCATATACATATTTACTTAACATTATATCAAAAGCTTACAATAATGCATAACATCCTAATTAAGTAAAGATTATTGGTCGTCCTTCGACTTCCTTTGTTATCCCTGACTCTTATTCATATATTAGGGCATCTTACCCCATTGTACGGACCATAAGAGCCTGAAATTCTTATATACTCAGGCGGAGTTGAATATGCGTCAGAGGAGGGGGATGAATTACTCAAGGACTATGACTGTGAGATAGAGTACCATCCGGGAAAAGCAAACTTGACAGCAGACGCCTTGAGTCGGAAGGTGAAGAGTACTGCTGAGGATGTCATGCATTTGTCAGCCATGATGACTTCCTATTGCCATATGGGCTATGACTTTTGACGTAGATACGTCACCAGTGCATGGGTCGACCTTATTAGCTGAGCCAGATATCTATGAGAATAGCAGGAGAGCTCAGAGGACAGATGATGAGATTCAGAGATGGTCATCATTAGTACATCTTGGCCAGCCATCGAAGTTCAGAGTGGCTGAGGACGGATCCTTGAGATTGGGTAGCCGTTGGGTGGTTCCGTACGCCGGAGTTGCGTAGAGGGATCTTGGAGCGAGCTCATAGTAGCCGATTTAGTATCCACCCAGGAGGAAGAAAAATGTATAAGGACCTATGTGATCAGTTCTGGTGGAAACGGATGAAGCGTGATGTGATCGCTTTTGTCAAGAGGTGTCTGACAGCAGGTTAAGGCAGAGAGACAAGGGCCTGGTGGCGAGCTAAGGAGCTTAGAGATACCGGAATGGAAGTGGGAGCACATATCTATGGACTTCGTGACCCACGTACCGAGTACTACTTCGGGCTGTGATGCCATTTGGGTGATCATTGATAGGCTGACGAAGGTAGCTCACTTCATTCCCTACAGTATGACGTACACATACTTGAGGATGGCTCAGTTGTATGTCCGGGACATAGTGAGACTACATGGGATTCCAGTGTCCATTGTATCTGACAAAGATCCACAGTTTACATCTCATTTATGGGGAGGTTTACAGTCAGCTTTGGGTACTGAAGTGAGGTTGAGTACGACATATCATCCCCAGATGGACGATCAGACCGAGCGTACTATACAGACGCTCGAGGACATGCTACGGGCTTGTGTGTTAGAGTTTGATGCCTCATGGCAAGATTCATTGGCCTTGGTAGAGTTCTCATACAACAACAGCTATCAGGCGAGTATTCAGATGGCTCCGTTTGAGGTTCTCTATGGTAGGCGTTGTTGGTTGCCATTATACTGGGATGACTTGACCAGTAAAGCAGTAGGAGGACCCGAACTGGTTCGGGAAATGGAGGATAAGATAAAAGTTATCCGTCAGAAAATGAAGGCAGCCCAAGACAGGCAGGCAGCCTATGCGAATAAACGGCGGAGACCATTGGAGTTTCAATTGGGAGACATGGTCTTTTTAAAGATCTCACCTTTCAGAGGTGTGGTGCGGTTTGGTATGCGTGGTAAATTGTCTCCGATGTATGTGGGACCGTATGAGATTTTACAGCGCGTCGGTACCTTGGCTTACCGTTTGGCTTTGCCGTCGTCGTTATCTGGTATTCACGACGTATTCCATGTATCTATGTTGCGGAAATATGAGCTGGATCCGTCACATGTGTTGCAACCTTCTGAGGTGCAGTTAGATTCTGATGTGTCCTATGAGGAACGGCCTGTCAGGATTTTGGATAGGGCTGATCTCAGACTTCGGAACAAAGTGATATCCATGGTCAAGGTTCACTGGGATCGCAGGGGTGTCGAGGAGGCCACGTGGGAGATGGAGCGACATATGGTGCAGCACTACCCGAAACTATTTTTTGGTATGTGATTTATGATTAGTTTCGTTTGGGTAAGTGCATGCGATTTCAAGGTCGAAATCCTATAAGTAGGGGAGTGTTGTGATACCCCCGAAATAATTATATGCAATTTGGGCATTAATTATGTTTATGTGGTTAATTATGGTGATAATTAAATTATGTGTTGGAATTAATTATCTTGGTGAAATGCTTAGTCACATGGTAGGCAGTGACCCGGTAGAGCGGTTCAGGGTGCATGTTATGCATGTTGGGTAATTGGGAGTTATAATGGTTTAAATGTGATGGTTAATATGTTTGGTAAAATATGTGCTTAATTGGGGTTTTGGTGCAATTTGGTAAAATGCTTTTAAAATATCATGTAGGGTATTTTATACATCATGTTAATTGTTGGGGTACAATTTTAATTATGTGATGACCAGAGATTATAGATGTTAATCCCGGAGTGTTAATAACCCCTAAAGTTGTTTTACGTGGCGATTTGGAGTTTAATCGAAGTGTTGGGCCTTCCGGGCTCGTCTATTTGAGTAGTTGGGATCGTTGGATCCCGAGGTTGAGATCGTATTCTCATTTCGGTGAAAACCTATGAGTTGGGTTTTTAGTGTGACTCGGAACCTCGGGTGCTTTGTGTGGGCACCGGTAGGGAGTTTTTGAGTTAGAGAGAGAATTTTTGAAAACAGATGATTTTTAATGAATCATGATGTATTTGTGGGGCTATTAGTATTTCGGGGTATTTTTGCTATAAATACCAGTTGAACCCGAGATTTTAATTGTTGGAACCTTTTTCCCCACCTTTCCCGTCACCCTCTCTCTCCCCGCGTACACGCCCTTCCAGTCGCCCCAGCTCCCGCGCACAAAAGCGGTGCGCCCGCCGCCGTCTGGCCACCGTTCGGCGCGTCCGACCCGCCGCCAGCTTCGTCTCGTCCAGGCGCAGCTTCCCACACCAACAATTCAAAGTTTGGTCGCGATTTGAGTTCGGATTTTGCAGGAAAGAGCCGATCCCCAATTTTCTAGGGTTCGATTTTCGTCCGATTTCCTTCTGATCTTCGTATGGGTAACCTTCCTTACCCCTTTTTCGCCCCTCTCATGTTATTCCCCGCTAAATTTGGTGGTATTGTGTTCGAATTTAAGGATTTGTGTTCGAATTTAAGGATTTTGGTTCGAATTTCATGCTGTTTGAGGGGTTTGAGTTCGAAATTTGGGGGTTTTTGGCAGGGGATGATGATTCTTGTTGTTGATCGATTAATTCATGTTTAGATGAATTATGGTGTTCAGTTTGGGTTCGATTTTGTGTTGTGAAGGTTCGAAATTTGTGGGGAGTTATGAGCAATTTTCGATAATGGTTAATTGTCGAGTGTTGACAATATTTTTAAGGGTTATGGGTGTGCTTGAGCATGGGTTGCATGTTCATAAATAATTGTGAATTATTTATCGTGTTAGCACATCGTTCCTCGGGGCATGGAACTCGAGCAAGGTTTGGCTCGGACTTCGGAAATTTAAGGTACGTGCGACGTACGAGCATTACTTTATATGAGAGCATTTGTGAAATGCATAATGTATTTTGATTGCATTGATGGTTGTGCGTATGGTTATATATATGTGTTGATATAGTTATGGAACGACCCAACCTTGACATCGCCGCCACAAGCGTGCGTGATACTAGAGTATTATGACCTTATAAGAGATATGGGGTACTGGGTTTATATGACTATTGTAGGGCATTTGAGATGCCTGAGAATGATCGTGGAATCATGTATTCATTATAAGACATGTGAGATGTCTAAGTATAAATGAGAATTTGTAAAATAAATGCTAGGCATTTGAGCTATCTTGATTGGTAGCAAAGTTGAAAATCAGTATTAGATATCGAGATATCTATATTTGTATGTATAATGAATTTGGAATCATTAATTATTGATACTTGAGAATCAGGCATGCTATGAGTTAAATCAATGTGTTGATTTACTGATTTTTGAGATTTGATGAGTTTGATGATTGTGAGAACAGGGACAGTACACGGAATCCCGGATGAGGACGTTGCCATCCAGGGCTTGATGGAGCACGGTATCGTATAGAGTACTTATATACACCCGAAGGTTATATACATATTTATGATGCTCGCATGTGAGCACGGTTATGCTTGTATATGGGTTGTATATAAAGGCATGAGCCTTTCTCTCTTTCATTCTATGTTGCAGGCAATTAAGAGTAGAATTGCTAATGATATGAGAGTCATGGGTGTATTATGTGGGTGTTGAAACCCATTTATGTTGTTTTATGTGTGGTGTCTTCCCTGGCTGGGAATTTACTTAGCGTTGCTGTGTTCTGTTGAGTATGTGTTTTCCCTGGCCGGGAACTATATATTATGATGCGCTTTTATTTCGGGATGGCTCTATTTATGGGGAGACTCTGCCCAAATTTTTATAAAAGTCTACCATGTGAAAAGTGGTGTAATGGGGATGGAAATGGGCGGAATCTATGAGTCTAATTGTGGGTAGAGATGATCTTAATGTTGAATATTAAAGAAATTTTGTAATTGCCATTCAATGGTAAAGTATCATCTGTGTTTCCCGATTGATTTTATTGAAAGCATGTACCACACATAATGATTAATACACTAATCAAGGGTTAAGGGCTTGGGGTCCTTACATTAGTGGTATCAGAGCAGTGGTTAGCTCTTTGGGGCTGTTAAGGGCCTAGGAAGTTATTGATAGCACTTATGCATGATGGCATTAATGTTGTATGACACAACTAGTTGTTTATGTGTTTTTATGATATGAAAAGTGGTGCTGCTAATCATTGTGGTTTCAGGAATCGTGTAGAATGTGATGGGATGGCATTAATGGTGATGTCTAGCCCTTCATGTATTATGTGTTAAGGGATCTGATTTTGTAGGAAAATCAGGAAAGGTGAGACGTATGGGCTTCGGACGGTAAAACGTGTTACACCTTTGATTATGTATATCATGGATAGTGAACCCTTACATGTGATGGTATATGTGAAATGATAGTGATATATATTGTGATAATGGAATCAACTGTTGTGCTTGATTATTGTGGTAGAATTGATGAATGTTCTAGTAGCCTTTATCTCCGAGCGAGGGAGGTACTTGCCGCTATCATGACCAAGCGAGGTAACATGCCGCTGTCATTGTCAAAGCGAGGGGTCCTAAAATTCCGCTGTTGTATTGGGACCAGAACAGTCACAATTCTAGTGATTAATGTGGAATATTGTGGTTATAACTGGAACGTGATATCGATCATTATATTGTGAACTGTGGTATTAACCTGGATGCATGTACATGGAGCTAGTGGAAGTTCCGGTAGTTGTTATATTCGAGCGAGGGAGGTACTTGCCGCTGTCATATGAAGCGATGGTAATATGATATTTGCCGCTGTCATGTCTAAGCGAGGTAACATGCCGCTGTCATTGTCGAAGCGAGGGATATCATATGATGCCGCTATATGTCGAAGCGAGGGGTCCTAAAATTCCGCTGCTATAACAAGACCGGAACAACCACATTATCGATATTAATAGCGATGTCTCATTCCGCTATGTTGGTTGGCGATGGTTCATGCCGCCAAGTGTATTGATAGCGATGTCTCATTCCGCTATATTGATTGGCGATGGTTCTTGCCGCCGGATATATTGATAGCGATGTCTCATTCCGCTATATTGATTGGCGATGGTTCTTGCCGCCGGATATATTGATAGCGATGTCTCATTCCGCTATATTGATTGGCGATGGTTCTTGCCGCCGGATATATTGATAGCGATGGTTCATTCCACTATATTGATTGGCGATGATTCTTGCCGCCGGATATATTCATAGCGATGGTTCGTTCCGCTATTCCATTGGCGATAACTTATGCCGCCGGGTGTTCATAGCGATGGTACATTCCGCTACATCTATGGCGATGGTTCATGCCGCCAGATGTCTATAGCGATGTGTTATGCCGCTGACTCTATGACGAGGGATTATGCCCCTGATTCTATAGCGACGAGTTATGCCGCTATGTACATGACGCTGGATTACGCCACCTACGAGCGATGGGTGCTGATTGCGTACCACTGTTGGATGACGGAGACAGGTATGCCGCATATTGTTAGCAATGAGGTACGGCATATTACTGTTTATTTAGCACTATTGTGGATATCATGTGTTGATTTACTTATGCTGTCATGTGTTTGACGATGAGATTATAGACGTCGTGTATCGACATATACTGTCACGAGTCGACAATATTATTATATTATTTCAAAGTCATATGTTGACAGGCATCGTCACGGGATGCCAATGACATAGTGGATGTTCTATGTAGACGTGTAGCGTCGTTTTGATGATTAATACATTTATGTTATGTATTAGGTTGTATGGTTTGAGTGCCGATGATGAGCACATGGTAGATTCTGGGTCACTAGTTGATGAGACCTTTTGCCGAGCAGGTTTGCTCGGTGGAGTATTGGATGTATTGTACCGGTAAATGTACCACATCATGTTATAGAGTTAAATAATTGTCGAGCGATGATACCCTTGGGTATGCTCGTTGGTTTGGCTAGGGCCAAGTGATTGGTGGTAAGAGTAGTCATTGAGGAAACTACTCGCTTGTGTTGTGATGTAGGGTAGACATGGTTGCACCCACCCTGAGGGTGTGGGATAAATCTTATTGGATTATGATTGCATCATAAGTGAGCAAGGACACCGGGTTGTCCATTGTGCTTGGTATTTTAGAGATATGTTGGGCGATGACCCATTACTCTAACGGTTTGTACGGTATGGCATACCGAGATGGAACATATGGTTTGTTGGTGGGCTTGATATGAGCCTATGGAGACAGCGCTTTGCTAGCCATATATTGGGGGAATGATATAGTGTGCTTGTTGGAGCCATGATACTACTCGTTGGAACCATGTTTGGCAAATCGTAAGGTGATACGATGTGGATGGTGGTGGACTCTAGTAGTCACCACGTTATTTGAGGTTGAGGTTGTGCATGCCTCACTGAAACGTGTATACGTTTATGTTTAATTTTGGTGAGACTTGTCTGGGACAGCTCATAATGTTGAAGTACCAACAAGAGAGTCATCAAGTCGTTGTTGACTCGATCTGGGGAATCCGTGTACTTGGGATGCAATGGGTGTTATTGTATCCAGTTTTTTTTCCGAACGGTGGTTCGAGACTAGTGGATCTCGAGTTCGATAGCACTTCCCTTGTGGGGAATGAGGTAGTATTATACCTATTTGGGGAATCTTTGAAGGATTCGGTAAGTTGGTACGTGTGGTGTTGATTTTGGGAATCACGCCGTGTTGTTGATCGTCGATTATCATTCTCCTCTGGATGGGAATAACTCAGAATTGACAGTTGTGTTTGGGGCTTAGGGGTATGTTGTAGATACCCGAGCCAAGTGCATTGAGTATGCATGTGATGTCCGGGCTTAGGCAGGTATACCGGTGAGTATACGGATGCCAATTTTTGATTTCCTTTTTGACAAGCATAGAGTTATGCTATTTTGGATGGTTAAATCTCTGATTAGAGATATGGAACACCTTGAGATTGGGAATCTCCATGGCACGATAATTATGAGAAACAATCGTGAATTAGTTGACTCCCTGAGGAGGGATTATCTTGTGTGGGTTGAGGTATTTCCTTGTTGGTGTTTCCTCCGAGTTACGCGATAGCCTTCCCAAGTTTGGATTGTTAAATCCTAGGATTATCAAGGGATGACAGGAATTCGGATTGGTTGGGTGTAGCTGTCGACACAAGCGTTGAGGATGCCATGGGTTTATTGCATGTCCTTTCAGAATTTGAACTCTGTGGAGTCTCGATGGTTTATTTATGATCAGGATGTGATCCTTGGAATATCCGGAGGTGGACATCTTGTGAGATGTCTTTTGTGTGAATCTGTGGCCGTGAGTTGCCCAAATTGAGTTGCAATGATGTGACTGCTCATTTGATGGAGGAGGTTTGAAAGTGAAGACCAGGTTTGGTATCTGTACATCGTGGTATACTAGTGTTTTTCTAGTAATGATGTGTATTAGACATCGTGAGTCATAATAAAGATGTCATTGGATGATATCTACGATGGAATCGGGAGCGATTCGAATCCTTGCAGTTTCAGTTGACTAACTGCTTTTGGATTGTTAGCGTTGAGTTGTGCTGACGCTCTTTGACGTTATGATGGATTTGGAAGTCTATTCCACTCCAGAGTTTAACACGAGGTCAACGTTTTCACGGTTGAGGTGTCATTCAGGATGCGTTCTTACTAGTTGTATTAGAACTAAGGATGACTGTCCGATCTACGGTCGTAAGTATTGGTTGTTTTGCAGTCATGAGGGACTGACTTTTGGGATGAACCGCATCGAGGTACGTTTTGCCTCTTGGGTGATATGTTGGTTTTGGTATGTCGCTCTGTTTCAGAGTTTGATGTGAGGTAAGTATCCTCGCGTTTATTAAGACGATTCTGATATGGTCAAGAATCGAGGTTATGGCTTCATGTTGTTGTGTAGCCTGGGTGTTACGTGATACACCGGTGCTAATTTCGAGGACGAAATTCTTTTAGTGGGGGATATAGTGATGACCAGAGATTATAGATGTTAATCCCGGAGTGTTAATAACCCCTAAAGTTGTTTTACGTGGCGATTTGGGGTTTAATCGAAGTGTTGGGCCTTCCGGGCTCGTCTATTTGAGTAGTTGGGATCGTTGGATCCCGAGGTTGAGATCGTATTCTCATTTCGGTGAAAACCTATGAGTTGGGTTTTTAGTGTGACTCAGAACCTCGGGTGCTTTGTGTGGGCACCGGTAAGAGGTTTTTGAGTTAGAGAGAGAATTTTTGAAAACAGATGATTTTTAATGAATCATGATGTATTTGTGGGGCTATTAGTATTTCGGGGTATTTTTGCTATAAATACCAGTTGAACCCGAGATTTTAATTGTTGGAACCTTTTTCCCCACCTTTCCCGTCACCCTCTCTCTCCCCGCGTACACGCCCTTCCCGTCGCCCCAACCCCCGCGCACAAAAGCGGTGCGCCCGCCGCCATCCGGCCGCCGTTCGGCGCGTCCGACCCGCCGCCGGCTTCGTCTCGTCCAGGCGCAGCTTCCCACACCAACAATTCGAAGTTTGGTCGCGATTTGAGTTCGGATTTTGCAGGAAAGCGCCGATCCCCAATTTTCTAGGGTTCTTCGATTTTCGTCCGATTTCCTTCCGATCTTCGTATGGGTAACCTTCCTTACCCCTTTTTCGCCCCTCTCATGTTATTCCCTGCTAAATTTGGTGGTATTGTGTTTGAATTTAAGGATTTGTGTTCGAATTTAAGGATTTTGGTTCGAATTTCATGCTGTTTGAGGGGTTTGAGTTCGAAATTTGGGGGTTTTTGGCAGGGGATGATGATTCTTGTTGTTGATCGATTAATTCATGTTTAAATGAATTATGGTGTTCAGTTTGGGTTCGATTTGTGTTGTGAAGGTTCGAAATTTGTGGGGAGTTATTGAGCAATTTTCGATAATGGTTAATTGTCTAGTGTTGACAATATTTTTAAGGGTTATGGGTGTGCTTGAGCATGGGTTGCATGTTCATAAATAATTGTGAATTATTTATCGTGTTAGCACATCGTTCCTCGGGGCATGGAACTCGAGCAAGGTTTGGCTCGGACTTCGGAAATTTAAGGTACGTGCGACGTACGAGCATTACTTTATATGAGAGCATTTGTGAAATGCATAATGTATTTTGATTGCATTGATGGTTGTGCGTATGGTTATATATATGTGTTGATATAGTTATGGAACGACCCAACCTTGACATCGCCGCCACAAGCATGCGTGATACTAGAGTATTATGACCTTATAAGAGATATGGGGTACTGGGTTTATATGACTATTGTAGGGCATTTGAGATGCCTGAGAATGATCGTGGAATCATGTATTCATTATAAGACATGTGAGATGTCTAAGTATAAATGAGAATTTGTAAAATAAATGCTAGGCATTTGAGCTATCTGTGATTGGTAGCAAAGTTGAAAATCAGTATTAGATATCGAGATATCTATATTTGTATGTATAATGAACTTGGAATCATTAATTATTGATACTTGAGAATCAGGCATGCTATGAGTTAAATCAATGTGTTGATTTACTGATTTTTGAGGTTTGATGAGTTTGATGATTGTGAGAACAGGGATAGTACACGGAATCCCGGATGAGGACGTTGCCATCCAGGGAGTATCGTTTAAAATTCATTAGTATTTACTTTTGTTGTAAATTATGAATTTCATTATTGTGATTATGGGATTTTGTGTATTGGTATGCTCACCCCGTTGGGGGCTGTCTCTGTTGGGGCAGGTGAACAGGTACATCGATGGCTGTGGAGCTGAGCTCGAGCTGTTGATTGGATGTACTCCCAGGATCGTGGTACCAGGGCTTGATGGAGCACGGTATCGTATAGAGTACTTATATACACCCAAAGGTTATATACATATTTATGATGCTCGCATGTGAGCACGGTTATGCTTGTATATGGGTTGTATATAAAGGCATGAGCCTTTCTCTCTTTCATTCTATGTTGCATGCAATTAAGAGTAGAATTGCTAATGATATGAGAGTCATGGGTGTATTATGTGGGTGTTGAAACCCATTTATGTTGTTTTATGTGTGGTGTCTTCCCTGGCTGGGAATTTACTTAGCGTTGTTGTGTTCTGTTGAGTATGTGTTTTCCCTGGCCGGGAACTATATATTGTGATGCACTTTTATTTCGGGATGACTCTATTTATGGGGAGACTCTGCCCAAATTTTTATAAAAGTCTACCATGTGAAAAGTGGTGTAATGGGGATGGAAATGGGCGGAATCTATGAGTCTAATTGTGGGTAGAGATGATCTTAATGTTGAATATTAAAGAAATTTTGTAATTGCCATTCAATGGTAAAGTATTATCTGTGTTTCCCGATTGATTTTATTGAAAGCATGTACCACACATAATGATTAATACACTAATCAAGGGTTAAGGGCTTGGGGTCCTTACAAATTAACCCTTTAACCCCACTACCCCCTACTTTACCCATCACTTTACAAAATCCCCAATTCACTCTCCCAACCCTAACCCATTCACTATTTTCGTTTTTGGCTTAAAAGTGGAGGGGAAATCCTTGCAAAAGTCTTGTTTGTGAGATTATTGGTAGGATTTGGAGTCCCCAAGAGGTATGGATACCTCCTTGTTGTTTTTATAGTGTTTGGTTTGGGTTTGAAATGGTTTTGGTAGACTTGGAAATGGGTTTGTTTTTGGTTGGTATTGTTTTGGTTTGGGTGTTAGATTTTTGGTTGTTTAAAGGTATATGATGAAGGTTTTTGGTGTTTTTATGTTATTGGTTTGTTGGTATAATTGTTGGTGATGTTGGGGAAGAAAATGAGGAGCAAAAATGGTGTTTTTCGTGGTGCAGGACTCGGCGATCGATCGCCCGTTTCTGGCGATCGATCGCGAGCCACCAGTGCGCTCCAGTAGCGGTTGGCGATCGATCGCCACTTTTGGGCGATCGATCGGTGAGGCTGGCGATCGATCGCGCCAAATGTGGCGATCGATCGCCAAAGACAGAGAAATTGAGTAGCGGGCAGAGAGGTCTCGTGATCGATCGGCCCCTCACGGCGATCGATCGCGAGATACAAAAAAAATATGTTTTTGGATATTTTTGTGGAATTTTTGATATTGGACTATTATTGGCTCCTAACATTGATTTGTGTGAATGTGTAGAACCATCCCAGGTGGCCACACAGCTTAGGAGATAAAGTCCACGATACAACACATTTTGGGACTAAGGTACGTAGTGAGACGTACGTGCATCGGACGGTAAAACGTATTTATTACGCATTGAATTTGTTATGCATTATGGTTGCATACATGGTCTTAGTTATGCATTATGGTTGCATACATGGTTTGGATATGCATTTTGGTTGCATGTGTATATTGAATGCATTGGTGCATGTGATTGTGAGTCGAGATTATATTCCAGTGATGAAGAATACTTGACGCCTTCATGTCGAAGCGATGATAGAATACTTGGCGCTGTCATATTATAGCGATGAAGAATATTTGCCGCAAATATGTCGAAGCGAAGGATCATGCCGCTGTCATATTATTATTGCGAGGGATATTATGCCGCTAATATGTCGAAGCGAGGGGTATTAATGCCGTTGTCATGTAAACACGAGGGGTATTATGCCACTGATATAATAAGACTGGAAATGGCCATTAGTATACATGGAATGGATGCATGTCATGACATACATTATTGGTATTATAATTCATTGATTATGAATGTGGTACAGGGACAACCAAAGGGAGATTTTAAATGTATTAAACACAGGAAGTGAATCGTATTTACGGTTTATGCATTTGAATTTCAATCATATTATTGTGAATATGGTTTATATACATGCTCATGGTTTTGGGGTTGTTCCTGTAGGTACTTTTGGGTGGAAGGGCTAAGGCGGGTTGATGCAGTGAGCTAGTGAGGAGTGCTCTTGGTAGCAGGCACATTCTTTTGTATAGTCTCTACTCTAGGAGTAGTGTAAAGCTATAGGATTAACATTCATTAGTTAGGAATGTATTTAATCCCTGTTGGGACTTTATTTTGGCACTGTAATCCTAATAGCTCAAGGCATCAACACAATTTTTATACTCTGTTTATGCATGATAGCTCTATTTACGCCTTTAATCCGCACTTAAGGAACTAGGGTCCTTACAGTGGGAGTTGAACCTATGGCACAACTGTTATTCCCCCGGGAAATGAGTGACGTAGTTCTTGACCTTCCATCCGTCTCGATTTGAGGGAACTGAGGGAAGAAGTAGACGAATGACTTGAGGGAATTGAGCAGATATTTGTGTCGACACCATGTGCCAAGACTGCCTGGTTGAGGCTAGTAGAGTTCCAACTGGCCAAGAAGTCCTCTATGTGGTGGAAGACAACCGTCATGGAGATGAGAGCCCAAGGGGTATTGGTAGACTGGAGTTTGTTCAGGACTCGATTTTGAGTCGATATTTATCGGCAGCGGTGAGACAAATGAAGGAAGACGAGTTCACTAACTTAAAGCATGGCAACATGACTGTTTCAGACTATGCTTTGCAGTATTCATCACTCTTTGAGGTATGTCCCTCATATTGCCACAAATGGACATGCCAAGATGAGGCATTTTCTGAAGGGACTGAGATCGGAGCTGTTTGATAGGGTTCTCTCTGAGACCACGAGGGGATCAATTTAAATCTCGTGGAGCTTCTTCATCTTCCCGATTGAGTGGGAAGTGTCATGACAGCAGAAGAATGGGAGATCGAAGGGGTAATGCACCAACTAACTGGGGACCCACTCAAGCAAGTAGAACTGGAGAGACTAAATGTTATTATTGTGGAGGACCGCACTTGATGCGTGATTGTGATAAGTGTGAATTTTACACTTATTTTGCTATGAGTTTATATGGATTTTCGTGTTGATTCCTGGATGATTTTATGCTTTTTGGTATATATTTGTGTATTTCAGGAATCTAGGTCCAAGGGAATAAAAGTGGAGGAAATAAGCTATAATGGATGAAAAAGGACCAAACCGAGCAAATATGAAAAAGGAGGGATGAAATCGCAAGATTGAAGATTTTGAGATCCACGATCGATCGGCAAAGAATGGAGATCGATCGCCAATGTACAGAGCATTCTCGCGATCAATCAGTGGGAAGCCAAGATCGATCGCGGATATGAATATTTTGGCTATGAACGTCCAGTAGGAAGTGGCGATCGATCGGCACTGAACGAAGATCGATCGCCGATAAGTGTTTTATGGAAAAAAAAGACTTTCCATACTTGGTTCAAGGTGGACTCCTCCCTACTCGGATTTTTATTACTTATAAGACCTAGGCATGAAAATTAGAGGACTTTTGATACTTTTTTTGAGACCTAAAGGCAGCCTCTTCTTCCTCCATCCACAACAAAACATACCACAATTCATTGAAGAGCAAGAGCAACACAAGGAACGGAAGAACGGAGCGACGCACGGAGTGACATCCTCATTATCTTAGTATTTCTGAACTTAATTTGAATTTCAGATTTTGATGTTGAATTTATTTAAAGACATATTTTTGCATTATAATTTGAATATGGTTGTTGGCTAATTTGGTTTATCAAGACATATGGGATCCCATGTTTGAACCCTTGAGTTAATTATCGGTTTTGATTCGATTTCCATGATCTTTGTGCATAATTTATGTTTTTAATGCTTGTAAAAGATTAGCTACCTTTTGCATGATTTTGGTAATCGTGATTGAATTGACCATAGGAGATTACAATACGACGTAGTAAATTAGGTCATTGGTTTTAGGTTGAGACGGACCAAGTAAAATCTAGCACACGTGTGATAGCAATAGATTTACAAAAATTGAAGGCTAGTGGTTTTCACAAAGCGTTTTTTGGTATTAATCGTTCAATAAGGACACGTGAGTGGTTTATTGTAGATTAATGCTAGACTTGTTATAGCCGGACCAAGGTATAACGAATGAAATAGAAAACTCGTCACGCTAGAACATAGAATTTGAATCTTAATTAATAGACAACTTTTGGGGGATTACATGGGTGAACCGATGTCTTGATAATTATTTGATCATATATCTTCAATAATCCATGCAGCTGTTTAGGTTGATTGTTGTGTTTGAGTCAATTTAATTTGTTAATCATTCCATAATCGTAGGTTAAATATAGTAAATCTAATCGAACGTGGTACTTATTTTCTAATCCCTGTGGGTTCGACAATCCGTACTTTTCATAATCTATACTAAAACATGACACCATACGCTTGTGGTATAGAATCGCTACACTGGGAACAACTGTTTAAAATAAAAGCGATCAAGTTTTTAGCGCCGTTGCCGGGGATTAGTTTAATTATTATCATAGGAGATTAGTTGACTGTAATTTAGCCATTTTCTTTTTGTTGTTTTTGATTTTTTTTCTTCTTTTTCCTATCTACTATTCTACTATTGCCTTCTCTTTGGTTGGATTTTGTAGGTTATTACTCCCTAGTGCATGCTAAGGAGTGAACAACCGACACTTGAGCCTTTTGACCCTGAAATTGAAAGAACTCTTCTTAGAAGACTAAGAGAAGTTCGAACAATGGCTGAAAACAATGAAGGAGGAGGTGGGAGAGATGAAAGACGGAATGAAGAGGTGCCTAATAGAAGATCCCTCATGGATTATGCTCATCCCTCGTTCCATGGGTCATTGTCTAGTATCACTAGACCAAGCATACATGCGAACAACTTTGAAATCAAGCCTGCAATCATACAAATGATCCAGCACTCGGTGTAGTTTGGGGGAGCGACCATTGATGATCCCAACACTCACATAGCGAATTTCTTGGAAATTTGCGACACCTTCAAGCATAATGGCGTCACTGACGATACCCTCAGGTTACGACTGTTCCCTTTCTCTCTAAATAATAAAGCTTAATCTTGGTTGCATTCTTTACCTACAGGATCAATTACCACTTGGGATGGGATGGTGCAAGCTTTCTTGTCAAAATACTTCCCACCATGGAAGACTACTAAGATGCGAAATTATATCACTACATTTGCGCAACATGATCCTGAAACACTGTATGAAGCATGGGAGCGCTTCAAGGACTTACTGAGGAGATGCCCATACCATGGCCTTCCCATCTGGCTGCAGGTACAAACTTTCTATAACGGTTTATTTTCTGATAACCGTTATATGATTGATGCAGCATCAGGAGGTACTGTGATGAGAAAGACGCCGAAAGAGGCCTATACACTGTTGGAGGAGATGCCCGCAAATAGCTATCAATGGCAGTCCGAGAGGAACGTGCCGAAGAAGCAAGCTGGAGTTCATCAAGTGAGCGAAGTTACTGCTGTGACCGCTCAAATTGAGGCATTGAACAAGAGATTATAGCATGGGCATGACAGGGATGAAAGCTCAAGGGATTAATTGTGACCTATGCGGCGTTGAATGCCAAACAAGTAACCCATTCCTTCAGACTAATGAAGCTGTGAATTATGTAGGAAACTGGCCACAAAAACAACCCCTACCAAAATACATACAATAGGGGTTGAGGTATCAACCACAACCACCATCAGGTTATCCATCACAGCCGAGCATGGAGGAGCTATGACCAAGTTCATATCATCAACTGAAACAAGGATGAATAAGCAAGATTCATCTATCAAAAACTTGGAGATTCAAGTGGGGCAATTGGCAACTATCTTGACTGGGAGAGCACAAGGAACTCTACCGAGTGACACATAGAAGAATCCAAGGGAGCAAGCCAATGCCGTGACCCTAAGAAGTGGAAAGGAACTTGGCAAAGAGAAGGAGACTAAAAAGCTAGAAATCAAGCAAGAGGGGAATGAGCAATCACGCGCCAAGGGTAAGTCTACTAAGTCCACTACACCTAGCACACCACTAGAAAATGGTACATATTCCTCTCCCATTTCCTGCAGCAGTCAATAGGGCAAAGGTTGATTCAAACTTTGCCAAATTTTTAGACATGCTTAAGAATTTGCATATAGACATACCATTTATTGATGCATTACAAGAAATGCCAAAGTATGCTAAATTCTTAAAGAAGATGTTGTCTAAGAAGCAGCAATTGGGAGAGCACGAAACTATCTTATTGATCGAGGAATGTAGGGCCATTATGCAAAAGAAGTCGGCCACGAAGTTGAAGGATCCAGTGAGTTTTTCTATTCCTTGCACAATTGGGCCTATTTCTTCCATTATATTATGTGATTTGGGTGCTAGTGTGAACTTAATGCCGTTGTCTGTTTTTAGTCGACTTGGACTGGGAGAGCCGAAGACCACAAGGGTGATGTTGCAAATGGTGGACAAGTCTATCAGCTACCCACTAGGAATCGTCGAGGATGTGGCAGTCAAGATAGATCAATTCACTTTCCCGGTGGATTTTGTTGTGTTGGATATGGAGGAGGATGCGAGCATGCCATTGATCCTGGGGCGGCCATTCCTAGCTACCGGAAGAGCTATTATCGATGTTGAAGAAGGGAAGTTGATCCTCCGTGTAGGAGAAGATCATGTCACCTTTACCATGTTTCAAAATCCACCACAAGCACACAACATGCACACAACACGCACACAACACGCACACATGTTTTATTATTTATAAAATTAATATTTCACCTAATGATGTGGTACAATGTACTGATGAGGCGAAGGCGAAGCCCGAACTAGAGACTGAAGAAGGCAAGAGCCATGACAGGGTGAAGCCAAGGAAGACGAAGAACAAAAAGATAAAAGGACGTTTATGAAGGGAGAGACAGTTCAATTGCATAAAGCGCTACCACCTCGCATTTTCCAAAGCAAGCGAAAGGCTTCATGGGTTGGACCATTCACTGTTACCAAGATATACCCACATGGAGCCATTAAGGTAAGTGATCCTATTCTAGGCACTCATATCGTTAATGACGAGAGGTTGAGGCATTACCCAATTGATTACAGAGATTCGTACTCCACAAACGATTCCAACCTTTGAGGACATTTAGTAAAAAGTCCAGCTTGGGTCTATAAATCAAGAACTTTTTCTTATCTTTTTGCTTTGTTTTTGCTTTGCTTTTGGGTTTGTTTTGGTTTGCTTTTGTTTTGTTTTTGATTTTTGGTGAGATTCCATGCGTGCTATGTTATGTTCCATTACTTTGCCCCATGAGCTGATGAGGAATTGGACAACGATCACTGACGGTCGTTGTCAAAGGTAAATGCTTTGTATCATTTTCCATGCCTAGTACATTGAGGACAATGCATCAATTAAGTTTGGGGGAGTGCATTACATTAATCTGTCATACTTCTTATTTGGAAATTGATCGTTTCTTGAGCACCAACAAAATTTTTCTTGAAAATGAGTTCAAGTAGTAAGATAAGAATGAATCATAGTAGTGATCTCTATTCCATGATGATATTAGTCTCACTATTCATGTCAACTTGAGTTTTGATGATTGTAAGACTTGTTTGTCACTATCTTGTTTTGAGTAGCATGTCTAAGATGAGGAATTTATTAAGAAATTCTAGTCATAATCTTGTGAATTGCATTTGTAGTAGTGAATTTTTTTCTAAACTTGATGAATTAATTTTGAGCATCTTAGAGTACCTTAGAAACTATTTGATGATGACACTTTGAGGCGAAATGTTATAGTTATGAACTTGACTTGGAAATGATTTAGGCGATCTTTGGACCGTTTGAGCCTTTCAAGCTTACCATGTTTATATCAATCCCTAGTATCCACTTTTGAGCTTTATTGAAAAAGAATGGAGTATGTTTAACATACTATTAGCCTCCATTCAATATTTTTTGGAAACTCATTATACACACCTACTTTTGAGCTTAAATTGAAAAAATTATCCTTACCCTATGGGGGTATAATGATTCTCATTAAATGCACATGAATAACTACATTTGGATGAGCTTATTCTTGAAAAAATTTGATGAATGAGAAAAGAAAAAGATAGATAAAGCCTTGTGAAAAAAAAAAGTGACTAAATAAGACCCAAAGTGGCCAAGGCTAAAAGAAAAAGAAGAGAAGCTTAATTTTGTGCTAAAAATATGAACACTACATGCTTATACTCTCTTCTTTGTGCTATCCTATTATTTCTTTGAAGCCAAACACCTAGGCCTAACGTTACAAGCTTAAAAAGACCTATTGATCCAAGTCTAGGGAGTGACTACATTAGTTGAGAAGTTGTTTGAAAATAGGTCTATGGAATGCTCAACGATAATCTTACTTTTCATTGACTAGCATGATTTGATTTATGAAATTTGCATGGAACTCGATAGTGACAATATCAGACACGAACTTTCTGATTTGGAGACATGTTGCTTGACCTAGGAGAAAATACAACTTTTTAAACTTTCTGAGTTGTTTTTGTTCGTCTGTAAGTGAGATATCTGAGCTACATGATTGACTGCGAATTGGTTTATTTGAATCTTCAATGTTGAACTCGACTTTTTGACTTCATTTCTTGCTCGAGACGATCAAGCTTAAGTTTTGGGGGAGTTGATAAGTGTGAATTTTACACTTATTTTGCTATGAGTTTATATGGATTTTTGTGTTGATTCCTGGACGATTTTACGCTTTTTGGTATATATTTGTGTATTTCAGGAATCTAGGTCCAGGGGAATAAAAGTGGAGGAATTAAGCTATAATGGATGAAAAAGGACCAAACCGAGCAAATATGGAAAAGGAGGGACGAAATCGCAAGATTGAAGATTTTGAGATCCGGGATCGATCGGCAAAGAATGAAGATCGATCGCCAATGTACAGAGCATTCTCGCGGTTGGAAGCCAAGATCGACCGTGGATATGAATATTTTGGCTATGAACGTCCAGTAGGAAGTGGCGATCGATCGGCACTGAACGAAGATCGATCGCCGATAAGTGTTTTATGGAAAAAAAGACTTTCCTTGTTTGGTTCGAGGTGGACTCCTCCCTACTCGGATTTTCCTTACTTATCAGACCTAGACACAAATTAGAGGACTTTTGACACTTTTTCTGAGACCTAAAGGCAGCCTCTTCTTCCTTCATCACTTTTTTGACACTATTTGCAAAATTAGCTACCTTTTGCATGATTTTGGTAATCGTGATTGAATTGAACATAGGAGATTATGATACGACATAGTAAATTAGGCCGTGGGTTTTAGGTTGAGACGGACCAAGTAAAATCTAGCACACGTGTGATAGGAATAGATTTACCAAAATCGAAGGCTAGTAGTTTTCACAAAGCGTTTTGGTATTAATCGTTCAGTAAGGACACGGGAGTGGTTTATTGTAGATTAATGCTAGACTTGTTATAGCCGGACAAAGGTATAACGAATGAAATAGGAAAACTCGTCACCCTAGAACATAGAATTTTGAATCTTAATTAATAGACAACTTTTGGGGGATTACATGGGTGAACCGAATTCTTGATAATTATTTGATCATATTTCTTCAATAATCCATCGCTGCTGTTTAGGTTGATTGTTGTGTTTGAGTCAGTTTAATTTGTTAATCATTTCATAATTGTAGGTTAAATATAGTAAATCTAATCGAACGTGGTACTTATTTTCTAATCCCCGTGGGTTCGACAATCCGTACTTTTCATAATCTATACTAAAACTTGACACCGTACGCTTGCGGTATAGAATTGCTACACTGGAAATAACTGTTTAAAATAAAAACGATCAAGTTTCTGGCGCCGTTGCCGAGGATTAGTTTAAGTAATATCATAGGAGATTAGTTGACTGTAATTTAGCCATTTTCTTTTTCTAATCTATATTATAATCTAATGATTATGAATATAAGTTGTGGTACAAGGACAACCAAAGGGAGCGTTTTTAAATGCATTGAATATAGGAAGTGCTTTGAATTTACGGTTTATGCATTCATACATTATAATCATATTATTGTGAATATGGTTTATTATATGCTCATGGACTAGGGTTGTTCCTGTAGGAGCTTTTGGCATGGAGGGCTAATGCCAGGGTTGATGCGGTGAGTTGTGTGAGGAGTGCTACTGGTATAGCAGGACATGAATTCTTTTGTATAGTTTCTACATAGAGTAGAGTAAATCTATAGCCTTTACATTCATTTTGTGGGAATGTAACTAATCTTTTTGGAATTTTGTTTAGGCATTGTAATCCTTAAGCTCAATGCATCAACATGAACCCTTATACTCCGATAAATGTATGTTTAGCTCTCTTTATGTCATTAATTCCACACTTAAGGTAGCGAGGCCTTACAGTGGGTGTGCTCACCTGATAAGTGTGATTTTTACACTTAATTTGATATATGATTAGGGTTATTTTTGTAGTGATTCCTGGGAAATATTACGCGTTGTGGTATATAGTTGTATATTTCCGGAATCTAGGTCCAAATGCATAAAAGTGGAGGAAATAAGCTATAAATGATGAAAAAGGACCAAACCGAGCATACTCGGAAAAGGAGGGATGAAAGTGCAAAATGTTGAAAATCATTGCAGCGATCGATCGCCACCAAACAGTGCACATTGGCGATCGATCGGTAAAATCGAGCGATCGATCGCGGCGTCGAAAATTCTGAAAAATAAAAACAGTATGGTTTGGCGATATCGCCAAACCCAAAAAAATCGAGATTTTGTTCCTTATCAAGCTATTTTGTGTCCAAAAAATGCAAGACTTTTCCAACACTATTTATAGAAGACTTTCAGACTTTTTGGTGAACTCTTGGCTCATAATTCACCCTACAAACTCAGCCACCATCATTCTCCTTCATCACCAACCATCCATACATCAAACCATTGAAGAGGAGACGCATCGGAAGAGATGGGACGACGGAGCAATGCAAGTAGTCAAAGCCTCTTGTTATTTCCGTATTTTTAAACTTTGTTTGATTCTATTTGATTTCTTTATGCTTTTGATGTTGAAAAACACAATTTTGCATTTGATTTTGAATATGTTTCTAGGCTAAGTTTTGTTGTCAAGACTTAGGGGATCCCATGTTTTGAACCCACAATTTTAATTAAGTTTTGATTGATTTTTACAATTCCTTTGAGTTTAATTTGTTGTGTTCATGCTTTCAATGGATTAATATCCTTGATTGATTATTTATTGCAATTGAATTGACCATATGAGATTGTGATACGATATAGTAAATTAAGTCATGGATTTCATACTGATATCGAGAGATGAAGTCAAATACACATGTGATAGCTATAGATATCTAGTATCGAAAGCTAGAAGTTTTCATAAATCGACATAAAGTATTGTGCATGATAATTGCCTTGTTGCATCTTAGTATTAAACTTGTTGTAACCAGACCAAGGTATAACAAGTGCTTTAGGAAACTTCGTCACCTTAGAACGTTTGAATTTAATTCCTAACTATAGGCGAATTGTGGGGGATTGCATGGGTGAACCGAAAGTCTTGATAATTGTCTCTATTGATTCTAATTTCTTTGTGCTTGCTTGTTGGGTTGATTATTGAGTTAATTAGTCAAATTAGTTAATTATAACAAGTTATCGTAAGCTAAATATCGTTAAACTAGTGGAGTTTGATATTTATTTCCTAGTCCTCGTGGGATCGACAATCCGTACTTTTAATATCATTATACTAAAACTTGACACCGTGCACTTGCAGTACACAATCGCTACAATGAAAATACTGTTTAAAATAAGAATGATCAAGTTTTTGGCGCCGTTGTCGGGGACTAGTTTTAATAATATCAAACGAGATTAGTTGACTGTAGTTTAGTCATTCATTTTTATTTTTGAATTTTTTTCCCATTCTCTCTACTCTTCTGCTGTTTGTGTTCTTTTTGGTTGATTGTTACAGTTTGTTATCTCTTGGTGCATGCTACGGAGTAGCAACCTTACACTTGAGCCCTTTGATCCCGAGATTGAACGCACTTGTCAAAGGAGGCTGTAAGACCCTCACTGCCTTAATTGTAATGACATAATAATATGAACATTCATTATATATACTTCCACTTCTAGAGTTTAATCGGTTCTATAACACAACTATGTATTCATTGATTACATGACATAGTGTAAATACTTGCAAAATAGACATGTCTTCTCTCTTCTCTAATCGACTATGCTATCATCATTGATGCAGCAAAAAGGACCCACAATCCTGGCTTCCCTCGCCCACAATGTCCCTACAGAACAACCCACAAAAGATACATGAACATCATTGTACTATACATGAAATCAACATATAAGCAACAAATAGTACAATTAAATCACCAACACAGTAGTTATAAAAACTCCATGTATCTCATTTGTATCTCGGGTTCCTTTAGTTGTTCCTGTAGCATACTCAACATCATATAATTTCTACAAATTATATTTAATGTAAAGGTCATGACATGTCATAATCTACTCATCCCAGTGGATACCATTTCCAAATCTGCAGGCTGCATATAATATTTATTCTTATATGAGTAGCACATATACCATTGCTATTATGCTCACTATGATCACATCATAAGAGTAGCCAATGTATATTGCATTTTCAACTCCATATAAGAACCCCAAATATTATATTACGGCATGCCTCGCAATAGTACACAAACACGCCTCAATGCGTTAATCTTCACTCATTCCACTTCATACAATATTCACATGATAACACAAATGTTCGTACGTCCCACGTACCTGATACAAAATAGGTAGAGTGATCACCAACAAGACCTTTCACCCTGTTCGATGTCCACCAGTATTATGTGATGGCTCTACACAGATATCATAATATTAGAATCATATCATCGTTCATCATGAAATACAGCATCCAAGAGTTAACCATACCTAAATTGAAACCATATATAACAAGAAAGAAAAATCTCATTTTTCGTCTTACCGATCGATCGGTAAAAAGCACAGATCCATCGCCTGGGACATTCAATCGATCGAAGCTTGCAGAAACTTTATTCTTTCTTGACCGATCGATCGGCGTCACGTCCCGATCGATCGGTACGACCTATTATCCAAATTTTCGATTCTTTATCACCATTTTTGCATCTTTCTCATTGTTTTTCCATACCAACCTTCATTCCATACAACTAACCAACATTCAATTATCCTTATCCACCTTCTTGCTTCATATAATCCCTTATTTCAACACAACACATACACAATTTCAAGTTTTGAAGCCAAAAGAATATACCAACACAAATCATACAAAACTTCCTAAAGACACAACAAGAAAGCAAGAATGAATGTAATTCACTTACCCAATGAGTTCTTCTACCTCTTCACCAAGGATTGAAGAGCAATTTATCCAGAAATTTCAGAAAGGAGGAGAGAAAAGTGTAGGGAATTTTGTGAAAAGCGTTATCTGATTTCCTCTCTCAGATTTAGAGATAAAGATGACCCAATTGCACTTAAGTCCTCCAATTTTAATCCTTTTCTACCCTTGACCCTCCCTCACATTACCATTTAATCCTCCCACTTACTTTATTTACACATTTAGTCTTCCCCACTACTCTATGCACATTAAGTCCTTCAAGTAAGTCAAATTTACTTAATCATATCAGGTCTTCATTTTATGAATACTATCATGTCCTACATACATAACATATCTCAAAGTAAAGTTTTAAACATGATATTAACTCGAGTATCACAGTGGCTAAGGCAAGCAAGAACACACATGGCTAATACCGAGGAGATTCCGGTACCACCAGTTGCAAGATCACTCATGGACTATGCCCACACTGCATTCCATGGATCACTGTCGAGTATCATGAGACCAACCATACAGGATAACAATTTTGAGATCAAGCCTGCTATCATACAGATGATCCAACATTCGGTCCAGTTTGGGGGAGCAGCTACTGACGATCTAAATGCCCACATCTCCAACTTCTTGGAGATTTGTGATACATTCAAGCATAATGGTGTTACTGACGACGCCATCAGGTTATGTTTGTTTCCCTTTTCTTTACGAGATAAAGCTAAATCTTGGTTACAATAATTGCCTGCAGGTTTTATTACTACGTGGGATGGGATGGCATAGTTGTTCTTGTCAAAATTCTTTCCACCATCCAAGACGGCCAAGATGCGCAATGACATCACTACTTTATCCCAATACGATCCAAAGACACTATACGAAGCTTGGGAGCGCTTCAAGGATCTACTGCGGAGATGCCCACATCATGGCCTCCCTATCTGGCTGCAGGTACAAATGTTTTATAACGGTTTATTTTCTGATAACCGTTCTATGATTGATGCAGCATCAGGAGGAACTATGATGAGGAAGACGCCCGAGGAGGCCTATGCGCTGTTGGAGGAGATGGCTGCTAATAGCTGTCTGGCAGTCCGACAGGAAGTGCCAAAGAAGCAAGCCAGAGTACATCAAGTGAGTGAATTCACTGCCCTAGCTTCCTAGTTGGAAGCGCTGAACAAGAAGATCGATAGTTTGAGTATTCATGCAATGCAAGTTCAAACTGTTACATACGAGCTTTGCCAAGGAGGACATCCGAGCACTGAATGCCAAGTAGGTAACCTTTCGTTACAACTAATGAAGTTGTTAATTTTGCAGGGAACCGACCAACACCGACCTTCCCTTACCAAAATACGTACAATACGGGGCCGAGGAACTATACCCAACCACCACCGGGGTATGGACCAAAGCCAAGCATGGAGGAGATCTTAACCAAGTTCATATCATCGGCTGAAACGAGGATGAACAATCATGCGTCGTCAATAAAGAACTTGGAAGTCCAAGTAGGACAGTTAGCAAAGATTGTAGCCGGACGATCACAAGGAGCACTTCCTAGTGACACTGAGACAAATCCTAGGGAGCAAGTCCATGCCATAATGTTGAGGAGCGGAAAGGAGGTCGCTGAGAAGAAGGATGCACACATTGAGTTGAACGGAGAGGCGGACATCAAGAAAGAAGAGGATCAACCACGCGACAAGGGTAAGTTTACTAAGACCTCTACACCCATCACATCACAGGCTAAGGTAGATATCCCACTTCCATTCCCAGCTGCATATAAGAGAGCAAAGATAGATGCTAAATTTGCTAAGTTTTTAGATTTGATAAAGAATCTCCATATTGAGATGCCTTTCATTGATACTATTCGGCACATGCCAAATTATGCTAAGTTTTTAAAGGAGATTCTGTCAAAAAAGCGGAAACTGGGAGAGCATGAGATGATAAACTTAACTGAGGAGTGTTCTGCTATCATTCAAAATGATTCACCTCCAAAGTTAAAGGATCCAGAGAGTGTCACTATACCTTGCAAAATCAATTCTATATCTTTAAATAAATCTTTATGTGATTTGCGGTCAAGTGTCAATTTAATGCCTTTGTATGTGTACAGCAAGCTGGGCTTAGGAGAGCTGAAAGCGATCAATGTTTCACTACAGATAGCGGACAAGTCCATCTAGTACCCTCATGGGATAGTGGAGGATGTACCAGTCAAGGTTGATAAATTCACCATTCCGGTGGATTTTATCATGTTGCACATAACTGAAGATGCAGACATGCCTCTGATTCTAGGAAGACCGTTCCTAGCTACTGGAAGGGCATTGATTGATGTCCAAGAAGGGAAGTTGATCCTCCGAGTAGGGGGGATCAAGTTATTTTGACATGTTCAAAGCTTTGAACACTACACGCACTGAGCACCGATGTTTTAATATCAATATAATTGATACACTATCTGTTGATGCGATGCAGGTTAAGAGAGAGAAAAATGTGGAGGTCACACCGAAGGCCCATTAAAGAGGAGGCAAATTCCATGAGGGTGACTTAGTTCAAATGAATAGGAAAAAGATACGACTATTTCCATGGAAGTCTGACGCACCATGAGCTGGACCGTTCAAAGTTGTTGATGTTCTACCATTCGATTCCTTCAAACTGAGAGATGACCACAAGACACTATTCAAAAGAAAAGTGGTTACAACGTTACCACATGGCGGACGAAAAATCGTCCACCACTGGCCCTTGCGGCACTTGAGCTTACATGGTAAAAATCCAGCTTGAGACTTCAAATCAAGAACTTTTTCTTATCCTTTTGCTTTCTTTTTGTTTGCTTTTGTGTTTTTTTATTTTGGCGAGACTCAATGCATGCTGTGATTTGTCTAACACTATACCCCACGAGCTGACGAGGAATTGGACAACGATCACTGACGGTCGTTGTCAAAGGTAAATGCTTTGTCTCATTTTCCATGCCTAGTACATTGAGGACAATGCATGCATTAAGTTTGGGGGAGTGCATGTGATGTCCGGGAATAATTAAAATCGTTTACTGGATTTAATTATGATGTTTATATGATATGTCGGGATTTAATTCATGGGATCGGATTTTGGAGCTGAGTTGAGATAAATGATTTCGAGATCGAATTTATAATGTTAGTTAAATTCAAGAAGATTCTTAAATTCGTGGGAGTGTTATTTTTGGTCCGGGAATAGAATAATAATTTCAGGTTGAACTCGTACTGCAAATTAAATTTAGAGGGGTTTTTCTTGCAACAATATATTAGATGATTTAAACTAAAATAATAATTGAAAAGATGGAATTGAGTTGTGTTATTTTAACATAGGGTTGGAATTAAAACACATACTTCCCCCATTTTCACACACTAATTGACTATTTCCTTCTTTTCTCCTCCTTGGCGCCGTCGGCTTCTTTACGCTGCAGGGGAAGCTTTCAAGTTTGATTTTCCTGCTCAAGTTTTTGTGTAATATCATCTTGCACCAAACCTTCTTCTTCCTTTGTTATTCCTTGTGTATGGGTTCAAATTTAGCTAGAGTTGAGGGAAAGATTTGGGCAAATAAATGGTGCTTGTGTATGGTATGTTCGGCCCTTTTGTATGAGCGAATTTCTTGTTGATTTGGGCTTGATTTTCCTGTTGTAAACTCGAGTCCTATGATGTTTTTGGCTCGAAAATTATGTTGTAGTTGGTTCAAAAATAGACAATTGTTTCTGGTCAAAAATTTCATGCTATGGTTCGAAAATCTGATGCTTATATTTCGAAAATCTGCTGCCATGTTTGGGGGATTTAATTGTTGGTTGAATTTGTACCTTTTGGTACAAAAATCTTGATGTTTTAGTGTTCAAAACTATGTTGTTCTAAGTTTAGAATTCTACTGCTTTTGGTTCAAAATATAGCTGAAATGGACCAATTTTAATGCTGAACTGAATTGGTTTAGCTACTGAAATGAATTGGTTTTTAGGCTTCGGTTCTTGACCAAAAATTAGGACTTTATTGGGGCTTAAATCATGCTTATAAGGTGTTTGATAATATACTTAAGTGGTGTTCAAATGTTGGCCAAAAGCTCTACTAAAGGTGTAGTAAGGAAGTCCACTCTTATGGCTTATATCATGGAAGTGTCTTGGTGAGTGTTGGGCTAAGGTTTGAGATGCTAATAACTTGGAGCATATGTGATTGTGTGAATAGGTGAGTTAGATAGATATTAATGTGTGCTATAAACATGTATTAAAGTGTATATTAATGAATATACTTGCATGTATGCAATAGCATGAATTGGAGACTGTGTTGAGTATTTGAATGACAAATCTATGAACTAACTATTTAGTTGAGATGGTGGATAACTTGATTAAATGGAGGATTATTGGTTTGTTTGTGTAAACTATGAAGCATGAAAATGAAAAGTGTTTAATGATATTAATTGCTTTGAATATGAGCTAATATTATATTGATATTCGATATAGATACTACATGAGACTTCGGACGTTGATGATAGCTTGTTCATGTTTTCGACTATAGGGTACGTAGTGACGTACGAGCAGGTATACATATTATGAAGTAATTACATATTCATATATTCATGAATTATTAAATGTCATGATGGAACGTAAGAAATGTATATGTGTGTTGAGTATGACATATGTGGTATGGTGGATACGTAATTGTACGTGATCCGAATATGAATATGTATATATGTATGTGTGGTATGAGGGATACGTAGTTATACGTGATCCGAGTATACAAGCTGAGTATTGATGCCTGGGGCATGATCAATATGAGAAAATGTCGAGAATGAGATAGATCGATAGGGACGATCATATGCGATATGAAATTGTTACGATTCAGCATAAATAATAGAATTTGGTTGTATTGAATTTATCGTGTTGATGAGTACCATGTTTAAATAACGATACTGAACTTGATGTTATGAAAGCGTGTGAGTTTGAAACAGGAACAATGCGTGGAAGCTATACAGATTCAAAATTGTACAGGGAGTACATTTTTATTGATTTTCAATAATCGTAAATTGTGATATTATGATCGTATCATGATCTTTATGCATTGTTATGATATGTGTATTATGATGTTGGTATGCTCACCCTGTGTGAGGGCTCTTTCTGTTGAAACAGGTACTACAGCTATAAAGTTATTTTGGTGTAGCAAGCTCGAGCTTGGTTGGATAATATTGCTTCCTGAAGCGTAGAATGAGATTGGGTAAATGGTATACATTATTTATGCCACTGGATGGGTATTCATTATTTGTTGCTCGCATGTGAGCACTTAGAGTCGTGTATATGGACTGTAATAATGTTGTTGGGAGTCCACTTTTTATATCTTGTTATTATTGTGTTTTTCCCTGGCTGGGAGTTATTTTTAGTGATGTGTTATATTTTCGGATAGCCCAAATTATAGGGAGATTCTGCCCAATTTTTTATAAAAGTCATGGGGATTATGTGAAACATGTAATGCTTCTTTTAAAGAATGAATTTTTTTTATACTCATATGACGTCATAAATGCACTAATGACGTGTTGGGACGTTGGGGGCCTTACATTAGTGGTATCAGAGCAGTGGTTAGCTCTTTGGGATGTTTAATGGCCTATGGAAGTGTTGATAGACATGTATATCACATACTTTTATGCATGATTGTAGTTTTCTGTCATTGTGACATGACGACTGCTATGTGCATTTTATGATATGAAACAATGAAAATTGGTGTTAGTGCTAACCATCGCGATTGCAGGATCGTATGAGATACGAAGAATATGATATTGATAAACAACCAGCAATACCAATGAACATACACAATGAGGGTGGTATGGTTGAAAAGCCTCGAGTATGGTAACTCGTTTTATTTATATCCTTAGCTTGACTATGGTGAATATGATAATGCCTTTTAAGGTGCGTGATGAATGACATCGCTGACGGTAATTAATGTGGATGATAAGTGGACGTTGTTACTAGTAGAGGGATAAATGCGTTTTATTGAGTTGAGTTTTGTGTACATGTTATGTATATGTATGTGCAGTGCTGAGAAATCTAATTTTGCAGGAGAAATCAGAAAATGAGATATGATATCTGAGGATAGGAAATGGTAGGCAATACTGTGCTGTTGGAGTATAACAACAGATGATGTGACAATCGGGTATGTGTATCACATTTACATGATGGCACAGGTACTGTAAGGACCCTAGTTCCTTAAGTGCGGATTAAAGACGTAAATAGAGCTAACATACATCTATATAGTATAAAGTTCGTGTTGATGCCTTGAGCTGTTAAGATTACAGTGCCAAAATAAAATTTCCAAAAGTGATTAATTACATTCCCAACCAATTGAATGTTAATCCTATAGCTTTACACTACTCCTAGAGTAGAAACTATACAAAAGAATTTAGCCTGCTATACAAAAAGCACTCCTCACTAGCTCACAACATCAACCCGCCTTAGCCCGTCCGCCCAAAGTACCTATAGGAACAACCCCAAAACCATGAGCATACATATAACCCATATTCACAATAATATGATGGTAATTCAAATGCATAAACCGTAAATACGAATCACTTCCTGTATTTAATACATTTAAAAGCTCCATTTGGTTGTCCCTGTACCACAATCATAATCAATGGATTATAATACCAATAATGTATGTCATGACATGCATCCATTCCATGTATAGCAATGGTCATTTCCAGTCTTATTATATCAGTGGCATAATACCCCTCGCGTTTACATGACAGCGGCATTAATACCCCTCGTTTCGACATATTAGCGGCATAATATCCCTCACAATAGTAATATGACAGCGGAATGATCCTTCGCTTCGACATATTGGCGGCAAATATTCTTCATCGCTATAATATAATAGCGGCAAGTATTCTATCATCGCTACGACATGAAGGCGGCAAGTATTCTTCATCACTGGAATATAATCTCGACTCACAATCACATGCACCAATGCATCCATTATACACATGCAATTATAATGCATATCCAAACCATGTATGCAACCATGATGCATAACCAAGACCATGTATGCAACCATAATGCATAATTAATCCCATGTGTGCAACCATAATGCATAACCAATTCAATGCGTATAAATACGTTTTACCGTCCGATGCCCGTACGTCTCACTACGTACCTTTGTTCCAAAATGGAGATGTCGATGGACTTTATCTCCTTAGCTGTGTTGCCACCTGGGATGGTTCTACACATTCACACAAACCAATATTAAGAGCCAATAATAGTCCAATACCAAAAATCCCACAAAAATAACCAAAACACACATTTTAGCATCCTGCGATCGATCGCTGTGGAGCCCCGATCGATCGCAAGGTCCAGCAGCCGAGAATGCCACTTTCTGGCGCTAGGAGATCGATCGCCAATTTTGAGGCGATCGATCGCTCGCCTCACCGATCGATCGCCAACCACAGCAATCGCGTACTGCCCGCGTGCGACCGATCGCCATTTCTTGGGCGATCGATCGCCGCTGTCTGTGCATCAAAAAATCACCATTAATGCACCTCAAACTCTTCCCAAAGCATACCAACACTCATACCATCAAACCAACAACATACAACCACTAAAAACCTTCAACATACACCACAATACTACCAAAAATCCAACACCCAATCAAAAACCATACCAACCCAAACCAAACCCATTTCAAAAACTCAATATACCATTTGAAAATCAACCCAAACACCATAAAAACATCAAGGAGGGGTCCATACCTCTTATGGACTCTAAATCTCCCCAAGAATCTCACCAACCAAGCTTTTGCAAAGATTTCTCCTCCTCTTTTAAGCCAATTTCGAAAATGGTGAGGGGATAGGGTTTGGAAGAGTGATTTGGCGATTGGTAAAGTGATGGGTAAAGTGGGGGTAGTTGGGGTATAAAGGGGTTAATTAAAAAAATGTACCCAAATTATTAGCATGATGTATAAAATATCCCAACATGGTATTTTAAAAGCATTTCTCCAAAAAGCACCAAAATCTCAATTAAAATACATGCTTTCCAAGTAATTATCAACCATCATAATTAAATCATGCTAGCACCTAAATTCCCAACATGCATTACATGCACCCCGAAATGCATTACCCGGTCACGCTTACCATGTGACTAAGCATTTCGCCATTTTAATTAATTCCAACACTAAATCAATTGACACCATAAATAATCACATAATCATAATTAATGCTCAAATTGCAATTAATTATTTCGGGGATATCACAGGTACGTAATGATATACAAGCATGGATGAATATATTTTCCACTGTATTATTGAAAAGCGAAGTGTCGCTTAGGTTTAGGGCCGCTTTTATGGTTGACCGATTATTATTATGTGTGGGTCGCCTACGTGTTGAGCGACGTGTTATTATTATATGTGGGTCGCCGTGGGTACGAGCGACGTATTATTATATTTAAGGGTCACCGCCTAGTAGCGCGTGATGTGGGTCACCGCATGTAGCGAGTGATGTTTTTATTTATGGGTCGCCACTAGAGTGTGCGATGTGGTTATGTGTGTGTGAATGTAAAGAGGGTCACCGCTGAGGCGAGTGATGTGTTTATTTAGAGGTCGCCACTAGAGTGCGAGATGTGATCATGTTGTGTGAATGTAGAGTGGGGTCACCGCTGAGGCGAGTGATGTGTATATATGATTCGTGGGTCGCCGCTGGTGCGTGCGATGTGTTAATATGATATATGGGTCACCACTAAGGAGTGAGTGATGTGATATTGGGTCACCACTGACGAGTGAGTGATGTGGTTGCCGCTGACTAGCGAGCAATGTGATATTGGGTCGCCACTGATGAGTGAGCGATGTGATTCGGGTCACCACTGACAAGTGAGTGATGTGGTCGCCGCTGGCAACGCTGGCAAGCGAGCGACGTGTATATTTCAGGATCAATGATAGAGAGATCATGTGACGTGTACATTGATATTGAGTCGGTTCTAGGGAGAGCATATTGTCGGGATCGACACTATTGAGAGTGTGCAATGTATTTTATGTGCCTCCACTATAGAGGGAGGGTGATGAATATACGTTGATTTAAATTGACCTTGTTGATTTGACGTATTGTGATAATCAAATGTACAGGTGAAAGCGATCATGGAGAGAGTGAATGAAGAGACATTATTGTTTTCTTTCATTTTTATTGCAGTGGATGCAATAGCGCGGTGTGATTGATACCAATATATTGATGACATTTATTGGCGAGATGATGGTATGATTATATTGTGATATTTGAGATTTATAATATTTACCGCTATCATTTCGAAGCGATGGAAATATTGTGAATGCCGCTGATATGTGGAGGCAATGAATATTTTTGGACGGTCATGTTATTGATAATGAGTATATCAATTGTGTATTGATATGAAATTATATTTTGTGGAATATTTATGTTGAGAACAGGGGCAGTTTAAAGGATCGAGTGTGGATCCATTGTGTACATTAAGTGTTATTACATCTTATTGTTTTAAGAATGTATTTTATTCATTGTGATTATGGATATTATATGGATGCAAGGAATGGTGATGATATTGTGCATGCCCGTAGTGGCGATGAGATTATGCATGCCAGTGTTGGCAACGAGTATTGATATATTGCTATTGTGCTAGCAATGAATATTAGGGTGCCGTCATTGGGCGATGAATATTGATGTGCCGCTATTATGTTAGCTTGAGTATTAGTGTACTGTTATTGTGCTAGCGAGATGTGTTCATTTCAGATAGCTGTGAACATTGTGTTATTGTTGTTCCTTGGGTACATGGGATGTAGGCCCAAAAGGATATTGAAATATTCCAGAGGAACAATGAGTTGAGGTAAACTATTACGTTTGGTTTGGCATGTGAATATATGTTAATATATGTTGATAGATGCTGATTGCATTATCTCAGTGAGCTATATTAATTTTGAGAATCGATTGTACAGATGGAATAACAGAAAATGATAATCGCTTGAGATGGTATTTATTACTGGGAAAAGCATTCTAGATTGATATATTGTCGGAGTAGTAGGTGAACTTGATCATGTTGACATGAGATTAATGGGTACGTCACGGTATGACGTGGGATCACTATGAATGTCGTGTGTGGACATATGATCTTTGTGAACATTCATGATTAATGAATTATTTTGTTTCGAGGATGAGTTAAAGATTGAAATGAATTGCGTCATTGAGGCATGCAATTGATTCTTATGTTGAATTTCAATCATCCAGATATGTGATAGTGTGCTGTAGCATGTTGTGTATAGGATTGCGTGAAACTTTTGACGCAGGGAATTAATGTTCGATGATGGAAACATTATGGATATCAAAATGCGTAAATGACAAGGTATGTGGTTATGCTATGAGTATTTGAGAAGTACTGATGAGTTTATTTTGTACTTGTCCCATGACAGATGATAGTTGGGTGATGCGAAAGTTGATGCTTAAGATAATGTGAGTACTGTGATGAGCATGATTCTATGATGCTATTGTGTATTGTAGATGATTCCATCTACAAAGGTATGATACAAATTATTCGATATTGATGTTGACGCCTTATTTTAGATGGAGTATAATCGTGACATAGGAATATTGATGTTAGGCCATTCATCATGATTTGATATTGATGATCTGTGGCTGTTGTGCGTGTAATGTGGATATATGTATGTGAGAATTACTAATGGGTTTTCTAGTAATTACTTTGCACCAGATAATAACCAGGAGATGATATATGAGAGGTTGATGTGTAAGGACTCTAGAGTACCGCTACTTCATACGGACAATAGTGGTGATGTGGTGATGTTGGTATAAGTTGCATACAATTGCAACCACACAGGTATGAGGTTATTTATATGATAAAAAGTTGGTGTATTGTCATACATTCTGATATACGTATGATATGCATGGATTGATGATTTAGTGATTATGATGTGTACTATGATGAAAGTAAACTGTGACGGATTTAGACCTTGTGCGAGGCATACCGATGCGAGTACACAGGTACTAAAGTATGACAATAAGTGCTTGATTTAAACACTGTAAGCGTTGGCTTTTATGAATTATTAGCAATTCTCTTTATAAGTTAATTATAGGAATGAGCTTTTAAAATGTAAATAAAGTTGAACATGGCTAGTATGTTGTTATTGCGATATTGAATGCTAATGTTGGAATATGGTAAAGTGATGTGATTTGCAGTCTTATCATTGTTGGTGTAATGGGGGCGCCTGTGCGAGCCGGGATGATTCGAATGAGTGTCATCCTACAGATGGTAAAGTCATTATCTTGAGCTGTATACCGATACGTGAATTTTACTGATGGCTTTTATGGTAAGCATGCATTTTAATTTCGAGGTCGAAATTTTATTAGTTGGGGAGAATTGTGATGCCCGGGAATAATTAAAATCGTTTATTGGATTTAATTATGATGTATATATGATATGTCGGGATTTAATTCTTGGGTATCGAATTTTGGAGCTGAGTTGAGATAAATGATTTCGAGATCGAATTTATAATGTTAGTTAAATTCAAGAAGATTCTTAAATTTGTGGGAGTGTTATTTTTGGTCTGGGAATAGAATAACAATTTCAGGTTGAACTTGTAATGCAAATTAAATTTAGAGAGTGTTATTTTAAAATAGGGTTGGAATTAAAACACATACATCCCCCATTTTCACACACTAATTGACTATTTCCTTCTTTTCTCCTCCTTGGCGCCGTCGGCTTCTTTACGCTGCAGGGGAAGCTTTCAAGTTTGATTTTCCTGCTCAAGTTTTATGTAATATCATCTTGCACCAAACCTTCTTCTTCCTTGGTTATTCCTTGTGTATGGGTACAATTTTAGCTAGGGTTGAGGGAAAGATTTGGCAATTAAATGGTGCTTGTGTATGGTATGTTCGGACCTTTTGTATGAGTGAATTTCTTGTTGATTTGGGCTTGATTTTCCTATTGTAAACTCGAGTCCTATGAAGTTTTTGGCTCGAAAATTATGTTGTAGTTGGTTCAAAATTAGACAATTGTTTCTGGTCAAAAATTTCATGCTATGGTTCGAAAATCTAATGCTTATATTTCAAAAATCTGCTGCCATGTTTGGGGGATTAATTGTTGGTTGAATTTGTATCTTTTGGTACAAAAATCTTGATAGTGTTCAAACATATGTTGTTCTAAGTTTCGAATTCTACTGCTTTTGGTTCAAAATATGGCTACTGAAATGGACCAATTTTAATGCTGAACTGAATTGGTTTAGCTGCTGAAATGAATTGGTTTTTAGGCTTCGATTCTTGACCAAAAATTAGGACTTTATTGGGGCTTAAAATCATGCTTATAAGGTGTTTGATAATATACTTAAGTGGTGTTCAAATGTTGGCCAAAAGCTCTACTAAAGGTGTAGTAAGGAAGTCCACTCTTATGGCTTATATCATGGAAGTGTCTTGGTGAGTGTTGGGCTAAGGTTTGAGATGCTAATAACTTGGAGCATATGTGATTGTGTGAATAGGTGAGTTAGATAGATATTAATGTGTGTTAAAACATGTATTAAAGTGTATATTAATGAATATACTTGCATGTATGCAATAGCATGAATTGGAGACTTTGTTGAGTATTTGAACGATAAATCTATGAACTAACTATTTAGTTGAGATGGTGGATAACTTGATTAAATGGAGAATTATTGGTTTGTTTGTGTAAACTATGAAGCATGAGAATGAAAATTGTTTAATGATATTAATTGCTTTGAATATGAGCTAATATTATATTGATATTCGATATAGATACTACTTGAGACTTCAGACATTGATGATAGCTTGTTCATGTTGTCGACTATAAGGTACGTAGTGACGTACGAGCAGGTATACATATTATGAAGTAATTACATATTCATATATTCACGAATTATTAAATGTCATGATGGAACGTAAGAAATGTATATGTGTGTTGAGTATGACACATGTGGTATGGTGGATACGTAATTGTACGTGATCCGAAAATATGAATATGTATATATGTATGTGTGGTATGAGGGATACGTAGTTATACGTGATCCGAGTATACGAGCCGAGTATTGATTCCAGGGGCATGATCAATATGAGAAAATGTCGAGAATGAGATAGATCGATAGGCAGGATCATATGCGATATGAAATTGTTACGATTCAGCATAAATAATAGAATTTGGTTGTATTGAACTTATCGTGTTGATGAGTATCATGTTTAAATAAAGATACTGAACTTGATGTTATGAAAGCGTGCGAGTTTGAAAAAGGAACAGTGCGTGGAAGCTCTACAGATTCAGAAATGTACAGGGAGTACATTTTTATAGATTTTTCAATAATCATAAATTGTGATATTATGATCGTATCATGATCTTTATGCATTGTTATGATATGGGTATTATGATGTTGGTATGCTCACCCTGTGTGAGGGCTGTTTCTGTTGAAACTGGTACTACAGCTGTCATGCCTTGATATGATGCGATATAGTTAAGGCGTAATTATGAAATAATTATGGTATGTTGTGATCTCGGGGGGAGATAACTAGGATTTTAATTCATGTGAAATTATGAGATGACAAACACTTTTCCATATTTCAGAATTGGATTGAAATGGTGTTATATAGGTGATGTATATATAACAAGAAAATTCATGTTGAGTATGAACTATACATAGTGGGATAGTACTTTGTCATGCATTGGACATGAATTAGAAATAAATTAGATTTACATGTGAATTTGAATGTGGTGTATATGTGAGTTAAATTTACTATGCATTTGGTTGTATGCAAGTGGGAGAGGTAAAGAGGAAGTTAATTCAGATTTCCAACATCCAAACACATACAACACCATTCTCACCTACAAATCTCTACACAAGCACCTCTCCAAACCCTTGATAATTCTTGCATTCTTTTGCTTGGGTTACACTTGATAATCAAGCTAGGAAGTAGAGTGAAAGGATTTCATATCTTCTTGGTAAGGAATTCATGATTTCAAGCTTGGATATGTAGTTGGCTATGAACTATATGAATTGAAGTACCAAGTGTTCTTAGTTGAAATTCATACTTGTTATCATGCAAAGAATTGAGTTGTATGCTGAGAGTAACATGTTTATATGGTACTAGAAATTGCATGAAACATGTTTAATTGGTTAATTTTGAGTTGTAGGAGACACACCATGGAGATAAGCTCAAAATCGCCATGTTCTGAATTTTCTGAACATCGGCGATCGATCGCGAGCTTTGTGCCGATCGACCCGATCGATCGCCGATGACAGAGCAAAGTTTAAGGCGGTTAAAACATGTAGCGATCGATCTGTGAAAATGTGGCAATCGATCGCGAGAAACAGAACATTTTGGCGATCGATCGCGAGGTAGTGACGATCGATCGCGATAGAACAGAACAGTATAGCGATCGATCGGTGAGATGTGGCGATCGATCGCCAGGGCCATATTTTTGAAAAATGTTATATTTTTGTAGAATTTGATTTTAATGCCTATGATAACATGATATATTGTTGGTATTGTTGTAGCATCATCACAGGGGACAGGACAACGAGGCGGTTAGACAGTGACGCCTAATTTATATCGTTTGTGTCGTAGAACAGGTACATTTTGACGTACGAGTATATGATATGGTTTTGATGATGATGTGAGCATGTTATCATATGATTAGTGGTATCATATGCATGTGCATTCATGATACTACATGTTGAGATGGATGCCACGATAGATGTGTAGTATATGCTTTGGCTGAGATCGGTGCCACGATAGATATGCCAGTGTTGGGCATATGCTTTGGCTGGGATTGTTGCCACGATAGATATGCTACATATGCTTTGGCATGAGAGATATACGCCGGTTGGGTATATGCTCTGGCTGTTATAACATGTGAGGACGGTACTATGATATGTGCTGCTAATATGAAGATGTGAGGAGGTTCCACTGACATATTGTGCTGAGATAGACATATCATATTTGTCTGGTTATAACAGGTTGAGGAGTGAGACATGTCATGACATAATTGCATTTGATGATGCATGATACAGGACAATAACATTTGATGTTTATAGACACTGGGATGGTTTTGTATCTATACTCATGTTGTGTGATTGTTTCTGTAGGGACTCATAGACGTGGGAGGACGGGAGTGTGAGTCTATTCCGCTGCGACTGAACCACTGCTTATGAGTTTTTAGTTAGGTTGTTGTGATGTATATATGATGTGTAGTTTTGACATAGTTTTTGTCAACTTGTGACAACCTACATAACTAAACTCTTAATCAGGTGTATGCTTTACTTAATTAGAACTCACATATGTATAAATGAACTGATACATAATGGATTAAGTAACGAGGACCCCACATTAGTGGTATCAGAGCAGTGGTTCGAGAACGGGTGAACAAGGGTAGAGGAAGTGTATTAGGGAGTTGCCTAATCACTTGAAAGCATGTTATGAGTCATAATATGATGTTTTACTGACATGCTTTATATATTTCTTGTTATTGGTAACCTGTATTTGCAGTAATGGCAGACAGAGTACCACATGATGAGGTTGGGGATGCCATGAGTGGCAATGCTAGTGTTGGATTGGCGCCTGTGCCACCACCACCATTTGGGCAAGGGCCAGTAGAACAGGTATTGTTACCTAGGGAGTTGACTTTGACACAGTTTCTGAGTTATCAGCCACCTCGCTTTGAGGGTACTGAATCAGGGGAACAAGCAGAGGAATGGTTGGAACGGATTGAACAGATCTTTGTATCAGCACCATGTGCCAAGTCTGTTTGGATACGTTTGGCAGAGTTCCAATTGGCGAAGAAAGCCATGATGTGGTGGAAATCCACCTTGATTGAGCTGAGAGCTCAAGTCCAAATAGTGAACTGGGATGTATTCAGAACTAAGTTTCTTGATCACTATTTCTCTGTTGTTGCAATGCAGAGGAAAGAAGATGAATTTACAAATTTGAGACAGGGGTCAATGACAGTGTCTGATTATGCAATACAGTATTCTTCATTGCTAAGGTATGTACCACATATCGCTGCAAACACAAAGGCAAAGATCAGACAGTTTGTGAAGGGCTTAAGGCCTGAGTTGTTTGATAGGGTAATTTCCAATAACCCTACATCATATGAGGAAGCATTGACTAGAGCCGAGATGACTGAGATTGCAGTTGGAGTGTACAAGGATGTGGGACAATCCCAACCACCTACATCAGAAAGTATGAGACCTATAGGAGAACCATTCAAATCATCACGAGGTGGTGCATCTTCCTCTAGATTTAGTGGGAAGCGATTTGTTCAGCGGAAGGGTGGTGAACGAGGTCCAAAGGGAGTAGTAGTAGCAGTGGTCGAGGGTTACAATGTTTTAAATGTGGAGGGCCACTTTTTAAAAGAGATTGTCCACAACTTGATACTCCAGTTTGTTATCGTTGTGGGAGGACCGGACATCTGATTAGAGATTGTCCTCAAGCTGGGGGACAACAGATGAGAGGGAACATATCAGAAAGTATAGTGCAGCAGAGACCACATGGTATTCCACGGACTGGTGGAGGACAAAGAGTAGGACCACCTCAGGCTCAGGTGTATGTATGCACTGAATAAGGAGCAAGCAGAGGCAGCTCCTGATGATGTGATTGCGGGTAAGTGTAGTTTATTTACTTATCATGCTTTACTTTTGATTAATACTGGTGCATCACATTCATTTGTTGCACAAGCATTTATTGACCGGTATCATATATGCTCGTCTCCACTGTTGATGCCTCTCTATGTTTCGACACCCATGGGAACTACTGTAATGGCTTGTCAGAGTGTGTCTGCTTGTGTTATTCAGTTTGATGCTGAGTATGAAATACAGGCTGATTTGATTGTGTTAGATATGATGGATTTTGATTGTATTTTGGGTATTGATGTGTTGAGCATTTATAAAACTATTGTAGATTGTTGTCAAAAGACAGTGAGATTTGAGTCTGATACTGAAAATCAATGGATCTTCTATGGACAAGGATCACGTGCCAAGATTCCATTGATATCTGCTCTTAGGATGTCCCGTTTGTTAGAACGTGGACATACATGATATGTGATCTATGCTGTGGATGTCACAGATAAGAAAGTAGAAAGGAGAGTGGAGGATATATCAGTGGTTGCAGAGTATGCAGATGTATTTCCAGATGAGATTCCTGGATTTCTACCAAGTCGAGAAGTAGACTTTGGTATTGAGTTAGTGCCTGGTACTTCTGCAATTTCAAGAGCACCATATCAAATGGCACCATCTGAATTGAAAGAGTTGAAAACTCAATTGCAAGATCTATTGGACAAGGGGTACGTACGTCATAGTGTATCGCCTTGGGGTGCTCCGGTATTGTTTGTTAAGAAGAAGGATTGTTCAATGCAACTTTGCATTGACTATAGACAGTTGAACAAGGTAACCATACAGAATAAATATCATCGTCCTTGTATTGATGATTTGTTTGATCAGTTACAGGGATCTACAATCTATTCTAAGATTTATTTGAGATCTGGATATCATCAGATACGTGTGAAGGAAGAAGATGTACAGAAGACAACATTTAGAACTCGCTATGGACATTATGAGTTCCTAGTGATGCCATTTGGTGTAACGAATGCTCCAGCTGTCTTCATGAGCTTGATGAATCGAGTTTTCCAGGGTTACCTTGATCAATTTGTCATTGTATTCATTGATGATATATTGATCTATTCTCGGAGTGAAACTGATCATGTCCAACATTTACATCTGGTGTTACAGTTATTGAGAACACGTCAGCTATATGCCAAACTCAGTAAGTGTGGGTTTTGGTTGACCAGTGTAGGATTGTTGGGACATGTGATCTCTAAGGATGGTATATCAGTTGATCCGAGAAAGATAGCAGCGGTGTTGAATTGGTCATCACCTACTTCTGTGCCAGAAGATTCGTAGTTTATTGGGTTTGGCGGGATATTATAGATGGTTTGTTGAAGGATTTTCAGCGATTGCCAAACCACTCACACAACTGACACAGAATGGAGTACCATTTAGATGGTCAGACGCATGTGAGCATAGTTTTCAGGAATTGAAACATCGGTTAACTACTACTCCAGTGTTGATCATTCCATCAGAGCATGACAGGTTTGCTCTTTACACCGATGCATCATTACTTGGTTTGGGTTGTGTTTTGATGCAGGATAAACATGTAGTCGCTTATGCATCATGACAGTTGAAGCCACATGAAATGAAATATCCAGTACATGATATTGAGTTGGCTGCCATTGTCTTTGCCTTGAAGATATGGCGACATTATTTATATGGTACATCGTTTTCCATATATACTGATCATAAAAGTTTAAAGTTTTTATTCACTCAAGCAGAGTTGAATATGAGGCAAAGGAGATGGATGGATCTCTTGAAGGATTATGATTGTGAGATCGAATATCATCTAGGAAAGGCTAATCTCACAGCAGATGCCTAAAGTCGAAAAGTTCATAATACTGCTGATGAGATGATACATTTATCAGTTTTGGTGACTTCTTGTTGTACCCTAGGTTATGAGTTTGATATAGATACAGAGCCAGTACGGGTATCAACATTGTTTGTTGAACCTGATATCTTTGAGAAAATTAGAACAGCACAAGGTACTGATGATGAGGTACAACACTGGAAGGAAATGATATGTCAAGGACAAACAGTTCAATTTGTACTTGCAAATGATGGAACTTTGAAGTACAGAAACTGTTGGGTAGTACCTGCTTCTTTAGGACTACGCCAAGAAATACTACAACGTGCACATTGTAGTCGCTACAGTATACATCCTGGAGGAAAGAAAATGTATAAAGATTTGCGTACCCAATTTTGGTGGAAACGCATGAAACAGGATGTGCTGAACTTTGTGAAACGGTGTTTGATCTGTCAACAAGTAAAAGCAGAACGACAAAGACCAGGAGGTGAATTGAGGAGTTTGGAGATTCCTCAATGGAAATGGGAACATGTTACAATGGATTTTGTTACCCATTTGCCAAGGACTTCCTCTGGCTTTGATGCGATTTGGGTCATTGTTGATAGATTGACGAAAGTAGCCCACTTCATACCTTACAGTATGACGTTTACTTATTTGAAGATGGCTCAATTATATCTTCAAAATGTAGTGAGACTATATGGTATACCAGTGTCCATTGTATCGGATAGAGACCCAAGATTTGCTTCTCATTTTTGGGAAGGATTACAGTCAGCGGTAGGGACTGAAGTTCGATTGAGTACATCGTATCATCCTCAGACAGATGGACAGACAGAGCGTACGATACAGACGCTTGAGGATATGTTGCGAGCCTGTGTATTAGAGTTTGATAACTCTTGGCAAGAGTCGTTGCCATTAGTGGAATTTTCGTACAATAATAGTTATCAAACTAGTATACAGATGGCACCATTTGAGGCATTATATGGGCGATGATGTAGATCGCCATTATATTGGGATGATGTTGATCAGACTGTACTTCATGGACCAGATATGCTACGTGAAATGGAGGAAAAAGTGAAACTGATCAGATTGAAATTGCAAGCTGCTCAGGATAGACAGGCTACTTATGCCAATAAACGACGTAGACCACTTGAATTTCAAGTTGGTGATCGAGTATTCTTGAAAATCTCACCTTTTAAAGGTGTGGTACGATTTGGTAAGCGTGGAAAGTTGTCTCCACGATACGTTGGTCCGTATGAGGTGTTGCAACGTATTGGTACGTTGGCATATCGATTAGCACTACCGCCAGCATTGAGTAGTATTCACGATGTGTTTCATGTTTCACTGTTGAGGAAATATGAACCAGATCCGGGTCATGTATTGCCACCATCTGAAGTACAGTTGGATACAAACGTGTCGTATGTGGAACGACCAGTACAGATTCTGGATAGAGCTGAGCGGACATAGAGTAACAAAGTGATTCCAATGGTAAAGGTACAGTGGGATCGACGGGGTGTCGAGGAGGCAACGTGGGAGACGGAGCAGCATATGATACAGCAGTATTCTGAGTTGTTTATTGGTATGACTTTGCAGTTTTATGATACTGTTGGTAAGTAAGTACTGCAATGTTGCATATATGATCATGTTTCTTATCTTCTTGCAGTAGGATTGTTGAGTTGACTATATATATATGCATGTTATGTATATGCAATTTCAAGGATGAAATTCAATAAGTAGGGGAGAAATGTCATGCCTTGATATGATGCGATATAGTTAAGGCGTAATTATGAAATAATTACGGTATGTTGTGATCTCGAGGGGAGATAACTAGGATTTTAATTCATGTGAAATTATGAGATGACAAACACCTTTCCATATTTCAGAATTGGATTGAAATGGTGTTATATAGGTGATGTATATATAACAAGAAAATTCATGTTGAGTATGAACTATACATAGTGGGATAGTACTTTGTCATGCATTGGACATGAATTTGAAATATATTAGATTTACATGTGAATTTGAATGTGGTGTATATGTGAGTTAAATTTACTATGCATTTGAGATGATTTAGATTTGTACTTGTATGCAAGTGGGAGAGGTAAAAAGGAAGTTAATTCAGATTTCCAACATCCAAACACATACAACACCATTCTCACCTACAAATCTCTACACAAGCACCTCTCCAAAACGTGATAATTCTTGCATTCTTTTGCTTGGGTTACATTTGATAATCAAGCTAGGAAGTAGAGTGAAACGATTTCATATCTTCTTGGTAAGGAATTCATGATTTCAAGCTTGGATATGTAGTTGGCTATGAACTATATGAATTGACGTACCAAGTGTTCTTAGTTGAAATTCATACTTGTTATCATGCAAAGAATTGAGTTGTATGCTGAGAGCAACATGTTTATATGGTACTAGAGATTGCATGAAACATGTTTAATTGGTTAATTTCGAGTTGTAGGAGACACACCATGGAGATAAGATCAAAATCGCCATGTTCTGAATTTTCTGAACATCGGCGATCGATCGCGAGCTTTGTGCCGATCGATCACCGATGACAGATCAAAGTTTAAGGCGGTTAAAACATGTAGCTATCGATCGGTGAAAATGTGGCGATCGATCGCGAGAAACAGAACAGTATGGCGATCGATCGGTGAGATGTGGCGATCGATCGCCAGGGTCATATTTTTGAAAAATGTTATATTTTTGTAGAATTTGATTTTAATGCCTATGATAACATGATATATTGTTGGTATTGTTGTAGCATCATCACAGGGGACGGGACAACGAGGCGGTTAGACAGTGACACCTAATTTATATCGTTTGTGTCGCAGAACAGGTACGTTTTGACGTACGAGTATAAGATATGGTTTTGATGATGATGTGAGCATGTTATCATATGATTAGTGGTATCATATGCATGTGCATTCATGATACTACATTGTTGAGATGGATGCCACGATAGATGTGTAGTATATGCTTTGGCTGAGATCGGTGCCACGATAGATATGCCAGTGTTGGGTATATGCTTTGGCTCGAATTGTTGCCACGATAGAATGCTACATATGCTTTGGCATGAGAGATATACGTCGGTTGGGTATATGCTCTGGTTGTTATAACATGTGAGGATGGTACTATGATATGTGCTACTAATATGAAGATGTGAGGAGGTTCCACTGACATATTGAGCTGAGATAGGCATATCATATTGGTCTGGTTATAACAGGTTGAGGAGTGAGACATGTCATGACATAATTGCATTTGATGATGCATGATACATGACAATCACATTTAATGTTTATAGTGCTTTATCGTTTATGTTTTGTATTGATATCGCACTGGGATGGTTTTGTATCTATACTCATGTTGTGTGATTGTTTCTGTAGGGACTCATAGACGTGGGAGGACGGGAGTGTGAGTCTATTCCGCTGCGAGCTGAACCATTGCTTAGGAGTTTTTAGTTAGGTTGTTGTGATGTATATATGATGTGTAGTTTTGACATAGTTTTTGTCAACTTGTAACAACCTACATGACTAAACTCTTAATCAGGTGTATGTTTTACTTAATTCGAACTCACATATGTATAAATGAACTGATACATAATTGATTAAGTAACGAGGACCCCACAACAGCTACAAAGTTATTTTGGTGTAGCAAGCTCGAGCTTGGTTGGATAATATTGCTTCCTGAAGCGTAGAATGAGATTGGGTAAATGGTATACATTATTTATGCCACTAGATGGGTATTCATTATTTGTTGCTCGCATGTGAGCACTTGGAGTCGTGTATATGGACTGTAATAATGTTGTTGGGAGTCCACTTTTTATATCTTCTTATTATTGTGTTTTTCCCTGGCTGGGAGTTATTTTTAGTGATGTATTATATTTTCGGATAGCCCAAATTATGGGGAGACTCTGCCCAAATTTTTATAAAAGTCATGGGGATAATGTGAAACATGTAATGATTCTTTTAAAGAATGAAATTTTTTTATACTCATATGACGTCATAAATGCACTAATGACGTGTTGGGACGTTTGGGGCCTTACAGTGCATTACTGTGTTATGCTTCTTATTTGGAAATTGATCGTTTCTTGAGCAACAACAAAAAATTTTCTTGAAAATGAGTTCATTTAGTAAGAAAAGAATGAATCATAGTAGTGGTCTCTATTCCATGATGATTGTAAGACTTGTTTGTGAATATCTTGTTTTGAGTAGCATGTCTAAGATGAGGAATTTATTAAGCACATTTGAACCATGATCTTGTGAATTGCATTTGTAGTAGTAAAAATCTTTGTGAACTTGATGAATTATTTTGAGCACTTAGAGTACCTTAGAACCTATTTGATGATGACACTTTGAGGCGAAATTTTATAGTTATGGACTCGATTTGGAAATGATTTAGGCGATCTTTGGACTGTTTGAGCCTTTCAAGCTTACCATGATAAATATCAATCTTTAGTGTCCCATGTTGAGCCTAATTGAAAAAGAATGGAGTATGTTTAACATACTATTAGCCCCCATTCAACATTTTTATGGCAACTCATTATACCCACCTTTAAGAGCCAAAATCGAAAAAAATTCCTTACCCTAAGGGAGTATAATGTTTCTCATTAGATGCACTTGAATTGCTACATTTTGATGAGCTATTGTTAAAAAAATTTGATGAATGAGAAAAGAAAAAGATAGATAAAGCCTTGTGAAAAAAGTGACTAAATAAGACCAAAAGTGGCCAAGGCTAAAAGAAAAAGAAGAGGAGCTCAATTTTGTGCTAAAAATATGAACATTATATGCTTATACTCTCTTATTTGTGCTATCCTATCCTTTCTTTGAAGCCAAACACCTAGGCCTAACGTTACAAGCTTAAAAAGACCTATTGATCCAAGTCTGGGAGTGACTACATTAGTGGAGAAGTTGTTTGAAAATAGATCTATGGAATGCTCAACGATAATCTTACTAATCATTACCTAGCATGATTTGATCTGTGAAAGTTGCATGAAAATCGAAAGTGACAATAGCACACACGCACGTTCTGATTTGGAGACATGTTGCTTGATCTAGGAAAAAACACAACATGTTGAACTTTCTGATTGACCGTTGTTTATTTGTAAGTGAGATGTCTGAGCTACATGACTGACTACGAATTGATTTATTTGAATCTTCAATATTGAACTCTACTTTGTGATTTTATTTCTTGCTCGAGACGATCAAGTTTAACTTTGGGGGAGTTGATAAGTGTGATTTTTACACTTACTTTTATATATGATTAGGGTATTTTTGTAGTGATTCCTAGGAAATATTACGCATTGTGGTATATATTTGTATATTTCAGGAATCTAGGTCCAAATGCAATAAAAGTGGAGGAAATAAGCTATAAATGATGAAAAAGGACCAAATCGAGCATACACGGAAAAGGAGGGACAAAAGTGCAAAATGTTGAAAATCATTGCAGCCATCGATCAGTAATATCAGGCGATCGATCGGTAAAATCGAGCGATCGATCGCCGCGTCGAAAATTCTGAAAAATAAAAACAGTATGGTTCGGCGATCGATCGGCACATTGTCGCGATCGATCGCCAAACCCAAAAAAATCGAGATTTTGTTCCTTATCAAGCTATTTTGTGTCCAAAGAATGCAAGACTCTTCCAACACTATTTATAGAAGACTTTCAGACGTTTTGGTGAACTCTTGGCTCATAATTCACCCTACAAACTCAGACACCATCATTCTCCTTCATCACCAACCATCCATACATCAAACCATTGAAGAGGAGACGCAAACGGAAGAGACATGACGACGGAACCAAGGAGTCAAAGCCTCTCGTTATTTTCGTATTTCTAAACTTTGTTTGATTCTATTTGACTTCTTTATGCTTTTGATGTTGAGAAACACAATTTTGCATTTGATTTTGAATATGTTTCTAGGCTAAGTTTTGTTATCAAGACTTAGGGGATCCCATGTTTTGAACTCACAATTTTTAATTAAGTTTTGATTGATTTTTACAATTTCTTTGAGTTTAATTTGTTGTGCTAATGATTTCAATGGATTAATATCCTTGATTGATTATTTATTGTAATTGAATTGACCATATGGGATTGTGATACGATATAGTAAATTAAACAGTGGATTTCATACTGATATCGAGAGATGAAGTCAAATACACGTGTGATAGCAATAGATATCTAGTAATCGAAAGCTAGAAGTTTTCATAAATCGACATACAATATTGTGCATGATCATTGCCTTGTTGCATCTTGATCGCTTTTATTTTAAACAATTATTTCTCAGTGTAACGATTCTTTACCGCAAGTGCACGGTGTCAAGTTTTAGTATAATGGTTTAAAAGTAAGGAGTGTCGTACCCTCAGGGACTAGTAGTAATTACCACGTTCGATTAGAATTACTATATTTAACCTACGATTATGGAATAAATATCAAACTAAATTGACTTAAGCACACAAATTAACCTAAACAACAGTGATGGATAATTGAAGAGGATTTATAAACGAATTATCAAGACGTCGATTCACCCATGTAATCCCCCAAAAGTTGTCTATTAATTAAGATTCAAAGTTCTATGTTCTAGGGTGACGAGTTTTCCTATTTCATCCGTTATACATTGGTTCGGTTATAACATGTCTAGCATTAATCTACAATAAACCACTCCCGTGTCTTTATTGAATGATGAATACCGAAGAATGCTTCGTGAAAACTACTAGCCTTCGATTTTGGTAAATCTATTGCTATCACACGTGTGCTAGATTTTACTTGGTCCGTCTCAACCTAAAACCCACGGCCTAATTTACTACGTCGTATCGTAATCTCCTATGGTCAATTCAAATACGATTACCAATGTCATGCAAAAGGTAGCTAATCTTTTACAAGCATTAAAAACATAAATTATGCGCAAAGATCATAGAAATCAAATCAAAACCATTAATTAACTCAAGGGTTCAAACATGGGATCCGTATGTCTTGACAAATATTTTAGCCAACAACCATAATCAAATTATAATGCAAAAACATGTCTTTAAACAAATTTAACATAAAAATCTGATATAAAAATTAATTAAGTTCAAAAATACTAAGATAACGAGGATGTCGCTCCGTGCGTCGCTCCGTTCTTTCGTTCCTTGCGTTGCTCTTGCTCTTCAATGATTTGTGGTATGGTTCTTTGGATGGAGGAGTGGCTGCTAGGTTTCAGAAAATGTGTGCAAAAGTCCCTCAAAACGTCTGAAAATCCTCTATAAATAGTGTGGAGGAGTTTTGCAAAGTTTTGACACAAAATCACCAAGTAGGAAACAAAATCTCGATTTTTCAGGGTTTGGCGATCGATCTTCGTCAGTTGCCGATCAATCGCGGAAACATTCTGGACAAAATAACCAAATTTTTCATGTCCGCGATCAATCTTCGTCATTTGCCGATCGATCGCGGAAATCTGGCGATCGATCTTCGTAAGTCGCCGATCGATCGCGGGTCAAAATCTCCAATCTTGCGATTTGGTCCCTCCTTTTCCATACTTAGCTCGGTTTGGTCATTTTTCATCAATTTACGCCTATTTTACTCCACTCTTTTGCATTTGAAACTGGATTCCTGAAATATACAAATATATACCAAAACGTGTAATATTTTCTAGGAATCACTACAAAAACGCCCCTAATCATATATCAAATTAAGTGTAAAAATCACACTTATCAACTCCCCCAAACTTAAGCTTGATCGTCTCGAGCAAGAAATAAGATCACAAAGTAGAGTTCAATATTGAAGATTCAAATAAACCAATTCATAGTCAATCATGTAGTTCAGACATCTCACTTACAGACAAACAAGAGTCAATACAAAATGTTTAACAAGTCGTGTTTCTCTTAGATCAACCAACATGTCTCCAAATCAGAACGGGTGTGTGTGCTATTGTCACTTTCAAGTTCCATGCAATTTTCATAGATCAAATCATGCTAGTCAATGAAAAGTAAGATTATCGTTGAGCATTCCATAGACCTATTTTCAAACAACTTCTCCACTAATGTAGTCACTCCCTAGACTTGGATCAATATGTCTTTTTAAGCTTGTAATGTTAGGCCTAGGTGTTTGGCTTCAAAGAAAAGATAGGGTAACACAAAGAAGAGAGTATAATCATGTAATATTCAAATTTTAAGCACAACTTTGAGCTTCTCTTCGGTTTTCTTTTTATAGCCTTGGCCACTTTGGGGCTTATGTAGTCACTTTTTCTCAAGGCTTTATCTATCTTTTTCTTTTCTCATTCATCAATTTTTTCAACAATGAGCTCATCCAAATATAGCAATTCCAGTGCATCTAATGAGAATCATTATACTTCCTTTAGGTAAGGATGAATTCTTTCAAGTTAGGCTCATAAAGGTGGGTATAATGAGTTGCCAAAAAATGTCGAATGGGGGCTAATAGTATGTTAAACATACACCATTTTATTTCAATTAGGCTCAAAATGGGACACTAGAGATTGATATAGACTAGGTAAGCTTGAAAGGCTCAAACGGTCCAACAATCGCCTATATCATTTCCATGTCAAGTTCATAACTATAAAATTTCGCCTCAATTTGTCATCATCAAATAGTTTCTAAGGAACTCTAAGATCCTCAAAAACAATTCATCAAGTTCACAAAGATTATTACTACTCCAAAATGCAATTCACAAGATCATGACTAAAATGTGCTCAAAATATTCCTCATCTTTGACATGATACTCAAAACAAGAAATTCACAAACAAGTTTGACAATCATCAAAACTTAAGTTGACATGCAAAGTGAGATTAATATCATCATGGAATAGAGACCACTACTATGATTTATTCTTATCTTACTAATTGAACGCATTTTCAAGAAAATTTTTTTGGTGCTCAATAGACGATCAATTTCCAAATAAGAAGCATGACACACTAATGCACTCCTCCAAACTTAATTCATGCATTGTCCTCAATGTACTAGGCATGGAAAATAGGACAAAACATTTACCGTTGACAACGACCGTCAGTGATCATTGTCCAATTCCTCATCAGCTCGTGGGGTATAATGTTGGACAGATCACAACACGCATGGAGTCTCGCCGAAATAAAAAAAAAACAAAACAAACCAAAATAAACTAAAACAAAGCAATGGGTTAAGAAAGAGTTCTTGATTTATAGTCTCAAGCTTGACTTATCACCACATTTTCTCAAAGGTTGGGATGGTGTGTGGAGCATGAATCTCCGTAAACAACTGGGTAATGCCTCAACCTCTCATCATTAACGACATAAGTGCCTAGAATAGGATCACTTACCTTAATGGCTCCATGCGGGTATATCTTGGTAACAGTGAATGGTCCAACCCATGAAGCCTTTCGCTTGCTTTGGAAAATAAGAGGTGGTGGCGCTTTATGCAATTGGACTGTCTCTCCCTTCATAAACGTCCTTTTATCTTTTTGCTTCTTCGCCTTCCTTGGCTTCACTATGTCATGGATCTTGCCTACTTCAGTCTCTAGTTCGGTCTTCACCTTCACCTTATCAGTATCTTGCACCACATCATCAGGCAAAATATTAATTTTATCAATAATAAAACATGTGTGTGTGTTTTGTGCACATGGTGAAGTTTGAAACATAGTAAATGTAACATGATCCTCTCCTACACGGAGGATCAACTTCCCTTCTTCAACATCGATAATAGCTCTTCCAGTAGCTAGGAATGGGCGCCCTAGGATCAATGGCATACTCGCGTCCTCCTCAATATCCAACACTAGAAAATCCACTGGGAAAGTGAACTGATCTATCTTGACTGGCATATCCTCGACGATTCCTAGTGGGTAGGTGATAGACTTGTCCGCCATTTGCAACACCACCCTTGTGGTCTTCGGCTCTCCCAGTCCAAGTCGCCTAAAAACAGACAAAGGCATTAAGTTCTCACTAGCACCCAAATCACATAATTATTAAATGGAAGACATAGGCCCAATAGTGCAAGGAATAGAGAAACTCCCTGGATCTTTTAAATTGGTAGCCGATTTCTTTTGCACAATAGCACTACATTCCTCAGTCAAAAAGACAGTATCATGCTCTCCCAATTTCTGCTTCTTAGACAACATCTTCTTTAAGAATTTAGCATAATTTGACATTTCTCGTAATGCATCAATAAATGGTATGTCTACATGCAAATTCTTTAGCATGGCTAAAATTTTTGCAAAGTTTGAATCAACCTTTGCCCTATTGACTGCTGCAGGAAATGGGAGAGGAATATGGGATCCCCTATGTCTTGACAAATATTTTAGCCAACAACCATAATCAAATTATAATGCAAAAACATGTCTTTAAACAAATTTAACATAAAAATCTGATATAAAAATTAATTAAGTTCATAAATACTAAGATAACGAGGATGTCGCTCCGTGCGTCGCTCCGTTCTTTCATTCATTGCGTTGCTCTTGCTCTTCAATGATTTGTGGTATGGTTCTTTGGATGGAGGAGTGGCTGCTAGGTTTCAAAAAATGTGTGCAAAAGTCCCTCAAAACGTCTGAAAATCCTCTATAAATAGTGTGGAGGAGTTTTGCAAAGTTTTGACACAAAATCACCAAGTAGGAAACAAAATCTCGATTTTCAGGGTTTGGCGATCGATCTTCGTCAGTTGCCGATCTATCGCGGAAACATTCTGGACAAAATAACCAAATTTTTCATGTCCGCGATCGATCTTCGTCATTTGCCGATCGATCGCGGTGGCGATCGATCTTCGTAAGTCGCCGATCGATCGCGGGTCAAAATCTCCAATCTTGCGATTTGGTCCCTCCTTTTCCATACTTAGCTCGGTTTGGTCATTTTTCATCAATTTACGCCTATTTTACTCCACTCTTTTGCATTTGAATCTGGATTCCTGAAATATACAAATATATACCAAAACGTGTAATATTTTCTAGGAATCACTACAAAAACGCCCCTAATCATATATCAAATTAAGTGTAAAAATCACACTTATCAACTCCCCCAAACTTAAGCTTGTTCGTCTCGAGCAAGAAATAAGATCACAAAGTAGAGTTCAATATTGAAGATTCAAATAAACCAATTCATAGTCAATCATGTAGTTCAGACATCTCACTTACAGACGAACAAGAGTCAATACAAAATGTTTAACAAGTCGTGTTTTCTCTTAGATCAAGCAACATGTCTCCAAATCAGAACGGGCGTGTGTGCTATTGTCACTTTCAAGTTCCATGCAACTTTCATAGATAATATCATGCTAGTCAATGAAAAGTAAGATTATCTTTGAGCATTCCATAGATCTATTTTCAAACAACTTCTCCACTAATGTAGTCACTCCCTAGACTTGGATAAATAGGTCTTTTTAAGCTTGTAATGTTAGGCCTAGGTGTTTGGCTTCAAAGAAAAGATAGGGTAACACAAAGAATAGAGTATAATAATATAATATGTTGGGTTGGTATTGGTTTTGGTTGGGTGTTAGATTTTTGGTTGTTTTAAGGTGTATGTTGAAGGTTTATGGTGTTTTTATGATATTGGTTTGACGGTATATGTGTTGGTGAAGTTGGGGAAGAAAATATGGTGCAAAAATGGAGATTTTCGAAGCCCAGGCAGCGGCAATCGATCGCCCAAAGCGAGCGATCGATCGTGCGCAGACAGTGCGCTCCAGTAGCGCTTGGCGATCGATCGCCACATTTGGGCGATCGATCGGTGGGGCTGGCAATCGATCGCGCCAATTGTGACGATCGATCGCCGAGTGCAGAAAATTTTATAGGGCAGTGTGATCTCGCGATCGATCGGGCCCTTGCGGCGATCGATCGTGAGACACCAAAAAGTGTGTTTTTTGTTAGTTTTGTGGGATTTTGGTATTGAACTATTATTGCCTCCTAATATGGGTTTATGTGAATTTGTAGAACCATCCCAGGTGGCAACACAGCCAAGGAGATAAAGTCCATCGACATCTCCATTTTGGAACTAAGGTACGTAGTGAGACGTAGGAGCATCGGACGGTAAAACGTATTTTTATGCATTGAATTGGTTATGCATTATGGTTGCATACATGGAGTTAATTATGCATTATACATGGTCTTGGTTATGCATCATGGTTGCATACATGGGTTGAATATGCATTATGGTTGCATGTGTATATTGGATGCATTGGTGTATGTGATTGTGAGTCGAGATTATATTCCAGTGATGAAGAATACTTGCCGCCTTCATGGCGAAGCGATGATATAATACTTGCCGCTGTCATATTATAGCGGTGAAGAATATTTTCCGCAAATATGTCGAAGCGAAGGATCATTCCGCTTTCATATTACTATTGCGAGGGATATTATGCCGCTAATATGTCGAAGCGAGGGGTATTAATGCCGCTATCATGTAAACGCGAGGGGTATTATGCCACTGATATAATAAGACTGGGAATGGCCATTGGTATACATGGAATGGATGCATGTCATGACATACATTATTGGTATTATAATCCATTGATTATGATTGTGGTACAGGGACAACCAAATGGAGCTTAAATGTATTAAATACAGGAAGTGATTCGTATTTTACGGTTTATGCATTTAAATTACAATCATATTATTGTGAATATGGTTTAAATACATGCTCATGGTTTTGGGGTTGTTCCTGTAGGTTCTTTTGGGCGGAAGGGCTAAGGCGGGTTGATGCAGTGAGCTTGTGAGGAGTGCTCTTGGTAGCAGGCATAATTCTTTTGTATAGTCTCTACTCTAGGAGTAGTGTAAAGCTATAGGATTAACATTCATTAGTTGGGAATGTAATTAATCCCTTTTGGAACTTTATTTTGGCACTGTAATCTTAACAGCTCAAGGCATCAACACGAACTTTATACTCTATAGATGTATATTAGCTCTATTTACGCCTTTAATCCGCACTTAAGGAACTAGGGTCCTTACATTAGTGGTATCGGAGCAGTGGTTAGAGAACCCCGGAACGAGTGAATGGTAGCCTTAGCATGGTTGGCGAGGTGGTTACATTTGGGCATGTTTATGTGTGGGGTCCTCGTTACTTAATCCATTATGTATCAATTAATCATACATACGTGAGTCTGAATTAAGTAAAAACATGCACTGATTAGAAGTTTCTTACTAAGTAAGTTGTTACAACTTTATAAAAACCCTACCATATATACATCATATGGAATTCAAACAACTTAAATAAAAACAACTTCTAGGCAGTGGTTCAGTTCGCAGCGGAAAATGACTCACATCCCGTTCTCCCACGTCTATGAGTCCCTACAGAAACATTCACACAACATGAGTATAGATAAACAACTATCTCAGTGTTATATCAAAACACAATATCAATGATAAAGCAATAATAATCATATCCAATGTGAATGCTCTGTCTCATGCATCAACAAATGCAACTATGTCATGACATGTCTCATCACACATCCTATTATCACGAGACTAAGATGATATGTCCATTTCCGCTCAATATGTCAGTGAAATCATCTCACATCTTCATATTAGCAACACATATCATTGTACCGTCCTCACATGATAATAGCCAGAGCATATACCCAAAAACCGGCGTATATCTCTCATACCAAGTATATGTAGCATACCCGAGCATATACCCAAACCAGGCATATATCTCTAATGCTAACGTAGCATACCCGAGCATATACCCAAACCAGGCGTATACCTCTAATGCTAACGTATATACCTCATCCATCTCAAATACATGATATCCATGAATGTACATGCATATGATACTACCAATCATATGATACCAACACAACACAATTCATATGATATCAATCGCATAACATCATCACACAATATCTATACTCCGTACGTCAACACGTACCTGGTGTACGACAACAAAAGTGATAAAGCAGGCGTTGATGGCTAATTGCCTCGTTGCCCCGTCCCCTGTGATGATGCTACAAGTACATGAACAATATACCATGTTATAAGAGGCTTCAAAAATAAATGCTACAAAAATATAACATTTTGCAAAATTCTGCCATCACCGATCGATCGCCCCATATTCTCGATCGATCGCCGAACTATTCACTCTTCACCGATCGATCGAACAAAAGCACCGATCGATCGCCACATGCACCGATCGATCGCCTCAAAATCACTGATCGATCGCTCAATTGTCAAACCTCCTTAAAATATTTCTGTCAGCGTCGATCGATCGGAAATCCTTTACCGATCGATCGCTGCGATTCCAACATTTGCAACCATGGCGATTTTCAAGCATATCTTCATGGTATTTCTTGCACAATTCATTTCCTATATAAAATTCTTGGCGTAGAAACAAGTTATGATTTCACACATGAATACTTGATATGCCAATGCACATACTTCATCACCAACTACACAATTCAAGTTCAAAACCATAAATTCCTTACCAAGATTGTACAAATTCACTTCACTTAACTTCCTAGCTCAATTCTCAAGTGAATTCCAAGCTCAAACCAAGAGGAACTTCAAAGAGTTGGAGAGGAGCTTGTGTAGGATTTTGTAGGTGAAACATGAGAAACTATATGAATCCCCTCCCTAAGTCACTTGATATAATGTCATTTGGAGCTCATGACATGTTAAGTGACATGTACATGAAGATGAACTCCAAATTCAAATGCAACTCCAACTCAAATTAAATTCACATGCATATTCAAATGCCTACTAGTTTATGTTGCTTGATATGTTACTACACTTGATTAAATTCAAATCATTTTGCACCATGTTTCATTCCTTGCCATATATCATTTCATGCATGTATTATTTCATTCTCGTTTCCACCCGAACCCCCATTATCATACCGCCATTTGATATAATTACACCATAATCATATCACACGTGTATAAAACAAATCGAGGCATTACAATTCTCCCCCACTTATTGAATTTCGTCCTCGAAATGGCATATACAACCATAACACATGCTCTACATAACAATACATATGATATATGCCGTATACAAAACATGTAACAAACTAATAACATATCAACATACCAGAAAACAAATCTGGATACTGTTGCATCATATGCTGCTCCGTCTCCCACGTTGCCTCGTTGACACCCCTTCTGTCCCACTGTACTTTAACCATAGGAATCACTTTATTCCGCAACCTGCGTTTAGCTCGATCCAAGATCATAACCGGTCGTTCCTCATAGGACACATCTGTATCTAACTGTACATCAGGTAGCTGTAATACATGACTCGGATCTGGTTCATATTTCCTCAACAGTGAAACATGAAAAACATCATGAATACCACTCAATGCCGGCGGTAGTGCCAAGCGATAAGCCAACGTACCAATACGTTGCAATACCTCATACGGACCAACATACCGTGGAGACAATTTTCCACGTTTACCAAACCATACTACACCTTTAAAAGGTGAGATTTTCAAGAACACACGGTCACCAACTTGAAACTCAAGTGATCTACGTTGCTTATTAGCATAAGCAGCCTGTCTGTCCTGAGCAGCTTTAAGTTTCAATCGAATTAACTTCACTTTCGCTTCCATTTCATGAATCATATCCGGTCCATGTAAGGAAGACTGATCCACAGCATCCCAATACAATGGCGATCTACACCGTCACCCATATAGAGCCTCAAATGGTGCCATCTGTATACTAGTTTGATAACTGTTATTATATGAAAACTCCACTAATGGCAATGACTCTTGCCAAGAGGTATCAAACTCTAATACACAGGCACGCAACATATCCTCAAGCGTCTGTATTGTACGCTCTGTTTGTCCATCTGTCTGAGGATGATATGCTGTACTCAACCGCACTTCAGTTCCCAATGCTGTCTGTAACCCTTTCCAAAAATGAGAAGTAAATCTCGGATCTCTATCCGACACAATGGAAACCGGGATACCATGTAGTTTCACTACATGTTGAATGTACAACTGTGCCATTCGCAAATACGTAAATGTCATACAATATGGCACGAAATGAGATACTTTGGTGCACCGAGAGATTATATCGAGTTCGGTTACAACACCGAGCGGAAGACACTCGACATAACCCGCTCTAAAACCGATTAAACATTTGAAAGACATTTTAAAGATATGCAATTAAAGTAAATAAACAAGCATTTGTTTATGGAAGTTCGAAGGTGGTGTAATCCTTCTACGTCTCCCCTTCTTCCACCTCATGGAAGGATTCCACTAGAAGACTTTGTTTATACAATTCCGTTGTACAAACCCGATCTAGTTGGGAATTCCCCATCCAACTAGAACTCCTAGCAACTCAACTATGTATGTTCTTTAATGTCTCACATACAAAGACCTCTCATCGGTTGTGATAAATCATCAACCGTTACAATGGTATTCACTCTTCTATTTTAGCTCACAAATACAATGAATAGAGTGAATACAAAGGCACAAATGATTCCATAATGATTCTGATACAGCAAGGTAAGAGGTGCCAAAGGTTTGAGGAGTGCTCTTCATTTAGCAGCTTTTGTCTTTGAAGTTCCTCAATTGAATCCCAAGTGGGTTTGCTTTGGAAGGCTTGGATTGATCTTCAATCAGCTGTTATTGAGCTTCAAAATCATGTATATATAGCCCCAAGTAATGATATATACGTTAGATACAAGAGTATAACCGTTGGGACAATTTTGGTAAGCTTTCAAACATTGCAACGGTCATATTCTGCTTCTGGGTTATTTTTGGAAGTCTGCTGGTCTGGTCAACTGGTCTGGTCAGCTGGTATGGTCAGCTGGTCTGAGGTCTGCTGGTTCAACATCGGCTGACCTGGGGTCTGCTGGTACCAGTTGGTCTGAGGTCTGCTGGTACAACATCAACTGGCCAAGGTCTGCTGGTACCAGTTGGTCTGAGGTCTGCTGGTCTGAGGTCTGCTGGTACCAGTTGGTCTGAGGTCTGCTGGTACCAGTTTGTCTGAGGTCTGCTGGTACCAGTTGGTCTGGTCAGATGGTCTGTACATCCAGTTGGTCTGGTCAGCTGGTCTGGTCACCAGTTGGTCTGGTCAGCTGGTCCTCCAGCTGGTTCTCTCCAGCTGGTCCTTCAGCTGGTCCTCCCAGCTGGTCTGGTCAACTGGTACTCCAGCTGGTACTCCAGCTGGTCCTTTCAACTGGTCCTCCAGGTGGTCTGGTCAACTGGTATCCAGCTGGTACTCTAGCTGGTCCTTTCAGCTGGTCCTCCATCTGGTCTGGTCAACTGGTATTCCAGCTGGTCCTCATTTCAGCAACCAAACTCAAGGGCATTTCTTAGCACATCATCAAGCTGTAAAACATCATCTACGAACTGCACACTTGATGAAATATGTTAGCAACACAATAACAAGTTTTGTTAACATCAAAACCAAGATTATTTGGGTTTTCCAAAACCCAACAATCTCCCCCTTTTTGATGATCACAAAACTTGAATAAAAATATGAACATTAAAGCACAATGTTGCATAACAAGAAAAATCATATTTTTTAAACAACATATTTCTCCCCTTTTTTGTGTGAATCAAAAAAGGAAGGCAAATAAATTTACTCCCCCTTAAGGATTGAGATTAAACTCTCCCCCTTAATTTTAAAAGGTTTGAAAATTTGAGCAAGTGAGGGGAAATGGGGTAGGCTAAAACAAATTAAAAAAATGCAATGCACATTAATTTTTGAACAAAAATAACCTCTTTTGATGATGCATGTAGCATACTTGGCAACAAATTTGAATTTCTTGACAAAACTCAACAATGTCCATTTCATTTTTCAGCGGTGGCAGCACTTGAGTTAACTTTGCAGAATAAAATGCTATTCCTCGTGAAGAATTAGGCTTCAAGACCTATACCGTTGCGATACTCTACAAGTCTAGTTTGCAACGCAAAAAATGGTTCGTCATTTGGACATCCGAGCAAGAAGTTATGCTAATTTTCCCAAAGTCGCTGCAAGCTGCCAGAAAACTAAAAATGCTTCGAAAATTGTTAGATAAAATCTCAAAATAGAAATTTTAAACTTAAAATGAGTTTAGAACATATTGATAAAAGATTAGAACATTTAAAATAGATTTTAAAATTATTTTCGTGCAAAATGAATGCAATGAAATTGATTTTTATGATAAAAATTTTCATACACCATATTTTGAAAAAATATCCTATGAAAATATTTCATGCTCATGAGAAAATTTTGAAATGATTTTAAAAGATATCCGCTAAAAAATCGGTTAAAATGCTTTCCAAGAACAACCAGGCTCTGATGCCACTTGTCAGGATCGATTTAGGGGGTGGATTGCCATTCCACACCCGAGTTCAACCAACTTGAGCTTCAATAGCTCGTGTTCTTGAAATAATTGCACCGAGAGATTATATCGAGTTCGAATACAAAACCGAGCGGAAGACACTCGACATAACCCGCTCTAAAACCGATTAAACATTTGAAAGACATTTTAAAGATATGCAATTAAAGTAAATAAACAAGCATTTGTTTATGGAAGTTCGAAGGTGGTGTAATCCTTCTACGTCTCCCCTTCTTCCACCTCATGGAAGGATTCCACTAGAAGACTTTGATTTATACAATCCCGTTGTACAAACCCGATCTAGTTGGGAATTCCCCATCCAACTAGAACTCCTAGCAACTCAACTATGCATGTTCTTTAATGTCTCACATACAAAGACCTCTCATCGGTTGTGATAAATCATCAACCGTTACAATGGTATTCACTCTTCTATTTTAGCTCACAAATACAATGAATAGAGTGAATACAAAGGCACAAATGATTTCATAATGAATCTGATACAGCAAGGTAAGAGGTGCCAAAGGTTTGAGGAGTGCTCTTCATTTAGCAGCTTTTGTCTTTGAAGTTCCTCAATTGAATCCCAAGTGGGTTTGCTTTGGAAGGCTTGGATTGATCTTCAATCAGCTGTTATTGAGCTTTCAAATCATGTATATATAGCCCCAAGTAATGATATATACGTTAGATACAAGAATATAACCGTTGGGACAATTTTGGTAAGCTTTCAAACATTGCAACGGTCATATTCTGCTTCTGTGCTATTTTTGGAAGTCAGCTGGTATGGTCAGCTGGTATGGTCAGCTGGTCTGAGGTCTGCTGGTTCAGCATCAGCTGGCCTGGGGTCTGCTGGTACCAGTTGGTCTGAGGTCTGCTGGTACAGCATCAACTGGCCAAGGTCTGCTGGTACCAGTTGGTCTGAGGTCTCCTGGTACCAGTTGTCTGAGGTCTGCTGGTCTGAGGTCTGCTGGTACCAGTTGGTCTGAGATCTGCTGGTACCAGTTGGTCTGATGTCTGCTGGTACCAGTTGGTCTGGTCAGCTGGTCTGCACATCCAGTTGGTCTGGTCAGCTGGTCTGGTCACCAGTTGGTCTGGTCAGCTGGTCCTCCAGCTGGTCCTTCAGATGGTTCTCTCTAGCTGGTCCTCCCAGCTGGTCCTGCAGCTGGTCCTCTCCAGCTGGTCTGGTCAACTGGTACCCCAGCTAGTCCTCCCAGCTGGTACTCCAGCTGGTCCTTTCATCTGGTCCTCCAGGTGGTCTGGTCAACTGGTATCCAGCTAGTCCTCCCAGCTGGTACTCTAGCTGGTCCTTTCAGCTGGTCCTCCAGCTGGTCTGGTCAACTGGTATTCCAGATGGTCCTCATTTCAGCAACCAAACTCAAGGGCATTTCTTAGCACATCATCAAGCTGTAAAATATCATCTACGAACTGCACACTTGATGAAATATGTTAGCAACACAATAACAAGTTTTGTTAACATCAAAACCAAGATTTTCGGGTTTCCAAAACCCAACAACGTCCGTGGCAAATGAGTCACAAAATCCATCGTGATATGTTCCCATTTCCACTGAGGAATGTCCAAACTGTGTAATTCACCTCCTGGTTTCTGTCTTTCTGCTTTTACTTGTTGACAAACTAAACACCGTTTCACAAAGTTCAACACATCCTGTTTCATACGTTTCCACCAAAATTGGGTACGTAAATCATGATACATTTTCTTTCCTCCAGGATGTATACTGTATCTACTACAATGAGCACGTTGTAGTAGTTCTTGACGTAGTCCTAATGAAGCAGGTACTACCCAACAGTTTCTGTATTTAAGAATCACATCACTTGTAAGTATATATTGAGACGTTTGTCCTTGATTTATCATGTCCTTCCATTGTTGTACCTCATCATCAGTATTTTGTGCTGTCGTGATTTTCTCAAAAATATCAGGTTACCAATAATGTTGATGTACTTTTTGTAAGGACCCCCGTACCTCCACATCAAACTCATAACCCAAAGTACAACAAGAAGTCATCAAGGCAGATAAATGAATCATCTCATCAGCTTGTATGATGTACTTTTTGTAAGGACCCCCGTGCCCTTAACCCGTTATTAGTGTATTAAGCCATACCAATAGTGCATATAATCATACTATCATGGGGAAAACCATATGCAAGTGCAACACAATATGCTATCCAGAAAATTTCTTGCATTCAATCCACATAATATTCATATTCCCCAACCAAGATTATTCATCTAACATGCACCCTTATAATACACTAACATGCTCTCAGTTCATTTGACAATTCCATATTTAATTGCATGCAAACCATGAATGAATAGAGAAGAGTCGTAGCCCATTTATACATTCCATATACACGTAAAATGTACTCACATAAGAGCACCCAATGAACACACGTGTATCTAATGTATAAAAGACTCTACCGGATACCTTTACTGGCACTCAATCCTGGAAGTACATCCCAAGCACAGCTCGATCTCAACTCTGGACCCATGCGCTTATTCAACCAGCCCTGGTACCTCGATCCTGGAAGTACCTCAGATCAACAGCCCGAGCTCAACTCCAAGCTGCCGCTACACCTGTAACACCTGCCCCAACAGAGACAGCCCCACACGGGGTGAGCATACCAATACCACCAATCCAATAATCATAACATTGCAATTCATAATTTACAGAATGTAAATGCCATAATTTAAATGATACTCCCTGGATGGTAACACCCTCATCCGGGATCCCCTGTATGTCCCTGTTCTCAAAATAATCAAACTCATCAAATTCCCAAGGCCAGTTAATCGCCACATAGATTAACTAATACCGTTCTGTTATGCCAGTTCCATAATCAATATGGTAAAATCACTATGTAAAAGAAATATAACATAAATCAATTCAATGATTACATGTTCCTACTTCATTTCTCGCTCCACAATAGCGGCATTCTAAACCCCGCGCACGCTCAACACTAGCGGCATCATAACCGATGGTCGCTCAACGGCGACAACATCCCAAATCATTGCTCGCTCAATAGCGGCACCGTATAGTTCCTAATGTGTAACCATTTGACGCAAATACCATTTACCATGCATATCGTATCCATTTATAGCAAGTATCATGTACTATGCATTTCAATACCCATTTGGTGCAATTACCACATGCCATGTATTTCAATACCCATATAATGCAATCATCACACACCATGTGCCCCAATGCCCATTTAATGCAATTATCACATACCATGCATTTTACAGTTGCAACATTATAATAGGCTACGCTCGTACGTCATACGTACCTTAAGTCTCCGTAGTCCAAGCCGAACCTTGCTTGAGTTCCATGCCTCGAGAAATATGTGCTAAAACACATAAACAACTCACAATCAAGAATAAGCATGCGATCACGTGCCCACGCACGTTTGTAACCTCAAAACCTATCGTCAATCCATGACGATTACCGAAATAGAAGCCCCCCCGGCTAAGCATGCATAATACCCAAAATATACCATTTAACAAGTTTAAAAGATATCCCAGAATTCAACCGGGAATTCCGTTAATTAATTTTGGCTCCAACCAATCCATTTTAAAAGCATAGCATTCTCATTGGAATGTAGACATTGCCCCGAAAACGGCCCCTTTAAACCCCGGTTCCAAAATCCCGATATTTCCAAAAATTCCAAAAATACAATTTCCTTCGGGTGGCGATCGATCGCCACATTTACCGCGATCGATCGCCACACTCCAGTGGCCAACCAGTGCCTACTTGCGATCGATCGCCAACCCGCTCGCGATCGATCACCGAGACCTCGCGATCGATCGCCAGCACTATTCATCGTCACCCAAATTGCAGCTGCACGTCGCGATCGATCGCCCCACCTCGGCGATCGATCGCCACCTACGATTTTCCAAAAAATTTCGAGCTTTCATGGTGTTTTTCACACCCAACTCAAAACCAACACCCCATACACCACCAACACCTCAAATACAACATTTAAAGCCAATAAAAACTTTAAAAACTCAACATAGGATTTTAGCCAAAAATTCCCAAAACCCATAACCAACCAAAATCTCAACCAAAAGCTATTATACTACTACCAAATCGAAGCCAATGACGAGGTGAAGATTAATACCTGATTATCTTCGAGAAAACCGGCTCCCGAGCCAAGCTACCATCAATTTTCCCATCAAGGGAGAAGAGGGAAAGGGGGAGAAGGGTTTGGGCGATGAGAGAGAGGAGAGGGAAAGATTCCGCGCCAAATGACGGAATACCGAGTCCACTTGGTATATATAGCAAAAATGCTCCGAAATACCAATACCTCCACAAATACATCATGATTCATTAAAAATCATCTGTTTTCAAAAACTCTCTCTACAACATCAAATCCCCAGACTGGCACCAACATAGGGCACCCCAGACTCCAAGTCCCACTAAAAACCCAACTCATAGGTTTTCCATCAAAATGAGAATACAATGTAAACCTTTGGATCCAACGGTCCCAAATGCCAGATTTAACAACCTCGGGAGACCCAAAACCGTAATCAATTCCTAATTGCCACAATTAAAATCCATCAAGGATTATTACCACACCGGGATTAACACCATTAATCCCCGGACATCACAATTATCCCCCACTAACAAAATTTTGTCCTCGAAATTGCACCGGTGTACTCCACGTAACACCAGGACTACACAACCAAAACAAGGCCACAACCCCGATTCTGGACCACATCAGAATCGAATTAACAACCGCGAGGACACCCACCTCGCACCAAGCTTTAAAATAAAGCAAACGCCAAAACCAGCACAAAATCCAAAGGATGATAACATACCTCAATGCGAGTCATCCCAGAAGTAAGTCTACCACGACTGCAAATCAACCAAATCTTCCTTGGTTCTGACATAGATATCCCCCAATGATATCTCCATCAGGTAACCTGCCTACGATGCTTAACATGCATCGTTCTGATGAGGACTACTAGCATACGACAGTATACTCACAGGGAAACCCGGTTCCTGCTTTCCACCCCCATCTCCTCCAAGGAGTAGTTGCACCGTTTGTAACACGGATTGGGCAACCCACGGTCACCGATCCACACAAAGCACATCTCCGAAGATGTTTACACCGGTGTGTTCCAAGAAATTATATCTTGGTCCCGACACACCATCAAGACTTCACAAAGTCTCAAGTTCCACAGGGGTCATGCAAGACAATCAATTGCATTTCCTACACACGTGTCAACCATGACACTAAACAAACCCGAATCTCGGCCATCCCTCATTTATCCTTGGATCCAACAATCCTAAAATAGGAAGGCTTTCGAATTAACCAACAAGAATTACCATGATTCCAAAACACGACGATCCCTCCTCAGGGGAAGTCAAACAACCCTCACGATCATTCATCAGAATGCATCGTGCCATCGAGATTACCGATCTCGAGGTTCCACAATCTCACACCGGAGATTCACCAAACCAAGCATACAAACTCGACGTTCAACAATGAACAAAATAACGTTGGCATTCGTATACACTCACGGCATATATGCCCAAACACCAATCACAACATGCATACACAATGCAATATACTCGGGTATCTCCAATCATACCTAAATCCCAAAACCAAATGTCAAACCTCGATTATTCTCACCCCACGGAGAATGATGGTTGACAAACCAAAACCAAAGGTTGTGATATCAACATCACCACCACATGAACCAAAATAACGAATCTCCCCAAAAGATTCAACCGGTAGGTATCATAATACCGCCTTCCTCTCAAGGAAAAAGTCATGAATCCATGATCCTCCAATCCTCGAACCACCGTTCGGAAGACCTGGATATATTTATACCAAAACATATCCCGGAACCCAGAAATACACAACTGGTTAGAGTAGTGCATCAATACCACCATTACCCGATCCAAAATCCGTATACGCCATGTATACACATCCCAACGATGCTCTGTACTAATGCCATAGTACTCCATAATCGAGCATCTCCCCGGAGACGTCTCCTCAAACGTCTCACCGAGGTAAGAAATCCATTACTCGGTCCAACACCAGTAATTCTTACCATGGCTGATTTACAATCAATCCATGACCGATGCAAGCTGTCTCCAAGACAGTACAATCCAAATCTCTCCAAGAGACAAAATCAATATAGTAGTGTCACCCCACTAACTATATCTCACAAACCATTGTGACTCCCATTGCATGCCATATGCAAGGATGCTCAACTAGAGCTAACAACGACTTGTTGACACTCACGTTGGTAATACCAACAAAATTGAGCTGTCCCAGTACAAGTCCCTCAAAACAATAGCGTATAAACGTCCCCGTTAGGTATTCCCTACCTCAATCACCATGCTACATAGAGACTACAAGAGTCTATCATAACCCTCATCGTATCACCATACGATTCACCAAACTCGAATCCAACGAACAGTATAATGGCTATCACAAGCACACTATAACACTGAAACAAGACCTGGCTAGTGATTCGCTGGCCCCATAGGCTTATACCAACCTATCACGTGACACACGTCCCATCGCGGTATACCATACCGTACAACCATTAGAGTTGTGGGTCATTACCCAACACATCTCTAAATCACCAAAGCACAATGGACAATCCGGTGTCCTTGCTTAACTACTATGCAATCCTAATCCATTAGGACTTATTCCACACCCTCAGGGTGGGTGTAACCATGCCTTCCCACATCACAACAACAAGCGAGTAGTTTCCTCAATGACTACTCTTACCACCAATCACTTGGCCTTAGCCATCCCAGCGAGCATACCCAAGGGTATCACTGCTCGACAAATATTTACCTCTATAACATGATGCGGTACCCTCACCGGTACAATGCATCCAATGCTCCATCGGGCAAACCTGCTCGGCAAAATGGTCTCGTCAACTAGTGACCTAGACTCTACCATGTGCCCACCATCGGCACTCAAACCATACAACCAAATACATAACATGAATGTATTATTCACCAAAACGACGCCACGCGTCCACATAGACATCCCAAATAACATCGTCAAACATATGACGGTACATGTCGATACACGACACTCATAATCTCATCGTCAAACACATGATGGTATAAAACAACACATAGTATTCACAATAATGATAACAAAAGTAATATGCCATACCTCATCGCTATCAAGATAGCGGAATACCTGTATCCATCGTTCACCAGTGGTACACAAGCAGCACCCATCGCTCGTAGGAAGCATAATCCAGTGCTACGCACATAGCGGTATAACCCATCGCTATAGATGTAGCGGAATGTACCATCGCTTTATAATACCTGGCGGCATGAACCATCGCCAATAGAATACTCGGCGGCATGAACCATCGCCAATAGAATACCCGGCGGCATGAACTGTGAGACCCCGTTATCTAAAGGATATTAAGGTGCGATTAAGAGAACTAAACATATATATATATAAATCAGAGTGTTAGGCCGTGTTGACTACCTGAGCTTAAGAGATTATAGTACCAAAAGTTCAAAAAGGAATTTCACATATTCCTACAAAAGGTACTACATTATAGTCTTACTCTACTTCTTGTAGAAGCTATACAAAAGAATTCTCTAATATGCTAATCCTGTAGCACTCCTTACAGCTCAGCATTTCAACCCCGACCTGGTTCTCATCATCAAAAACACCTACAAAGACAACCCCCAACATAAGCATATCATAATTCATATTCAACATAATATGAATGTAAAACGTAAATGCATAAATCATAAATACAAAACACTTCTTGTATTTCCATCGCATTTACAACGCCTATTGGTTGTCCCTGTACAATAATTCATAATCAAATCACTATATCAACATATGGCCTCATAAATAAATGTCATGACATATCATTACTTTCTCTCGAGTCAGTCATCATCAGTTATTTTAATGCTTCTTCGCTCCTTAATCTCAAAACAAGCGGTATCTCATCATCGCTTCTTCATACAAGCGGTATCTCATCCTCGCTTAGTATGGCATACCCCGCCTCTATGTGCAAGCGAGCCTCCCCCCTCCCGCTCCACATATTTAGCGGTAAAGCGTAAGCATTAAAATCCTCACTGTGATCACCCCTGACTCGTGGAATACACCTCTTTTACTCCACATCACAATATGCATAATAACATGTATCATACTCTTAATGCATCACATTGCATTCATCATGTGTCAAATAGACAAACATAAAGTACATGTTACCGTTGGGATGCCCGTACTTGGCTTACGTACCTTTCCAAAATGTAGTGTGTTGCGGGACTCTATCCCCTGCGCTGTGTAGCTATCTGTGAAGGCTGTACACCAGTGTACAACACAATATTAGATGCCAATTTATAGTCCAAAATAAAAAAAAATCCAACAAAATATCATTTTTCATTATTCTGCCTCTTGCGATCGATCGCTACCTCGAGGCGATCGATCGCCAGACTTCACTGGCCCATGGCGATCGATCGCGCCATTCATGGCGATCGATCGCATGTCTTTGATTTTGGCTACTGGCCTTCAGCAATCGATCGCCACATTTGTGGCGATCGATCGCCACATGCTCTGTGCGCGAGATTTTCCATATTTCTGAACACTCATATTCATACCATTCAAACCAGCACATAAGATATACCACATGCCCAAACCAACATGCTAGTAGCTACAAGGTACTACCGTGAGTGTAATCAAATCAAAGTTATACCCAAACTTAAACCCACATGCATGAAAATCACCTAACAATATCAGTACCCATCCAAGATTTTCTGAAAACAGGGTACATATTTCATTTCCAGATTTCTCGAGCACCTCATTTCATGCTATTAAAACTACAACATATAACATAAAACATGCTCGAACAAAAACGCCAAGATCTTTACAAAGACTACCATGCATGTACTCAAATCAAAGGTTCACCAAAAACCTAGCTAACATGCATGATAATACCTCCACAACTTCACTCCCATCCCATATTTTCCAGAAAAACAGGGCACACACTTTACCCAGATTTTCGAACACTATATTTTACATGCTTAAATCCTTTACATAAAACATGTAACATGCTCAAGGAAAATACTGGAAGCTTCATAACAACATTATATAAACATTTAAATCGAAGGTTTTAAGAAACCTAAGCTAACATGCCATTTTTACACCAACAAAAAGCATGAACTTAAACATCTTAAATTCAAAACCAGAACATGGTTTCTCACCCTTCTTTGCTCCGATTTTTGGAAGGCTTCAAAGCAATAAAAATGGTTGAACTCCTTCCTATCTTGCTCAGTGAGTGTTGGACGATTTTTGGGAGAGAAAGGGTGGGATTTCAGACATGGGGAGGTGGAGTGGGAGAAGGGGAAAGGGGTATGGGTGAGCAGCTGGCAGCAGGGTATGGGTCAAGGGGGGTGGTTGGGTGGTGGGTTAAGTGATGTGTTATGTTTTGGTCCCGGTATTTAGCACGATGTATTAAAATATCCTCACATGATATTTATATTATTTTCTCAATAAAATACTTCAATTCCCATTTAAACATGTTCCACCAAAACAAATAACACACACACCCCAAATAATCATGCCACAACCCCAAAATCCCAACATATAACACATGCACCCTGATACGCATCTCCTCAATAATATTAATTCAATCCCATGAACTAACACCAAAATCATCATAATTTAATTAATGATTAAAATCACATAATCATTTCGGGGATATCACAATACTCCCCTACTTATAAGATTTCGTCATCGAAATCAGCATGCACTTACTCAATATAAAACAAAACATAAATCACATACCAGAAAACAGTTCTGGATAGTGCTGCACCATGTGTCGCTCTGTCTCCCACGTGGCCTCCTCGACACCCCTACGATCCCACTGAACTTTGACCATAGGAATAACTTTGTTTCTCAGTCTGCGATCTACCCTATCCAAAATCCTGATAGGCCGCTCCACATAGGAAACATCGGACTCAATCTGAACCTCAGAAGACTGCAACACATGAGAAGGATCTGGCTCGTACTTCCTCAGCATAGACACATGGAATACATCGTGTATACCAGACAGAGAGGGCGGTAAAGCCAAACGGTACGCCAGAGTACCAACACGCTGCAAGATCTCATACGGCCCTACATATCTTGGGGATAACTTTCCCCGCATCCCAAACCATACTACACCTCTGAAAGGTGAGATCTTCAGAAAGACTCTGTCGCCCAACTGAAACTCCAACGGTCTTTGCCGCTGATTGGCATACGCTGCCTGTCTGTCCTGAGCTGCCTTCATCTTTCTCTTGATAACCTTTACCTTTTCTTCCATAACCTGGACCAACTCTGGTCCTCCGACCGATTTACGGTCCACATCATCCCAACACAAAGGCGACCTGCAATGCCTGCCATATAGGGCTTCAAATGGAGCTGTATGCTAGCCTGGTAACTGTTATTATAAGAAAATTCCACCAAGGCTACTGAGTCCTGCCAAGAAGTGTCGAACTCCAGCACACAAGCCCTCAACATATCTTCGAGCGTCTGTATCGTACGCTCGGTCTGTCCATCCGTCTGGGGATGATAGGCTGTGCTCAACCTCAACTCTGTGCCTAGAGCTGACTGAAGACCTGAAGACCTTCCCAGAAGTGAGATGTAAACCGCGGATCTCGATCAGACACAATCGAAACATGGATCCCATGCAGTCTCACCACATCTCTGATATATAACTGTGCCATCCTCAAGTACGTGAAGGTCATACAATATGGAATGAAGTGAGCCACCTTAGTCAGTCTGTCCACGACTACCCATATGGCATCAAAACCTGAAACAGTCCTCGGTAAGTGGGTCACGAAGTCCATGGATATGTGCTCCCACTTCCACTCGGGTATCTCCAAACTCCTTAGCTCACCACCGGGCCTCTGCCTCTCAGCCTTCACCTGCTGACAAATTAAACAGCGCTTGACGAATGAGGTAACATCATGTTTCATTCGCCTCCACCAGAACTAGCTGCATAAATCCCTATACATCTTCTTCCCGCCCGGGTGGATACTCATCCTGCTGCAATGCGCTCGCTGTAATATACCCCGTCGTAACTCGGGTGTATCTTGAACCACCCATATGTCGCCAAGCCTCAGAGAACCGTCCTCACCCACTCTGAATCTCGATGGCTGACCTGAATGAACCACTGACATCCATCTCTGAACCTCGGTGTCGGTCCCCTGAGCCTTCCGGATGTGTTCATAAATGGTCGGCTCAGCTAGCAAGGTCAACACCTGTACCGTAGAAGAAGATACATCATAATCAAACCCTAACTGACAGTAGGAGCCCATCATAGCTGATACATACATGACATCCTCTGCCGTGCTCCTTACTTTTCGACTCAAAGCGTCGGTTGTCAAGTTTGCTTTTCCCGGATGGTATTCGATTTCACAGTCATAGTCCTTCAGCAGGTCCATCCATCTCCTCTGCCTCATATTCAGCTCATCCTGTGTAAACAAGAATTTCAGGCTCTTGTGATCAGTGAAGATGGTAAACGAGGTACCATATAAATAGTGTCGTCATATCTTCAAGGCAAACACTATAGCTGCTAACTCCAAATCATGGACTGGATACCTCGTCTCGTGTGGCTTCAACTGCCTAGAAGCATAAGCCACTACATGTCTGTCCTGCATCAATACGCATCCTAGGCCCTGTAGCGATGCGTCGGTATAAATAACAAATCCTTTGTTCTCCCTGGGAATCACCAAAACTGGGGCAGTAGTCAGTCTGTGCTTTAATTCCCGGAAACTCTGCTCACAAGCCTCTGACCAACAGAATGGGACTCCCTTCTGAGTCAGCTGTGTAAGTGGCTTGGCGATCTTTGAGAAACCCTCGACGAAACGTCGGTAATAGCCAGCCAAACCAAGAAAACTTCGAATTTCACTGACTGAAGTAGGGGCGGACCAATCCATAACCGCCTCAATCTTCCTGGGATCTACTGATATCCCCTTTCGAGAGATAATGTGACCCAAGAATGATACACTGCTCAGCCAAAACTCACACTTGCTGAGTTTGGCGTACAACCGGTGATCTCTGAGAATCTGTAGTACTGTCCTCAAATGATCGGCATGTTCCTCCTCACTCCTTGAGTAGACAACGATGTCATCAATGAACACGATCACGAATTGATCAAGGTACTCTTGAAATACTCTGTTCATCAAACTCATAAACACTGCAGGTGCATTTGTCACACCGAAAGGCATCACCAAGAACTCATAGTGTCCTTACCGAGTTCTAAAAGCTGTCTCTGGACATCATCAGTTCTAACCCGCGCTTGGTGATAACCTGACCTCAAATCTATCTTTGAGTAAACCTCTGTACCCTGAAGCTGATCAAACAGATCATCAATCCTCGGAAGTGGATACTTGTTCTTCACTGTGGCCTTGTTCAGTTGCCTGTAGTCAGTGCACAGACGCCTTGAACCATCCTTCTTTTTCACAAACAAGACTGGTGCACCCCAAGGCAATACACTAGGACGAATGTATCCCTTGTCGAGGAGCTCCTGTAACTGCACTTTCAGCTCTCTCAGCTCTGCCGGTGCCATCCTGTATGGGGCACGAGAAATGGCTGATGTCCCCGGCAGTAGCTCAATGGCAAACTCCACATCTCTGATCGGTGGAAACCCTGGAATCTCATCCGGGAATACATCAATGAATTCCGCCACGACCGGAATGTCCTCGGCTCTCACTTCCTTCTCTTATGATGCATCCACGGCATAAATAAGGTAGCCCGTGTGACCGCGTTCCAATAACCGCGACATCTTAACCGCTGAGATCACTAGAATCTTTGGACAAGAGCCATCCCCATAAAAGGTCCACTGGAACCCCTGATCAGACAGAAAACGTACCATCCTCTGTCGGCAATCTACCACAGCTCGGTATCTGCTCAACACATCAATGCCGATAATGCAGTCAAAATCTGCCATCTCTAACTGAATCAGATCGGCCCTCGGATCATTGCCCTCAAAATAAATGAGGCAATCAGATAACAGTCGGTCCGCAATCACATGCTTTCCTGTGGGTGTCGAGACCATGAGAGCCGTGGGTAACAGAGACGAGCACAAGTGATGTCTCTCCAGAAAAGCAACAGATACAAAAGAATGAGAAGCACCTGTATCTACCAAAATAAATGCAGGGTACGTAAATAAGTGACACGTACCAGCAATCACGTCCTCCGGGGCTGCCTCTGCCTGCTCTCGCGTCAAAGCATACACTTGTCCCTGCGGCGGTCCTGCCGCCTGACCTCCCTGTGGTCGAGGCGCAAACTACTGTCTCGGTGGTGCCGTCCTAGCGTCAAATCTTGGCCTATTCGGCCCAGAGTCTGCCTGACCTGCCCGATTGGGGCAAGCCCAAGCTAAGTGGCCCACCTTGCCACAAACATAACAGCCTCGGCAGTCACATGACAAGTGAAATCCTCCACAGCGTTCACACCTGTCCCCTCCTGCCTTATTCCCCTGTGTAGGTCCCCGATTGCTTTGCTTCTGACCTTGAGACTTATTCCCACCAAATCTAGAAGATGATGAGGCCCCACGAGGCTTGAACTGGTCACCTCGCGGCCTCAGGCTATCAACAACAGGTCTCTGTGGTGCTACAAAAGGGGGTACAACTTCCTTGTACACGCCCACTGCAATATCTGCCAGTTCTGCCCTAGTCAGGGCGTCATCAAAAGAGCTGGGGTTGTTGGAGACAACTCGATCAAATAGCTCTGGCCTCATTCCCTTCAGGAAATGCCTCATCTTTGCATGGCTGCTCACAGCGATAAGAGGGACATACCTCAACAGTGAGGAATACTGCAAAGCAAAATCTGAAACTGACATGCTGCCCTGCTTCAAATTAGTGAACTCGTCCTCTTTTACTTGTCTGGCAGCTGCAGAAAAATACCGGTTAAGGAACCGGGTCCTGAATACAGTCCAGTCTACCACCATACCTTGAGCTCTCAGCTCCATCACAGTGGTCTTCCACCACATAGAAGGCTTTTTCGCATTTGAAACTCTGCTAGTCGTAACCATGCGGTCCGTGCACAAGGCGCAGTCACAAGTATCTGTTCTATCCGTTCCAGCCACTCTTCGGCCCCTTCTCCAGACTCGGTCCCCTCAAACATGGGTGGATGGAAGTTCAGAAACTGTGTCAAACTGAGCTCCCCTGGTAATAACATCTGTGCACTGGGCTCCATGCTCACAGCAGGTGGCGGTAACGGATTTGTCTGAGCAACACTAGCATTGATGTGTTGCTAGATACCGCTCAATGCTTGAGACATAAAATGAGATTTTATGTCACTGCCAACATTACAAGATCCTATCGGGTCGTACAAAAGATTAAATCGAGAAGGGAAATTAAATTCATGGGATGAATTAAATAATTAAGAGGAGTCTTAATTAATATTCATAATGATTAATTAAATCATGGGCTTAAGCCCATGAGGCTTTATGAAAGCCTTTAATTAATTATATAAAATATGATTGCAAGGTGTTAATGAGTAAGACAACTTCATAACACAAAAACCCTACACAAGCTAAAAGCTCTCGGCCGCATCACTTGAACTCTCGGCCTCCTTCAAAGTCGTGAGGTTCTTGGTGGTTTCGAGCCATCTTTCGATTGTGAATCGAGTTAGCTTCGTGTATCGGTTTAATAACTTGTCTAGCAACTTGTTATTAAACCATCCCTTCATCCGATTTGATCGTGTGGATACCGTTGAGGCAAAACTCATCGAGTTTTGCTAGTGACTCGGAGAAGGCGTTGGACGTTTGTGCTGCTCCGTGGATTCTGCTTCAAACACGCTACAAGGGTAAGAACCTTCGTATTCCTTAATCCGATATGAAAACCTATGTATAGATCTGCTGGTTTGTAATCCTAAAATTTTATTCCGCTGCGTTGTATGATCTAAGGATTACTTACAGTGGTATTAGAGCCGTGTACAAGGCTCATATTGGATTTATGTGATTAAATTGTGTTAATCATATTAGAATTTTTATTGCATGCTATTAAAACTGTTTAAATTCATATATGATATGAAATTAATTTTAGTTTATGAAAATCATCGTAATAATTATATTTGATATAATTGGCGAATAATAATATTTATTGAGCATCAATTTTTCGGCCATCACCATCACAAATGACACGACGGCTAGCCACATGAGGGCTAGGGTTTTCGAACCCTTGGCTCGAGATGGCTTAGTCATTGTGGCTAATAATTGTGCATGGAAGTGTCGAAAATTAATTAGGGTTTAGAACCCATTGGACGTGACGGCTAGCTCATGACGGCTAGGGTTTTGAACCCTAATAGCCGTGCATGGCTCGGCCATCATCGCCTTATTTTCTAAAGATTTGAGACGTGGATGAGTTTGAACTCTTTGACTCGATAATGGTTCACGCATGCATGGATTAGTAACTTTACCACATGAGAGCAAGGTTTTTCGAACCCTTAGCTCGAGATGGTTGAGCGAACCCCGTGCATGGCATGACCGTGACTCGTGGCTAATAAATTCCAGCGTTTAAAACAAGATGGCTCGATAAAAACCATAAGGGCGGCTAGGGTTTGGAACCCTAGCGCCGCCGCCGCACGAGCCATGGCTCGGCCATGGGCTAGGGTTTCGAACCCTAGGCCCACTATTGGTCCAGCCGTGTGCTTCATGGTTCGAACCATCGTGGTTTGTGTCTTAGTCGCTTTAGTTCGTGGCATGAGATGTCCCGAGCATACGATAATTTTTCAAAAATTATTTTACAGTTTTAATTAGAATTAAATTTAAAATGTTTAGAATTTAATTAATTAAATGTTAATGCATGCTTTATGTGTTGTTTTAGCATGGTGCGTGGTTATAGCCCTTTGGCCTATTAGATAGGATTTGTGAATGATTGTAATTTATAATACGACCTGCGTGTCGTGCCTTTCTCTATTTCATTCTAAATGTAATCCCTCCCCTATGTTCCCCTCGAATGTGAATCGAGAATTCTATATCTTGTAAATAGTGTAGTTTATTTTATTGATGGTGATCAATGAAGATGGAGAATCGTGTCGGGATGAGGAGGCCATTCACAAATTGGAGCCAAAGGAAGGTGCTTATGATGTTACCTTAGGTTGACTCATAGGATTTTCTCATTGGCTTGAGAAAATCATTAGTAGGGGCTATAACCATGTCACGTTTAATTATGTATGTTGATGCATGATTTATCTTATGTTTTAGTTTGATAATAGTATTACACATATATGTAGATATGTATACAACTATATGTAGTGGACATATTTTAAATTATCAAATTAATCATGAGATCAATAAATCCCTCTAAAATATTAAGTTTTAGATGCCTTCCAAAATAAAAGTACTCGTCAATAACTTCGATTGTACATGTGTGGGTTTGCCAAAGCAAAGCACCGTGGCAATCTTAGTAAGGCGCGAAAGGATAAAAGTGATATCCGTTATACTTTAATTGGGTACGACTTAACTAGGTTATCTCAATAGGATTGGGAACCTAGAGGCATGGGTTGGATTTTAATTCATTTGATGAATTGAACAAAGTGTTGTTCGTCCAACTATCCAAGAATTATATGTGATGTAATTGACAGAGTGTTGTCTACCTAAATAACCGAGTCTTGGGCGATTAGCCAAAGCTAACTCAAGATTAGGCGAAATATGGATCTTTGCCCATTAAAGGTTTCGAGGGTTGATATTTTTCAAACAAAATAGTGGGAGTATCATTTAATATAAGACCATGTTAAATGATTAAATCATAAACTTATTTTGCATATTTATATTGTAGATATCCATGGCAACTAACAACGTTACTAGCACTTTATCACTGCGATCGGTCCTTGAGAAGGACAAATTAAATGGGACGAATTTCCTAGACTGGCATAGGAACTTGAGGATAGTCCTCAAACAAGAAAAGAAACAATATGTCCTAGAGGAACCCTTGCCCGCTGAGGAACCTCCCCTAACAGCTACAAGAGCTGAAAAAGATGCTTACAAGAAGCATCAGAGTGACGCACTTGATGTTGGGTGCCTCATGCTTGCCACCATGAACTCTGAGCTTCAGAAGCAACATGAGGAAATGGAGGCGTTCGATATGATCGAACACTTAAAGCATTTGTACCAACAGCAAGCTAGACAAGAGAGGTATGACGTCTCTAAAGCGTTATTCCAGTGCAGGATGGTAGAGGGAAGCCTAGTTGGAACTCATGTGCTCAAGATGATTGGGTACATTGAGAATCTGGACAAGCTGGGTTTTCCATTGGACCAAGAGTTGGCCACCGATGTGATCTTGCAATCGTTGCCTGAGAGCTTCAGTCAATTTGTAGTTAATTACAATATGACTGACATGGAAAAGACTCTACCACAATTGCTTGGTATGTTGAGAACATATGAAGCAAATACAAAGAAGACTAAGGCCACAAATGTTCTTATTGTGAATAAGGGCAAAGGAAGGGCCAAAGCTAAAGGCAACAAGAAAGCAAAGAAGGTCTGTGCTAAATCTAAGCCAAAGTCTTCTGCACTAAAGCCAAAGGGAGGGATAGCAAAGGAAGGGAACTGTTTCCATTGCGGTGAGACCGGCCATTGGAAAAGAAACTGCAAAGTATATCTGGAGGATCTAAAGAAAGGAAGTGTGACTTCCGCTTCAGGTATTTTTGTTATAGAAGTCAATTTATCTACTTCTTCATCATGGGTATTAGATACTGGATGTGGATCTCACATTTGTGTAAATGTGCAGGATCTCAAAAGGAGTAGGACATTGGCGAAAGGTGAAGTTGATCTCCGTGTTGGAAATGGAGCAAGAGTTGCTGCATTAGCTATAGGAGATTATCATTTAGCTTTACCTTCTGGTTTATCACTGATTTTGAAAGATTGTTATTTTGTGCCTTCTATTACTAAAACATAATATCTATTTCTTGTTTGGACAAGTATGGTTTTTCATTTATAATAAAGGACAATTGTTGTTCTATTTATTTAAATGATATGTTTTATGCTAGTGCTGGTGAATGGTCTTTATGTATTAAATCTTGATATGCCTATCTATAACATAAATACTAAAAGGATTAAAAATAATGATTGTAATCCGACTTATCTCTGGCACTGTCGCTTGGGCCACATAAACGAGAACCGCATATCTAAACTTCATAAGGATGGAGTATTAGATTCATTTGATTTTGAATCATATGAAACTTGCAAATCTTGTTTAATAGGCAAGATGACTAAAGCCCCTTTCAAGGGACATGTTGAAAGGACAAATGTTTTATTGGGACTAATACATAGTGATGTATGCGGACCAATAAGTACACAAGCTAGAGGTGGTTTTCAATACTTCGTTACATTTACTGATGACCTCAGTAGATATGGGTATGTGTACCTAATGAAACATAAACATGAAACCTTTGAAAAGTTCAAAGATTTCAAGAATGAAGTACAAAACCAACTTGGCAAGAGTATCAAAATCCTTCGATCAGATCGAGGAGGAGAATACTTAAGCCAAGAGTTTCATGACTATCTAAAGGAGTGTGGGATAGTCCCACAACTCACTCCTCCGTATACTCCACAATGGAATGGTGTATCCGAGAGGAGAAATCGAACCTTGTTAGATCAATGATGAGTCATGCAGATCTTCCGGTATCGTTTTGGGGACACGCTCTAGAAACAGCGATTTTCTTACTGAACCGTGTTCCATCTAAATCAGTGGAAAAGACACCATATGAGATATGGACTGGGAAGCGTCCTAGTATGTCGTTTATGAAGATTTGGGGTTGTGAGGCTTTCGTTAGACGTCACGCCACTAACAAACTTGGACCCAAATCTGATAAGTGTTTATTTGTGGGGTATCCTAAGGAAACAAAAGGATACTATTTCTACTATCCCACCGAGAACAAAGTAGTTGTTGCTCGGACTGGTGTATTTCTTGAAAGAGAATTTATTTCTAGAAAAACCAGTGGGAGAAAAATAGAACTTAGTGAAGTTCAACCATAAGAAAACACTGAACCTGAGATTGAGATGGAAACAGAGCAGGCACCGCAAGCTGTTGTGGAAGAAACACCTGCTCAAGAGACACAAGCCCAGCTTAGGTCTGTAAGAGAACACCGGGAGCCACAGAGATATGGATTTCTTGTGACTCAACAAGGTGACTTACTACTTATTGATGAGGATGAGCCGTCATCTTATCAACAAGCTATAATGGGCAATGATTCTGAGAAATGGCAAGAGGCCATGAAATCTGAGATGGAATCCATGTATGCAAACCAAGTATGGACTTTGGTTGATCCACCTGAAGGGGTACGACCCATAGGGTGCAAATGGATTTTCAAGAAAAAGACCGATATGGATGGTAACGTACAAACCTATAAAGGTCGGCTGGTTGCAAAAGGATTCAAACAAATTCATGGTATTGACTATGATGAAACCTTTTCACCAGTGGCCATGGTTAAATCCATAAGGATCTTACTTGCAATAGCTGCATTTCATGATTATGAAATCTGGCAGATGGATGTCAAAACAGCTTTCCTTAATGGAAATCTGCTTGAGGATGTGTACATGACACATCCCGAGGGTTTTGTCGATCCAAAGGATGCTGGAAAGATATGCAAGCTACAACGATCCATTTATGGATTGAAGCAAGCTTCTCGGAGTTGGAATCTTCGTTTTGATGATGCAATCAAAGAGTTTGGTTTTATCAAAAATGAAGATGAACCTTGTGTCTACAAGAAGGTCAGTGGGAGCGTAATCATTTTCCTAGTGTTGTATGTAGATGACATACTTCTTATTGGAAATGATATCCCTGCCGTGCAATCTGTAAAGATTTGGCTAGGGAATTGCTTTTCGATGAAAGACAAGGGAGAAGCCACCTATGTATTAGGAATCAAGATCTATAGAGATAGATCAAGAAGGCTTCTTGGTCTAAGTCAAAGTACATACATAGACAAGGTGCTTAAAAGGTTTAGCATGCAAGAATCCAAGAAAGGATTCGTGCCTATGACACATGGTATTTATCTCTCGAAGGAGCAGTGTCCTTCAACACCAGATGAGAGACAACGCATGAGCAAGATTCCATACGCGTCAGCTATTGGATCTATCATGTATGCCATGATATGTACTCGTCCCGATGTATCGTATGCTTTGAGCATGACGAGCAGATATCAAGTTGATCCAGGTGAAGGTCACTGGATTGCTGTCAAGAATATCCTAAAGTACTTGAGAAGGACTAAGGATACATTCTTGATTTATGGAGGTGAGGAAGAGCTCAATGTAATGGGTTACACTGATGCAAGCTTCCAAACCGACAAAGATGATTTTCGATCGCAATCTGGATATGTGTATTGCCTAAATGGAGGTGCTGTGAGCTGGAAGAGTTCAAAGCAAGAAACAGTAGCCGATTCTACAACGGAAGCTGAGTATATTGCTGCCTCGGATGCAGCAAAGGAAGCTGTTTGGATGAGGAAGTTCATTTCTGAACTTGGAGTGGTGCCTAGCATTAAAGATCCGATAGAACTCTATTGTGACAACAATGGAGCGATCGCATTAGCTAAGGAACCAAGATCTCACCAAAGATCCAAACACATACTTAGGCGTTTCCATTTCATTCGAGAAATCGTTGAAAGGGGAGATGTTAAAATATGCAAAGTACCAACAGATGATAATGTATCTGACCCATTGACGAAGCCGCTGTCACAGCAGAAGCATGATCGTCATACTAGATCTCTAGGCATTAGGTATATGTCTGAGTGGTCTTAGTGCAAGTGGGAGATTTGTTGGGATATGCCCTAAGACAAGTCATTAGATGATTGTTTAAGACATACAATGTTTATGGTTTTATGAATGGCAATTCATTATTATATATTATTCTTTTAACTGTGCATTGTGAATTAATATATATGTTAATGTCCTTAGAATAATATTGTATTATTCTTAAAGATGTCCCTAGTCAAGTATTATCATGAATAGGGATAATGATAATACGTAGACTAGTATATGTTGATCGATGAATTGTTCATTGAGATATCAAATCAACATATGGATACATGTTAGAGAACAATGTACTGGACAGACCCACCATGAGAATGCAACATGGATAGTTATATGATCGTCATATGCAATTCTCATAGTGATAATAATGTATGAAATCCTTACGACTTGTGATCATCAGAGATCCCAACATAAGGAGTTATGTATCTTGATATCGTCAAACGTTACCCGTAACAGGGTAATCTATAAAGGCGACTATTGGATACACTACAAATTATGTAGAGGGATGTTGACTGATCGAGATAGGATTTGTCCCTCCTATATAACAGGAGATGTGTTTGGCCCTTGATCAAGTGAGAACTAAAATGCATGGCCATGCTCGAATGAGTCGATATGAGATATCGAGCTTATTCGTTTATTCTAGTTCTACTTGGGGATCAAGAAATAAAGATTGGATATACGAGTATGACTATCCATGACTCGTGTTCAATCTAAACACAAAGGACAAAGGGATTAAGTTACATGACTAATATTATCACAAGTTCTAAAGGTTATGTCGAGTCATTGACATTCTTGTAATTTGGGTAGCATTGATGTGTTGCTAGATACCGCTCAATGCTTGAGACATAAAATGAGATTTTATGTCACTGCCAACATTACAAGATCCTATCGGGTCGCACAAAAGATTAAATCGAGAAGGGAAATTAAATTCATGGGATGAATTAAATAATTAAGAGGAGTCTTAATTAATAATCATAATGATTAATTAAATCATGGGCTTAAGCCCATGAGGCTTTATGAAAGCCTTTAATTAATTATATAAAATATGATTGCAAGGTGTTAATGAGTAAGACAACTTCATAACACAAAAACCCTACACAAGCTAAAAGCTCTCGGCCGCATCACTTGAACTCTCGGCCTCCTTCAAAGTCGTGAGGTTCTTGGTGGTTTCGAGCCATCTTTCGATTGTGAATCGAGTTAGCTTCGTGTATCGGTTTAATAACTTGTCTAGCAACTTGTTATTAAACCATCCCTTCACCCGATTTGATCGTGTGGATACCGTTGAGGCAAAACTCATCGAGTTTTGCTAGTGACTCGGAGAAGGCGTTGGACGTTTGTGCTGCTCCGTGGATTCTGCTTCAAACACGCTACAAGGGTAAGAACCTTCGTATTCCTTAATCCGATATGAAAACCTATGTATAGATCTGCTGGTTTGTAATCCTAAAATTTTATTCCGCTGCGTTGTATGCTCTAAGGATTACTTACAGTAATAACATCTGTGCACTGGGCTCCACGCCCACAGCAGGTGGCGGTAACGGATTTGTCTGAGCAACACTAGCATTCATACTGCGTTAAAGGGAGATAGTGCATCAAGCTGTTCGCAAGACAAATCGAAGCCGGTCGACGAGCAATGACACGAAATGCAGTGGGGAATTTTCCGCAATGGGCGAAAGCCTGACGGGGCATGAGAGGCGGTGGTTTACCCTGCGGCGGATGTCAGCGGTTCGAGGCCAAGAAATATTGAATGGTGATGTGGGCGGGGCCCCTTCCCAAACTGTACATATCCCCTACCTCTTCATTGAGGTTCTCCGGGTTAATAGCCGCCATGCTGCAACACAAGAGTTAACAACAATACCAAAAGCAGTTCATAGTATAAGCCGTTAGATAACAAGAGTATCATATTCAAAAGCATGTTAGTATAACACTTATACAAAAATATGCATCACATGCATAACATGCCCAACAATGAATACCTAACCAACTTGTCTCTAAAGGCTACCCTTCACTCTTCCCTGGTTATCTAACCACTGCTCTGATACCACTAAATGTGAGACCCCGTTATCTAAAGGATATTAAGGTGCGATTAAGAGAACTAAACATATATATATATATATATATATATATATATATATATATATATATATATATATATATATATATATATCAGAGTGTTAGGCCGTGTTGACTACCTGAGCTTAAGAGATTACAGTACCAAAAGTTCAAAAAGGAATTTCATATATTCCTACAAAAGGTACTACATTATAGTCTTACTCTACTTCTTGTAGAAGCTATACAAAAGAATTCTCTAATATGCTAATCCTGTAGCACTCCTTACAGCTCAGCATTTCAACCCCGACCCTGGTTCTCATCATCAAAGGCACCTACAAAGACAACCCCCAACATAAGCATATCATAATTCATATTCAACATAATATGAATGTAAAACGTAAATGCATAAATCATAAATAAAAAACACTTCCTGTATTTCCATCACATTTACAACGCCTATTGGTTGTCCCTGTACCATAATTCATAATCAAATCACTATATGAACATATGGCCTCATAAATAAATGTCATGACATATCATTACTTTCTCTCGAGTCAGTCATCATCAGTTATTTTAATGCTTCTTCGCTCCTTAATCTCAAAACAAGCGGTATCACATCATCGCTTCTTCATACAAGCAGTATCTCATCCTCGCTTAGTATGGCATACCCCGCCTCTATGTGCAAGCGAGCCTCCCCCCTCCCGCTCCACATATTTAGCGGTAAAGCGTAAGCATTAAAATCCTCACTGTGATCACCCCTGACTCGTGGAATACACCTCTTTTATTCCACATCACAATATGAAATCACAATGCATAATAACATGTATCATACTCTTAATGCATCACATTGCATTCATCATGTGTCAAATAGACAAACATAAAGTACATGTTACCGTTGGGATGCCCGTACGTCGCTTACGTACCTTTCCAAAATGTAGTGTGTTGCGGGACTCTATCCCCTGCGCTGTGTAGCTATCTGTGAAGGCTCTACACCAGTGTACAACACAATATTAGATGCCAATTTATAGTCAAAATCAAAAAAATCCAACAAAATATCATTTTTCATTATTCTGCCTCTGGCGATCGATCGTTACCTCGAGGCGATCGATCGCCAGACTTCACTGGCCCATGGCGATCAATCGCGCCATTCATGGCGCTCGATTGCATGTCTTTGATTTTGGCTACTGGCCTTCGGCGATCGATCGCCCCATTTGTGGCGATCGATCGCCACATGCTCTGTGCGCGATATTTTCCAGATTTCTGAACACTCATATTCATACCATTCAAACCAGCACATAAGATATACCACATGCCCAAACCAACATGCTAGTAGCTACAAGGTACTGACGTGAGTGTAATCAAATCAAAGTTATACCCAAACTTAAACCCACATGCATGAAAATCACCTAACAATATCAGTACCCATCCAAGATTTTCTGAAAACAGGGTACATATTTCATTTCCAGATTTCTTGAGCACCTCATATCATGCTATTAAGACTACAACATATAACATAAAACATGCTCGAACAAAAACGCCAAGAGCTTTACAAAGACTACCATGCATGTACTCAAATCAAAGGTTCACCAAAAACCTAGCTAACATGCATGATAATACCTCCACAACTTCACTCCCATCCCATATTTTCCCGAAAAACAGGGCACACGCTTTACCCAGATTTTCGAACACTATATTTTACATGCTTAAATCCTTCACATAAAACATGTACCATGCTCAAGGAAAATACTGGAAGCTTCATAACAACACTATATAAGCATTTAAATAGAAGGTTTTAAGAAACCTAAGCTAACATGCCATTTTTACACCAACAAAAAGCATGAACTTAAACAACTTAAATTCAAAACCAAAACATGGTTTCTCACCCTTCTTTGCTCCGATTTTTGGAAGGCTTCAAAGCAATAAAAATGGTTGAACTCCTTCCTATCTTGCTCAGTGAGTGTTGGACGATTTTTGGGAGAGAAAGGGTGGGATTTCAGACATGGGAAGGTGGAGTGGGAGAAGGGGAAAGGGGTATGGGTGAGCAGCTGGCAGCAGGGTATGGGTCAAGGGGGGTGGTTGGGTGGTGGGTTAAGTGATGTGTTATGTTTTGGTCCCTGTATTTAGCACGATGTATTAAAATATCCTCACATGATATTTATATTATTTTCTCAATAAAATACTTCAATTCCCATTTAAACATGTTCCACCAAAACAAATAACACACACACCCCAAATAATCATGCCACAACCCCAAAATCCCAACATATAACACATGCACCCTGATATGCATCTCCTCAATAATATTAATTCAATCCCATGAACTAACACCAAAATCATCATAATTTAATTAATGATTAAAATCACATAATCATTTCGGGGATATCACATGAACCATCGCCAATAAAATACCCGGCGGCATGAACCATCGCCAATAGAATACCCGGCGGCATGAACCATCGCCAATAAAATACCCGGCGACATGAACCATCGCCAATAGAATACCCGGCGGCATGAACCATCGCCAATAAAATACCCGGCGGCATGAACCATCGCCAATAGAATACCCGGCAGCATGAACCATCGCCAATAAAATAGCGGAATAATCGCGGACGCAAGAGGTACTCACACTCATGTAGTACTTTGTTCCCGATCTCATCGCTACATCATGACAGCGGCATCATCGCTTCGACATGACAGCGGCATGTATCATCGCTTCGGCACGACATCGGCATCATCTGTAAGGACCCCAAGCCCTTAACCCTTGATTAGTGTATTAACCACTATGTGTGGCACATGCTTTCAATAAAAAGTCAATCGGGAAGCTCAGATGATACTTTACCATTGAATGGCAATTACAAAATTTCCTTTAATACTCAATGTAATAAGATCATCAGCCTAACAACAATTAGACTCATATGTTCGCCCTTTACCATCCCCTTGGTGCCACTTTTTACATTGTGGGCTTTTATAAAAATTTGGGCAGAGTCTCCCCATAAATAGAGCTATCCCGAAATAAAAGCACAACACATAACATAATTCCCGGCCAGGGAACACATAATACTCATCAGAATGCAGTAATACCAAGTAAATTCCCAGCCAGGGAAGACACCACACATATGACGACAAAAGTGGGTTTCAACACCCACATAATACACCAATGACTCTCATATCATTTAGCAATTCTACCTCTAATTGCATGCAACATCAAATGAAAGAGAGAAAGGCTCATGCCTTTATATACAATCCATATACAAGTATAATCGTGCTCACATGCGAGCATCATGAATATGTATATAACCCTCAGGTGTATATAGGTACTCTATACGATACCGTGCTCCATCAAGCCCTGGTACCACGATCCTGGGAGTAAATCCAATCAACAGCTCGAGCTCAACTCCAAAGCCATCGATGTACCTGTTCACCTGCCCCAACAGAGACAGCCCCCCAACGGGGTGAGCAGTAATGAAATTCATAATTTACAACAAAAGTAAATGCTAATGAATTTTGAATGATACTCCATGGATGGCAACGTCCTCATCCAGGATTCCGTGTACTGTCCCTGTTCTCACAATCATCAAACTCATCAAATCTCAAAAATCAGTAAATCATCACATTGATTAACCCATCGCATGCCTAATTCTAGAGTATCAATAGATAGTGATTCCAAATTCATTATACATGCAAATATAGATATCTCAATATCTAATACTGATTTCACAACCTCGCTATCAATCACAGATAGCTCAAATGCCTAGCATTTATTTTACCAATCCTTCATTATACCTAGACATCTCAAATGTCTTATAATGAATACATGATTCTACGATCATCCTCAGGCATCTCAAATGCCCTACAATAGTCATATAAACCCAGTACCCCTTATATCTTGTAAGAGTTATCCTACTCTAGTGTCACGCACGCTACGGCGATATCAAGATTTGGTCGTTCCTTGGCTATATCAACTTATATATATAACCATACGCACAATATTCAATGCAATCAAAAATACCTTATGCATTTCACAATGCTCTAATATATATAGTAATGCTCGTATGTCGCACGTACCTTAAATATCCGAAGTCCGAGCCAAACCTTGCTCGAGTTCCATGCCCCGAGGAACGATGTGCTAACACGATAAATAATTCACAATTATTTACGAACATGTAACCCATGCTCAAGCACACCTATAACCCTCAAAATATTGTCAACACACGACAATTGTAATACCCCCGAAAGGTTAAAGGATTATATGCTACGATGATGAAATGATATATGATTATGTGCTACAATAATGAATTACGATGTATTTAAGAGGGTTGTGGTATTTTAAATTGGGGGCCACGATTTATGATATGATGATATGATGTGGAGAGCATTTTGGGTGTTTTTAAAGGATGTATTAATTAAATGAAGTTAGAAAATATCGAGAGGATATTTTAATGCATCGTACAAAATACCGGGATACAATTAAACACCACACAACCACCCTACATGCAACCACCCACCCCCCACTTGCATGCAACCCACGCCCCCTCCCTTGTTTTCTGGAAAAGAAGTTGACCAGGCAGGCATGTTCCCACTTAGATATTTTCACCAAAATCTCTTCCAAAAACCTCCTTCTTCCTCCCTTCTCTTCGTCTGATATCTGGACTGCTGCTAGGAGGAAGGTGGTCGGAAATTACTTGTCTTTTCTTGACAAAATCGGAGAGCAAAAGTGGTGAGGAATCACGCTGGTTCACCAGCTTTTCGTGTTTTTATATGTATGTTATACATAGCAGTTTTGGAATGCTAGTGTTAGGGTTATTGAAACCATGTTATGAACACTTGTAGGTAATGTTTATGATGTCCCTAGCATGCTTTGTTAAGTGGCTTACATGACTTATGTGTTAGATTTTCGATTGTAAAAAGGGCTCCTCGAAAATCTGGGAAAGGAAGTACCCTGTTTTTATGTTGAGTAGGGCTTTTATTATGATGATTTGAAGCACGCTAGCTTAGGTTATGAATAAACATTTGGCATGAGTACATACACGGAAGTTTGGTGAACATGCCAACATATTTGTTTAAGCATGAACTACGGGATATGTAGTAGTTTCATTGCTATAAAGATGTGTGTTCAAGAATTCTGGACTGAAGAATCATGCCCTGTTTTCTGAAAAAGCTGGTCGGGTAATGATAAAAAGAGGTAGATTTAATGCATGTAGGTTTAAGTTATAAGCGAACCTTTAATTTTAATACATGCATGAAAGTATGTGGAAGTTATTGATATTCTTGTTTAAGCACGTTATGTGTGTTATGAAGTAGAATTGATGGTATGAAAAGGGGTGCTCAAAAATCTGGGGAAATCCCGATCATTCAGAGCTCTCGATCGATCGAGATTTGGTCCCGATCGATCGAGCAAGTCAGTAGGTCTAATGTATGTTTTAAAATTTTGATGCCGATCGATCGAAGAATTTCTCGATCGATCGGTAAAATACTTCGATCGATCGAGCGAGGCAGGAAGCTAAGGCACTGTTAGTGCACAGTGTCTCGATCGATCGAGATCTTGGGCCGATCGATCGAGAGAGGCAGTAAGTTGAAAAATATAATGATGTTTTATTTTGTTAAGTTTATGATGTGAGATGGTTTTGAGGCATCTAATATGGTATTATGCGGTCTTGTAGAACCATCCCAGGTACCGGCACCATCGAGGAGATAAAGTCTGTGACTCCTCCTCCTTTTGAAAAGGTACGTAAGAGACGTACGGGCATCGGACAGTAAAACACATCCCTACACTATGACTATGCATTTATAGCATGAATATATACGATAAAAATGATGATGTTTACACGATGAAATGATGATGTTTATACGATGTTATTGTGGTAAGGTGCCACGGGGTAAGGTACCCCACATGGTAAGTAGCCATGCGATGTTATTGTGGTAAGGTGCCACGGGGTAAGGTGCCCCACATGGTAAGTAGCCATGCGATGTTATTGTGGTAAGGTGCCACGGGGTAAGGTGCCCCACATGGTAAGAGGCCATGCGATGTTATTGTGGTAAGGTGCCACGGGGTAAGGTGCCCCATATGCATGATTATGAATCAGGGACAACAATAAGAAGTTAATGAATATCCAGCATATTTACTTAACCAAGATTTCATGCATTTACTATAATGTTTATATGTTGTTAAGTAAAATTGTATATGCTCATGATGTGTTGTCCCTGTAGGTACGCTTTTGGACGAAAGGACTAAGGGTCGGGTTGAGGCAGTGAGCTACGTGGGACACAGGAACGTATAGGATTTCAAGTTATGATTAGTATCTACTCTAGGAGTAATGTAAATCTAAATGACATTCTTTTGGAATGTAATGAATTATTTTTGAAGTTTTGTGGCCTGTAATCCTGTTAGCTCGTGTAACAACCGAATCCTTAATACGTTATTATGCATGATTAGTCCTCCTTATGTCTAGTAATCACTGTTAAGGTGGGAAGACCCCACAACAATTAACCTTTTAAAAGACCCGGGGCAGGGTACATGCAGGGAGGGAAAATAATGAGACAATATCGAAAATTGTTCAAGAACACCCTACAAATTTTCGAACCCTTATCTCACAAATCGAACCCAATTAAACACCATAATTCATCTAAAATGTGAATTAAACTATCAAAGCAAGAAACAACACCCCTTGCCAAAAACCCCCAAATTTCGAACTCAACCCTACAAATTTCGAAATTAAATTTGAACCAATAATTCACAATAAGTTAGGGGAATACATCACAAGCATGGAAAAGGGGTAAGGAAGGTTACCCATACGAAGATCGGAAGGAAAATCGACCGAAATCGAAGAACCCTAGAATTTGGGGATCGACGCTTTCCCGCAAATTCCGACTTCAAAACGCGACGAAACACTCAATTGCTGTAGGGGATAGCTACGCCTCGACGAGACGAAGCCGGTGGCGGGTCGCACGCGCCGAACGGCGGCGGGCACACGGCTGGCTGGAACATACGGGAGAGAGGGTGACGGGTTGGAGGAGGAGGAGAAGAAATGATTTTTCCAATTAAAATCTCGGGCTCAACTGGTATTTATAGCAAAAATACCCCGAAATACTAATAGCCCCGCAAATACTTCATGATTCATTAAAAATCATCTGTTTTCAAAAATTATCTCCATAACTCCAAAACCCCCTACCGGTGCCCACACAAAGCACCCCAGATCCCGAGACACATCAAAAACCCAACTCTTAGGTTTTTCACCCAAATGAGAATACAATCTCAACCTCTAGATCCAATGATCCCAACTACCCAATAAACGAGCCCAGAAGGCCCAACACCGCGATTAAATTCCAAATCGCCACGTAAAACAACTTTAGGGGTTATTAACACTCCGGGATTAACATCTATAATCCCTGGTCATCACATCATCGCTTTGACATGACGGTGGTACCATCGGTTCGACGTGATAGCGGCATTTACCATCATTCCGGCATGACAGCGGAAATACCCCTCGCTTCGACATATTAGCGGCATAATATCCCTCGCAATAGTAATATGACAGCGGCATTATCCTTCGCTTCGACATATTTGCGGCAAATATTCTTCATCGCTATATATGATACCGGCAAGTATTCACATCGCTACGCCATGCATGCAACCGTAATGCATATCCCGTATTCCAATAATTGTTTCGGCACGACAGCGGCATCATCGCTTCGACGTGACAGCGGCATTTACCATCGCTTCGACACGACATCGGCATCATCGCTTCGACGTGCATGCAACCGTAATGCATAACCTTTATTCCAATATTCATCACCATGAGTGTATTTTAATGCACCTCGCTCCAACATTTAGCGGTAAAGCATAAAATCATCACTCCGATGTATATCTATGCAACCGTAATGCATAGTCCATGTCTCATATGACCCTGCAACCACCATGGTTAGCAATAACATATTCCAATTATGAATACATATCATAAATGCACATAAGCAATATAGTTGTGCCACGCATCACTAACTACCATCATGCATAAGTATGTGCTTCTCATTCCCACTATCATTTTCCTAGGCCCTCAATAGCCCCAAAGAGCTAACCTGGCTCTGATACCACTAATGTAAGGACCCCCGTGCCCTTAACCCGTTATTAGTGTATTAAGCCATACCATTAGTGCATATAATCATACTCATCATGGGGAAAACCATATGCAAGTCAACACCATATGCTATCCAGAAAATTTCTTGCATTCAATCCACATAATATTCATATTCCCCAACCAAGATTATTCATATAACATGCACCCTTATAATACACTAACATGCTCTCAGTTCATTTGACAATTCCATATTTAATTGCATGCAAACCATGAATGAATAGAGAAGAGCCGTAGCCCATTTATACATTCCATATACACGTAAAATGTACTCACATAAGAGCACCCAATGAACACGCGTATATCTAATGTATAAAAGACTCTACCGGATACCGTTACTGGCACTTCAATCCTGGAAGTACATCCCAAGCACAGCTCGATCTCAACTCTGGACCCATGCGCTTATTCAACCAACCGTGGTACCTCGATCCTGGAAGTACCTCAGATCAACAGCCCGAGCTCAACTCCAAGCTGCCGCTACACCTGTAACACCTGCCCCAACAGAGACAGCCCCCACACGGGGTGAGCATACCAATACCACCAATCCAATAATCATAACATTGCAATTCATAATTTACAGAATGTAAATGCCATAATTTAAATGATACTCCCTGGATGGTAACACCCTCATCCAGGATCCCCTGTATTGTCCCTGTTCTCAAAATAATCAAACTCATCAAATTCCCAAGGCCATTTAATCGCCACATAGATTAACTAATATCGTTCGGTTATGCCAGTTCCATAATCAATATGGTAAAATCACAATGTAAAAGACCGTAAATATCACATAAATCAATTCAATGATTACATGTTCCTACTTCATTGCTCGCTAAACAATAGCGGCATTCTAAACCCCGCGCACGCTCAACACTAGCGGCGTCATAACCGATGGTCGCTCAACGGTGACAGCATCCCAAATCATTGCTCGCTCAATAGTGGCACCGTATAGTTCCTAATGTGTAACCATTTGACGCAAATACCATTTACCATGCATATCGTTATCCATTTATAGCAAGTATCATGTACTATGCATTTCAATACCCATTTGGTGCAATTACCACATGCCATGTATTTCAATACCCATATAATGCAATCATCACACACCATGTGCCCCAATGCCCATTTAATGCAATTATCACATACCATGCATTTTACAGTTGCAACATTATAATAGGCTACGCTCGTACGTCATACGTACCTTAAGTCTCCGTAGTCCAAGCCGAACCTTGCTTGAGTTCCATGCCTCGAGAAATATGTGCTAAAACACATAAACAACTCACAATCAAGATTAAGCATGCGATCACGTGCCCGCGCACGTTTGTAACCTCAAAACCCATCGTCAATCCATGACGATTACCAAAATAGAAGCCCCCCCCGGCTAAGCATGCAAAATACCCAAAATATATCATTTAACAAGTTTAAAAGATATCCCAGAATTCAACCGGGAATTCCGTTAATTAATTTTGGGTCCAACCAATCCATTTTAAAAGCATAGCATTCCCATTGGAATATAGACATTGCCCCGAAAATGGCCCCTTTAAACCCCGGTTCCAAAATCCCGACATTTCCAAAAATTCCAAAAAAACAATTTCCTTCGGGTGGCGATCGATCGCCACATTTACCGCGATCGATCGCCACACTCTAGTGGCCAACCAGTGCCTACTCGCGATCGATCGCCAACCCGCTCGCGATCGATCGCCGAGACCTCGCGATCGATCGCCAGCACTGTTCATCGTCACCCAAATTGCAGCTGCACGTCGCGATTGATCACCCCACCTCGGCGATCGATCGCCACCTGCGATTTTCCAAAAAATTTCGAGCTTTCATGGTGTTTTTCACACCGAACTCAAAACCAACACCCCATACACCACCAACACCTCAAATACAACATTTAAAGCCAATAAAAACTTTAAAAACTCAACATAGGATTTTAGCCAAAAATTCCCAAAACCCATAACCAACCAAAATCTCAACCAAAAGCTATTATACTACTACCAAATCGAAGCCAATGACGAGGGGAAGATTAATACCTGATTATCTTCGAGAAAACTGGCTCTCGAGCCAAGTTACCATCAATTTTCCCATCAAGGGAGAAGAGGGAAAGGGGGAGAAGGGTTTGGGCGATGAGAGAGAGGAGAGGGAAAGATTCCGCGCCAAATGACGGAATATCGAGTCCACTTGGTATATATAGCAAAAATGCTCCGAAATACCAATACCTCCACAAATACATCATGATTCATTAAAAATTATCTGTTTTCAAAAACTCTCTCTACAACATCAAATCCCCAGACTGGCCCCAACATAAGGCACCCCGGACTCCAAGTCCCACTAAAACCCAACTCATAGGTTTTCCATCAAAATGAGAATACAATCTCAACTTTTGGATCCAACGGTCCCAAATGCCCGATTTAAAAAACTCGGGAGACCCAGAACCGTAATCAATTCCTAATTTCCACAATTAAAATCCATCAAGGATTATTACCACACCGGGATTAACACCATTAATCCCCGGACATCACACTTTTCGACTCAAGGCATCTGCTGTAAGATTAGCTTTTCCTGGATGATATTCAATCTCACAATCATAATCTTTCAACAGATCCATCCATCTTCTTTGCCTCATATTCAATTCTGCTTGAGTGAATAAAAACTTTAAACTCTTATGATCTATGTATATGGTAAACGACGTACCATATAAATAATGTCGACATATCTTCAAGGCAAAGACAATGGCAGCTAATTACAGATCATGTACTGGATATCGCATCTCATGTGGTTTCAATTATCGTGATGCATAAGCCACTACATGTTTATCCTGCATCAATACACAACCCAAACCTAATAATGATGCATCAGTATATAAGGCAAACCTGTCATGTTCCGATGGAATGATCAAGACTGGAGCTGTAGTCAATCGATGTTTCAATTCCTGAAAACTATGCTCACAAGTCTCTGACCATTGAAATGATACTCCTTCTGTGTTGGCAATCGCTGAAAATCCTTCAGCAAACCGTCTATAATATCCAGCCAAACCCAAGAAACTACGAATTTCTGGCACAGAAGTAGGTGCTGACCAATTCAACACTGCTTCCACTTTCTTCGGGTCAACTTATATACCTTCTTCTGAAATTACATGCCCTAAAAAGCCGACACTAGTCAACCAAAACTCACACTTACTGAGTTTGGCATACAACTGATGTGTCCTCAACAATTGCAATACCATTGCCAATGTTGAACATGTTCTGCATCACTCTACGAATAGATCAGTATATCATCGATAAAGACAATGACAAATCGATCAAGGTATTCCTGGAAAACCCGATTCATTAAACTCATAAAGACAGCTGGAGCATTTGTTACTCCAAATGGCATTACTAGAAACTCATAATGCCCATAGCGAGTTCTGAATGTTGTCTTCTGTACATCACCCTCTCTCACACGTATTTGATGATAACCAGACCTCAAATCAATCTTAGAATAGATTTTTGATCCTTGCAACTGATCAAATAAATCATCAATACGAGGAAGAGGATATTTATTCTTTATGGTTACCTTGTTCAATTGTCCATAGTCAATACACAATCGCATTGTCCCATCCTTCTTCTTAACAAATAATACTGGAGCACCCCAAGGCGATACACTAGGACATATGTACCCCTTGTCCAATAAGTCTTGCAATTGAGTTTTCAATTCTTTTAATTCCGAAGGTGCCATCCGATAAGGAGCTCGTGAAATTGCAGAAGTACCAGGTATCAAATCAATACCAAATTCCACTTCTCGACTCGGTGGAATTCCAGGTATCTCATCCGGAAACACATCCACATATTCTGCAACCACTGCTATCTCCTCTACTTTCCTTTCTATTTTCTGTTCAGTTACATCAAGGGCATAAATCAAATAATCCGCGTGTCCACGTTCTAACAAACGCGACATTCGGATTGCTGATATCAAAGTAATCCAACAAGCATGGTACGCAGCGGAATAAAATATGGATTACTATAACACCGGATATATACAAAGGTTATCATATCGGATAAAGGATCAAAATTCTCACCCTTGTAGCGTGTTTGAGCAGATTCCACGAAGTAGCACGTCCAACGCGTCCACGAGTCACGAACAAAAGTTTTCACTTTTGTCTCTGCGGTATCCACACGATCAAATCGGTAAGGGATAGTTTAAGAACAAAGTGCAAGATTTGTTCTTAAACCAATACACGAAACACTCTCGATTCACAATCGAAAAAGATGGCCCGAATTCACTAAAGCACAATCGACTATCAAGGAGCCGAGAGCTTATGTGAGAGGCGGCCGAGTGCTTGCTCTTGGGTGGCTAGGTTTTGTTATGAAAAGTATGTGTTGGGAAAACGATTTCTAAAGTTTTGGTAATTACAAACCGGATATTAAAGACAAACTGGATAAAGTCCTACCGGATATTAAAGACCAACTGGAAAAAGACTCCTACCGGGTGAAGACATAAACTGGATGCCTACCAACTGGACAAGACATAAACTGGATGCCTACCAACTGGACGAGACTCAAACTGGATGGACATCAACCGGATGAAATCATCAACTGGATAAGTCATAAACTGGATGGACATAAACTGGATGGACATCAACCGGATGAAGTCATAAACTGGATGGATATCAACTGGATGGACATCAATCGGATGAAGTCATAAACTGGATGGACATCAACCGGATGAAGTCATAAACTGGATGAACATCAACTGGATGGACATCAACCGGATGAAGTCATCAACCGGATAAGACATCAACCAGATAGACATCAACTGGATGAAGACATCAACAGTGCAAGCTATCAACCGGATAAGACATCAACCAGATAGACATCAACCGGATGAAGACATCAACAATGCAAGCTATCAACCGGATAAACTTAAACTGGATGGACATATACTGGACAACTATCAACTGAATAGTCTCTCACTGTACAAGGACATCAACTGGTCATAAGAGGATGAATGACCAGTTGAACAAAGAGAACCAGCAGAAGTCTGAGCTTCCAGTTAGAGCACTAAGCAACGAGACAAAATCAGTACAACATTCTCTGACAAAGGTACAACAGAGCGGCGCACCCTGCTATATCTCCGCCACCATTACCGTCAGAGTGAAAAGAGCCGTTGCTTTACAAAATAGGAAAGAAGACAATATGAAATTGGAAAGCTAATCTCTTCCATATACAGAAAAGCTACCGTTGGTCATCCAAACCTATAAATACATCCAAGCAGAGAATGAAGAAGTGCTGAGCGATTTTCAACTAAGAGATATACTTCAAAGCAAACACTAAAGTCATACGACTGATATTCCAAACGTTCAGCAAAGAGCAGACAAACAGCAAAACTGAATCTGTGACAGATTATCTTCAATTGAAGTCTGCTGCTCAAAAACTCTCAAAGCTAGAAAGTGTATTCTGTAAAGAGTGTCATAGAATCCATTGTAACCAAAAAGTTAAGAAGTGTGTGATTGCTAGGAGTTTAGGCCAAGTGTGTTAGTGCCTAAGAAGGTTGTATACTGTAAAAGTGTAAACCAAATCTTCTAGTGAATCCTTCCTGCAAAGGAAGAAGGGGAGACGTAGAAGCGTTGTTCTTCGAACTTCCAGAAACAACTCTCGTGTTATTTGTTTATTGCTTTATTACTTCAGTTTTATTCCTCACAAGTTTTGTAGACGTCTTCCGCACTATAACAAGTGTCTACTAACTTGCCTGATATTGAGAAGCAACTGTAATACTTAACAGTTTACAGTTAACCAGAAAAAGAAATCGAAATTGTATCTAGTGTTTATTCAACCCCCCCCCCCCTTCTAAACACTACCCCGATCCTAACAAGTGGTATCAGAGCTTAGGTTTTCTCAATCTTGAGAAATTATCATTTACCAAAAACTGATGGCCTCATTCAGCAAGATTCCAATGTTCAAGAAAGACGAATATGATGACTGGAGGATCCGTATGCAAGCACATCTAAGTGCTCAAGATGATGATATGTGGTATGTAATCACTGAAGGACCTTTGAAGATCATGAAAATCAATACAGCTGCCTCTATCACAAGTGGTGATCCACAAATGGTAGAAAAGGAAAGATCTCAATGGTCAAATGAAGACAAGAAAAAAGCAAATCTAGACAACGTTGCTAAGGACATTTTGTTCAAAACTTTGGACAAAAATATGTTCAACAAAATAAAGATGTGCCCTACAGCCAAAGAAATCTGGGAGAAGATTGCTCAACTCTGTGAAGAAAATGATCAAACCAAAGAAAACAAGCTTACTGTGGCTTTACAGAAGTTTGAGCATATCAAAATGATAAATGGAGAAACTCTCAACGAGTACGATGAAAGAGTGACTGGAATAATCAATGAACTAAACAGTCTGGGTAAGGAATTACCCAACAGAGAAGTCACTCTCAAAGTTATGAGAGGTCTACCAAGAGAATGGGATGTCAAGACCATTGCTATGAGAGAATCGAAGGACATCAACAAAATAGATCTACATGATCTGTTTCCTGATTTAAAAGCCTATGAATTCGAATTAGGCATTCGGGTTGAAGATGAACCAAGTAGCAGTCAACCAACAAAAGCTCTCACTGCATCGGAGTCTCTGCCCGCTCCTACAGAAATGACTACAGAAAAGATGTGTAATGATGCTATGGCAATGTTTGTAAAGAAATTTGGGAAATTCATGAAGAAGAATCAGAGATCTTATCAATCATATCCTCGGAGGCAGAGTTCCAAAGGAAATTCAGAAGAAGAAGAGTGAGTATGCTTCAACTGCCTCAAACCAGGGCACTTCATTGCGGACTGTCCTAAACCCAAGAAGGATGATCACAAAAGAGGATCCAAGGATTACAGAAAATCCAAAGAAACCAGAAGATCATCCAAAAAGGACAGAGATCAAAAGGTCTTGATGGCAGAAGAAAGTAAGAGCAAATGGGCTGATTCTGAATCAGAATTAGAAGAGTTAACTAGCTCATCCAGCGAGAGTGAAGACGAGGAAGTCCACTGCTTAATGGCAAATAATGAAAATGAGGTACATGAATCAAACCTATCTGAATTTACACATAGTGAACTCACCAATGCATTGCAGGACATGATAAATGAGTATCGGGCGCTATATGAATCTTTTGAAAGCTATAAGACTGAGCATACAACCCAAACTGAAACGCATGAAAACAAACTTGATTGTGAACAATCAAGGGAGTTGAACTGCCTAAGGGAAACAGCCAGTCTCCTAGTGAAGGAAAGAGATGAAGCCAAGAATGCTTACCAGAAACTTAGCAAACTGGTTAGCACTTGGAATGCGTCGACTACCAGAAAGGATGAAATTCTTGAGTCTATAAGGCTTGCTGGTGATTTAACAGGCATAGGCTATAATAGCAATGACAGCAGTTCATCTGGTAATGAACCTCAACTGTGTCTAACAAAAGGCAAGGTTCAATCAATGAACTTTGTAAGATCTAGCACAGTATATGACCCTTACGAACTGGTTAAAGAACCTGTTAAAGCAACACTCATCAAGGAACAGGCACAGCACAGAGGTATCGGTTATGTAGAACCACTCAAAGAGGCTAAACCGAGGCAAAAGTTCAGAAATGAACTTAAACCACTGGTCGAGCAGCTAGAGAGGTTAAACCCAACTGGTACTACAACTGTAAACCTGTCCAGAAGAGGTATATGCTAAATAACAGGAACTACAAACCAAAAGCACATGCATACACATAATATCACACTCCACAGTCAAAATCATCACCTATATCTATAAATGCACACACATTTCAGAACACACACCGACCTAAGTCATTCAGGGTCATACAAGTGTGGGTTCCGAAAGGACTAATCCTACCAGGACCCAAGTAGGATTGGGTACCAATCATTCTATCGCTTTAATTGCAGGAAACTAGAATGCATCCAGTTCGGAGCTCAGAATGGTTTCTGGACAGCGGATGCTCTAGACATATGACAGGGAATGCGAGCTTATTGTCTGAACTGGTGGACTCCACCGGACCCAGAATAACTTCCGGAGACAAAGCGAAAGGTAGAACCGTGGGTAAGGGTAAGATTATCTACGGTAACATCATCATTAAAGATATTCTTTTAGTTGAAAATCTATGCTACAACTTGATTAGCATTAGTCAATTGTGTGACAATGGTCATTCCTTAGAATTCAATCAGCACTCATGCACAATCAAATCTATTGATGGTAGTATACTACTTGTAGGTAGAAGGCATGATAACACATATAAAATTGATTGGAATCTTAATCAGCCTATCTCCTCTACTTGCTTAGCTGCTCTGAATTCATCCAAAAATTGGCTTTGGCACAAACGGTTGAGTCACTTAAACTTTAAAACTATTGCCAGTCTGCGTAAACTTGATCTAGTTGTTGGACTGCCCCAAATTGAGTTCTCAAAAGACAAGATCTGTGCAGCATGCCAACTTGGTAAGCAAATCAGATCCTCCTTTAAGAACAAAGGGAGTAAATCTTCTTCTCGGTGCCTAGAGTTGCTGCATATGGATCTATTTGGTCCTATACTAGTAACAAGTCTAGGGGGAATGAAGTATACTCTAGTGGTAATAGACGATTACACTCGTTTCACGTGGGTCTTGTTCCTAAGTGGCAAAGATCAGGCTACTCCAAAGCTGATCAAATTACTAAAAAGACTCCAAAATGAGAAATCGTGTGGGATAGATAGAATTCGCAGTGATAAAGGTACTGAGTTCACCAATCAATCACTCGAATCATATCTAGATGACCTTGGTATTAAACACGAATACTCTGCAGCTAGAACTCCTCAACAAAACGGAGTTGCTGAGCGTAGGAACCGCACTTTGAAAGAAGCTGCGCGAACTATGCTCGCGGAATCAGAAATATCGCAGAGATTTTGGGCAGAAGCTGTCAACACAGCATGTTATACGCAGAACAGATCAATGATTAATAAGCGAGCAAATAAAACCCCTTATGAGATCTGGAATGGCAGTAAGCCAAATATTTCCTATTTCCATGTGTTTGGTTGCAAATGTTTTATTCACAACAATGGAAAGACTCATCTCACCGTTTTTGATGCCAAATCTGATGCTGGAATATTCCTTGGCTATTCTACAGTTAGTAAGGCATTCAGAGTATTTAATAATAGAACTCTTAATGTAGAAGAATCAGTGCATGTAAAATTTGATGAACCTACTGACTGTATACTATCTGATATACAAATCAACAACTTGAGTAATCGACTGGAAAGTACTTACATTGACGAAAATGTTGATGATGAGATTGATTACAGAAGCAGGACTGACTGCTCCTTAGAACCAGAAGTTCCTGAAGCTCAAGCAGAAGAGTCTGCTGGCCAACAAGCACTGCAGCCAGCTTCAAATGAAACAGTAGTATCTACCCCTGCTGCAGCAGAAGAAACAAATGAGAAAGATGAGTCAATCAGAACCTCTGATTTGCCTACTCACATCCAATCAACTGAAGAACTCAATCCTCTTGGACCTTCGCTCCGGTGGAAGAAGGATCATCCACCTGAGCACGTCATCGGTAACCCTCTTGCTCCTCTTCGCACCAGAGGACAAATGATTAATGAATTTCTTCATGCTGCATTCATATCTCATATAGAACCTAAGAAGATTGATGACGCTATATTAGACCCAAGTTGGGTAGAAGCAATGCAGGAAGAACTAAATCAGTTTGAGCGAAACAAAGTATGGTATCTAGTACCACGACCACAGCATCACACTGTAATTGGCACCAAATGGGTGTTTAGAAATAAATGAGACGAAAACGGTACAGTAATCAGAAATAAGGCAAGATTAGTTGCACAGGGCTACAGACAGGAAGAAGGCATTGATTTCGATGAAACCTTTGCCCCTGTAGCTCGACTAGAAGCAATTCGCATATTTCTTGCATTTGCTGCGTTTAAAGACTTTAAAGTCTATCAGATGGATGTTAAGAGTGCATTTATTAACGGCAAACTCCAGGAAGAAGTCTATGTTGAACAACCTCCTGGATTTGAAAACCATCAGCAGCCATCTCATGTTTTCCGTCTCAATAAAGCCTTGTATGGTCTAAAGCAAGCTCCCCGTGCCTGGTATGAAACTTTATCAAAATATTTGACAGAACACAATTTTATTATTGGCACGGTGGACAAGACCCTTTTTAAATTTACAAAGGGAGACCATACTCTGCTTGTTCAAATTTATGTTGATGATATTATTTTCGGAAGTACTAACTCAAAATTGTGCGAAAGATTCTCTAAAATTATGCAGGACCAGTTCGAGATGAGCATGATGGGAGAACTATCATTTTTCTTAGGACTGCAAGTCAAGCAATCTAGTGAAGGAATTCTGATCAATCAGTCTAAATACACTAAAGAGCTACTGAAGAAATATGGAATGAGTACCAGCTCAGCTGCTGCTACACCAATGAGCTCATCTGCCAAACTCGACTTGGATAATTCAGGAATACTAGTCGAAGTTACAATGTATCGAGGCATAATCGGATCTTTGCTATATTTGACAGCCAGCCGACCAGATATTATGTTTGCAGTGTGTATGTGTGCCCGGTTTCAAGCAAATCCCAAGCAGTCACACTTCACTGCAGTCAAAAGGATCCTAAAATATTTGAAAGGCACTGGGTCTATGGTATCCAAGAGACTCAACCTTCAATCTTATTGGATACTCAGATGCTGACTATGCTGGATGCAAAATTGACAGGAAAAGCACCAGTGGGTATTGTCAATTCCTTGGTGATCGATTGATATCATGGGGTTGCAAGAAACAGACATCCATTACAACTTCCACTACAGAAGCAGAGTATCTTGCTGCTGGAAGCTGCTGTGCTCAACTGCTCTGGATTCAGCAACAACTCAGAGACTATGGAATTGAGTCTACAGAGGCTCCTAACTTCTGTGACAATACATCTGCCATTGCCATAACGTACAATCCAGTTCTTCATACTCGTACTAAACATATTGACATTCGTCATCATTTTATCAGAGATCATGTCATGAAGAAAGAAATTCGGCTGGAGTATATTTCTACAGAACAACAGGCAGCAGATATCTTCACAAAGCCCCTACCGGACGCTAAGTTTTCTTACTTTCGAAATATTCTTGGATTAATTGAATTTACTTCTTGATTATTTTGTTTTGAGTAATGAATTCAGGGGGAATTAGTTAGTTTATTGTGCATAAATTTAGGGGGAATTTCTGTTATAATTCTATCATGGTTATTTAAGCTCAGCTGGTAATACAATGGTCAGCTGCAGTAGGTGTATCCGAACCAGTAGGACTCCACAACCAGTGGATGTTTTCCTACCAGTCGAACCCTACATACCAGTTGATGTTACCAAATATGCTTTGACAAAAATAACCCTCGATACTTATTAACCTAATGAACGTCGGAATTCAAAATTACTTTTGGTTAAAAATAAATTATGTCACTCCCGCCTAAATCCTGTTCTTTCATTTATTTGTTAAATCATTTTAAACCGTTAGATGATCGCCACGTATACATGTGTCCGCTCATCTACAGTACGACGTTACATATACTTCCTTTTTCACCGCCTTTAGTTTCACTACTCTTCTTCTCCAACAAATCACTGCGATTATTTTTCTCTTTCAGAAAACTTACTCTAACAAACTGCTGCTGCTTCTTCCTCCTACTCACTCAACATGTCGAAGAATGTTCAGCCAAGTTTTATCACCAATGCTATTCACGTCGATTTTCATTCAATATCCACATCCTCTGATGATGAAACCAAAGAGTTGATACAAAGGTTGGATACTTCCGGACTCCTGGTAATCTTGAGCCAGACCCCTTCCTTTTACAAGAACGAACTACAAGAGTTCTTTGCTACAGCCAAGGTTGTGGATGACACCGTGGTGGCATCCGTCTCTGGACAATCAGTCACCATCACCCAACCAGAATTTGCCACTCACCTGTGCCTACCCTCTACCGGACTCACTGATTTTTCGACTATTCCGGCAGAACTAAGAGAAGAGATGCGTCTCACAGTTTCGGACTCTGCTCATCGCCTTCCACGACCGCCTTTCCGGAAAGTATTGATGAAGAGTCATTATAGACAACTAGCTGACATAATCTCAAAGGGGCTCCTCTGTAAGGCAGGATCATTTGATATAATTACCCCTGAGAAGTTTGACGTTATGAGCGCTATATGCAAAGGGTTGGAGATAAACTGGTCAGCTGTGCTATTTCAAATACTGACTAGTCTGGTAGCATCTGGCAAGGGTCAATCAGGTTTTGCTCTCCCACTCAGCAGTCTTTTTGAGAGCAAAAACATTAAGACAGGGGCTCTTTCTCACCTTCATCCAGGGAGGCTCATCACTCATAAGTATCTTCAGCTTCATCGCCAACACAGTGGCAGAGAAGGGGGAGTGAAAAAGCGTCGCTTGACTCAGGTAATCAGTGACTCTGAAAAGACTGTATCGGAATCCGCTGAGTCTTCTCCCCCTCCTCCGCCTCCTAAGAAGCCGCGAACACGAAAAACTGCTCCTCAGACCGCCCGACAGTTAGACATTGCCGCCTCCGACACTATCTCCTCCGTCGGTCCTACAGATGTAAATCCTGATAGGGAACCCAGCCCTGCCATCCCTTCAACTGAGGAACCAACTGCTTCCTTAGCCATGGTGCCTGCTCCTTCGGTGGTTCTAGCTGACACTCAGTCAGCACTGGTGAGCACTCAGCAAGCACCGGGCTCTATCAGCTTCAGGACACCCAAGTCATTATGTCCATACTGTCATCCCAAGACCACCCCTGCTGGAAAAGGAAAATCTCTTACGGCTCCAGTGTCCACTCCTGTTGCATTCGAGATTCAAATGGTAATGGATACAGTGGAAGCCAAACTGCAACCACAGTTGGAAATTTTTGATCGATGGGTAAAGGCCCGTATCAAGGTTCGACTAGATGATTTTGATCAAATTCTGGATCAGGCTAGGGCAGATGAGAACAAAATACTAGCATATCTTCAAATCTCAGACCCTGAAACAAGCTTGAAGCTGCGAGATGTTTTCAGCCTGATGATCTATGTGGGTGAACTTCAGGCCCTGGTGGAAACTCGCCTTCAACAATTTGACGGGAATTCGGGAACAGCGAATCATGATAGAGCTGTTCTAAATGCTCTTGGACCCAAGCTCGAAATGGCTGAGCTTGCTCTTCATGATAATCGCATATCCACTGGTATTCATTCTTGCTCCACTACTGACACTGTTGCCAGCCCTGATCAGCAGGATCTTCACTCCGTCATTGCAAATTTGGAGATTGTCCCATTTTCTGTGGAGCTCACTTCTACTGCTCTGGAGACTACTTCCCCTGGAGCGGAGGCCGCACCAACTGCCTTGGAGGTAGCCTCCTCGGTTCAAGAACTCTCCTCTCCAACTGCTCTCGGCGTCTCCTCTCCTCCCAGCTCTCACAATGATCAACAGCCCCAGCCAATGGCTGTTGATCACACCAATGTGGATGCAGTCATACAGACAGTGGTTCAGCAGGTTACCATATCCTCTGCCAATCATGAACCTAGCGAGTCTTCCCACTCAAATGATCACACCCAGATGTCAGCTGCTGTGGTTGATCAACCCACAACTACTTTGGCTGCTCCACCAAATGAAGAAACTGCCCAATTGGCTGTCACTATCTCAGAGTCTCCAGCTGCACAAATTGTTGAAACTTCTATGTTGCCATCCGCTGCAGTTGACGATGCTCACCTCAGCGATCTTGTCCCTACTACTGATGCTCCACTGATTGCTGCAGATCTGTCCATGGTTCAAGAGCTTTCTGAAGACCTTTTTGTCTTTACCAACCCTATGGACGAGCCTCCGAACATTGCTGCACAGCTAGCCAATCTATCCACTGCCATATCAGCACTAGCCAGCGATGTTCATAAGCTTAAACAGGAAGAACGAACTGCAACTCTCATTCTAGGCACTCATCAGCAGCACACGGACTCACAATTCCAGCAAGTCTACCGGGACTTAAGTAGTTTAACGACTACCGTCACCAGACTTCAAACATTTGCTGAGAATGCAGTGGCGGATGCTTTTACTAGAATTGGCCAGGCGCGTCTTCAGATCAATCAAAACAATGAATCTCTTCATGCTGCCACCTCAATGGCTCTTGGAGAAAAGATTGACGACGCCAAGAAAACATTGACTGATCAGTTGGCCACTATGCAGGCAGCATTTGCCTCTCAAATTCAAGATATTTGCAACAGTCTGCCTGCAGCTCCTCAAATTATTCGCAGATTACCTGAACCCAGCCGAACTGCTCCCTCAACGCAGCGAGCTTCAAGTTCAGCTGCTCATTCATCCCCTGCAACTAGAGCACCCACTCAGTCCAGACCAACTGCTCAACCAAGATCTCGGAGTCCACGCCAACCGCCTACCGAAAAACGCGACTATTCCAAACATTGGTTCGGGCGCAAATAGTATCATTTTCTGACTCCTCCATTAATTACTCTTATCTATTTACTGTTTTTATTGACTTTTTCTTTGTATTTACTGTTCCACTTAAATACATTCACATTAATTGCAACCTTTTCATTTCTATAAATAGCGACTCTTGTTTGTTCACAGAACACACATTCACTTAACATGCTTACTTTCAAGCTATTCAAAATTCCCTGGTTATCTGTTAGATCTTTTTCCGCTTCATGGGTTTATTACTTATCTAAATCAACCCCTCATGGGTTGATTACTTATCTAACCCAGCTCTGTTAAGCTTCAGCGCTTTGATCCTGTTCTGGTGCTCCTCATCAGTCAGGAACTACTAACAGCAGATTTCTGGGGGCTGATGACAAAAAGGGGGAAGACAGAGATAGACTATTCTCATTAGTTGAATCCATGAACCATGGAAGCTGCCTGATGAATATACGTATGACTCTTCCCGACCTTCTCTCTGAAACAAGGTAGACCGACAGAGATAGAGTATTCTTATTAGGTCCTCTCTGAAACAAGGTGGATCGAGCTCTTCCTCTCTGAAATAAGGTGGATCGAGCTCTTCCTCTCTGACACCAGGTGGATCGAAGCTCTTCGGGTCTACAATACTTGTTTAAAGATTTGTCATGTATCAGCTAAATTATGTAAACTAAATTGGTTTTAGATTCTAGTCAAGTTATTAGAATTCATCTTAAATAAAGATGAATCTCTCTCAATTGTCCAGTTTGATTACAACTTGTAATCTGCTTATATTTAATGAAAATTTCTTTTCCATTATGTCTTCAAGTAATTTCAGGTTTCTCATCTTATTTACTCAAACTGGAAATAGATCTTTGCTTAGTTTTGTCATCACCAAAAAGGGGGAAATTGTTGGGAAAACGATTTCTAAAGTTTTGGTAATTACAAACCGGATATTAAAGACAAACTGGATAAAGTCCTACCGAATATTAAAGACCAACTGGAAAAAGACTCCTACCGGGTGAAGACATAAACTGGATGCCTACCAACTGGACAAGACATAAACTGGATGCCTACCAACTGGACGAGACTCAAACTGGATGGACATCAACCGGATGAAGTCATCAACTGGATAAGTCATAAACTGGATGGACATAAACTGGATGGACATCAACCGGATGAAGTCATAAACTGGATGGATATCAACTGGATGGACATCAACCGGATGAAGTCATAAACTGGATGGACATCAACTGGATGGACATCAACCGGATGAAGTCATAAACTGGATGAACATCAACTGGATGGACATCAACCGGATGAAGTCATCAACCGGATAAGACATCAACCAGATAGACATCAACCGGATGAAGACATCAACAGTGCAAGCTATCAACCGGATAAGACATCAACCAGATAGACATCAACCGGATGAAGACATCAACAGTGCAAGCTATCAACCGGATAAACTTAAACTGGATGGACATCTACTGGACAACTATCAAATGAATAGTCTCTCACTGTACAAGGACATCAACTGGTCATAAGAGGATGAATGACCAGTTGAACAAAGAGAACCAGCAGAAGTCTGAGCTTCCAGTTAGAGCACTAAGCAACGAGACAAAATCAGTACAACATTCTCTGACAAAGGTACAACAGAGCGGCGCACCCTGCTATATCTCCGCCACCATTACCGTCAGAGTGAAAAGAGCCGTTGCTTTACAAAATAGGAAAGAAGACAATATGAAATTGGAAAGCTAATCTCTTCCATATACAGAAAAGCTACCGTTGGTCATCCAAACCTATAAATACATCCAAGCAGAGAATGAAGAAGTGCTGAGCGATTTTCAACTAAGAGATATACTTCAAAGCAAACACTAAAGTCATACGACTGATATTCCAAACGTTCAGCAAAGAGCAGACAAACAGCAAAACTGAATCTGTGACAGATTATCTTCAATTGAAGTCTGCTGCTCAAAAACTCTCAAAGCTAGAAAGTGTATTCTGTAAAGAGTGTCATAGAATCCATTGTAACCAAAAAGTTAAGAAGTGTGTGATTGCTAGGAGTTTAGGCCAAGTGTGTTAGTGCCTAAGAAGGTTGTATACTGTAAAAGTGTAAACCAAATCTTCTAGTGAATCCTTCCTGCAAAGGAAGAAGGGGAGACGTAGAAGCGTTGTTCTTCGAACTTCCAGAAACAACTCTCGTGTTATTTGTTTATTGCTTTATTACTTCAGTTTTATTCCTCACAAGTTTTGTAGACGTCTTCCGCACTATAACAAGTGTCTACTAACTTGCCTGATATTGAGAAGCAACTGTAATACTTAACAGTTTACAGTTAACCAGAAAAAGAAATCGAAATTGTATCTAGTGTTTATTCAACCCCCCCCCCCCCCCCTTCTAAACACTACCCTCGATCCTAACAATTTAACAATTAATCAAAACCTTATATTTATATTATAAGACTTTAATTAAGGTTCAAGACTTTCTTAAAGTCTCATGGGCCCAAACCCATGATTTAATTAAATCCTTATAATCATTTAATTAAGACTCTTCTTAATTAATTAATTCATCCCATGAATTTAATTCCTTTATCGATTTAATCTTTTGTGCGACCCGATAGGATCTTGTAATGTTGGCAGTGACATAAAATATCATTTTACGTCACAAGCAATGAGCGGTATCTAGCAAAACATCAAGGCTACCCAAATCACAAGAATGTCAATGACCCGACATAACCTAAGAACTTGTGATAATATTAACCATGTAACTTAATCCCTTTGTACTTTGTGTTTAGATTGAACACGAGTCATGGAATAGTCATACACTTATATTCAATCTCTATTTCTTGATCCCCAAGTAGAACTAGAATAAACGAATAAGCTCGATATCTCATATCCACTCATTCGAGCATGGCCATGCATTTTAGTCTTACTTGATCAAGGGCCCAAACACTTCTCCTGTTATATAGGAGGGACAAATCCTATCTCGATCAATCAACATCCCTCTACATAATTCGTAGTGTATCCAATAGTCGCCTTTATAGTTTACCCTGTTACGGGTAACGTTTGACAATATCAAGATACATAACTCCTTATGTTGGGATCTCTGATGATCACAAGTCGTAAGGATTACATACATTATTATAACTATGAGAATTGCTTTTGACGCTCATATAACTATCCATGTAGCATTCTCATGGTGGGTCTGTCCAGTACATTGTTCTCTAACATGTACCCATGTGTTGATTTGATATCTCATATCAATGAACAATTCATCAATCAACACATACCAGTCTCTATGTATTATCATTATCCCGATTTATGATAATACTTGACTAGGGACAATGTTTAAGAATAATACAATTTTATTCTAAGGACATTAACATATATATTAATTCACATTGCACAGTTAAACGAATAATATATAATAATGAATTGCCATTCATAAAATCATAAACATTGTATGTCAAAACAATCATCCAATGACATGTCTTAGGGCATATCCCAACAAATCTCTCACTTGCACTAAGACCACTCAGACATATACCTAATGCCTAGAGATCTAGTATGACGATCATGCTTCTGCTGTGACAGTGGCTTCGTCAATGGGTCAGATACGTTATCATCTGTTGGTACTTTGCATATTTTAACATCTCCCCTTTCAACGATTTCCCAAATGAAATGAAAGCGCCGAAGTATGTGCTTGGATCTTTGGTGAGATCTAGTGTCCTTAGCCAATGCGATCGCTCCATTGTTGTCACAATAGAGTTCTATCGGATCTTTAATGCTAGGCACCACTCCAAGTTCAGAAATGAACTTCCTGATCCAAACAGCTTCCTTTGTTGCATCCGAGGTAGCAATATACTCAGCTTCCGTTGTAGAATCGGCTACTGTCTCTTGCTTTGAACTCTTCCAGCTCACAGCACCTCCATTTAGGCAATACACATATCCAGATTGCGATCGAAAATCATCTTTGTCGGTTTGGAAGCTTGCATCAGTGTAACCCATTACATTGAGCTCTTCCTCACCTCCATAAATCAAGAATGTCCTTAGTCCTTCTCAAGTACTTCAGGATGTTCTTGACTGCAATCCAGTGACCTTCACCTGGATCAACTTGATATCTGCTCGTCATGCTCAAAGCATACGATACATCGGGACGAGTACATATCATGGCATACATGATAGATCCAATAGCTGACGCATATGGAATCTTACTCATGCGTTGTCTCTCATCTGGTGTTGAAGGACATTGTTCCTTCGAGAGATAAATTCCATGTGTCATAGGCACGAATCCTTTCTTTGATTCTTGCATGCTAAACCGTTTTAGCACTTTGTCTATGTATGTACTTTGACTTAGGCCAAGTAATCTTCTTGATCTATCGCTATAGATCTTGATTCCTAATACATAGGTGGCTTCACCCAAGTCTTTCATAGAAAAACAATTCCCTAGCCAAATCTTTACAGATTGTAAGGCAGGAATATCATTCCCAATGAGAAGTATGTCATCTACATACAATATTAGGAAGATAATTATGCTCCCACTCACCTTCTTGTAGACACAAGGTTCATCTACGTTTTTGATGAAACCAAACTCTTTGACCGCATCATCAAAACGAAGATTCCAACTCCGAGAAGCTTGCTTCAATCCATAAATGGATCGTTGTAGCTTGCATATCTTTCCAGCATCCTTTGGATCGACGAAACCTTCGGGCTGGTGTCATGTACACATCCTCAAGCAGATTTCCATTAAGGAAAGTTATTTTGACATCCATCTGCTAGATTTCATAATCGTGAAATGCAGCTATTGCAAGTAAGATCCTTATGGACTTTGTGATATCCCCGAAATAATTAATTGCAATTTGGGCATTAATTATGTTTATGTATCTTAATGTGATAATTAGATTATGTATTGGGACTAATTATCTTGGAGAAATGGTTGTCACATGGTGGACGTGACCCGGTAGAGCATTTCAGGGCACATGTTATACATGTTGGGAAATTGGGTGTTATAATGGTTTAAATGTGTTGGTTTATAATTTTTGGTGAAACATGTATTAAATGGTTATTTTGGGCGCATTTTGGTAAAATGCTTTTAAAATATCATGTTGGGATGTTTTATACATCATATTCACTTTTTGGGTTACATGTTAAATTTAAACCATAACCCATAAGCATACCATTTGGATTAACCCCACCTCTCATCCCACTATACTTTACATCACATCCCTTCCCTTCCCATCACCTTTAAGTCAAACCACCCTCCATCTCTTCTCTTGCAAAGAAAAAGCTCTCATTTTCGTTTTGGAAAAAAGAGGAAAAAATAAAGGCTTTGAAAAGGAGTTATTTTGGGATTTCTTACAAGAAACTTGAAGCTCAAGTGGTAAGCTTTCATTATGGTAGAGTCTTGTTGGGTTTTGGTTGAGTTTGTAGCTTGTTTTTGGGGTTAAAAGCGTGGATCTTGGTCCATCTTGTTGTTTATGCTTGGGGGATGTATTTTCATGTTGTTTTGTGGTTTAATGATGTGTTGGACGGTTGATCTTGGTTGTATATGAGTTTAGGTGTTGTTGGAAGCTCATACTTGGAAGTTTCTCGCAGAATCAGGGCTGCCCGATCGATCGAGATATGGGTCCGATCGATCGAGCGGGGCAGAGCCTGAACAAGGCGTGAAATGAGCTTACCGATCGATCGGTAATTTGTTTCGATCGATCGGTGTGACGTCTCGATCGATCGATAAAATGTTTCGATCGATCGGTGGAGGCAGTACTTGGATGCCTATTTTTTCTTCACTTAGTGATCGATCGGGGCTTGGGGACCGATCGATCGCAAGACATAAAATGTGGATTTTGGCATTTTGTTCTAAATGATGATGTTTTTGGTAATGGTTCATTTATTGGCTTCTAATATGGCTTCATCTGATTGTGTAGAACCATCCCAGGTAGCCACACATCAAAGGAGATAAAGTTTCACGATATCTCCACTTTTGGAACTAAGGTACGTAGTGAGACGTACGGGCATCGGACGGTAAAACGTATTTATTACGCTTGAATTGGTTATGCACTATGGTTGCACACATGGAATTGATTATGCATTGTGGTTGCATATGTGGTATTGTTTATGCATCATGGATTGCATACATGGTTTGGTCATGCATTTTTGGTTGCATGTGTATATTGGATGCATTGTTGCATGTGATTGTGAGTCGGGATTTATCTTCATGTGATGGAGAATACTTGCCGCCAGTGGCGTAGCGATCTGAATACTTGCCGCTGTCATACCGTAGCGATGAGAGAATATTTGCCGCTAATATGAAGCGAAGAACACGACCGCTGTCATATTTATAGCGAGGGATATTAGTGCCGCTGGTATTGTCTAAGCGAGGGGTATTTCCGCTTTCATGTTAACGCGAGGGGTATTATGCCACTGATATAATAAAACTCGGGAATTGAATACGGTATACATGGAAATCGGTGCATGTCATGACATACATATCGGTATTATAATCCATTGATTATTATTGTGGTACAGGGACAACCAAGGGAGCTTTTAAATGTGTTGAATACAGGAAGTGAATTGCATTTATGGTTTATGCATTGAACTATGATCATATTATTGTGAATATGATTTGTATACATGCTCATGGTTTGGGGTTGTTCCTGTAGGTACTTTTGGGCGGATGGGCTAAGGCGGATTGATGCGGTGAGCCAGTGAGGAGTGCTCTTAGCATAGCAGGCCTAATTCTTTTGTATAGTCTCTACTCTAGGAGTAGTGTAAAGCTATAGGATTAGCATTCATTGATAGGGAATGTAATTAATTCCTTTTTGGAAATTTTAATTTGGCCTGTAACCTTAACGGCTCAAGACATCAATACGGAACTTTACATCATTAGATGCATGTTTAACTCTATTACACCTTTTGTTATGAAAAGTATGATTAACAATTAATCAAAACCTTATATTTATAATATAAGACTTTAATTAAGGTTCAAGACTTTCTTAAAGTCTCATGGGCCCAAACCCATGATTTAATTAAATCCTTATAATCATTCAATTAAGACTCTTCTTAATTAATTAATTCATCCCATGAATTTAATTCCCTTTATCGATTTAATCTTTTGTGCGACCCGATAGGATCTTATAATGTTGGCAGTGACATAAAATATCATTTTACGTCACAAGCAATGAGCGGTATCTAGCAACACATCAAGGCTACCCAAATTACAAGAATGTCAATGACTCGACATAACCTAAGAACTTGTGATAATATTAACCATGTAACTTAATCCCTTTGTACTTTGTGTTTAGATTGAACACGAGCCATGGAATAGTCATACTCGTGTATTCAATCTCTATTTCTTGATCCCCAAGTAGAACTAGAATAAACAAATAAGCTCGATATCTCATATCCACTCATTCGAGCATGGCCATGCATTTTAGTCTTACTTGATCAAGGGCCCAAACACTTCTCCTGTTATATAGGAGGGACAAATCCTATCTCGATCAATCAACATCCCTCTACATAATTCGTAGTGTATCCAATAGTCGCCTTTATAGTTTACCCTGTTACGGGTGACATTTGACAATATCAAGATACATAACTCCTTATGTTGGGATCTCTGATGATCACAAGTCGTAAGGATTACATACATTATTATCACTATGAGAATTGCTTATGACGCTCATATAACTATCCATGTAGCATTCTCATGGTGGGTCTGTCCAGTACATCGTTCTCTAACATGTACTCATGTGTTGATTTGATATCTCATATCAATGAACAATTCATCAATCAACACATACCAGTCTCTATGTATTATCATTATCCCGATTCATGATAATACTTGACTAGGGACAATGTTTAAGAATAATACAATATTATTCTAAGGACATTAACATATATATTAATTCACATTGCACAGTTAAACGAATAATATATAATAATGAATTGCCATTCATAAAATCATAAACATTGTATGTCTAGGGCATTTCCCAACAATGTGCACGTCTCCGTTACCCACGTCTCTATTGGTCTCGTCGCCCACTGGAAGGAATGTTGTTGCTGATCAATTTCTGATGGACTGCCTCATTCATTTTGAGGGCAATGAGATAAAGGCAGATTTGATTGTATTGGGTATGTCAGATTTCGATTGCATTGTGGGCATCGACATACTGAACATATATCAGGCAGTAGTGGATTGTCCGCAGAGGACAGTTCGGTTCAGATCTGTTATGGGGATTCAGTGGACTTTCTATGGGAACGGTTCTCGTGCGAAGATTCCGTTGATTTTGGCAATCAAAATTTCCCAATTATTGGAACGTGGTCACATGGGCTATCTCATGTACGCCGTGGACACGTCGGGAAAGATAAAGAGTTGAGGGTAGAGGATGTGCCCGTGGTAGTAGAATTTCTTGCGCGTTTCCGGAGGAGATTCCAGGATTCCCACCTGCTAGAGAAGTCGAGTTTGGGATTGAGTTATTACCGGGGACATCCGCTATTTCTCGTGCCCCTTACAGGATGGCACCTGCGGAGTTGAGGGAATTGAAGGAGCAGTTACAGGAACTCCTTGACAAAGGATATATACGCCCTAGCGTATCGCCTTGGGGCGTACCCGTTCTTTTTGTGAAGAAGAAGGATGGTTCGATGCGTTTGTGCATCGATTACCGGCAACTGAATATGGCCACGGTAAAGAACAAGTATCCTCTCCCAAGGATTTATGATTTATTTGATCAGTTGCAGGGTACTAAGCTGTATAGCAAGATTGACTTGAGATCAGGTTACCATCAGATACGGGCCAGGGAGGAGGATGAGCAAAATACAGCATTTCGGACTCGGTATGGGCACTATGAGTTCATAGTTATGCCGTTCGGTGTGACGAACACCCCGGCTATCTTTATGAGCTTGATGAACAAGGTATTCCAGCCATATCTTGATCAGTTCGTCATAGTGTTTATTGACGACATCGAGGGTTATCATGGTTTAATTGTGATGGTTAGATATTATTTGGTAAAACATGTGTTTAATTGAGGTGTTGGTGTATTTTGGTAAAATGCTTTTAAAATATCATGTTGGGATATTTTTTACATCATGTTAATTACTGGGGTACATGTTTTAATTATAACATTTATACCCCACTACCCCCACCTTACCCTTCTCACTTTACCAATCCCCAAATCACTCTTCCAAACCCTATCCCCACACCATTTTCGATTTTAGCTTAAAGGTGGAGGGAAAATAATTGCAAAAGCTTGGTTTGTGAGATTCCTGGGAAGATTTTGAGTCCATAAGAGGTATGGATACCTCCTTGATGTTTTAATGGTGATTGGTTAGGATTTGAAATGGTATTTGTTGTTTTGAAATGGGTTTGTGTTAGGTTGGTTTTGGTTTTGGTTGGGTATTAGATTTTTGGTTGTTTTAAGGTGTATGTTGAAGGTTGGTTTTGGTTTTGGTTGGGTGTTAGATTTTTGGTTGTTTTAAGGTGTATGTTGAAGGTGTATGGTGTTTTTATGATATTGGTTTGATGGTATATGTGTTGGTGAAGTTGGGGAAGAAAATATGGTGCAAAAATGGAGATTTTCGAAGCCCAGGCAGCGGCGATCGATCGCCCGAAGCGAGCGATCGATCGCGCGCAGACAGTGCGCTCCAGTAGCGCTTGGCGATCAATCGCCACATTTGGGCGATCGATCGGCGAGGCTGGCGATCGATCGCGCCAATTGTGGCGATCGATCGCCGAGTGCAGAAAATTTTATACTTGCGCAGTGTGATCTCACGATCGATCGGGGCCTTGTGGCGATCGATCGCGAGACACCAAAAAGTTTGTTTTTGGTTATTTTTGTGGGATTTTTGGTATTGGACTATTATTGGCTCCTAATATGGGTTTATGTGAATGTGTGAAACCATCCCAGGTGGCAACACAGCCAAGGAGATAAAGTCCATCGACATCTCCATTTTGGAACTAAGGTACGTAGTGAGACGTACGAGCATCGGATGGTAAAACGTATTTTTATGCATTGAATTGGTTGTGCATTATGGTTGCATACATGGAGTTAATTATGCATTATGTTTGCATACATGGTCTTGGTTATGCATCATGGTTGCATACATGGGTTGAATATGCATTATGGTTGCATGAGTATATTGGATGCATTGGTGCATGTGATTGTGAGTCGAGATTATATTCCAGTGATGAAGAATACTTGCTGCCTTCATGTCGAAGTGATGATAGAATACTTGCCGTTGTCATATTATAGCGATGAAGAATATTTGTCGCAAATATGTCGAAGCGAAGGATCATTCTGCTGTCATATTACTATTGCGAGGGATATTATGCCGCTAATATGTCGAAGCGAGGGGTATTAATGCCGCTGTCATGTAAACGCGAGGGGTATTATGCCACTGATATAATAAGACTGGAAATGGCCATTGGTATACATGGAATGGATGCATGTCATGACATACATTATTGGTATTATAATCCATTGATTATGATTGTGGTACAGGGACAACCAAAGGGAGCTTTTAAATGTATTAAATACAGGAAGTGATTCGTATTTACGGTTTATGCATTTAAATTACAATCATATTATTGTGAATATGGTTTATATATATGCTCATGGTTTTGGGGTTGTTCCTGTAGGTACTTTTGGGCGGAAGGGCTAAGGCGGGTTGAGGAAGTGAGCTTGTGAGGAGTGCTCTTGATAGCAGGCATAATTCTTTTGTATAGTCTCTACTCTAGGAGTAGTGTAAAGCTATAGGATTAACATTCATTAGTTGGGAATGTAATTAATCCCTTTTGGAACTTTATTTTGGCACTTAAGGAACTAGGGTCCTTACAAAAATACTGTTTAAAATAAGAGCGATCATCACCCTGTGTGGAATTTCTCCTGTAGGAACAAGTAACTGGGTAAACTTTTGAAGGGCTTGGAAGAGATAGGGTGTCACACCTAAGAGAATATCAGGAGACCTTTTGGAATTATGTTCATGACTAGTAACATAGTAGTTATGTTAGTCATGTTTTGTAAATCATTTTGATTTATTGTACAAAGTTGTATAATACTTTCTCTTGATACTAGTACTAAGGACATTAACACCCTTTGTTTTACCTTTATGATTTATTTTGATATGGAAACTTTTGCATGGTTGGGAGTTGTGTTTAAGTTTTCAAAATTTTCCATGTCTTTGATGAGTAAGTATTTGTATATTGTTGGGGTCTTACATTAGGGGAGTTCATCATTATGCGTTAATTATGGTATGTTATAGACGTGGGTTCGGGTTGAACCGATAATGATAGAGTACATGGAATGAATTTGACATGATTTTATAGAAGTATATAAAGGAGAAATCAGATTTATAAACTCATACTACACACTTTTACACCTACCATTCTCTACATGATTTTCTCCAAAAACCCTTGCATGTTCTTTCAAAACTTGACTTGGATTTGGCTTGGCATCAAGGGAATCTTGTTACTAAATTGAAGTATAAACTAACTTGGTAAGAATATCATGATTTATATACTCTTTTGTTGGTAGTTTGATTTAAAAGCTTGATTGAGTTGGTTTAAAGTTGGTGAAAAATTGCTAGGAGGTGGAATTCAATGGAAATGAGTTTTGTTGTTATGAAAAGATCTTTATATCATGAATTGATGTTGCATTCATGCAATTTTCGAGTTACCATTTTGGTATAGGTAAACAATTGTAGTGAAGCACGAAATCCCCTGTTTTTGCCCTTTTCTGATATTTTAGTCGCATCGCGATCGATCTCGAGCCATAGGGTGATCGATCACATGAAACTAAGAACAAGTGAGGCGGTGTGTTTAGCAATCGATCGCTTGCTTGGGAACGATCGATTATGTGGAATGACTTGACATGATAACTGATAGTATCATGCCCTAACCTCTGCTTGTTGCTGAAGTCTGTTGGATTCAGAGCCTGTTTCGTGTACTTAGCCTTGTCCTCGTGTAAGGACCCTAGTTCCTTAAGTGCGGATTAAAGGCGTAAATAGAGCTAACATGCATCTAAAGAGTATAAAGTTCGTGTTGATGCCTTGAGCTGTTAAGATTACAGTGCCAAAATAATGTTTTCCAAAAGGGATTAATTACATTCCCAACCAATGAATGTTAATCCTATAGCTTTACACTACTCCTAGAGTAGAGACTATACAAAAGAATTATGCCATGCTACACCAAAAGCACTCATCACAAGCTCACCGCATCAACCCACCTTAGCCTGCCCGCCCAAAAGTACCTACAGGAACAACCCCAAAACCGTGAGCTTGTATATAAATCATATTCACAATAATATGATTGTAATTTAAATGCATAAACCGTAAATACGAATCACTTCCTGTATTTAAAACTTTAAAAGCTCCCTTTGGTTGTCCCTGTACCACAATCATAATCAATGGATTATAATACCAATAATGTATGTCATGACATGCACCCATTCCATGTATACCGTGTTCAATTTCCAAGTCTTATTATATCAGTGGCATAATACCCCTCGCATTAACATGACAGCGGAAATACCCCTCGCTTAGACAATACCAGCGGCACTAATATCCCTCGCTATAATATGATAGCGATCGTGTTAGTCGCTTCATATTAGCGGCAAATATTCTCTCATCGCTACGGTATGACAGCGACAAGTATTCACATCGCTACCCCACTGGCGGCAAGTATTCTCCATCACTGGAATATAATCTCGACTCACAATCACATGCACCAATGCATCCAATATACACATGCAACCATAATGCATGACCAAACCATGTATGCAATCCATGATGCATAACCAAAACCGTGTATGCAACCATAATTCATAACCAATTCAATGCATAAATATAAATTTTACCGTCCGATGCCCGTACGTCACTACGTACCTTTGTACCAAAATGTGTTGTGTTGTGACTTTATCTCCTAGGCTGTGTGGCCACCTGGGATGGTTCTACACATTCACACAAACCAATATTAGGAGCCAATAATAGTCCAATATCAAAAATCCCACAAAATAACCAAAAACACATTTTTTGGTGTCTCGCGATCGATCGCGGCAAGGCTCCGATCGATCGCGAGATCACACTGCCTAGGTATCAAATTCTCTACACTCGGCGATCGATCACCACTTTTGGCGCGATTGATCGCCATCCTCGCCGATTGATCGCCCAAATGTGGCGATCGATCGCCAAATGCTACTGGAGCGTACTGTATGCGCGCGATCGATCGCTCGCTTCGGGCGATCGATCGCCGCTGCCTCGGCTTCGAAAACCACCATTTTGCACCATATTTTCTTCCCCAACTTCACCAATGTGATATCCCCGAAATAATTAATTTCAATTTGGGCATTAATTATATTTATGTGATTAATTGTGGAGATAATTAAATTATGTGTTGGAATTAATTATCTTGTTGAAATGCTTAGTCACAAGGTAGGCGTGACCCGGTAATGCATTTCAGGATGCGTGTTGTGCATGTTGGGAAATTGGGTATTAACATGGTTTATTCATGTTGGTTGTTAATTATTTAGAAAGCATGGATTTAATTGAGGTTATGGGTGCATTTTGGTAAAATGCTTTTAAAATACCATGTTGGGATATTTTATACATCATGCTAATATTTGGGGTACAAGTTTTAATTAACCCCCCACCTTTATACTCCCACTACCCCCACTTTACCCATCACTTTACCAATCCCCAAATCACTCTTCCAAACTCTATCCCCTCACCATTTTCGAAATTGGCTTAAAAGAGGAGGAGAAATCTTCACAAAAGCTTGGTTTGTGAGATTCTTGGTGAGATTTAGAGTCCATAAGAGGTATGGACCCCTCCTTGATGTTTTAATGGTTGTTTTGATTTTGAAATGGTTTTGGTTGTTTTGAAATGGGTTGGTATTTTGGGGTTTATATGGGTTTGTTTTTGGGTATGTGTTGTATGTGGTTGGGTTATGATTTGTGAAGTGTTCCATGTTGGTTTTATGGAGTTATTGTGGTATTGAATTGTTGATGTTTTATTTGAGATTTTTTGGTGTTTGGATGTTAATGGTGGGGAAAGATTTGAAGAAAAATGGGTTGGAGAAGATGTGGTGTGGAAAAATGGCCAAAATCGCGTACAGACTTTGGCGATCGATCGGGACATTTTCCCGATCGATCGCGAGCCACGGGGAGGCTCCAGTGAGCTTGCGCGATCGATCGCGAGTTTGGCACGATCGATCGGCGAAGCCGCGGTCGATCGGCACGAACTCAGCGATCGATCGCAGATGTGATTTTTTTGGGGCATTGCGGCTACTGGACCTCGCGATCGATCGAGGCATTATACCGATCGATCGCGAGATGCCACAATTGTATATGTTGGTTATTTTTGTAGGACTTTTGGTATTGGACTATTATTGGGTTCTAATATTGGTTTGTGTGAATGTGTAGAACCATCCCAGGTGGCAACACAACCAAGGAAGTGAAGTCATACCACATCCTACTTTTGTCAAGGTACGTAAAGAGACGTACGGGCACCCAACGATACATGTATCTATTATACTCATTGATTATGCATTGTAGATGCGAGTATATATGGAATTGTGCATTGTGGATGCAAATACATGTTGAATTATGCATTATGATTGCATATGTATATGATGATTGTTTGGTGCACATCCCATGAGTCATGGTTATATAGAGTGATGATTTTAATGCTTTGCCGCTGTCATTTGAAGCGATGATAGAATACTTGCCGCTGTCATATTGTAGCGAGGAAAGAATATTTGCCGCCAAATGTTGAAGCGAGGGTATTGCCGCATGTCGCATTTGCGCGAGGTTATACAATGCCGCTAATATGTAGAAGCGAGGGGTATTAGTGCCGCTGTCATGACAAGCGAGGTGCATTAAAATACCCTATTATAACAGACTAGGGATTGGTTATTGGTTATTGGTTATTGGTGATAATGAAATGGTGTTATGTCATGACATGTGTAGAACCATTAAATAATCGATTGATTATACTCATGAGTTATGGTACAGGGACAACAAAAAAGAGAGCGTTTAAAATGCATGGGAAAAACAGGAAGTGTTTTATTACGGTTTATGCATTTACGCCTTATATTCATATTGTGTTGGATATGGATTATTATATACTCATGTTTTGGGGGTTGTCCTTGTAGGTACATTTTGGCATGATAAAGGGGCTAAGACAGGTTGAGGCGGTGAGCTTGTGAAGAACGCTTTAGATAACGAATGACATGATTATTTTGTATAGTGTCTACTCTAGGAGTAGTGTAAAGCTATAGTGATTATCATTCATTTGTTAGAGAATGTAATTAATCCATTTGAAAGTCCTTAACTTGGCATGTAATTCTTAAGGCTCATAGTCTCAACACGAACTTTTTATACTCTCCTAATGTATGTTAGCTCTAATTATACCTTTAATCCGCACTTAAGGAACTAGGGTCCTTAAAACCAACACATATACCATCAACCCCACAACATAAAAACACAATAAACCTTCAACATACACCACAATACTACTAAAAATCCAACACCCAAACAAAACCATACCAACCCAAAAACAAACCCATTTCAAAAACTCAAAATACCATTTCAAAATCAACCCAAACACCATAAAAACATCAAGGATGGGTCCATACCTCTTATGGACTCTAAATCTCACTAAGAATCTCACAAACCAAGCTTTTGTGAAGATTTATCCTTCCTCCTTTAGCCAAAAACGAAAATGGGTTGGGGATAGGGTTTGGAAGAGTGATTTGGGGATTGGTAAAGTGAGAAGGGTAAAGTGGGGTTAGTGGGGTCTAAAGGTGGGGGTTAATTAAAACATGTACCACAATAATTAGCATGATGTATAAAATACCCCAACATGATATTTCAAAAGCATTTTACCAATTTGCACCAAACCTCAATTAAATCCATGCCTTCCAAATAATTAACAACCAACACAAATAAACCATGTTAACACCCAATTTCCCAACATGCACATCATGCACCCTGAAATGCATTACCAGGTCACGCCCACCATGTGACTAAGCATTTCGACATTATAATTAATTCCAACACATTAAATTAATTAACACCATAAATAATCACATAATCATAATTAATGCCCAAATTGCAATTAATTATTTCGGTGGTTTCACAATACTCCCCTACTTATAAGATTTCGTCCTCGAAATCGCAAGCACTTACCCCAATGAAACTAAACATAAATCACATACCAGAAAATAGTTCCGGGTAGTGCTGCACCATATGCCGCTCCGTCTCACACGTGGCCTCCTCAACACCCCTGCGATCCCACTGAACTTTAATCATAGGTATCACTTTGTTCCGAAGTCTGCGGTCTGCTCGATCCAGAATTCTAACAGGCCGTTCCACATAAGATACGTCGGATTCTAACTGAACCTCGGAAGGTTGCAACACATGCGACGGATCCGGCTCATACTTCCGCAACATAGACACATGGAACACATCATGTACACCAGACAAAGAAGGTGGCAAGGCCAGTCGGTAAGCTAAGGTGCCAATGCGCCGCAAGATCTCGTACGACCCAACATACCTAGGAGACAGTTTCCCGCGCATTCCAAATCGCACAACACCTCTGAAAGGTGAGATCTTCAAAAAGACCTTATCCGCCAACTGAAATTCTAACGGTCGCCACCGTTTATTAGCATAAGCTGCCTGTCTGTCCTGGGCTGCTTTCATTTTCTGCCTTATCACCTTTACCTTCTCTTCCATTTCCCGAACCAGTTCCGGTCCTCCGACCGATTTACGGTCCAAGTCATCCCAACATAAGGGTGATCTACATCGTCTGCCATAAAGGGCCTCAAAAGGAGTCATCTGAATGCTTGCCTGGTAGCTATTATTATAAGAGAACTCCACCAAGGCCACTGAATCCTGCCATGAAGTTTGAACTCCAATACACATGCCCTCAACATGTCCTCGAGCGTTTGGATAGTACGCTCGGTCCGTTTGAGGATGATATGCAGTGCCCAACCTTACATCAGTTCCCAAGGCTGATTGAAGACCCTCCCAAAAATGAGATGTGAATCTCGGATCTCGATCCGACACTATAGAAATAGGGATCCCTGCAATCTTACCACATCTCGAACATATAACTGAGCCATCCTCAAATAGGTGAAGGTCATACCATAGGGACTGAAGTGAGCCACTTTGGTCAATCTGTCCACAATCACCCAAATGGCATCAAAACCCAAACCACTCCTCGGCAAGTGGGTCACAAAGTCCATGGATATGTGTTCCCACTTCCATTTTGGTATCTCTAAACTCTTCAACTCACCACCAGGCCTCTGCCTCTCTGCCTTAACCTGCTGACAGATTAAACACCTCTTGACAAAATCAATCACATCACGCTTCATCCGTTTCCACCAGAACTGATCACAAAGATCCTTGTACATTTTTCTCCCTCCTGGGTGGATACTAAATCGGCTACTATGAGCTCGCTCCATGATTCCTATACGCAACTCCGGCGTACACGGAACTACCCACCGGTTACCGAGTCTCAAAGAACCATCCTCAGCCACCCTGAATTTTGATGGTTGTCCCTGAAGTGCCAATGATGACCATCTCCGAACCTCATCATCCGTTTTCTGAGCTTTCTTGATATTCTCATAAATGTTCGGCTCTGCCAATAAAGTCAATACCCGTACCGGTGATGTATCCGCAACAAAATCATAGCCCAGATGGCAGTAAGAAGTCATCATAGCCGATAAGTACATGGTATCCTCAGCAGTACTATTCATCTTCCGACTCAAGGCATCTGCTGTTAAGTTTGCTTTTCCCAGATGGTACTCTATTTCACAGTCATAGTCCTTGAGTAAATCCATCCATCTCCTCTGTCGCATATTCAACTCCGCCTGAGTAAATAAGAATTTCAGACTCTTATGATCCGTATATATGGTAAAAGATGTACCATACAAATAATGCCTCCAAATCTTCATGGCAAAGATAATAGCCGCCAACTCCAAATCATGGACTGGGTATCTAGCCTCATGCGGCTTCAACTGCCTCGATGCATAAGCTACCACATGCTTATCTTGTATCAACACACAACCCAAGCCCTGTAGCGATGCATCAGTGTATAGAACAAACCTCTTGTTCTCCGTGGGAATCACTAACACAAGCGTCGTCGTCAATCGATGCTTCAACTCTTGGAAGCTTTTCTCACAAGCCTCAGACCAATAGAAAGGTATCCCCTTTTGAGTTAATTGAGTCAATGGCTTAGCAATTTTAGAAAATCCCTCGACGAAGCGTCGATAATAGCCGGCCAAACCAAGAAAACTCCGTATCTCAGGCATAAAAGTGGGTGCAGCCCACTCCATCACAGCCTCAATCTTCCTGGGATCCACCGATATCCCACTGCTAGATATAACATGCCCCAGAAACACTACACTGCTCAACCAAAACTCACACTTGCTGAGCTTGGCAAATAACTGATGATCTCTGAGGATCTGGAGCACTGTCCTCAAGTGTCTCACGTGCTCTTCCTCACTCCGGGAGTAGATGAATATGTCGTCAATAAACACTATGACGAACTGATCAAGATATGGCTGGAATACCCTGTTCATCAAGCTCATAAAGACAGCCGGGGCGTTCGTCACACCGAACAGCATAACCAGGAACTCGTAGTGCCCATGCCGAGTCCGAAATTATGTCTTCTACACATCCTCCTCCCTGACCCGTATTTGATGGTAACATGATCTCAAGTCAATCTTGCTATACAGCTTAGTACCCTGCAACTGATCAAATAAATCATCAATCCTTGGGAGAGGATACTTGTTCTTTACCGTGGCCTTATTCAGTTGCCGGTAATCGATGCACATATTTGATGGTAACCTGATCTCAAGTCAATATTACTATACAGCTTAGTACCCTGCAACTGATCAAATAAATCATCAATCCTTGGGAGAGGATACTTGTTCTTTACCATGGCCTTATTCAGTTGCCGGTAATCGATGCGTAAACGCATCGAACCATCCTTCTTCTTCACAAAAAGAACCGGTGCACCCCAAGGCGATACGCTAGGGCGTATATATCCTTTGTCACGGAGCTCCTGAAACTGCTCCTTCAATTCTTTTAACTCCGCCGGTGCCATTCTTTAAGGGGCACGAGAGATAGCAGATGTCCTCGGTAATAACTCAATCCCCAACTCGACTTCTCTAGCCGGTGGGAATCCTGGAATCTCCTCCGGAAACACGTCAGCAAATTATGCTACCACAGGCACATCCTCTTCCCCCAACTCTTTATTTTTTCCCTACGTGTCCACGACATAGATGAGATAGCCCGTGTGACCACGTTCCAGTAATTGGGATATTTTGATTGCCGAAACCAACGGAATCTTCGCACGAGAACCGTTCCCATAGAAAATCCACTGAATCCCCACATCGGATCTGAACCGAACCGTCCTCTGCCGACAGTCCACAACTGCCTGATATCTGTTCAGAATGTCGATGCCCACAATGCAATCGAAATCTGACATGCCCAACACAATCAAATCCGCCTTCAGTTCATTGCCCTCAACATAAATGAGGCAGTCCGTAAGAAACTGATCTGCAACAACATTCCTTCCGGTGAGTGTCGAGACCAAAAGAGACGTGGGTAACGGAGACGTGCACATATGATGTCTCGCCACAAAATCCGCAGACACAAAGGAGTGCGAAGCACCTGTGTCTATCAAAATAAAGGCGGAATATGTAAATAAAAGGCATGTACCAGCTATCACCTCCTCTGGAGCTGCATCGGCCTACTCCCTAGTCAGTGCATAGACCTGTCCCTGAGGCGGCCCCATTGCCTGACCTCCCATATGTCGAGGTACCATCGGCTGCCTCTGCTGCACTGTCCCACTAGAAAACCTCCCTATGCCTCCTCTGAGATCCACCTGACCATCACCATTCTGACAGAACCGAGATATGTGGCCCATCTTGCCACATTTATAACAAGCCGTACAATCTCGCATGTGATGTGGTCCTCCACAAAAGTGACACTTCACCACTCCGCTCATACTTACTTGAGTCTGCCCTCTATTGTTAGGTGTACCACCCCTCCGGTTATCTATTCGCCTTCCACCAAACCGAGAAGAAGAAGAAGAAGAAGAAGCCCCACAAGGTTTAAATGATTCTCCTCGTGGCCTCATATTATTAGACACTGACCTCGGTGGTGGAACTTGTGGGGGTGCATCGTCCGTGTAAGCACTGACTATCTCTGCCAGTTCCGCTCTAGTGAGAGCATCATCAAAAGAAGTGGGGTTGTTGGAGATAACCCGATCAAATAGTTCTGTCCTTAGTCCTTTCAAGAAATGCCTCATCTTGGCATGCTCGTTCGTAGCGATGTGAGGAACATACCTCAATAGTGATGAGTAATGCATGGCATAGTCCGAGACTATCATGCTTCCTTGCTTCAGGTTCGTGAATTCATCCTCCTTTGTTTGCCTAGCCGCAGCAGAGAAGTACCGGTTCAGAAACTGGGTTCTGAATAAAGGCCAGTCAATCACCATACCCTGAGCACTCAACTTCGTCACCGTCGTCTTCCACCACATGGAAGACTTCTTAGCTAATTGGAATTCTGCTAGTCTTAACCAAGCTGTCCTAGCACAAGGCGCGGACACAAATATCTGTTCCAGTCTTTCTAGACACTCTTCGGCTTCTTCCCCTGTTTCTGTCCCCTAAGACATGGACGGGTGGAAAGTCAGAAATTGAGTCAGGCAAAGCTCCCCCGGCAATAACAACTGAGCAACCGGTTCCACGCCCACAGCTGGTGGAGGCAAAGGATTTGTCTGACCAATGCTAGCATTCACACTGCCTACATTACCTACCTCTTCATTGAGGTTTCCCAAGTTTATGGCCGGCATGCTGTAACACAAGGGTTAACAACAATTCCAAAACAATACACATGCTATACCGTTAGATAACATGAATGATAATAAGCATGTTAGTATAACAATTTATACACCAATATGCACCACATGGATAAACATGCCCAAATGTAACCACCTAGCCAACCATGCTAAGGCTACCCTTCACTCGAAACGCGGGTTCTCTAACCACTGCTCTGATACCACTAATGTAAGGACCATAGTTCCTTAAGTGTGGATTAAAGGCGTAAATAGAGCTAACATGCATCTAAAGAGTATAAAGTTCGTGTTGATGCCTTGAGCAGTTAAGATTATAGTGCCAAAATAAAGTTTTCCAAAAGGGATTAATTACATTCCCAACCAATGAATGTTAATCTATAGCTTTACACTACTCCTAGAGTAGAGACTATACAAAAGAATTATGCCATGCTACACCAAAAGCACTCCTCACAAGCTCACCTCATCAACCAGCCTTAGCCCGTCCGCCCAAAAGTACCTACAGGAACAACCCCAAAACCGTGAGCATGTATATAAATCATATTCACAATAATATGATTGTAATTTAAATGCATTAACCGTAAATACGAATCACTTCCTGTATTTAATACATTTAAAAGCTCCCTTTGGTTGTCCATGTACCACAATCATAATAATGGATTATAATACCAATAATGTATGTCATGACATGTATCCATTCCATGTATACCGTGTTCAATTTCCAAGTCTTATTATATCAGTGGCATAATACCCCTCGCGTTAACATGATAGCGGAAATACCCATCGCTTAGACAATACCAGCGGCACTAATATCCCTCGCTATAATATGACAGCGGTCGTGTTCTTCGCTTCATATTAGCGGCAAATATTCTCTCATCGCTACGGTATGACATCGGCAAGTATTCACATAGCTACGCCACTGGCGGTGTGAGACCCCGTTATCACATCAAGTTACTAAGGTGCAATTTAGAGAACTAAACATTCATGTGAATATATCAGAGTAACGTATCGTGTTGATTAACCTGAGCTTTAGAGATTACAGTACCAAAATGTTTCAAAGGAATAACACAATTCCTACAAAGGCACTACATTATAGTCTTACTCTACCCAGTAGAAGCTATACAAAATTTCTCTAACATGCTAATCCTGTAGCACTCCTTACAGCTCAGCAAATCAACCCCGACCCTGGTTCTCGTCAACAAAAGCACCTACAAAGACAACCCCCAACACGTGAGCATAAAACAATTCATATTCAACATAATATGAAAGTAAAGCATAAATGCACAATCCTAAATACAAGCACTTCCTGTATTTCCTGCATTTATAACGTCCAATGGTTGTCCCTGTACCATAGTTCATAATAAAACACATTATATGAATGTATGGCTTTACAAATGAATGTCATGACATTTCCTCTTTTTCTTGAGTCAGTCATCATCAGTTATTTTAATGCTTTCATATCTCAAAACAAGCGGTATCGCATACTCGCTTCTTCATACTAGCGGTATCTCTTCCTCGCTCAGTATAGTATACCTCGCTTCCATGTGCTAGCGAGCCTCCCCCCACCCGCTCCACATGCGCAGCGGTAAAGCATAAGCATTAAAACCTTAACTGTGATCGCCCTGACTCGTGGAATACACCTCTTTATCCCACATCACAATATGCAACAACAATGCATAATATGCAACACAATGCATAATAACATGTATCATAATCTTAATGCATCACATTGCATTCATCATGCGTCACACAGACAAACATAACCAAAATGTGGTGTGTTGCAGGACTCTATCCCCTGCGCTGTGTAGCTACCTGTGAAGGCTCTACACCAGTGTACAACACAATATTAGATGTCTCATTACAATCCAATATCAAAACTTTAACAAAATATAACAAATTATATTTTTCAACATTCTGGGTCTCTCGATCGATCGGCCCCTCTTCCCGATCGATCGAGAAGACGCCTAAAATCAGAACCAAGGTTCTGCCCCGCTCGATCGATCGAGATGAAATATCGATCGATCGAGATGCTCTGTTCGAGAAATGCCAACCCAGAATTCTCGAACACCTGAAATCACACCCTTAAATCCAACATGTAAGACATACAACATGCCCAAAAAAAACATGCTATTAGTTACAACACACTGCTCTGAGTGTATTCATACCAAAATTACACCCCAAACATAAGCCCATATGCATAAACGACGACCATTTACACAAGTACTCGATCATCTTTTCGGAAACAGGGCAACACATTTTATTTCCAGATTTCCTGAGTACTTCATTTCATGCTATAATAACTATCACATATAACATAAAGCATGCTCGAACAAACATGCCAAGGGCTTCACAAAACTACCATGCATAAACTCAAATCGAAGGTTCACCACAAACCCTTCTAACATGCATGATACCACCTCCTCAAAATCACTCCCTAACCATATTTTCCCAGAAAAACAGGGCATACACCTACCCAGATTTCCGAACACCCTTCTTTACATGCTTATATCCTCAACATAAAACATGCAACATGCTCAAGGAAAAATACAGAGAGCCTCACAATAACACCATAAAAGCATTTAAATCAACGGTTTCAAGAAACCTAATCTAACATGCCGTTTTCTCACCACCTAAAAACATGTACTCAAACAAGTTTAAAAACAAAAACAGAGCATGGTTTCTCACCCTACTTTGCTCCGATTTTTGAAGGCTTTCCAGGCGATGAAAAGGGGCAAGCTCCTCAGATTATTGCTTAGCAAGTGCTGGTGAGGAATTGGGAGAGAAAGGTCGAGATTTGGGATGGCTGAGAGTGGTCAAATGATTGAGCCAAGTGGGATGGGAAGTCATCCTGGGCACAGTGTGATTGGCATGGGTTGGGGGGGGGTGGTTGGGTGTTGGGTGGTATGATGTGTTATGTTTTGGTCCCGGTATTTAGCACGATGTATAAAAATATCCTCACAAGATATTTATAGTATTTTTTCAATAAAATACTTCAATTCCCGTTAACATGCTTTACCCAAAACAAACAACACACACCCCAAATAAACAAGCCACGACCCCCAAAATCTCAACATATATCACATGCACCCTGAAATGAAACTCCCCAATAATACTAATCCAAACCCATGAATTAATACCCAAATCATCATAATTTAACTCAAATGATTAACATCACAATAATCATTTCGGGGATATCACAATACTCCCCTACTTATAGGATTTCGTCCCCGAAATCAAACATGCTTACCAACATGAAGTAACCAATACATAAAAGCATACCAGAAAACAGCTCTGGATAGTGTTGCACCATGTGTCGCTCTGTCTCCCACGTGGCCTCCTCGACACCCCTACGATCCCACTGGACCTTGATCATAGGAATAACCTTGTTCCGAAGTCTGCGGTCTGCCCTATCCAAAATCCTGATTGGCCGCTCAACATAAGAAACATCGGACTCAATCTGCACCTCTGAAGGCTGCAACACATGTGAAGGATCCGGCTCATACTCCTCAGCATAGACACATGAAATACGTCGTGTATACCAGACAGAGAAGGCGGTAACGCCAAACGGTACGCCAAAGTACCAACACGCTGTAAGATCTCATACGGCCCCACGTATCTAGGAGACAACTTCCCCCGCAATCCAAACCGTACTACGCCTCTGAAAGGTGAGATCTTCAGAAAAACTCTGTCGCCCAACTGAAACTCCAACGGCCTACGCCGTTGATTGGCATATGCTGCCTGTCTGTCCTGAGCTGCCTTCATCTTTCTCTTGATGACCTTAACTTTCTCTTCCATTTCTTGAACCAACTCTGGTCCTCCAACCGACTTACGGTCCAAGTCATCCCAACACAAGGGTGACCGACAACGCCTACCATAGAGGGCCTCGAAAGGAGCCATCTGAATACTTGCCTGGTAGCTGTTGTTGTAAGAGAACTCCACCAAGGCTATCGAGTCCTGCCATGATATGTCGAACTCTAGCACACAAGCTCTCAACATATCCTCGAGCGTCTGTATCGTACGCTCGGTCTGTCCGTCCGTCTGAGGGTGATAGGCTGTGCTCAGCCTCAACTCTGTACCTAGAGCTTTCTGCAGACCCTCCCAAAAGTGAGATGTGAACCGCGGATCTCGATCGGACACTATCGAAACAGGGATCCCGTGTAGTCTCACCACATCTCTGACATATAATTGTGCCATCCTCAAGTGCGTATATGTCATACAGTAGGGAATGAAGTGAGCCACTTTAGTCAATCTATCCACGACTACCCAGATGGCATCAAAACCCGAAACAGTCCTTGGTAAGTGGGTCACGAAATCCATAGACACGTGCTGCCACTTCCACTCGGGTATCTCCAAACTCCTTAGTTCACCTCCAGGCCTCTGCCTCTCAGCCTTCACCTGCTGACAAATCAGACAACGCTTGACAAATGAGGTGACATCTTGTTTCATATGTCTCCACCAGAACTGGCTACGCAGATCCTTATACATCGTCTTCCCGCCTGGGTGGACACTCATCCTACTGCAATGAGCTCGTCTTAATAAACCCTGACGCAACTCAGGTGCATCTGGAACCACCCATCTATCACCAAGTCTCAGAGAACCATCCTCAGCCACTCTGAATCTCGATGGCTAACCTGAATGAACCACTAACATCCATCTCTGAACCTCTACATCGGTCCCCTGGGCCTTTCTGATGTGATCATAAATAACAGGCTCCGCTAGCAAGGTCGAAACCTGTACTGGTGAAGAAGATACGTCATAATCAAATCCCAAATGGCAGTAGGAGCCCAATTTAGCTGATAAACACATGGCATCCTCTGCAGTGCTCCGCACTTTCCGACTCAGTGCGTCAGCTGTCAGATTTGCTTTCCCGGGATGGTATAGGATTTCACAATCATAATCCTTCAGCAGGTCCATCCATCTCCTCTGCCTCATGTTCAACTCAGCCTGTGTAAACAAGAACTTCAGGCTCTTGTGATCAGTGAAGATGGTAAATGAGGTACCGTATAAGTAGTGTCGCCATATTTTCAAGGCGAACACTATAGCTGCCAACTCCAGATCATGGACTGGATACCTCGTCTCGTGTGGCTTCAACTGTCTCGAAGCATAAGCCACTACATGTCTGTCCTGCATCAGTACGCACCCTAATCCCTGTAGCGATGCGTCGGTATAAATAACAAATCCTTTGTTCTCCTTGGGAATCACTAGAACTGGTGCAGTAGTCAGTCTGTGCTTCAATTCCCTGAAACTCTGCTCACAAGCCTCTGTCCAACAGAATGGGACTCCCTTCTGAGTCAGCTGTGTAAGTGGATTTGAGAAACCCTCGACGAAACGTCGATAATAGCCAGCCAGACCAAGAAAACTTCAAATCTCACTGACTGAAGTAGGGGCAGACCAATCCATAACTGCCTCTATCTTCCTTGGGTCTACTGATATCCCCTCTCGTGATATGATATGACCCAAGAATGCAACACTGCTCAGCCAAAACTCACACTTGCTGAGTTTGGCGTACAACTGATGATCCTGAGGATCTGGAGCACTATCCTTAGATGATTGGCATGATCCTCCTCATTCTTTGAATAGACCAGGATGTCATCTATGAACACGATTACAAACTGATCGAGGTACTCCTGAAATACCCTGTTCATCAAGCTCATAAAAGTAGCAGGGCCATTCGTCACCCCGAATGGCATCACCAAGAACTCATAGTGCCCATACCGAGTTCTAAAAGCCGTCTTTTGGACATCACCAGCTCTAACCCGCACTTGATGATAGCCTGACCTCAAGTCTATCTTGGAGTACACCTCTGTACCCTGAAGCTGGTCGAACAGATCATCAATCCTCGGAAGTGGATATCTGTTCTTCACTGTGACCTTGTTCAATTGCCTATAGTCAATGCACAGACGCATTGATCCATCCTTCTTTTTCACGAACAAGACTGGTGCACCCCAAGGCGATACACTAGGACGAATGTATCCCTTGTCGAGGAGCTCCTGTAACTGTACTTTCAGTTTCCTCAGCTCTGCCGGTACCATCCTGTAAGGAGCGCGGGA